>JAWHQI010000140.1:5054000-6317500 GCA_033032865.1 Dactylorhiza incarnata
TGCCGCCTCTGCTTCAGCAGTAAGCACTTCATAGCCGTCAACTATATCCCATAGTTCTTTCGACGCTAGTAGCACCTTCATCTGAATGCTCCAGTTTCCGTAATTGGTCTTTGTCAACTTGGGAACCTGCCCTGGCATGACACTACCCATCTCCATCTCTTCTAGTCACTAACTCCTCCGGGTGACTTCCAAGGTTCGTAACCTCCCTCTGATACCACTTGTTGGAAGCGTTACGGATGGGCACGCGAACTCACTATCCCCCTACTCCCTATTCGCGAGCACTTCTCCGGCGCACTCCACTCACAAAGCTCCCTCTTTACTCCGGCGAGATGTCAACTCGGCCAGTGCTTCAACCTCGGCTAGATGCACCACCACACTACTCGGGCGAGCACCTCCAACCTCAACTTCACGGCGAGCACAACCTCCACTCACACCGCCGAGCTCTCCCTTCAACACACCGGCTAGATGCACCCCACACGGGATCCTCTCGGCGAGACGAACTCCGGCGAGTGCTCCTGCAGGCGAGACGGCTGCTCCCGCGAGGCTCCTGCAGGCGAGATGCTCCTCTTGTTCCTCCACGTCCAGCGGCGAGGCAAGCTGGAAGGGCGGGCGGCTCCGGCGAGATCTCCCCACAAGATGACCGGCGAGTTGCTGGCGAGAGAAAATGGCGAGAGCCGACTGGCGAGAGGGAATGGCGAGGCACTGCTCCTGCGGGAAATAAAATAATTTCTCTCACTCACTTCCCTCTCTCTCTCTAGCTCCTGTTCGCGGGAAATAAATACAAGGGGCCTTTTATAGGCAAAGAAAAAAACACTCATTTCTCTCTCCGCAATAAATGTACTTCTCTCTCTCCTCCTTTTAACTAAAAACAAAATACACAAATAAAAATTCAATAAAAGTTGACCCGGTCAACAAAGTCAAAATCCAACAGAAGGCAACGCCATCAGGTTGTCTGCTTCCAAACCCTAGAGAGACGTGCGGAGGGAAACCCTGCGGAGCTCAAGTGAGTACATGTTGGGAAAGTAGTCGGCGGAAGAGGGAATGAAGGGCTGCGGTTAGAGAGAGGAGAGTAAGATTTTTAGGTTTAATTTTACTTTTTTGGGGTTGCGAATATCTATTTGTGGCCTGCTTATATAAATCCCCTATTATATATGGCACCCCTCGTCCCTTAAAAAATTACTCCAAAGTGAGTACTTTTTCTCATGGATGTTAAGAAATGTAAACTTACAATAGAGGTTTTTGTAATTTCCGAAGTAAGAAGGGGTGCAACCTGTAATTATTCTTTATTATTATATGTCTATATTATATCAGAAGGAAAATTTTGTATTGATTGTGATTCTAGCCCTTTAATTTTCATCCCCTAATCTAATGAAAGGAGAACCTTTTTTAATACAAGTCTAAAATAAAATCAAAAAATATATATGATAGGCTAGCTACTCACGGACATGCGCATGGTCCAGTGTGCGGCGGCCGTAGTACTCGGATAATGGTCGAATGACGATTGGTTATTGTCCTTGTCGCACAGGGGACCACGGCCGCAGGTATAGTGTTTATATGAATGTATAAACAATAAAGTCCAGCTTAAAATATAAACAAACTTATAAGCAGTAAGCCACAAATCTGTATACCAAACATGACTGTCCAGCTTAAAAGAATACCCAAGAGAACATCCTACCACAAGGGAGAAGCCAAAATATATTAGATTGAAAGGCTACAAATAATATGGATGAACAAACAGAAAGATTTAAGTAATTGAAACTTGTAAGGCTGTCAAAGTAGTAAGTCAATTTTTTCTATGAGTTACAAACATTATTCAGATAAATTAATATTAAATGAAATATTATATAGCATAATATGGCCAGCAGTAATCGGATTAGTGGCAGGAAGCTCAGTCATTTTCATAATTTATGAACATTATACAATGAACATTACATAACATATTAGCATAGCATAACGGGGTGATCAATAATTGGATCAATGGTAGTGTCATTAATCCGATCAGGGAGAAATCTTCCTTCTTTTAATCCACAGACGTATATAGAAAGCACCAAGGCATTGTTTTGGGTCTATTTGGGATGGTGGTGGCGGTTGAGAGCGCAGTGGTTGGAAACTGTGATCATGAGCGCAGTTGCGTTGTTTGGAGAAACTGTGTTTTTTGTGCTGTCACGAACGTGAACGCAATTTTATCGGTTTGGTGACACAGAACTGCGGTGGCTATTGAAGTGAAAAAATAGGATCTTTCGTTTTGCAAATGGAATGCTTTCATTTGAAATTAATCAAATTAATTTTAGCAAATCATATTATACAAAATCTAAACCTAGAAAAAAATACTTCCATCATCTAAAATTTAGAAACGTTTTCATCATCCAAATAAACTCTATGATCCAAAAAATCCAGTTTCTCACATTGCAGCTCTAAACTTTGAATCCACAAATCTTTGATTTCATTCCATTACTTCTATCCAGGAAATCCCTGGGTCTCCTCTGCTCGAAGTAATTGAGCGATCCTTCTACACGCCCCTCTCGAATGTCAATGAACGATAGTTGGATCTCTTTTTTTGTTCATTACTGAGTTTTTGCTACCATTTTCAACAGATTCGTATCCCTCTACGATAGAGATGACGGCGAGACGGTCTACTTGGACGCCGCCGCCATGAATCTAGGGGTTGAGAGGAGGATCTGTGATATAGAGGAGGCCAGGTCGCAGCTATGAGAAGATAGAGAAGGAATTTCGAAAGGCTACGATGATTTTTGGAGCATAGCAGAGACCCATCGTGTGAGTATCTTCGGCAAGATCGAACAGGAAATAGTTGTGAGCAAGCCAAGAGTAGATCGACGCAGAATAGCTTCAGCAAGATAGTACAAGGAGACGATTTTGTGGAGTTTTGGCATCGTCAAGAGAGTCTTCACGCGTTCTTTTTGGGGAAGCAGGGAACCACACGATAAAAGAAGGAAGATACGCGCTTTTAGATCCGCGAAAGCAAGGGGGAGGTGCGGCCTGCCAGAGCTGTTTTCTGCATTTTTTATTAGGCCTGCGCTTCTAATCCGCCGTGCCAAACTGTACATTTATAGCAGTGGCGTTTTTAAATAAACGCCACCGCACTAAAAATGCTGCCCCAAACAGAGCCTTAGGCTCCGTTTGGCGCAACGCTTATACTCCGGTGAGTTTGAAAAAAAAAAACGACCGTCATAGAATGTATGTATGGCATGACAACGGTTATGAACGCCATCAAAAAAGGAAAACTAGTTTTGAACATAAAAGTGGATGAAGTTCCTTAGGTGAGGTCGGGCGTTCACAAACGATGGTTCATAACCACTGCGTTCACGACCGCTACCACCGTGCCAAGCAGAGCATTAATCTCTCTAACAGTGATAAGGCCCAAACAAGATGCAGAGAAAGGGATCACTGTAGTTTAGAAGGATCATGAAGAAAAAGGTAGTTCTGAGAAAGAGGGACTCGGGAGGGCGGAGAACTTAGAAGACGAAGAATGGATGATGCGGCTGTGAAACAAAGTTTCGGTGAAGAGCTGGGAAGACGAGGACAATACTCCAACATGTATGCGAGGAGCCCTATAAGTGAATCTCGTCACCGATCAATGGAAGGCGGGGCTAAATGAAACAACCCTAGGTTTCTCCTCCTTTTTTCCTTTTTCTTGGATCACATTTGTTTCCTATGGTGGAAGAAGAGAAGAGAATACACTAGAGGATATGTAACGACAGAGGAAGAAGAGGGAAAATGGGAAATACGATAGTATTTGTTTACTCCTTCCATCATCTTCATCATAGGGTGATAGGGTTTAATACATCTTAAAGGGCAAAAGGGCCCAAAATGAAAAAAAATGAAACAAGAGCTGCCTGCACATTCGATCGGGCCTCTTAGAAACTAGATCAAAGTGACGAGGTATAATCGAGGGATCTTTATATCTCAAAGAAAATTGGTTCTAGGCCTCTTAGAAGAAACGAGTATGCTTCGATGTGCTCTGGTGGAAACTCTTATTATTGAAGTCAGACACAAAATTGATGACAATAAAGATGGAGATGGAGTTGACTCCTCTAGCTACCAGAGATTGGTTGGCAAACTCACATACGTATCTCATATTAATCCTGATATCACTTATGATGTTGGAATGTTGCATACATGCTCTGAGGATCCGACATCAAGAGACAACTCAAAGGGTCTGAGGTACCTTAAGAAATCTCCGACTCTCCGGAACGTGGGATTTTATTCTCAACAAACAAGCGCTTGAAAATTAAAGTTTTCACATATATCGGCTAGGCTGGTAGTCAAGATAACAAGAAATCCACTACAAGATATTGCTCATTTATAGGAGGTAATCTTGTAATGTGAAAGTGTAAGAAATATAATGCAGTGGCACGATCTAGTGTTGAAGTAGAATATAAGCAATGTTACATGGTGCATCTGAGGGCTTATGGTAGAAATTGATTCTTCAGGACCTGGGTCTATTAGAAGACAAACTTATTATACTTTATTGTGACAACAAAGCTACCAATAATATTGTTTATAATACAGTTCAACATGATAGGACAAAATATGTTGAAGTGAATAGACATTTTAATAGAGATCACCCTGACAAAGGAAGTATCTGCACACCATTCGTTCACTCCCAAGGTCTCGTTGCACACCATTCGTTCACACCCAAGGTCAATCGACGGACATTTTCACTAAAGGGCTGAGTTGTGACACATTTGCCAATGATATATCCAAGTTGAGAATAATTGACATTTACTACCGACTTAAGGGGAAGTGTTTAATATTTATTGCTTTTATATTTTGAGTTATGTTTAAAGTATTTAATTCTTTGCCATATTATCCTCGTCAAGCATTTAAGGAACTGACATGCTGTGACCTAAACTGAAATAAAAGATTTTTCTTTCTCACAACTCTACTGTGCTCCCATCCCCTTGAAAGAGATGAGCACAAAGTAATTGGTGTTGGGTCTGACATATTAAGTGGCCGGATTTGACCCTTAAGTCATTTTAAATAAATAAAATCATGTAAAATAATTTATAAAGCCCAAAGGAATATAATATTTTTTTTTTAAAGAATTAAGAGAATAAGTTCCATTTCTAGGTAATTAAAAAATATTTTTATGACAACATAATATATTACGATGATATATATTTATATTTAAAAAAAGCTCACTTCATAGTTCATTCACAATTATTAACTTTTAAATCAAGTATGACAGTATGACAAGTTTGTAAAATAATAAATCACAAAGAAGAACAAGTCTCCCTACTACAATATTAGGAAGAATTTGAATGAAAAAAATAATAATAACACAGGAAAAAGTGATGACGATCATAGCTCACGGGCGGGCCGACCTGTATCGGAGCCCGTTCTGGTTTTACACTTGTAGGAGTTAGGATCTTCGCATAGACGATCCAAGTCCTTAATCGCGTTGACAGCGTCGACGGGACATTTTTTTATTTTTCCGCATTATTTACACACCTTTTGTGTGTTTTGTATCAGTTAATCATAGTTGTTTGTTGCTTTCTATAGCCTATATATACAGGATTTGGAGTTCAATTTACAATTAATACAGAATTTGGAAGAAGAATATCAGATTTTGTGATCTTTTACGGTACCGAAGCCATGAAACCTAGGTGCCGAAACCTAGCCCCGCTTCTCCCTCTGCAACCATCAGCCATTCCCCCTCATTCTCCTCCATTAGCCACTGGAAACCTCCTCTTCAAGGGCCGGCCAGCCACCCCTTCACTCCCCCTCTACTTCCACCCAAATAACTACCAATAATTGCAAGTAACTGCCTTGGAAAACCACCAGCCTCCCCCCTCCAATTGTAGTGTCTGCTACTGTACAAATCCAGGAAATAGCATTCCCACAGGCCGCGCATCGCTCCAGGAGCTGCTTCCGGTCTCCTGCTTCAACAAACCACAAGCATGGCTCTTCTTCAACCCTGGGTGACACTGCTGGTGAATTCCAGCTCTTTCGACCATAGTTGGCTGCCACACTCTGCTGTGGGTTCCCTGCCTCCTTGGACTGTTGGAACTGCCTCTCTCAGCCACTATCCAGGGTTAAAGTTTCTGCCCATTGGCAGATCTGCTTCATTTCCAGACCAAAACAGCACTCCTCCAACAGAATTCCACCCTCCCATTGGGACACCTTGCTGTCGGCCACTGATCTAGGCTCCCTGATTCTGTAGCCCCCCACCCCCGGACTGCAACCAGCAGCAACATTTAGGTGTTCCTCAACCGGCAGCCTTCTCCCATCATCGCACGACCTCCAGGTCAAATTGGTCCAGAAACTCGGAAACCAGCAGCATATCGGTCTCGGAGCTGTTGCACGGAGTGTGAAACTGCAGCAAAATTCTTCATTCGGTCTTAATTGCTTAGGTAAGTTCTAACTGGAAGTTAATATTATTCTTTGTTGATTATTTTGGTGAAGACGCTGTTATTAGGGATCTAAATCTGTACTAGTTTGCCTAATTATCATCCTATTTGAAAGGTGTATTCGCATTTCGTAGAAGCGCTCTTTGTTTTACTTCAACTAACACTTATTTGCTTATCTAATCCGTTGTTTTCAATTGTGATTTTTTGTAATTTCCTTTATTAATCTCAACGTTCATTATTATTATATTAGTGTTTCCTTAGAGCATGGTTATACACGCACTAACAACATCAGCCCAGCGTCCAAAAGATCTTTGCCTACCACAGAAAATGTGTGGATTCAAATTCTCTAATAACGAAGTACTAATGTTTAAAATTGGAAGTCATAGCTTCCACTTATCCCTCTAATATATCCTCATTCCATGTCAAAATCTCTTATTTTCTTTTGCTTTTAAATTTTGTAGATACATTTGCAATACCTAACATGTGCCCTCATCCTAGATGTCACTGTGTTCCATACGTGATACTGCATACTCCTAAACATTGGGGCTCCATGCCCCAAGATAGAGGATTTGGAGTGAGAAGAAATTTAAATGTTCTATGATAAATAAACTTCGACGTCCATATGGAGCCAAAAAAATAGAATAACACTCAACAGAAATAACAATATTCTTTGTATAAGTCTGTTAAGTTACTATGAATGAACAACAGGACAAGTCTACAAAGAGGAAATTTGGATTATTTTCTTAAGAATAACAAATATAACCAAATTACTTGAAGAAATAGAAGGAAAACTGAAAAGTAAAGATATAGAGAGGTGTTTACATTTGAAGATATAATAAGTGATAAAAGGGTCTTTTTAATTCATCTATGTTCTGTTTAATAACGCGGTTAAAGCTCTGGATTATAAATTTCTCCAATGAATCTTCAAAATTGTAAAATGATAAAAATATGTTGAACATAGTCCTACAAGAAAGAAAAATCTAGATAAAAAGTATTCATATACCATTTATTGTTCACCTGCATCCATAAACTGGAACCACGGTCAAAAGCTGAGCAAGACTTTCAATCAAAACTTTCCATGATTCCAAGGTTTGATAAGCTACTGGAATGAGTTCAGGAACAAGTAATCCATTTTTGGGGGGATCGAGGTGCTTCTCAATTCCCATCAGTGCCATTTTTTTATCTCTCCTTGCTGCTCGTTGCATCTTGTGGATTGGGATAAGATATGGCTTCTTCTTGTTTTTAGGAAGAACTGGAGGCAGATCCACATTTTGAGGATGCCTGTTATACCTAATAACTTCTGATGTATGTCTAGGCTCTTGAGGAGCACTCCCGAAAACCTGATATATTTAATAGTTCACGAAATGTAAAAAAACAGCAAAGGTGAGCTAATTTTTTTTAAATATTATCTGCATCAAGATTATCACCAACCGGAAGTCAATCAACTAGTTTCAAAATTAAGTAACTGGATTTTTCTATAAAAACTATAAAAAAAAATTAGAGGGAAAAAAACTACGACCAATAGTCTTACCCTTCTAGGGAAAAAGATGAGCATCGTATCACAGGAGAGGCAGCCGTAAAGCTCAACTAGTTTTTGGCGCACCGTTGGCAGGGCGTCAAGTTTGGAACCTACTTTGATTGGATGTAGGGAGTGTTTGGTTGAGCGGTTACGTAGGGTAGGTCCTAAGGCGACTATATGAGCTAGAACACCATGCCGGTGAACTAAACTTACAATAAAAAACTTCATGAACAATATTAAAGACAAATCACAATCAATTAGAGCTCCAAGATAAGGAAACACGCAATGCGGTATATATGTGAGTGTGGGGAAAACAACTACGCAAGCGGAAATAAGTCCTAATATGTCACAAAAGACTTGTGGGCAACATTTACAAATTAATAACCCAAAACAGGGAATAAACACACAATTCAACACTAAAAATTCAATGCGACCAAACTATAACTCACAATACTTACGAGGTAGAAGGCTAGGCGGACTTCAGATGAGGTCCCAATGGCCGGTGAGACGATGGCGGACAGAATTCAAACCTCTGGAGGGGTTTGGAAGGTTGGGCATACCTTACAAGCGTTGGATAACAGCCACAGGTTGTTGGCGAAGGATGGAATGACTGTTATGGGGTGGGTGTGAGGCTGGACAGCACTGGGAGGGACTGCCTGCAGGCTGTAATTAATTTCCAGTGGAGTGGAAATAAGTTCCAGAAAGGATTAAATGTGGGGTGGCTGTTTGTGCTGGGAGATTATTGGAAACGGGAGTTCCTGAAGAGGGGAGGAGGGCGGGAAGTGGAACTAATTGAGGGGGCGGTTATTAGGCAGAGGGGCGCATGTCTAGGGAGTAGTAGCGCGTGGAGGGAAATGGGATGGAGTGGAGTCACGGCTGGGATGCGGAAAATCATGGGAGTTATGGTTTTCAGTTTGTTCTTTGATGGAAGAGGATTAATAGGAGTGGTGGGGATAGTTGGGAAATGAGGGGGATGGAATAATTTTAGGAGTAGTGGACTAGATTTTGGGAGGTAGATATGAGTGGGGTGGTTTAGGGTTTAGGGTAGTGGAGAGGTGGCTTGGGGTGTTATGGAGTAGTTGGGTGAGGAGGGGTGGCCAACTAAGGGTGGCTGGTGGTAGTCACCGTAGGTGGTGGTGGTGGTCACCGTAGGTGGTGGTGTCCAGAGGTGGAGGTGGTCGACGGAAAATTGAAATGGAAGGAATTGAATGTTGAGGAGGGTCGTCTAAGGTGGGAGGAAAGGCGGTGGGGAGGGTGGTGGTCAGCTATGGGTTTGGGTGTAAGACGGTGGCCGGATTTTGGAAAGAGGGGGAGGAGAGGTGGCCGGCCAAGGGAGATGAGGGAGGGAGGTACTCCAAACTCACACTTGGATTTCCGGCTTCAGCACCGGTGATAAAAAAGAGTGATTTCTCTCAAACTTTTAATGCCATGAAACTAAGCCTCTACTTCTATTTATAGACTAGGGAGGGGCACTAAGCGGTCATGATTTTCTGATCATTGCAATCTCCTAAACACAAGTAAAATTCAGAAAATTACAAATAAAATATTAAATTTCCTAGATCGACAGCCCGCTCGATACGAGCGGTCTTGATCGTCACTGGTGGTTCCTTGGTCGGCGCGAGAAGACCCTCGAGGGTCGTGTGACATGATCCCCATCAAGCGGCTTCGCTATTCCGCGACAATATACGACTTAGGAGAAGGATTATTTAGAATCATGCCCGAAGTATCACATTCTAGGCAGCAGTCTGAAATGGCATTTTGGTCGACCATGTCGAGCCCAGAAACTGCGCAACAAGACCATAGTGACTAAAAGTTAGCCAAAAAGGAAGTTTATTTTTTGGAAAGTTCAACAAATTATTCTCAATTAATCAGAACTGAAATAGAACTTATTTCTCCAAAAGTGCAGCCATCTTGCATCCGTCCTCCTTTTGTAATCTCTGGCCAATTTTCAGACCTAAAATGAGTTGAGTTCCATTTTCAGACCTAAAATTCCATAGCCTTGCCTTAGGAAAATCCCCTCGAGATGAAAGAATGTCATAACTAAGATTCACGTGCTAAATGAACACCCAAATTGTATATAATTTCTTGCAAATACACAGAGACCTACATCAAATTTTGTAACCTATTCTACCGAACAATATTAACTGCAATAACTTTCAACCAAGTAAATGATGAAGAAGCTGGAATTTAAAAAAAAACTACGCCAATAAGAAAGCGGTTACAATTTACCCCGCAACACATCCATCCAGGACAAAAAGACCCGAACTGACCAGTGGAAACAGAGAAATTCATTTATTACGCCGCCAAAGAAATCTGTAGAACTACCGAGAGAGCAGCAACTCACTTTGCTAGCGGGGGCATCAAGACATGTCTTCGAATCCGGCGAGTCCGACAACGACTTAGTTGAAACCAAGGGAAGGTTCATATGCGATGAAGATGATCGCCTGCTCTGGTAGACATCTCCGGCTAGAAAAAGTTTCTCGCCGATGATGTTGGAGGATGAGGAAGCGGCGATGCTTCCCCTCGGGTATTGGAGGAAGGGCGTCGGAGGCTTCGAAAACCAATTAAAGGCCGACGAAGGTGTGGATGGACTCCGGGATCGGCCCGATGGAAACCTCGAAACGACAACCGCTATCACCACCATCGGGGCGGGAGGGAAAAGAGTGAGAACTGTGGAAATGAGCGGAAGGTGAAATTACGAAAGCCACCGCAAGGGGGAGAATTATAGCACGCTGATTTTTATTATTGTCAGCCAAATTATATTAACAGACCATAATATTTTTTTTACACACCAAATATAAATCAGTTTTTTTTCTAGACCTACATTAGTGATTTGCATCCGCATATACTCCTTTTATGGTCTGATGCCCTGATCAGTTATCATTTATAAAGGAAAACAAATTAATTCCAATCAGTGGCGGAACTAGGATTTTGAAGTTGCATTGACACAATGTAAGTATTGTCGATTGCGGGGTTCGGGGGGCAGGGCCCCCTGAGCGGGAGTTCGGGGGCAGGGCCCCCTGAGCGGGAGTTCGGGGGCAGCGTCCCCGGAAATTTTTTTGCAGGGATATTTATGTAAGGAAAATATTCAACACAATATTACAATAAAATGCAATTACATGAAAATTCAAAACAAAACATTATAAAAACTTACAGATCAACATGATGCTTTACGTTGACACATACTCTGAAAACGTGAAATAATTTTTTCATTTGTAATTGTATCTGCAACGTCTTTTTCAATATACGTCACCAAACAATCATTCATCCAGTTAACGTTGAAATCATAAAATTTTTTTAAAAATAACTGAATACGTGTTTAAAAATATGTGTTAAATTATATCCTACCTAAATCTATACCAAACTGAATTAAATCACAAACCTAAATCTATATCTATCTCTATATAATTTATATTCTACCTAGATCTAAGTGAGGAAGAAGAATGGACCTTGCGGCGTTGGCGTAAACTTAAATTTCCTCAAAATCACAAACAATAAAGGCATATTAATCTGTCAAAAAAGCTGAAGAAGATGATAAAACTTGATGTTATGTCCAAAATAATAAAGCTGAAAATAGCAAGCTTTAGAAAAAAAATGTTGCAACTGTTAATGAAAAACAAGAGTTCGCTGATCAACCATGGAAGCAAGAAATAGGGAAAATCGGAAAGGGTAAAATTAGAAATCAAAATAGTTGCCTGCTTAGGTCGGTTCTGGGCGGATGGGGGAGGAAATAGGAAGGTGGAAGTGTTCTGCCATGTAGTCTGTATATTGCAAAAGAATGAAAATGGAGAGTGGCCTTGGAAGAAAACTCCACTGAAGGAAGAAGAAATCTGAAAGAAGAAACAGGGAAGAACAGGGAAGAAGAAATCTGAAGAAGAAGAAACAGGGAAGAATCTGAAAGCAGGGAAGAAGAAGAAGAAGAAGAAGAGGGAAGAAACAGGGAAGAAGAAGAAGAAGAGGGAAGAAACAGGGAAGAAGAAGCGAAGAAGAAGCGAACCTGCACCGAAGTGAGTACGGGCGGACCTGCACCGATTCCGCCTGGAAGCGAACCTACACCGATTCCGCTCCAGGCGACTAGGCGAGCACGGAGCACCTGCACCGTCGGGCACGATTCGTCGATTCCGCATTTCCGCTCCAGGCGAAGAAGCTAAGCGGAGGATCGACTGCCCTAGCGGGATTTCGCAAAAACACGGTCGGGCACGTGCCCGACCGTGTCTTAACCTGGGTCCGCCCGTGATTCCAATTGATATACAAATTGCAAGCGAAGCTGCAAATGCAAGTAATATTTCAAAAGGAGCCCGTGTTCTTTGTCCTCCTGATCATATGCGCATTGAGACCCCGTGCTCCCTATACCTATTTAGTTTGTTGTCGTGTCAGGCGACGTCTCCACCGAAAAATTATCCACGGAAATGATCCCCGGCGTATCATGCATCGAAGCCCCCTCCTCCTTTGCCTCCACGGTCTCTCCTTGTCCCGCTCCTTGGAGGTTGAGTTGAATACGTTCTTGACAGAGGAGCTTTGTTTTCTTCTTCCCATGACTTTGGTGGAGCAAGAGGCGAGAGATCAGAGCTAGAGATAGAAATGGAGTCGGGACAGGAAAAGGAGGGCTGGGGCCGTGAATAGGAGAGAGGTGGGTGGGACAATAACAACGGCGATGATCGTATTTATTGCCGATCACGGGACCGCACCTAGATAGGTGGGCGTCCAGCGAGAGAGGAGGGCGGTGGAGGAGGCGAACTCCTGCAATCACGTGGGAAAGAAGGGGGGTGGGTTGGGTGGGCGCTTTGTAACACCCCATTTTCATGCTTGAGAAATCGAAATGTCAAGGCAAGTGGTAGCAGAAAGCTAATACACCGATGAATTGCTTTGTTTGTTGTAGGCAGCGTAGCGCGCATTGGATCTTGGCCAAAACTTCTCAATGAAAATAATAGCTTTGTTTTTTCCGCTTTTGCATTTTCGGCCTACGAGCCGATGAATTGATGTGTTTATTTACATGTTTGCATTCTTGACTTTCTATTTGATGTGATGTAAGGTCATAAGATCAAACCTTGCTTTCATTCCAAGTTGTAGTATGTGGACATTTTATGATTAAAGTATATTCACTAGTGTTTGAACTCGGTAGTAGTAGTTTTTATTTTTATACCTCTTTATAGCATTTAACTTGTGGATGTAGTATGGTGTTGGGCCCTAGTTGGACACATGCTATATTATGTTTGCATGTGGAATATTACAATTTGGTACCAGACTTTAGGAAACCGATATGTAGTATTTAGGTTCGTGGAAGAACTCTTTTAATGAGTAGTGCGCACATGTAGTGTGAGTACCTAAACGACTAACTTTAAGATGAATGACCACTTATGAATGAATGTGTTTGCTTATTTCAGAACCCGAGTATTCCATGTTTGCTGATGTAATATATTTTCGCTCACTAAATTGTATATTTCACATTATAGGCAACTAGGAGCGGTGCAGTCCCTCTCAGCCCTGTGACGTTGGAGACAACAATATGTCTACTTCGATTGTTGCGAGCACTCCATCTGCGAAGATGTGTAGAATGATTGATGAAGCAGTGATCACCACATTAGATGCATGACTGACGAGGCTTACACCAAATGTTGCACCTCCCATTCCCAGTGTGGCCCGGGTCCTGGGTGCTATTGTAGCTCTGTTAGCTAAATCAAGTATGTGAGCACCAGTTTAAGTTATTCTTGAGCTTCAACCCTCAATCATTCTTTGGGGTTGAAACCCCAACTGAAAACCCCAACTGAGGCTGAGAAGTGGTTAGCAAGAAGTGAAAAGTTTCCTGACGGCGATGGAGACTGAGGATGAGAAGATGTTGTCTTTGGCCACCTTTCTACTGAATGAGGAGGCAAGGCTGAGGTGGGACGACAAGGTCAAACACGGTTTTGAAGGGCAACGACTTACACATATCTCCATGGATGACTTTTATATATGAGTCCTTCCTTAGGAGATATATCCCCGACGCTACGCGCTTAGCACTGCAGGGGCAATTTTATGTTTAATTTAGAAGAACCTGAAGGTCAACAATTACCTGCATGAGTTCACCCGACTGAGATGCTATGCATGGAGGTTGATTGAGGACAAGGAAACCAAGGTCCATAGGTCCTATAAAGGTCTCCGAGATGATTTGAGATTGAGGCTGGTGGGATCTAATTCCCTTGGATTCTGCACACTAATGGAGATTGCCAGAGCACTGAAGATGGATTTGGAGAGTCCAACGCGGGAGAGGTTTCATTGCTAATGGTTCTGAGTTCAAGATGCCGCCCTCTCAGAGAAATACTGAGAGCGGAGGCTTAAGAGGAAGTCACAACATACATAGGAAGCTGCCTCCACTATTTCGAGGGTCGCTACTGCTCGAGACCTCTTGATCTGCTTCATGTGCGGGAAGGTGGGGCACATGACAAGATCATGTCGGAATGGTCCAACAATGATGGAGAGTCTATCAATGGATGTTACTCATGTGGCAAATCCGAGCTACGCATATAAAGAGATGACAGTGGAATCTTCCACTTCCCATTATCCCCCTGACCAAACCGACAGTGTACTCCCATGGCCAACAAGAGGACACCCGACAAAATGACGTTGTGGCATGTATGAAATATTATTTAGCTTGCACGACATTCATTAATTTGTACATCATGTGTGATTGTGTGCCTTATATATTTGTGATTAGGCTTCGTTTTGATTTTCAACTGTCTGACGATAACTCTTTTCGATATATGTGCATCACACTCCTTTTTATCAGAGCAATTTATATTGCGGATTGAAGTGGCATATGTTTTGGCGAATGACAAATTGGATGTATTGCTGTCCAATAACTATACAATACAGATATGAAGATTTGTGTGAAGGTTCGGATTGGAGGCTGAGACTTTGATTTGGAAGCGTCCTTACTACCACTATTAGAGTTTGATGTGATCTTTGTCATAAACAAGTTCTTTAGGCATAGTTGATGCATAGATTGCAAGACGAAAGAAGTCACTTTAGGTAGGAGAACCGAGGGCGAGACCACATTCACTATCTTGTGAGGGTGAGCAAGACTTTGATGTATGCCTTTTATGTGATCAAGACGATTTAAAAAGACGCGAATTGTTATTCACTTTGTTGGATATATGGAGATTGTTGGAGATCTGGTAATCACATTGATGAACCACCAGCACCACCAATGGTCCCAAAATGATGAGAAGTTTCTTCAAAAATTTGGTGATGATCTGACAATTTTCATTTTTGACAATAACGTTCGATGGAGATTGCCGAAAATCTGACCATCTGATCGATGAACTGTCGCCACTAACCATCTTGTAATGACGAGAATAAGTTTCCTCGAGTTTTTTTAGGATGATCTGACAATTTTCATTTTTTTAATCAACTGTGGCTTACAACTTTTTCTAAAAATTTGGGGATCAGATCGACAAACTGTCATCACGAGCAATATACAAACTGTCATCAGAAAAAAAAACTTCATTGAAAAAGTTAGCACAATTTAACTGTTCTTTTTCCGAGGCAGCAACCACCACCAATGACCTCTAGTCAACATTTTTGGGAGACTGAATCGAACTCTAAATTTCGTAAGAATATTAACAGAGCCCCAAATATATATTTAAGATTTAAAGTAAGAAAACTTTATTTGTATTTGTGAAGAATGTCTTATATATATTCGTGTAAACAAACTGTGACCGAAATTATCATATACGTACATTGATCAAAAAGAATTGGCTGTAGTTCAAAATGAATTCCATTGATTTCATTTCAAATTCTAAGTTCACCCTTCATGCGCATAAGTGAACAATGAAATTAAAATTAGGCCTTCAATTCCTATTTCAGGATGAAATTCCATCCAAACAAATATACCTTTCACATTCAAAATTCCCAACAACAATAACTTTTTATTAAAATAATAACAAAGAAGTAAGAAGATGATGAATAGAAGAGATATCTCATTCACTATATTCTGCCAATAAAAATAGAGGATGCAACAACCACCCAAAGCTTCATTCTGAAAACTATTTTTTTCATCCAAGTGCAGGCCATTTTTGGCTATGTGCACAAACAATATAAGTAAATTTCATACTTTATTTATTTCTTCTCATCCTTTACGCGCAACCGGACGTGTGGGCATACTTCCTTCCCCTTCTTCTTTATAGGCCACGAACTCCCAGATGAAGTCTGCCTCCTCGTCGATCACCACCATCATTTAGTAGTTGTACCTGAAGAAGGGGTAGCTCTCTCCGACGAGCATCATGGCGTCCTTATGGGTAGGCATGAAGAGAGCGAGGTAGTCCTTAATGGCCGCAGTTCTGCATCGCGCGGTTGCGTGCCTATACTTCGGGGATGGAGATGAAGCTTCCCGGGAAGGAGGATTTCTTGGTGAGGAGGTCGAGAAGTCGGGAGGGTTCGAGTCGTGTGTGGTCGAGGTCCGGGTGGCTGCCTCCGAGGGAAGGGGATGCAGAGCGGTCGCACAAGCGACATCCTTCTGGTGAGGCGGCTCGTCACATCCTTCTTCCAATGGTCTGAAGAAGCTGAGGAAAGAGGATGCAGAAACTTTCCTATGCACTCAGGAATGGAGATGGATTTCTTCATTTGGGTTCCTTCCCATGGTGGACCGATTGCTTCTGCTCTATTATTTTTAGAAGCATGGAGAAGTGGAGGAAAACAAACATAGGGAAGTCAGAGAGGTAGTTCATCCACTGACGAACCCTGGTGCTGAGTGTAAGTGTATATTTGGATCAATATCGGGTTCGGAGGCTTAACGGGTCTAGTACGGATACCGAGATATCTGTTACCCGCTCAAACCGTAGGATTTTCCTATTTATACCTAGCTAGGGGCAACGGGTCGGGCATTCCGCCTTGATGCGCACCCGGATGCTTCGAGCAACCACTATCAATCTCGAAGTATAGCCCTCGGTTGCTCCCTCTCCCGGTTCGCACGATTTGGAGAAACCTCTCCCGTAACCGCCGATCATTTCCTCTCCCGGTCGGCCCTCCTGTGCGTTCCCGTCGCCGGTGCTGTGAGCCTCGCACGGAAGCACATCGTCGCATCCCCCGACGGTCCACGGCGATCGTCGCCTACGCGATCGTCACTACCGCTGATTGTCGCCTTCGTGCCTCGCAGCCCCCGGCAGCCCACCGTCGCTGATCAAGAACCGCTCGGTTCCGACTGGTCGTGATCGCCTGGTGGTGAGCCCCGGTCTACTTCGTCGGCTGGACGTGATCCAGCACAGCCGCCTAAGCCGGATCTAGCGCCGGACTTAGCGCCAGATCTAGCGACGCTTCTCGCTTGGGTCTCGCCTTGCCCTACCCAGAGCGCTGTTCACGTCCAAGATCCCTCCCAGCCGCCGTTGCCCGGCATCCCACCGTCGCCGTCGTCCAAGTTCATCGTTGCAGCCCTAATCCGGCTACCACTCCGGCTAGTGCCCCGGCTACCGTCGGCACTAGTGACAGAATTCTAACTTCTCTGTTTCGTGGCCGGATCTCTGTTGTTGGGCGCAAAATGATGAAGGGGAACAATTTCTCGTCCCCCTTTCCGATGATCAAGTTGGAGAAGTTCACGACGACCGAGTTCAACGATTGGAAGTTGAATACTCAGTTCGGGATGAAGTATATGAACGTGTTCTACACTGTTCAGTCTGATCGTGATGGGGTCGTCGTGACTGATGACGAAGCTCAGTGGGTTGCTAATGAGGACTTCTGTCGCGACAACTTGTTGAACTGTCTTTCCTCTAGTCTGACAAAGACCTACCTGAAGATGCACACTGCTAAGGAGATTTGGGAGTCACTGAAGGAGCATTTCAGGCAAGAGGAGGATCTATTCAAAGCACACTCGGTGGAAAATTTTCATTCCTTCACGTTCGACGAGGAGAAAGTCATTCTCCCTCAGGTATCGGAATTTGAAAATTTAGTAAATTCCTTGCATAGTAAGAATATTTCATTACCAGATAGTTTTGTTGCTGACACAATAGTTTTTAAATTGTCTTCCACGTGGTACAATTTCAAAACTGAAATGTACCGCAAGAAGATGCAGGTTGGTCTAAACGACCGCAAGCGTTTAATACTCATTGATGATGAAAATATGACACGACATGCTTTAGAAGTTGTTAGCAAGCAAAAAGCTGCTACTAACATGATTTCTAACTCTAAACGCATGTCAAACCCTAAGAAGACCAAACTCACTCCTAGTAGTTCCCAGGTTGCAGGCCCTAGTAAAAGTATCAAAAAGTTCAAGGGCAAGTGTTTCAACTGTAACAAGTGGGGACACAGTGCATCCGATTGCATACTTCCTCAAAAGAAAAAGGACAAAGCACCACAAGAAAGCAACCATGTCATATGGTTAGTCTTACGGTGCCATCTAACTTTGCCGCCATGGTTGGAAATGAAAAGGTCAGTACTGAGTGGTACCTTGACTCGGGGGTAACGTGTCACGTATGCAACAATCCTAATCTGATGACATGGCTCACTGCTGCGGGAGAATCGGTGATCGTTGCGAACGGTGCTTCAACTGACATTCTGAAGGTGGGGAATGCGACGCTACTGCTCTTCTCAGGTAAAACTTTAACTCTTAACAATGTTAAGCTTCAATAGGTGCTAACTTAGTGTCTATTAGCTTACTTTGTGATGATTGTGTGTCTTTTACTTTCTATAACGGTAGAGTAACACTGTCAGTTAACTCACACTATATTGGATGTGTCTACGTACAAAATAGAATATACTGTCTAAGTCTAGCAAACGAAATAGTTCAACAAGTTCAAACAAACTTAGTTAGCCCTAAGACTCTACATGAGAGACTAGGACACATAAACTATAGGAAAATGTTCCAAATTGCTAGAACTCACCAGATTGCTTTAGACACTACAGACAAAACAAATAAATGTAAAGTGTGCCCAGATTAAGATCACTAGAAAATCTTTTAGTGCGGTTACTAGGAGCACAACACCCTTAGAACTAATATATTCCGACATATGTGACTTCAAAAGTTTTATCACTAGAGGAGACATAAAGTATTTGATCACCTTTATAGATGGTTGTTCAAGGTTTTGTCACATTTATCTTCTTAAAACTAAAGATGAAGCGTTTGAAAAATTGTGAATTTTCAAAACCATGGTAGAAAACCAACTTGACATGAAAATCAAATGGTTTATAAGTGATAGAGGAGAAGAATATATGTCCAGTGAGTTTAAGTATTTCCTTGCCTAATATGGAATCATAGCAGAAACCACTGCTCCTTACTCACCCCAATCTAATAGCATAACTGAGCGTAAAAATTGGACGTTAACAGAAATGTTAAACTCTATGCTCTTGACTGCATGCATGTTTTCTGCTTATTGGGGAGAATCAGTCTTAACAGCAAACCACATTCAAAATAAGGTTCCTCATGCTAAGTTAGAGGTGACACCCTACGAGCTTTGGTTTAAGAGACCCCCAACCTTTACCAGACTTATGACTTGGGGTTGTATAGCCTATGTCATGGTTCCTGACCCTAGGCGGTCTAAGATTGGACCTAGGACCAATACATATGTTTACCTATGTTGTGCTGAAGATAGTGCCGCAGACAAATTCTTAGATATTTCTAATAATGTTGTTATAGAATTTAGGGATGCAGTGTTCTTTGAAAATAAATTGTTTAAAGATAAGAACCTGACACTCCCATGTATGTAAGCAACGGTTGCTGAAGAAGATCCTGAATCAGTACCGAGCACCTCCTATTTCGTTCATGTAGACAACTCTGGCCTAGAGTCTAGGAGAACTTCTGTAACATCGAGAACTCCCAGAACCTTCGGTAGTGATTTTGTCACTTGCCACGTTGAGGTTGATCCATCCACCTATAAGAAAGCGATGAGATCAAGGGATTCACTACTCTGGAAAGAAGCAATTGATGAAGAGATGAACTCTCTACTTCAGAATAACACCTGGACATTGGTTGACAAGCCAAAATGAGCTAAAACCGTAGGGTGTAAGTGGATTCTAAAAAAAAATCTTGATGGTAGCGTAGCTAAGTACAAAGCACGTCTGGTGGCTAAAGGTTTCACTCAAGTAAGCGGAGTAAACTACTTTGATGTCTATTCACCCGTGTATCACCTAGTAACCATTAGGACCATCCTTGCCATTGCATCAATTGAGAATTTTATTGTTCATCAAATGGATGTTAAGACTGTGTTCTTGAACAGAGATCTGACCGAAGGAATCTACATGAATCAACCTGAAGGTTTCATTATAGAAGGTCACGAAACAAAGATCTGTAAATTACTTAAATCTTATACGGACTAAACAAGCACTAAAATGATGACATGAGAAGTTTGACTATAGTGTAAAGAACATTGGATTCATGTCGAGTCTCTCGGATAAATGTTTTTACATACGTCATAGATCAAATAAAGTCGTTATAATTTGCTTGTATGTAGATGATATGCTCATTTTAGGGTCTGGTCAATCTGAAGTGGATGACGTTAAGTTAGACTTAATAAAAGAATTCAACAATAAAGATCTAGGTGCAGTTGACACTATACTAGGCATGCAAGTGAGCTTTGGGAAGAATGATATCTCCCTAAATCAAAGCCACTACATAAATTCTATGTTGGATACTTGTGGATACAGTCATAGTAGAGTATTTGAGACACTATATGACAACAATAATTGTCTAAAGCCTAATGAAGGAGCTACGGTTAGACAGTTAGATTACTCTAAATTGATTGGTAGTCTCATGTATTCTGCACTAGACATGACATAGCCTTTGCGGTCGGCATGTTATGCAGATTCACTAGTAATCCTGGCCAAGACCATTGGGATGCCCTAGATAGGCTGATGAGATACTTAAAGCACACCCAAAAGTATGTCTTATGTTACTCTGGTCATCCTTCAGTTTTTGAAGGATATTCCGATGCATCTTGGTGCTCGGAATTAAACTAGTCCACTAGTGGATTTGTATTCACACTAGGAGGAGCAGCTATAACCTGGAAGTCTAAGAGGCAATCATGTATTGCTCTCTTCTATGGAATCTGAACTCTACGTTCTAGCTTCAACAGGAGAAGAAGCAGAGTGGTTAAGAGATATGGTGATGGACATTCCGCTGACGAGCCTGAAATTGAGTTCTGTTGCAGTTTACTGTGACAATCAGACCACTAAAATGATTGTTATGAACACTCTGTTCAATGACAAAAGAAGGCAACTAAGGTTGAAACAATCTTGGTTGACATCACTCACAAGTCAAGTGATTATGACCCTGATTGATGTGAGATCAAAAGACAATGTTGCAGGCGCTTTGAGAAAAGGCCTGAATAGAGCTCTCACAATAAAAACATCGGGGGAGATGAGACTAAAGTTCATAGAAATATGAAACTTCTCTCCTTTGTTTGTGTTTTGATAGTGAGAACCTATAGTCACAACATTCAATCATCTAATAACAGACTGAAAACCCCAAATAATTTCTTGATGAAAACCCAAGATGGTTAGGTGCTAGTCATTCCACTTTTGATGGCTTAACATCTTTCTTTGCAAGTTGATTTAATGATTATTCAACTGGGAATAAAAAGTCGTTTGTAAAAGGTTAATCTAACATTAATGATTATAACACATTATTCCACACCTGATAATGTTGCAAATGTTGTTGTGCCAAATCATTTCACATTTGATGATGAGGTACATAAAGATCACTAATGAGTAAGATAACAATGTTTGATTTACAAAATCAATACTTGACTAGTCATCGCTAGACTAGAGAGAGATGTTGACAATGTTATTTCACTACTACTACAAGTACTAAGCTCATTCAGGTAAAGCTAGCTTACTTTAAATGTCACTGCATATGTTTTATGAATTCATAGAGTATTAACTCATGAAATTCCTTGCAGACACTGGTGGAATTGGAGGAGAGAAAGTAGTCTTTGACATGAATGTTGATGATCTACTAGATGAGTAGAATTGTTATATGTTTTATCTATTACTACTGTGTACTTCAGACTTTTATCCTTAGTTGTGCACTTTATGTTGGGATGTTTGTTTTCTGTATAAGCAAAACTCCTTTTATGTTTTAAGTATGCTTTTCTTTTGAGAAAAATGTGTTATGTCTGAAATTTAGTAGATACTACTTTCTTGCACTCTGATATGTGTACGATATTAATCACAAATATAGGAGAAGATTGTAAGTGTATATTTGAATCAATATCGGGTTCGGAGGCTTAACGGGTCTAGTACGGATACCGGGATATTTGTTACCCACTCAAACCCTAGGGTTTTTCTATTTATCCATAGCTAGGTGCAACGGGTAGGGCATTCCACCTTGATGCGCACCCGGATGCTTCGAGCAACCACTATCACCGAGTTCCACTTCATCCACTCCTTAGCCATCGACTGCACCGTCGATGGCACCTCGTCCACACCGACAAAAACTTCAACATTTTCTGAGACACAAACTTTCCCCGGCGCAAGTCGCCTCCATCAAGCAGAGCAAAAGCAACGTGAGAGTAACCCTTAGCCTCGGAGGCAACATCTTCGAAAATGGCGGACATGCATATGCATGCGCATATAAATATAGGCTGCAAATAAAATTAATCGGTGTGCGCATAACATTTCTATTAATTTTTAGTCAACCAGTAGACCAGCCAAAAGTGAAAAGCCACCGACCATCCTCCCCTTTGCGGTACAGAAGCAAAACGATTGGAGCCGGAGCCAGACCCTCCCAGGGCCAGAACACCTGCTCCGCCGAACACCAGAGCAATACGCTGGCTGAATGTGGAGCTGATTTTGCTGTCGTGCAAGACGGCTTCCAGTCTTTCACAACACATAGTTCGGTGCGACTTCCACGATGAGAGAGAGATTTTGTGGTGGCGCCAAGCAGTTCCCTTTGATATTTGTAGTTTTAATCAGCTTTTAATTACAGGGCATGATAATATTAAGGTTAAGTTATAATTTTAGGTGCAAATATCTAATGATCAGCAAATAAATCATGGGAATTGTTAAAGGCAAATCCAAATTGGCTGATCGCACACCAAAAGTCTTAAAAATCAAACCAAAATTTTTTCTCCTGTTTTTCTTTACGCAAACCCTAAGCCGCAAAATCGCAAACCCTCTCGCGCATCACCGAATGGAGAAGACTCCGGAGTCCATCCCGCCGTCGCCTCTTCCGCCGCCTCTCCCACCACCTATCCCGTCCCCTCTCCCGTTGCTTCTCCCGTCGCCGGTGGTTTGCGAGGCTTCCGGCGAGCCGCTCGATACGCATAAGTCAACATTGGAGGATTTTCAAGGTATAAGATCAAACCTGGGCTTATTGTTGCAGATTGAAACTTAGTTCTCCATGGATTAGGGTTTCTAAATTCCAGTTCAGATTTCCATTTGGTTTTCCATTTCAGATTTAATTTTCAGTTTCTATTTTCAGATTTCCATTTGGTTTTCAGTTTCTAATTTCAGCTTTTATATGGTTTTCAGATTTTTCATTTGGTTATAAACGTGTTATTTTGTTGAATGGTGTGCTGAAAATATCATGAACTTAGTTTTTTTGTCTAGAAAATTCGTTTGTGTAGTTTGTATTATTGGTTTGTTGTTAACAATATTGATTTGTGGTTAACATTTTGATTTGCACTTAGTATTTTTCAAAATATATGGTTTGCTGTTAATAATGGTTTGCAGATAGCCAAATTTGGTTTGCCTTTAACAATTCCCATAAATAATTACAGTTATTATAATGATCTGCTAAAAATACTGGAAAATGAGTAAAATCAAACATATAACTAATTGGTACGGAGGTCATACTCCTGCTCGAGCTTAATTTTTGGGTCCGAATCTTGGATCCAAGTTGATTTACATCTCAGACATGTTTTTGAACTGGTAGGACATCACATGGACATCTCGGGCGTGATATCTCAGGGCTAGCTTATTGTTGTCCTCGAGATGTCCCCGAGATATCACGCCCGAGATGTCCTCAAGATGTCGATGAGATGTCTCGCCTAGTTCAAACATGTTTGAGATGTGCATCCCGGATTTGGGTACGGGACCCTGACCCAAAAATCTTTCCTTTATTTCGGTTGTGTTGGTTTGGAACGTTGAGAATGAAAGCGGCGGAAATAGAGGGAGAGGGCAGCCTTGACACAAAACAACTGAGCCTAAATGGCTCCAGCACCGGCAGCGATCTTAGCCTTCCGTTCTAGCAACTCTTGAATAAGATTAAAAGCATCGTCATAAGACGAGCCACCCTTCTCCACCGCCTTCCTCGCCTTCTCCGACAACTCCCTCGCCCTCCTCCTCCTCCCCTCCGCCTCCTCCCCCTCCCCCATCACCTTCTTCACCGCCTCCTCCACCTCCTCCGCCGCCACCAACGTCCTCTCCTCCGCCTTAAACGAATTCACCCTCGACCCCACCGCCACCCCCACCTTCGCCACATCCACCACCAGCTTCTCGTTGATAAACTGATCCGCGAACAGCGGCCACGTCACCATCGGCAACCCCGCGGTTATCCCCTCCAACGTCGAGTTCCACCCGCAGTGCGTCACGAAGCCCCCTACCGCCACGTGGCTCAGTATCTCCAGCTGCTGCGCCCATCCCCTCATCACCATCCCCCTCCCTTCCTTCAACATCCTCTCCTCAAATCCTTCCGGCAACGACTCCTCGCCTCCGGCGCGCACCACCCATAAAAACGGATGCCCCGCCGCCTCCAGCCCCGCCGCTATCTCCCTGATCTGCTCCCCGATGAGATGGGAAAAGCTTCCGAAACAGAGGTAGACGACCGAGCCGGTTTTCTGCCGGCCAAGCCACTCCAACGATTTGTCAGCCCCGGCCGAGCCATGGCCGCCGCTTCCTCTCAGCGTCTTCTCGGCGGCGAAGAGCGCCACCGGGCCGACATGCCACGCCTTCCTTCCAACCACTTTTCGGTAGTACTCCACGTAGTCCGGCTCCAGCTCGTAGAAGCTGTTCACGAGCACGCCGTAGTTCTTTGGGTTCACCTCCTTCCTCCCGCGGTTGATCGCTTCGAATTCTTCGGAGCCCGGCCACGGTTTCCTCTTGGCGTACTCCATGGTTTGCGAGATGAGCATCTCGATGCGGTGGGGGAGGGCGGGGAAGACGAAGGAATCCGCCTCCGGCGGCAGGTTTTCGAGCGGCCGGTGCCGGTACCAAACATCCTCTACACAGTGGGAGATGAAGCCGGTGCCGTCGAAGAGGATCCGCGGGATGCCGTGATCAGCGGCGACGTAGTAGGTCCACGGGAGAAACATGTCGGTGACGACGCAGTCAGGGCGGAGGTCTTTCAGGGCTTCGTCGAAGGGTCGGCGGAGCATGGCGAGTGCGCGGTAGAAGTTGGGCCGCAAAGACTCCGACGGGAGAAAAGCGCGATTCTCGCAGCCTTCGGGAAGGCCGGCGGCGACGGAAGGGAAGGGGATGAGGTGGATGGAGATGGTGGAAACAGAGCATTCGGTGGTGGGGCGGATGAAGGCGGCGTTGGCAGGGGTGGTGAGGATGGTGACGGCGGCGCCGCGGGCGGCGAAGAACAGGGCCATGTCCACCATGGGGAGAATGTGGCCTTGGGCCATGTAAGGGAAGAAGAGCATGTGGAGATCGGCGGGAGTTGCTGACCCCATGCTGATACTACGCCGGCGATGGAGAAGAAGGTGGGTTATTTGTTTGAGGTGGTGTTGCCCCCCGCGGCTTCTTTATATGGATCTCTGTTTTCTCCAATTGTGAAGGAAGAACATATCTCGTGGAAAGGCAAGATGATGAATCGACTTGATGGAGAAATTTCATATCCGGGTCCGGGCCCCCGATTTAGATCTAAAGTTTGGGCCTAGTGATATTGACATTTAGTACGACTTAGTTAAAAGTGAAAGAGTGATCTTACGTAGGCTACCGTTTTTTTTTAAAGTGATGTTAAACGCAGACCGATTTTGGTTATATGCAGACTACCGTTAAAAAAAAGTATCATTTTTTTCTTTTCAACCTGCAGGCCATAAAACTAGACTTTTACACACTGTCATCGCCCATGACCCGTGCAGCCGCCGGACGAGATCGAACTTCTTCTCTGATCCCCTCTCCCTCCTCCGGTGACTCCGGTCGGTGATCCTCTCCGACCGACCACCTCCTTCTCTTCTCCGGCCGGCGAGCTCATCTCTCTTCCTCTATAACTTAATTTTCTATTTACGAAAAGGCTCTATTTATCTAAAATGTTGTAAATCTTGCTATGCATTTGAATTTAATTAAAGGATAGTGTTTTGTGCATGAATAAAGTCCGTTGTTTTTGTGATTTTACTCATCTTTTATTGATTGAAGTCTTGAAAGGGGTGACCACAAACATATTTTTTGTGATATATAAAATCAAAATGATTATAATGTATCTTGTCAGACTATTATTGTGGGTCAAATAGACTGCAAAAATGTATTTATTTGGTTGTTATGAATGCTATATTTTGCTTGGTCATTTATTTTAAAAATATTAATTTGATTTTTAAATATGGTCTGTAAATGTGAAATTTGACCTGCATGAACAATTTTTTGACCTACATATATCCGCGGCCTGCATAAAGCCAAAAATGAACTGCATGTAACATTCCTACGTTTGTTTAATTTCAGTCTTTTCAGACATCATATTTTTTAGTTCCGGCATCTAGTTCGCAGCGTCCGACGTGTGTAACCCAAGCAGCCTTGCTATTGACTTCGTTGGAATCATGTGGAAACATGAAAGAGGTCGGTCAATATATTTTTATTCTATCATTAATTCTTTATATGTATATATAAGACGAAAATGTTGTCTTATTCAGAGAATATAAGCATCATTATTAACATGAGCATCTACGTTTTGTGAAGAACAGCAGCATGAGTGCAAAATTTTGTATATCTCTCGACTATTTCTATAACTGAGTGGAGAAAACTTACAATAATTTTTGGCTATTTGCTATGATGTATATTGGAAATCCCAATAATTTCTTTCAAAATGTTCAAAGGAAAAAATAAAACCCTAAACATCATGCCACGTGTCAAAATCGCACAGGCCCGAACCTAGATCTAAATTGGGGGCTGGAATTTCGGTGACTTGATGGCGGTAGATATTATGATGTCTGAAAAATCGTCATTGATGACGTAGACATCGGTGGGTTTCTCTTTCAAAAAGAGACAAAATTCTGAGGATTCGGTGGGTATTGACTTGCGATGTCCAAGTCAATGTTTTCCCTCAAGTTCGGTCTGTCAACAATTACTCATTTATCAGCAAATCTAGCCGTAAAAAAAAGGCGATGCTATTAGAATCGCAGTTTTGGCTAGTCGTATCGCACTTTTTTCTAATTTTTTCCGTTTTTTAAAAATACGTTTTGTGCATGTATTTTTAGGAAAATTGTCTTACACGAAAATTGTAGATTTCGAAGAGATCTACAACTTTGGTGTTGAACACTTTTCCTAAAAATGCATATACAAGGCGTATTTCCGAAAGGAGCAAAACTTGGGCGTATTTCCAAAGTACGCCTTGTACATGCATGTTTAGGAAAATGTCTAATGATCAGCAAATCTAGCCGTAAAAAAAGGGCAGGGCGCTGCTATTAGCATCGCAGTTTTGGCTAGTCGCGCCGCACTTTCTCCTAATTTTTTGCGCTTCTTAGAAATACGTCTTGTACATGCATTTTTAGGAAAATTGTCCAACAAGAAAGTTGTAGATTTCGAAGAGATTTACAACTTTGGTGTTGAACACTTTTCCTAAAAATGCATGTACAAGACGTATTTCCAAAAGACGCAAAATTTGGGCGTATTTCCAAAGTGCGCCTTGTACATGCATGTTTAGGAAAAGTGTTCAACACGAAAGTTGTAGATCTCGTCGAAATCTACAATTTTCGTGTTGGACAATTTTCCTAAAAATGCATGTACAAAGCATATTTCCAAATGACGCGAAAAATTAGGAGAACATGCGATGCGGCTAGCTAAAACTGCGGTGCTAATAGCAGCGCCCTTTTTTCCTTGTTTATTTATTGCTCGATTTTAGTAATAACCCCCTGGCTTTATACTGTAATTTTCCAAAATTAAGCGCCTCTTGAGACTAGCAGTATTCAAAGATATATTACATATTTTTAATAAAAAACAATTTATGTAGTTGGTAAAGAGTGATGAAAGATTTTCCATCTCAGGTTTTTTAGGGGTATCCAGAAGTAATCGAAGAATCAAAAAGTGGTGCAATCAATTTGGGTCCGTTTTCACGTGTCTCGGTTCGGTTTTACGGGTCTCAAAATTTTAAGAGTCCACTATAAAGTTCGATTTCATTCTTATGATCGAATACCCGGAATCGAACTGAGTACAATAGCTATCGGGAAGAGTTAAAGTTGCAAATACACGGGTGTAATCAACTCTATTAAATAAAAGCCGGCGGGAACCTGCCCTCCCTCCCCCCCCCGGTCGGGCCTCACTCCGGTCGACTGATTTTGACTGAATTTATGCGATCCCGAAAATGCCCCAACCTCTCACGACATCAAAAGAGACTCGCTGCTGCTGTTTTCTCCGCTCAGTATTTCTCTCCTCCCATTCGCGAACCAGCGCCCCCTCTCCTCCGCCGACCATTTCCTCTTTTATACGCTTTCGCCTCCCGCAAGAGCTGCAACTCGCCAAGCCAAGTGTGCCGATCTCTGTCTCTTCCCCAGGTTTTGCGATGGCGGTAGCGATTTTCCTTTCGCCACGATTTCACCGCTCCCAACTCTCCTCCTCCAACCTCTCACAACCCGCCGCTTCCAGTCGCGATCCGGCGCCCCACTCCAAGACGCGTCGCCGCCACCCCGACTCCCGATCACGCACCTCTAAATTACTCCACCACATCCCACGACCAGTCGCGCCTCCTTCAGATTCGGCGACTCTCCCAAAACAGAGGAAATTTTAGAAGCTACAGTAAAAACAGAGTAATTTAGCACAAGGTATAAATCACCTCAGAGAAGATCAAGAAAAACTGATGGAGCAAGGAAACGCATGGAAGATTCAGTTCAACGCAGTTCTATGAGGGATCAAATGGACCACCTCTTCGTGTACTTCCTATAGGCTCTCCCCGGAGAGCCAAAAGGCTCTCCCCGGAGAGCCAAAAGGCTCTCCCCGGAGAGCCAAATGGCTCTCCCCGGAGAGCCAAATGGCTCTCCCCGGAGAGCCAAATGGCTCTCCCCGGAGAGCCAAAAGGATCTCCCCGGAGAGCCAAAAGGATCTCCCCGGAGAGCTAAAAGGATCTCCAGAGACCTTTATAGTGGATTTTCAAATTTTTATATATGGTGGGCCTATTCTTCAAAGTCATGTAGTACGTATCCATATGACTTAACTCCTTGATCAAGTAGACTTAAAGACTCTACGATAAGCTGAATTTTTTGACTAATTTGATGTATGTCAAAAATTAAATTTTGTTGATTAAATCTTCAATGATTTGCTGAATTTATGTATGCTCTTTGTTTGATCTGAGCCTTTATTATCCAATTATATATGTTTCTTCAATTTATTTTTGAATTCTTAGGCCACTGACTTCGTCTGATCCACCGCAGATTGTCTACATGTTAGTCATCAGCACCAATGAACGGTATCGACCTTGTGCTGCGGGACATTGCGAAAACACAACGATCGGTGGAGACCCTCGTCCGTTGTTGCCCTGAAATTCCGCCGGAATCGATTCCGACCCAAACGCCGCCATTCTATTCATCAACATTCAATCGCCCCACTAGTGAGCCGTGCATTTGTGGCAAGCAATCTGACACGTTTGAGCAAGCTGTCATTCCATTTAGCTCCTGTTGACGCCAGGAAAATCCTGACCTCAAGATTCGGACCGATGCAGCCGGAGGCTACTCGCCCAGCAGCCCGACGAGATGGCTTGGCTGGCAACGACGAAGAAGCTAGAAGAGCAACAAACAGGACCCCAGGTGCTGCGGCAGGGAGGTCCCACCACGTACCCAGAAGCTTCGAAGAGACTTCCCCTCCAAGACCAAAGAATGGCCGAGCAAGGTACGAGGAAGGCACCGACTTGGCTAGTACCGGGAGTAGCGACCAAGTGCGACAGATTCTAGAAAGCAAGAGCAGGGTTTCGAAAGCTCAAGTCCAGGTACCAATCCAAGTACCCCTGGGGTCCTATTTATAGGAAAACCAAGGGGTAGGGGGGGTTTATAGTCCACCCCCCAACCCGGCGACTATGGGTTACTCGGCGAGTATCCTGCCATAGTCGCCCATCTGGCGAGTAGTGGGTGCTGCTCGCACACGCCGGGCTAATAGTCGCCAGGTCTTCTGTTCCATACTCGCCACCCTGGCGAGTATTGCCTGCATACTCGCCGAGGTCTTCTCTGCTCTGCCTTGATCGGCCGGGCTCTGTGTTGACCTCTTTGACTTTGACTTCTGCCTACGTGGCCTTGGGGGGGGGGGGGGGTCCACCCTCGGAGAATGAGGGTTGTACACAATCCCCGCTCTTTGCGAGTAATGTAGTTGCTCGGAAAGAATCATCCAACCCTTCATTCGACGAGCTTCCCTGTTTGGCGAGTATTGGCCTATGCTCGCCATCTCGCTGGCCGACGCTCGAGCTCTATAAATAGAGGGGCAGGGGTCTCTGATGGCACGTCTTTTCTGAACTCGCTCAAGATGGTGCGCGACTATGCTGCCGAGGCTAAGGCAGCCATGGCTGGTCTTGTCGGCCTTTTTGAGGGTTCTTCGCTCCCTCCTCACCTAGATCTCGCATCTGGCGACCTTCCATCTTCTAGGAAGAGGAAGAGGCTCACCCAGAAGAAGAAGAAGAAGGAGAAGAAGAAAACCGCCGAGGAAGAGGTCGCTGCTCCATTGGGCGACCAACACCAGCAGCTGCTGGACGACCTGGGGCTCTCCAATGAGGGCGACTCGCCGGCCGCTGATCTTCCTGCTCCTAATGTCGCCGAGGGGGCGAGCGTTCCTGAGAGCTTGGCCCAGAATCCGTTGGAGAATCTCGCTTCCATGCGAGGTGCGAGTAATCTACTCGCCACCTGTTGTAACTGACCTCGACTTGGTCCGGGTTGTTGACTGTTTCTTCTATGCTCGTAGATTCTTCTACCATCGGTGCGCAGGAGGAGCCTGTAGCCGCACCTCCTCTGAGATCGTCGCCTATGATCTCGCCTAGGGGTGGAGGTCACTCAGGGCGAGTTCTTCACAGCTCCTCGCTGGAGAGGAGGCCGATGAGCGAGCAACGTGCTCCTTTGGCGGGCATCGTGCTTCCGCCTCCACCGCCACCGCATCTTCAGTCTGTGGGGACAGCGAGTAACTCGCAGCTGCCTGTAGGCGGGCTTCCGCCACCTCCTCCGTGCCCTCCTTCCGATATTCTTCAGGGCGATCAGCGCCCTTCGACTTCTACTGCGCCTTCTACTCATCCGGGCGAGTCCTCGCGCCGTGGCGGGACTGGGGGCTCCTCGGGCTTCTTTCCTCCAAGGGGAGGAGGACGACCAGGCGATGGTCGCGGTCGTGAGAACGCGCCTCCTAGCCGGGATCAGACGGCTGGATCCCATCCTGTTCGGCGAGGCGATCATCATCATAGCACGTCTCCCCAGCGAGGCAGGGGCTCTCCTCGCCATCGCTCTCGTAGTCCTCGGCTAGGTATTTGGTCGCCATTCATGATAGTCGCCACTATCTTCACTTGGTTCCTTCAGTCGCCAAAGTTCTGATATTTTTGCCCTCTTTGCAGCTCGCGCTCATACTCCCATAGGAGCCTTGATCGACGCGGTCGGGCTTCCTTCTCGCGAGTACCAGGAGAGGGCTACTCGCGCCATCCTAGAGCTGGAGTCCAAGCTGGAGCGCTTGGCGATCTGCGAGCCTCATCGCCGCCTGACTGATGTCGAATCGCGGGTTGAGCGCTTGGCGAGCATTGATGCTCACCGTCGTTTGACTGCTGTGGAGTCGCGCATAGAGCGTCTGGCGAGCAGTGATGCTCATCGTCGCCTGGCTGAGTTGGAGGCGCGGGTTTCTCGACTGGAAGAGTTCGATACTCGGCTGGTCGCTACGGAATCTCGCCTTCAGTCGGTCAACGAGCTTGAGCGCAGACTTGGGAGGCTCGAACATCGACAACAACTGCACCACGACGAGCTGGTGGGGATGCGCGCGAGCATGGGCTCGGTTGGTCGGCTGGCGAGGATCGAAGACCAGCTACGTCAGGGCGAGGACGCGATGTCTGTGGCCTCCGAGCATTTCAGGCGAGCTCGTGGCTTGGGATGGGTCGGGCGACAACCGCAACAGCCAAACACTCAGGCGAACCTGCAAGCTCCTCCCTAGATGTTGCTTTTTCTTTATTTTTCTTCTTTCTAGGTCATGGCGCCTTTCGGCGAGTATCCCTGTACTGCTTGAACTGTTGATTAATATTTATTCGGCGAGTATCAGAAACTCGCCTTTTTTTACTTGCTTCTGCTTTTTTCTTCTGCGATGGTTTTCTTGATTTTTTCTATCTTCTTTTACCTTAGCGAGTATTGTCTGCGCGTCGCCTTAGGCATGGCGAGCTTGTTGCTATTGGCGATTATAAACTGATACTCGCCACCCCCTTATTCCCGATCGCGCCGTCGTGCTCGATACGCCAAGCTACCCGACCACTATAAATAGGGGGGGTGGGTGAGTCTTAATTACGCTTTGGCGAGTTCCGAACTCTTGCGCGAGTATCCTCCGTCTCACTTTTCCCTTCTCTTCTGTGATACTCGCCTTTCTTTCCGTCCTTTCAAAAAAATGACTGACGAGGCGACCATCCGGCGTGACAATCACGCCAAGAATTTTGCGGCGACCATCTTCAAGAAGGCAGTCACGACTGAGAAAGAGTTGGAGGTCATCAGGGCGAGGTACCTCCCGCCAGGGTATGTCGCGAGGCTTCCTCGCCAGAGCGAGCGACTAAACACCATTTTGACTAATGAGCGGGTGATCCCTATTCGCCACTTCGAGGTGGGCTTGCGACTACCATTGTGGACGGAGTTCTCCCAGATACTCCGTTACTTTGGGATAGTCCCTGCCCAGATCAACCCCAATGGGGTGGCGATGATCGTGGGCTTCCTTTGCTACCTGCGCGACCAGGGAATAGCCTTCGACCTGTCGGTCTTTAGGCGAGTATTCCATTTTATGGCGACTGGCGAGGGCGTCGTCTTCCTCTGCAGCCACGTCGGCACGCTGGCCGGCACCGCCAACAAGAATCATCGCTGGGGAGAGCGAATAGTCGTCATCGCTGGCGACTTTCAAGCCGTCCCTGACAAGTCCTTCCAGCCACCGGAGAGCGTCTTCGGGGTTTCCTTCCTAAGCGCGGGTGGCGAGAAGCTGCTCGAGGCTTTCAAAGGTCGCCGCCTTGATGTGGTGCACTGGAGAAGGCGAGTAGATGAACTCGCTGAGGTTTTCGCAGGCGAAGGTAACCCACCGCGCGAGTATTCGCAATACTCGCTCTTCGTCTTTATCTTGGCGACTAACCGGACTTAGTACTCTTCTTGCTGCAGCAGTTCATGTCCTGCCGCGCGAGTTTCTCCCTGCGGCGGTGAAGGCGACGGCTTCTGCACCAGGAGGTGCGGGGACTTCTGTTCGCGGGGAAGGGGTCTACTCGCCCATAGACTTGTCGCCAGGAGGCGATGAGCCCTTGGTCATCGGCGAAGGATCTGGGCCTTCAAAGAAGCGGAAGGAGAGGGGAGAGCCCTCCGAGCCCTCGAGGAAGAAGAAGGAGGTCGCTCATCGGGACCTTGGCAAGAAGGCGGACCCTTCTGAGGCCGGCGAGCCCTATACCCACCCGAATTTCAACTTGGGTGTTCGTGGTGAGGACGCCTATGGTCGCCGCCTAGTCGCCTGGTCGGAGGACGATCATGTGGTATCTCTGAGCTCCAACCTTCCCCCCTGGTCAGAGGACTGGGAGGATCAGGGCGAGGCCTTTGACGTGCTTCATGCCGTCTATGGTCGCGAGGACGCTGAGAGACTGCGGGAGGAGCCTGCCGAGTACTTGGCACACCAGACCTCGCGATCTCTGCTGCGCTCCGCCGAGCTGGCGCACATGACGGCGAGGAGGTTGCTGGAGTACGAGGAGGTGATCCGGATCAGTACTAAGAAAATGATTCGCCATGGGGCTCAAGGCTAAGGAGCATGAGGTACTCGCTTCTCTATGTTACTCGCCTTCGGGATAGTCGCCACTTTGCCGAATAACTTGCTGACTTTGTGTCTTCTCTTGCTTGTGTAGGTCGCTGAGGTGGAGATGGAGACAAAGGTGTCCCAGCTGGAGAAGGAGCTGGATGACACTCGGCTGGCCTTGGAGGCCGCCCAAGTTCGCATCGCTGAGCTGGAAACTCGGCCTGCCGAGCAACAGCCAGCGGTGGCGGGCCCCTCCAGGGTCGGCAAGCAGATCCGGATGCATGGCGACAATATGCCACGTGTTCGTCGAGAGATCGCGCGAGCTACTGGGACCGTCATCCGGAGTCAGCTGAAGGCGGACGATCTCCTGAAGCCGGCGGCCATGGAGTTGACGGTGGAGGACATCATCCCGGCGCTGCTCGCCGAGGAGTCCACCTCCCCCTTGCGGGCATCCTCGCCGCCGTCCAGTGGTGCTGAGGATGACGATTCCGAGGATGAGGATGACGACGATGACGATGATGTTGATGACGATGGTGGCGACGATGGTGGCGATGAGCCAGATGCAGACATTGATGGCAAGAATGTCGCTTAGTCGCCTGGGCACCCTTTTTTGCTCGCCCGGCGACCTTTTGTAAGCCCTTGGAAGATTCTTTTGTAATTTATACCAGATATATAAAGAAAAAAGGGACAAGATTTTGCTCGCCTGTTTCTTCTGCCTTACTTCCTGTCTTGAATGTCGCTTAGGCTCTTAGGCTCGAGGCGAGGTTGAGTGCTCGCTAGGCTCTTAGGCTCGAGGCGGGAGCGAATGCTCGCGCCGGCATATTCGCATCTGCATGCTCGCATGTATATACTCGCACCTGTATACTCGCACATCATGCTCGCACCTGTATACTCGCCTAGGTACTCACGTATGTATACTCGCACTCTTCAATATCTCCCTTGGTGGAGTCGAGCTGTGGAGGCGACTTGGAGGGTTCCGAATGACACATGCTCTCAAGGCCTCGCTCTGTACCTGGTGAAGAGTTCATTAGACTCGTTCAATAAATTTTGAAGGGGAAAGAGATAGGGAACGACAGTTGGAGAGGCCTGGAGGGACATATCTTCCCGAGGCCTCCATCCTACTTGGATGCCGGATGTCGACGAAGAGTGACGTTAAGTAGGGAATGACGGTCGGGGAGATCCAAGGGGATACACCCTCCCGAGGTCTCCATCCTTTGGCCGGTCGAATCGATCGCTCCCCTTCTCAAGTTGGAGTAGCGGCTTCCAGACTTTACCCTAGTAATCTCTACAGACGGACGAGAAATGCAGTCGGTGGGAACCGCGGCCAACATGCAAGGGGGGAGCTGATCTCGGCCGTCATTGCAGAGGCTTGGTCTTAAGGGGACGCACATCCGAGGCATGGTCCCATCATCCGTTCTGAGTTTTTACAAGGGTCAAGTCGGAGGCTCGTCTTCCAACCTGCGGCGGCGAATGTTGATGTAGGACGACGTCAAGCAGGGAGTGGCAGTCGGGGAGATCCAAGGGGACACACCATCCCGAGGCCTCCACCCTACTTGGATGCTGGATGTGGATCGGACCTGCTTCCTGTTGCTCAATGAGTTTAGCAGGGAGTTAAGCACACTTTAGGCACAATAACTCATATGATCTAACACAATAATTTAGAAAATGAAATGCTTTGCTGCGAGCTTTTTAGCTCTCGAGGGTACACGACGCCTTTTTTCAAGGGTTCCCTGAGCTAGTGAAATCGATCATCCCTTCGCCGAATCGGAAGGTCGGCGTCCAGACTTCTTCCTGGTAATCTCTACAGTCGGACGAGAAATTCAGTCGGTGGGAACCGCGGCCAACATGCAAGGGGGGAGCTGATCTCGGCCGTCATTGCAGAGGCTTGGTCTTAAGGGAACGCACACCCGAGGCACTGTCCCATCATCCGTTCTGAGTTTTTACGAGGGTTAAGTCGGAGGCTCATTTTCCAACCTAGCGTGGAGATTGACTTCACCTGACTTCTTTATTATGAAAACTTTGTTGATGCGAAAGAAGCTGCCTCGTCCCATGTTTCAGGGAGATGCAGATTTTATTCAAAGAAATGAATTTACAAGGATGGGGTATACACCTTCCCCCTCAGGGATAAAACCTTTTCAGGTCATCGCCGCTCCAGGTGCTCCCTAGCAGCTCGCCTTCCTGGTTCTGCAAGCGGTATCCTCCTGTTAGGAGTGCTTCCTGGATGATGAAAGGTCCTTCCCAGTTCGGGTTGAGCTTCCCGACGGCCGCAGACCTTCCTGCTGCGTCAACCTTTTTCAGGACCAGATCACCTGCTTGGAATTGTTTGAGGCGAACATTTTTGTCAAAATGTTTCGCCATCCGGCGCTTGATCTCCTCTTGCCTGGCTGAAGCTAAATCTCGGAGTTCCTCGATGTAGTCGAGAGATAGCTTTTGAACCTCTTCATTCTCTAGTCGCCATTCTTCGCTTCCGTCCTCCGCAGCTACCACCCTTGGGCTTCTGACTTCGAACTCTACTGGAATGAGAGCTTCCGACCCGTGAGAGAGTTTGAACGATGTTTCCCCTGTGGCTGAGCTAGGAGTGGTCCTCAGAGCCCACAGGACCGAGGGGAGTTGGTCCGCCCAGTTACCTCTTAGGTTCTCCACCTTCTTCTTCAGTAGGTTGATGATCAGTTTGTTGGCGGCCTCCACCTGGCCATTGCTCCTTGGGTGATGTACGGAGGCGAACCGAAGGTCGGTTCCTAGCTGCCTGCAAAAGTCCTCCAATTCTAAGCTGGCGAACTGGGGACCATTGTCGGTGATGATGGCGAGAGGGATCCCAAATCTGCAGACGATCTCTCCCCAGATGAAGTTCTTCACGACTTGAGAGGTAGTCTTGGCCAGGGCTTTGGCCTCGATCCACTTGGAGAAGTAGTCGATCATGACGAGAACGAACTTTCGTTGTCCACTGGCTTGAGGGAAAGGGCCGATCAAGTCCATCCCCCAGATGGCGAACGGCCATGGGGAGATGATCGATCGGAGCTGCTGGGCCGGCTGCAACTGAAGGGGGGCGAAGAGCTGGCACTTCTGGCACTTCTTCGAGAAGATCTCAGCATCCTTCCGGATAGTAGGCCAGAAGTAACCATGCCTCAATACCCTCTGCTCCAAAGTGCGAGTCCCAGAATGACTTCCACACTCTCCCGAGTGGATCTCTTCCAACACTCGGGGTACTTTGTCTTCGGAAACACATCTGGCCAGGGGGCCCGAGATGGTCTTGCGGTACAGCTCCCTATCTTGCAGGAGGTAGTATGCCGCCTTTTACCAAAATCTTCTATTATCCCCTTCGTCTGCCGGGAGCTGGCCGCTGGTCAGGAATGCCACGAAGGGATCCATCCACGAGGGGCGTTGCTCGATCTCCATCATCTCTCCCTCTTCAATGGACGGGCGGAATAGCTCGGTGATAGTTCCTCCAGCCCTTGGCCCGTACTTGGCGAGGCGATCTGCTGCCAAGTTCTCCTCCCTTGGCACATGCTCGACGAAGAAGGACTGGAAGCCTCCCATCAGCCCTTTCACTTTTATCAAGTACTTCTGCAAGGTGGTGTCGCGCACCTCGAACTCGCCTCGAATCTGCGACGCGACCACCATTGAATCCGTGAAAGCCCGGACATCACGGATCCCCAGCTCCTTGGCAAGGCGCAAGCCTGCCACTATGGCCTCGTATTCTGCCTGGTTGTTTGTGACGGGGAAGAGGATCTCGACGGCTTGCTCGATTCTTGTTCCCTGCGGACTGACGAGCACGATGCCCACCCCCACAGAGCTTTTGCCCGAAGCTCCATCAACAAACATCTGCCAAGGAATTGGATTGAGCACCTCTTCTCCTGGCTCCGCTTCCACTGAGAAGTCAGCCAAGAAGTCTGCTACTGCCTGGGCCTTGATCGCTACTCGGGGAGAGAAGGAAATGTCGAACTCGCTGAGTTCTACCGACCATTTCGCCAACCTCCCTGAATGCTCCACTCCCTCTAGGACATTGCGGAGAGGATGATCAGTTACCACTCGGATGGAGTGAGCCTGAAAATAAGGCCGGAGCTTTCGTGCCGACACCACCAAGGCGAAGGCAAGCTTTTCCAGGATTGGATACTTCAGCTCCGCCTTCTTCAGCACCCGGCTGACATAGTAGATAGGTAGCTGTCTCTTCCCTTCTTCACGGACCAAGATGGAGCTAACTGCCTCCGCTCCTACTCCAAGGTAGATGAGCAGGTCTTCGCCTTCCTTCGGGCTCTGAAGGAGAGGTGTCTGAGTCAACTGCTCCTTCAGCCTTCCGAATGCTATCTCACATTCTTCGGTCCACTCGAAGCTTTCTGTTTTGCGGAGCGTTTTGAAGAATGGAGAGCACTTCTCTCCGGCCTTCGAGAGGAAGCGGCTAAGACCCGCCAGCCTGCCTGTCAACCTTTGTACTTCCTTCATCGTTTTTGGGGATGGCATCTCCAAGATCGCCTTAACCTTGTCGGGGTTAGGCTCTACTCCCTTCGGAGTAAGGAGATGTCCCAGGAACTTTCCCCTGCCCGCTCCGAAGACGCACTTCGTCGGATTGAGCCTCATCCTGAATCTTCTTAGCGTCGCGAAGGTCTCTACCAGATCGGCTATGTGTTCCTGGACACTCTTGCTTTTGATCAAGAGGTCGTCCACATACACTTCCAGGTTCCTCCCCTTTTGCTCCTTGAAAATATGGTCCATCCGTTGATAGGTGGCTCCCGCATTCTTCAAACCAAAGGGCATCATCTTGTAGCTGTAGCAGCCATCGTCGGTGATGAAGGAGACATCGCGGCAATCGGGGGGATGCATCCGGATCTGGTGATATCCTGAAAACGCATCAAGGAAACTCATCACAGAAAAACCGACGACCGAATCAACCAGCTCGTCGATTCGAGGCAAGGGATAACAATCCTTCGGGCAGCTTTTATTCATTAAGGAAAAATCCACACACATTCTCCAGCTTCCCCCCGCCTTTGTCACCATTACAACATTGGAGACCCAGCCTGGGTACTGGATCTCTGACACAAAACCTGCATCAAGCAGCTTTTTAACCTCCTCCCTAATTGGCTTGGCGAGGATGGTGGCGGTTCTCCTTTTCTTCTGGCGGACGGGCTGGACAGTGGGATCCAGGTTGAGGCGATGACACGCAACCTCAGGGTCGACTCCTGGCATCTCGGCTGCGCTCCAAGCAAAGATGTCGACGTTCTTCTGCAGACACGCCACCATATCGATCTTCTCTTCGGTCTTCAGCGACCCGCCAATCTTCAGCAGCCCCGGCACTCCCGCTGCAGAGAGTACCTCGATCTCCTCGACCTCTTCAGCCACTTCCAGCCTGGCCGGGCTCTCCAGCACTCTTCCGAACTCTTCCGCGTCAGCCATCCAGCTGATGGTACTGACGGCGCTAAGATAGCACTCCCTAGCGGCTCTTGGATCGCTCCTGATCCTCACCTGGACGTCTCCCTTACAGTACTTCAAGCACTGATGGTAGGAGGATGGGACGGCTTTGAAGGCGTTGAGAAGCGGCCTCCCAAAGATGGCCCTGTAACAGCTCGGGGCGTCGACGATGATGAATCGACAGCTGATGGAGGTGCCACCGAGCGTTACAAGGAGATCAGCTCCTCCTTCCACTTCCTTCTTCTCTCCGGAGAAGCCGAAGAGGGGACCATCAGGTGCCCGAACCCTGGCAGCTTCGACTCCCAGTCCGTCAAACGTCCCCTTGAAGATGACGTTTACAGAGCTACCGTTGTCGATCAGAATCCGATCAACGGTGAAGTCCTCCACCGCGGCTTGAATCACGAGGGCATCATGGAAGGGGTTCGCGTTCCCTAGCATGTCCTCCTCGGAAAAGGTAATCTCCTCCATCGGGGGCGGTGCTTGTGAGGTCGAGGCGACACTCCTGCGGTAGATCTGATGGAGGCTTCCCTTGCGGGAAGCTTCCAGCCCTGCTCCCCCATGGATTACTCCAACTCGGCCTCCCTGGCCCAGGTCTCCCCGACCTCCCTGATCGACCCGATCCTCGTTCCTCCTGCGAATGACTGCAGCATGTCCTGCCTGTGGCTCGGCAGGGGCCTCCATCCTCCTCTGCTCTCCTCCAGCCTCTCCTGCTGCCAGCCTCCTCCGGGCTTCCCAAAAGTCTGGGCAGGCAGCCATGGCATGGCCCCCCACCTGGTGGAAGTCGCAGTAGAGAGGAACCTCTTCTGCTTGACGCCTCCTAGGCTTCGGCTTCTTCCTTCCTTGACGGCGGCCTCGCCCGGCTACCGCCATTGCTTCATCTCTCCTCCTCTCCTGACGCCTCTCTGGTTGGCGAAAGGGCCTTCTTTCTGGGGATCTCCCCCTTTGGTCTTGACGCTGGTGCCGTCCAGCCGGCCTCCAAGGTGGCCGGTTGACGGGGACCTGGTAGCGTCTTCCCTCCTCCTGACGCTCAGGGGACTCGACGGGCCTTCTCTCCACGATCCTCCCGGTTTCCTTCCTCCTGAGCTCCTCCTTCTTTTTCTCTTCTTGCCGCTCCGGCCACTTCCTTTCCTCCCTTCGGGGCTCCTCTCTCTTCCTTTTCTCAGGGATCCCATCCCTCTCTCCACGGTCGCCTCTGGTCACCCGTGCCAACCTTGCCAAGAAGTTAGGGTTGGAGGCCTCTCCCCGGACAAACTTATTGGCCCTCTGAATGAGGTTGTCGTAGGAGTAGGGTGGGTTCTCACTGAGCTCCAACTTGAAGAGGCCTTGACTGATGCCGAATGTCAGGGCCAGCAACAGGATGTTGCTATCCACCTCCTGGATTTGCAGAACCTCCTCCTGGAAGCGCTCGATGTAAGGTCCCGGTGCCTCATCTGGCCCTTGCACGAGGTAGAACAGGGCCGTTGCCTCCTTCTTTAGCTTCCGCGCCGTGTCGAACCGGGTCGTCAGCCCACGACACAGGTCTTCGAAGCAGTAGATTGAGCCTGCGGGCAACTGATGGAACCAGTCCCAGGCCTTTGCGCGGAAGGTAATGGCAAACAACCTGCACTTGAAGGCGTCCGACATGGTTCGGATAGAGACTATATCCTCGAACCATTGGATGTGCCTGACGGGGTCCTCCTTTCCCGAATAGTAATTCAAGGCTGGGTCCCTGAATCCTTCTGGCACGGGCGCGGCGAGAATCTCCTCGCAGAAGGGGCTCCTCCCTCCTGCCCGGCGACGATCCTCCACTTGGCGAGTATCACCACCATACTCGCCATATGGGTGAGTATCCGGGTATCTCCCCTGCTCGCACGGCTCGCGGAAGAGAATACCTTGCGAGGTTGGCTGGTAGAATTGCGACCTCCTTGGTCGCTCGGTTTCATCTTCCATGTGCTCCTTTCCTGCTCGCCGAGGGGGACTCCCTCCCTCGGACGGAACTGGGCGATGCGGCGAGGTCGCAGTGACCTCGGCGCGCGGCTGAAGCGCTGCTCGCATGGCTCCCTCCATGCGCTGCGCGAAGGCTTCGAAAACCTCCAGCGTCACGAACCTGCCAGTTCCCGTCGAGTTGCCGACCTCCTCCTCATGGTCGCCACCTACGACCATCTCGCCTTCTTGCCGAACTTTCTTCCAACGACTACGGTCCACGCTCACCGCACCAAAGTGTTGACGCCAGGAAAATCCTGACCTCAAGATTCGGACCGATGCAGCCCGAGGTTACTGATCCTGCGGTCCAACTCCACGGCTCTGATAGCTAAAATAGGAGAGAGAAAATGACTAAGCACACCCCAGGTGCTCCAGCAGGGAGGTCCCACCACGTACCCGGAAGTTTGGGAGAAACTTCCCCTCCGCAACCAAAAGCTGGGCGAGGTACTAGACGGGCATGGATTTGGCGAGTATCCAACTTGGGGGGACCTCGACCACTTCCCAAAGTGCCATTTCTAGTACCCCTGGGGGTCTATTTATAGAGAAATCCTAGGGGGGGGGGGGTACAGGCGAGTATACTGCCTCTGCTCGCGAGTTACAAGGGCTACTCGCCCATACTCGCGAGATACTCGCCCATACTCGCGAGATACTCGCCCAAGCTCGCCTCTGTTCGCCCCTTGCTCGCCATACTCGCCCCTTGCTCGCCATACTCGCCCCTTGCTCGCCATACTCGCCCCTTGCTCGCCCAGCTCGCTTCTTGCTCCTGCTGGCTGAGTTGCCTTGTGTCTTAGATTGCCGGCTCCTGTGCTGACCCTTTGACCTTGACTTCAGCCTACGTGGCTTTGAATGGGCCTACCTCGGAGAATGAGGGTTGTACACAATCCCCGCTCTTTGTGAGTAACGTAGTTGCTCGGAAAGAATCATCCAACCCTTATTCGACGAGCTGTCTTTCTGGCGAGAAAAGGTCGACACCTCATAGGAGCCGAGCTCAATAGGAGGCGGATACAAGGTCGACACCTTCTAGGAGCCGAGCTCAACTAAAGGCGGAGAGAAGGTCGACACCTTCTAGGAGCCGAGCTCAACTAGAGGTGGAGAGAAGGTCGACACTTTCTAGGAGCCGAGCTCAACTAGAGGTGGAGAGAAGGTCGACACCTTCTAGGAGCCGAGCTCAACTAGAGGTGAAGAGAAGGTCGACACCTCGCAGGAGCCGAGCTCAACTGGAAGCGGATACAAGGTCGACACCTTCTAGGAGCCGAGCTCAACTAGAGGCGGAGAGAAGGTCGACACCTTCTAGGAGCCGTGCTCAACTAGAAGTGGAGAGAAGGTCGACACCTTCTAGGAGCCGAGCTCAACTAGAGGTGAAGAGAAGGTCGACACCTCGCAGGAGCCGAGCTCAACTGGAAGCGGATACAAGGTCGACACCTTCTAGGAGCCGAGCTCAACTAGAGGTGAAGAGAAGGTCGACACCCCGCAGGAGCCGAGCTCAACTGGAGGCGGATACAAGGTCGACACCTTCTAGGAGCCGAGCTCAACTAGAGGCGGAGAGAAGGTCGACACCTTCTAGGAGCCGAGCTCAACTAGAGGTGGATACAAGGTCGACACCTTCTAGGAGCCGAGATCAACTAGAGGCGGAAAGAAGGTCGACACCTTCTAGGAGCCGAGCTCAACTAGAGGCAGAGAGAAGGTCGACACCTTCTAGGAGCCGAGCTCAACTAGAGGTGGATACAAGGTCGACACCTTCTAGGAGCCGAGATCAACTAGAGGCGGAAAGAAGGTCGACACCTTTTAGGAGCCGAGCTCAACTAGAGGTGGATACAAGGTCGACACCTTCTAGGATCCGAGATCAACTAGAGGCGGAAAGAAGGTCGACACCTTCTAGGAGCCGTGCTCAACTAGAGGTGGAGAGAAGGTCGACACCTTCTAGGAGCCGAGCTCAACTAGAGGTGGAGAGAAGGTCGACACCTTCTAGGAGCCGAGCTCAACTAGAGGTGAAGAGAAGGTCGACACCTCGCAGGAGCCAAGCTCAACTGGAAGCGGATACAAGGTCGACACCTTCTAGGAGCCGAGCTCAACTAGAGGTGAAGAGAAGGTCGACACCCCGCAGGAGCCGAGCTCAACTGGAGGCGGATACAAGGTCGACACCTTCTAGGAGCCGAGCTCAACTAGAGGCGGAGAGAAGGTCGACACCTTCTAGGAGCCGAGCTCAACTAGAGGTGGATACAAGGTCGACACCTTCTAGGAGCCGAGATCAACTAGAGGCGAAAAGAAGGTCGACACCTTCTAGGAGCCGAGCTCAACTAGAGGCAGAGAGAAGGTCGACACCTTCTAGGAGCCGAGCTCAACTAGAGGTGGATACAAGGTCGACACCTTCTAGGAGCCGAGATCAACTAGAGGCGGAAAGAAGGTCGACACCTTCTAGGAGTCGAGCTCAACTAGAGGTGGATACAAGGTCGACACCTTCTAGGAGCCGAGATCAACTAGAGGCGGAAAGAAGGTCGACACCTTCTAGGAGCCGTGCTCAACTAGAGGTGGAGAGAAGGTCGACACCTTCTAGGAGCCGAGCTCAACTAGAGGTGGAGAGAAGGTCGACACCTTCTAGGAGCCGAGCTCAACTAGAGGTGAAGAGAAGGTCGACACCTCGCAGGAGCCGAGCTCAACTGGAAGCGGATACAAGGTCGACACCTTCTAGGAGCCGAGCTCAACTAGAGGCAGAGAGAAGGTCGACACCTTCTAGGAGCCGTGCTCAACTAGAGGTGGAGAGAAGGTCGACACCTTCTAGGAGCCGAGCTCAACTATAGGTGAAGAGAAGGTCGACACCTCGCAGGAGCCGAGCTCAACTGGAAGCGGATACAAGGTCGACACCTTCTAGGAGCCGAGCTCAACTAGAGGCAGAGAGAAGGTCGACACCTTCTAGGAGCCGTGCTCAACTAGAGGTGGAGAGAAGGTCGACACCTTCTAGGAGCCGAGCTCAACTAGAGGTGAAGAGAAGGTCGACACCTCGCAGGAGTCGAGCTCAACTGGAAGCGGATACAAGGTCGACACCTTCTAGGAGCCGAGCTCAACTAGAGGTGAAGAGAAGGTCGACACCCCGCAGGAGCCGAGCTCAACTGGAGGCGGATACAAGGTCGACACCTTCTAGGAGTCGAGCTCAACTAGAGGTGAAGAGAAGGTCGACACCTTCTAGGAGCCGAGCTCAACTAGAGGTGAAGAGAAGGTCGACACCTCGCAGGAGCCGAGCTCAACTGGAGGCGGATACAAGGTCGACACCTTCTAGGAGCCGAGATCAACTAGAGGCGGAGAGAAGGTCGACACCTCGCAGGAGCCGAGCTCAACTAGAGGTGGAGAGGTCCAAGGGGACAAACCATCCCGAGGCCTCCATCCTATTGCGTTTGATGAATGCTGATCGGTCAAATCGATCATCTCTTCGTCAAGCTGGGGGGTTGGCGTCCGGACTCTCCTCTGATAACCTCTCCAGTCGGATGGGAAGTGCAGTCAGGGGGTAACTCGGCCAACGTGCAAGGGGGGAGCTGATCTCGACCGTCAATGCAGAGGGTTGGTCTTAGGAGGACTCTCTCCCGAGGCGCTATCCCACCACCCGACTTGGGTTTTTACGAGAGTCGAGTCGGAGACCTATCCCCCAATCGGTCACCAGGTTGCAGAAGAGTCTTCATACTATCACTCAACAATCAGAGGGGATTAACCGCACCAACCCATATGATTGGAATAAAATACAAGAGATATTAGGCTTTGTCGCAAGAGGTCAAATGACACCTTTATACAAGGGTCCCTCAGTCAGGTAAATCGATCATCGCTTCGACGAGTTGGGAGGTCGGCGTCCAGACTTTCTCCTGATAATCTCACCAGTCGGATGAGAAATGCAGTCGGTGGGAACCGCGGCCAACGTGCAAGGGGGGAGCTGATCTCGGCCGTCATTGCAGAGGCTTGGACTTAGGGGGACGTATACCGAGGCATTGTCCCATCACCCGTTCTGGGTTTTACGAGAATCAAGTCGGAGGCTCGTTTCCCAACCTGTCGTGGAGATCGGTTTCACCTACTTCAAAAAGCTCTTGCCAGAAGAGAAAAACAACTCTCGCGGCCCATGTTTCAGGGGGCGGGGAATTTTTATTTAAATGGAATAAACACAAGGAGGGGGAGAATAGACCTTCCCGCTCAGGGATAGAAACTTTTCAGGTCATTGCCGCTCCAGGTATTCCCAAGCGATTCCCCTTCATGATTCTACAGGCGGTCTCTGCCAGTCTCGAATGCCTCTTGAACGATGAAAGATCCCTCCTAGTTCAGTTCGAGCTTCTCGATGACAAGTGATCTCCTTGTTGAGCCTTTAGGTACTTCTGAGCAGTTCTTCATCTCATAGAACACACCATGAAGGGGACTGACAGTCGGGGAGGTTCCAAAGGAACACACCATCCCCAGGTCTCCATCCTACTTGGGTGTTGCTGAAGGATGACGTCAAGTAGGGACTGACAGTCAGGGAGGTTCCAAAAGAACACACCATCCCGAGGTCTCCATCCTACTTGGGTGTTGAATGCCGACCAAACCTGTTTCCTTATGAGTAAGACCCCTCATGGATCATAGCCGACGGAAGGAGATCATCGGGAGTAAGGAGCTTGCAGAATACCAAGCTTGGAGACGTCATGAGTAAGCAGTCTCATGGAACATAAGCCCTTGATGAAGATCATCGCGAGTATGAGCTCGCGGAATCTTAGCTTGAAGACGTCACGAGTAAACATCCTCGTGGAATATACGCCCTTGATGAAGATCATCGCGAGTATGAGCTCGCGGAATCTTAGCTTGAAGACGTCACGAGTAAACATCCTCGTGGAATATACGCCCTTGATGAAGATCATCGCGAGTATGAGCTCGCTGAATCCTAGCTTTGAAAATCACCGCGACTAGGAGCTCGCCGAGCATCAACTTGGAGGCCTCGCGAGTAGTTTGCTGAAGAAGACCATCGCGACTAGGAGCTCGCCGAGCATCAACTTGGAGGCCTCGCGAGTAGTTTGCTGAAGAAGACCATCGCGACTAGGAGCTCGCCGAGCATCAACTTGGAGGCCTCGCGAGTAGTTTGCTGAAGAAGACCATCGCGACTAGGAGCTCGCCGAGCATCAACTTGGAGACCTCGCGAGTAGCTTTATGTGCTTTCCCTTGGTGGCGAACTCGTCATGAATCATCCTGTTTGTTAGTCAGACAAAAGCACTCACGGGCTTTACCAAAGCACCCGTCAGTATGATCATGTGTGGAAATCATTGACATTGAAGAAGGAGGAAACTGAGGGGAGGAGTGTCCCTTTTTACATAAGACCCCCTACGCAGAGGGTTCGGGAACCCGCCACTCTTGATCTAGGTACCATGTTCTCACCAACTTGCGAGTAGAGAACTCACCCCCGCGAGTAGAGAACTCGCCTATGGGCGAGTATAGAAGAATCTTGCTCGCCTGCCTGAAGTCGCCTCATTTGATGCTGCTCGCCTATGGGCGAGTAAGGAAGAAGCTCGCCTATGGGCGAGTATTGAAGGAGCTCGCCTATGGCCGAGTATTGAAGAAGCTCGCCTGCCTGCACGAAGTCGCCTCATTTGATGCTGCTCGCCTATGGGCGAGTAAGGAAGAAGCTCGCCTATGGGCGAGTATTGAAGGAGCTCGCCTATGGCCGAGTATTGAAGAAGCTCGCCTGCCTGCACGAAGTCGCCTCATTTGATGATGCTCGCCTATGGGCGAGTAGGGATGGCGAGTAAGGAAGGATCTCGCCACTATCCAGGAAGCTCGCCTCTCTTCCGAGTAAAGTCGCTGGTCTGAACTTATCTCTGGATCTCGCCTGCAAGAACTCGCCTATGGGCGAGTATGGAACTCGCCTATGAGCGAGTAGGGATCTCGCCATCTGGAACTCGCCTTCAGGATGTCGCCTCTGGAACTCGCCCAACTTGTCGAATGCTCGCGAGTTGCTGCCTTTGGCCTCCATCTCGCCACTTTAAGCCATGAAGCCTTCTCGCAAAAATTTCTTCCTCCGACTACGATCCACGCTCACCGCACCAAAGTGTTGACGCCAGGAAAATCCTGACCTCAAGATTTGGACCGATGCAGCCGGAGGCTACTCGCCAGCAGCCCGACGAGATGGCTTGGCTGGCAACGACGAAGAAGCTAGAAGAGCAACAAACAGGACCCCAGGTGCTGCGGCAGGGAGGTCCCACCACGTACCCAGAAGCTCCGAAGAGACTTCCCCTCCAAGACCAAAGAATGGCCGAGCAAGGTACGAGGAAGGCACCGACTTGGCTAGTACCGGGAGTAGCGACCAAGTGCGACAGATTCTAGAATGCAAGAGCAGGGTTTCGAAAGCTCAAGTCCAGGTACCAATCCAAGTACCCCTGGGGTCCTAGAAAACCAAGGGGTAGGGGGGGGGTTATAGTCCACCCCCCAACCCGGCGACTATGGGTTACTCGGCGAGTATCCTGCCATAGTCGCCCATCTGGCGAGTAGTGGGTGCTGCTCGCACACGCCGGACTAATAGTCGCCAGGTCTTCTGTTCCATACTCGCCACCCTGGCGAGTATTGCCTGCATACTCGCCGAGGTCTTCTCTGCTCTGCCTTGATCGGCCGGGCTCTGTGTTGACCTCTTTGACTTTGACTTCTGCCTACGTGGCCTTGGGGGGGGGGGGGGGGGTCCACCCTCGGAGAATGAGGGTTGTACAGCTCCGATTTCATTTGCAGAGCAAGATAGAATTTTTAGATTCATCACCATGTGAAATTGTAAGTATGGTGCTCAGTACTGAGAAGATCAGCACAGTGGATCTCATTGTATCATTCATGAAAATGTAAACTGAAGTATGGATGTCTTAAAAATTTAATCTCTGTCATTTTTTGGCTCAAAATTTCTAAATTTAATATATAATTTTTGGATTAAAAGGAGAAAAAGTAGTTGAAAAGTGGTAGCAACTTTTGGATTGTGATTTTCTTATCTTTTCTTTGATGATTTGGAGAAAGTATTGCCTCTCACTGCAGCAGCAATGAATGATTATGCTGGTTACTTACATGGACTATAGAGAGTCACTAGTGGTTCATCAAAATCTTTTAACACTCATGTAGCATGTAGGACTGTACGTATATATAAATCCCGGGCCGTCCGACTGTAATGAATCGATTTTTAAGTTGGATGCATATATTTTAACATGATTTTTACATAATTATCGTATTATTCAATTTCAGATTTGTTCATCTTCTCAAGGAGTTTGAATAGTTTAGTATGTTTTTAATCACAATCAAGAAATATTCATCATAATGACACATAATAGCCCAATAATTTCTCAAACTAGCTACAAAAAGTATTTGACCCGGTACAATTTGATATTAATCTTCTAGTTTTCAAAATTTGCTTCCATTAGGAGATATTTTATCATCATACTAAATATTCATCATAATTACATATATCAACATTAGTTGTGCTGAAAAAGATTTAAAATATTTTTGTTATCAAAGATGATAATAATATGAACAACTATAATGACACATTGTAATCAAGTAAACCATTATAAAATGACTTATTATTATAATGATCTATTATAATAAAACTCATTGGACCACAAACTAAGACATTTATGAGAATAGTGATAATCTATAACATCATGAGTCAATTTAGAATGATATTCACAATACATTTCAAGATTTTTACATTGATAAGAGTAATGAAGCTTATTAAAGTAAATTATCACTTTGCTTTAGTATTGAATGAATGGTTTAACTCGCTTGATGAAAAATATAAGAATCTGTGAGTTAAGAAAAATTGAGAATATTGTTTGGTTGTTATTTTCATTAAGCTCGTTCCATGAATTCATCATAATGCTCTAATATTGATAAAATATTAGTCTATGAAGGCGTTTTTTGTGAGAAAGCGCAGCAACAATCAACTTTGACGGTTACATCGAAAACGTCGCTGAATCAATGACAATGTTTGATCATCGTACCGCTGTCTTACTTCCTCTCTCTCTCTCCTTCCATTTTTTTTCTTCCTTTCCCTCTTTTCTCTTCCTCTCTCACCCTTTCCTTCTCCTCCCCCTCTTTTTTCTCCTCCCCTCTTTTTCTTTCTCTTCCCTCCCCCCTCCCCCCTTTTTCCCCCGTCATACCAGAGTAGAACCCGGCAGCCCCCCCCCCTCAAGAATTTTGCAAAAAAAATAGTAGATTTGGATTCCTCTCGTCGAGTCAATGAATTTTGACTATACGTTAAAAACGGTGCCCGGTTGAAGGGGAAATGTCTCCGAGAAGATGTAGGTTTTCATTTTTTTTACGAGAGGAAGACGATGATTGACCCCCTTCTACGAAGCCGCTGCCATTTTGATCCGCCCTACTTCGGTTCCCGCAAGCGTGCAACGACTTCTACGCTGGTAGACGAGCACAAAAATATTTACGTCATCTACAACAAGCACGTCGACGCCTCCCAGCATGTCCGACGTGTCCGTTCCCTGCATCTGCCGTCTCCTGCGCCTCCACGATCCTTATCGTCGTCGACGAAGACATCCATTTGGTAAACGATGTACTTGTCAAGGGAAAACAATAACGCTCGTCATTCTGTTTTCATCATGTTGTGGTCATGTCGTCCCCAGCCACAACCGAAGCCTCCATCAATCTCCCTTTTCGGCACCCAACAACTCCTGCTCGCTACTCACGAGATCCTTGCTAATTGAATCCGCCCAATAACTCGTGTGTGCCGTCCTTGCTGACGGCACGTGAAAGAGCGACATTTTTCGAGCCCCGGGTCATCTGCCCTCTACACGCCTGTCGTTTCTTCATGAGCCGCCGTTGCTCGTTCCATCGAGCTCAACCCCTTTTGGGAAACCGTGTCAACTCATCAGTCGGCCCACAGTTTTCTCTCACGGACGCACCACCACCGCGACGCATTATAGCTTCACCGATCCCTGTTCTACCGACCCTGCCGACCAATACCATCTCTCCGCCACTTTGCCTGCCCCCCTATTGAAATTCCTGGATTTGCCCAGCATCATCATGAACTCAAACAGATTGAGCTAAAACTTATGAAGACAATAACCAAAGTATCAGATTATGAGAAATTACCAATTCCATGATTAAAGAGCAGGTTTTGAAAAACTATATTAAGCCTGTTATAATCTTTTTAAACCTTAATGAGGTGTTTAGTTGAAAATTGGAAGGAAAAAATTATGACAACAAAGAAATATTTGCAACTATGATAACAAAACCATCATTTTTCTTGGAAGGTTTTGAATTGTCAATATGGAGATGGTTGAGAGGCGCAAGTACAGCCGAGAGCAGAATAGAAATCGAATCGAGATTTTCAGTTCGGATCTGGTTCTAGGCATTGGATATATGGGTCGTTCAGTTGGTGTTTTGAGGTGGAACTGATCTGAACCGACCTTAGTTATACCCCTAGCAGGTTCAAGCCCAGCCGCGGGAAGCTGATTACCCTTCTTCGTTGCCGGATCTATCTCGCCGGCGCAGGAGAAGCCTGGGCCCAGCGATTGCTGCATTTGGGACTTGTATTAGGAAGAACTCGAAGCGCATACTATAAGAGACTCTAAACGCACACCATGAGTCTCTTCCGGGGAAAAACTAGAGCGAGCAAAGCAGTCTTTTTACCCAATTGATTCACTTCGCTCTGTCTGATCCGTTTTGCAATTTAACAGCAAAATGGATAAGAAATTTAACAGGCCTGTTTTCTATATTTAATATTGCAAAATTTATTCATATACACTTCTGTGGGATCAAAAATGAAATCTTGAATTTAGTTTGAACGGATTTAGAAAATTTGAGGAGCGTATTGCGGGATTTTATGCGGCGGGTCGCATAAAATCATAGTAATGCGTTTCTTAGATGCTTTTTCAGTATACCATCACATAAAAATACATCCCACGAAAAAACTACAACCATCTTCACTACATACTGGTGAGTGTTATTTATTATAATGGTACGCTCTCCCTTGAAAGACAAAAAGATTTGCATATGTTGTTTATCGATCTGGAGAAGGCGTATGATAGGGTTCCAAGAGAGGTCTTGTGGAGAGTCTTAGAAAAGAAAAGTGTAAATGTATCATACATTGACGTAATCAAAGATATGTATACAAATTCAGTGACCAGGGTGAGGACATCTGGAGGATTAACACAGGAATTCCCTATCGCTGTTGGCTTACATCAAGGGTCATCTTTAAGCCCTTACCTCTTTACCCTTATCTTAGATGAGCTCACCGGACATATCCAGCAAGCAATACCTTGGTGTTTATTATTTGCAGATGATATTGTTTTGGTCGATGAGACGCGCGAGGGTGTAAACGCGAAACTGGAATCTTGGCGAGACACTTTAGAAAAGAAGGGCTTTATGTTGAGCAGGACAAAGACAGAGTATATAGAGCTTAAATTTAGTAGTGCAAGAAGGTCAGATGACTCCGTCATTAAATTGGGTGACCAAGATATTTCCCGCAGTGAGTGCTTTAAATATCTGGGATCGATAATTCAAAAAGATGGAGGTGTAGATAAAGATGTGATTCATAGAATCCAAGCAGGTTGGTTGAAGTGGAGAGGCGCGTCTGGGATCCTATGTGATCGTAAAGTACCACTAAAACTTAAAGGCAAGTTTTACCGTACTGCAATTAGGCCTGCAATGCTCTACGGTTCTGAGTGTTGGGCAGTGAATGGTGTACACGAGCAAAAAATGGGAGTCGCGGAGATGAGAATGCTTAGGTGGATGTGTGGTCACACGAGACTGGATAAAATTAGGAATGAATGTATCAGGGATAAGATAGGAGTGGCGCCAATTGTAGAGAAGATGCGAGAAGCTCGTTTAAGATGGTTTGGACATGTACATAGGAGACCATTAGAGGCACCTGTTAGGCGTTGTGAGAGTTTAGTCACTATACATGTTAAACGGGGGAGGGGTAGACCAAAAAGACTTGGAATGAAACTATAAAGAAAGACATGATGTACTTAGGCATTAATGAGACTATGCTTAAAGATAGGGCGCAATGGCGACAGAGGATCCATATAGCCGACCCCACTATGGTGGGATAAAGGCTTGAGTGTTGTTGTTGTTGTTGTTGTACGCTCTCCCTTGAAAAAAAAAAGTTGGCACATCATGCTTATTACCTGAGTGTATGTATAAATTTAGGGTTGTTCATAATTTAGGAATCGATTCGATTAAAATTCATATTTTTAAAATTCGAATTAAATTTGGATTCGAGTTGTATCCGAATCCGAATAGGTTTATCTCTGTTAAAAGGATTCGTGAATAGTTCATGATTAACAGAAAAATATAATTTAATAAAATTTATATAACAAATTAAATTTCTCATAAATCATAATGTAAGTTTTATACCGAATTCGAATCTAAATTTGGATCCAAGATTTCAGGACGAATCCAAATTCAAATATTCAAACGAATCTGAATCTATGCATTCTATGACAATTTTGAATTCGATTGACGTGTTATCCGATTCGGTTCATGAACACTCTACTAATACTCGTCTCACTTGCTTAAAATTCGCCATTAATTTTACAAAAAAACTTATGTCTTTTAAATTACGATGTTGCACTCAAAATTTTCAAAATAATTCACAAAATTAGCTTAAGTAAATATTTGAACGTGAAATTCATGTAAAATCTGTTGGATCGTGTGACGCCCTTAGAGGGGAGGGGTGAATAAGGGTGCGTTTAAAAATATAATTTTTACTTAATAATTTTTAGACAAATTTACTTTAATAAAAAGTTACTTATAAATAACTTTAAACCAATGCAATTTTTGTATTAAACCAAACACAAATTTCTAAGATAAAGATTTAAGCAAACAAATTTGCAATTAGTGAAAAGAGCATAATTTTATTTATCATGAAATTTGCATACAATAAAAATGATCTTAACAATGCTTAAGATCAAGGCACAATTATGATAATAAAAAATACAATAATTTTTGGTTTACCAATCCTTCTCCCAAGGATCGGAAGGCTATCACTTGTCTCTCCCAAGACCAAGCCCAAGCCTATCCTCTAGATCTTCCCAAGATCTAGACGTATCACACAAGGCCACGATTTCCCACCAAGCCACACAAGGACTTGGACGCTCCGCACAAGGAAGCGATTTTCACCTAAGCCGCGCAAGGACTTAGACGCCGCACGCAAGACGACGATTTCTCTACCAATATAAAATGAAATGTGTGTAAATGAAAATACAATATGAAAAGAACAACTCCCTAGAAATTCAGATCTCTGAATGGATTGTTGAAGCCTCGAGATGATCGTTGATGTAGAAGCGCGCCCGATCTCGTCTTCAATCTTCAATCCTTCTTTGCACAAATGGGAGTTGAAGAGGTTCTGGAGCTCTCTGGTTCGTATGCACTCAGGAAGGGACTTGAAATTCTGAATAGTTGGAATGCACGAACACAAGGTGTCAATTTATAGAAAATCGCTGTCACCTGGGCGACATTGACTGTCGGAATTTTCCGACAGCGATAAACTGCCGCTGGAGTGGCGTCGTGCGGGCAGTTGCTGTAACCGTCGAGCTGTCGCCTGGGCGACATCGATGTCGGATTTCCGACAGCGCAAAACTGCCGGTCGTGGTGGTATTGTGGGCAGTTGTTGTAACCTCCGAGCTGTCGCCTGGGCGACATCGCTGTCGGAATTCTGACAGCTCAAAACTGCCTTTCGTCGTGCTGCCGTGGAGGGAAGTTGTTGTAACTTCTCTGCTGTCGCCTGGGCGACAGCGGCTGTCGGAATTTTCCGACAGTGAAATTTCTCACATTCAAATTTAGCTCCAGCAGAAATGTGAACATCTCATACCTGTTATCTGCACACCATTAATAAAAAATAGAATCAAATACAAACGGGACTTTGTTATTATCAAACCAGAGGAGTGCGAAATGCATGCTCCAACAATCTCCCCCTTTTGATAATAACAAATCCATATAAAAAGAAATCATGTCTATTTAGATTGTTGATTTTAACATTTGGTGTGTGCACAAAAATAACATGATATATTTCTCTTAAAATAAATAATCTCCCTTTAGATGAAAGCTCCCCCTAAATGAATGCTCCCCCTAAATATATGCTCCCCCTAAATATATGATGTATTGTGTAGGTGGAATATTTAGGTGTAATAGATTTGTGATTTTTCTTTTTATACTTTTAATTCTCCCCCTTTTGGTATTAACAAAAGTTAATATTAGATAAAAGAGTAGTTCTTAAGGGAAAGGATATAGGATATAGAAATGAAGAGTAAGCGGAAGCACTTTGTTGGAAATGATTGAAGTCCATGAAATAAAAGGAATATGCCATAGTATGAATAAACTCATGAAGTGACGGTATAGCCATATGAAGTAATGAAAGAAAATAACTTAAACATGAGTAAGGTCATTTGAAAGTATCATAGAAAGACACAATAGTGTATAGAATTATGGAATATTTTCGGTCCAATTCTCATGAGATGAATGTTTATATAACATAATGATGTGTACATGTGATACTTAGATCAAACATATGAAGTTATTTAATTGGCATGATCATTGAAATGTAGAACATAATATAAGCATATAAAGTTAACTTTGACTTTGAAGATATAGCACAAGATGAATAGAAAACCATTTTTCTTTTGCACAAGACACTTTACAATTCTTTCCAAGGTGCTTAACCTCACAATGCTCATTAAGACTTATCAGGAGAGTAAGTAGTGCTTGGTGGAGTATCCTTGTCTGTATTTTAAACTTTTTTTTTATCACAGATGTTGTGATATCTTAATTTTGAGATATTGATATTTTTGTTTGTAATTGACCAAGGATCTCCGAATTCACTTGAATCGCAAAAGATGGTGTATATTTTGTTGTGCTAACAAATCAAGGTTAAAGTTCTATTTATGAAGTGCTATTTTATTATGTTAAAGCAAATATGATCCATGTATATATTAAATAAAAAGACATACGTATTGATCAAAAGAAGTGAACGTGATAGTTCATTATGATAGATAAACAATTTCTCATACTTAGAGGCATGCGAAAACAATTTCCAATGGTCTAAACAACTAAGTAGGAGTGTCAATACGATGATAGCTTGGAAATGAAATCATATAATCATGTAAGAGTCATTTTTTAAAAATAAAAAGCACATGGGTTGTCATCAAGTCATGAGGTGAAGCATTAATAATGACATATAACTATTGTAAATCATCAAAGGGACCCAAAATTGAAGTTTTATCAAAACGGGAGCTGTCGGAAATTTCCGACAGTCACTGTCGCCTGGGCGATAGCCAAAATTATAAATAGGGCTTTGGACCGAGTCAAACCCTATTGTGCATCATTTCCTGGAGTTAAAAACGAGAGGAAGCTGTCGGAGTTCGGCGACATCCTAGATCTAAGGTATGGTTTTTGATTTTTAAGTGTTTTGACTTAAAATTTTTTAGGGATTTTTGATTTTAGAAAGGGGAGATGATAAATGATGTATGTTTTTTAGTTTTCCTTTGAGGAATGGTGTAGATCTTGGAAGTTTTGTGTTTTAAAAATGTAGATCTAGTGTAAATCAAGGAGATCTTGTTGGATCTTGGTGGAAAATTTTTGTTTTTTGTGATTTTTGTGGTTGAAGTGTTGCATTTGTACATAGTATAATTTTTTTTTTAAATGCAAGATTTGTTTGAGGAAGAAGGTTGAAGATGATGAATAGTAAGGATATGGAGAAGATGTAGATTTGAGAAAAAAATATTATATAATTTTTTTTAAAGACTTGATGTTGAAATAAAACATCATTTTGAGTAGATCTGGAAGTTTATGTAAAAAATTTCAAGAGAAGTTTACTGAAGTACTGTCGGAAATTTCCGACAGTCGCTGTCGCCTGGGCGACAATGTTCCAGTGCACAACACATTTTTAATCCATGTTTTTTATATGTTATTTGCAGAATGGCTTCCGGTTCTAAAGCGCGAAGAAGTACTTCTGAAGATGCGCATAGTTCGTATCAAGTGTATCCTGGGGTGGAGAAAGCCATAGTAGGAGTAGCGAAATATGTGAAATTTGATTCGCCGAAGCACGATCATATCTATGATCGGCTTGCGAATGCAGGTATACTCTCAATAATCACCCCGGATTCGTTCTCTTCCTTTTTGATTCGAGAGTTCTATAATCATTTGGAAGATCCAAATTACACTGAGTTGGATGGAGGAGTTAGATCAAGAATCCAGGGTCAACATGTGGAAATAACACATTTTGATCTAAGAGAGGAATTCGGACTAGTGATTAGTGAAAATGTGCCGGATATAGTGGAGAGTTATAGAAAAAATAGAGATTGGACCCTTGTAAACATGAGTTTACATGGGAATCAAAAGAAGACTCTAACCACTGAAGTTACGTCACTCACTCCGGATGCTTTCTTAGTTCAACATATATTAAGGAATTCAGTCATGTTGAAGAGTGGAGATACAAGAAGTATTACGGCTCAGTTGACCCTCATTACTTACTACATTATGGAGGATGAGCTTTTTGATGTGGCGGACTTCATACTCTCCCAGATTCGGTATGCGTATAGATTAAAGCATCCAAAATGGGTGAAGGTTCATACGCTGCTAATGAGGGCGATAATTCAGCGTATACTCTATAAGAAGTACGGATGGATAGCTCAAGATTCTTATATTGATGATTGTTATCCGGAGATATATTGTACGGGTACGATGAAAGTGAAGAAGACGCAGAAAAAGGCCCATCCAGGAATTGAGATTAGAGAGCCGCCTATGCCTAGGGCAGGATCACTTCGACAGTCTATTGATGATCTACGTGATTCACTAGAGGATCACAAGAAGGAAGTGAAGAAGGACCGTAGTCGAATGCAGAAGTTTATGAAGTTTCTTGTCAAAGGTCTGAAGTTAAAGCCAACTCCGGAGGAAGAGGCCGAATGGCAAATTCCAGACGAAGAACCGCCATGCCAATCGGTGAGGCGGACTCGCCGTGGTAAGGCCGTGAGACGAGGACCTCCAGAAGATTGTCCAGAGAGCAGCGGGGCTGGTTTTGAGGATTCTGAGTAGTTTCATCAGGCTGCTGCTGCTGACTGATGTCGGAAATTTCCGACATCCACTGTCGCCTGGGCGACAGTGAGCTTCTTCAGATGTTGTTTTCTGTTAATGAACTTGAAACTAATGTTGTTTCTACTGTTTTTATTGGAACAATAGTGATGTAATATTAATGATGTTTGAATTTTTGTTAAGTCATTTGAAATTCTATGGTTTGATTTTAAAATTTAGGCTTTTCCTTTTTTTTTTAAATGTATAGGTTTTGTGATGATTTTTTTTTTAATTTTATAGGTTTTAAGTAGTGATATATTCATTGAGAAATGTCTAGGATTCCCAATTCTAGCCTAAGCATAGAAAAACGGGAATCCGATAACGGTTTAGTGAATATATCCGCTAGTTGATTATCCGTGCCTATAAATGAAATTTTTATGTAGTTATTTTTAATATGATCTCTAATAAAATGATGTCTCACATCAATATGCTTAGACCTTTAATGATGGACCGGGTTGTATGTTAAATCAATTGCACATTTATTATCACACCATAATTCAATAGTTTGTTGTTTAATATTAAAGTCTTCTAAAGCTTGTTTCATCCAAAGAGCTTGTGCACAACAACTACCAAGTGCGATGTATTCGGCCTCGGTGGTTGAGAGGGCAACAGAATTCTGTTTCCTACTCGACCATGAAATGAGTGAAGGGCCTAAAAAGTGACAAGTGCCACTAGTGCTTTTCCTATCTAGTGAACAACCGGCATAATCAGAATCAGAGTAGCCAAAAAGAGTAAAATCATCGCTATGAGGATACCATAAACCAAGTTTAGATGTGCCAATTAAATATCTAAAAATTCTTTTTACCGCTTTTAAATGTGATTCTTTGGGATCGGCTTGAAATCTAGCACATAAACAAACTGAAAACATAATATCCGGTCTAGAAGCAGTTAAATATAAAAGTGAACCTATCATGCCTCTATATAAAGTTTGATCTATTGATATTCCATTTTCATCTTTTCCTAATTTTAAAGATACACTCATAGGAGTATTTGCTTGTTTAAGATTTTCAAATCCAAATAGTTTTAAAACATCATGAATATATTTTGATTGGTTAATAAAAACTCCATCATGTTTTTGAACAATTTGAAATCCTAAGAAATGTTTTAATTCTCCTACCATACTCATCTCAAATTCACTTTCCATCATTTTTACAACATAATTACACAACTCTTCATTAGTGGCTCCAAAAATAATATCATCAACATAAATTTGTAAAACAATTAAATCATGATTTACTTGCTTAATGAAGAGTGTACAATCAACACCACCCATTTTAAAACCATTTTGTAATAAATATATAGTCAATCTATCATACCATGCTCGTGGTGCTTGTTTTAAACCATACAAAGCTTTTAACAATCTATATACGCGATTAGGAAATTTTTCATTTATAAATCCTGGGGGTTGTTCAACATAAACTTCTTCTTTAATCAACCCGTTTAAAAATGCAGTTTTAATATCCATTGCAATAATTTAAACCTTTTATGACTAGCAAATGCAACAAAAATTCTAACTACTTCCAATCGTGCTACGGGTGCAAATGTTTCATCAAAATCTATCCCTTCAATTTGATTATATCCTTTCGCTACAAGCCTAGCTTTATTTCTAGTGACCCTAGAGTCACTATCTAATTTGTTTTTGAAAATCCATTTGACTCCTACTACAGGATGATCACTAGGTCTATCTACAAGAATCCAAACTTTATTTCTTTCAAATTGGTTAAGTTCTTCATTCATAGCTAGAAACCAAGATTCATCATTTAAAGCGGTGGCAACATCTTTTGGTTCTATATTTGAGACAAAACATAAATTTGAAAAACTTTCATGTAAACTAGAACGTGTACATACCCCATTTAATGGTTCTCCAATAACAAGTTCTTGCGGATGATCTTTTGAGAACCTTAGCTCGGTTGGAGGTACATATTCTTGTTCTTCTTCTTCACCATCTTTTTCATCTTCTTTCTCTACTTTTTCTTCATCATTATCATCATCATTTTTCTTCAGATTTTGTTCCACATCTTCTTCATTTTTCTCATTACCTGCAACTACTACTCCAATGCCTTTGACTTTACCCTTGCCATTATCTCCAAATGTCACAGTTCCACCTTTCTTCATCTCCAGGCTAAGGAACTTTGATTTATCGCCCGTCATGTGTTTTGAACATCCAGAGTCCAAATACCACGCGTCTTCCTTGTTCCTAGCCTGCACGCACACCTAAAAAGATGATGAGAGTAAAGATTTGGTTACCCAAGTGGTCGATCCCATTGTATAGGTGGACGCCTTAGGTACCCAGATTTGTTTAACATTAACTTTTCCTTTCTTCCAACATGAGCCCGAGATGTGACCAAATCGATGACATTTGGCACACACAATGAATGGTGAGGAACCATTTTTCAATGGTTTCTCTGGACTCTTGCTGGTGGAAACTTCTTTATGTGTGGACTTAGAAAAATTTTCATTTTGAAAAACAGGTTTTCTGAACCTGGAGCTGTCGCTGGTTCCGACAGCAGCTGTCGGAAATTTCCGACAGCCTCCAGAGCTTCCAGAAACGTATCCTAGCCCAAATTTTGTTGTCCCATGGCATTGGTTGGCTAAAAGCATATCCAGAGATTTTTTTTCAACACCAAATTTTCCAATTGCCATGTTCAACTCATTTACTTTAGACTTTAAAATTGAATTTTCTTTTACTATCATGCCACATCTATTTGCAACACTTTTCTTATAATTCTCTAATTGAGAATGAGAGAATTTAACAACTTTTTTCTAAATCTTTTTTCTCTTTTAGAAGTTGATCAATTTTTTGATCGGACTTAGAAATAGTGTTTTCAAGTTCTTTTATCCTTGTCGAAGAGTGATCACACTCTTGACAAATTTCCTTCTCGTTCCCAATAGATTTCAAATCATTTGATAACTTTTTATTTACTTTCAAAAGAACTTTGTTTTCAGATGTTAAAAAATCAATTTGTTTTAGGCTTTTATCTAAAAATTTGCAAGTTTTCATAAATTCAGAATATAAATCTTCATAAGATGGAGGAGTTACCTCAGTGTTGCTTTGGACACTGCAATCGTCGTCAGATGACGCATTTTCTTTCCCCATCAAGCAGACATTTGCCTCTTCTTCCTCCTGTGTTGAGGAATCACTTTCTTCACCAGACGAAGAATCATCCCAAGTCTCTACCTTTAACACTTTCTTCTTGTAACTTTTATCGTGTCTCTTTGCTTTTTGCTCGTTCAGATACTTTGGGCACTTGCTTCTGATATGACCAATCTTCTTGCAATGGTAGCACTCCGGTAGCGGACGCTTCTCTTCATTCTCCATTTTTCCTTTGCCTTTTTGGTAGGCAAAATCGTTCTTTTTGAAAAATCTCTTAAATGAATTTCTCCTCTCCAGATTTCTCATAAACTTCTTAAAGTTCCTCACAACCAGTCCTTCCTCATCTTCCTCACTTTCTTCAGATTCAGTTTCAACTTCCTTTTTAGATTTCAACGCCAAGCTTTTATTTTTGGGCTCCAAATTGTACTCTTGGCTTTGAATCTTCAACTCCACTTCATGGGTTTTTAGATTCCCAATGAGACTCTCCAATTGTAAGGTCTTAAGGTCATGTGACTCAGAAATTGCAGTCACTTTAGGATTGAACTTCGGGGGAAGTGATCTTAATATTTTCCTCACTAAATCTCCATTGGAGAAAACCTTACCCAACACCTTTGAATCGTTCACGATTTTAGTAAATCGTGTGTACATTGTATCAATTTCTTCATCCACCTCCATTTTGAATCTTTCGAATTCTGACTCCAGTTGAAATAGCTTTGAATCCTTTACCTGCGAAGTACCTTCATGAGTGATTTCTAAAAGATTCCAAATTTCATATGCAGTATCACAAGCACAAACTCTATTAAATTCAGTGCGATCTAGTGCGCAAAATAAAGCATTCATGGCTTTTGCATTATTTTTACATCTTAATTTATCATTGTCATCCCACTTGTCTTTGGGTTTGACCATAGTTACATCTCCTACAACAATTGTTAGGGAAGAATAACTCGTCTCGACCATATTCCAAACTTCTATGTCGAGAGCTATTAGAAAACACCGCATTCGGGTTTTCCAATAGTTATAGTCCGTGCCCGTAAAAAGTGGTGGCCTACTGATTCTTTGCCCCTCAACGAACGCGTGATCGTTGTGCGCCATTACTCCCGGTGGTAAAACCGTTTTGGAGTAACCTCCCTCTGATACCACTTGTTGGATCGTGTGACGCCCTTAGAGGGGGGGTGAATAAGGGTGCGTTTAAAAATATAATTTTTACTTAATAATTTTTAGACAAATTTACTTTAATAAAAAGTTACTTATAAATAATTTTAAACCAATGCAATTTTTGTATTAAACCAAACACAAATTTCTAAGATAAAGATTTAAGCAAACAAATTTGCAATTAGTGAAAAGGGCATAATTTTATTTATCATGAAATTTGCATACAATAAAAATGATCTTAACAATGCTTAAGATCAAGGCACAATTATGATAATAAAAAATACAATAATTTTTGGTTTACCAATCCTTCTCCCAAGGATCGGAAGGCTATCACTTGTCTCTCTCAAGACCAAGCCCAAGCCTATCCTCTAGATCTTCCCAAGATCTAGACGTAGCACACAAGGTCACGATTTCCCACCAAGCCACACAAGGACTTGGACGCTCCGCACAAGGAAGCGATTTTCACCTAAGCCGCGCAAGGACTTAGACGCCGCACGCAAGACGACGATTTCTCTACCAATATAAAATGAAATGTGTGTAAATGAAAATACAATATGAAAAGAACAACTCCCTAGAAATTCAGATCTCTGAATGGATTGTTGAAGCCTCGAGATGATCGTTGATGTAGAAGCGCGCCCGATCTCGTCTTCAATCTTCAATCCTTCTTTGCACAAATGGGAGTTGAAGAGGTTCTGGAGCTCTCTGGTTCGTATGCACTCAGGAAGGGACTTGAAATTCTGAATAGTTGGAATGCACGAACACAAGGTGTCAATTTATAGAAAATCGCTGTCGCCTGAGCGACATTGACTGTCGGAATTTTCCGACAGCGATAAACTGCCGCTGGAGTGGCGTCGTGCGGGCAGTTGCTGTAACCGTCGAGCTGTCGCCTGGGCGACATCGATGTCGGATTTCCGACAGCGCAAAACTGCCGGTCGTGGTGGTATCGTGGGCAGTTGTTGTAACCTCCGAGCTGTCGCCTGGGCGACATCGCTGTCGGAATTCCGACAGCTGAAAACTGCCTTTCGTCGTGCTGCCGTGGAGGGAAGTAGTTGTAACTTCTCTGTTGTCGCCTGGGCGACAGCGGCTGTCGGAATTTTCCGACAGTGAAATTTCCCACATTCAAATTTAGCTCCAGCTGAAATGTGAACATCTCATACCTGTTATCTGCACACCATTAATAAAAAATAGAATCAAATACAAACGGGATTTTATTATTATCAAACCGGAAGAGTGCGAAACGCATGCTCCAACAAAATCTACAAAGACTCTCGAGGTGGCAGCAAATATTTGAAACAGATTTCTTGCTTACTTTTATTTTCCTTCTATTTAATTTGATTTCTATTATAAGAATAGAAAATTTGAACATATTGCTATATGAAGTTGAAGGCTAGTAAGCTGGTGCTTATGATTATTATTAGGATTATTATTATTATTATTATGAATATTATTAAAGATATTATGGCTAAGTAAAAGAAAGTACGCTTGCAAAAGGAAGGGGATTAATTGGAATGTCATATAAATTGGATTAATTGCAGCTAAAGGCAAGGTTGTATTTGTTGATTAAAGTATTTAATTAAATGGTTTTTTTATCTGAGGTTAGCCCGTTGTGTATCAGGTTAATATTTAAGGTCACTGTTTTTTATAACCGGTTGTATAAGAGATTGGCTAAGTCGTTGGGGTACGATATCAGCATGGCATGAATGTATTGAGTTATAAACCGAGTATGTATCATCTATGGTGAAGGATTTTAACTCAGTGTTATTGCAGGAACCCTCACATGTGTACGTCAATCGAAGATGTGGACTCTGAAGCACCCGAAGCAGAGCGTGAAGAAAGACGTTATGTCGAAAGGGAATAAGCGAGGACCCTCAGGGAATGCGCATTGCTAGTGCTTTGGTGGAGGCACTCAAGATGCTAAGAGATGCTCCAACCACCAATCAGCCACAAGCACGATCTCGTTCTGAAGCATTTCTTGGATCTAAGTCCGCTAAAGAGTCCGAGGACTGAATTAAGAAGATTGAGATGACATTTCAGGCAATGAGGTGCCCTAAAGAACCACATTTTTGCTAGAAGGCTAGACCAGACGGTGGTGGGACATGTTGGAAGGGAGATATGCAACCTAAAGACCAACAGAGATTACCCGGGCAAAGTTCACTAGAGATATTATGAATTGGTTCATGCCCACACCAAAAAAAGGCTACTGCAACAAAAATCTTCAATTATTACAAGGAAATCGCTCGGTGATGCAGTATGAAGCCGAGCTTATAGATTTGACTTTTTACCCGCGTCATTACACAACAAATGAAGAAGGCATATGTTTCCGATTTCAAAAAGTGTTAAGAGACAATATCCACGCGCACTTAGTACCTCTTCACATCACAACTTGTACATATTTGGTAAAAACGGCACAATTGATTGACTTGGACAATGAACGTGCTTCGAAGCGAAAAGAGTTTCAAAAGAAGCCCATGTTTGAAGGTCAAAGTAAAAGCAAAAGTGGGGAGCTTAGGTGGAAAAAGAGGAGAACACAAGTGCATAACCCCTCACTTTGCAGAGATGTAAGTCTAACAATGGAACAGATACGAAAAGTTCAAATATTTATCTAGTACTGAAATCTGCTTTAGGTGTCATCGCCCTGGGTATCTGAAATATGAGTGCCCTATTTGGAAGCAAACTTCAGAGAAGGGCAGCAAAGGGAAAGCTTTACAGACACAAATTGTTTCACGAGGCAAGAAGATAAATTTAAAACAATTATAACATTTGGATTGACAAATGAATTAGATAAAAAGGGTGTTTAAGAATGTTCTTGATAAATTTGTCATCATGTTCATTGATGCATTTGGTATATTCTCCAAGGAAGAACATGTGGAACATCTATTGCAAACATTAAGAATATATGAATACTAACTACAGTTAATTGTGACTTTGCATAATTACGCGGACCAGCCCTTACTTTTTAAAATTACCAGGAAATCTCATCTAAGTTTACATTGTTAACATACATGTATAACAAAACGCCTATGTAAACTCAGAGGGGGCATGCTGATCATTTAAAAAATTGATAAGATGTTCCTATAATTATGGGGAAGGTCCTTGAATGAATGTATATATATATATACACACACACACGAGCAGCTCCGCACAGGCTTCGCCCGTGCTCGCGGACTCTTAACAGGCTACACCCGCATTCGAGCAGGTTGTGTCTGCATACGACAGTACCCACCGACGACGGCGGGCTTCTCCCGCAACTTATACATATGAGTACTCAAAATGAACGTAAAAAAATATACATCAATATTTTATAATTATTTTTTTCAAAAACATTTATATTTTAACAAAAAATCATTTTAAAGCAAACCATTATATTTAAAAATTAATTTGTGGATTTTATGAATTTCCATTTTTTTAATAATATATGTTAAGACATTGGAGTTGTATATATATATGTATATATGTATGTACATATGTATGTATGTATATATGTATATATATATATATATACATACATACGGGCTTCGTCCGTGCTTGCTGACTCTTAGAGGGCTGCGCCCACATTCGAGCGGGCTGCGCCCACATATGAGCAATTACTTTTATTCAAAACATATAAATACGAGTACTTAAAATGGCCTAATAGGTCTCAGAATATTCCATGTAGAGTTTGGAACATTAAAACACGTGTTTATGTGCATGCGGATTGGAGGCTGGCTTCGAGCTCCAACGAAATCAGCCAATCCATCAGTGCGCGGTTGACGAGCTCGGGCACCTCATCATGAGGGCAATGGCCTGCCTGTAAGCTCACCACCCTCGTGCTCGGATAGAACTCCTTAATCCTGGCGGCCTTGGCAGGCCCAACCCAAGGGTCCAGATCTCCCCATATCAGCAGCAGCGGGCACGAGAGCCTCTGCAGCATGCCGTCGATCGTGTGCACGCTCTGATTCATCATGAATCTCGTCATCAGCCTGCAAAATCGATCAGAAATCGCAGTTTTCATATCGAGATAGAGCTCGAGAACTTCAGCTCTTTGATTACCGATAATACACTTCTCCGGCGTTGGGATCTGCTGCGGGTCGGATGATAGATTCCACAAGATCATCATCCACATTGGTGGTGTTTATGTAGACCTGTATCGAATGATAGAAATGCATGAGCAAGCAGCAATGGGGAGCTTAAAAATCAATACAAGTTAAGGTACAGCTATGTTGGAATCAAGGTTATGATTCCAACATAGCTTAAAAATCAATTCATGGTCTGGCCAGTCGAAGCTGGTTCAGCTCGTCCGATCCGATTTTGAAAACCTTGTTAGCAAACTTAGAGAAGATATTTTTGTAATTTTAAAAATTAGAGGGGAGGTTCTGGTAATAACCGCATAAAACACCTAGCTTATGTGGTGAAGGGCTATGGGTGATTTATTGCAGTTTAGGGAGAGTACCATACACTTTTCAAAACAGATTCGACTCGAGAAGGCTGCTTCGCTTGCCAAAATAGAATGCCAAGGACGACTCTTTGAAATGCCTGCTTCACTGGGTTGACGATATATCTACTCACGACCGACTCTTCGTCATCGACGACAGCCTTTTTATTCGAGTCTCCAAATTGGCCGGCGCTGTTCAGGAGAACTAAGCCGCGAACAAGCTGAGGCAGCTCTGCTGCTGTGAACAAAGCTGTGAATCCCCCGAGACTGGAAATTGTTTATTGGGTAGCTATCAGCATTTCACAGTTTTGAGGATAAAAAGTAAGCTGATTGAGCTTTAAAGATCAAAGGCATTAATTGGAAAAAAATTACAATGAAATTACAGTTTAGAAGCGAAGGAAATTAAGGAGCTGCTATGGACCACCATCAGTTATTATATTATATTATTATTATAATAGTATTTGTATGTTATTGAGTCGAGTCATTATATCGAGTCAAATCTTTATGTGTCGTAGGAGTTGAGTCATCGAGTCTTTTAATATTGTGTTTTGAGTTGTACCGGGTATTTACACTCTTGTCATCTGGGTCCTATATATTAGACCTTTGTAGTGTATTTGAAAGCAATCAATGAAATATCAACTTATTTTATCTCTTTAAAATTCCTCTCCCTCTAAGCCCTCTCCTCCTCCTCTAGGGTTTTCCTCTTCCTCTCCCCAAGCTTCTTCTTCTAAGTTTTCCTCCTATACCCCCATTCTAGGGCTTGCCCCTTGTATCCCCGCCTCCATCGATCACCAACAAAAGAAGCTCATAATATCTTGGCACCAGAGCTTCTCGGGCCTCTTTCGCCGATGTCGTTTCTTTCCTCCCTTTGCACCCCTTCTTCCGCTGTGAACAATGTTGTCAGGATCGAAAGCCTAGGTGAGATTGTTTCGAGGTTGGATCGGATCGGATCGTAGGATCGGATCGAGGAATCACAAGATCCTACAACATTCATAAATTAAGACAAAATATAAAATTGAATTTTGTATATCATTTAATTACATGCTCAATTAACAAAAAATCAATAAATTGAGCAGTATAAATAATTATATTAAAAAAATTTGAATAACTAAATCAAAAAGATAATACCATACTAAGTTCACTTTCAGTTTCACATAGGAGACCCAAAGTCTACTAACAACAAAAACAAATTTGGATTAATGGATTGGTGGAAGCCTACAAGCAGGAAGAGGAACCCGGACTGTTGGATTGCTCGTACGCTAAAAGCAGGAAGCTTGAATTGTTCGTATACTGGATTTCTAATCACTAGATTGCTCGTACGCTAGAAAGGAAAAGAAGACATCGGCCTAAAAGTAGGAATTAGGAAGCAGGAAGTCACTGGACTACCAACCACTGGATTGCTCATACGCAGAAATATAAGATAAGACACTGACACCACTTGAAAGGGAACCTGGTAAGGAAGGAAAAGGAAGTCATTGTCTGGACAGGAAGCGACCGAAGACGTCGCTCTTGGCCTCCGTTTGCAGTTGGCAATCAACATTTAGGATACGGTAAAGCAGCATGATATGATTCTGTGATGGGGTATGGGGCGGGATTGGGATAAGGTTAAGCAATGAGCTATGAGCGTTGGACCGGTTGAATGGGGTCAGGATAGGGTTGGACATGTTTCTAGTCCCGTTGGCAGGACCGGTAGAATCGGGTCGGGATCGCGATCCTAAAGATCCTAAGATCCGGATCGAGATCCCAGCCGTAGATGTGCCGATTTAGATCCTAGGTAAGATCCGGATCGATTTAAAAAATCTAGATCGTAGGATCGTACGATCCGAATCGCGATCCGGATAACCATGGTTGTGAATCACGGCCCCGTCCTAGTTCAGCTGTGACATCCTTCCGTCAGTCACTGCTTCTCGACGTCGCAAGCACGCCGACGCCCAAACCTCTGCTTCTCACGAAAATCCCTCCATCTTCGTCGAAGGCTCCCAACAGAGCCTCCTTTGTCGACGTCTCAAGCACGTCCATTTGCGAGGTTCCCCCTTCTTCCTACCAACGCCATCCATCGTCTCCTCTTCGATTTGCAGATGTCGTACACCGCACAACACGCTCCCATCGGTTGCGCCGTCAATCCATTCGTTGTTTCGGGCGGATCCCGCACTCCCTGCGCCCAACGGTGAGACATCAGCATCGCACGAGTTCTTCTGCTCCAACCGCCGGTTACTGCTGTGATTTCTTCTCCAGACGCTTCTTCTTCAAATGGATTCTACCGCTCCTTCATCTCGACGACCTTCCGGTCGTCACCTTCACTTGCAATTTCGAGCAGTCCATTGAGCCCCTCAAGCCAAGCCAATATGCATGTCTTCTCTGCGTCCCATCCCTGCCCTTCCTTTCCAAGTCCTCGAGCCGCACGCTATTTCTGCCTGTTGCGTGGACTCATCACCTCAATAGACAGGAGGAATCACTTAATTAATTAATTTTTAATTAATTAAGTAATTCATTACTTATTCAGACTTTCATTTTTTTTTTCGAGACCAACAACCGAGCATCATCGGGCAGTTATGGGGCCCTTCAAATTTCGCTCCGCTGCCCCATCTCTCAAGATTAATTGAAGTTAATTCTTAATTGAAATATTTTCTTAGTCAATTTATTGGGATGGACATGACGTTAGGCGCCGATGCAGCAGATTGCCTTTGTGCGCTAAAGGGTTACCTTGAGGCCACTTTCTTCGCACCTCACTGTGTCCTTAACCGTCCGCTATTCCACCGGGCTCTGTTCTGTCGGACCCTGCCAGCCGACTCACAAAGCAGACTCCGCCTACACCGACGTCGTCGCCTCTTCCGCCACCAGTCCTTGTGGCCGTCACTTCACCACCGGCTAGGCCGACGACTTCGAGACACTTCGGAGTCCCGCCTCTCCCAGCACCGGCGCCCTCCAAGCCCGCGCATGCTGCCGCCACTTCCGCCCTTGCTTGCTCGCCGACGAGACTGCCAATTACGCCAATTGTCTCTCCACAGCTCGTCGATGTTCTTCACGCTCCTTCGGTGAATTCTGCTTTGTTGCTTCCCCCATCGACGTCGCCGCATCATCCGCCATCTGTCACTGCGGTCGTTACTTCACCGCCTCTGTCGGCCCATGCTCCGCCAAACCCCGCTCCGCCAACTCCGACAAACCCGTTCCTGCGGTCGGCCGTCGTTTCTCCGTCCGCCTTACCGTCGTTGTTCGTCGTCGCTCCGACGATCCCGCCGGACCCCTTCCTGTCCCTGACAGTTGTCCCCTCGGCCATCCTACCACTTCTGCCTCCCGCCGCTCCGTCAGACCAGTCGGGGCCCATTCCTTCTGCCACCCATTTTTTCCAAGGAGACGCCCATTTTTTCCAAGGCGCCGCCACTACTCACCGTCGTTGCCGCGACGCACTACAAGGAGCTGTTCTGGCTGGAAATCAAGGAACCAAATGATCTGGTCATCCACGTGAAGTTCGAGCTTAAGGACAAGCTCGATTTCATGGACGGGTGGAGAGTTATGGGACCACTGTCAGTTATTACATATTCTTATTATTATAATAGTATTGTATGTTATTGAGTCGAGTCATTATATCGAGTCAAATCTTTATGTACTGAGTCGGGCTATATATTGAGTCGTAGGAGTCGAGTCATTAAATTTTTAATATTGTGTTTTTAATTGTATTGGGTATTTACACCCTTGCCATCTGGGTCCTATATAGTAGACCCTTGTCATGTATTTGAAAGCAATCAATGATATATCAACATCTTTTATCTCTAAAATTCCTCTCCTCCTCTAGGGTTTTCCTCTTCCTCTCCCCCAAGCTTCTTCTTCTAACTTCTCCTCTACCCCCATTCTAGGGCTTGCTCCTTGTATCTCCGCCTCCATCGATCACCAACAAAAGAAGCCCATAACAGGAGCATAATGAGAATAAAAAATAACTCACATTCTAAAATGTGTAGGCATATCCTGGTTAATAAAGACATGGGCCAGATCTTTCCTTTTCCATTCATGGGAAGCTAGCGCTATTTATATGCAAAGATGTATACCCAAATTAAGAAAATACAAAAGAAAAAGAAGCACCATTAAACTTAATACGAGAGAATACTATAGGAGGTTAAGAAATAGAACTATTTACATTAGGAAAGAATGAATAAAGAAAGAAATAGCATTAGAAATGAGCAAATTTCAAACACTCCCTCATATGGCATGCATCAGCATTGGGCACCCTAGGGCTGGTTTTCTGAGGTGTCGGCGTGGCACATGTGGGTATTATTGCAATCCATATGCAGTCGGCGCTCACAAAGCCTGACCAAACTCATCACAGTAACAAAATCTTGAGGGTCTTCAAACTCGACGTTCAGTTTCAGGCATTCATAAAGTTCTGTTTTAAAGATTGCGACCTGCTGCTCCAGGTGTATCGTAACATGAGCTAGAAGAACCGAAAATTGTTCTAGATATGCATTCACAAAACCTGTTTGTCGTAAGGTTGTGAGTGCACTGAGTGGATTGCTTCGCATGGGAGGACCGAATCGTATGTTCAGAACCTTTTGAAGTCATCCCTGATTTTTCGACTTGCAAACGGAAAACCATAGTTGAGCTAAACCGAGAAGGTGGAAGGATGTCAAGTTGATGCATTTCGCTATCTGTGTTTATTGGTTACAGAAAATTTGCTCGCACTGGGTGAGTCATCACAATGGATCTGACTTCCCATCGTAGGTTAGAAATTCCAACTTAGTGTGACGGGGAACGATATGAGTATTTTGCAGTACAAAAGTTGGGGGCTAAGTGCGTAAAAGGGGTGGCGGAGGTCCCCGGCTACTACTGGCTTGATCCTGTGCTGGAACGGTAATGACTTGGACGGCTAGTGTGATACCATCAAGCTTGTTTGATAGTGCGGCAATGTCTACCAGGTGTTGGGTTTCGGCTCTTGATATCGCACTTCAACTACGGCAAGATTCGTCATGAAAAATTGCATCATATCCATCAGGTTACTCATTTGGTCAGCAGACTCCCCCATGTTGCTTGTAAGTGCCGAAAGTGAAGCGCTTAGGGCACGAGAGGATGAGAGAGCTATAGGTCAGCTCGACTCCCCATAAGTGGACGTTAACGGGGTACTCAAATTGTTGTGAGATCCGCGGCGCTTTCATATGATGATTCCAAATAATAAAATACTCCTTTTTGTTTTTAAAATTAATTATTAACTGTTGAATCAGAAATTAGGTAATCAATTCTCTTTTTTAATCAAGGAATTAAATGGATCAATCGAATTAATTAAAGTATGCTCTCAATTTTGGGCTCGAGAATAAAAAAGCAGGCAAAGGCTCGATATCTGCGTTCGATGCAAAGATTTGTAGCAGACAGGCGGCTCGAGGATCAAGAGGCGTGCGTCTCCAAAAGAAGGAATGGGCGTAACTGTGTGGGGTCACTGGGAAGAGGACAGTTGTCAATCTTGATGATGAAGACAGAGGTAGCATTCAATCAAACCAAGGAGATGATCGTGCGTGGAAGCATGCGACGCAGTTAGGGCTTTGAAGTTGTGGTTGCATGTAGATGCGCTATAAGGTGACGATCACATTGGAAGGCGACGATCACGCTAGAAGGTGTGGTTGTCGCCGAAAGATGAAGATCACCCTAGGGCGTTGATTTGAATCTTCAATAGCTGGGAGGGGTCGAATGATGCTTCTTGAGATGTTGCTCGTGATAGGAAGGTGAAGGAGTGAAGCTCGCGGAGATGAGGATCGAACTGGCTCTGATACCAAGTTGTTACCGGCAAACCCGTAGAACGTCGGTAGAGTTGTATGAGTGCTCAGAGGTCGGGATTACGGAGGAGGATACTATGGAGTTGGAACAGTGGTTGCCTAAGCAGGGTGTGCTCGAGGGAGAGAGGGATGCCAAAATCTCTTAAAAGGGGAGAAGGAGAATAGACTATTTTTGCATGTCTTCATTCCAACCTTACATGCCCTTAAATAGGCTTTACATGACTTCACTCTTAATGACTCCTCCAAGCAACCAACTTCATATAATAAAGGGAAATTAAAATAAAAGACAACTTCTGACTTAACAATACTCACACTGTCTGTAAGGTTTTAGGACCCTGTTGTGTATCAATATATGTACATGTGTTTACATTCATAAATAGAGAATTACCATTTCTACATGGTACCAAAGCAGGACGAAATTTTTTCGTAGCTCTCTCTCTTGCGCTAAGTGTTTGAACCCATCGGAAAACTCTAGATGCTCGTGCTAGCAACCTACTCTCGTATGCATGCGCGACCCACCGATCTCACTCGTGAAAAGCCCACTGCTCTCACTCACAAGACTCCTTGATGTGAATCCTCTCCAGATGAACACAGCTCTCGTTCATCTCTTACGAACAAAAAAACGCACTCGCATTTTCTTATGGAAAAAGCTTTGCGCGTCTCTTACAGACAGCTTTCACTCATTTCTTAACAAACTAGCGCGAGGAAGACTGCGCTCACAATTCCCCCCACACTCATATTGCTCAATCTACTTGAGCTCTCGCAACAACTTCGATGAATCCACGAATCCAGACACTTTTCGCGTGGCCTTTCTCACATTGATCTGTCCCTGAAGCTCTTGATCTCATTAAGCCCTCCAACTATAGTTTCCTCCAGAGTATTCAGAGAAGCAAAATGAAGCTCTCGCTCTCGTGCGCTCCTCTCACGACTCCTCTCGCTCTTGCGACTCAACGATCTCCCGCTGCCCTCACAGCCCTGCAGCTCCTAGACAGCATCTCTCGTCGCAGATCTTTAGCGGCACCTCGTCACTACCTCTGGCCATAATTCTGCAAGCAACTTTCGCGGACCACTTCTTGCCATTTCCTTGGACACCAAGGTGAAACTGACCGCTTCTCATGTTTGGCATGTCTAAGTCAACTCCTTTTTATGATGACATTAACACGAATTTGCGTTTTGCCAACATTTCTCTTGTCAGGGCTGCCAATTACTTGTCTTGGTCTAATGTTGTCAAGAAAGTTCTCAAGTCTCAACAGTAAAGGTCCTCCTCATCACTTGAAACATATCTCCGGATACTAAGAATGTCGCATACGAAACATGGCCCAAAAATGACAAATTATTGATATAAAACTTTATAGACACCAAATGTTACACATTCGTCATGACCATCAAAACAGCTTAGTGTGGTTTTATCATCTATCAGAAAATAATTGATCGAAACTCTATGACATCTTTCAGCAACTGAATTCAGTAACTCCGACTAAGGATTTTGGCACTTTGCACCCTCCAAAATAGTTCTTTTAGCACTTTGCACCTTCCTTCAATTATTATCTTATTATCTAATAAAATAAATTTATTTCAAAAATTAAGTGAGGGTATTCCAGGTATTACAAAACAATTCTTTCAGAAATTTATTTCTTCAAAACTCTGCTGCGCTCATCTTTCTTTGAAAAGACAAGGCATTGTAGCTTCGCTGCAACTATCTTTTTTGTCTTCTGATGCTGCTCCTAAATAATGTTTTGGAGAGTACATGAGAAACTTCAGATGTAGCAGGACTCATCTTCGATTGTTGGAATGTAATAAAGCGAAATTTCTTATGCTTCTCACCTGAATTATAGGAAGAGATGAACAAGGATTTTATTATAGAGAAAAGATTCCCTAGGCCCGCTCCACTACAGCTGTCTTCCCTGCCTCCATTATTTTTCAGCCATGGATCCTTCTCTGTTGAGAGGAGGGTAGCGAAGTAGAGGTTCAAGAATGAATCAAAGATTTTGACAGAAAAGAAAACAGAAACTTATCTTGGAAATCCATCAAGATCGTACATCTGATGCATAATCTGATCGCAATTATATCCAGTTTTAATCAATCATATCGAGCCATAATCGCAATTATATCCAGTTTTAATCGATCATATAGCCATAATCTGATGCGGCAACATTAGCTCACTAAGTTAATGGTAGGCTATTAATATTTGGTTTGATCGATTATATAGGTTCCTCCTACCAACCTCACTAAGTATTCTACACTAATTTCACATGCACATTTAATGATTAGCTAGAACATGATGAAACTATACCAACCTGAATGAAGAAAAAACAGAAACTTATCTTGGAAATCCATCAGGATCATATATAATTCAAATATTTAAGCTTGTTATTTTATATAATCGGCATGAATTATATTATTTATTCCCTCTTCTCATTGGCTTTCCGGGAATTCTGGCAATGTTGGCTTGCAGAGATGGATTGAGATCTTTATTACCTAAAATCTGAATGGGTCGAGCTTGGAATTCTCCGATTTGGATTAATGGTATAAGGATATTATTGGTTAACTCGTCGGGTTTCCTCTACTCTGCACCTATCCCCTTCCTGAGTTCTACAACAAAACCTGCTTTAAATCATGCCATGGAATTTGAAGGGAGACTGTCCGTTAGGTTTCCTCTACTCGCCCCGGCTGGAGAAAGCTGCCGCCACCGTCTTCTTCAATTCCGTCGAGGGCTGTCTTTAGTTTACCCTGGATTTGAGAGAGAGAGTCGAGTGTTCGCGAACGCTGGAGATCACCTAGGAGAGCTCGAGCTATCGACGGGCTGGAGAATGTAGTGCACGCATGAGGAGTTAGGTCACGCGATTGAATGCCCAAAATACCCTTAGTTGAATAATAAAATTATTTTTTTGAATCAGAAAATAAGATTATAACTGAATGGGGGTGCAAAGTGCTCTATAAATACAATTGGAAGGTGCAAAGTGCCAAAATCTGAATTTTGGGGTGCAGCGTGTCAAAAGGGCACATTTCAAGGGTGCAAAGTGCCAAAAAATCAACTAAAAATATACATTATTTTGGCACACTCTTTAGAGGTCTCCAAGAACAATGGGATTTCTTCCAACCAATCTCCACAAATTTTGTTGAAACCCAACTCCAGCGAGAAGCTCTCATTGGAATTTACTTCGTGCATGCCTACACGGCTCGTATGACGTAGCTCGTTTCCTCATCCTCTCAAAACACAACTCGATCCCACTGACTACCACTTTGTCCACAATTTATCGCCTTACCCCATCGTCTCATAGTAGTCGGGGCCTGGCTAGTAGTTGCGGAACCTCCCAAACTCTTTGGGATCGTGGTCAAGGCCGATCTGGGCGTAGTGGAATATATTATGGTTAGTATGTTGACACAATTCACCGTGAAGAAAAATATTTGAAGAAACATGACTATCTTGAATAGGTCCCTATAGCACGCCAATCCTCTACCTCATTCGCTAAATCTAATGCTCCTCTAAATAACTCCCTGGATGGACAAGGCAATCCATCTGTCGCTAAACTGACTTAGTTACGTCTACTCTCACAGACAACACCCGCAACATTTTTCTCCTATCAATATCTCAACTGACTCGTGATCTAAATTGTTCTGTAACATGTTTCTCCTCTCATTTTGTGATACAGGATTTACTGACAAAGTAAATCTACTGCTCCTCTGCCCCATCCGCTAATTGCTCCTCCCACTAACTCCCTGAATGGACAAGGCAACATATATGTTGCTGAACTGACTCAGTTATGTCTACTCTCACAGACAGCACCCACAACATTTTTCTCCTATTAATATGTCAACTTACTCATGATCTCAACTGCACTGTAAGATTTTTCACCTCTCATTTCATGAAACAAGAATTGCTGACAAAGCAACCGATTGGTGGGGAACATGTGCAAAATGGATTGTACTATGTGAACCAGATACCAAATGCATTTATGAGCACCTCAACCATTCAGTGACACTGACGCCTATCCCATCCACCTTTACCATTGTTACGTCTTAAGTTACCTAATCTCCTTTTTCATATTTCAGTTGTGAGTCTTATATCTTAGGCAAACATCATCGTCTACTTTTTCTCCTAGCCACTCTGACCATTGTAAATGTGTCTTTGATGTTTTTCATAGTGATATTTGAGGATCTTTAAACATTTTTTAGTGTGGATGGATGCAATTATTTTACTACATTTATTAATGATCTCTCTCGCATAATTTGACTACGCTCTTGCATTGAGCTCTTCTCCATCCTGTAAATGTTTTATTCAAATATTCTTACTCAATTCATCCTACAAACGTCTCCAAAAGTTCTTTCACTCACATGGTACGCTTCACAAAACTGCATGTCCTTATACCCCTCAATAAAATGGGGGTAACTGAGAGTAAAAGTAGAATCTCTTGGAAGATTGTCAGCTCCTTAATTCTCCATATGAATGTTCTGAAACATGTCTGGAATTTCACAATTTTAAATGTGTTTCTGTTATGGGCCGCTCATTCAGGTTTTGAACCCTGATCGAGCCACATAACAGGGTCGTGGCCTGCACACCCCAACCCATCACCACATGCGTGTTCTCGGCGCAGTAGGTTGTTGAGGCCGGGTCTTGAACTCTTTACCTCTTTGATGAGAGACACTTAACGCCTACCCTCATCACTAACTGAGTCACAGATCAGTTGGCGATGAGGGCAGGCGTTAAGTGCCTCTCATCAAGGAGGTAAAGGGTTCAAGACCCGGCCTCAACAACCTACCGTGCCGAGAACACGCATGCGGTGATGGGTTGGGGTGTGCGGGCCGCGGCCCTGTTATGTGGCTCGACCGGGGTTCAAAACCTGAATGAGCGGCCGATAACATAAAAGTGCACTTTTATGTTGTGGGCCAGCATCTGTTATTCCCACAACAGAGTCGCGGCCCGCACACCCCAACCCTTCTCCTCATGCGTGTTCTCAGCGGGGTAGGTTGTTGAGGCTGGATCTCGAACCCTTTACCTCCTTGATGAGAGGCACTTAACGCCTTCCCTCATCACCAACTGAGTTGTGGATCAGTTGCCACAGTTGGTGATGTAAGCTAGCGTTAAGATTTTACATCAAGGAGGTGAAGGGTTCGACCCGGCCTCAACAACATGTCGCGCCGAGAACACGTGCGGTGATGGATTGGGGTGTGCGGACCGCGGCCCTGTTATGGGGCTCGACCGACGGGATTAGGCCAGTGAATGAGCGGCCCATAACATAAAGTGTCTAATCCTGCCGGTCGAGCCACATAACAGGGTCGCGGCCCGCACACCCCAACCCATCACCGCACGTGTTCTCGGCGCAGTAGGTTGTTGAGGCCGGGTCTCGAACCCTTCACCTCCTTGATGTAAGCTCTTAACGCTAGCTCACATCACCAACTGATCCGCGGCTCAGTCGGTGATGTGAGCTAGCGTTAAGAGCTTATATCAAGAAGGTGAAGGGTTCGAGACCCGGCCTCAACAACCTGCCGCGCCGAGAACACGTGCAGTGATGGGTTGGGGTATGCGGGCCGCGACCCTATTATGTGGCTCGACCGGCGGGATTAGGCCCGTGAATGAGCGGCCCATAACAGTTTCTACATCCATCACAAGCCTTTACGCATTCTTCACAACCAAACTCTGTCCGCCATCATGTATCCGCATGTTGATCATTTTCTTCTCCCTCCTAAATTTTTTGGTTTTCTTTGTTACTCTCACATCCTCGTACCCAGTCGAAATAAATTTGATCCTCGAACTCAACGAATGATATTTGTGGGCTACCTGCGTCTCAAAAAGGATATGCTTACTATGATCTCACCACTTTTTGCACAGTTGTCTCTTGCGATGTGACCTTCCTTGAATACAAGGCATGTTTTTCATTCACACCTCCCTCCACTACTCCTATGAAGCCCCTCTTTGTTCTACTGGACACAAATTCTGAAAATACTCCACCTCCTGCTCCAGCTTCTCCACATCTCTTTATGTTCTCCATCGAAAGCATATCTCCACATCTACTGAACATTCCCCAATTTGTACTGATCACTTCGCGACAAGTCCTCATATACAATCGTCTTCACTACCCACACCACCAGTTGGACCTTCGAATGCAGATCTGCCTATTGTTTGAAGGAAAGGTAAACGTCTTTGCATGTCTCACTTGGTTACTCAATTTGTATCTTATCATCGTCGACACCATCCACAATGAAACTTGTCACATCTTTAACTGCATCCTCCCCTCCACACTCGGTGGTTGATCCTCTTGCTCACGATGATTGGTGTGTTGCCATGTTAGAACAACTGACGTCATTGATCTCAAAGCAAACATAGACTTTAATTCACATGCCTCTGAGACAGATAGTGGTTCGTTGCAAGTGCGTATTTGCAGTTACACAAAATTATGATGGTACAATTGCACAACTCAAGGCTAGCCCTATAGCCAAATGATCTACTCGGTAATTGGGAACTGATTATACTAACACCTCACATGTAGCAAAATTATATACTGTGTGAATTCTCTTGTCAGTACTAGTTCTCGAGGATGATCTCTACATCAGTTGGATGTAAAAAAATACTTTCCTAAATGGTGATATTTCTGAAACAATTTATATGCAACAACCTCCCAGCTTTGAGCCATCGGGAGTCTCTAGTATGTTTGTTGAAAAAGACTATCTGTGGCTTGAAGCAATCACTGCGAGACTGGTTTGAAAAATTCAGCATTGTACTGCAACTAATCAATTTTATCAGAATTGGCTTTGACACATCCCTCTTCGTCCATCGAAGTACCCAAGGTATTGTCATCTTACTTGTTTATGTAAATGACGTTGTCCAAAGTGAAAACACATCCGGCTTCACACTTTAATACAAAGTACCTTGGACATCTTCACTATTTCTCAGGTATCAAGGTACTAAGAAATTCTAAGTAATCACAATTACCTCAAAGGTAGTACAACCTTGATTTTCTACCAAAGCAAACTATCTTGGATGCAAACCTGCTGATACACCTATGGATTTCAACGTTAAGTTATCCCGACAAGAAACACCATCTGATCCATCACTATCAAACCCATGCCAGTACAGACAATTAATCGGGAAACTTATCTACCTTACTATTACTCGACCTGACAAAGCATTTGCAGTGAGCACTGTGAGACAATACATGAAAAGGCTTTTGGTCTCTCACATGAATGTTGTAAATAGGATCCTACGCTACCTAAAAGGAACTTCTGGACAAGGACTTCTTTACAAACCTTCTTCTACGTTGTCGCTTACAATCTTTGTTGATGCCAACTTTGCTGGCTCGATTGATGATAGAAGATCTACGAGTGACTATATGAAATTCCTGGAATAAAACCTGGTTACCTGGCGCGGTAAGAAACAAAAAGTTGTCGCTAACTCCATTGTCGAAGTTGAGTATAAATTCATGACACAAACCATCTCTAAGCTTGGTATGGCTTAACTCTCTTCTTACAGAAGTTTAAATTAAAACGGCAAACATTACTCTCTATTGTGGTAATAAGGTTGTAATTCACATAGCTGAAATCCAGTGATCCATGAAAGGACTAAATACTGAAATAAATGGTCACTTCATTAGGGGCAAAGTGAGAGAAAAGAAAGTGACCCCCAACATATACCATCTACAAGACAAATTACTAGCATCCTTACAAAATCTCTTCACTGAGGATCATTTACATGAGTTGCATCCAAGCTAGGCATAACCAATGTTTATGCTCCAGCTTGTGGGGAGTGTTGAGGCTCGGTAAAAAAGGCTTATCATGATGGTCCATTAGAGTCTCATTATAGTATTTATATATTAGTCTCACATTGCCTAGAAGATTTTATGACCTCATTGTGTTTCTATGTGTACATCTTTAACTACTATATACAAGAATTTGCCTTTGGTGCAACATTCAAAATTGCCAAATATAGCCCCATTCTTTTACTCAAATGACTTAACATATATTATAAAAAAAAATGAAAATTCATAAAATATAATAACTGTTACGGAGAGAAAAGTGAATATTATTAAACCGGGCTGCATACATATATATATCATCTAACACTCCCCCTCAAGTTGGGTCGTGGGAACTTTCCAGACCTAACTTGTTACATATGAAATTCATTCTGACCCCGGTAACTCCTTTCGTGAGAATATCAGCAACTTGGTCCCCAGTCTTCACATGGCTCAAGGAAATAAGACCTTCTTCATACTTCTCTCGTACGAAATGACAGTCAACCTCGATGTGCTTTGTGCGTTCATGAAACACAGGATTGGTTGCTATCTGTATTGCAGCTTGATTATCACACCATAACGGAGTTGGGTCATGAACAGGGTATCCGATTTCGCAAAGAGTCTGTCTGATCCACATGATCTCAGCAACAGTGTGCGACATAGCCCGATACTCTGCCTCGGCACTGGATCTGGCGACAGTGGTCTGTTTCTTGCTCTTCCAGGAGACAAGGTTTCCTCCCATAAATATAGTAAATCCTGTGGTGGACTTCCGAGTGGCTAAACAACCTGCCCAGTCGGAGTCACAGCAAGCCTCTATATTGGAATGACCACGATTCTTGTATGATATTCCTAGACCAGGATCCTTCTTTATGTACCTAACAATGCGGAGAACAGAGTCCCATTGAGAGATAGTTGGGGTGGCCATGAACTGACTGACCTTACTCACAGCACAGGCAATATCTGGGCGAGTCATAGTAAGGTAGTTAAGTCTTCCAACTATTCTCCGATACTTCTCTGGCGAATCAAAAGATTTGCTCTCGGCATGAAGACCCTTTTCTCCTGGTTCAAGGGGAGAATCCATAGGACGGCAGTCAGACATTCCAAGATCAGATAACAGATCAAGGGCATATTTACGTTGAGAGACAAAGATAGAGTCGTCATGATCAGTAACTTCAATCCCAAGGAAGTATCGCAACAGCCCTAGATCTTTGGTTTGGAAGTTGGAGTGTAAGAACGCTTTGAGATCGGCTATCCCTTTAGGATCACTACCAGTGATGACGATATCATCAACATACACAATTAGGAGCACAGTACCAGCAGAGGAGTTCCGATAAAAGAGAGATGAGTCTTTGACACTTTTGGTAAGTCCAAATTTGGTGACCACAGACCGAAAGCGAGCAAACCACTGGCGCGGGGATTGTTTCAACCCATATAAGGAGGCAAGGAGACGACACACCTTGTTACGCTCCCCCTCAGCAACGAACCCAGGTGGTTGTTCCATATACACCTCTTCCTCCAAGGACCCATGAAGGAACGCATTCTTGATATCTAACTGATGGAGAGGCCACCGGTGAGTGGCTGCAAGAGAGATCACGATCCGAATAGAGGACATCTTGGCAACAGGTGCAAATGTTTCCTCATAATCCACGCCATAAGTTTGGGCATAACCTTTGGCAACGAGGCGGGCTTTCAAGCGAGCAAGAGAGCCATCAGCATTGGCTTTAACAGAGTAGATCCATTTGCAACCAATAACACGCTTCCCAGGCGGCAAAGACACAAGTTCCCAAGTATTATTCAGTTGAAGTGCCGTCAATTCCTCTTGCATAGCAGCCATCCAGCCAGGATGAGTTTTGGCCTCCCCAACCGTTGAGGGAATGGTGTATTGATCCAACATCAAGTGAAGAGCGGTATGAGAAGCAGACAACCCCTGATAAGAGCTCACAAAGAGAGGTCTATTCTGACAAATCCGACTGCCCTTGCGGAGAGCAATAGGAAGCTCGGTACTAGCCAGAGGTGGAGCGGCAGGCACTTCAGTTTGGTTCTGGTCCTCACTAGCAGGAGCAATCTGAGGAACAGTAGTTGAGCCATCAATGGTTGAGGTCGGCTTAGATGGTGGTATTCCAGTTCTGTCAGAAGTGCGACGAGAGTAGACCTGTCCCCAAAGGGGGCGCAATATGTCAGTCGAAGAGACGAGGGCAGAATCAGGACGAGGAACTAGCATCTCATCAAGAGAGAGATCAGAAGATGAAGTGGGAAGGGGAGAGCCAGTGGTACGATACGAGACAGATTCGAGGAAGACAACATCTGAAGAAATGATGTATTTGTGGAGTTCTGGAGAATAACAGCGATATCCCTTGGTAGTCCGAGAGTATCCAAGGAAGATACACTTCAAAGAGCGAGGGTCAAGTTTGGAAACGGAGGGACGAGCATCCCGGACATAGCAAACACACCCAAAGACCTTGAAGGGTAGAGGAGGCCCCGAGTGGTCCGGATAAAGGATGTGATAAGGTGTCTCCCCCTGAAGTATATGAGTAGGAAGATGATTAATGAGATGGGCAGCGGTAAGAACAGCATCTCCCCAAAAGTGTTTGGGAACATGCGTATGATGAAGGATAGCACGGGTTACCTCAAGAAGGTGGCGATTTTTCCTTTCGGCAACTCCGTTTTGTTGGGGGGTATCAGGGCAACTGGTTTGGTGTATGATACCCTTGTCAGAAAGAAAGCTAGACATGGCCTGGGACATGTATTCCCTCCCATTATCGGTACGAAGACATTTCAGACGAACAGAAAATTGAGTAAAAATTTCATTCCACAAATGTTGAAAAATATATAGTAAGTCAGAGCGATTTTTCATTAAGTAAACCCAAGTCATGCGAGAAAAATCATCAATAAAGGTAACATAATATCTGTGTCCTAACAATGTAGGGACAGGACACGGTCCCCAGACATCAGAATGAAGTAAATCAAAAGGTGCAGAAGCACGAACATCGACACGAGGAACATAGCTAACTCTATGGAGTTTAGCAAACAAACACGACTCACAGCTGAGATGGGAAACTTTCCCAAACTCAGGATACAAACGACGCATGACCTGCATAGAGGGATGACCATGACGGTAGTGGAGGTCCAAGAGTTTGGCCGAAGCAGCAGAACAGGCAATGTGGGAAACTTCATCCAAAACATAAACACCACCACGCAGCTTTCCTCTACCAATAATACGGCTCGTCGACTGTTCCTGAAAAATGCAACCAGAAGATGTGAAGATAGCAGTACAGTTTAAATCACGAGTAAGCTTACTAATGGACAATAAGTTGTAAGCAGATTGAGGAACATGAGCAACCGAGGATAGAGGCATATCCGGTGTCACATTGCAGCTGCCAAAGCCAACAATGGGAACAGTGGATCCATCTGCAACAGTAATGGAAGACCCACAATGGGTATGATACGAATGCAAGATACCTGAAGAGCTAGTCAGGTGGTTAGAAGCTCCAGAATCGGCCAGCCACTGAACTGGGCGCTGGGTGGTCTGGGAAGTGCAGGCAGGCTGAATAGTCTGGGCTACAGCAGCACTATGAGGTGGAGAGGAAACTGGAAGAGCCTGCAGGCGACGATAATCTTCCTCAGAGAGTTGGACCGTGAGGTGACCCGGAGGAGCCGGAGTCGAGTCGGCAACGTGAGCAGATCGAGGTGAAGCTGACGAGGTTTTGGCCGCCCAGTCTGGCTTCCCATGCACGAGCCAGCACGTATCCCTTGTGTGACCACGACGTCCACAATGAGTACAATGTCGCGTATCAGTCTCCCGACCACGTCCAGAACCAGACCGACCACCTCTGCTGCTAGTGCCCCTTCCCCCTCGAGAGGCCAGCGCAATGGACTCGCTGGAGGAAACATGTAGAGCAGCAGGAGAAGCGGCAGAGCCCGCTTTAGTCAGACGATGGAACACACTAGCCGTCTGCAAAGTAGAAGGACTCGCAAGCATTTCCGTTCGTGTTGTTGAAAAATTTGGATCAAGTCCGTTCAGAAGCCAGATGAGGACCAGATGCTCACGTTGAGCCTGATGTCCTTCACGGGTAGAGGGGATCTCCCAAAGATCCAGGATTTCATCGGCAAGAACCTTCCATTCAGCGAAGTACTCAGGGACAGGACGGGCTCCTTGGCGTAGCTCAGCCATCTTGGGAAAGAGTTCACCAAGACGAGAGAGGTTGTTAGCTTGAGAAAACATCATATGCAGGGTGTCCCACAGCTCCTTAGTGCTATCACAATTCTTGCACATTTGCTGAACTGATGGATCCATGGAACTCAGAAGGAGCGCAAAGATACGACAATCATCACTGTACCAATCGTCGTATTCGGCACTGCCCACGGCATGAGTAGGTAGTCTAGTAAGGTGGTGAGTACGTCGGATGCCTGCTAGAGACATAGTAACCCCCTTTTTCCACAACTGAAAGTTGGAGGAGGTAAGAATAGTGGTAGCCAACCTTGCATTGGAAGGAAAAGTGGTGGTAGACTCCCCGGAGGGAACAGGTGTCTGGGTGGTGCTTGTATCCGAGTCCCCCATGGTCTTGGACAGGAACCTGCAATAAACAGCAGGAGGCAACAAACCGAACCTGAAGACAGCCACACAACAGCGGGCGACCTCAGTGCAGCAGAGCAGAGGAGAGGTGATCGGCAGCGATCGGCTTCAGGAAGAGGAGATCGGCAGCAGCAGGGCAGCACTCGAGGCTTGACATCAGGCAGCGATCGGCGTCCAGCAGGGATCGGCGACCAGTGGTAGTCATCGGCATCAGGCAACAGTAGCGACGGCAGGCGTCATCATCACGCGATGCGCCTCCGTCTAGGGCACGGGAGGGACCAGGGCGGCTGATGCGAAGCGGAGCGGGCGAGACGGGCGGCTGATGCGAGACGGGGATGCGGCGGCTGATGCGAGACGGAGAGCGGCGGCTGATGCGAGACGGACGAGCGAAGCGGCGGCGGATGCGAGAGCGTCGAGAGAACCCTAGCGGAGCGTATCGCGCTCTGATACCATGTTACGGAGAGAAAAGTGAATGAATATTATTAAACCGGGCTGCATACATATATATATCATCTAACAATAACCATTTGTGTAATTACATCATATCCATATTTTAATAAAAATAATAATGGAAATCCATAAAATCCAAAAGCTTTTTAGTAGACCTCCTAGACCTACTATGGTAGGTTATCATTAGGCCTTCAAAAATTAATTTCGAAATATGTCTTACTTTAAAATGATTTTTTGTTAAAATATAAATGTTTTTGAAAAAAATAATTATAAAATATTGAGATATATTTTTTGCGATCATTTTGAGTACTCATATGTATATGTTGCAGGCGAAGACCGCCGTCGCCGGCTGAGTACTGTCATATGCGGGCGCAGCCCACTCGAATATGGACGTAACCCGCTCGAATGCGGGCGCAACCCGCTAAGAGTCAGCGAGCATGGGCGAATGTGTTTATATTAATAAAGAATGAATTACCATTTCTAGAGATGCTATAGTTGATTGTACCTTTAATGTATCTCAACCCTCTATTTGTAGTACCGAGATGAACTTGACTTAGTCACTTAGATTACTCAGAAATTGTGATACTAGGCTTGAAGCAAGTGTAAGATACAAGAAGTTTGCAATAAAAATAATTCTATGTGACTTCTTTTTCCGTTTTTTCATTTACAATCAATGGTGTATAGCAAAATTATAAATATCGGATGTCGGCGACATGTCAAATTGATTTTTTAAAAATGTCAGATGTCGGAGACATATAGGGGATATTTTAAAATATTATATTTTCATATTTTATAAATAAAAAAGATTACTTTTATGCATATAAGTATAATTATGTGTTCTAAAAGTTAAGAAAAAAACTAACATAACAAGTAAAATAATAACGAGTCATGTATATCCCGAAATAAATTCGAAGAATATCTACAAAAAATATTAATAAGTATAAATCGGTACATTGTAAAAATATTTAATATGATATAATAATTTTATTTTGAGAGCCTAAGTTTTATAGCAAATAAAGACTATTTAAAAGTTAAATATCCTTGGTTGATTATAAATCTTTCCAAGATTAATAAATTTACGTTAAAATCATAAAACTAATCAACTAATAAATGTGTTGAATTTTTGCACATTTTTTGTAATGTGAAATAATGATACAAAATTATAAGAATAACACATTTAAAAGAATGAAACAATAAGCCTTTGATCTAAGCATACAAAATATAAAACATATATGTGATTTAGACATATACTGGTAATCTGCTAACATAACATAAAATAAAATAGCTGACGATATGTTCAAAAGTCGTGTCGGGTGATATATTAAAAAAAATGGTTATATCAATCTATATTTTATGAAAGGACAGAATCTATTTTTTTAGAAAGCAACGTTGTTTTACCCTAAAACGGCATGTCAGGGGACATTTAAAACAGTTGTGTAGAAAATGGAGTACAATCAACAAGTCAAACTTCTTCAAAATATTTTTGACAAGTTAACCAACCATCTTTTTTTGATAAATTTCAATGCGGAGAAAATGATTAAGTAGCTCCATATCACACATTTTATGCCTTTTAATCTTTTTATTTTGCATGTAAATGTATGTGTGTGTGTGTGCGCACCCACGTGTGTGCGTGTGTTTATGCACATGATAACTTTGGCTAACAATGAACAATATAAATTCATTAATATAAACGAAAATACATGATATCGAGACGAGCTCGAGACAATCTCTTAAGAGCATGATCACTCTAAGAGTCTACTCTCCAAGAGAGCCAAAATACTTAATGATCTGATATCTCCTAAAAGATTCATTATCACTCTCTTATATATGTGGGAGTGGCATACACATAATTACCACAATGCCCTAAGGCTACCTATGTAGATAAGAGGACCTGTGGATTCCCCGGGGAGTCATCTTCGTATCAACAATCCCCTCTGAAAAATCAACCTTGTCCTCAAGGTCGAGGCTCATAGGTGTCATCAACGATCATCAGAGGATCCAAGTCAGTGAATTCGTGATCGTCGTCTTCGGTGTCGAACAGCAAGGGGCATTTGTGGGTGGGTGAGTACGGTAGGTCGCAGCAAAAACAAAGGTCATCAAGTATTGTTGGTAAGATAACAGCTGGGGTGGTGGGGGTATCGGCGGAGGCAGAATTGGCGAAACTGGAGGCGGAAGTAAAGGACCGATCAACAGGAGTCCAAGTGAAGGCGGGTGAACCAGACGATGGAAAGGTGGTTGAGGATTCGACAGTGACAGCAGCTAGTGGGGTGGCCGAGTAGAGGATCACGGATGGGCCGCATGGAGTTCCTCGTCACGACAATGATCTTGCTCCATGGCGCAGTAGAGAGTAGTTGGGTTATAGACATGAAGACGCACCCGGATGTGGGATTGCAGGTCCACGAGAAAATACCTCAAATAATGGTCAGGGATAGTCTGGTGACGTGTGTGGCGACCTTGATGAACTCGATAATATAGGTAGCGACGGTGTCAGGCTGGCGAACGGAGTTGAGACGCTCGTAAGCATTACCCATTTGGTGTGTGTCATACTGGAGGAGGAGTTCCTCCTTCAAGGTGGACCAAGAGTGATCAGGGACAGGTTGGTGCATCCATCGCACACAGTAGAGCGCAGGACCCTCCATATAGGCAGTCGTCATTGGAACCTTCTGGTTGGCAGGGGTAGTCTGTAGGTCGAAAAATTGCTCAGCTAGGCTGAAAAATTACTCGGCATGGGCGATCCAACCAAAGGGGTCGGTGTACTCGAACACCAGAATTTTAATTCGACAAAGGTGGGCCGAGCGGGACTTCCTCAGCAGCGTGTAAGAACTCTCAATAGTCAATGGAGGGCAAATGTGGGTGGCGGTGGAGGTATTGAAGGTGTCGGTGGAAGGTTAACAACAATAGCTACGAGCTCGCGGAGGAGAATAGTGAGATCTTTTAGCCGAACTTCAAGCCGATCAAAGCGAGCGGAGTCGGCGGAGGCTGAAGCAGCGCATCCTCGTTGGCGCGGAGGGCGTTGGAATAGGTCCAGGGAATGTACAAATGAGCAGGAGAAGCGAATGGAGCGACTGAAATGTCGGAGGGGGTGGATTGTGGTTGCTGCAATGAAGGCGGACTATGGCTGCTCAGAGGAGACGCACACCTAAGGAGGATACGTGGGTTGCCTGTGAATCAGAGGCGTCGTTCACACGAACGCGGAATCAGAGTCGAAAGCAGAGGTTGGTGGATGGATGTGCCAAAGCAGGCAGAATCGATCAAGGTTCCTTTGCACGAAGGCGAAGTGGGCCAACACGAAACCAAGAATCAAGGTCGGAGGCCGGCGGTTGGAGCGGCTGGCTCGGCAGAAGCGGCCAAATGGAATCAAAACCGACAGGAGGATGGAGGATTGCGGATCAGCGGGAACATCGTTGCTGAGTGCAGGGGGTTAATGAGGCGGTGCATGGACTAGGGGACGACGCGGAGGAAGCGAGACATGTGTGGGCACGATCGGTTGTTGTGGAGATCCAAAAGCAAGAGTGATTAGGGCTTCAAAATGAACCCTAATTGTTAGGGCAAGTCGAAATAGTTGATAACTTAAGACATCATCGAACAATATAAGTTGATTAGTATAAACGAAGATACATGATATCGAGATAAGCTCAAGACAATCTCTTGGGGGCAGGATCCCTTTAAGAGCATACTCTCCGAGAGCCAAAAATACCTAATAATCCAAAATCCCCTAAAAGATTCACTACCACTCTTATATAGGCGGGAGTGGCATACACATAATTACCACAATGTCTTAAGGCTACATAATTACCACAATGTAGATAGGAGGATGTGCGAATTCCCAAAGTCGTCTTCGTACAAGCACATGTGCGCGCATAAATTATATTGTTTGTAAGTTTATTCATCACATTCTAATTCTTGTGATTGATTTTTTTTCCTGCAAATGAACAATATAATTGCCAATTCCAATTTTGCATACTGAATTCTATTAACCAAACAGCAGAATTGAAATTTAAACCAATTTGAACTCCTGTTAAAATAGAATTGAGTCTAATTTCTTTTTCCAATTCAAATTCATGCACGTCGAGCGGATGCTTGGGAATTTTAGATGAACTTGCACTGTAAACATCCTATGAATCAAGAAAAATGGTTAATAAGTTTTCTATTTTTCAGAGAAGGGGCTCAGCTAGCAAGCTTATTAAGTTCGGCAAAGTAGATTATTGGCATCAATATACGTGGAACCGGAAACATATTCTCAAGCAAATTAAAAGATGAATGTCCAAGAAAAAAGTGTTGTAGCCATATATTGGACGATGAAGATGCTCAGCAAGATAAGGTTAATCAATTACCCGTTTCTAGGATTTTTATTGGTATTATGTTGATTAAGTCCACTTTAGTATATATCCAATCGGCGTCGTGTACGGAGAAGAAAAAAATCTTCTTCGAATCTTTTCTAAGTTGACAACGATAGAATATTTGAGGCAATTTTAGGACATGTAAAGCGACTTTAAGAGATTTGCTGACAATTTTATGCCTCCTTGACTGGTAATAGAAGAATCATCAGTAACTGTGATTTTCTTATTACCTGGGCATGGCTTATAGGTCTCAAAAGTAAGACAAGTTGTGATTCATCTGATAAATGACTCTCGAGTCAAGTGCTCACGAATTAGATAACTTAAAGCATTAAATTATCATGATATAAGAATTGACCAAATTAGGCAAATGAAGCTCAGAATTTCAAAACATTGACAGAGGTTCAAGTTTCTGGGAACAGAGGCAACATCAGTGAGTTTGTGCTCTCGAATCTGAACACCAACCACCGGTGGTTGAGCTTGATGATTCCTTAATTTGTGGCAGAGAAGTGAGTTCAATTGATGCTCAGGAGGGAACTATTGAGTAAATAACTGTGGTGGAATCAGTAACTGTGAAAAGATATGATCAGGTCGTTGACGCAGGAAGATTTCAATTCAGTTCACTCAAGTCGTAAATACAAGAGGGTAAGCAGGAAAATCGCTAGCTCGTCATTACAACGGCATAAGCAGGGAGGCTGCGAGATCAGATGGTTTATTATTTGCTCAGTTGTCTACAATGCAGGAAAGGTAGCTCGGTCCACTGGAGTCCTAGACCTGGAGAGAAGTAGTGAAGAAGAAGCTAGGATCTTAAATGCAGGGGTGTAGACTTCCTCCGCAGTCTACACGGAGGAAGTTGCTCAGCATCGGACAGAGAAAATGGGCATGAGGGTTGAACGTTAGAGCAACAGAATGAATACTTTAGGTTTTAATGCCATGAAGAATGGAGTAAGAGCTTTCTAATTTCATTCATGGTGAGTTAGTGTATGACCAAAATCAAGGAATAAAGAGAAAATGAAATACCGGTAAGAAAAGACCGTTAATACCACATAATATTAGAGTAAAAGGGGAAAAAGCAGAATGAGCATGAACGAACTATCAAACAGTTACTATATAGATGAAGAAATTACCAATATATTGTTTAAATAACATAATGATTAAGCAATTGCCACTTAAAATACTCCATCAAATCACCTGTTTATGATAATAAAAAATGAACTGCTACTGTAGTCAACGAGGAACATTATCTTTATTTTTGGGCAATGTTATAAGCACACCAATTTCTATGAGTTATTACGCGCCTTTTGAAAATACGCCTTGTACATGCATTTTTAGGAAATGTGTTCAACACAAAAATTATAGATCTCGTCGAGATCTACAACTTTCATGTTGAACATTTTTCCTAAAAATGCACGCACAAGACATATTGTCGCCCTGATCGTAACTATAGCGAATATTTGAAAATACGCCTTGTACATGCATTTTTAGGAAAAGTGTTCAACACGAAAATTGTAGATCTACAATTTTTGTGCTGAACACTTTTCCTATAAATGCATTTACAAGGCTTGTTTTCAAAACGCGCGTAATAACTCCTAGAAATTGGTGTGCGAATAGCCAAAATTGGTGTGCTTATAACATTGCCCTTATTTCTCTAAGAAATTGTTATGACAATTATAATTTATAACGAAAAGGGTAATGTTAGAAGTATTTATATTTAAGTATTTAGATATTTAAGGTTTAGTCCTACACCAGCTAGCGGTGTTGTGTGTCTCCTTGTAATGCTATATATTAGTCCCTTTGTGGAAGAATAAAATTGCATCAAATATTTACTTTCCTCCTAATTTCTAACATGGTATCAGAGCATTTCGATCTGAAAACCTAAAAAAAGAATTTTTCCGCTCTGCTCATCCTGCGACCTAGCCCCCCCTCCCCCCGACCTCTCTTCCGCTTCCGCGTGCGCTGCTAGGCCTCCAGCGGCCCCTCCTTCCCCTCGCTCCCGTCGATGGGATCGTTCCTTGATTCCAAGGACGGGAGCGGGCTTCTTTCTCGTCGGTTGCGTGCGGCTCTTCCGTTACCTCTTCATCGTCGGCTGCGTGCGGCTCTTCCGCTACCTCTTCATCGTCGGCTGCGTGCTGCTCTTTCGGTACGTCTTCATCGATGGCTGTTGCTTCTTCTCCGGCCTCTATTCCGCTACTTCTTCATCGACGGCTCTGTCTGCGACTTCGTCTCCACTCTGCGCCTTCGACGACAGATCCAGCAGATCTCGCTGCTCTCGTTCTCATCGACGAAACCGCCCCTCTCCTCCCTCGATCCCGTTTCCAGGGGGAGCTGCTGCTGCGCCTATTCCTCTCCTTCGATCCAGTCTGGCTTCCTGTCCCGTTCCCGTGTTGCTGCTCTCGACGATGGTCGATCACACTGCTGTGTCGTTGCTGCTATGTCGTGCCCTATCAAATTTTTTTAAAGTGTCTGTTGTAGTTTGTAACAACCCTTAATTATGCACCTAATAATAATAATAAGAAGAAGAAGAATGTAATAGAATTCCCCCCCCCTTATTATTCTAACCGCAGCCCATCCTACCTCTCCCGATTAAAATATCGGTCCAGCACTCACGCAAAAACCGCAAACCCAACCCGCTAGGGCTCCCGCTCCCGTGCCGCTCCTGTGCCGCTCTCGTCACGCGCGCGCGTCGCAGCCGCCGCCGCCTGGTGTTTCCCCTCTCGCCGGCGCCACCTCCTACTCCCCCTCCTGCCGGCGCCGCCTCCTCCTTCCTGGAGGACGACAACTCCCTCCAGCCGACGACAGGCCTTCTTCTCCTCCTCCCCTAGCCGACTGTGGCCCTCCAGCAACCCTTTTCCCTACAACAGACCATCCTCCTCCAAGGGCAGGCAGCCTTCTCTTCTTAGAGACTGGCAGCCACCGTTCCTTCCTCCGGCAGCCCTCCTCCTCTCCGTTGGGCCGAGTTTTTGCGTGGGGAACGTCTAGGGTTTGCTCGGATCCGCCTCTCCGTGGATTTTTGGGCTCCGATCCGGCCTCCTTGGGTAAATTTTCCTCCGATCCCCGCATTTCAGATTTTAACCTAATTGCTATGTGCCAACTTTCGCCTACGGACGACGTAATCACGTCGGATCCGCGTGGGTGTGTCGTGTACTCGACTAATCCTAAGTTTTATTCGGTTTTCGGTGTCGTTCAACGAATGTAGCGGTGGAATCTCTCAAGGCCCTCTCCGAATTAGGGTTTCCCGGATCCAACCGCCGCCAAAACCCTCGGATCTCTTGTGGTAACCGCTTCTCCCCTCTTTGCCGAGGGAGGTATATTCCTTAACTTGCCACTTGAATTTAATTACGCAATAGAAACACTTGTGTGCGCGTAGGATTAAGCATTGAAATAAATATTTCATGTGAACGCATCTTGAACAGGTTCCGTTAGAGCGTTGACCTTGCCTCTTAGCCGCCGCCTTCAAGCCCGGCTCCTCCTTAAGGCAAGTAGAGAAAACTCTCTCGCTTGCAAACAAGTTTTATTTAAGTCACACTTGTACCGCACTAGCTCTCACTTGAATTTATTACTTGCAGATAAGTAAGCTCATTAGACGTCATAGGCAAACAATGAAAGGGATTGTGTCGTTTGATGTGACACCGAAAAATGAGTTTACACTTGAATTGGTAACAGAAACCAATAAGGAAATCTTGCGAGCAGCGGTAGCTTAAGCCTTGCATCTACTCCCATGCTAGAATCTTGTACATCAAACGACGACACACACGCCTTTCATTGATTTCTGCTTATGCGTTTGTGTCTAGGCTAAACTCTGGAGTAGGCTAAAAATTTACTAGAGAATCTCAGTTAGTCTCTGACATACTTTACTGCTATGCTCGTTTCTCAGTTTACTTGTTTATTTTATTAACTTGAATCTCTGGTATTTATCTTGTTCTGAGGCTTTTCCTTCTGTTTGGATTTGCCTTAGGGTTCGTGACTGCGCCGTCTACTTCCTGAGCTGTTCCTCGCCCAACTCCCGTCTGTTGGAGGTTTACTTTTTGTAGTTGCTGCATCAGGTCCTTGGTATCTTGTTTCTTTTACTTTTGGATTTGTCTTTCCTGTACTAGTTATTGTCAGTCATTTTCCTTGTATCGTGGACAACTCTTAGGATGGTATGGATGTATTACAGCATTTTATAAATGTTCATTTTGCTTCTGCGGTTTACTAGCATCTACTTTTGCATCATAATTGTAGCATGAGAATTGATCAAAGTGCGTGAGCATCACTACTAATTCAAGCTTCCGCATAATAAATCAAACTGATATTGTTTTTTTCAAAATCTAATTATTTTCTACAGATATCTTGGTATTACAGCTCCCGCCTGGCAGACATGGTTTCTCTTTGCCCATGCCTGCGGCATCACGACCCGCCCGTAGCGCACTCTGATAATTGTTATTAGACGGGTCGTAACAGTTGGTATCAGAGCGAGGTTTAGCATCTAAAGATAAAGTATTTTAAAATTTTCATATATTTTGAAATCTATTATGTAAATATATGTGCATGCATCATTTCCTCACTCACTTTGTCGTTGTCTGTTGTTCGAGGTTGAAACACGCACACACTCACCCATAAGCATGAGTAGTATGCGTACAAATGTTAAGGGAGTATGGGCAAACTTAACATTTATATGCATATGAATTTCCATTAGGATTTACACCGCTTGCAAATATTAAATTGTATGGGCGATATAATATTTCAAGTGCGATGACATTAGAATCATAATGTGCATGACATGTTAAGTGATATGGGCGCTTAACATGACATGCGTATCCATTCATAAACATTCTTAGGAATGCATTGTAGGCATAATCATGTTGCATACATAACATAACTCATTGCACAAGTGTCTAAGCTAAGAGCAACAGACAACGAATGTACACACATGGATTTTACAAATCATCGTCTTACCGCATGTGATCATATCGCCGCACTTACATCTGCATGGCCGTCACTTAGAGTTGTCCAATGAAAATGTTGTAACTACTACTTGAATTGCTTATCCAACAGTATTAGATTGCTATGACCTGTAATCTCAACCCTCAAGCTTAACTTAGCCGTTGTCTCACTCGGTTCTTCTATGTTTCTTTCTAGATGGCTTCTAAGCGACCACAGCGCAAGAAGGCTACACCTTCTGCAGGGGAAGCCCCTTTAGGTGAAATGGTCCAACTTTTGAAGCAGCTTGTGGAACGTGTCACCCGTCTGGAAGGGGATCGCCAAGCTCCTGATCCAGGTTCTGGTTCTGGCAGCGCAGGGACGTCTGGAGTAGCTGTCACCATCACCCCTCATGCACCTGATGCTGTAGTGACCCCGACCGTGACCACTCCGACTGCTCTTCCTTTGACGATGGCTGACACTCTGGCTTTCAAGAGGCTAAATCCGCCGGCCTACAACGGTAACCGCGACTACTTCGTGATCACGGAATGGATCTCCCAGATGGAGAAGCACTTCGAGTATGCCATAGTTCCTGAAGCCCAGAAGGTCCTTCTTGCGGCATATCAGCTGACCGAGGACACCTATACTTGGTGGCTCCAGCACCGCAGCCTCCACGAATCTACCACCCTAACTTGGGGGCAGTTCAAGGACGCTCTGATGGAGAACTTCCTCGCTTCTGTGGAGCGGGACAAGTTAGCGGAGAGATTCTTGTCCCTTCAGCAGCCTGGCAGGACAGTGACAGAGTATGCGCAGGAGTTCTCCCGCCTATCCCTCCTTGCTGCGGAGTTCGTGTCGGATGAAGCCAAGAAGATCAGTCGTTTCGTGAAGGGACTTCGCCATGACATTCGCCAGCATGTGGTAGCACACGACGCCAGAACCTATGCAGAAACCGTGGGAGCCGTCATGCGGGCGGAAGCTATTGAGCTGGATCGTACTGGAAAGAAAGCCCAGCACGGAACGAGCAATGCCGCTGCATCCGACCTCAAGCGCAGGAGTGCTCCACCTCAGGAGCAAGGTTCCAGGTCCATGGAGGTGTGTGCTTACTGCCACAAGGTGGGCCATACCGCCCAAGTATGCCGGTCTCTCCTGAAGAAGCAGAAGACAGCCGCTCCTACACAGCCCCCGATGACACTTGCCTCCGCCTCCACCGTTTGTGCCTACTGCAAGTTGTCGGGCCATCAACAGAGGGACTGCCGCCGTAGGCAGAAGGCCTGTTTCAAGTGTGGGCAAGTGGGTCATCTCAAGTTAGACTGCCCTATGAAGGAAGGCCCGGTCACTACTCAGCCACTGCAGGCTAACCCCGGAGCCCAGAATATGGGCAAGGCTGTGCTGAATGTCCTTACTCAAGGCGAGGCGCTCGCTTCCACGGACGTCATCTCTGGTACGTATGAGTTGTGTTATTTTTCCTGCAAGTATTTATGTATGTTTTTACATCAGATACAACCGGAATTGGCGGTTATAACTGTTATTCATTTTAGGGAGGTTTAGAGTCAGAAACAAGTGGTTGCAGATTCTCTTTGATTCTGGCGCATCTCACTCGTTTATTGCTCGCCATATCGTGGACCTGCATGGTTGGCCGACTTCACCTCTGGAGGCCCCTTTTGAGATTTCTGTGCCGGGTCATCAGCACCTATCAACTAGGGGTATCCCCAATTGCCCAATCTTGCTCGAAGAATTGCAAGTCCTTGCGGATCTCATAATTCTGGAGATGTCTGAGTTCGACGTGATTTTGGGAATGGATTGGCTGGTTGCATATCGAGTGAAGCTGGATTGCGCGGCAAAGAGGATCAATCTCAGCATCGACGGCAAGGATTACAGTGTGCACGTGCAGACCCGCGGCCATCTGAAGGTAATTTCTATTGTACGCGCCACTCGGTTGCTCAATCAAGGATGCACTGCTGGATTTATCTACGCTTCTCATTCGGAGGTTGCTGCTCCTCCACTCGAGTCTATTCCGGTGGTTTCTGAATTTCCTGGCGTGTTCTCCGCCAAATTGCCTGGGATGCCTCCAGATCGAGAGATAGAGTTCTCTATTGACGTGGAACCTGGGACGCGCCCCATTTCTAAGGCTCCTTACTGAATGGCCCCGCGGGAGTTGGAAGAACTTCGGTTGCAGCTGGACGAAATGCTTGAACTGGGTTACATTCGTCCCAGCACTTCTCCTTGGGGAGCCCCCGTCCTCTTCGTGAAGAAGAAAGATGGTTCCTTGAGACTTTGTATCGACTACCGAGAGCTGAACAAAGTTACCGTGAAGAATAAGTACCATATCCCCCGCGTGGATGATCTTTTTGACCAGCTTAAGGGCAGTAGGGTATTCTCCAAGATAGATCTCAGAACGGGCTACTACCAGTTGAAGACCAAGGAGTCCGACATTCCCAAGACCGCTTTCAGGACTCGGTATGGACTCTTTGAATCTTTGGTGATGTTCATGGGTCTGACTAATGCCCCATTTTGGTTCATGGATTTGATGAACCGGGTGTTTCGCGAGTTCCTGGATTTGTTCGTCATCATTTTCATAGACGACATTTTGGTCTACTCCAGGACCCGAGAAGAGCATGCAGACCATCTCAGACTCGTCCTCTCAACTCTTCGCCAGCACCAGCTCTACGCCAAATTGTCAAAGTGTGAATTCTGGCTGGATCGTGTGGCTTTTCTGGGGCATGTTATTTCTGGGGATGGGCTAGCTGTTGACCCCGCCAAAATCTCCGTAGTAGTGGACTGGAAGCGACCTTCTACCCCTACTGAGATCCGCAGTTTCCTGGGTTTGGCTGGTTACTACCGACGCTTCGTAAAAGGTTTCTATTCTCTTGCTGCTCCTCTGACACAGCTGACTCAGAAGCATGCCAGATTCGAGTGGACAGATCAGTGTGAGCAATCCTTCTCTGAATTAAAGCAACGGTTGTGTTCAGCGCCAGTGTTAGCTCTTCCTTCTGAGGGTTTGGATTTTTCTGTGTACACCGACGCTTCCGGAGTGGGTCTGGGTGGTGTTCTGATGCAGGAGGACCGTGTTATTGCCTATGGGTCGAGGCAGTTGAAGATCCATGAGCGCAATTACCCCACTCACGATTTGGAGTTTGCCGCGGTGGTTTTTGCCTTGAAACTTTGGCGTCATTATCTTTATGGTGTGAAGTGTCACTTCTACACCGATCACCAGAGCTTAAAGTATATTTTTGTTCAGAAGGACCTCAATCTTCGGCAGAGGCGATGGCTTGAGCTTGTAGCGGATTATGACTTGCAGATCACTTATGTGCCGGGTAAAGCCAATTCAGTGGCAGATGCGCTGAGCCGACATGTACGGCTGCCGCCTGCACCCCTATGTCAGCATCCCTTGCAGCCTTGATAGATGACCTCGACCGGATGGACATATCCATCGCACCTGAGGGTCACGGAGGAGTTTCCGTTCCGTTGTGGGTAGAGCAGGTGAAGGATTTGCAGCCATCTGATCCAGAACTCCAGCGTATCCGTCGGCAGGTTGAACTTGGTACTCTCCCAGACTTCTCCATCACTAATGATATCCCGCGATTCCGAGGTCGCCTTTGCATTCCTGATGTTCCTGAGTTACTGGATAACATTTGCCGAGAAGCTCATGAGTCCCGCACCTCTGGTCATCCCGGCAATAATAAGATGTACCATGATTTGAAGCAGATCGTGTGGTGGCCTGGTATGAAAAATTATATTGCTCGTTTCATCTCCCGATGCCTGACATGCCAGAAGGTGAAAGCCCAGCGTCAGCGTCCGGGTGGTCTTTTGCAGCCTCTGCCTATCCCAGAGTGGAAATGGGAAGACATCTCTATGGATTTCATCACTGGACTGCCCCGTACTCCGAGAGGTCATGATGCGATTTGGGTTATTGTGGACCGCTTGACTAAAGTAGCTCACTTCATCCCGTACAAGGAAGGGCATCCCACCGAGAAGATGGCTCGGATCTATGTTTCTGAGATAGTTAGACTTCATGGGATCCCCCTGCGGATTGTTTCTGATCGTGACTCGAGATTTGTATCGCACTTCTGGAAGGGATTCCAGCAAGCTCTGGGCACTGAGCTCAACCTGAGCACCGCTTACCATCCGACTACTGATGGCCAGACCGAAAGGGTGAATCAGATTCTTGAAGACATGCTTCGGTGTTATATTCTGGACTATAAGGGAGCTTGGGATGAGCACTTGTCATTGGTTGAATTCGCCTACAACAACAGCTATCAGGAGAGCCTCAAGATGGCCCCCTTCGAGGCGTTGTATGGGCGTCGTTGTAGGACCCCTCTCTACTGGTCAGAAGTTGGTGAAAAAGTTGTGTTGGGTCCTGAGCTACTTCAGGAAATGGAAGAGGCCACCAAGAAGACTCGTCTTCAGCTTAGCCGTGCCGTCGAGAGGCAGAGGAAGTATGCTAATCAGCGTCGCCGTCCGTTGGAGTTTGCGGTGGGTGATCGTGTTTTCTTGAATGTTTCTCCTACTCCTGGGGTGAAGCGTTTCGGTCGTCACCATAAGCTAAGCCCGAGATTCGTGGGACCGTATGTTGTTTCAGAGCGTGTTGGAGGATCTGCTTACCGCCTGGAGCTACCTGATTCCTTGGCCAGCGTTCATATTGTCTTCCACGTCAGCCAGCTTCGGAAGTACATTCATGATTCCAACCGCATTGTTGAAAAGATTCCAGTGATTCCTGAAGCTAATCTGTCCTATCCAGTCGAACCTGCTAAGATCGTGGAGTATCAAGAGCGCAAGCTTCGGAAGAGAACCATTCCTATGGTGAAGGTACTTTGGATGCATGGCAAGTCTGAGGAGTTCACGTGGGAGCTCGAAGCTGACATGCGTAGCAAGTATCCGCACATTTTCTCCTGATCCTGGTATGTCTCTGCTCTTGTTCTCTTCTCATTTTGCTATGTTCATAATTAGCTTCATTGCCTTGTTTTGCAAAACCTTGTTGAAATGAATGACATCTGAACCTTCGCCATAAGAGGCCCCATTCAGGACATCCTAAGAAGTTTCGGGACGAAACTTTCTAAGTAGGGGAGAATGTAACAACCTTTAATTATGCACCTAATAATAATAATAATAAGAATGTAATAGAATTCCCCCCCCCCTTATTATTCTAACCGCAGCCCATCCTACCTCCCCCGATTAAAATATCGGTCCAGCACTCACGCAAAAACCACAAACCCAACCCGCTAGGGCTCCCGCTCTCGTGCCGCTCCTGTGCCACTCCCGTCACGCGCGCGCGTCGCAGCCGCCGCCGCCTGGTGTTTCCCCTCTCGCCGGCGCCACCTCCTGCTCCCCCTCCTGCCGGCGCCGCCTCCTCCTTCTTCCTGGAGGACGACAACTCCCTCCAGCCGACGACAGGCCTTCTTCTCCTCCTCCCCTAGCCGACTGTGGCCCTCCAGCAACCCTTTTCCCTACAACAGCCCTTCCTCCTCCAAGGGCAGGCAGCCTTCTCCTCTTCTTAGAGACTGGCAGCCACCGTTCCTTCCTCCGGCAGCCACCGTTCCTTCCTCCGGCAGCCCTCCTCCTCTCCGTTGGGCCGAGTTTTTGCGTGGGGAACGTCTAGGGTTTGCTCGGATCCGCCTCTCCGTGGATTTTTGGGCTCCGATCCGGCCTCCTTGGGTAAATTTTCCTCCGATCCCCGCATTTCAGATTTTAACCTAATTGCTATGTGCTAACTTTCGCCTCCGGACGACGTAATCACGTCGGATCCGCGTGGGTGTGTCGTGTACTCGACTAATCCTAAGTTTTATTTGGTTTTCGGTGTCGTTCAACGAATGTAGCGGTGGAATCGCTCAAGGCCCTCTCTGAATTAGGGTTTCCCGGATCCAACCGCCGCCAAAACCCTCGGATCTCTTGTGGTAACCGCTTCTCCCCTCTTTGCCGAGGGAGGTATATTCCTTAACTTGCCCCTTGAATTTAATTACGCAATAGAAACACTTGTGTGCGCGTAGGATTAAGCATTGAAATAAATATTTCATGTGAACGCATCTTGAACAGGTTCCGTTAGAGCGTTGACCTTGCCTCTTAGCCGCCGCCTTCAAGCCCGGCTCCTCCTTAAGGCAAGTAGAGAAAACTCTCTCGCTTGCAAACAAGTTTTATTTAAGTCACACTTGTACCACACTAGCCCTCACTTGAATTTATTACTTGCAGATAAGTAAGCTCATTAGACGTCATAGGCAAACAATGAAAGGGGTTGTGTCGTTTGATGCGACACCGGAAAATGAGTTTACACTTGAATTGGTAACAGAAACCAATAAGGGAATCTTGCGAGCAGCGGTAGCTTAAGCCTTGCATCTACTCCCATGCTAGAATCTTGTACATCAAACGACGACGCACACGCCTTTCATTGATTTCTGCTTATGCGTTTGTGTCTAGGCCAAACTCCGGAGTAGGCTAAAAATTTACTAGAGAATCTCAGTTAGTCTCTGACATACTTTACTGTTATGCTCGTTTCTCAGTTTACTTGTTTATTTTATTAACTTGAATCTCTGCTATTTATCTTGTTCTGAGGCTTTTCCTTCTGTTTGGATTTGCCTTAGGGTTCGTGACTGCGCCGTCTACTTCCTGAGCTGTTCCTCGCCCAGCTCCCGTCTGTTGGAGGTTTACTTTTTGTAGTTGCTGCATCAGGTCCTTTGTATCTTGTTTCTTTTACTTTTGGATTTGTCTTTCATGTACTAGTTATTGTCAGCCATTTTCCTTGTATCGTGGACAACTCTTAGGATGGTATGGATGTATTACAGCATTTTATAAATGTTCATTTTGCTTCTGCGGTTTACTAGCATCTACTTTTGCATCATAATTGTAGCATGAGAATTGATCAAAGTGCATGAGCATCACTACTAATTCAAGCTTCCGCATAATAAATCAAACTGATATTGTTTTTTTCAAAATCTAATTATTTTCTACAGATATCTTGGTATTACAGCTCCCTCCTGGCAGACATGGTTTCTCTTTGCCCATGCCTGCGACATCACGACCCGCCCGTAGCGCACTCTGATAATTGTTATTAGACGGGTCGTGACATAGTTTTTGTGTTGTTTCGTATGTCTTAGTTATTGTGTTGGTAGTGTCTTCTAGTCGCGTGCTATGGGCGATGGTTTCCGTGCTGCTGCTCTTTGGGTGTCGAGCTCTTCTCTTCTTCCCTTCTCACTCGCCGCTGCTTGAATCTTTTTGCTCGCCGCTGCTTGAGCACTTTGCTCGCAGCCGCTTGAGCCTTCTGCTCGCAGTTGTTGTGCTTTGCTCGCTGCATCCTGAATCGTGGTCTTGCCGGCAACTGTTATCCATAGTTGTTCTTTTATGTGTTGTTCTGATTGTCTTCGTCTGTGTCTCCATGCGAGTCTATGCCTTCATGCACGTGTTCCACGTGAGGGGGAGTGTTTGTGATAACGGCGACTCGGATGCCTCTGTTCCCGACTCCTGCCTTAGTCACACACGACCTTCAGGCATATTCCGTATGTTGTTTGTGTCTCCCCATCTTTTTCTTCTATGTTAGGTAGGGTGGTTTGGCCTTTGTTGGTTGACCTGGTTTCAACACCGGGAGCATCCATCGTGTTCATGATCGGTTTGTGGACCAACGTCGTGTGGCTTATGCCCGGTTGAAGTATCCTCGGTGACACGCGGTTGGGCCTCGGTGGCTGTTGTTTTGTCCCACGTTGCCAACCACTATTTACCTTTTCTTTTATGTTGTGTTCAACCTGAAGGGTTTTGTCCCACGTTGCCAACCACTATTTATATTTAAGTATTTAAGGTTTAGTCTCACACCGGCTAGCGGTGTTGTGTGTCTCCTTGTAATGATATATATTAGCCCATTTGTGGAAGAATAAAATTGCATCAAATATTTACTTTCCTCCTAATTTCTAACAGGTAAAAACGTAACTTTTATTCAGAAAGCAACAGTACTTCATCAGACTAATATGGCAAAAATGATTAGTACGAGGGTAGTTTGTACCTATTCCCAACTAAAATTGCAGGTTCTTTGACGATCTCCTTCATGAAATCAGCCACTTGGTCCCTCCAGATTGTGACATCGTATTCAACAATTGCTTTCTCGCTCCATCCAAATCCAAGCAAATCTAAAGCATATACCTTATACTTTTTTGCCAGTTCTGGGATGTTGTACCTGCAGGTTAAATAAAATGCCATACATTGTAGGAACTAATTTTGAAACTAGATTTAGGTTCTTTATTTTCAAAGCACGAGTTTATAAAGAGCATGACCAAGATAAATTTATGTGGGTATAAACAATGGCTTTGTTTGGGACGGCTATGGAGGTAAGAAAAGTGGTGGTGAGAAACCAGTGGTGGAATTAGAGCTTTCAGAAAAAGCAGTTGTAGGAAAAGCAGGAGGAGAAGAAGGGGAATGTTGAACTATGAGAATAGAAGCATGAATATGCGGAAAACTCATTTTAGTTTTTCTAAAAATGGTAGGGTTCACTGTTTTCCAAAAAAGTTCCGAAAACACCTTTTTGACACAAACACTTTCCCACCACTAGCAAACCAAATGCCTCTAAAACAGCAGTAGCAGTGGGAATAGAACTTTTCCTACCGCAACCACCGTCCCAAACAGAGCCACTATCTGGAATTAACCTAGGAAGGAAAACTACCATTAGCTGCTTCAAAGTTTTGTTTAATTAAGGCATTTATGACCATATGTTGCATGAACAGTAAAGATACAAAATGCCTAAAATAGATTGCAGTTAGGATTACCTACAATTGCCTAATTGAACCATTTCTTACAGAGGAATTTGAGTATGTGATTATATCCAGTAAGTTTGAACATGAAAATTGGTCACCCTCATGTGTGCCGAGCTTTCATGAAATAAATGTAGAGAAAAGATAAGAAAATGATGGCAAGAAATAAAATTGAACTAGCAATGATCAGAATCACATATAGTTGCAAACTTAGGCTCCATTTGGGGGAGCAGTGCAACTAGCCCCAATGAAAAATGAAGTTCCGGTTAGAAATGGAGCTCTCGCCCTTCGGTGGGAAATGAAGCTCAAGATACAGTTTTTTTTTCCACCGCACCGGAGCTCCAAAATGGAGGCTATCAAAACACTTTCATTTTTACGATGAAATGAATCAAAATCGCCACTGGAGAAAAAATGGAATGTCAAACGGATCCTTGATATAATGAGAAAAGGTGACAGGCTGTGCATATTCAAATTAACTAATACGGAGACATAAATCCTCATGTAGAGCAATTGGCATCAATTAAGTAGAAAATCTATAAAACAAAAAGTATCTATAGATATCAAGATTGATTTCAATTCAGGTTACACATTAATTAATATCCAATTCAAATTCTAGTTATATAAGCATAAGCAAACCTCCAATGGAAAGTTGAAGCACCAAATCCATGAATAAGAACAATAGGACGTCCTTGGCCTTGTTCAACATAGTGTATCTTGCGACCTCTCCATGTCCAAAAGTTATAACCATCTGGTCTGAAGGCCAGCTTCTCCATCCCTAGGAATGCTTAAAGTTAACTTCTACTGCATTCATAAATGGTGTTACAAAAAGTGGTTGCCTAATATGCAACTTAGCTTATGTTTAATTAAAAAGGGGAATGTAAGTGTGCACATGTTACGCACATGCGGCGATGGCGACCTGGAGCATTTTATTTTGTATGGATATTATGTATTTTTACTTGTTAAGGGTAATATGGAAATATATAAGTGAGACTTTCTCCCTATATAAGGCGGGGACTTGAGAGTCTTGGCATCATTTGATCACTTGGCATTTTAGAGCCCTCATTGGGAGAGAGACTTCAAGGAGGAACCAACCTCCTGGAGTTAGACATGAATATTCCTCATGTTTTCAAGCTCGAGTGCAATCTATTTTCCTTGTCATAACAACACCCTTTCCATTTGCATAAAGGAAAGAAAAAAAGGGAGATTACGGTCTGCACTTGTTTTTAATCAGTGCATACAAAAAGAAATCCAACCATCATAATTTATGTGATCAGAATTTTAATTTGTAGCACCATCCATGATTTTTGTATACACACGGTGTAAGATTTGTTGCTTACAACAAATATGTGTTTGATATGAATTTTAGGAACAAAATTCATTGGAGGTGTTACGGGCTCGCCGAAGAACATTGATGGTGTCTCCGGAGAGGAGATCGAAGGTGGAGATGATAGTGGAGATGCGGGGATACTATGGAGTCGGAACTACAACTGTCTAAGAGGGGTGTACTCAGATGAGAGAGCAACCACATTCTCATAACTTGAAACAAGAGAATAGACTTCAATTCATGCATACTTCATTCATTCTCTAATGGGTACTTAAATAGGATTACAAGACTCAATCATCAACTAACATATTAATGATGTACATTAAATGGCCCAACTAACAACTAATATATTAATGACATGCATTAATTGACTCAACTGCCAATAACACATTGATTAACTCTAACAACTAACATAATGACACCAATTAATTGACTCAACTACCAACAACACATTAATTGACTTTAACAACTAACATATTAATGACGTACATTAATTGACTCAACAATCAATAATATATTAATGACTCATATTAATTAAACTGGGCACAAAGACTCATAAAATGATAACTAAGCATGAATGATCATAACACGAGGATGTCATAATAATGATTAAAAAAATGTGGACCTAGCTTCAATTGAATTGGTCGAATCGAGTCGCTCCCGGCCACTAAAGGTAAGGTAGGGGATGGGCCTATACATAACATCAGAACCATAAAGCGGGTGTGAGAGAATGAGACAAAAAGGGAGCAAATGTGTGTGAGAGAGAGGGACGAGAGAGAGCCTTTAGAAGAAAAAACACGCATACACACATAGAGAGAGGAAGCAAGCGGCTAAATGAAGAGACCAAGATAAAGAGGAAGGCAAAGAGCTTCAGTGGTGCTGGGAGCGATATATGGGATGGTTTATTAATCTTTGATAGCTGGTTATATCTTGGATTGTTTCATTACTTGGATTGTTTCACTATCATTCTTGCCAATTTCATGATTGGTATTAATAAAAGAGTAAATAGATACAATATATAATTACTTTGAAAGATGTGTCCTTTTTACTTTTTAGTTCATGAAACTTCAATTCCAAGTATTATAGGATTCTAAAATCTTTCACCTCAAATTCCTTGGCAAATTTAAATTTGAATGATAGGATTTTCGTAACATAATACTCGGTCACAATGATATCATACAATCTACATACAAAATAAGAGTTATTATCTTTCCCTCCATTATTTTGATGAGCAATATATGATCAACATTTTTCTTGCATATCCAAACGAAAGTGTGACTATGTTGAAACAAACAAATCAAGCTATCGGGGATTGTTTTAATCCATATATGTCTTACACAACTTATACATTTTTTGAGCTTTTTTGTAATAAACCCAAGAAGGACGCTCATGTGACATGGAGAAAAATTATTCTTAACATCTAATTACAAGAGATCCCACCCTTTATTTGCAACAAATTACAATAAGATCCTGGTGATTTTTGTTGAGAATAGGGAAGCTCCTGTAGCATTGAGCAATTAAGATTAGATCGTAGACTCTTCCACCAGCAAACAATTGGATTTTGATTAGTTGCAGAAGTTTTAACTCGGAAGAGGACTAGGCTCAACTACCAACACTCATGCCGCCCAATTAATAAATAAATAAATTCACATGTTAGAAGCCGAAAACCATACAAGTGAGAGGGCATGCTACGAATATAATCACACATCGGGAAGCTCATGTAGCATTGTGTAGTTAATATAGACCGAAAGATCTTCTACTTACAATCAATTGATTGTGGGTTGGGTGCATAGTTATAACTATATTCATCTTTGTTATAGGAGCAAAGAAGTTATTATGCAAATCAATGCCACAAATTTACATGTATCCGCATGCCAACAATCACAACTATATGTATTTCAACAACATTATTAACATTCTGCTTAACAAAAAAGACCCAGTGCACTGCACCCGACAATTTTCCTCCCAATAGGAAAATTAACCATTTTCCGAGTCTGATTTCTCTCCAAAGCCCTCTATCTCTTCTATAATAGCATCACGCCATTTAGAAATTTTGAAACACTTAGATACTTAAGTATAAATATATGGAGGCAAAAAATATCTGATGTGATGGTGGCAAAGATGCAAATAAAGTTAATTTAAAGATACGAATACCTTTTAGTTGGCTTATTGGTCAATTATTGGAATTTGAGGAGCAAAATCTGAAGATGATGAAAATAAGGGGTGAGGGTAAGCTATTATAGACGGAACCTGTTTGTTTCTCTTGAAATAGATAAGCCGGAAAATAAGATTTATTATTGGAACTCGGAAAATCATATGGAATAGATGCAAGTGGAATCAGATAAAGAAGAGCTGAAAAATATTTAATAGTACAGTCAAAAGCCTGTTCTCTTTTGAAGTATACTATAGTATAGTGGATATGATCTCCAAACATTTATTTGAATAAAATAGAATAATATAGTATTGGTGTAAAGAACTGAAAAAAAAAACGTTTTAAGAAGAGCTAATTTTCATATTTATTTACTATTAAATGAAAGCTGTTTAAATTTTGCATATACACCTCGCAACACCCCCTAGCTAAATTAGTAAGGACATTGCTGACAGGGTGGTCGTTACTTCAAAAGATAATAGGCTTTTGATTGTACTATTAAAGGCCTAGGTGACGCAGGACGAATCTATAGGCGGCGGAAAATCCACGACATAACCCTACATGCTATGCAAATCCGACGGTTAAGCCACAGTTAGATAATAATTAAAATATCTCACGTAGATAATTCACAGCAAGATACAATAATCAAATTAGGGCGAAACAGGTTAGGCTTTCCTCCGCGTGGAGGGCCAAAGCTAGAACGCGCGGCGAATAAACCCTGCAAATCACAATAATAATCTAGGGCAAAATTCTACGATAATGAGTCTCCAAGCAAAATATAAAATGTCTAACCCAATAGGTAAATGTTGAGAATAATAATCCAGTACAACGAAGACTCACCAAATAGTGGGCTGACCAAGGCACTGAAAAATCCGGAGTCGGAGATGCGTGGATGACGATCCGAGGTGGAACCGTAGGCGGGAAAGCGACGTAGGTGGCTGTCCTTGGCGGTGGAAGGTGAAAACGGACCAGAAATGGATGGATCCGGCCACGTGGGTAGAGATCCGGACGGGGGTGGATAGATCCGATGATTTGGGAGCGGATCCGGGCTGGATTTGCCCAGATCTGGATTGATCTAGACAAGGGGGCGGCTGGAGGTGGTTCCACGTAGGGGAAAGGGGCGGTGGTGGCTGGGAGCAAGGAGACGGAGAGCTGCGGCGGGTTCTATAGGCAGGGAGAGGGCGGCGGTGGCTGGGACAGGGGTTAAAGGAGGGCTGGCAGCACGCGGCGGGTTCTGGAGGAGATACAGGAGGGGCGGCTGTTTGAGGAGGCGGGCTGGAGGGAGGGGAAGGTTGGCGGCAGAGGAATAAAATACTATAGAAAATGAATAGTGTATTTCATTAATGAATAGTGAAATTTTACTATGGTCAGGGCTGCTGCTGTAGGAAATGCTGGACAGCAGTCTGGCTGGAAGTTTTGGCGGCTGTAGGGACTGCGGATGAGGGTTTCAGAGGGGGAAGAAGAAGTTTAGGGTTAGGGGGTACCTTGGGGAGGGAGATACAAGCCTAGGAGTCGTCACCTAGGGTTCCACGGAGTCGGCACCGTGGTGGGATCGCGGGAATCCGGAAATACTTCTCACCAAATTCTACAATGCCTCCAAATCAGCCCACTACTCTCTTATTTATAATAAAAACAAAGCTAGGGCATCCCAATCAACGGCTATGATTGGCCGGGGGAAAATCCACTTAAATACAACAATAATAAACCAAAATAAATAAAGTAATATATGAAATCGACTCGCAACACGAATCCGAACGCATCCACGGAGTCGGATCGTCGATCTGGGCACGCCATATATGGTAAGTCGCCAAATCAGCCCCGAATGGGCCCAAAGCTCGTCCTCGCCTCTGCTCCGCATCACTAGGTTTGTAGTGAATCACATTCCTAGAAGCGGGGCTGACCGTTCCGATGTTATCATCTTGCCACGACGATGAAGCCTGCGAGGTTAGCTGGCCGCATAATAAGTGGTCGTGTCTATGTCGACATAGAGGTGTGTGTGAGTTAGCATGCATAATCATAACATACCTTGCATTGCGTTTGCAGATCCTCATCATATAAGTCTGTATGGGCATTCTTATATGATGACTTACTTGTCTCTTACTTCAATATAACTGACATATAAGTTTGTATGATCATTCTTATATGTTATGTTACTTTACTTTACTTTACCGTACTTTACTCTACTCCACTCTACTTTATTGTATCTATCTCATTTAGGGCTTTTGACATGTCGGATTGGGGTTTTAGATGTCGGAAGTCGGATGTCGGAGACATGTCGGGGATATTTTAATATGTCGGATTCCTAAAAAATTATTTATATTATAAGTTATACCATATTATCTTAGCTCTATAAACTACATTAATTTGTTCTACTCAATGGACACATTTTCTACTTAGTTGTATTATTTCCAAAATACTCAAATCTATCTTCAATCATCATTATCTTCTAACCATGTATCTATTTTCATTTTATATATATCTCCATTTAATATTTTCATTTTTAAGCACTTAAATGTTGAAAATTATTTTATCATTCTTCCTCATTGTTGGAAACGAAAATGACAAATACTACTTAGATATCAACATGCATTAAATAATTGTTTTTTACTTCCATATAAACATGCAAATTAATTGTACAATACTAAGAATAAATGTGGCAGGCTTGGTGACAATAACAAAACTTGATGGAATAAATTTCAGCAATCAAATACACAACTGATACTCCATACATAAAGCATGCAAGAAGAAAGCATTGGAAGGAGACAAGTGAAAATCAAGTATAATCCATGTGTTCGAAAATGTGCAATGAATAAAATGGGAAAAACCTAGCAAAAAACTCATCCAGCGGCGAGGACGGAGAATAAGCGGAGAGAAATCTCTGATCGTGCGACATTTAGAAATGTCGGCGGCGGCCGATATATCGGATATAATAGGTTATGTCGGCCGACATAATGAAAAACGCCATAACCTTTAAATTTTCCTTATGCAAGTCGTTTTTGGTTCAAACAGGACATGTCGGACGACATTTAAAACAGTGGATTTTAGTACTTGCCTAGATAGATATAAATCTCTCAAATTTATGCTAACACTTGTAGCTCTTTTATACTTCTGTCGGGTGCTCTAGGATGTATTGGGGGAGAGGGAGGGAGGGAAATCACTTAGTCTATTATGACTAACTGTTTAGTTGACCCCACCTTATGAGCACCGGAAGCAAAAGCCCATGGAGGAGAGTAGCGATTCAGAGACCATGACACCTCCACCTCCCTTCAGATTTACTGAGACGATTACACTGGAAGAGATAGTGAGAGATGTGAGAGTTTATCTTCTAGCTCTAGTGATGTTAGATTTTGTAGGACACTCTTGTTACTTGTTAGCCCTTTTAACTATGCACTATATTATTCTATGTGCACATTTCATATGTTATGTGATGTTGATTACTGCTTCTTCAATTACTTCTGTTATTTATATACTATGTGGTGTGATGATGACTTGTCTGACATGGTAGGCGTCATGTGGTGGCTGTTAGCTCATGTGTTAACACTACCGCAGGGCGGCTGCTCTAGGCATAGGATCCCCATTGGCCGTGCCTAATTCCCGGGAGGGGGGTCTTTCATACGACATCGCCAACGACGACCCGTCGGCCCCAATTCGCTCGAGGAAGAAGAAGAAACAAAGCAAGAAAAAGAACACTTGTTCTTAAAGAGGCTTGGATAGGTTTACCTTCGTCCTCTCCAAGCTTGAAATCAGAAGAGAGAAAAGCACGACGAACACCAGAGAGCTAGGGTCGCCATGGTCTGCTTCATGTAATCCAACTCCCAAGACTGGATTCTTATCATCGTCTGCCTTCATCCGGGATGAAGGCGGCAACAACAACAAAGTCATCTCCACCGATGCCTCCCCGTGAATCCGCCGAAGAAGCACATGTGGTAGAGATGACGTCCCGAACACTACAAATTTGAGCCTTTTAAAGTTGCGAACCAAAAATACCCTCAAAAATCAACCTTGGGTGCAAATGTCAACTTAAAGCACTTTGGAGGGTGCAATGTCTTAAATTTAAATATTTATGGTGCAATGTGCCAAAAAATGATGTTTGGGAGGTGCAAATGCAAATTACGCACTAAAAACTACAAATTGTCAGCCAGCGGAAGAAGTTCGGAGGTGCCATCGTCAGCCGGAGGGTGACCCACATGCACGACTATTAGTGTAAACTCAAGGAGCACCTCAAGTTAAGAAAGTGTTGATCTTCAGACAAAATACAGTTTTATAAAGGGAATTGTTAAAGGAAAACCCAAAATGGCTAATCGCACACCAAAAGTCTTAAAAATCAAACCAAAATTTCTTCTCCTGTTTTTCTTTAAGCAAACCCGAAACCGCAAAATCGCAAACCCTCTCGCGCTTCGCCGAATGGAGAAGACTCTGGAGTTTGTACCGTCTTCGCCTTCCCGTCGCCTCTCACGCTGCCGGTGGTTTGCGAGGCTTCTGGCGAGCCGCTTGACACGCAGACGACAACATTGGAAGACTTTCAAGGTATAAGATCAAACCTAAGCTTATTGTTGCAGATTGAAACTTAGTTCTCCATGGATTAGGGTTCTAATTTCCATTTCATATTTCCATTTGTTTCCCATTTCAGATTTAGTTTTCAGTTTCTAATTTCAAATTTCCATTTTGTTTTCAGTTTCTAATTTCAGTTTTGTATATGGTTTTCTGATTTCCATTTGGTTTTCAAATATCTCGTGAAACTCTTTTGTTTTGTTAAAAAAACAGGCTAATACATCATTTGGTGATATTTTGGGTTGGGGAAATACATTGCATACAAATCTATCTTAAAGGTAAAGGTACTACCAGTGGTGCCTTTTTTTCTAGCATTGCTTACATATGTACATTAAAATAACTTTACTTTATTAATCCTGGGAATTGTCTTTTTATGTTTGCATTTTTTTGATAAAGTTGATATGTGACGGTTACCAGCTATAAAATGTCATGAATTTAGTTTTCATGTTTTCATGTCTAAATTTACATTTTACATTTTGGCGTTTCTATATTATAAACGTGCTATTTTGTTGAACTGATCTGCTTGAAATGTCATGAATTTAGTTTTTTTGTCTAGAAAATTTGTTTGTGCAGTTCGTATTATCGGTTTGTTGTTAACAATATTGGTTTGTGATTAACATTTTGGTTTGCACCTAGTATTTTTCAAAATATATGATTTGGTGTTAACAATGGTTTGCGGATAGCCAAATTTGGTTTGCCTTTAACAATTCCCTTTATAAATGTGGGCTAGAATTTGTAAACATTAATTGTTTGCATTACAACCATACTGGAACAGCATAACGATCTACATATTTTATTTCACAAAAAAAAAGAGTAAAAATGAAGAAGGAAAAAACCTCGAACAGAATCCTTCCCAAGCAAGGAGCAGAACACGGTTAAAGCGATTCCTCTGGACAACAGCCGCCTCCTCAACACTCCACTGTTGCTTTCTACGAAACCGAGACGAAATTTTCAATTAAAAAAACAACAACGAAAGAGAATCTAAATGGTGAAACGATCAGGGTGTTGAAGAATGACCGGGCGAATAAATCTGCTTAGAGAATAGGCGCCTCTGTCCCCGGGCGAAGGGTCTAACTCTGATGCAAGAAGAAGGGGAAATTGAAGAAGACATTAAAACCCTAGAAAATCATAAAACCCTTGATCGCTGCTACAGCCAAGTTCGGATTCGAGCGTATAGCAGCCACGAATTGAGATTCCACTTTACATTTTCCACTTGCACGGTGTTCTTGTGGCGCGCAATCATGTCGGCGCTGTGGCCCGTTGTAGGCCAGACGAGCTCAAAGGGACGAGGGCCACAGTTTCTCCTCTCTTTTCTATATTCTTATTTATCTGCCGACAGGATCATGTTCTTTTCCGATTACATATGTCTTATATTTATTTATATTTATTCCTTTATTTATTTTGATTCTTAGTAATTGGATCTATGTCATTTTTATGCAAGGATAGCGATTATTATTTATGCGCTTTTATAGATCGGTCCAATTGAATCGTCTTAGCTTGAGAGTGAGCCGAACGTGCGGACTATCACAAGAAGACTAGCAACGGTAAAGAGACTTTTAAGCGTGGAAACCCCATAAATTGTGAAAAAATACGTGAGTGGATCTGTGACAGTCAAATTGCACTATATTTTGGTGTATTACAATTAAAAGTAGAAAACTCAAGGGTGACAGACAACCGCTCGTTACATTAAGTAGAAGAGTGCTCGAGGGTGACAGATCACCGCTCGTTGCGCTATGTATTTGGTGGAGGGAGAAGCGAGGCGCTCGAGTTGTCTCTGGCGGAAAGTGAGATCTTCAAGTCGCTTTCGAAGGAGATCTTCGAGAGTATTCAAGTACCGAAAGAGAACTCCGAAGGATTCTTCGAAGGAGCTCCCCGAGCAGTTTGGGCAGTTCGGGCAGGACCGATGGCAATGACGACAACGAATTGTGAACTGCGAACATCGATGTAGCCTTTGCAAAAGAAGGTAGATTGCAACGTGCGCCCGGAAGGAAATCTGTGCGCTCGCGTGTACCAGAGTGTTATAAGTGCCCAGTGGGCGTGTTGTTGTTGTGAGCGTGTTGGCCCTACGCTCGAGGTCTATACGCCTTAGGAGGCGGCGGAGGTACGTCAGAAACGGTGCGGTAAGAGCATGCACACCGTGCGGCAAGAGGAAAGATGGGCCTATATTGAACATCTTCATTTCTAAGTTAATTAGCAATATCCCTTCGAATCTCGGTCCCGTTCGTTTGGACGGAATTGAAGACTTGGAATTGAAATTTGACGTCGAATTCCAATTACGCCGTTCGCTTGTTAGGTAGCTTTAATAATTGAAATTTGAGTTTAATATCATGGAATTGATTTTAGCCTAAGCACAAAATCTAGCTAAACATATCAGAATTGGCGAGTCTGGCATGCTCGATTTATCGCGTTTTTTGCCCGGGCGCGCGTTTATGCGCCAGTGCGCACAATTTTTCGCTCGGGCGCGAGTTTTTCGCCCGAACGCGCGTTTTTTCGCCCGGACGCCGAAATTTTGCCCGGGCGGAAATTTTTCGTCCTAACGCGCGTTTTGCGCCCTGGCGCGCATTTTTCGCCATGACGCGCGTTTTTTGCCCAGGTGCGCGTTTATGCGCCCGGGCGCACAATTTTTCGCCCGGGCGCGAGTTTTTCGCACGGACGCGAGTTTTTCGCACGGACGCGAGTTTTTCGCCCGAACGCGAGTTTTTTGCCCGAACGCGCGTTTTTTCGCCCAGAAGCCTAAATTTTGCCCGGGCGGAAATTTTCCGCCCTAGCGCTCGTTTTTCGCCCGAGTGCGCGTTTATGCGCCCGGGCGCACAATTTTTCGCCCGGGAACGAGTTTTTCGCACGGATGCGAGTTTTTCGCCCGAACGCGCATTTTTCGCCCGGACGCCCAAATTTTGCCCGGGCGGAAATTTTCCGCCCTAGCGCGCATTTTTCTCCCTGTCGCGCGTTTTTCTACGGGCGCGCGTTTATGCGCCCAGGCGCACAATTTTTCGTCCGGGCGCGAGTTTTTCGCACGGTCGCCCATATTTTGCCAGGGCGGAAATTTTTCGCCCTGGCGCGCGTTTTTCGCCCTGACGCGCGTTTTTCGCCCGGGCGCACAATTTTTCGCCCGGGCGCGAGTTTTTCGCCCGAACGCGCGTTTTTCGCCCAGACGCACAAATTTTGCCCGGGCGGAAATTTTCCGCCCTAGCGCGCATTTTTCGCCCTGGCGCGGGTTTTTCGCCCTGGCACGCGTTTTTCGCACTGGCACACGTTTTTCGCTCGGACGCATGTTTTGTCACCCGGGCACGTGTTTTTTGCCCTGCCGCGCGTTTTTCGCCGGGGCGCGCGTTTTTCGACTGGGGCGCGCGTTTTTTCGCCCGGGCGCGCGTTTTTCGCACGAGCGTGATTTTTTTTGCCCGGGCGTGAATTTTTTCGCCCGGGCTCGATTTTTTCGCCAGGGCGCGATTTTTTCACCCGGGCAGGATTTTTTACCCCGACAGCGTTTTTTTCGCCCGGACGCGAATTTTTTGCTCGGGCGCGAATTTTTCTCCCAGGGGAGAGTTTTTCGCCCTGGCGCGATTTTTTCGCTCAAACGCACTTTTTCGTCAGGGAGCGATTTTTTTGCCCGCACGCAATTTTTTTGCCCGGGCGCAATTTTTTCGCCCGGGCAAGATTTTTTTGGCCGGGAGCGATTTTTTTGTCCTGACGAGTTTTTTTCGCCCTACGAGATTTTTTTGCTCGGGGGCTATTTTTCGGGCGCGATTTTTTCACCGGGGAGCGGTTTTTTGCTGGGACGCGGTTTTATCACCTATGCGAGTTTTTTTCGGCCGGACGGTTGGAATAATCGTACCCGGGAAAAAAATTTGCTCCCGGGCCAAAAAATCGTGCCCGGGACACAAAATCGCGCCCGGGCGAAAAATGCGCTCGGCCGAAAAAATCGCGGTTGTGCGAAAAAATTGCGCCTGGGCGGAAAAAATCGTTCTCGGGCGAAAAAATCGCCCCCGGGCGAAAAAAATCGTCGACATGACATACATTTGTTTATGATATATGTGATAAATATTAGGTTTTTCGTAATATTTTTTCAATTCTTAAATTGAATTTTATTTAACAAACGAACAAAAGTATTGATTAATTCCAAAATATTCAACAATATTGTTTATTAGGCGAACGTTGGAATTGAAATTAGTCACCAATATTTAATTCCATAATATTTATCAATATTCAATTCCAATATCGAATTCAAATTCCGTCCAAACGAACGGGCCCTTAGAAAAAGTCAAATGTCACGAGCTCTTCATTTCCACGAAGAAATCGACCCTTTAGTTGTTCAGCAATTTCCCTTCATACTCCAACGACAACTTCTTGAGTTCGAGAAACAACTTGTAACTGGGTTCACCATTGAAGGGGAGGAAACAAGCACAAGCCCTCTAGTTGTTTTTTCAATCATTTTCCATAGGGCTCTAATATAATATTTCTATATTCATAGATACATTAGTTTACCTTCCAATTATAGCAATCTATTAATATCAATTCCAAGAATTTTGACACTTCCAAATGGCTAGGTAATTATATGCTAATGTGCGAGATCTGAGTGCAAAAAGATCGAAGAATCAAAAAGATTGTTCGGCCATGAATATGATGAATTGTACGCATAGCAAAACATTTATTTTATAATATTTTAATGGAACCTTAAAAAAGTGTTTGGTGTTTGAGCTCCTTATCTTAATGGAAAAAGCTAAAAATTAAAATGGAGGGAACTCCAAATATTTGGAGGGAAACCTCTTCATGAAAGAGGATGACTTTTAGTCTCATGTTAGTGAGTATATAAACAAAATCACTCATTTTTTTTTCGAAGGAACACAAGAATAAACTATGAACCACACACGCGCGCATCGCATCGAATCCGGATTTGAGATTTGGGAAATAATTGAATTTATTTTTTAAACAAAATAATTGTGTGCATCTTGCTTATCTCATATTATGGTGTGGTACTGTCGCGATTGGCCGTAGAGGCGGAGCCCAGTGCTTGTCACTCGTGTAAACAAGAGAGAAAAATAAAAGTTAACAAAATAATGCCTCTAGCAAACTCATGCTTTTAGACTTTTACACTAACAAAGTTGATTGCTTTTTCCTAGTTACTTATATGTCTATCTAATAGCTTTGTAAATAATTATTAAAAAAAGTAACCTAATTACCTCTATAGATAATCTAATTATTGGCATACAAAAACTTAGAAGCATATAAATAATGCAATGAGTGTAGAGTTTTGATATTAGAAAATAGATGCAAAGAAATTCAATAGCTAAGGGGGTTTGTAAACAAACTCAAACCTAAAAAAACTATCTTTGATGTCAATAAATGAAGAATTAAGTAACTAAATTATGCTTAAAGGCCTAAAAATACCGGATTCCACGACAAAATTAGCGTTAGAACAACAATTTGTAGCTCGACGACTCTATGATCTGTGGGTTTAGAATTAAAGGCATTAAAATGAGTATCATTAAGCTTTTCTAATGCCAACACTAATTTTCCTTAGATGTGATAAAATGATCAAAATTGGATGAATGATATACAATTTGATAAGAAAAACATGTTGATAGGATTGGAGCTACTATACGGTGATGAACATATGGAGCTACATGTTGGGAATCAGAGGTCAGTGTTTGCATGCGAGGAAAATAATCAGAGTTCAGCGTTGGCTCGTACAAAACAGAGGCTCCGTTTGGCGCGGCGATGGCGGTCACGAACACGGTGGTTATGAACTATCCTTAGTGAATGCCCGACCTCATCTAAGAAATTTCATCTATTTTTATGTTCGTAACTATTTTTCTTTTTTCATGGCGGTCATAACCGTTGTCAAAACTCACCAGAGCAAAAAAATGCTCCAAACGGAGCCTGAATTACACAGTTTTATCATTTTTTATGAGAGTTGATATTAGCAGTCCAATTCTCGCTATTCGCACAACAAAAATTTAATTATATTCGCAGTCTAATTCTCGCTAATCGCATCCCATCGAATAACCTCATCTTCCCTATCTCTCTCCTCTCGTTGCATAAACTTTAGCTATAGTTCTATCGGTCGCGTCGTCTTTTCCGCTCTTAGATTCACTTTCTTTAAAAAAGAAGGAACTTATCCAGCGAAAATCCCAAAAAAATAGTCATTTTTCTGGTTAAGGAAGATTTGCATGTCATTTAACTTGTTTTAGAGTTTATTTCTCTATGCATGTCATTTAACTTGTTTTCCTGTTAGGTATTTAAATTATTTTAAAGCCTTTAAGATATTTCTCTAAGCTTCTAGTGCTTAATATATCAGCAAAGTGTTCCGCTTTTTGGGATGGGGGTGAGGTGTAAATATAATCTTGGACTACAAATAAAATTTATGGACTACGAATAGCGATGTACTGCGAATAGCAAGTTCCAGACTGCAAATATCAACTTTCCTTTTTATTGATGGTCTACACTCTACAAGTACTTCACAAAAGGTCACTCATCTGACATCACCTATATACCTACTCCCACCCAATGCTTTCCTAACTAAAAAGATTTCATAACTAAACTCCCATCATTTCTTGTGAAAATGTGCATATGATATTATGGGTTGAGTCGTTATAAATGATATTGTAATCAACCTTGCAAGATGATGCGCCGAGCACTCATTTTTGAGTAAACCCTTCCAAATACCGCTTGCTCTCCGCCGACTTAACCATGTCAATGCATATGTTTTTGCACATTTTTGTATGCTTCCCATGCCACGGAGAAGTTTATTAGAAGACCCGCATAAATACCCCGATAACCGTTAGTTAGCATTAATCAATGTAACATGTATCCGAGGAAACTAAGACCCTCACTATCCCCTATTAATCACCCCGAAAATCTATAAATTAATGCATTATTTTTAAAGGAAGGCTTCTATAATAGCACCCCATCGAAGAGTTTCATGACCACTCATGTATCACCCGCTTCCTCCTACTTTTTGCCCGCAGCATCCTAGGTCTCATCGACTCCTCCCCCGGAGTTGTCGGCAACGCGAACGCCGGACTCGTCTACTTCAAAGAACGCCGAACTCGTCCACTTCAAAGAACGCCGAACTCGTCCACTTCAAAGAACGCCGAACTCGTCTACTTCAAAAACTGCCTCCTCGCTATATGTCGGAGGACGACCTCGGAAGGAATAAATCCTTTGCTAAAAAGAGTCTCCTCTGTTTTGGAAACATGACATGCACATGCTAATGGAAAAGATGATGAGGTGGTTGTTAATGTATATTCGGATAATTATCGTGTTCAGGGGCATAACGGGTCAGTTGGGTACACGGATACCCATCCCCGTAGACACTCCTAGGGTTTTCTTATAAATACCACCTGAGGGCAACGGGGAGAGTGATTCCACTTTGATCCTCCTCCGGATGCTTCGAGCAAACCTTCTAACAATCTCGAATCAGCCCCCCCCCCTAGGGTTTGCCTCGTCCGCACGTCTCCGGGAGTGTGCAGTTTTCGCGTAACTGCTCGCGAGTTCCAGCCGTCGTCAATCGAAAGCTCGTCGTTCATCGTTCGTCGTCGTTCGATCGCAAGGATCGGCCGCTCCTTCCTCGTCCCGAGCGCTGCTCGATCTCCCTGCTCCCGAGCGTTGTTCATCTTCTTCACGCACGTCAGTGGAAGAGAGGATTCGCGTAAAATGCTCGCTGTTTGCGCCGGTCTCCCTGTCGCCGCTCGAATCCCGCTGGAATCCTCTCCCGTGCGTTTCTGTTTGGGCTCGCCGTTCTGCGAAGCCCTAGCCGGTGCTGCAGAGAAAGGTTTAGCCCGTTTGGAGTTTTCTGCCGCTCGACTGGAGTTTTCTCGCTCGATTCTGCCGATTCTGCCGCTCGTTTTGCTTGTTGTTTGCACTGTTGCCGTTCTTCGCAAGCCCGAAGACTTCGCTGCCGCTGCTGCCCGTGGTTGCCGACTGCCAGGAATCCTGAGCGCTAGTGCAAGGAAGCAGTTGTAAGGATCTTGTTCCTTTCCGGATCCGGAGCCGCAGCAAGTTCCGCTCAGAACTAGAAGTCGCAACCACCGTCCAAGTATATCCCTCCCAGTCCAGATCTCTCCCGCCGCCGCCATCTCCGATCTAGGAAGTGCATCCCTAATTTTCCGCTACCGCAAGGAGACAGCGCTACCTCCTGCTACCGCCGGCGCTAGCGACAAAAGTCTCATTTTCTGTTTCGGAGTTGGAAATTTTTTGTTGGGCGCACAATGATGAAGGGGAACAACTTTTCGTCCCCCGTTCCGATGATTAAGCTGGAAAAGTTCACGGCGACTGAGTTCAACGACTGAAGTTGAACACTCAGTTCGGGATGAAGTATCTGAACGTGTTCTATACCGTTCAGTCTGATCGTGCTGGAGTCGTAGGGACTGATGATGAGGCACAGTGGGTCTCTGATGAAGACTTCTGCAGAGACTACCTGCTCAACTATCTGTCCTCCAGTCTGGCCAAGACGTACATGAAGATGAGCACAACGAAGGAGATCTGGGATGCGTTGCAGGAACACTTCAGGCAAGAGGAGGACCTGTCCAAGGCGCACTTAGTGGACAAGTTTCACTCGTTCACCTTTGACGAAGAGAAGGTCATTCTCCCTCAGGTATCAAATTTTGAAGTTTTAGTAGATTCTTTACATAGTGAGAATATTGCGTTGCCAGATAGCTTTGTTGCTGGCACAATTGTGTATAAATTATCTTCCACGTGGTACAATTTCAAAACTGAAATGTACCGCAAGAAGATGCAGGTGAGTTTGAACGAACTCAAGCGTTGCATACGCATTGAGGACGAAAATAGAATTCGACGCGCTCTAGAAGTCGTTAGCAAGCAGAAGGTTGCTGCTAACATGATTACGAAATCTAGGCCCGCGCCGAACCCTATTAAGCCAAAGTCCAACCCTAGTAGCTCCCGGGTTGCAGGCCCAAGTAAACAAATCAAAAAGTTTAAGGGCAAGTGCTTTAACTGCAACAAGTGGGGACACATCGCATCTGATTGTAGGCTTCCTCGTAAGGAAAAGGGCAAGACGCCACAGGAAGGCAACCATGCTAACATGGTTAGTCTCACTGAGCCATCCGACTTTGTTGCCATGGTCGGAAACGGAAAGGCCAGTACAGAGTGATTCCTTGACTCGGGGGCAACGTGCCATGTGTGCAATAATTATAATCTGATGACATGTCTCACTGATGCGAGAGAATCGGTGACCGTTGCCAACGGTGAGACAGCTGACATTCTGAAGGTGGGGAACGCAACTTTGTTGCTATCCTCAGGTAAGACTTTAACTTTAAAGAATGTTAAGTTTATTCCTTCATTAACTGCTAACTTAGTGTCTATTAGCTTACTATGTGATGTTGATATGTCTTTTACTTTCTGTAGTGGTAGAGTAACACTGTCAGTTAACTCACACTATTTTGGATGTGCCTATGTACAAAATAGGATGTACAGATTAAGTCTAGCAAATGAAATAGTTCAACAAGTTCAAACAAACTTAGTTAGCCCTAAGACTCTACATGAGAGACTAGGACACGTAAACTATAGAAAAATATTCCAAATTGCTAGAACTCACCAGATAGCTTTAGACACTACAGTCAAAACTGATAAATGTGAAGTGTGTGCTCAGACTAAGATCGCTAGGAAACCTTTTAGTGCGGTTAATAGAAGCACAACACCCTTAGAACTAATACATTCCGACATATGTGACTTCAAAAGTTTTGTCACTAGAGGAGGCGGGAAGTATTTGATCACCTTTATAGATGATTGTTCTAGATTTCGTCACATTTATTTCCTTAAAACTAAAAATGAATCGTTTGAAAAATTTTGTATTTTCAAAACCAGGGTAGAAAACCAATTAGGCATGAAAATCAAAAGGTTTAGAAGTGATAGAGGAGGAAAATATATGTCCAGTGAGTTCAAATGTTTCCTTGCCCAACATGGAATCATTGCAGAAACCATTGTTCCTTACTCGCCCCAGTCCAATGGCATATATGAGTGTAAAAATCGTACGTTAACAGAAATGTTAAACTCTATGCTCCTAACTGTAGGCATGTCTTCCGCTTATTGGGGAGAAGCAGTCTTAACTGCAAATCACATTTTGAATAAAGTTCCTCGTGCCAAGTTAGAGGTTACACCATACGAGCTTTGGTTTAAGAGACCGGCCCCCGTCTTTTACTAGACTTAAGACCTGAGGCTGTATAGCCTATGTCAGGGTTCCTGACCCTAGACGATCTAAGATTGGACCTAGGACCAATACATGTGTCTACCAAGGTTGTGCTGAGGATAGTGCTGCAGATAGATTCTTAGATATTTCTAATAACGTCGTTATAGAATCTAGGGATGCAGTGTTCTTTGAAGATAAGTTCCTCAAGGATAAGAACATGTCTCTCTCAGGTATGCAAGTACCTATTACTGAAGAAGATCCTACTTCAGTACCGAGCACCTCCTATTTCGTTCCGGTAGATAACTCTGGCCTAGAGTCTAGGAGAACTTCTCTAAGAGAGTGAATTCCCAGAACCTTCGGTAATGACTTTGTCACTTGCCACGTTGAGGATGATCCATCCACCTATAAGGACGCGATGAGATCCAGGGATTCCCTACTCTGGAAAGAAGATATTGATGAAGAGATGAATTCTCTACTTCAGAATAACACTTGGACGTTGGTTGATAAGCCAAAATGGGCTAAAACCGTAGGGTGTAAGTGGATTCTGAAAAAGAAACTGAATCCTGATGGTAGCGTAGCTAAGTTTAAAGCACGCCTGGTGGCTAAAGGTTTCACACAAGTAAGCGGAGTAGATTTCTTTGATGTCTACTCACCCGTGTGTCACTTAGCAACCATTAGGGCCCTCCTTGCTATTGCGTCTATTGAGAACTTTATTGTTCATCAAATGGATGTTAAGACTGCGTTCTTGAACGAAGATCTGACCGAAGGGATCTAGATGAATCAACCTGAAAGTTTCATTGTAGACGGTCACGAAACGAAAGTCTGTAAATTACTTAATCTTTATACGGACTAAAATAAGCACCGAAATTATGGCATGAGAAATTTGACTATAGTGTAAAGAACATATGATTCATGTCAAGTCTCTCGTATAAATGTCTTTACATACGTAATAGATCAGATAAAGTCTCCATAATATGCTTGTACGTAGATGATATGCTCATTCTAGGGTCTGATCAATCTGAAGTGGATGACGTTAAGTCAGGCTTAATAAAAGAATTTAGCATTAAAGACCTAGGTGTAGCTAACACTATATTAGGCATGCAAGTGAGCTTTGGGAAGAATGACATCTCCCTAAGTCAAAGTCACTATATAAAGTCCATGTTGGACACGTGGGGAACAGTGACAGTAGAGCATTTGAGACACCATATGACTACACTAACCGCCTAAAGCCCAATGAAGGAGATATGGTTAGACAGTTAGATTACTTTAAACTGCTTGGTAGCCTCATGTATGTCATGGTCTGCATTAGACCTGACATAGCCTTTACAGTCGGCATGTTGTGCAGATTCACTAGTAATCCTGGCCAAGACCACTGAAACGCCTTAGATAGGCTAATTAGGTACTTAAAGCACACACAAAAGTATGATTTAGTCTACTCTGGTTATCCTTCAGTTCTTGAAGGATATTCTGATGCATCATAGTGCTCGGAATTAAATGACAGCAAGTCCACTAGTGGGTTTGTATTCACACTAGGAGGAGCAGCTGTAGCCTGGAAGTCCAAGAGGCAATCTTGTATTGCACTCTCTTTTATGGAATCCGAACTCTACGCTCTAGCATCAGCAGGAGAAGAAGTAAAGTGGTTAAGAGATTTGGTGATGGACATTCCTCTGACGAGCCTGAAAATGAGTTCTGTTGCAGTTTACTACGACAATCAGACTACGAAAATGATTGCTACGGACACTTTGTTCAATGGCAAAAGAAGGCAACTAAGGTTGAAACAATCATGGTTGACCTCACTCACAAGTTAAGGGATTATGACCCTGATTAATGTGAGATCTAAAGACAATGTTACAGACGTCTTGACCAAAGGCTTGAATAGAGCTCTCACAATAAAAACATCGGGGGAGATGAGACTAAAGTTCATAGATGTATGAAACTGTCCTTCGTTGTTTATGTTTTAATAGCGAGAACCTATATAGTCGCAACATTCAAGCGTTTAATAACAAACTGAAAAACCCAAATAATTTCTTGATGAAAACCCAAGATGGCTAGATGTTTGTTATTCCACATTTGATAACTAAGCACCTTTCTCATTGTAAGTTGATCCGTAAATTATTCAACTGGGAATAGAAAGTCGTTGTAGTCGGTTATCTAACATTGATGATCATAGCACATTATTCTACACCTGGTAATGTTGCAAACGTTGTTGTGTCATATCATTCAACTTTTGCTGATGAGGCGCATAATTATCACTAATGAGTAAGATAACTACGTTTGATTTACAAAATCAACTTTAGACTGGTCCCTGCTATACTGGATAGAGATGCTGACAGTGTTACTTCACCAATGCTACAGGTTATAAGCTCACTTTGGTAAGAGCTAGTTCTATTTATACGTTACTGCATATGTTCATGAATTCATAGAGTCTAACTCATGAAATTCCTTGCAGGCACTGGTGGAGATGGAGGAGAGAAAGTGGTGTTTGACACGGATGCTGATGATCTACTAGACGAGTAGAATTATCATATATTTTATCTTTGTCATTTTTATTTTCAGACTGTTTGTTGAGTAGCACATTTTATTCTGGATGTTTATGTTAATCCTGCTGTTATTAATTGTGTTAACTCTTATGATACTATGTTAAGTCGAAAACTTTCTTTATGCTATTACACTACTTTCTGCACTTCGAAACGTATACGATATTTGTCACAAATATAGAAGGAGATTGTTAATGTATATTCTGAAAATTATCGTGTTCGGGGGCATAACGGGTCAGTTGGGTACACGGATACCCATCCCCGTAGACACTCATAGGGTTTTCTTATAAATACCACCTGGGGGCAATGGGGAGAGTGATTCCACTTTGATCCTCCTTCGGATGCTTCGAGCAAACCTTCTAACAGTGGTAGTGTTGACACAGCAATGACAAAATATATAAGCGGAGGGTCTTCGGTAGTGTACGACAAGGAGAAGACGACGCGGTTTGGGGTCTTTTCGAAGCGTGTTCATGATGATGTTCTGGTGCACTTGATTTTTTTTCCTTTTGACCTAATTGTAAAATTATATATATATATTGTGTTGTTGATGTTTTGATCAGGGTGAGATCCTATAAATTGTGGTTTGAAATGCATGAAATTTTTTATTTATTTATTTTTGTTTTTTTATGGTGTGCTAATAGCTTTTTATTATGTGAAAATAGAATTCTACGCCATTCTATTATAATATGGCGGCTAATAGCAGGATGCGGATGCTATTAACATTGCTCTAATTTTAACGGTGCTCGTTCTCAACTAATATCAGCCTCTATATATACTGTAAAACGTACAAAAGGCAAAAATGCAATAGAATGTTTCCTGCTTCTCCCCTGTTTCATCCTCTTAATTCCCGCTTAATTGGGTTTTGATTTCTTTCTAACAGAAATGGCTGGATCAGTAGGGTATTGTAGAGCTCACTCTCAAGTTTTATAAAAGAAAAAAAAAACATAATAAAATAACATGGAATCGTGTTAAGTGTCAGTTTATAAGTGAAGATTTCCATATCTTATCACCTGAAGGTCTGTACCATATTTTTTTGACATTATTTGACCTTCTTGAAGTGGAATTACCAATGTTTTAATGAAATGAAATCTCAGCTCATCAACACTGTTCCAGAATAGTAATTTTATTCACAGACCCTTCTTTATAAACAATAATTGCATGAAATCTTATCCATCAACTCTATGCCACCATTTCTATCTAATTGTTTATATATATATACGTATGTATATATGTATGTGTATATATATGTATGTATATATATATGTATATGTATATATATGTATGTATATATATGTATGTATATATATATGCATATGTATATATAGGGTTATTTACCGGGACCTCCCCTCAAAAGTTTGAGCAATTTCAGCTTGCACTACTCAATGTTTACATTTCATAACATTTATACACAAAAGTACATCCCTTGGAGTAAATCTTCAGGAGGGTTTTTTGTGCATGAATGTTATGAAATAATGCAAATATTGAATGCGGTAATCGTAATTTTGAAAGTTAGATCTAATTATTTATATATATGGTTATTTACCAGAACCTCCTCTCGAAGTTTTCTCAATTACAGCTTGCACGGCTCAATGTTTACATTTCATAACATTCATGCACAAAATCACACCCTTTGTAGTAAATCTTCAGGAGGGTCTTTTTGTGCATGAATGTTATGAAATAATGCAAATATTGAAGAGGATAATTATAATTTTGAAAGTTGGAGATGTGCAAGTTGTAATTGCGCAAACGTCGAGGGTAGATCCTTGTAAATATATATATATATATAAGATAAAAAGGACTTTCCGGTCTGATTCCAGGCCTTTTCAAATACCTTATTTGGTCCACACATCAGAAAGTAGTACTGGAGCAGATATCTATTCCTATCTTCCTCTATCCTCCTTCAGGATTGAAAGATTCTCATGTTTGTACTGTACTACTACTCGGGGCATGGCCACAGAGAACTATTTCAAAATTCCCACAGAAATCTAATTTTGCCGAAGTTTTAGTATATGGCTGTAGTACTTGTTCCTGAAGTTACTAGAAGTTTTTTTTTCGATGGAATAATTATACCTGTTTAATTTGGAGATGAAGATAACTCCATGCGGTTGCAAATAAACACAAAAAGATGATTAAATATTGACGATTAACAAAGCGCTCTTCGAACGTTTGAGCATAATTTCTCTGTTTGGAAACCCTCCGTTGAGTCATCATATATAGAATGTATGTTTGGCATGACAACGGTTACGACCGCTACCAAGAAAAAGAAAACTAGTTTTGAACATAAAAGTGAATGAAGTTATTTGTGTGAGGTTTGACGTTCACGAACGACGGTTGATAAACACTGCTACCACCATGCCAAACAGAGCCCACGTATCCGCAAAAATGTTGTTTCATAGCTAATTCCAACGTACTTTGGAAAATCTTGATTAGCAAAGAGTTAAATTCTTTGTTAATTAGATACAAAGATTTTAGAAAAAAAAACAGAAATCTTTGCTATTATAAACCTAGATAAATTTAGCAAAAAATTATTTCTTTATATTTTGCAAGAGTTAAAGGCGGTAACTATACATACCATCAATCAATATATAAAGGCACCAAATCAATATATACCATCAATCATACTTAACCTGCTCACCTAACTTAATAATCTATTATATAAAGGCGGTAACTATACATACATATAAATGTTTAAATAAGGGTGCTGTTATAAGCAAACTCGTTTTGGTTGCTAGCAAACCAATTTCTATGAGTTATTATGCGCCCTTTGAAAATACGTTTTGCACATGCATTTTTAGGAAAAGTGTTCAACACGAAAATTGTAGATCTCGTCGAGATCTACAACTTTCGTGTTGAACACTTTTCCTAAAAATGCATGTATAAGACGTATTTTCTTGTTATTTCCAAAAATTCACTATAATTACAATCAGGACGATTTTAGGGCCTTGTGCGTGCATTTTTAGGAAAAGTGTTCAACACGAAAGTTGTAGATCTCGACGAGGTCTACAATTTTTGTGTTGAACACTTTTCCTAAATATGCATGTACAAAGTGTATTTTCAAAAGGCGCGTAATATCTCATAGAAATTGGTTCGCTAGCAACCAAAAAGGATTTGCTTATAACAGCACCCTTAAATAATTTATAAAATCATATAAAAATAACAATATATATATAATTATTTCATTAGATACTAATAATTTATGCTAATTTATAAAATTATAAACAAATTAAATATATTATTACTTATTTTGTCAGATATAAATAATGTATACTAATTTATAAATATATATAAATAATAATTCTGCTTTATAAGAGGGGATTACAAAAATTTCTCTTGTTCATAAACAAGATATATTTGCAGAAAATAAATAATTTCTTTTACAACAAAAAAATAGTTGTTATTTTTGCATAAACAAATTCGTTACTATTTCAACAACAAATATTTTGCAAAAAAAAAATCTTATTATTTTTATAGATAAAGTAAAAATTCATTTAATTAGTTAAATCGGATACTAATTAGCAATAAATTAGCTAGCTTTCTTAATTTTTGTTGCTAATTAAATGAGATTTTTCTTGCCTGGCTATTTGCTGAATGTATTATGCCTTTCAATATATATAAGAAAGATAGAAATCTGGGGGCGATGGGGAGAGGATCCGGATCCTCTGGAGTTCCTGCGGGAACTCCAGAGGGTGAAGTTCCTATTTTGAGACCAATTTGAGTGGAATCAAAAAAAGTGGTTAACATCAAAGTTGTAGATCTCGTCGAGACGAATAATTTTCATGTTGATCATTTTTTTATTTGAAGTCGTTTAGGCCCCCGATTTGGGCCCCGAAAAAACAGGATCCGAAATTAATTATATTAATATTTTTCGGATCCTGTTTTTTCGGGGCTCAAATCGGGGGCCTAAACGACTTCAAATCAAAAAATGATCAACATGAAAGTTGTTCGTCTATGCGAGATCTACAACTTTAATGTTAACCATTTTTTTTATTCCACTCGGATTGGTCTCAAAATAGGAACTCCACCCTCTGGAGTTCCCGCACGAACTCCAGAGGATCCGGCCCCATGGGGAGAGGAGGGAAGGTACATATATATACAATAGCCGTTGCTGCTGTTACGAGAAAATAATAATATATAATAATAATAAAATATAATAATAATAATAAATGATCAGCTGATAAGGATTCTCCATACCAGCAAGTGCCTGTGTGTCTTGAAGCTGGCATATTTCCCTGAGATTCCTGGCACAGCTGCATGACTCCCATTCCTTTTCATCAAATTGCTAAAATAATCAGCAAAAGATCACGGTGTGAGAAATCCGGAGTTTGCCGACAAAGTTCAAATTTTTTTCTTCTGATAAGAGCCCACGCATTTGCTAAATTTGCCCAAATCACGGACCAAATGAGTCGTATTGAGCTACATAGCGGCTCTGATATGACTTTTGGAGCAAGTGAACTCGGAATTGATTCTGGCGGTGACATTGCACTCGTCGTCCTGTGTGTATTTGTGAAGTTGACCGAAATGAGCCGTATTGAGGCATGACGACGATATGACAAGAAGATAGAAGATTCGATCGAGACGATGGTTGCTACTTGCATTGCTTTCCATTTTTTTCGTAAAAATGAAAAAGAGAGCATAAAAGTGTACAAATGGATGGCTTAAATGTAACACTAAAGAAATGATTTTTATTTGTGGATAGTATACATAATATAAATATATATGCCATGAAGAACAACTTTATCAATATATGTATGCGTTCAATCTATTTTTCTATTCTGCAAGAATCTTGGGATGATAAAATTAAAGCAGCCATGTCTCTCATCACTTCATCTTTTAGACAAAGTTAGTTGGAGAAGAAGCAACCTTTTTGACTATTGGTCCTCTCCTCAATTTATATTATCGACACTTTATTTACACACACGCGTGCGCGAGTAACGGGGCACGGGATCCCCCCGTGCGGCGCGGCCAACACGACTGTATCAGGATGTGACAGTGTCTCGGCGCGACAATACTCCCGTCACTCGCAGTCGATCTCCTGACCACACGATTGTAATCACAAGGGCATCGTGAGGAGGAAGAGAGTTTTATTTAATGAAATGAAATAAAAAAAGGTAAAGAGGAGATGATTGAATTAATAGAGTTATGATTGTTTTGATGGTCGGCACCATTACACTATTACAACATATAAAGGGATATCCTTATATATTAGTGTATATATACATACCTAAACAATTTTTTATATATATTTTATGTAGGTGAAGAGAAGATCAATACCAAAAGGGGATTCTGAAATTTTAAACAGAAAAACTATGAAACTTTTGTGATAGTATTACGTGCCTTTTGGAATTTTGCAAAAAAAAAGTGGAATTGGATTTTTTTTCATCGAGATAATGCATTTTAACTATTTATACGTCATAAACGGTGATCGGATTAGGGAGAAATGATTCCGCTAAAATGGAGACGTTCAAAAAAAAATTGGCTGAAGGAAGATGATGTCTAGCCCCCTTTTGAAATTCCTAGCTAGATCCGCCCTTGCTTAAGTTGAATATGAGTTTGAGCATTCTTGTACCTCGCTTAACTCCTTTTTGGTAGCCGCTCTCTGGCAGACGGTGGTTCAATCAACCAATTAGACGGGTGATTGTCGTGATGATTCCACGTAATTGAGTTAGTTCATGTTTAGCACATGATGTTAGAAATATTGTTATAAAATATTTAATTTATAATGTTTTTGGAACCTTGTTTGGTGTTTGATGTTAGGCTTCTCGTTCTTAATGAAAAACTACAAAACCAAATTGAGGGAATCCAAATTATTTGGAGCGAAACCACCTTTCATAAAGGAAAGGATGAACTTTTAGTCTCATCATCCTTATCTCTTCTCATATTTGTGAGTATATAAAGAAAAACCACTACAATATTTTTGGCCTTTAGCAACACTTTCGTTTGCAACATTTATAAATTGTTGTCTAAACATAGAATAGAGAACAGTTTTTAAATGTTGCAAATAAGTAGCAGTTTTAGGCAACATTTGTGATGCAACATTCAAAAAATGTTGTCTTATCCATTACTGAGAACATTTGTTAAATGTTGTATTTGCTGATGCACTTTAAGTTACAATTTTAATGCGTTGCATTTTAAAATAATATTTTCTAACACTTAAATATATTCCTACCCCTTTTTACCAATCAGCCTAATTGGCTATTCACACACCAAAAATACTATTCATACATCATGAATTAATACACGCCCAAAAGTACTATCATTTCTGATCCCCGAAATCAGGATTTCAGCCCACTCCCATCACTTCCTGCAGTTGAGTTCTCGACAGTTCTCTTCCTGGATGCCCTAGAGACGGGAATCACTTAATTTCCTCATTTCTCTCCCGCAGCGCATCTTCACTTCCGCGATCATCAAAGAAGGATAACGTCAACTTCTCTTCCGCGTCTTCTCGCAGGCGTCGCAGGCCTCTCTCCTCCAGTGATCTCCCCTCTGCAATATCCAGGCAATGTCGAAGGTCTCTCTTTCGAAAAAGGACGACCGATCCTCCAGAGATCTCCCCTCTGCAATATCCAGTAGCTCGAAGGTATTTGCCTGCTCGATTTTTTGTCCGACAATGTTCTCTCGCATTTAGGGTTGCTGAACTTGTTTATTTTGGGATCTGAATATGTGGCTCATTTGGATTGTTCTAGGGGATCAGAGAAACATAAGGAGAAACTATGAACCACACACGCGCACGCCCGCGCACGCACCGCACCGGACCGGATCCGGATTTGGGATTTGGGGATGAATTGAATTGTATTTTTTGTACAAAATAGTTTTGGTTTTTTGAACCACCTGATTTTAGTCAAGCCGACTTATTTTGATAAAAATATGTAAGTCCAAGCTGCTTCGAATAGAAGTTCAAGCTCCTTCGAATAAAAGTCCAAGTTGCTTCAAATAGAAATCCAAATTGTTTCGAATAGAAGTCCAAGCAACTTGGAATTGCGTCAATATGAAATCGACACATCTTTTTCTCCACTCGAATTGCATCAATAATAACTCGACGTAACGTCGAGTGGCCTCGATATGGTTTCAATGTGTCGACAAGGTCTCGACGCAAAGTCGAGTAGCCTCGATACAATCTCGACACAATGTCGATATGAATTCGACACAACCTCTGTCGTTTTGCGTTTTTCTTCGCAGTTATTACGCGTAATTTTCTAACCATTTCTTTTACGCGTTTTCTCGTCATTATTGTTATACGTTGGAAATCCAACGTTTCTCTGCACGATTAAAAAGTTACTAATTATAACCGTTGTTATTATTGTGTGATTAATTTCTTACCGTTTTACGAGACTCCTATTTTACGAGATTTTCTGATTCGTTTTAAGGCGCTCTTAGAAAAAACCTGCACTCATCTCTCTTTTGTTCTTACTATGGTTTTGTCTATTCTGCTTTATGGACATTTGCTTCATCAAGCGGGAGTTCGTGTGCTCTGTGAATCTTCGATGTTCGCGCACATCAGAGTTTTCGGGATCAAGTCGGGTGTTGTACCTTGGAGGAGTGAGAATCGGTGGAAAACTCTATCGGAGGGTGAAGCAACTACTTTAGGGCAGTAACCACACGCTTTACCCAGACTCGATTCTAATATATATATATATATAAACACACACGAGTGACAGTGCACGGGGGCCCCCGTGCCCCGTGAGGCAGTACACTCGTTGCGATGACTTGCCCTTTGCCGCAGGGCGGGCTTCGCCCCTACTCTGTTGCGCGGGCTTCGCCCCTCCTCTGTCGTGCGGGCTTAACCCGCCTTCGGGCGCACCCGCACACGGTTTGTGAATAACGGATCATTTATTGTTTGCAAATGGCGGTAAAGGCAAAATTTTTGGCTATTTAGACCACCGTGGTCTGTAAATAGTTGTAGCGCGGAATTGTTTATCTCCAAGTGGTCTGCAAATAGCGATCAATGCAAAACTATATGCTTATTCGCAGATTGTCCGCTTTAGAACGATGAGAATGAAGTGAAGGATCATTACATCGATAAAGAGATTTATTTATATATAGTATATGAGTGATAGTGCACGGGGGGCCCGACCCCCGTGCCCCGCGCGACAGTACCCTGTCCGCACCCGGCGGGCTTCGCCCGCACCCGACGGGCTTCGCCCGCAACCGACACGCACCCAATTATATTTAAAAAAAAATTATTCGTTTTTTTAATCTCGTATGCAGGCCGCCGCCCTTTGCCGTTCGCCACCGCCGTCGGAGCCACCGCCGGCCTGACCTTCGCCCACCGGCGAGATCGTCGGACCCCGGCGAACCTGTCGGGGTTGGTCCGGCAGTGCTCCGGAAGGGCCACCGGCGGAGGCCCTGCTGGAGCACCGCCGGACCAACCCCAGCAGGTTCGTCGGGGTCCGGCGACCTCGCCGGTGGGCGAAGGTCAGGCCTGTGGTGGCTCCAGCGGCGGGGGCGAATGGCAAAGGGTGGCGGCCGGCTGCGTACGGGAGTTGATCTGGATTCCTAATTCCTGGAATTGTTTTTTTGGCTATTTGCATGCCTTTTGAATCAAGATATGGCTATTTGTAGCCCATTTTATCGTGATCGAACGGCTATGATTCATTGATGGGTCCTAATTAGGCCTCAAAACGGTCCTCGAAGTTTTTCTTTATATAATTTAAGATATATATACTATATATATATTCAATTTATTTCTCGCCCATTTGTTTTAAACTTTTGTCAAAATTTTGTTTTTAGAAATCTGAAGTTTTTCATTAGAATCCTGATATGCAAAATCTGTAATTCTACTATAAGGGTGCGTTCGTTTGGACGGAATAGGCTTTCTGGAATTGGCATTGGCGATTAGAAATCCAATTCTAATGTTCGGCGCAACGAAATTTACGAGGATATTAGCTTTTATATGAAAATCCATGACTTTGACTTTGAATTAAAAAATTAAATCTTCAATTCTTACCTCCACCCATGAGTTTTCCGCATAATTGAGTATTTTTGCCAGAGTTGTTCAGCCTACTCTTGTGTTTTCCTGCATGGAGTGGGTTTTTTCGCCGGACGCGTGTTTTTCGGTCGGCACGTGTTTTTCGGTAGGGCACATTTTTTGCCCAGGCTTGCGTTTTTCGCCCGGGCGAGGGTTTTTCGGTCGGCTGTGGGTTTTTCGGCCGACCGGGCAATTTTCACCCGGGCGCGCGTTTGTTTTGCCCGGGCACACTTTTTTCGCTCGAGCGCGCTTTTTTCGCATGAACGCGATTTTTTCGGCCGAACGCAGTTTTTCAGGTCGAACGCGATTTTTCCGGTCGGCAGCGAATTTTCTGGCCGGGCGCGATATATTTTGCCCGGACGCGATAGTTTTTGTCGGAAGCGATTTTTTTCTCCCGAGCGCGTTTTTTTCGCACGTGCGCATTTTTTCGGCCGGGCGCAATTTTTTTGTAAAAAATCGCGCCCGGTGGAAAAAATCGCGGCCGGGTGGAAAAAAACACGCCCGGGCGAAAAAAACGCTCCCGGGCGAAAAAAACGCGCCCGGGTGAAAAAAACACGCCGGGTCGCCCGGGCGAAAAAATCGCTCCCGGGCGAAAAAACGCGCCCGGGCGAAAAAATCTTGCCCGAGATAAAAAATCGCGCCCTGGCGAAAAAAACGCGCCTGGGCAAAAAAATCGCGCCCGGACAAAAAATTCGCCCGGAGAAAAAAACGCGCTCAGGCGTAAAAATCGCGCCCGGGAGAAAAAATCACGCACAGACGAAAAAATCGCGTCCGAGCGAAAAAAATGCGCCCCGGCGAAATAAACGCCCGCGGGCAGAAAAAATGCGTCCGAGCGAAAAAATTGCGCCCGGGCGAAAAAAATGCGCTCGGGCAAAAAAAACACGCCCGAGAGAAAAAAAATGCGCCCGGTCGAAAAAACCGCGTCCGGGCGAAAATTCGCGGCCCTGGCGAAAAAAATGCGCCCGGGCGAAAAAAACGCGCCTAGCCGCGATTTTTTCCATCCGGGCACACGTTTTTCAACCAATCGCGCAATTTTCGCCAGGGCGCGGGTTTTTCGCGCTGTCGCGCGTTTTTCGCCTGTGCAAAATAATGCGCGCCCGGGAAAAAATGCGCACCTGGGCGAAAAAATTACGCTTCGGCGAAAAATGCGCGTCTTAAAACATATTGTGCAATTTAATGCATTCGGCGTTGACGCCTATTTTGAATTTTATAAAATTATTGTATAATGTCAATTCCAATACCAATTCCATCATTCAGCCAAACAACTTTTGTGCCTCAGTTTCAATTCTATTGACTGAATTCAATCTTACTGCCGAACAACAAAATTAGAATTATGTAAAAAACCAATTCATGTAGATATTGGTTTTCGTCGAAAAGTCAATTCCAGAAAGCCAATTCCATTCAAACGAACGGACTCTAAGGCCCCGTTCGTTTGAACGGAATTGAAGACTTGGAATTGAAATTCGACGTCGAATTCCAATTACGCCGTTCGCTTGTTAGATAGCTTTAATAATTGAAATTTGAGTTGAATATCATGGAATTGATTTTAACTTAAGCACAAAATCTAGCTAGACATATCGGAATTGGGCGAGTCTGGCACGCTCGATTTATCGCGTTTTTTGCCCGGGCGCGGGTTTATGCTCCCGGGTGCACAATTTTTCGCCCGGGAGCGAGTTTTTCGCCCGAACGGGCGTTTTTCGCACGGACGCCCAAATTTTGCCCGGGCGGAAATTTTCCGCCCTAGCGCGCATTTTTCGCCCTGTCGCGCATTTTTCGCCCTGTCGCGCATTTTTCGCCCTGGCGTGTGTTTGCCCTGGCTCGCGTTTATGCGCCCGGGCGCACAATTTTTCGCCCGGCCGCGAGTTTTTCGCACGGACGCGAGTATTTCGCCCGAATGCGCGTTTTTCGCCCGGACCCCAAATTTTGCCCGGGCGGAAATTTTCCGCCCTAGTGCGCGTTTTTCGCCCTAGCGCGCGTTTTTTCGCCCGGGCGCATGTTTTGTCACCCGACCGCGCAACTTTTTGCCCGTGCGCAAGTTTTTCACCCGGGCGTGCGTTTTTCGGCCCGACGCGCGTTTTTTTGGCCCGACGCGCGTTTTTCGGCCCGACGCGCGTTTTTCGCTCGGGCGCGATTTTTTCTCCCAGGCGCGATTTTTTCACCTTGGCGCAATTTTTTCCCCCGAGAGCGTTTTTTCGCCCGGACGCGATTTTTTCACCCGGGCGCGAATTTTTCTCCCAGGGGAGAGTTTTTCGCCCCGACGCGATTTTTTCGCTCAAACGCGATTTTTCCTCCGGGAGCGATTTTTTTGCCAGTGCGCAATTTTTCGCCCGGGCGCATTTTTTTGGCCGGGAGTGATTTTTTTGCTAGGGCGAGTTTTTTTCGCCCTACGAGATTTTTTTTCTCGGGGGCTATTTTTCGGGCGCGATATTTTCACCGTGGAGCGGTTTTTTACTGGGACGCGCTTTTATCGCCTATGCGAGCTTTTTTCGGCTGGGCGGGTGGAAAAATCGCACCTGGGAAAAAAAATTGCGCCCGGGAAAAAAAATCGTGCCCGGGACACAAAATTGCGCCCGGGCGAAAAAATGAGCCCGGGCAAAAAATGCGCGCCCGGGCGAAAAAATTGTGGTTGTGCGAAAAAATTACGCCCGGGTGGAAAAAATCGTCGCCATGACATACATTTGTTTATGATATATGTGATAAATATTAGTTTCTTCGTAATATTTTTAAATTCTTAAATTGAATTTTATTTTACAAATGAACAAAAATATTGATTAATTTCACAATATTCAACAATATTGTTTATTAGGCGAACGTTGGAATTGGAATTAGTCACCAATATTTAATTCCACAATATTTATCATTATTAATTCCAATATCAAATTCCAATTCCGTCCAAACGAACGGGCCCTAGGCTCCGTTCGTTTCGTAGGTTTTGATTCAAAAGAATTGGTTTTGGTTCAAAACCAAAAACTCAAAAGTTTTGGTTTTGAGTCAAACTCAATTCTTGTGTTCGTTTGCAGGATGATTTTCAGGCACAGGAATTGAAAACTGCCAATTTTTCTGCTCGGCTGTAGGATAATTTCCAGGCACAGGTTTTTGAGAGATTTTTAATCATGGATAATTAACGTCTTTAAATCTAGAAAAATATTTAAATTGACTAAAATAGTAATCATTATCAAATAATGCTGATAAAATAGTAATCATTACTTTAAGAGAGAAAAGAACACGATTTTCTCTCAAAACCGACCAAAATGGGAAGGTTTTCACCATAGACTATTTTCTTATTGGATCCAACCCGGTAGGTTTTGGAGGAAAACCAATTTTCTCCAATAAAAGACCAAGCGAACGCTTGTGAATGGAATTGGATTGCCCAAAACCAATACGTTCCTACAAAACCTACCAAACGAACGGAGCCTAAGAGTTTTTTCAAAATCTGAAAAAAATATAAATACTAATATAAAAATATATGAAAAATATTTCAACACACGATATTTGTAATTGTGCAGTACTCATTTTAAGGAGTGTGATCATTGCCTCACATATATGTGATTAAGGGTTCATTTGGCGCGGCGGCGGCGGCGGGCGGCGTTTGCGGCAAACGCCGCCGCAAGGCGCGTAACCAAATGCGTGGCGGCGGCGTTTGCCGCGTCGATCTCCACCCGCCGCGCGTGAGAAAAGCGGCAAAATGCCGCGTTTGGAACATCCGCTCCCTCCCTCCGGTTGGAATGCCGCGCCTGGAACCCCGCTTCCGTCTGCCACCTCAGCGCCAAATAAAGCCTAAATAACCAAGCTATGCAGAAATATTATGTGATTAACCTTCACATATATGTTCAATAAAAATTGATTCAATTACTTTCATTGCAGCTTGAGTACGGTCAAACAGCTATCGTATTCATAATCTGCATAATATCTCCTCTCCCAGGTTAGTGGAACTGCTTTTGTTGATGCTTCCTTTGAAGTACTATACAGAGATAGTCAAGTTGCAAATGTGAAGACCAAAATGATTCAAAGACAGCCAAGGTTCTTCTAACAACTTGTATTGCTCGCTGAGTCTTAGCGGGCTTCGCCCGCACGCATATGAGCACTTATTTTTTATTCAAAACATATACATATGAGCACTTAAAATGATTGTAGAAAAATATGAATCAATATTTCTAATTTTATTTTGTAAGAAAATATAAATTTTTATCTAAAAAATCAATTTCTCTTCTCTCCCCTCTCCCTCCTATCCCTAAATCTAGGTATAAAAGAGCTATAAAGATTCTCTCTCCCTCTCTCCTCTCTCTTCTCTCTTTCTTTCTCTCTTTTCATTGGATGGATGAGATCAAAAGCTTGTCACATATTGATGGCTAAGATTAATTCTACAACTCCAAACTGTTAGAAATTTTAATTATAAAATATTATAAATTAAATGTTTTGATTGGAGCTAAATAGTGTTTGGTGTTTGGGCTCCTCATTATGATGGAAAAGCTCAAAACCAAACTTGGAGGGAATCCAAATTTTTGGAGGGAAACCTTTCATGAATGAAAGGATGAACCTTTAGTCCCACCTTGCTTATTAGCTCTCTAGCCAAAGAGTTTATATATGTTTTCACATCTTCTTATTTGTTCAAAAGAACACAAGGAGAAACTATGAACCACACGCGCGCGCGCGCGCACGCACCGCACCGGATCCGGATTTGGGGTTTGGGGTTTGGGGTTTGGGGTTTGGGGTTTGGGGTTTGGGGTTTGGGGAATTGAATTGTATTTTTGTACAAAATAGTTTCAGAGTTTTTTACTCGGAGTTGCGTCGATTAGAATTCGGAGCTGCGTCGAATAGATTTCGACGTAGCGTCGTTTTGCTCGCTGGAGTGGCATGGCGTCGAATGGAATTCGACGCATGCGTCGATAGGACTCGACGCTTGCGTCGATAAGGCTTGCGTCGATAGAACTCGACGTAGCGTCGATATGCACTCGACGCAACGCGTTCTGCCGTTTTACGCGTTTTTCTTTTGCCGCTCCTTTATGCGTGTTTCTCGCCATGATTTACGTTGGAAATCTTCAACGTATTTCTTCCCGATCAAGATCTTCCCTTTTGTAACCGTTAATACTTATTATGACATTTATTTTATTGCCGTTTTCTGAGATCCTATTTTGGAGGAGATCTTGCGATCCGAGTTTTATATATATTCGTTCTTTCTGTAGTTCTAGACGGTCTTACATGCTCTCATACGCTCTTCCGCTCTCGCTATTCTGTGACGATCTTCTACGTGATTTCATTTCTTTACATTTGCTTCATCATGTGGGGGTTCGGGTGCTCTGTGCTTCTTCGGTGTCCGCGCACATCGGAGTTTCAGGATCTAGCCGGGTGTTGTACCTTGGAGGAGTGAGCATCGGTTGAAAGCCCTGCCGGAGGGTGGTGCAACTTCTTTAGGACAGTGATCACACGCCTTACCCAGACTCGATTCTGAACTATATATATATATATATATTTCCTCTCTTTTATTTCTCATCCCTTCATGCAACTTTATTATTATTGCTGATCATAAATATATATATACTGTTTTCTGCAAAGTTTTAAAACCAAAAAATTACATTATTTGTATATTAATATAGGAATATAGTAAAAATATTCCAACAATCTAAATAAGTTTGTAATTCCACATCAATAGAATAAATAAAATCAAATAATCAAAATGATCATCTCTGTTTTATTGTTTACATGTACTGTTATTTATTGTATGTATTTTAAATTTCAGAAATCACTAATGACATCTAGATCTGAGGACTCCGCCGGGATCAAACCCGAGAAATTTAACGGAAACGGTTTTCGTCGTTGGCAAGCACAAGTAGAATATTGGCTGAATACCTTAGGTCTTCTTTCTGCAATAGTTGATGTTCCTGCTGTAGAAACACAAAACCCCAGCGCTGCAACTGCAGTCGCTTCAACCCTACCATCGTCCTCAACCTCAACTGCAAACACCACTAGAACGTATGTTAGACGTATTCCTTATAGAGATCCGGTAGATATTGAATATCATTGTCGCAACCGCATTCTTAGTGCCTTGTCCGACAGCCTTTACGATGTATTTCTCCAATATCGTACGGCTAAGGATTTATGGTATGCACTTGAAGCACGCTATAACCTTGACAATGCGGGTATAGAACGCTACAATATTTCCAACCTCCACAAATTCAAGATTGATGCTTCCAAGCCTATCAATCCTCAACTCCATCAACTAGATGAGATGTTGTCCAAGATCCGAGCCGATGGCTCAATCCTTTCCGAAAATTATCTTGTGGCATGTCTTATTGATTCTCTTCCCGATTCATGGTCCGGCTTTAGCACTAGACTAAGACATGACCAATCAAACCTTACTTATGTCCAGATCCAAAATGCTATCCGCATTGAGGAGGAACATAAGTCTAAGAATTCTAAAGCTCCCAAAGACCTTGCTCCTAAAGTGAATCTAACCGAATCTCATGGCAATCCTTCCTCCAACCATCACTTCAAAGGCAAAGGCAAGATCCATAAGAAACCTTTCCGTCAAGGTTCCCGCCATAAAAAACCCAATCATCCCAAGCCTGGTCCTTCAAACCAAAACCCAGGTAAAGGGAAATGGTGCTTCATCTGCGGCCGCACAAACCATCTGTCCACCAACTGCTTCTACAAGAAGACAGAACCCGTGATTGGCAAGTCTAGTGGAGACAAGCCTCAGGCCAACATGATCCAAGCACCGGTTCAACCTATCTTCAGGTTAGATTATACTCCTAGTCTTCTTCTCACTTGTTCATCAGATTGGTGGCTTGATTCCGGAGCAAATGTTCATACTTGTTTTGATCGTTCTTGCTTTGCCACCTTTCAGGACATCAGTGGAGGAAGCGTGACCTTAGGAGATGCTTCTTCGGCACAAATACTTGGACGCGGGCGAGTGGATCTTAGGTTGACATCCGGGAAGACACTAGCCTTGCAAGATGTGCTTTATGTGTCGAGAGTTAGGAAGAATCTTGTGAGCGGATCCTTGCTAGTGAAGAAGGGTTACAAAATTGTTTTAGAATCAAATAAAGTTGTAATAATATTTAATGATAATTTTATTGGCAAAGGTTTTGTATGTGATGGATTATTTAAATTAAATATTGCTGATTTGGAAGTTAATCAAATTTCTTCTTCTTCAGTTTCAAATTCTTCTCCTGATTTTTGGCATGATAGATTAGGACATGTGAATTCTGATTGCATGAAAAGAATGATGTCCTTGAATTTGATTCCCAAAATCAATATTGCACCAAGTGCTAAATGTGAAATTTGTGTGCAAGCTAAATTTTCTAGAAAGCCTTTTAAATCAGTTGATAGAACTTCAAAACCTTTAGAACTAATTCATTCGGATGTATGTGATTCAAACCGCCAACCTACTAGAGGTGGAATAAATATTTTGTAACATTCATAGATGACTTTACAAAGTATTGTTATATATATTTATTAAAAACCAAAGATGAAGTATTTTCATATTTTAAGATTTTTAAAGTGGAAGTAGAAAATCAATTAAGATCATCGATTAAAATTCTTAGATCTGACCGAGGTGGAGAATACACTTCGAATGAACTAACTCAATTTTGCCAAGAACATGTGATTATTCATCAAGTGACTGCTCCATATTCTCCCCAATCGAATGGTGTAGCTGAACGTACAAATCGGACCTTGATGAACATGGTCAATGCCATGGTAGCCGAGTCCAGTGCCCCGGAAAATCTCTGGGGAGAAGCGTTGCTCACTTCCTCCTTCATCCTTAATAGGATTCCATCTAAACAAAACGATAAGACACCTTTTGAATTATTCAAATTGAGAAAACCTAACCTCCAAATTCTTCGAGTGTGGGGGTGTTTAGCTAAGGTAGCAATTCCTAAACCTAAGAGAAAGAAAATATAACCAAAAACATTAGACTCTATTTTCATAGGATATGCATCCGATAGTAGTGCTAATAGATTTCTCATCACTAATTCCCTAATTAGTGAAATATCTAACAACACCATTATAGAAGCTAGAGATGCAGCTTATTTTGAAGATAAATTTCCATATAAACTATATAACTCATCTCAACCTTCAACTAGCTCAAACCAACCTTCCACTTCTTCTATAGAACCTTTAGAAAATGATGAACCTAGAAGAAGCAAAATAGTTAGAACCGAAAGATCCTATGGGGAGGACTACTTCACTTATCTAGTTGAAGGAGATCCTAATACATATGAGGAAGCAATGACCTCATCTGATTATCCCTTTTGGAAAGAAGCAATTAATCTAGAAATTAATTCTATCTTAGAAAATAAAACTTGGATCCTAACTGATTTACCTCCCGGTGCCAAAGCCATAGGATGTAAATGGATTTTTAGAAAGAAATTAAATCCGGATGGATCCATAGATAAATATAAGGCTCGCCTTGTAGCTAAAGGCTATGCCCAAAAACAAGGAATAGATTATCTAGACACATATGCTCCCGTAGCTAGAATAACCTCTCTTCGTATTCTAGTCGCCTTGGCTTCGATCCATAGGATGATCATTCATCAAATGGATGTCAAAACCGCTTTCTTGCATGGAGACTTAGAAGAAGAAGTCTACATGTCTCAACCCGAAGGTTTTGTGGTCAAAGGCCAAGAAACCAAAGTTTGTAAATTAATTAAATCTCTTTACGGTTTAAAACAACCACCTAAACAATGACATCAAAAGTTTTACTCAGTAGTCTTAACTTTTGGTTTCAAATCTAATGAATTTGATAAATGTATTTATGCCAAACAAGACGGAAATGAAATTATCTTGTTATGTCTCTATGTAGATGACATTTTAATTTTTGGAAACTCAATTAAAATTATTAATGAAACCAAAAATAATTTATCATCCAATTTTGATATGAAAGATTTGGGGGAAGCAAACATTATATTAGAAATGAAATTAGTCAAAAATGATTCTAGCGTTGTACAACCCTTATTCTCCGAGGGTGGTGTTGGAGCTTGCTTTCCGCATCTCTTGGTTTGAGAATAACAAATACCGTGTTGTATTTGATCTAGTCTTTTGTGTGTTTATAGTGGCCAGGTTGTATAGGTTCAATGAGGAGACAAGTCCTCTTTCATGGGCATGATCCGAGAACGACAAGTCTCAGGTTGGATGAGTTTTGTGTAGTGATCTTAAAATGACCATAACTTTCAATCCAGGAAGAGTTACGGAATGTGTCACCCCATTTCGGAGATGAGAACGACTCAATCTACAGTCTGGAGAAGTTTCAGATGGCAAAAATGAAGACGAGATGTCGCCCAGGCGACAGTCACTGTCGCTCAGGCGACAGTCAATGTCGCCCAGGCGACAGCAGAGAAGTTACAACTACTTTCCCCCACGGCAGCACGACGAAAAGCAGTTTTGAGATGTCGGAAATCCGACATCGATGTCGCCCAGGCGACAGCTCGGAGGTTACAACAACTGCCCACGACAGCACCACGACCGGCAGTTTTGCGCTGTCGGAAAATTCCGACAGTCACTGTCGCCCAGGCGACAGTGAATTTCTATAAATTGGTTCCTTTGGTTCGTGCATTCAGAGCTTTGAAGATTCTAAGTCCCTTCCTGAGTGCATTCCATCCAGAGAGCTCCAGAACCTCATGAACTCCCATTTATGCTGAGAAGGTTTGAAATTGAAGACGAGATCGGACGCGCTTCTACATCAAGGATCATCTCGAGGCTTCAACCTTCCTTTCAGAGATCTGAATTTCTAGGGAGTTCTTATTTTATCTTGTATTGGTAGGGAAAATGTATATAAATGAAAATACAAGATAAAATAAGAACTCCCTAGAAATTCAGATCTCTGAAAGGAAGGTTGAAGCCTCGAGATGATCCTTGATGTAGAAGCGCGTCCGATCTCGTCTTCAATTTCAAACCTTCTCAGCATAAATGGGAGTTCATGAGGTTCTGGAGCTCTCTGGATGGAATGCACTCAGGAAGGGACTTAGAATCTTCAAAGCTCTGAATGCACGAACCAAAGGAACCAATTTATAGAAATTCACTGTCGCCTGGGCGATAGTGACTGTCGGAATTTTCCGACAGCGCAAAACTGCCGGTCGTGGTGCTGTCGTGGGCAGTTGTTGTAACCTCCGAGCTGTCGCCTGGGCGACATCGATGTCGGATTTCCGACATCTCAAAACTGCTTTTCGTCGTGCTGCCGTGGGGGAAAGTAGTTGTAACTTCTCTGCTGTCGCCTGGGCGACATTGACTGTCGCCTGGGCGACATTGACTGTCGCATGGGCGACAGTGACTGTCGCCTGGGCGACATCTCCTCTTCATTTTTGCCATCCGAAACTTCTCCAGACTGTAGATTGAGTCGTTCTCATCTCCGAAATGGGGTGACACATTCCGTAACTCTTCCTGGATTGAAAGTTATGGCCATTTTAAGATCAGCACATAAAACTCATCCAACATGAGACTTGTCGTTCTCGGATCATGCCCATGAACGAGGACTTGTCTCATCATTGAACCTATACAACTTGGTCACTATAAACACACAAAAGACTAGATCAAATACAACACGGTATTTGTTATTCTCAAACCAAGAGATGCGGAAAGCAAGCTCCAACAATCTCCCCCTTTTGATAATAACAAATACCCATATGAGAAATTAGTGAGTTTATAGATAAGTGCGATAAAAGATATGCATGAATAAAAGGTTTACTGCGTGACAGATTTTACTCCCCCTAAATATATATGTCACTAGATTTCTCATTTTATTCTCCCCTTTTGTTATTACCAAAAGTGGGTTGTCATGATCGAGCAATAGACGCTTTCCATGAAAACTTTTTAATATACTCCCCCTAAATTGTATTCTCCCCCTAAATGTATGCTCCCCCTAAATGTTATAATTAATTGCAATGGTGCATTATTTAATTATTCTCCCCTTAATCTTCTAGATTTCTTGAATTAATCTCCTCCTTTTGGTATTATCAAAAGAAGGTGGGGTGATGGTAGTAAGGAGGCATTTAAATAACAAAGCATGATCGAGCTTTTAAATATATGAAATGATAAAGAGTTGAAACATAGTATATAAAAGAGATTTCAAATAAAAAGATAAGAGTTGTAAGCAAGCGGAAGATTATAAGAAACATCCTTTTTGTAAGCATGAAAAGCATAAGTAAAAATATGAGTTTTAGTTCAAAATTGAAAGATGTTTTAACCTTTTTGAAATCTCAAAGTTTTTCATAAAGATACCAAGCATGAAATGAACATATTAAAGAGAGATTATACTACAATGTTACTTAATTTTAAGTTCAAGAGATACCAAAACATTGTAGAGATCATGATAGGTTATCTAGTGCATTTTTATATAAAGAGTAGTATAGATAAAACATTAGAATCCAATACTTATGAGAAGAAGTGTTATGAAAGATAATAATGTGCACATAAGTGTATTTTGGGCAATGTTAACAATTGATTTAAATCATCAAAATACAAGACATATGTAAAGTAAAGTGCACAATAAAACATAAGTAAATTACTTTCACACACTTTTAATGCACATAATTTAAATTTTTTTTTAACAAAGTGGTGTAATAACTAAGGTTTGCACAAGCCACTTTACTATTCTTTCCAAGGTGCTCAACCTCACAATGCTTATGAAGACTTATCAGGAGGTTCAAGTAGTGCTTGGTGGAGTTATATTTGTCTACATATATATATTTTTTTGTTCACATTTGTGAGACAACATTATCCGAATACACTTGTTTTGCAAACCCAATTTTTTTTAACTTTTAACCACTTTTCTAAATTTCATAAGTGCAATTCAAATGTAGTGTAGGTAAAAAACTTATGCAAGTTTTAATTCATTGTACAAATACAATACACAAGCAAGCATTTTAGATTTAGACACACATGTTGATTACCAAAATAAGTGAGTGAAATATATCATTATCAATCATAAAACATTTACTCATACTTAGAGGCGTGCTAAGCTTGGTTCTACACATTTTTCAATACAATTGATGCACTTAAATAGATATATCAAAGCATGACCGCTACAATGTTTATGTTTACTTGAAATGAAAATTTTATTACATTGTAGTTTGTGTATCTTTTCTTGATATTATGAAATCATGCTTGCAATTTTTTTTCTTAATGGAATAGCATCTCTTCAATATTTAACTCAAACATCAACTTTTCAAATTTAAAACTCATTATTTTTTAAATGGTTTTATCTTCTAAAATGATGTTTATATTTAAGAGTGCTTATTATTTTTAACACTGTGTTTTTCCTTTAAACAATTGGTATCAGAGGAAGGTTATTCCAAATCGGCTTAACAACCGGGAATAATGGCGTCTCTTGATCATGATCTCGCTTCTACTAGTGGGGAAAATTTTAATATAAATGAAAAAATATTATCACCACCTTTATTTATGGGCAAAAATTTTAAAGGGTGGAAAATATTAATGAAAATTTTTCTTAAGGCCTTAGATGAAAAAGTTTGGAATATTACTATTAAAAAGCCATCTAGCGTACTAACTAGAAACGAAATTATTTTAAATGCAAAATCTATGAATAGTATATTTTGTGCGTTAGACCAAAATATTTTCAAACTTATTTATACTTTACCTACCGCATATGAAATTTGAACTTTTCTTGAAAGAACTTATGATTCTCCTTCTACAGGTACAGAACATTCACAAGAACTGGAGAATATGCAAGCCTATACAAATATTCAAGAAAGCTACACAAAGGATGGATCCATAGAATGCTCATCAAGCGGAAAGGATGATGGACACTCTTGTTTGGAAGAGGAAGATGAAGAAGACAACGTCACAATATTGGACTCAGTTGATGGCAAAACATCAAGCAAAAGAGAAGACAGAAACTATAGCAAGGTAAGAAAATCTAAATCTTCTCTTTTAGTAAAAAATTCTATTTCTACATCTCGTATGCTTAAAATTGCTAAACGTAAAATTTTAAAGTTAAAAATTGCTAATTCTAAATTACGTTTAGAAAATAAATCTTTAAAAGCAAACGATAATGTAAAATCAAATATTGATGTGTTAAATTATCTATCATGGTCTTTAATTAAAAATGTTAAATCTTGTTTTGATTATAATTCTGTTAAAGAAGAACTCAAGGTTTTAGAAAAAGGACTTTTAATTTCAAAAGAGCATAATGAAAAATTGATAAAAGAAAATGATAACTTAAAGGATAAACTAGAATCATTAAAAATGTTTATTCAAAAATTTTCATATAATGAAAAATCTCTTTTTTCTAGTTTATCAACTTTTCAAAAGTCTAAAAACTTAACTTCATATTATAAGAGTAGGTATATAAGAAAGAGTGGAAATGAAAATCATCTAAATAAGGACCAATCATTTAAAATATATTGTAACCCACTCTTTCAAAAATCACTTCTAAAGAAAGACAATCACTCTTATAAAATTTCAAACAATCCATATAATAAAAATCATTATGATTATCAACATCAAGCTATTTTGAAAAATAATTTAAATAAACATAAACATCCAATGAATTATTTTTCAAACAATTCACATAATCATTATATGGATTTAAGTGATAAACAACCAATGTATGAATGGAGACCCATAAAGAAAAATGACATATCAACATTAATTAAAAAGGCTCATTCATCATTAACTTCTCAAAAGCCTACACGATGTATTTGGGTACCCAAAGGAACCATCCCACATGGTCAACTTTGGATACCTAAATCTCTTACTCATTAGTATCCTATCATTTGCATGAAGTAGAAACAATTAAATATGAAATATCATTACTCTACTTCATGATATGCTTAATTGCTTTTTCTTTTATTTATTTTCTTATTTTTGAGCCAACACGCTAAGGTCACTTAGATATATTATGAAATATGACTTTTACATTTTAAGCCTAATGTTTATCAAATCAAATTTGTATTAAAATTGAACATTAAGTCATATATTTTTCAAAGTGATCTATATCTCATCTTTGATTGTACTTTATCCGTTTAAATCCTTTACCCTTAATTGTCTTGAATTATCATTAGAAATTGAATATTGAAATTATTTTCAAGACTAATGAAATTAGCTTTAAAAATGGATTTAAATGATTTATTAAAGGGCTTAAGGTAAAAATTAAAATGCGCAACGTTATGATAATCTTCAATTTTATTTGCTGCATATGATAGCCCCTATAATGAAAAATATTATCTAATAAAATCGAAAACAAAAATTCATCTAAACGCATGCTTAATCTTTCAAAAAGCGAGTTTTTGATCAAAACTTCATATAGCCATAGCTTTTGATCCGCTCGTCCGATTTTCGCGTTTAATATCATTTCGGAAAGAGCACAGAAATCTCCATCTATTGGCAAACTAGGCTTGTTCATTTGAGTTCTTTTGGTGCTGTCAGTTTGCCCAATTTCAACTCCATTTTTAAATGCTATCTTAGTTCGCTTGATTCGGAAATTTCTATGTTTATGGATTTTTTTTTTCATCACATGCTATCCTTAGTATAATTGTTTCATATCTCATATTATGTGTGTGATGTGTGTCACCAATGTTTGCATGTAATTTAGACCTTAGAATCATCTTATATCATTAAGATCAAATCAAAAGTTTAATCATTTCATTATAGGTCTAAAGAAAATTAATTTGTAAACTTCTCATATTACATGCAACATTATCTCCATTAATTCTATGTAATAACATTGCATTCAAACGTATCATTCTAGCATCACTTCTTAATTTGTGCTTAAATTTTTATGCTGGGTAGAACATTTACAATGTTATTAAAATATCATAATAACTATGTGATTTGATATATATATAATACTAAAATTCCAACAAACACATAGTTTATGGATTATTCATTAGAATATTTATGAATATTGTTTCATGAATCATTCTTATCATGCAAAACCAAAGATCAATAAATTTAATTATTGAAAGCAATCTTATAAAAATTCAAAAACTTTATATATATATGATCTTTGTCTTTTATATGATTGGATGATCATCATTTTTCCTAGACTTACAAATCAATCATGTTCTTTCAAAAGAAAATCACTATATCACTATATCATAAGTCTAGAAGGATTAGAATTCTCATACATCATGATGATCTAACATATATTCTATGCAAAAATTCCCTTTAATCATAAATCATAATTCATGTTCTATCAAGACATATCTCAAATCTATAATAGGAATTATGAATCTTATGATAAAAATTATGAATAATGTTTTCTTTACATTATTTGATGTATTGATTTGCTTTGCTAGTAATTGCATGTATCTCTCATATTTGTAGACCCTATAATCAACTTTGCAATGAAGATATACATCAAACTTAATCATCACTCTATTCTAGATCTATAATTTGAAATTCTATTTTGGAATACATGCAATTTCAATATAAATCTTATGACATGACATTAAACTCAAAACTCATCATACTAGCATTGTCACTTATTGAATATTAGTAATTGTGCTAGTTATCTCATTTCGTCATCTCATAATAAGTAGAAAAACTATGCGGCTTTATAACTCTTCACAAAAACCCATAGTTTACATATCAACCCATAGATTTAAAAAGCATAGGTTGTCCAAAAGATTATTCACCTATGACTTCATATCTCACAATAGCGAGGGCGTAGGGTTGTATGCATTAGAGACCTAACCTCTAAGTCATGTCTTGTCCTTAACCGGGGAGGGTTCCAGTGGGGCCTTGCGAGGCACTGGGGGGAAAGAGTGCTAGGTTGAGTGTTCTCTAGTGTGTGCATATGAGACTAACACCCCAACCTACGACATGCGTGCAGCTCCTCATGCCCATCCGTCACTTAGTACGGGGCTAGGGTGTAGACATTTAGTCGGGGTAGTTTCTAATCTTAGGACATACCTATATTACGTACTGCATGAACATTTTATTTACTTATCACTTAAATCATGCATATTTTGGGTTGTTTAATAAAAATGTCCTCATGTGTTTGCATAATTTATCTTTTTGAGCTTAAATGTTTTTGTAAAACACATGTATTTGAAAAAGCTAAAGTTTTATGCAAATTTGAGCAATCAAGACATCTCTGAAAATTCTGAAATTTCAGCATGGAACTACTCTAAGGACACTTAATCAAAATAAAAAATCAGATTTTTAAAATTCTCAAAAAATCGAGTACTGTTTCCAGCGCTAGCGCTAGCGCCGGCGCTAGCGTGGGTGTTGGAATTTTCTGATTTTTAAAATTTCTGAAAATCCATAAAAATATGTTGGTTCATATTTTCTACTTATTTGTTGTGTTTCTGACTTTTGTTATTTTTGTTTTTTTTTATTATGAAAAATCTACTACAAAAATTCAAAATTCAAAAATTACAAAAATATGTTTTTGTGATTTTCTGTTTTTATTTGATTTAAAAAAAATGATTAAACTTAAAAAAAACTGTATGATCTTTATTGCCAATATCAAGCATGTATGAATTCTATTATTTAGAATTATTTACAATGTTAAAATTTATTTCTTGAAATTTCTATGAACATTGTTTTGATTATCATGCTTGTAATTTTTTTCTTAATGGAATAGCATCTCTTCAATATTTAACTCAAACATCAACTTTTCAAATTTAAAACTCATTATTCTTTATATGGTTTTATCTTCTAAAATGATGTTTATATTTAAGAGTGCTTATTATTTTTAACACTGTGTTTTTCCTTTAAACAATTGGTATCAGAGGAAGGTTATTCCAAATCGGCTTAACAACCGGGAATAACGACGTCTCTTGATCATGATCTCGAGGCTTCAACCTTCCTTTCAGAGATCTGAATTTCTAGGGAGTTCTTATTTTATCTTGTATTGTCATTTATATACATTTTACTTTGTATTGGTAGGGAAAATTGCTTCCTTGTGCGGAGCGTCTAAGTCCTTGCGTGGCTTAGGGGAAAATCGCTTCCTTGTGCGGAGCGTCCAAGTCCTTGCGTGGCTTGGTGGGAAATCGTGGCCTTGTGTGCTACGTCTAGATCTTGGGAAGATCTAGAGGATAGGCTTGGGCTTGGTCTAGGGAGAGACAAGTGATAGCCTTCCGATCCTTGGGAGAAGGATTGGTAAACAAAAAGAAATTTACATTTGTACGCCTCCGATTTCTAGCGATATAGAAATCAAATTTATGTAAACACTTTTTCATATATATAATCATGTCTCTTTTGTGTTTACTTGATTTGTATCATTTGGCGTAATCTCTATTATATTGTGTTCTAAGTTTTCAATTCTAAATCTAAATTGTTTATTTCAATCTCCTTCATTATAAAACAATTTAGTAATTATCTTGAAAATTATAGAAAGAATTTTATTCCCTTATTCACCCCCCCTCTAAGGGCGCCGTAAGATCCAACAGGTGGACCCCCCCCCCCCCCCAAGGCCACGTAGACAGAAGTCAAAGGTCAAAGGGTCAGCACAGAGACCAGCTGTCCAAGACACAAAGCAACTCAGCCAGCAGGAGCAAGATACGAGCTGGGCGAGCAAGACGCGAGCTGGGCGAGAGCAAGTGGCGACTATGGAGAGCAGGTGGCGACTATGGAGAGCAGGTGGCGACTATGGAGAGCAGGTGGCGACTATGGAGAGCAGGTGGCGACTATGGAGAGCAGGTGGCGAATATGGAGAGCAGGTGGCGACTATGGAGAGCAGGTGGCGACTATGAAGAGCAAGTGACGACTATGGCATGGTACTCGCCGAGTAACCCATAGTTGCCGGGTTGGGGGCTGGGCTATAAAAGGCCCCCCCTACCCTTTGGTTTTCCTATAAATAAGACCCCAGGGGTACTTGGATTGGCACCTGGACTTGAGCTTTTGGACCCCGATTCCCGAACTCTCGAGCCCGTCACCCTTGCTTTCAGCCAAGTCGGTGCCTTCCCTGTACCAAGCTCGGCCACTTTGGTTTCGGAGTGGAAGACTCTCTCGAGCTTCTGGGTACGTGGTGGGACCTCCCTGCCGCAGCACCTGGGGTCCTGTTTGTTGCTCTTCTAGCTTCTTCGTCGTTGCCAGCCAAGCCATCTCGTCGGGCAGCTGGGCGAGTAGCCTCCGGCTGCATCGGTCCGAATCTTGAGGTCAGGATTTTCCTGGCGTCAACACTTTGGTGCGGTGAGCGTGGACCGCAGTCAGAGAAGGAAAGTTCGGCAAAAAGGCGAGATGGTCACAGTTGGCGACCATGAGGAAGTAGTCGGCAACTCGCCCGCAGGCGGCGAGTTCGTGACGCTAGCAGTTTTCGAAGCCTTCGCGCAGCGCATGGAGGGGATCTTGCAAGCAGCGCTTCAGCCGCGCGCCGAGGTCACGGCGACCTCGCCGCATCGCCCGGTTCTGACCGAGGGAAGGAGTCCCCCTCGGCGAGCAGGAAAGGAGCACGTGGAGGATGAGACCGAGCAACCAAGGAGGTCGCAGTTCTACCAGCCGACCTCGCAAGGGATTCGCTTCCGCGAGACGGACGAGCAGGCGAGGTATCAGGATACTCGCCCATATGGCGAGTATGGTCAGGATACTCGCCCCTATGGCGAGTATGGTTATGATAGTCGCCAGGTGGAAGATCGTCGCCAGATTGGGGGTAGGAGCCCATTCTGTTAGGAGATCATCGTCGCGCCAGTGCTGGAAAGGTTCAGGGATCCCCCGATGAATTACTACTCAGTGAGGAATCGTGCTAGGCAAGAAGTGCGTAAGGAGGAAGGATGCATGGAGTCGATGGTTGCTGTCCGTCAGGTAAACAGACGTAATCGGAAGGGTAACCGGAGGAGGAATAGGGATCGGGTCAGCCAAGGATGTCAAGGAAGGATCAAGGCCGGGGAGGTAGGAGTGAGTTTTGGAGAAGCGGAGCTCGGATCTTTCCGCAAAATGAATTTCCACCAGGCCTACCGCCAGAATGTCGCTCTGACCTCTCAAGCACCACCTCCGCTAGAGGAAATCACCTTCTCGGAGGAGGGCATGTTAAGGGATGAGAATCCCTTCCATGAGGCCCATGTGATTGATGCGATCGTCGAAGACTTCACCGTCAACCGAATCCTGGAGTGCAACGGGGGATCTGTCTGTGTCATCTTTACGTCGTTCTCACGAACACGTTTGACAACCTGGAGGTCGAGACAATCAGGATGATGATCCTGGACAGTTCCCTTTTTTGATTTCTTAGGTAAGCAAAAGATGGACGCGGCAGGAAGATCAGCCGCCGTCGGGAAGCTTAACCCAAGACGGGAAGAACCCTTCATCGTGAAGGGGAGCTGTTGGAAAACACATGGAATGGCGACAACTTGAAAGGGTTTGGCTCCTGAACGGGAGTATGTACACATCCCACCCCTGTAAATTTGTTATCCATAAATAAAACCATCACCTCCCTGAAACATGGGAAATGGTGAGTCTTTTGTCTCTTTCGGCTATGTGTTTTCAAGAAAGAAGAAAGCAAGCGAAGCCGATCTCCACGACAGGTTGGGAAACTGGCCTCCGACTTGATTCTCGTAAAACCCAGAACGAATGATGGGACAATTCCCCGGTTGAGCGTTCCCCTAAGTCCAAGCCTCTGCAATGACGGCCGAGATCAGCTCCCCCCTTGCACGTTGGCCGCGGTTCCCACCGACTGCATTTCTTATCCGACTGGGGATATTATCAGGAAGAAGTCTGGACGCCGACCTCCCAATTCGACGAAGAGATGATCGACTTAAACTGATCAGGGGACTCTTGGATAAAGGTGTTGTGTACCCTCGAGGGCTGAAAGCTCGTAACAAAGCAATTCGTTTCCAATTATTTCCTCCAATTGTGTGAGTTAATGTGCTTAAGTGTGCTTAACTCCCCGTTCAAATTGTTGAGCAATAGGAAACAGGTTGGGTCAACATTCAGCACCCAAGTAGGATAGAGACCTTGGGATGTTGTGATCCCTTGGAAGGTGCTCCATTGGAACCTCCCCGACAGTCATTCCCTACTGTGTCGACCTCTTCAACAGCATCAACATGATCAGCAAGATGGAGGCCTCGGGATGCCGGCAGAGTGGAGACCTCGAGTGTGTATGTCCAGAAGGACCCCCCCGAGAATCATGCCCTATCCAGGCAAGGCGATGAAATTCAACCAAAGCGATCATCGATTCACGTCACGAGTGGGTTAGAGGATGAGTATCCTGCTTAGCTCTCATAACATCCAGAGCGGGTGATGGGATAGTATACCAAGTTTTTTAATGCGTCCTCCTAAGACCAAGCCTCTGTACTGATGGTTGAGATCAGCTCCCCCCTTGCACGCTGACCGAGCTACCCTCCGATTGTACTTCTCATCCGTTTGGAGAGATTATCAGAGTAGAGTTGGAAACCACCCTCCTAGCCCGAAGTTGCTCACACCCTCGAGTGAAAAGAAGTCATCGAGTTGTGGAGTTGTCGTAGTCCAGGCCTCTGCCCGACCTCTTCTCCAGCAAGCCGGCTACTTGCCTCCTCGGATGACTCCATCTCTCCACCTCTAGTTAAGCTCGGCTCCTAGAAGGTGTCGACCTTCTCTCCGCCTCTAGTTGAGCTCGGCTCCTAGAAGGTGTCGACCTCATATCCGCCTCTAGTTGAGCTCGGCTCCTAGAAGGTGTCGACCTCATATCCGCCTCTAGTTGAGCTCGGCTCCTAGAAGGTGTCGACCTTGTCTCCACTTCCAGTTGAGCTCGGCTCCTGTGAAGTGTCGACCATCTCTCCACTTCCAGTTGAGCTCGGCTCCTGTGAAGTGTCGACCATCTCTCCACTTCCAGTTGAGCTTGGCTCCTGTGAAGTGTCGACCATCTCTCCACTTCCAGTTGAGCTCGGCTCCTAGAAAGTGTCGACCTTCTCTCCGCCTCTAGTTGAGCTCGGCTCCTAGAAGGTGTCGACCTCATATCCGCCTCTCGTTGAGCTCGGCTCCTAGAAGGTGTCGACCTTGTCTCCACTTCCAGTTGAGCTCGGCTCCTGTGAAGTGTCGACCATCTCTCCACTTCCAGTTGAGCTCGGCTCCTGTGAAGTGTCGACCATCTCTCCACTTCCAGTTGAGCTCGGCTCCTGTGAAGTGTCGACCATCTCTCCACTTCCAGTTGAGCTCGGCTCCTGTGAAGTGTCGACCATCTCTCCACCTCTAGTCGAGCTCGGCTCCTAGAAAGTGTCGACCTTCTCTCTGCCTCTAGTTGAGCTCGGCTCCTAGAAGGTGTCGACTTTCTCTCTGCCTCTAGTTGAGCTCGGCTCCTAGAAGGTGTCGAACTTGTCTCCACTTCCAGTTGAGCTCGGCTCCTGTGAAGTGTCAACCATCTCTCCACTTCCAGTTGAGCTCGGCTCCTGTGAAGTGTCGACAATCTCTCCACCTCTAGTCGAGCTCGGCTCCTAGAAAGTGTCGACCTTCTCTCTGCCTCTAGTTGAGCTCGGCTCCTAGAAGGTGTCTACCTTCTCTCTGCCTCTAGTTGAGCTCGGCTCCTAGAAGGTGTCGAACTTGTCTCCACTTGCAGTTGAGCTCGGCTCCTGTGAAGTGTCGACCATCTCTCCACTTCCAGTTGAGCTCGGCTCCTGTGAAGTGTCGACCATCTCTCCACCTTTAGTCGAGCTCGGCTCCTAGAAAGTGTCGACCTTCTCTCTGCCTCTAGTTGAGCTCGGCTCCTAGAAAGTGTCGACCTTCTCTCCGCCTCTAGTTGAGCTCGGCTCCTAGAAGGTGTCGACCTCATATCCGCCTCTCGTTGAGCTCGGCTCCTAGAAGGTGTCGACCTTGTCTCCACTTCCAGTTGAGCTCGGCTCCTGTGAAGTGTCGACCATCTCTCCACTTCCAGTTGAGCTCGGCTCCTGTGAAGTGTCGACCATCTCTCCACTTCCAGTTGAGCTCGGCTCCTGTGAAGTGTCGACCATCTCTCCACTTCCAGTTGAGCTCGGCTCCTGTGAAGTGTCGACCATCTCTCCACCTCTAGTCGAGCTCGGCTCCTAGAAAGTGTCGACCTTCTCTCTGCCTCTAGTTGAGCTCGGCTCCTAGAAGGCGTCGACCTTCTCTCTGCCTCTAGTTGAGCTCGGCTCCTAGAAGGTGTCGAAGTTGTCTCCACTTCCAGTTGAGCTCGGCTCCTGTGAAGTGTCGACCATCTCTCCACTTCCAGTTGAGCTCGGCTCCTGTGAAGTGTCGACCATCTCTCCACTTCCAGTTGAGCTCGGCTCCTGTGAAGTGTCGACCATCTCTCCACCTCTAGTCTAGCTCGGCTCCTAGAAAGTGTCGACCTTCTCTCCGCCTCTAGTTGAGCTCGGCTCCTAGAAGGTGTCGACCTTCTCTCTGCCTCTAGTTGAGCTCGGCTCCTAGAAGGTGTCGAACTTGTCTCCACTTCCAGTTGAGCTCGGCTCCTGTGAAGTGTCGACCATCTCTCCACTTCCAGTTGAGCTCGGCTCCTGTGAAGTGTCGACCATCTCTCCACTTCCAGTTGAGCTCGGCTCCTGTGAAGTGTCGACCATCTCTCCACCTCTAGTCGAGCTCGGCTCCTAGAAAGTGTCGACCTTCTCTCCGCCTCTAGTTGAGCTCGGCTCCTAGAAGGTGTCGACCTTCTCTCTGCCTCTAGTTGAGCTCGGCTCCTAGAAGGTGTCGAACTTGTCTCCACTTCCAGTTGAGCTCGGCTCCTGTGAAGTGTCGACCATCTCTCCACTTCCAATTGAGCTCGCCTCCTGTGAAGTGTCGACCATCTCTCCACTTCCAGTTGAGCTCGGCTCCTGTGAAGTGTCGACCATCTCTCCACTTCCAGTTGAGCTCGGCTCCTGTGAAGTGTCGACCATCTCTCCACCTCTAGTCGAGCTCGGCTCCTAGAAAGTGTCGACCTTCTCTCCGCCTCTAGTTGAGCTCGGCTCCTAGAAGGTGTCGAACTTGTATCCGCCTCCTGTTGAGCTCGACTCCTATGAGGTGTCGACCTTTTCTCGCCAGAAAGACAGCTCGCCAGAAAGACAACTCGTCGAATAAGGGTTGGATGATTCTTTCCGAGCAACTACGTTACTCGTAAAGAGCGGGGATTGTGTACAACCCTCATTCTCTGAGGGTGGACCCCCCCCCCCCCCCCCCCCCAAGGCCACGTAGACAGAAGTCAAAGGTCAAAGGGTCAGCACAGAGACCAGCAGTCCAAGACACAAGGCAACTCAGCCAGCAGGAGCAAGACACGAGCTGGGCGAGCAAGACGCGAGCTGGGCGAGAGCAAGTGGCGACTATGGAGAGCAGGTGGCGACTATGGAGAGCAGGTGGCGACTATGGAGAGCAGGTGACGACTATGGAGAGAAGGTGGCGACTATGGAGAGCAGGTGGCGACTATGGAGAGCAGGTGGCGACTATGGAGAGCAGGTGGCGACTATGAAGAGCAAGTGATGACTATGGCATGGTACTCGCCGAGTAACCTATAGTCGCTGGGTTGGGGGCTGGGCTATAAAAGGCCCCCTTACCCTTTGGTTTTCCTATAAATAGGACCCCAGGGGTACTTGGATTGGCACCTGGACTTGAGCTTTTGGACCACGATTCTCGAACTCTCGAGCCCGTCACCCTTGCTTTCAGCCAAGTCGGTGCCTTCCCTGTACCAAGCTCGGCCACTTTGGTTTCGGAGGGGAAGACTCTCTCGAGCTTCTGGGTACGTGGTGGGACCTCCCTGCCGCAGCACCTGGGGTCCTGTTTGTTGCTCTTCTAGCTTCTTCGTCGTTGCCAGCCAAGCCATCTCGTCGGGCTGCTGGGCGAGTAGCCTCCGGCTGCATCGGTCCGAATCTTGAGGTCAGGATTTTCTTGGCGTCAACAAGCGTATCATTATCTCTTTCACACTCGATTGAGAAAATGTTGATTAAATTCAACTTATATGATTCTATTCCCGCTTCTACTCCATATGACGCTAGTGCAAAACTTTGTAAAAATACCAATGAACATGTTGATCAACATAGGTATGCACAAATGATAGGATCACTCCTATACATAGCTAACCGCACTAGGCCCGACATTTCCTATGTCGTAGGCTGCCTTAGTAGATATACTAGTAATCCAAGTGATGAACATTGGATAGCACTAAATAGAATATTTAAATATCTTCGTGGAACTATGGATTATAGTTTAGTGTACACGGGATTTCCCGGAGTACTAGAAGGATATTCAGATGCCAATTGGGTAACTGATTCGTTAGACGTTAAGTCAACGACGAGCTATGTATTCCTCTTTGGAGGTGCTGCCATTTCATGGGCTTCTACAAAAAAAACAGTTATTTCTAGAAGCACCATGGAATCAGAGCTTATAGCTTTGGACACTACATGTGCCGAAGCAGAATGGATTAAAAATTTACTTAGTGAAATTCCAATAATTGAAAACCCCATGCATGCTATCTCTTTACATTGTGATAATAAAAGTGTTATTGATTTAACTGCTTCTAATAGTACTAATTCCAAAATGAATAAGTTCATGAGAATCAGGTACAAGTCCGTGAAGCAAAGAAGAAAAGAAGTGATATCACTCAACTATGTAAAGTCAGAATTGAATCTAGCTGATAATCTTACCAAGGGATTGTCCCGAAGGGAGATATTGTTGTCATCGAGGGGAATGAGGCTTAAGCCCACATGATTTGCTGCCAACGGTGGATACCCAACCCATGTGATTGGAGATCCCATGAAGTGGGTTCAATGTGGTAGAAACGAAACCGTTGATGTATCGTAGTTGGGAGCACAAAATATAAGGTTGAGAAAACCTTCAACCCATTCCTATGATGTTGTGCTCTACGTAACAAGTTAGGATGAACTTAATTAAGTTCTTAATGGTTGTCAAAGGCATATTTCTTTGCGAGATATTGGTTACGAATATCTCTTGAGGCACCACCTATGTGGGGGTTGTTGTGAGGCCGCAACTTTGGGATCCGGGCTGAACCCAAAATAACTCTCATGAAAAATCAAGGAATGCGCATGGCCATTAACGCGCCCACCGCCATAACCCAAGAACAACCAATCTTTTGTGTGCTTATCTAATTTACCGGTCAAAAGTGTATAATTCAAAGCCTCTGGCACATTATACTCTTCGGTAGAGGAAGTAAGTACTAAGTATAGATTCAAGGTAACCATTCCATCTATACCCATTGCATTAGATACAACTTGATGAAGCAAATTTGTATTTGATTTTATTTATTATTAGTAATATCATATTTATGAAGTTCGTTTTTGGTTTATCGCTTTTGTGGGGGATTGTTAGAAATTTTAATTATAAAATATTATAAATTAAATGTTTTGATTGGAGCTAAATGGTGTTTGGTGTTTGGGCTCCTCATTATGATGAAAAAGCTCAAAACCAAACTTGGAGGGAATCCAAATTTTTGGAGGGAAACCTTTCATGAATGAAAGGATGAACCTTTAGTCTCACCTTGCTTATTAGCTCTCTAGCCAAAGAGTTTATATATGTTTTCACACCTTCTTATTTGTTCAAAAGAACATAAGGAGAAACTATGAACCACACGCGCGCGCGCGCGCACGCACCGCACAGGACCGGATCCGGATTTCGGATTTGGGATTTGGAGAATAATTGAATTGAATTGTATTTTTGTACAAAATAGTTTCAGAGTTTTTTACTCGGAGTTGCGTCGATTAGAATTCGGAGCTGCGTCGAATAGATTTCGACGTAGCGTCGATAGGACTCGACGCTTGCGTCGATAAGCCTTGCGTCGATAGAACTCGACGTAGCGTCGATATGCACTCGACGCAACGCATTCTGCCGTTTTACGCGTTTTTCTTTTGCCGCTCCTTTATGCGTGTTTCTCGCCATGATTTACGTTGGAAATCTTCAACGTATTTCTTCCCGATCAAGATCTTCCCTTTTGTAACCGTTAATACTTATTATGACATTTATTTTATTGCCGTTTTCTGAGATCCTATTTTGGAGGAGATCTTGCGATCCGAGTTTTATATATATTCGTTCTTTCTGTAGTTCTAGACGGTCTTACATGCTCTCATACGCTCTTCTGCTCTCGCTATTCTGTGACGATCTTCTACGTGATTTCATTTCTTTACATTTGCTTCATCAAGTGGGGGTTCGGGTGCTCTGTGCTTCTTCGGTGTCCGCGCACATCGGAGTTTCGGGATCTAGCCGGGTGTTGTACCTTGGAGGAGTGAGCATCGGTTGAAAGCCCTGCCGGAGGGTGGTGCAACTTTTTTAGGGCAGTGATCACACGTCTTACCCAGGCTCGATTCTGAACTATATATATATTTCCTTTCTTTTATTTCTCATCCCTTCATGCAACTTTATTATTATTGCTGATCATAAATATATATATATATATTGTTTTCTGCAAAGTTTTAAAACCAAAAAATTACATTATTTATATATTAATATAGGAATATAGTAAAAATATTCCAACACAAACTACTTCTTTAATGTAGTTAAAGATATAGAGTGGAGAGCACAAACAATTCTATAAAAGAGTTTATGGTTCTATATATGATTATCAAAAATATATGAACCGTCCGATCCTTTTACTAGAAATATGATTTTATGAGAAAAAAGAAGAATTGTGGGAGATTTTTTTTTCCAAAATCTCTTAAAACCACTAGATAGCTAGGAGCTAGGAGAGAGAGAGAGAGAGAGGAAAAGTTAGAAGAACGGTCGGAGCGTGTGCGCACCCAAAATTTTCACCGACAGGTGGAGTCTATTATTCATGCTTGGTAGTAGTATCGTGCGCGACCTCTACATTTATTTATAATAATTTTTCCAACTTTTGATAAGTGAATTATATTTTATTTTTTTATTTAATTTTAAAAAATATGTTCGGCGTCCTTTTATTAAAATTTAGAAAGTGTGTCATCTTAAAGGCGCAAATTTAGCTCCCGTCTCGTGTCTACACGGTTACGCCCGAGCCGGCCCTAGGGGGTCTTAGGTGGCCCCCATTTTCACTCCAGGCCCGGCCTGCAGTCGAGCACAGGGCCAGGCCTAGGCACAGGGCCAAGCACTAGGTGGCCCGGTGTTGGCGTGGACAAGGCCCTCGCCAGGCTCCAGGCCTGGGCCTGATCCTCGATTTAAGCTGCCGACACATCTGTTGGCCGTTGAAGTAAGCAATTGCTGATTCTCAGCTTTCTGTCGCCTACTGCACTAGTAGCAGGCGACGACACGCCTAGCCTAGTGTCCCGGTGACAAAAAAAAATTCAACTTTATGTAAATTGTTTTAACTATGTAATTTTAACATATTGTAAACCATTTTAAGATACAAAATATTATAAAAAAAAATTAATTTTTTGTCCTGAGCCCGATTAAAGCCCGGTTGTGAGGCACTTCAAGATCCCTTTTTAAACGGAAACCCTGACCGGCCTAAGTCGGTCACTTTATTTGCATGACTAGTCTGTAAATATATATTTGGATAAAATATGACGGGTCGGATGTATAACGGGTACGGACGGATACGGGGATATCCGTCACCTGTTACTATTTGGGTTTATCTATATAAACCCCCTAGGGGCAACGGAGAGTTCATTCCACTTTGATGTTCCTCCGGATACTTCAAGCAAAACTTATAACAATCTTGAAAACCCAAAAATAAGATTTTGCTCTCCCCTCTCGCGTACGCACGCCCTCTCCAGGAATTGCTCTCGTAACCGCCGGTTTCGCCTGGGATTGCCGCTGGAACCGCTCGGATTCCGGTATCCGCAGTTGCGCCGCCGGCTCTCTCCCTCTCGTGCGCCGCTATTGCAGAAGAGGCGTCGCACGATCGCTAACCCAGCAGGGCTCGCTCGCCGTTCTCCATCGTTGTCGAGGAGATCCGCCCTCCGTCGACGCTGCTTCGTCCCGCAGCCCCTTGGACGAACTCGCACCTCCGATTTTCCTCTCACGGGAGTTCGCAGACGTTGTCGTGGGGCTCGTCCGCTACTGCTACCTCCATTGCAGCCGCCCGGACGAAGACGTAACCGTCGCGAGCCGTAACCGTCGCGGGTCGTAACCGCCACCGCGAATCATAACCGCCACCGCTTACGCGATCCGCCGCGTTGTCTCCACTGCCGCTCCCTTCCAGTCCAGATCCCTCCCAGCCGCTGACGTCAGTCTCCCGCCGCCGCCGTCGTCTTCCACGATCACGGAGTGCAACCCCAAGCGCTACCGCCAGCGCTATCAGTAAGCACCTGGCGCTAGCGGCTGAACTTGCTACTGCCCAGGCTACCTCCGGCGCTAGCGACAGAGTCCCTTTTTCCTCCATTTGATGACCTGATCTCGTCTGTAGGGCGCACAATGATGAAGGGGAATAATCTTTCACCCCCCTTTCCGATGATCAAGTTGGAGAAGTTCACGGCGACTGAGTTCAACGACTGGAAGTTGAATACTCAGTTCGGGATGAAGTACCTGAACGTGTTCTACACCGTTTAGTCTGATCGTGCTGGGGTCGCCGGGACTGATGACGAAGCTCAGTGGGTTTTTGATGAAGACTTATGCCGCAATTAACTGCTGAACTGTCTGTTTTCCAGTCTGGCAAAGACGTACATGAAGATGAAGTCAGCTAAGGAGATTTGGGATGCACTGGAGGAGCACTTCAGGCAAGAGGAGGATCTGTCCAAGACGCACCTGGTGGACAAGTAGTTCCACTCCTTCACTTTCGACGAGGAGAAAGTCATTCTCCCTCAGGTATCGGAATTCGAAAACCTAGTCGATTCTTTGCATAGTGAGTCTATTTCGTTGCTAGATAGTTTTGTTGTTGGCACAATTGTGTTCAAATTGTCTTCCACGTGGTACAATTTCAAAACTGAAATGTATTGCAAGAATATGCAGGTGGGTCTAAACGAACTCAAGCGTTTTATATGCATTGAGGACGAAAATAGGATTTGACACGCCTTAGAAGTTGTTAGCAAGCAGAAGGTTGCTGCTAACATGATTACAAACTCTAAACGCGTGTCGAACCCTAGGAAATCCAAACCCAACTCTAGTAGCTCTCAGGTTGCAGGCCCAGTAAACACATTAAAAATTTTAAGTGGAAGTGTTTTAACTGCAACAAGTGGGGACACTGTGCATCTGATTGCAAGCTTCCTCGCAAGGAAAGGGGCAAAGCACCACAAGAAGGCAACCAAGCTAATATGGTTAGCCTCACTGAGCCATCCAACTTTGTCGTCATGGTTGGAAACGAGAATGCCAGTACAGAGTGGTACCTTGACTCGGTGGCAACGTGTCACGTTTGCAATAATTCTAATCTGATGACAGGACTCACTGATGCGAAAGAATCGGTGACCGTTGCAAATGGTGAGACAGCTGGCATTTTGGAGGTGGGGAATGCGACATTACTGCTCTCCTCAGGTAAAACCTCAGCTCTCAAAAATATTAAGTTTATCCCTTCACTAGCTGCTAACTTAGTGTCTATCAGTTTACTTTGTGATGCTGATATGTCTTTTAATTTCTGTAGCGATAGAGTAACACTGTCAGTTAACTCACACTATTTTGGATGTGTCTACATCCAAAATAGGATGTGCAGACTAAGTCTAGCAAACGAATTAGTTCAACAAGTTCAATCAAACTTAGTTAGCCCTAAGACTCTACATGAGAGACTATGACACGTAAACTATAGGAAATTTTTCCAAATTGTTAGAACTCACCAGATCGCTTTAGACACTACAGAAAAACCTGATAAATGTGAAGTGTGTGCTCAGACTAAGATCACTAGGAAACCTTTTAGTGCGGTTACTAGGAGCACAACACCCTTAGAACTAATACATTCCGACATATGTGACTTCAAAAGCTTTGTCACTAGAGGAGGCAAGAAGTATTTGATCACCTTTATAGATGACTTCTCTAGGTTTTGTCACATCTATCTCTTTAAAACTAAAGACGAAGCGTTTGAAAAATTCTGTATTTTCAAAATCAGGGTAGAAAACCAATTAGACATGAAAATCAAGAGATTTAGAAGTGATAGAAGAGGAGAATACATGTCCAGTGAGTTCAAGTGTTTCCTTGCCCAACAAGGAATCATAGCAGAAACCACTGCTCCTTACTCACCCCAGTCTAATGGCATAGTTGAGCGTAAAAACCAGACGTTAACAGAAATGTGAAACTCTATGCTCTCGACTGCAGACATGCCTTCTGCTTATTGGGGAGAAGCAGTCTTAACTGCAAATCACATTTTAAATAAAGTTTCTCATGCTAAGTTAGAGGTTACACCCTACGAGCTTTGGTTTAAGAGACCCCCGTCTTTTACTAGACTTAAGACCTGGGGTTGTATAGCCTATGCCAGGGTTCCTGACTCTAGACGGTCTAAGATTGGACCTAGGACCAACACATGTGTCTACCTAGGTTGTGCTGAGGATAGTGCTGCAGATAGATTCCTAGATATTTCTAATAATATCATTATAGAATCTAGAGGTGCAGTGTTATTTGAAGATAAGTTCCTCGAGGATAAGATCCTGTCACTCCCAAGTTTGCAAGTAACTATTACTGAAGAAGATCCTGACTCAGTACCGAGCACTTTCTATTCCGTTCCCGTAGACAACTCTGGCCTAAAGTCTAGGAGAACTTCTGTAAGAGAGCGAACTCCCAGAACCTTTGATAGTGACTTTGTCACTTGCCACGTAGAAGCTGATCCATCCACCTATAAGGAAGCTATGAGATCCAGGGATTCCTTACTCTGGAAAGAAGCTATTGATGAAAAGATGAATTATCTATTTCAGAATAACACTTGTACGTTGGTTGATAAGTCAAAAGAGGCTAAAATTGTAGGATGTAAGTGGATTCTGAAGAAGAAACTGGATCCTGATGGTTGCGTAGCTAAGTATAAAGTACGTCTGGTGGCTAAAGGTTTCACACAAGTAAGCGGAGTAGATTACTTTGATGTCTACTCACCCGTGTGTCACTTAGTAACCATTAGGGTCCTCCTTGTTATTGCATCTATTGAGAACTTTATTGTTCATCAAATGGATGTTAAGACTGCGTTCTTGAACGGAGATCTGATCGAAGAGATCTACATGAGTCAACCTAAAGATTTTATTGTAGAAGGTCACAAAACAAAGGTCTGTAAACTACTAAAGTCTTTATACGAACTAAAATAGGCACTCAAACTATGGCATGAGAAATTTGACTACAGTGTAAAGAACATATGATTCATGTCGAGTCTCTCGGATAAATGTTTTTACATACGTCATAGATCAGATAAAGTCGCCATAATTTGCTTGTATGTAGGTGATATGCTAATTCTAGGATCTGATCAATCCGAAGTGGATGACGTTAAGTCAGATCTAATAAAAGAATTTAGCATTGAAGACCTAGGTGTAGCTAACACTATACTAGGCATGTAAGTGAGCTTTGGGAAGAATGACATCTCCCTAAGTCTAAGCCACTACATAAAGTCCATGTTGGACACGTGGGGATACAGTGACAGTAGAGCATTTGAGACTTCAAACGACTACACTAACCGTCTAAAGCCCAATGGAGGAGCTACGGTTAGACAGTTAGATTACTCTAAACTGGTTGATAGTCTCATGTATGCTATGGTCTGGACTAGACCTGACATAGCTTTTATGGTCGGCATGTTATGCAGATTCACTAGTAATCCTGGCCACGAACATTGAAATGCCTTAGATCGGCTAATGAGGTACTTAAAACACACCCAAAAGTTTGCTTTATTCTACTCTGGACATCCTTCAGTTCTTGAAGGATATTCTGATGCATCATGGTGCTCAGAATTAAACGACAACAAGTCCACTAGTGGGTTCGTATTCACACTAGGAGGAGCAGTTGTAGCCTGGAAGTCCAAGAGGCAATTCTGTATTGCTCTCTCTTCTATGGAATTCGAACTCTACGCTCTAGCATCAGCAGGAGAAGAAGCAGAGTGACTAAGAGATTTGGTGATGGACATTCTACTGACGAGCCTGAAAATGAGTTTTGTTGTAGTTTACTGTGACAATCATGCCACTAAAACGATTATTACGAATACTTTGTTCAATGGCAAAAGAAGGCACCTAAGACTGAAACAGCCTTGGTTGACCCCACTCACAAATCAAAGGTTTATGACCCTGATTCATGTGAAATCGAAAGATAATGTTGCAGACGCCTTGACCAAAGGCCTGAATAGAGCTCTCACAATAAAAATATCGGGGGAGATGAGACTAAAGTTTATAGAAATATGAAACTTTCCTCTGTTGCTTATGTTTTGAAAGTGAGAACCTATTGTGACATCCCGACTTTTATTGGGTCACTAGGCCCTAGTGAGCCCAATAAAAGTAGGCCTGAACGGTAGAAATAACCCGGTATAGGGTTATGTGCTACGAACCCCGATCTGACTTCTGTCAGATCCGTTAGACTCGTATGACCAATACGGGTGCAACGGGATTCGTTGCACCGCGATCTGGGGTCGTTTAGAGAAAACGACCATTTTGAGTATCGTTGTGCACCCCTACCACACTATAGTGGGATAGTGGCTAAACATACTCTGAATTGACTTCTGTCAGTTCCATTAGACTCGTATGACCGATACAAGCGCAACGGAATTCATTGCGCCTCGATCCGAGGTCGTTTAGAGAAAACGACCATTTTGAGTATTGTTGTGCGCCCCTACCACACTATAGTGGGATAGTGGCCAAACATTCTCTGAATTAACTTCTGTCAGTTCCATTAGACTCGTATGAACGATACAAGCGCAACAGAATTCGTTGCGCGTCGATCCAAGGTCGTTTAGAGAAAACGACCATTTTGAGTATCGTTGTGCGCCGTTACCACACTATAGTGGGATAGTGGCCAAACATACTCCGATCTGACTTCCGTCAGTCCCATTAAACTCGTATGAACGATACAAGCGCAACGGAATTTGTTGCGCCTCGATCCGAGGTCGTATGGAGAGTATGACATTTTAGGACTATGCAGACCACCTCAGTGCAACGCACGAAATGTGAAGCACACAAACTCGACATCGGCCCCGACAAATCTTGATGGACCCCGGGACCATGAAAGACCCCGCCCTAAGTTGACCTCGGTCAACCCCCCCCCCCCCCCAAGCTTGAAATATGTTGAGAAAAGAAAAGAAAGGGGAGGAGGGAGAGAGAAGCCCCTACCCCAAGGGAGGGGGCTTCCCATGGATGGACAACACCCTATTGGGGCAAAGGGGCAGGAGAGAGGGGGGGGGGGGGGGGGGGGGGGGGGGGGGGGGGGGGAGAAAATATCTCCCCCCACCCATCCCTTCCTTTTAGCCCACGTGGGCTAAAAGGAAGGAGAGGGGAGGCATCCCCCTCCCCTATATAAGGAGGGGCTCAGCCCCTCCCTGAGTGCCAATCCCCCCCACTCAGCCTCCTCCTCCTCCTTCTCCCCTGCCGGCTAGCCCAGCTAGCCCCCTGCCGGAGCCCTGCCCAACCAAACCGCCACCCTCCTCTCCATGGCGAGCCACCACCGTCCCTCCACCTCCCGAGCTCCACCTCCATCACAGGTAGACGCCCTCCCCTCCTCCTTCCTACTCCCCTGAGCCAGGCTGACCCCCTCCCCGTCGTCGGAGCGCCGCCAGCACCACCCCGAGCCTTGCAAGGCTCGGGTGGAGCATGGCCGTGGAAGCCACCCCCCCCCCCCCCCCCCCCACAGCGTCGGAGGTAGCGCTGGGGAAGCAGGTCCCCTCTCGGGGACCACTGTGCCGGCGAAGGGAGGCGGCCGGGCCGCCGGAGGATGCAGCCCCGGCGGCACCCGTGGCCCAGGCCCTCCCCCCCTCGGCTCGTTATTCCTGTACGGGGTAAGACCCCGCCCCCGGCGGCGGCCGGCGGCGGCCGGCGGCGCCAGGCCGCCGGAACCCCGCCGGATGACTGCCCTCTCCCCGGCGCCCCAGCCAGGGGAAGCAGGGAGAGCCCTCCCAGCGGAGGCGGCGGCACAGCCAGCGTGCATGGCGCATGCAGGCCGCTCCACCGCCTCCCTCCCCTTTCTGTCCTCCTTTCCGGTGGCACCCGGCGGCGACAGGCCGCCGGACCACCACCGGAGTGGTTGCCGTCCCCCGACGCACCGACCGGGGGCGGCGCAGGCCCCAACCGGCCGCTGCCCGGCGGCGGCAGCGGCCGCCGCCCGTTTAACAAACGGGAGCCGCACGATCTCCCCCAGGAGATCGGGCGGCTCCTGTTTCCTGGTTTCCCGCCCCCCCCCCCCCCCCCCCCCCCCCCCCCCCCCCCCCCCCCCCCCCCCCCCCCCCCCGCCTCAACATATGTGCCCCCCCCCCCCCACCACAGCGGATCCGCCGCAGACCCGCTGAGGGGGTCGCGGGAGGGCGCAGGGTGCAAGACCCCTGCGCCTTCTCCCTGCCTCTAACCGCACCCCACTCTCCCTTCCCCCTTCCCCATTTTTCTGAGGAAAATGGGGCATTTTTAGCAAAAACTTCCTGAATGAAAAATGTGCCCCACTCTGAGGGGCAGCTCCAGTAATTTTTTGGAATTTTTAGGAAGTCATTTACTATTTTTAAAACCCTACCAAAGGTTTATTTTAAGAAATTTAAAGGCCAAAGAGTTGGGAAAAATCACAAAAAATTATAGGCTCTACTTTAGGGTATTTTGCAAATACTATCAAAAGTTGAAATGGTAAGCTTGTAATTTGGTCCTTTAAAAGCTTTTACAAGCAAAAATAAACGCCCGAAAGGGAGCGAAATTCATCGGAATAAATCGGCGTCCTCGCGACGCGTATTTTAGCGGTATAATAAAATTACGCGTATCGATCTAAGGAATCGATTAGGTTTAAAATATCGATGCAAAAATTGGGACGAAATCGCGGGCGACGCCGCAATGCAGTAATGTCGAGATAATAAAAAGAACGAATCCACGACAAAGGGAAAATACTAAATTTCATGGAACGTAAATAAACTCCTGCGAATGGAGTAGAACCCCTATGAACGGGGAGAAAGCAGAACCTCCTCCTAAGAACGGAGTCGACGTTGAAGCCTCCTGTTATGGAGTGATTGGACTACAAACCCTTTATTTATTTACTGCTTTCAGTACTTTCATTTCTCCAGTCTCGCACTGGTCCTTATTTACTGCTTTCAGTACTTTCAATTCTCCAGTCCCGCACTGGTCCTTATTTACTGCTTTCAGTATTTTCATTTCTCCATTCTCGCACTGGTCCTGTTATTATGGCCCCTTGCTTTCGGCCTATCTTACTGCTTGATATTATAGCCCCCTGCTTTCGGCCCATCTTACTGCTTGATATTATGGCCCCCTGCTTCCGGCCTATTTTACTGTTTATATTGCACTTTCTAATTCAGCGCTAACTTCGGTCCTACACTAGCAAGCGGTGCTTATCCTCCCTTCTGCGAGGCCTTAGCTGGGGAAAACCCAGAGTTGAGCCCCTCCTCCCAGGTTAGCCCCAAGTAAGGAGCCCTCATACCGCTGAGCCTCCCGGTCAGAGGTCGTACGACCGGTTGAGTAAGTTGTCGCGCGTCTTAAAGCGCTTATTCTGTATTTAAAGCAGTTGAAGATTGTTTGGAAGTGGCGGGTCGGTCACGCTCGCAGACCGTTCATACCGGTGCGGGTGGGTTGACGACTCATGGCGACAGGGAGATGTGCACAGCAGGTTATCACCACTCCGAACCTGCGGTTTTGCCTCCGCTGGTCGACCTAAAAATCGGTTCGCCGGATGTCGCTCACATCCAGTTAGTATACCAAGTTGTACAGGAGGGCCTGAGTGATACGATACGACTACACTCAGAAGTGGCAATACTGGCCACTGTCACCGACGGCCACATCGGTGAGGCCCGCGGGGTTAGCTCCCCTGCTTGAAATAAAGCGGTCTAAACTGTGTCGACACATGGTCTTTTGTGTGTGTGCAGGTTTGAATACCTGGGTGCGAGTATGTGCGCGATAGCGTTGTGTATTTATTATACTGCGCAATTATGGATAGTAGGGCGGGAGGCCCTATTTATAGATATATATATATATATATGTACATATATATGATTACCTGCTGCTAACCCTCTTCTTTGTTTCGACTATTTATTTCTGTCCTTTAGCCCGCTCCCCGGATATAGATCCCGGAAGGGGATGTGTTTTCTACTTAGCTCTGTGACTAACGGTTATTTCTTATAACCAATCACAGGAGATGGGACAGCGCGTAGCCCCCGCACCGCAGGATGAGTTACCAGCCTTAGAGATGGCTCGATCGGACACTCCAGCCTCTCCCCTATCTTCCGAGACGTGAGTCCTAGAGTATAGGACTAGCCTAGGGTCTTTGTTATAGTTTATGTAGCCCCGAGGCAGTGGTTGTAAACAATAGGCTTCGGCCTGCTTTAAATATGTAAATACAAGCAGTATGCTGGTTTTGTTCAATTCGATTGCTTCCACTGTGCGTTCTGATGTGATGTTGTGATTCTCGTGCCTGACAAGGAGACCACTCAGTGCTTGAGAGGGTGGGTCGTTGCCATTCGGGAAGCACTAGTGGCCATCTTTGGGCAGTAAGATCCCCCCTCCTTGAACCCGGTTCAGGTCTGGGGAGGGGGGGGGGGTCTTACAAATGGATCAGAGCTACCACTATCCGACCACATGGGGCAGTCTTTCGATCCTCCCTTCCCCGGTTCCGTTTCTTGGTTCGGGACGAACCAGGCAGCGGAAGCCTGGTGGACCCTTTAGGTTTGAGGTTAAGGATTCGAGACTGCACGGTTGTACACCCGCACGCTTTCCGCTTTCTTTTTGTTTCAGTCCTGCAAAATTCCCTTATTTTTGCAAGTACTGATGTTCGTTTGTTACTTCTCCAGATATCGGAGTCGAGTAACGGAAGGTCCTCCTCTAGGGATCAGTACCACCCTACCACTCCACCACCAGCCCCGGCCACTCCAGCCGCAGTTCCGTTTGGGGATACAGAGCTAGGACGGACCCTGATAGCTTTGTTAGCCGCTTTCCAGACGGCCACCCTACGACCACCCCAGCAGGCCACCGTACCCACCGATCTTCTGACGACATTCTGGGGGCTAAGGCCCCCCACCTTCCGAGGTACCGAGTCAGCCATTCAGGCCGAAGAGTGGGTGGAGAGGGTAGAGGAGCTCTTAGTCGGGATGATGTGCCCCGCCATAGCCGCAGTGTCCTTGGTGGTGACCATGCTAGAGGGCTATGCCCGAGATTGGTGAAGAGCAGCCAGCCGCTCCACGTTTAGAGGGCGACCACTCAGCACAATCCTCTGGGGGGAATTCTCAGAGGCCTTCCTAGAGCACTTCATCTCGAACGCAGACAGGATCGCACTTCAGGAGCGTTTCTTACAGATCCGGCAAGGGGAGAGGACGGTACCAGAGTACCAACGAGAGTTCATTCATTTGGCCCGCTTCGCCGGGACTTTAGCAGTTACGGACAGGGATAGAGCGACTAGATTTTACCGAGGACTACGAGACGACCTCCGCCAGGCTCTGATCATGATTTCTCAGGCATCCTTCCACACGATTGCCTCGCACGCCACAACTTTAAAGTTAGATCAGAGGATGGTGGCCCAGCAGCGTAGGGGACATGCGGAGGTTCCCCGGGCACAGGGCCGAGAGAGAGGAGTAGGTCCTCGCAGACAGGACCGGGGTAGGAGACAGCGTCAGCGCCACCAGCCATATGGGCAGGCAGCCCAGCCCCGACCAGCACCCCCAGCCCCAGCACCTCAGGCCGTCCCAGCCGCACGACGAGATGTCCCCTTTGCAAGGAACTGCTACCTATGTCAGCAGCCCCGGCACATACGAGCTTTTTGCCCTCAGGCTACAGGGTGACCCGGTTTAGGAGCAGTACAGAGAGCTGCGGAGAGAGGACAAGGTGGACGCAGAGGATGTCCCGCAGGCAGGAGGGAGCCAGCTAGGCAGGGCAGAGCAGCACCGCTCGAGGCATACGCATTAGATCTCCAGCACGGTCCTGCACCAGATGTAGTGATAGGTATCTACTTTCAGTAGTTACGATATTCTAGGAGGATGTTATAGTCATATATATATGTTGTGACTTTTTGTATATCATGTATAGTCTCTACTCCTGTATACCTGTAAAAAGCTTATGATCATAGTATATACATATTATCAGGTTTACTTTTGGTAGAAGATCATCCCGCTAAAACGCTGTTCGATACCGGTGCCACGCATTCCTTCATCGCACAGAACTTCATCGCTGACAAGGGAAACACTGTACGATCATCCGGGATGTCAATACGAATACGACTTCCGGATGGATCAGATATGACGTCCACAGAAAAGTGTTCCTTCCAAGCAATGCTAGGAGGCATAGAATTCGAAGTCAACGCAACCGTTTTGGCGATAACCGGATTCGACATCATTTTAGGGATGGATTGGTTGGCCGAGCACAGCGCCCAAATCAATTGTTCGACTCGAGAAATCCACCTCCAGAACCCGAATGGGCAATTTATCACACTAGCAGGTATACCCTCTATCACCCGCATTATCTTAACGTCCGCACAAATAGTCAAAGCAGTCCGGCGAAAGGACGAGGTGTACCTAATCTACTTCGAGATGGAGGACAAGACGCAAGTACTCGCTAGGGTGCCCGTAATTAGGGACTTCCCAGACATCTTTCCAGAATCCCTTCCTGGGTTGCCCCCGCAACGGGAAGTGGACTTCCAAATTGAACTTACTCATGGAGCCCGACCCGTATCCCGAGCTCCATACCGAATGGCCCCGAGGGAACTAGCCGAGCTCAAGATTCAACTACAAGAGCTAGTTGACGTAGGTTTCGTCCGCCCAAGTACCTCGCCCTGGGGAGCCCCAATGCTATTCATTAAAAAGAAAGATGGATCCCTGCGTCTTTGTATTGACTATAGGGAACTGAATAAACTCACTGTCCGGAATACCTATCCCCTACCCCGAATAGATGAATTGTTCGATCAATTACAAGGCGCGTCCGTCTTTTCCAAGATGGACTTAAGATCCGGCTATTATCAGCTCAGAGTACGAGAAGAAGACATTCCCAAGACTGCTTTCAGCTCCTGCTATGGACTTTACGAATTCATGGTAATGCCGTTTGGATTAACCAATTCCCCGTCCGCCTTCATGGCTTTAATGAATACGGTGTTTAAACCCTTCCTAGATCACTTCGTGATAGTCTTTATAGACGATATACTCATCTACTCGAAGAACAAAACTGATCATTCCAGACATCTCCAAATGGTTCTGCTCAAGCTAAGGGAGCACTCACTCTTCGCGAAGTTTAGCAAATGTGAGTTCTGGATGGAAGAAGTCGGCTTCCTTGGACACACAGTTAACAAGAACGGGGTAGCGGTGGACCAAGCCAAGGTACAAGAAGTACGAGACTGGCCGCCACTTAAGTCAGCAGCAGACATCAGGAGTTTCCTTGGCCTCGCTGGCTACTACCGTAAGTTCGTAGAAGGATTCTCTAAGATTGCGTTACCACTTACCTCCCTCACCAAAAAGGACGTGACGTTCCAGTGGTCTCCCGAATGCGAAGCCGCGTTCATAGAGCTGAAGAACCGACTGATATCGACCCCGATTCTGACACTCCCCTCAGGTACTGAGGGCTTCCAGATCTACGCCGATGCCTCACTAAAGGGATTGGGAGTCGTGCTAATGCAACACAGCAAGGTAATTGCCTACGCCTCACGTCAGTTAAAGCCTCACGAACTAAACTACGCCACCCATGATCTAGAACTGGGTGCGGTAGTTTTCGCATTAAAAGTGTGGAGGCACTACCTCTACGGAGTGCGATGCGAGATCTTCTCCGATCATAAAAGCCTCAAATACGTCTTCACCCAGAAAGAGCTAAATCTCTGACAGCGCCGATGGTTGGAGTTTCTGTGCGATTATGACTTTGCCCTTCAGTACCACCCTGGCAAAGCCAATAAGGTTGCAGATGCCCTAAGCCGGCAACCTCCGAGGACCGGGAGTTGGCTAGAGATGATACCAGAGGAATTAGTCAAATCCTTGGCAGAATTGGATGTTATCCTCATCGCCCGAAGAAACCCAATGGAATACCAGGCCCAACTTTATTGGATGGAGATACAGTGCGACATCAGGGATAGAATATGAGAGGCACAGAAGATCGACGTAGAAGCAGCCCCGATCATTCAGGCCTTGCAACACGGTGCACAAGAAGACTACAATTTGTATGATGGCATCCTGCAGTACAGACACTGCATATTCATCCCCGCTGCAGAGGGAATCCGGGAAGAGATACTCCGCGAGGCACACCAAACGAGGTATTCAATACACCCGGGGGTAGTAAAAATGTATACAGACCTGCGAAGGACATTATACTGGCCAGGAATGAAGAAGGACGTCACCAATTATTTAGCGCACTGTCAGAACTGTCAAATGGTCAAGGCAGAGTGTCGTAGCCCAGGAGGTTTACAACAACCCCTGCCCATACCAGAATGGAAGTTCGAGGATATTTCCATGGACTTTGTACATGGCTTACCCCGATCTCGTGCAGGGAACGACTCCATATGGGTCGTAGTAGATCGCCTCACTAAGGTAGCCCGTTTTATCCCGAACCGGCAAGGCGACGGTGTCGACATACTAGCCCGACTATTTATAGAACAAGTGGTCTGATTTCATGGGGTACCCAAATCAATCGTCTCTGACCGCGACGGGCGCTTTACATCAAAAGAATGGAGGAGAGTGCAAGCTTATTTGTTAACCAGATTAGCTTTTAGCACCGCCTTCCACCCCCAGGCCGACGAGCAAACAGAAAGGACGAACCGGACGATGGAAGACCTTCTCCAATTATGCATAGTGGAACACAGTGAGCCTTGGGAACAATTACTACCTTTAGTAGAATTCTCATACAATAACAGCTTCCAGGCGAGCATCAAGATGACACCGTACGAAGCCCTCTACGAAAGACGATGTTGAACACCATTATCATGGGCACAAGATGAAGACCCTGAAGCTTTAGGAGTCACCTACATAGATGATACCACCGCCGCAATAAGGTTAATTCGAGAACGTATGCTGGAGGCACAGAGCCGACAAGCCAAATATTACGATGCGCGTCATCGCCTCGTGGAGTTCAAAGTAGGAGACATGGTCTTCTTAAAAATTAAGCCTATGCATGGGATATCCCGAATAAAGAAGCAGAAAAAGCTAGATCCCCGCTATCTGGGCCCATATCAAGTCATAGAAAGAGTTGGACCGGTGGCTTATAGGCTAGCTCTGTCAGTTGAACTGGGAAACCTCCACGACATATTTCACGTCTCTTCACTAAGGCGTGTACTTCGCCAACCAGAGCAACATCTTCTCGTGCCGCCAGCGTCAGTGCAATCAGACCGATCTGTTCAACTTGAACCAGTGAAGATAGTAGATTCCAAGCTCAAGGAATTACGGAACAAAACCATCACGATGGTCAAGATATTATGGTCAAACGGGGGACGCGAGGAATTAACCTGGGAACCAGAAGCTCTCGTCCGAGCAATATACCCGGCATTATTTCCCCAGGTATGCCTCTCTAACCCCTACTTTAAGCAATTTTCGGGGACGAAAATCCCTTTATTTTTATTAGATTGTAACATCCCGACTTTTATTGGGTCACTAGGCCCTAGTGAGCCCAATAAAAGTAGGCCTGAACGGTAGAAATAACCTGGTATAGGGTTATGTGCTACGAACCCCGATCTGACTTCTGTCAGATCCGTTAGACTCGTATGACCAATACGGGTGCAACGGAATTCATTGCACCGCGATCTGGGGTCGTTTAGAGAAAACGACCATTTTGAGTATCGTTGTGCGCCCCAACCACACTATAGTGGGATAGTGGCCAAACATACTCCGAATTGACTTATGTCAGTTCCATTAGACTCGTATGAACGATACAAGCGCAACGGAATTCGTTGCGCCTCGATCCGAGGTCGTTTAGAGAAAACGACCATTTTGAGTATCGTTGTGCGCCCCTACCACACTATAGTGGGATAGTGGCCAAACATACTCCGAATTGACTTCTGTCAGTTCCATTAGACTCGTATGAACGATACAAGCGCAACGGAATTCGTTGCGCCTCGATCCGAGGTCGTTTAGAGAAAACGACTATTTTGAGTATCGTTGTGCGCCGCTACCACAATATAGTGGGATAGTGGCCAAACATACTCCGATCTGACTTCCGTCTGTCCCATTAAACTCGTATGAACGATACAAGTGCAACAGAATTTGTTGCGCCTCGATCCGAGGTCGTATGGAGAGTATGACATTTTAGGACTATGCAGACCACCTCAGTGCAACGCACGAATTGTGAAGCACACAAACTCGGCATCGGCCCCGTCAAATCTTGAAGGACCCCGGGACCATGAAAGACCCCGCCCTAAGTTGACCTCGGTCAACCCCCCCCCCCCCCCCCCCCCCCAAGCTTGAAATCTGTTGAAAAAAGAAAAGAAAGGGGGGGAGAGAGAGAAGCCCCTCCCACAAGGGAGGGGGCTGCCCATGGATGGACAGCCCCCTATTGGGGCAAAGGGGCAGGAGAGAGAAGGGGGTGGGGGAGAAAATATCTCCAGCCGGCCCCTCCCACAAGGGCGCTGACAGGCCGCCGGACCACCACCGGAGTGGTCGCCGGCCCCCGGCCCCAGCCGGCCGCTGCCCGGCGGCGGCAGCGGCCGCCTCCCGTTTAACAAACGGGAGTCGCACGATCTCCCCCAGGAGATCGGGCGGCTCCTGTTTCCTGGTTTCCCCCCCCCCCCCCCCCGCCTCAACATGTGTGCCCCCCCCCCCCCCCCCACAGCGGATCCGCCGCAGATCCGTTGTGGGGGCCGCGGGAGGGCGCAGGGTGCAAGACCCCTGCGCCTTCTCCCTGCCTCTAACCACACCCCACTCTCCCTTCCCCCTTCCCCATTTTTCTGAGGAAAATGGGGCATTTTTTGCAAAAACTTCCTGAATGAAAAATGTGCCCCACTCTGAGGGGAAGCTCCAGTAAATTTTTGGGATTTTTAGGAAGTCATTTACTATTTTTAAAACCCTATCAAAGGTTTATTTTAAGAAATTTATTGGCCAAAAGAGTTGGGAAAAATCACAAAAAATTATAGGCTCTACTTTAGGGTATTTTGCAAATACTACCAAAAGTTGAAATGGTAAGCTTGTCATTTGGTCCTTTAAAAGCTTTTACAAGCAAAAATAAACGCCCGAAAGGGAGCGAAATTCATCGGAATAAATCGGCGTCCTCGCGCGCGTATTTTAGCGGTATAATAAAATTACGCATATCGATCTAAGGAATCGATTAGGTTTAAAATATTGACGCGAAAATTGGGATGAAATCGCGGGTGACGCCGCAATGCAGTAATGCCGAGATAATAAAAAGAACGAATTCACGGCAAAGGGAAAATACTAAATTTCATGGAACGTAAATAAACTCCTGGGAATGGAGTAGAACCCCTATGAACGGGGAGAAAGCAGAACCTCCTCCTAAGAACGGAGTTGACGTTGAAGCCTTCTGTTATGGAGTGATTGGACTACTAACCCTTTATTTATTTACTGCTTTCAGTACTTTCATTTCTCCAGTCTCGCACTGGTCCTTATTTACTGCTTTCAGTACTTTCAATTCTCCAGTCCCGCACTGGTCCTTATTTACTGCTTTTAGTATTTTCATTTCTCCAGTCTCGCACTGGTCCTGTTATTATGGCCCCCTGCTTCCGGCCTATCTTACTGCTTGATATTATGGCCCCCTGCTTTCGGCCTATCTTACTGCTTGATATTATGGCCCCCTGCTTCCGGCCTATTTTACTGCTTATATTGCACTTTCTAATTCAGCGCTAACTTCGGTCCTACGCTAGCAAGCGGTGCTTATCCTCCCTTCTGCGAGGCCTTAATTGGGGAAAACCCGGAGTTGAGCCCCTCCTCCCAAGTTAGCCCCAAGTAAGGAGCCCTCATACCGCTGAGCCTCCCGGTCAGAGGTCGTATGACCGGTTGAGTAAGTTGTCGCGCGTCTTAAAGCGCTTATTCTGTATTTAAAGCAGTTGAAGATTGTTTGGAAGTGGCGGGTCGGTCACCCCCGCAGACCGTTCGTACCGGTGCGGGTGGGTTGACGACTCATGGCGACAGGGAGATGTGCACAGCATGTTATCACCACTCCGATCCTGCAGTTTTGACTCCGCTGGTCGACCTAAAAATCGGTTCGCCGGATGTCGCTCACATCCAGTTAGTACACCAAGTTGTACAGGAGGGCCTGAGGGATACGGTGCGACTACACTCAGAAGTGGCAAGACTGACCACTGTCACCGACGGCCACATCGGTGAGGCCCGCGGGATTAGCTCCCCTGCTTGAAATAAAGCGGTCTAAACTGTGTCGACACAGGGTCTTTTGTGTGTGTGCAAGTTTGAATACCTGCGTGCGAGTATGCGCGAGATAGCGTTGTGTATTTATTATACTGCGCAATTATGGATAGTAGGGCGGGAGGCCCTATTTATATATATATATATATATATATATATATGTGTACATATATATGATTACCTGCTGCTAACCCTCTTCTTTGCTTCAGCTATTTATTTCTGTCCTTTAGCCCGCCCCCCGGATATGGATCCGGGGAGGGGATGTGTTTTCTACTTAGCTCTGTGACTAACTGTTATTTCTTATAACCAATCACAGGAGATGGGACAACGCGTAGCCCCCGCACCGCAGGATGAGTTACCAGCCTTAGAGATGGCTCGATCGGACACTCCAGCCTCTCCCCTATCTTCCGAGACGTGAGTCCTAGAGTATAGGACTAGCCTGGGGTCTTTGTTATAGTCTATGTAGCTCTGAGGCAGTGGTTGTAAACAATAGGCTTCGGCCTGCTTTAAATATGTAAATACAAGCAGTATGCTGGTTTTGTTCATTTCGATTGCTTCCGCTGTGCGTTCTGATGTGATGTTATGATTCTCGTGCCTGACAAGGAGACCACTCAGTGCTTGAGAGGGTGGGTCGTTGCCATCTGGGAAGCACTAGTGGCCATTTTTGGGCAGTAAGATCCCCCCCTCCCTAAACCCGGTTCAGGTCTGGGGAGGGGGGTCTTACACCTATATAGTCGCAACATTCAAGCATCTAATAACAGACTGAAAATCCCAAATAATTTCTTGATGAAAATCCAAGATGGCTAGATGTCTGTTATTCCACATTTGATAACTAAGCATCTTTCTCTTTATAAGTTGATTCAAAAATTATTCAACTGGGAATAGAAAAAGTCATTGTAGTCGGTTAATCTAACATTAATGATCATATGCACATTATTCCACACCTGAAAATGTTGCAACTGTTTGCTGTGCCAAATCATTCCACATTTGATGATAAAGTACATAATGATCACTAATGAGTAAGATAACAACGGTTGATTTACAAAATCAACACTAGACTGGTTCCTGCTAGACTAGATAGAGATGTTGACAGTGTTACTCCACCATTTCTATAAGTACTAAACTTATTCAGGTCGAGCTAGTTTACTTTAAACGTTACTGCATATATTTTATGAATTTATAGAGTTCTAACTCATGAAATTCCTTGCAGTTTATGATGGAGTTGAAGGAAAGAAAGTAGTCTTTGATATGGATGCTGATGATCTATTAGATGAGTAGAATTGTTATATGTTTTATCCATTACTACTATGTATTTCAGTCTTTTTTCTTAGTATTGCACTTATACTTGGAGGTTTGTTTTTCTGCATAAACTAAACTCCTGCTATATTTTATATTGTGTTTTTCTTTCTAAGGAAATGTGTTCAGTCTGAAATTTGGTAGTTACTGCTTTCTTGCACTCTGACATGTATATGTTATATTTATCACAAATATAGGAGGAGATTGTAAATGTATATTTGGATAAAATATAACGGGTCGGAGGCATAACAGGTACAGACAGATACGGGGATATCCGTCACCCGTTACCATTTGGGTTTGTCTATATAAATCCCCCTAGGGGCAACGGAGAGTCCATTCCACTTTGATGTTCCTCTGGATGCTTCGAGCAGACCTTATAACATAGTCTTCATCCCTTCAATTTCTATTTTGTTTTGTATTCGTTATTTGCACGACTATCATGGATGCCTTCAATATCTATGTGTGTGTGTGACTATCTTGGATGCCTTCAATATCTATATGTGTGTGTGTGTGTGTGTGTGTGTATATATATATACACACACACATATATGCACACACACACACACATGTGTGTGTGTGTGTGCGTATATATGTGTGTATCCTTAACTACTATATACAAGAGTTGTCTTTGATGCAACATTCAAAATTATCAAATATAGCCTCATTCTTTTACTCGAATGACTTAACATATATTATGAAAAAAATATAAATTCATAAAATATGATGGCTATTTGTGTAATTAATATTATATCCGTATAATAAAAATAATGATATAAATTCATAAAATTCAAAAGTTTTTTAGTAGATCTCTTACACCTACTATGGTAGGTAATCATTAGATCTTCTAGATTTACTTTAAAATGATTTTTTGTTAAAATATAAATGTTTTTGAAAAAAACAATTATAAAATATTAATTAAAATTTTTATGCGGTCATTTTGAGTACTAGAATGTATATGTTGTGGGCGCAATCAGCTTGATGCGGGCGCAACACGGAGCGTCATGGTCGTAGCTCTGTACAACAACAACAAATAATGGAAGTTTGGTAAGCACAACTCTGACCACGTGTTTTTCACCCCTTCCTGGGGTTTTCCACGTCAAAAAAAGTCTCTAGTAAGGTGTCTCATTTTCTCTGACTTTTGCCCGCTCGACCGCTCCCGGGCTTAGACGATCCAATTTAGATCGATCTACAGGAGCGCCGAGTTCGCCAACAACAGACCATATACAAGTAAATTCCACATCACCTAGAGTCATATCTAAGTAGAGGTATGCTCTATAGTCAAATTCATAAGTAAATGTTCTATACTGAAGTTCATTCGACTAGATTGACGGATTGCCCTTTTTGTGAATATCACGATCTTGCCCCGGAGCGGCAAATTCATAAGTAAATGTTCTATACCGAAGTTCATTGACTAGATCGACGGATTGCCCTTTTTGTGAATATCACGATCTTGCCCCCGGGCGGTTCTGGCAGTTCGGCCAGGGCCGACGGTGAGCGCGGCAACGGTGAGCATGACGGCGGTGAGCTGCGGAGAGCGGTGTTCCTGCGAGGGGGGGACTCCCGAGCGGGAGTGCTCGCGGGGGGAGCTAGTGCCGTGCGGAGGGAGCTAGTGTCGTGCGGTTGTGTGGCCGGTTGGCACTCTCCCCACTAGGAGAGTGGGTGGTTGCGGCTGCGCCGGGGTGGTTGGCACTCTCCTCACCAGGGGAGTGCGTTTATCCGCACCCTCGTGATGGGGTGCGGCTATTCATACCTCTATGATGAGGAGTTTGGTATATCCGCACACCTCATGATAAATGTTTTTTTACTAGCCGCACCCCCATAAATTTATATTTATTTGGTGGGAATCGATCGAGGGGTATTTATTTTCTACGCTGTTTTTTAAAATGCAAAAATGTATCTACATAAAGATGAATTCATAGCGTTGGGTCTAAAATAAAATCTGAGCCTAATAAGTCTTCCCAGGCTCGGTAAAAAATATATTGCATAAATTGAACCCCTAAGCTAAGGGTTTGGGGCCCTTTCAAATAATCATTTTTAAGGCATTTATATAAGCAAGACCATGAATCGATATTTACAGCCCTAATAAAATCAAAATTATACACAATAGTCAAAGATTTTTCACCTTAAAAAAGGCATTTATGACATTTTGATTTTATTAGGTGAAATTAAATAAATTTTGGACTGGCAATATCCAGTGGGTCACGAATATCACTTTGTTGAGCAGATGTTATCTATGAGCTACGAATAGTCATTCATAAGATATTTATGTAAATGCAATTTTTTATGGGCAATGTTTTAAGCAGTCCTATCATAGCTAAACGCAGTTCATTGATATTCGCAGTCCAATAAATTTAAGTATTTTAGAATTAAGAATAGCCGTTTTAAGTATTTTTAGGACTGCGAATAACATCGCCCATTTTTATTCGTATAAGTATATATCTCATATGTTTGAGTGCATACTATATTACAAACATGTATAAAAATCCCTTATTTCTGGCTTCATCTCCGCAGATTCCTACGCTTTTTTCAACAATACATTAATGCTAATCAAGAGGAATGATTCTGGATCACAAAAAATGGCTGAAAGTGAAATAAATTATAAAATAATGATAATATTAAAGCTAAATAAAATGCCCTAATTTCTTCAATGCGGTAGAGACGGAAAGAGACCTTTCCAATTTGCTTTCAGGGGAGATTCACGGCATTGTTTTCTTTTAGGGGGATTCTTCCCACTATTTCTTCGGGGTGAGCTCAGAGCAGAACTAAAGCTGCCTCCTTTTTAAAAAAAAAAAATTCAAGGTAAAATTAGAGTAATTATATATGCAAATAGCTCATCGGGAGTCGCCAAATTATTCCAACATCTTCCTCTGCTTTCCTCGAAATTTAATGATCCACTTTTACCGTGTGGTTTCTACTTTATTTGCATTTTCAACAACTACGAAGCAGTTTGGCGATGCCCGCCTTCGCTGGCTCCCACACCGTTCGCTTTTCCTGCGACAATCTTGATGCGACTCCTACAACGGCCGTCGACGAGTGAAGGTGAAGCAAGCGACCTCGGAGAGGAGATGGAAGTAATGAAAATATATAAACCAAGAACGATAGAGTTGCTACCGATGCTGGAGCTCCATGATCTGCTTTCTGACATATCGAAGGAGCTATATACGCCCTATTTTTGTTTTGAGTTACAGTTTATTTTTATTTTGATATTTTGAATGCGACTGCAAATTATATTATGTTTAACTATATTACATAAAGTTTATTTGAAATATTTTTTTGTAATATGTTAACGATTATAAAAAAAATATTAGCACTTACGAGAGATGTGATCAGTTGGGGGAAAACAAGAATTATTTTAAAATTAATGTTGTTGATAAATTTAATAATCTATAAAAATTTACTATTAATAAATGAGTTAAAATTTTGAATTAATTTAGAAAATTGTTGGATTTTCAAAAAAAAAATTTACCGTTTGAGAATCTTCTTAACTGGCGTATTGATAGAGACTTAAGCTTCATTTGGCGTGGCATTTGCGGCAAACGCCGCCGCAAGCGGGTAACCAAACGCCTGACGGTGGCGTTTGCCACGATTCCTCCCGCCGCGCCCTGCGAAATGGAGCAAAACGCTCCACTTCGAGCCCCACCTCCTTCCCGCCACCGCCGAATCTAACGAAGCCTTAGTCACAAGAATTATCATGTGAGTAAAATTGAAGTATATGAGAAAATGGGCTGCAAATAAAACCACTCTAAAATTATATGCATCTACGCCCTTGGCAAAATTATTCTCTTTGTCCGCCCGCTGGCCCCTGCTTTTTTATACCCTAAATCCTGCTTTAACCCAGGTAAAATCCTTAGCAACGGTCTCCACCCGTCTTCAACCTCGGTACCACGCGCTCTCCCCGGCCATTGGCATTATAAATAGCTCGTTCTCCCCCCCCAAATTCTTAACCATCATTCAAAGAAATCCCCCCCTTTCCCTCTCCTCGTCCGTTCTGCAGCGGAGCTCCCCTGTTTCATCCCCTCTGTTTCTCATCTACATTGGCAGAAAATGGCATCAAGGAACTGTGTTTCCAATTGGACGCCGAAGCAGAACAAACTGTTCGAGAGGGCCCTCGCGGTTTACGACAAGGAGACGCCCGATCGCTGGCAGAATGTGGCTCGAGCCGTCGGCGGTAAGTCCGTCGAGGAGGTGAAGCGTCACTATGAACTCCTGGTGGAGGATCTTCGTCACATAGAGTCCGGCGATGTTCCTTTCCCCACCTACAAATCCTCCGGCGGCCGGAATGGCGCTTCTGAAGAGGAACACAGGTAGTTCTCTGTCCATTTCAGCTCCACTTTCGGAGAGAATCGATGGTAGAAGTGAGCTCTGTCCCGGTATACTCTGTTTCTTGTTCGATTTCCTCGTCTCTCAGAAAGAAACAGTCTTCGTTCACCATTTTTTTTTTCAAATTGGCAAGAAACTGATCCATCACCTTTTTCTTGTATCTATCTCTTATTCCCTCTTCTTTCTGGTTTCATTTTCAAATAATCTTCTTTTTCCACCATTTTGTTTTCCAACATGGAAACTGGGGCAGAGTAGTTTTCACTTTTCAGTTGGGTAAAAGAAGTAGACACGCTTATCCAACCTATGAACACCTTTTCCTGTAGGTAAGGACGATATTTGAAATATGTTTATTGCTCAGCAAAAGAATTACTAGCAAAAAAAGTGAAAATTGAGTTGGGAAATTTTGGGGGGACGCCAGTGGGAGAGCAAAAATGGCTGTGGCAGCATACTGACTGCCCGTTATATAAAATTTGTAGCACATTTATATGGAAATGGAGCTTTAGAATAAAATAACCTCGCTTTATCGACTTCGCCTCCGTTTGGCGTGGCGGTGGAGGTTATGAACACGATGGTTATGAACTGTGGTTCGTGAAAGCCCAACCTCACATAAGGAATGAGATTACATAGAGTTTGCTCAAGATATTCTACACTATCCATCGAGTTTGGAATGAGATTACATAGTATTTTCAGCGTAGAGACCAAGACTTAGGTTGACACGCAACCCGTTAAGCCAGCGACATAATTAATTAAAATTCTTAACAAGGGTGTCCGCCGGGATGATACTGATAGGGATTTCGCGAAAACACGCAAAATGTGCTGCAGCTGCAGCACTAAGTTCGAACTTTTTCAGAAGAAACAATATCAATGACAGGACCCTCAATACCCTTAATCTGCTTTCTCGCTTAGCTCACCGACATCAAATGAAATTTAATCCAAAAATGCAATCTTTAGCTATAAAAATGGCTGTCGTTTATCTTTTCTATAAAAACTTTGTTGCAGGTTGAGGTACCTGAAGCTCAACTAAAGAAGGCGGCGGCCGCGGTGGGCCGCGAATTCTACATTGTGTCTCTTAGTTCTTAATTTTAAGAGCGCACTGATGTTCAGATCGAAGCAGAGGCAGGAAAAAAAATCAAGAAATGCTGAGACTATCAATTTACTGATCATGTAAATTTATGTAAAAGATTACCAGAAGCGGTTGACTGTTCTGGGCTTGCTCCTGTTTGTTTCAAGCTTAATGAAAGTATTTTGCAACGACTTTTGTAGCCGTTTATCTACGGGGATATGAACTTTTAGATCGGATAATTGTTGTGTTCTACAATTCCCTGATTGCTCTGCTTTTCTATACAAAATGAGAAATTTTCGAGCGTGTTTTCAATACAAAATGAGAAATTTTCGATATGACATCAAAATTAAGGCTCTCTTTGGCGCGGAGATTTTGCTCGGATGAGTTTGGACAAAAATGTCATCTTCATAGAATGTATGTTTGGCGTGACAATGGTTAAGACCACCCCTAAGAAAATAAGACTAGTTTTGAACGTAAAAGTGGACGAAGTTCCTTAGGTGAGGTCAGGCGTTCACGAACGACGGTTCGTAATCATCGCGTTCATGACGGTCACCGTCGTGTCAAACGAAGCCTAATTTACCTTTTATACAATAGGACAAGTGTGATGGGTTTGGTGGCCCTATACCCAAATATAAGTACTTTCTTAATGTATAGCGTAGGTAAAGTTAATTTTTCAATTGAAAATGAATGTAAGTGACCCTTTTTTAACATTGATTCAAACAAATTAGGGGTCCGTTTGGCACGGTGGTGGCGATCATGAACGCCCGACCTCATTTAGGGCCTGTTCGTTTCGTAGGTTTTCTTAGGAAGAATTGGTTTTGGGTACTCCAATTCCAATTATTGTGTTCGTTTGACGTTTTTTTTCGGAAAGAATTGGCTTTACTCGAAAACCTATGGGTTTTGCATTTTAGAAAAATGAACTAGCCCCCCAAAAGACCTCTTTTGATCGGTTTTGCTGGGTTTTGGGAAAGAAAAGGCTACGACGGTGGCGAGCTCTTCCTCTAGTTGCGACTACTAGTATCAGTGTTGGCAGATCAACATAGTGTGTCGTTTTACTCGTCATTTGGTCAAGCGAATATTTTTAGTGAGTTTAGTCACACCAAAAATATTCATAACCGACTTTTGACGGACTTGCTGTTGCATTTCGAGTGGAATTTTTCGACTTTTGGTAATTTTGAATATCAAGAATGGTCATCTTTTTGAGACATTTTGATCAATACTACACTTTTGCTACCTTTGATCGTATATTTTGATTTCAGTTGGAGTCAGCACGTCCAAAATAACGTGTTCATATCTTATTAAGTTTATGACTACTCTCTTACGTTGAACTACATAGTTTTGATCGTGCTCGATCTAGCGTGTGCGCAAGCGAAATAATTATGTGGAACCAGATTACCAAAACGATTTCACTAGTTCATGTCAGGTGGCCCCAAATGTGACTTTTGTTTGCTTGCATGGGCTCATGCGAGCAGCGAGGTCCACGGGACATGTAGGTCTCGCAGGCCCACTAGGGTGCATGGGCTGATCTAGAGGGGGCGCCAAAGTGACACGCGCCCCCATTATTTCTTGTGATTTGTTATAAGCACCCTAAAATTTGGATATTCGCACTCCTAAAATTGGCCTTTTCGACACCTGCAGTTGGTTATTCGCACACCATGTGCGCTATTTGTAACCCACGGGCAAATAGGAGATCCACATATTTTTCTCGAGCGTGTATGCGCTAGGGCTTCTCCGCACAAGCCCGATAGGATATCTGTGGCATTTGTCTCCTTCGCTGGTGCGGTTGTGCCCTAGATCGTCGGTGCGATGGGCCGACGATGCCTCCTTTCTCATTTCCCTTTCTCCTTTCTCATTGTGACGGTCAACTATGCAATCCATTCAATCTATGCAAAGGTGCAGAATGCAGTCTGTCTTGCTCATTTGGTCAGGAGTCGGGACTACTCTATTTCCAGTGTGTTCTAGTGGTGTACGCATGGTTCTCCTTACTTTGGGGTAAGGTAAATATGTAATCCTCTCTCTTCCAGTGATCCTGTCTATATTCTTGTATCCACTCTCTCTGCGCTATTTAGCAGAGGTGTTCTTTTTTTCACTAGTCACCAGCATCATAAATGAATTCAAAATGTGCTCAGACTTTTGGAATTTTATCCTAATGATTTTTCAAGTTTGAAATTATTTAATTTTGATTTTGAACTAAATAACTTCATTGTCGATATGAGAAGCGATGAAAGAATTTTTTTATTTGAAAGACGATGGTCATCTTTCTGTAAAGCTTGTGGAATCTGGGAAACATATTGCTTATCAAGAAATCTACAAACTTTTGAAATTTGTGCGGATTTTTCCTATGACTACTGCACGTGTGCAAAAAGTATTTTCGGTTATGAGTTGTGCCAAAAATAAATTACGAAATAGTATGAGTGATCAAATGTTGAATGATTGTTTGATTACTTTTATTGAGAAAATTTTTTTTTTGGAAGTTTGCAATTATGATGTAATATAATTGTTGCGGGTCGCTCGCGTGCTTTGGTAGACCGGTCGAATTGAACCACCTTAGCTCGGAAGCGAACCGAGCGCGCAAACAGTCAATTAGAGATTCGTTAAGTACACTGAGACTTTTTAACGTGGAAAACCCGGAAAGGGTAAAAAACCACGCGGTCGGAGCTGTGCTGACCAAACTTCCACTATCTTCTGGGGGGGTTACAATTAGGGACTTAGAACTCGAGCACGACAGACCGCTGCTCGTTACAATAATAGAGGGAGAGAGAGAATTCCGAAGGTGACATGCCACCTCCGGAAAAACTAAGTCTTTTTTCTTCTGAGAATATTGGAGAACAAAAGTGAGAATGCTGAGTCGCCTTCCGGGAGAACAAAAGTGAGATGCTCCGAAGAACAAAAGTGAGAATGTTGGGTCGCCTTTCGGGATGAAGGAAATCTTCAAGTCCACGAAGGAGATCTTCAAGCGCCGAAGGAGAATTCCGTGAAAATCTTCAAGGAGCTCTCCCGGGTGCAGAAGGCAAGGTCCCCTCAAATGAAGGCTCTGAGATCCTTTTATAGCTTTGGCCGGGGGTAGCCCGGTAATTTTGTCGTCGTAACCACCATAACCACCTGCCGGACGAATCACGTTTCCCGGTTCAGAGCACACGGATCACCATTTTTCGTAAATGACCGTCTTGCCCTCGGGCAGTTCGGGCAGTTCGGGCAGTTTGGGCAGTTCGGGCAGCTTTGTTGAAGACGAAAAAGGCGACAAGACGTTCCTGCAATCTGAGAAACTAGAAAGACAAAATGTGAGCATGTTAGAAAGACAAAATGTGAGCATGCTAGAAAGACAAAATGTGAGCGTGCCCGAAATGTGAAAGTGCTCTGAGCGCGTAACGAACGGAGAAGCAATCTGAGCGAACGGAGAGGCGTTCTGAGCACGCAACGAGCGCGGGAGCGCTCTGAGCGCGCAACGAACACGAGAGCGTTCTGAGCGAATGGAGAAGCGTTCTGAGCTCGCAACGGGCGCGGAGGCGCTCTGAGCGCGTAACGAACACGAGAGTGTTCTGAGTGTGCTAGGAGGCGTGCTTGAAGCGGAGCGCACGAAGGTGCGCTTGGAGCGGAGCGCGCGGAGGCGCGCTTGTGAGTGCGCAAGGAGGAGGCGCGCTTGTGAGCGCGCAAGGAAAGGGGCGCGCTTGTGAGAGCGCAAGGAGGAGTCGCGCTTGTGAGTGCATAAGGAGGAGGCGCGCTTGTGAGCGTGCAAGGAGGTGGCGCGCTTGTGAGCGCGCAAGGAGGAAGTGCGCTTGTGAGCGCGCAAGGAAGGAGGAGAGAGAAAATCCGTAGGAGGATTTTCCCTGCCGGAGAGAGAGAAAATCTCAAAAGGGGGGAGAGATGGAGGAGGAGAAGATGGAAAAAAGAGAAGCCTTTGGGGTTCTATTTATAGTTTTTGAGGGTGACACTTTCGTAATTAAATGGGTGGTTAGAGTGGTTATGGTGGTTATGCGGCTACCCGCACACCATAACCAATTTATGTGTTATACGCACACTTATCATGAATATAGCTACGCGCGCACCAGTTTGTATAGTTTTGCGGTGATATGTATTCATATGACGGATATGGTTATGCGCACACCATAACCATATTATCTGCTATACGCAGACCATATTGAAGGATTTTACTATTTGCACCCCAATGTTGGAGAATTTTACTATTTGCACCCCCATGTTGGAGGATTTTACTATTTACACCCACATGTTGGAGGATTTTACTATTTACACCCACATGTTTGAGGATTTTATTATTTGCACCCTATGATGGGGGATTTTTACTATTTGCACCCAATGATGGAGGATTTTACTATTTGTACCCCATGATGGGGGATTTTTACTATTTACACTCTATGATGGGGGATTTTTACTATTTGCCCCCTATGATGGGTGGTTACGGGGATAGTTGGGTTTATCTCTGTCAACCTCATTTCCTCCACCAAATGAGGCGAGTGATGTTCATTAGCGCACTGCCTGAATATTTTGTGAGACCACATCACGTATCATCTTTACGGGTGCACATCAATAATTTTTTCAAAAAATGAAGACTCGTCGTTGACAATTGTAAATTTTTTCATATTTTTAATATCTTTCAATTAAACAATTGAAAATAGTTTTGTACGATTTTATAATGTCAACAAGTCCTCAATTTATGTACTATTTTATTTTTTGTTTTTTGGATTCGCTACTACCAGGGTGGTATGATCATTACCCATGACCACTATTGGACCCTTAATAATGATGGAGAGGTTGCTCTCACCACTCTGTATGAAGAGGCCAACCAACTACTAGGTGTTGATTCCCTCTTCCTCCTCCCTCCCTATTTGGAATGCAATGTTCATTCCCATTCAACCTGCACCTTCTGGGCAGCTGAGCCCACTTGTTGTGCTTAAACTTCTTGTGAACATCAACAAATCGGTCGCAGCCAAAACATTAAAAAAAAAGATTTTAATGTTGGATCTTGTGGCGCCCTTAGAGGGGGGTGAATAAGGGCCTTTTAAAAATTACGATTTTTACTTAAGAATTTTAAAAACAAATTTTACTTTTCTGAAAATTACTTATAAAAATTTCAAACCAATGTAATTTTTTTTTTGAATTAATTCAAACACAAATTTCTAAGTCAAAGATTAAACAACCATATTTGCAATTAAAGAAAAAGTCATAATTTCATAATCATGAAATTCACATACAAATAATATGATCTTAACAATGCTTAAGATCAAGGCACAAACATGATAATAACTCTTTTACAATTTGTGTTTACCAATCCTTCTCCCAAAGATCGGAAGGCTATCACTTGTCTCTCCCTAGACCAAGCCCAAGCCTATCCTCTAGATCTTCCCAAGATCTAGACGTAGCACACAAGGCCACGATTTCCCACCAAGCCACGCAAGGACTTGGACGCTCCACACAAGGAAGCGATTTTCCCCTAAACCTCGCAAGGACTTAGACGTCACGCACAAGGAGATGATTTCCCTACCAATACAAAATGAAATGTATATAAATGAAAATACAAAATGAAATGAACAACTCCCTAGAAATTTAGATCTCTAAAAGGAAGGTTGAAGCCTCGAGATGATCGTTGATGTAGAAGCGCGCCCGATCTCGTCTTCAATCTCAAACCTTCTAAGCACAAAAGGGAGTTGATGAGGTTCTGGAGCTCTCTGGTTCGTATGCACTCAGGAAGGGACTTGGAATTCTCAATACTTGGAATGCACGAACAAAAGGAGCCAATATATAGAAATTCACTGTCGCCTGGGCGACATCAGCTGTCGGAATTTCCGACAGCGCTAAACTGCCGCTCGTAGTGCTGTCGTACGGGCAGTTGCTGTAACCTCCGAGCTGTCGCGTGGGCGTCATCGGTGTCGGATTTCCGACAGCGCAAAACTGCCGCTCGTAGTGCTGTCGTGTGGGCAGTTGCTGTAACCTCCGAGTTGTCGCCTGGGCGACATCGCTGTCGGATTTCCGACGGCTCAAAACTGTCGTTCATCGTGTTGCCGTGGGGGAAGTTGTTGTAACTTCTCTGCTGTCGCCTGGGCGACATCAGCTGTCGAAAAATTCCGACATCGAAATTTTCATACACTTAAATTGAGCTCCAGCAGAATTGTGAACATCTTATACCTGTTACTTGCACACCATTAATAAAAATAGAATCAAATACAAACGGGACTTTGTTATTATCAAACCGGAAGAGTGCGAAACGCATGCTCCAACAATCTCCCCCTTTTGATAATAACAAATCCATATAAAAAGAAAGCATGTCTATTTAGGTTGTTGATTTTAACATATGGTGTGTGCACAAAAATAACATGATATATTCCTCTTAAAAGTAATCTCCCCCTAGATGAATGCTCCCCCTAAATGAATGCTCCACCTAAATGAATGCTCCCCCTAAATGTTAAAGTAAGTTGAAATGATGTATTGTTTAGGTGGAATATTTAGGTGTAATAGTTCTTTGATTTCTTGAATATACTTATAATTCTCCCCCTTTTGGTGTTAGCAAAAGATAATATGAGATGAATGAGTAGTTCTTAAGGTAAGAGATAGGATGTAGAAAATAAGAGCAAGCGGAAGCACTTGTTGGGAAAATTGAGTGAAGGTCTTGAAGTAATAGTGAAAGTAATAGTGTTTTGTTCAGTTTTTTTTTCATTCGTCGGAATTCGTCGGGAGTTCTCGAGAACATTCGACGAATTGACGTAGTAAAAAATTTCTTTTGAAATCCAACAATTAGTAATATGCCATAATATTTAATAAACTCATGTAGAGATGGTATAGCCATATGAAGTAGTAGAATAAAACAAAATAACTGAAACATGATTAATGTCATTTTAAAGTATCATAGAAAGACACAATTGTGTATAGAAATTTGGAATCTTTTCGGTCCAATTCTTATGAGATGAATGTTTATATAACATAATGATGTGTACAAGTGATGCTTTGATCAAACATATGAAATTATTTAATTTACATGATCATTGGAATAGAAAACATAATATAAGCATATAAAGACAACTTTGACCTTGAAGATATAACACAAGTAAGAATAGAATACCAATTTTCTTTTGCACAAGACACTTTACAATTCTTTCCAAGGTGCTCAACCTCACAATGCTTATTAAGACTTATCAGGAGGGTAAGTAGTGCTTGGTGGAGTATCCTTGTCCTCAATTTTATCTTTTTGTTGATCACATATGTTGTGATATCTTAACTTGGAGATAGTTATGATTTTTATTTTTAATTAACCAAGGATCTCCGAATTCACTTGAATCGCAAAAGATGATGTATATTTGGTTGTGCTAACAAATCAAGGTTGAAAGTAGTATTTAAGAAGTGTTATTGTATTATGTTAAAGCAAATATGATTCATGTATATATTAAATAGAAAGACATATGTATGGATCAAAAGAAGTGAACGTGATAGTTCATTAGTATATATAAACAATTTCTCATACTTAGAGGCATGCGAAAATAATTTCCAATAGTCTAAACCACTTAGTTGGAGTGTCAATACGATGATAGAGTGGAAATGAAATCATATAATCATGTAAATAGCCATTTTGTTTAAAAAAATCACATGGTTTGACATCAATTCATGAGTTGTAGCATTAATAATGACATATAACTATTGTAAAGCATCATAGGGACCAAATCTGAATTTTAAGCAAATCGGGAGCTGTCGGAAATTTCCGACAGTCACTGTCGCCTGGGCGAAGTTAAAAATATAAATACGGCTTAAACCCGAGTCAAACCCTATTGTACATCATTTTCTGGACTGAAAGGCGAGAGGAAGCTGTCGGAGTTCGGCGACAACCCTAGATCTAAGGTATGTTTTTTTTTATTTTTAAGTTTTTGACTCAAAAATTTTTAGAGATTTGTGATTTTTGAAAGTAGAGAAGAAGAAAGAAAGAAAAAAAAGTGTTTTTCATTTTACCTTTGATGAATGGTGTAGATCTTTGAAGTTTTGTGTATAAAAGGTGTAGATCTAGTGTAAATCAAGTGGAGCTTGTTGGATCTTGGTGAAATATGTTTGGATTTTGTGATTTTTTGGGTTTAAGTTTTGTATTTCTTACATGGTTTAAGTTGAAAATCTGAAGCTTTTCCTTTTGAAGAAGGTTGAAGAAGATGAATAGTAAAGGATATGTGAGAAGATGTAGTTTTGTTCTAGAAAAGAAAATTTTTAACAGAAATATAGCTTGATTTTGAGTAGATCTGGAAGTCTAGTTGAAAAAATTTTATTAAAAAAAAAGTTCACTAGAGTACTGTCGGAATATTCCGACAGTCAATGTCGCCTGGGCGACATCTTCCCAGTGCACAGAACTTGTTTAACTCACTTTTGTTTTGTTATGTTTGCAGAATGACTTCCAGTTCTAAGGCACGTAAGAGTATGTCTGAAGATGCGCATAGTTCTTATCAAGTATACCCTGAGATTGAGAAAGCAATAATTGGAGTGTCAAAATATGTAGAATTTGACTCTCCTAAGCACGATCATATCTATGATCGTCTTGCTAATGCAGGTATAATATCAGTAATCTCAGTAGATATGTTCTCATCTTTCTTGATCCGGGAATTTTATAATCATTTGGAAGACCCGAGTTACACTGAATTGGACGGGGGTGTTAGATCTAGAATCCAAGCTCAACAAGTGGAAATAACACATATTGATCTTAGAGATGAGTTCGGTCTTCTTATGAGTGAACATATGCCGGATATAGTAGAGAGCTATAGAAAGGATAGAGATTGGACTCTTGTAAACATGAGTTTACATGGAAGTCAAAAGAAGACGCTAATCACGAAAGTTTCTTCACTCACTCCTGATGCCTATCTAGTCCAAGATATATTAAGGAACACGGTCATGCTAAAAAGTGGTGATACAAGGAGTATCACAACACAGTTGACGCTGATTACATATTTTATTATAGAGGAGGAACCCTTTGATGTAGCGGATCTCATCCTTGCCCAGATTCGGTATGCTTTTAGATTAAAACATCCAAAATGGGTGAAGATTCATACTTTGCCAATGGGGGCTATAATTCAACGTATTTTATATAAGAAGTATTAATGGATAGGTCAAGATTCGTACTTAGATGATTGTGTTCCGGAAATATACTATACGGGTACCATGAAAGTTAAGAAATCTCATAAAAAGCCTCATCCTGGAATAGAGATTAGAGAGCCTACAATTCCTAGGGGAGGATCACTACGAGAGTCCATAGATGATCTTCGTGATTCCTTTGAAGAACACAAGAAAGAGGTGAAGAAAGATCGCAGTAGAATACATAAGTTTATGAAATTTCTGGTGAAGGGTCTGAAGTTAAAGCCTACTCCTGAAGAAGCGGCCGAATGGGAAATCCCAGATGAAGAACCGCCACGCCAATCAGTTAGGAGGACTCGACGAGGAAAGGTCGTAAGACGTGGACCTTCAGAAGACTGTCCAGAAAGCAGCGGGGCTGGATATGAGGATTCTGAGTAGTTTTCAGCAGGGTGCTGCTTCTGACTGATGTCGGAATTTTCCGACATCCACTGTCGCCTGGGCGACAGTGAACTTGCCCAGATTTCATTTTCTGTTAATGAACTTAATCTTATTTTGATTTCTACTATTTTTCTGGAACAATTTGCATGTAATATTAATTATGTGAGAATTTTTGTGAAGTCATTCAAATTCTATGGTTTGATTTAAAATTTAGTTTTTCCTTTTAAAATGTATAGGTTTTGTGATGATTTTTTTTTAATTTTATAGGTTTTAAGTAGTGATATAATCATTGTGAAATATCTAGGATTCCCAATTCTAGCCTAAGCATAGAAAAACGGGAATCCGGTAACGGTTTAGTGAATATATCCGCTAGTTGATTATCCGTGCCTATAAATGAAATTTTAATGTGGTTATTTTAATATGATCTCTAATAAAATGATGTCTCACATCAATATGCTTAGACCTTGAATGATGGACCGAGTTGTATGTTAAATCAATTGCACTTTTATTATCACACCATAATTCAATAGTTTGTTGTTTAATATTAAAGTCTTCTAAAGTTTGTTTCATCCAAAGAGCTTGTGCACAACAACTACCAAGTGCGATGTATTCGGCCTCGGTGGTTGAGAGGGCAACAGAATTCTGTTTCCTACTCGACCACGAAATGAGTGAAGGGCCTAAAAAGTGACAAGTGTCACTAGTGTTTTTCCTATCTAGTGAACAACCGGCATAATCAGAATCAGAATAGCCAAATAGAGTAAAATCATCTCTATGAGGATACCACAAACCAAGTTTAGATGTGCCAATTAAATATCTAAAAATTCTTTTTACCGCATTTAAATGTGATTCTTTGGGATCGGCTTGAAATCTAGCACATAAACAAACTGAAAACATAATATCCGGTTTAGAAGCAGTTAAATATAAAAGTGAACCTATCATGCCTCTATATAAAGTTTGAGCTATTGATATTCCATTTTCATCTTTTCCTAATTTTCATCTTTTCCAAATCGTTTTAAAACATCATGAATATATTTGGATTGGTTAATAAAAACTCCATCATGTTTTTGAACAATTTGAAATCCTAAGAAATATTTTAATTCTCCTACCATACTCATCTCAAATTCACTTTCCATCATTTTTACAACATAATTACACAACTCTTCATTAGTGGCTCCAAAAATAATATCATCAACATAAATTTGTAAAACAATTAAATCATCATCTACTTGCTTAATGAAGAGTGTACAATCAACACCACCCATTTTAAAACCATTTTGTAATAAATATATAGTCAATCTATCATACCATGCTCGTAGTGCTTGTTTTAAACCATACAAAGCTTTTAGCAATCTATATACGCGATTAGGAAATTTTTCATTTATAAATCCTGGTGGTTGTTCAACATAAACTTCTTCTTTAATCAACCCGTTTAAAAATGCAGTTTTAATATCCATTTGCAATAATTTAAATCTTTTATGACTAGCAAATGCAACAAAAATTCTAACTGCTTCCAATCGTGCTACGGGTGCAAATGTTTCATCAAAATCTACCCCTTCAATTTGATTATATCCTTTCGCTACAAGCCTAGCTTTGTTTCTAGTGACCCTAGAGTCACTATCTAATTTGTTTTTGAAAATCCATTTGACTCCTACCACAGGATGATCACTAGGTCTATCTACAAGAATCCAAACTTTATTTCTTTCAAATTGGTTAAGTTCTTCATTCATAGCTAGAAACCAAGATTCATCATTTAAAGCGGTGACAACATCTTTTTTGGTTCTATATTTGAGACAAAACATAAATTTGAAAAACTTTCATGTAAACTAGAACGTGTACGTACCCCACTTAATGGTTCTCCAATAACAAATTCTTGCGGATGATCTTTTGAGAACCTTAGCTCGGTTGGAGGTACATATCCTTGTTCTTCTTCTTCTTCACCATCTTTTTCGTCTTCTTTCTCTACTTTTTCTTCATCATCATCATCATTTTTTCTCAGACTTTGTACCACATCTTCTTCATTTTTCTCATTACCTGCAACTTTAGTATTTTCTACACAAGAAATGTTTTCATCAAATTTTACATGAATAGATTCTTCAACCACTTTAGTGCGTTTATTATAAACTCTATAGGCCTTGCTAGTTGAAGAATAACCAATGAAAATTACTTCATCACATTTTTCATCAAATTTGCCTAAGTTATCTTTTGTATTCAAAATAAAGCATTTACAACCAAAAACTTTAAAGTAAGATACATTTTGTTTTCTTTGAAAATAAATTTCATAGGGAGTTAATTGTAATGTAAGACGAATCATGACACGATTAATAATATAACATGCAATACTAACCGCTTCGGCCCAAAAATATTTTGGCAATTTAAATTCACAAAGCATAGTACGTCCTAATTCTTGAAGTGTTCTATTTTTCCTCTCCACTACACCATTTTGTTGTGGTGTGCGAGGAGCGGAAAATTTGTGTTTTATCCCAAATTCATTACAATATGAGATAAATTTTTCATTATCAAACTCTCCTCCATGATCTGATCTAATGTATTTTACTTTTAAATCAAGTTCATTTTGAATACGTGAAATTAGTTTTACAAATTCATCAAAAGCATCAGATTTTGAATTTAAAAACAATGTCCAACAAAATCTAAAATAATCATCAATAATAACAAACGTATATTTTCTACCTCCTAGACTTTGTGTAGAAATTGGACCAAACAAGTCCATATGTAATAAATGTAATGGTCTAGTAGTAGAAATAATATTTTTGCTTTTAAAAGATGATTTTGTAAACTTTCTTTTTTGGCATGGTGAACATAATGAAGAAAGCTTTCCATTCAAATTTGGCAAACCTTTTATAATTTTATTTTTAGAAAGCTTTACTATGCGTTTGACACTAAAATGTCCTAGTCTCCTATGCCATAATTCAAGTTCATCATTCTTTGAAATAAAACATTTAAGTGTAGAATGAGATAAATCATGAAAAGTGATTGTATAGACATTGTTTATTCTTGGTGCAGTAAATACGATTTCGTTTGTGTTAGAATCAATAATTTTGCAAAGGTTTGAGCTACAGTCAAGTAAAATATTTAGATTTTTATCACATATTTGACTAATAGAAATTAAATTATGTTTCAAACCTTTAACATATAAAACATTTGAAATTTTAAATTATTCGTTACCTACTACTCCAATGCATTTGACTTTACCCTTGCCATTATCTCCAAATGTCACTGATCCACCTTTCTTCATCTCCAGGCTGAGGAACTTTGATTTATCGCCCGTCATGTGTTTTGAACATCTAGAGTCCAAATACCACACGTCTTCCTTGTTCCTAACCTGCACGCACACCTAAAAAGATGATGAGAGTAAAGATCTGGTTACCCAAGTGGTCGATCCCATGGTATAGGTGGACGCCTTAGGTACCCAGATTTGTTTAACATTAACTTTTCCTTTCTTCCAACATGAGCCCGAGATGTGACCAAATCAATGACATTTGGCACATACAATGAATGGTGAGGAACCATTTTTCAATGATTTCTCTGGACTCTTGCTGGTGGAAACATCTTTATGTGTGGATTTAGAAAAAAATTCATTTTGAAAAATAGGTTTTCTGAACCTGGAGTTGTCGCTGGTTCCAGAGCTTCCAGAAACGTATACTAGCCCAAATTTTGCTGTCCCATGGCATTGGTTGGCTAAAAGCATATCCAGAGATTTTTTTCCAACACCAAATTTTCCAATTGCCATGTTCAACTCATTTACTTTTGACTTTAAAATTGAATTTTCTTTTACTATCATGCCACATCTATTTGCAACATTTTTCTTATAATTCTCTAATTGAGAATGAGAGGTTTTAACAACTTTTTCTAAGTCCTTTTTCTCTTTTACAAGTAGATCAATTTTTTGATCGGACTTAGAAATAATATTTTCAAGTTCTTTTATCCTTGTCGAAGAGTGATCACACTCTTGACAAATTACCTTCTCTTTCTCAATAGTTTTCAACTCATTTGATAATTTTTTGTTCACTTTTAAAAGACCTTTATTTTCAGACTTTAAAAAATCAATTTCCTTTAGGCTTTTATCCAAAAATTTGCATGTTTTCATAAATTCAGAATATAAATCATCATAAGATGGAGGAGTTACCTCAGTGTCGCTTTGGACACTGCAATCATCGTCAGATGACGCATTTTCTTTCCCCATCAAGCAGACATTTGCCTCCTCTTCCTCCTGTGTTGAGGAATCACTTTCTTCACCAGACGAAGAATCATCCCAAGTCTCTGCCTTTAACACTTTCTTCTTGTAACTTTTATCGTGCCTCTTTGCTTTTTGCTCTTTCAGATACTTTGGGCACTTGCTTCTGATATGACCAATCTTCTTGCAATGATAACACTCCGGTAGCGGACGCTCCTCTTCATTCTCCATTTTTCCTTTGCCTTTTTGGTAGACAAAATCGTTATTTTTGAAAAAAAAAATTTAAATGAATTTCTTCTCTCCGGATTTCTCATAAACTTTGTAAAGTTCCTCACAAATAGTCCTTCCTCATCTTCCTCACTTTCTTCAGATTCAGTCTCAACTTCCCTTCTTGATTTCAACGTCAAACTCTTCTTTTTGGGCTCCAAATTGTACTCTTGGCTTTGGATTTTCAACTCCACCTCATGAGTTTTCAAATTTCCAATGAGGCTCTCCAATTGTAAGGTCTTAAGATCATGTGACTCAGAGATTGCAGTCACTTTAGTATTGAACTCCGGGGGAAGTGATCTTAAGATTTTCCTTACTAGATCTCCATTGGAGAAAACCTTACCCAACACCTTTGAATCTTTCACGATTTTAGTGAATCGTGTGTACATTGTATCAATTTCTTCATCCACCTCCATTTTGAATCTTTCGAATTCTAACTCCAGTTGAAATAGCTTTGAATCCTTTACCCGCGAAGTACCTTCATGAGTGATTTCTAAAAGATTCCAAATTTCATATGCAGTATCACAAGCCCAAACTCTATTAAATTCAGTGCGATCTAGTGCGCAAAATAAAGCATTCATGGCTTTTGCATTATTTTTACATTTTAATTTATCATTGTCATCCCACTTGTCTTTGGGTGTGTCCATTGTTACATTTCCTACATCATATGTTGGGGAAGTATAACTCGTCTCGACCATATTCCAAACTTCCATGTCGAGAGCTATTAGAAAACACCGCATTCGGGTTTTCCAATAGTTATAGTCTGTACCCGTAAAAAGTGGTGGCCTACTAATTCCTTGCCCCTCAACGAACGCGTGATCGTTGTGCTCCATTACTCCCGGTGGTAAAACCGTTTTGGAGTAACCTGCCTTTGATACCACGTGTTGGATCTTGTGGCGCCCTTAGAGGGGGGGGGGGGGGGGGTGAATAAGGGCCTTTTAAAAATTACGATTTTTACTTAAGAATTTTAAAAACAAATTTTACTTTTCTAAAAATTACTTATAAAAATTTCAAACCAATGTAATTTTTTTTTGAATTAATTCAAACACAAATTTCTAAGTCAAAGATTAAACAACTTATTTGCAATTAAAGAAAAAGTTATTATTTCATAATCATGAAATTCACATACAAATAATATGATCTTAACAATGCTTAAGATCAATGCACAAATATGATAATAACTCTTTTACAATTTGTGTTTACCAATCCTTCTCCCAAGGATCGGAAGGCTGTCACTTGTCTCTCCCTAGACCAAGCCCAAGCCTATCCTCTAGATCTTCCTAAGATCTAGACGTAGCACACAAGGCCACGATTTCCCACCAAGCCACGCAAAGACTTGGACGCTCCACACAAGGAAGCGATTTTCCCCTAAGCCTCGGAAGGACTTAGACGTCACGCACAAGGAGACGATTTCCCTACCAATACAAAATGAAATGTATATAAATGAAAATACAAAATGAAATGAACAACTCCCTAGAAATTCAGAATTCTGAAAGGAAGGTTGAAGCCTCGAGATGATCGTTGATGTAGAAGCGCGGCCGATCTCGTCTTCAATCTCAAACCTTCTAAGCATAAATAGGAGTTGATGAGGTTCTGGAGCTCTCTGGTTCGTATGCACTCAGAAAGGGACTTGGAATTCTCAATACTTGAAATGTACGAACAGAAGAAGCCAATATATAGAAATTCACTGTCGCCTGGGCGACATCAGCTGTCGGAATTTCCGACAGCGCTAAACTGCCGCTCGTAGTGCTGTCGTGCGGGCAGTTGCTGTAACCTCCGAGCTGTCGCCTGGGCGTCATCGGTGTCGGATTTCCGACAGCGCAAAACTGCCGCTCGTAGTGCTGTCATGCGGGCAGTTGCTGTAACCTCCGAGCTGTCGCCTGGGCGACATCGCTGTCGGATTTCCGATAGCTAAAAACTGTCGTTCGTCGTGTTGCCGTGGGGGAAGTTGTTGTAACTTCTCTGCTGGCGCCTGAGCGACATCAGCTGTCGGAAAATTCCGACATCGAAATTTTCATACACTTAAATTGAGCTCCAGCAGAATTGTGAACATCTCATACCTGTTACCTGCACACCATTAATAAAAATAGAATCAAATACAAACGGGACTTTGTTATTATCAAATCGGAAGAGTGCGAAACGCATGCTTCAACATTTAACTCCTTTGTTTTTTTAAATTGCTTTCCCGTCATCCTCGAGCTGCTTGAAGGGCATAGAGGCAGACATTGCACGAGGTGATGATGGAGTAGAGAACGCCTTCATGGAAGCTGTTTGTGCGGCTTTTACCCCGGAAATGCTATGCAGATGGGAAATAATATAGCATTTGGTTGCCTATTGTTGTGACATCAATGGTTGATATGGGAGAAGAAGAAACATCAAATGAAACTTAGTAGAATAACGGAGAGAAGAGGATGTTAAAGAGAAGAATTAATGGGTGGAGAGGAGAAGACATTGCCCAAAAAAGTCCGAACTGGCCGCCACTCTCGAGTAATGCGGTTAGATCGAGGTTTTGGCTTTTATTTCATATTTGCCTATAATTTAGAATTGTGCCTCCAAGATGTAATCCCTTCGGGGATGAATTGTGCCTTCGAGATATAATTTCCTATGAGAATGAATTGTGCATACGAGATATAATTCCTTTGAGAATGAATTGTGCCTCCGAGATGTAATTCCTTCGGGAATGAATTGTGCCTCTGAGAAGTAATCCCTTCGGGGATGAATTATGCCTACGAGATGTAATTCCTTTAGGAATGAATTGTGTCTCCGAGATGTAATTTCTTTAAGAATGAATTGTGACTTCGAGATGTAATCCCTTCGGGGATAAATTGTGTCTGTGAGATATAATTTCTTTGGGAATGAATTGTGCCTCCGAGATGTAATTCCTTCTGGAATGAATTGTGCCTTCGAGATGTAATTCCTTCGGGGATGAATTGTGCCTTCGAGATATAATCCATTCGGGGATGAATTGTGCCTCTGAGATGTAATCCCTTCGGGGATGAATTGTGCCTCCGAGATACAATTTCCTACTGAAATGAATTGTGCCTCCGAGATGTAATTCTCTCGAAAATGAATTGCGTCTCTGAGATGTAATTCTCTCGGAAATGAATTGTGCCCCCAAGATGTAATCCCTTCGAGGATAAATTGTGTCTACAGGATATAATTCCTTTGGGAATGAATTATGCCTCCCAGATCTAATTCCTTCGGGAATGAATTATGTCTCCGAGATGTAATTCCTTCGGGAATAAGTTATGCATACGAGATATAATTCCTTTGGGAATGAATTGTGCCTCGGAGATGTAATTCCTGTGGGAATGAATTGTACCTCTAAATGTAATCCCTTCGGGGATGAATTGTGCCCACGAGATGTAATTCTTTTGAGAATGAATCATGCCTTCGAGATGTAAATCCTTCTGGAATGAATTGTGCCTCCGAGATGTAATCCCTTCGGGGATGAATTGTGCCTACGAGATGGAATTCCTACGAAAATGAAATATGCCTTCAAAAATTGTGCCTTCGAGAAGTGTGCTAACGAGAAATTATCAGATGGCCGACGAGTTATACTCTGAGGCAACCCGCACGAAGGACGGTCTGGAAGGGCAACCTATGTGAAACTAATTGAACTACGTGGATCTGAGATCTTATGCAGGTCGATACGAAGTACGTAGACAGTGATTATGGGAAGACTGTTACGTCCCAATAGAAGTCCAAATGTTACCCCTTACAAATACTTTACAGTACTTGATGTTAATAGAGATTGGATTCTACCTGTGGCTCTAATGTTTGTTCCGAGCGCAGGTGATGGGCATGGGTGAATGATAGCACACAAAGACCTGAGAAAGCCGTTGAGCAGGTTACCTCAGTTATAGCTTATCATAGCTTAACATAGACCTGATAATTATAGAGCCTTGTCTAATATGATATAATGTGGCAAAAATGTTGATACTACTCATGCAGATTTTAAGTATTGAGTTCTTCCGCAAATAAGACTATGTCTTCCTCTAATTAGTACGAGGTGCCTTTCGCTAGAAAATTGTTTCCATACTTTGTTGATGTGTATTGATATTCGTTTAACATCACCCTCGATGCATGACAACGAAGTATTCAAGGAGAGGGGTTGGAGAAGGATGTGCCTTCACCCTTCGTAACCGCTTTGTCATCGTGCACTAATAGTTGTGTGCGATAAGATCCCCGGGTTGGACCGTCGATTTGGGGGGGGGGGGGGGGGGGGGGTCTTACACGTAGTCTTTAGTTTCGTGGTTAAACCCTTTTAAGTGGTGGTGAGTACATGCAGTGGAAACACCAAAACAAACAAATTTTAATGAATATCCACTTATGAATGACGAAAATTGTCATGTTTGGCGCTTATTTGAGAACTTGTATGTCCCAAATTTGTTGATTGCATGTTAACACACCAGATAATCATCCTCGTCTTCAGGCGTGGGGTTATCAGTTGGGATTGTAGACGCGAGAAGCCTTGTAGGATTTAGGTCCATCATGAGGTTATGCTGATTTTGTAGATGTTACCATGAAGAGTAATACTGTTGTGACCAAATCAGCGAGTATAAAATGATGATGAGGAATAATTAGATTCAGATGATTCAGATTAAATGATCGATGTCATAATTGACGTGATTGGGTGCAAAACTCCAACTTGAGGTAGACTCATGATAGGGTGATAACACACGATGTTGATAACAGTAAGAAATCTACACTCACATGAATTGATCTGTGTTTGATAAAGTCTTTTCGTAATGGAATGTGATGGCATGAGTTGTGATTAAATTAATGTGAATTGTTATCTTGAATATATGATTATACCCTTGTAGTGGAATATTTATATCATAATTATATTGATGATTTTGGATATGTGACGAAAATGGGAAATGATTACCCCAAGGTAGGATAGGATTGATGAATCCCTTATGTTTGAACATGAATAACTTGTAATATGTTAGCATACTTGATGAGACTACTCATGTGATGTCGAGATTGAATTTGTTTGTAGTTGTGTGTTACCTATGAATGTAAAATTTTGTGTTGTCATGTAAGACCTTATTTGAATGAGTTAAATCTCCACTCGGAAGGCGTGGTAGATGTGATGACACATGTAGTATGGCTATTTAAATATTTGAGCATGTGTCTTTGATTGTGAATGTTGGAACGGGCATAAACCACACTACACCTACACAGAGCAGTTTAGTGAGAAAAGGACCCTCGAGTATGACTGCCATTTGACATGGTGGTTGAATACATGCATAAACCGAGCTGCACCCACATCATGTGTTTTAACATTTTATAACGACACACAAGAAAAGCCGTTTTATGGCAAGTTGTGAGAACGGGTCGAGGGAAATCCAAACCCACATCGTGTTAGTGTCCCGATGACCTGAGCAATGAGCACAGACTGAATCGAACCCACACCATGGATGGACAACACGGGGAGATCCCCCTTTTGTGTGATGAACCATGAGATAGACCGTGAGTCTGGATTGAGAGTCCGAACCGATAAGAGGCTCAATGAACTTGGGGGTTGTGTAATCCTAGTTTTAGTCTGCGTGCTTTGTGCGTACCACACTTGTGTTTTGGGTCTTATTAAGGCTTGAGTTTGTAGATTATATTTTGGAAATGGAAATGGGCCAAGGTATAGCCGCACTCGCATTATGCAGTCGGAAGACTTCAGACCTTTTGGGTAAGTTGTCGCTGTCACAGTGATTGAGCCACAGACACACGCAGAACCGAACCCGCACCATACAGTTCGACATGAGGTAGAGGAAAAGTACACGGAGCTTGGACGAGAACAATGCAACGCTCGAACTCGATGTATTAAAGAAAAGTAGAGTAGAGAAAAAAGTCTTGGTCGACGAGTAGTACCTGGATGTGGCTCACTGGCTGGAGGCTGGGGCCTGGAGGAGATGATGGCGAACAGTGAACACATAATTGCGCAAAAATGAGGGCGAGGGTTGTGCACAACGCCTGTCGGCCCATGCAGCTGCGACTTGCGGCCCTGCGGAATCGAGAAATAGCTAGGGCACACACACCTAAATTCTAATGTCTGGGAGGTTGAGAGTAGAGAAATTATAAAGGAAATAGTTTTTTTAATCTAAGGGGGCCGGCCCCCCATGACCCCCCTTAAATCTGCCCTGATTAAAGGGAATGTTGTAATATGTCTAATTATAGTAAACTTTGCTTGAGCTATGACAGTGTAGGATAAAACGCTTACCTAACTATTTCAAAAGCCCGGACTTGTGGAAATAACACTACTTTTTCCCTTAAGGAAGTACCAAAGCGTCACGGGTCAAGTGAAAGAACGTTGGACCCAACAATCCCCCTCTCAGCATCTAGTACGACCCGCCAGCCCAGAGGTGGGCCCCACATAGCTCAGATGTGGCGCACCACATGACTTAGAGGTAGGGTTGCCATATGGCTGCGGACGCCTGACCCGTCAGACCCACACAAGTAGAGAACAATTTTGGGATTTATTAGCGCCCCCGGTCTCGAACCCATGTTATCCTTTGATACCACTTGTAGGATATAACTCTTACCCAACTGTTCTAAAAGTCCGGACTTGTGAAAATGACGCTATTTTTCTCCTTAAGAAAATAACAAAGCGCCACGGGTCAAATGAATGAACGCTGGACCCAACATATAGTTTTGGTGTGATGAAGTTGTACATGAAGGCAAGTTGGCATGATCATTTGCTTTGTTGGGGGCTAAAAACGTCTCATTTTGAAGAAGGCTTCGTTTGGTTCGGCTTATTTGCTCCGGTGAGTTTGGATAAAAACGTCATTGTCATACCAAATATTGTATGCTTATAACTAGTTTCTTTTCTTGATAATGGTAGTAACATTTGTCATACCAAACATACATTCTATGACAATGACGATTTTGTCCAAACTCACCGGAGCAAATAAGCCGAGCCAAACGAAGCCGAAGTATAACCAATTACTCCATGATGGAAAGGTTGTAGTTTATCAGAATTGTAGTTTGTATGGTTTGTCGTGTCTTGATCGTGATAGTGACGTTGTCATTTGATCTCGAACAATATTAGAGCGGTAAGATCAACCATGACGTATGATGAGGTAATCAGAGAACATCAACGTTAGGATGCTTGAAGGGATTCATCGACGCTTTTATGTCCGAGTTTAATTTCATCTCCCGATCTTTGAAAAGTCGTACGAATGTTATCCATGACCTCAGTTTGGTATTCCACTGCGCTTGATATCGTTTGGTTTTCCTCGCGAAGGTGTTGATCAGAGTAACATAGCGAAAGTGTGACGGGTCCATAACCCACATGCCGTATGGAAACGTGACGTTATGTATCTCTTGTGGCTAAGGACGAGAATAAATTTCCGGATGATTTTTTTTTAAGGTGAAGAGAATTGTAGCACCCTAAAATTAATAATTAAAATTTAATTGATTTTGAATAATCTCTCCTCTCGCAGCCCCTACCCGATCCCTCTCTCCCATTCTTTCCCTATTGCGGCGCCGATCGAGAGGTACCGCTCCCTTCCTCCTTTCCAGCCGCCGATAAGCTCGCCGCCCCCTTCCTCCTCCTCTAGTCGCCGACGAGCTCAAGCCGCCTGCTCTGTGCGTGCTTCGACCGAGAGGGGAGACTACCGCCGGTTTCTGCTTCTACTGCCGCCTGTTTCCCGTGCCGCCGCCGTTCTAGGGTTTTCCTCCTATTTGCCGAGCCCTCACTCCAGATTTCTGCTGCCAAGCCGACCCCAAATTTCCGTCCTCCACAACTTTTCCATAACCTCTTCACTGGTTACTAGCCACAGCTAGGATTTTTGTACCGTGTCATCCTCAGGGATTGGATTCAAGCCCAATATTTGATTTATGTTCTCTTCCTGGTAATAGAATTCCCACAGACATTCTAAATGATCTCTGCCTTATGCTGGGTCCCCAAAGGGGCATTCAAAGTTGTTCCGGTGGTTGCTGAACCCCCAACAAAGGAGGAAATCGAGGAAGTCTTGAGGACAGGGTTGCTGTTTCGAAGGTTAGTACTTCATTTAGTGTTCACAGTTCATGAAAAATGTTTTTTTACTAGCTTAAGGGAATGAGATCTCCCGCATGATTGTCTCTGTTGTTCCCCGTGCACAGTGCCTTTGACAACAATATGTTCAAATCGCAACATTATTTATTATATTATATTATATATTTTTACTATATTTTATTTTTTACTAAACATTTTAAAGATAATATAATTAAAAACAAAGTGTCAAAAACGCCATTATCATAGAATGTATATTTGGCAAGACAAAGCTCATGACCGCTATCAAGAAAATAAACTAGTCTTGAGCATAAAATGCATGAATTTTTTTAGGTGAGGTCTGACTTTCTTGAACGACGGTTCATGACCACGTGTTCACGACCGCCACCACCATGCCAAACGAAGCCTATGTTTATTGGAGGCTTTGATTGATTTGATGATGTACTGTAAGCTTGTCTTATTAATAATAATAATAATAGTTTTAGAATTTGATTGCATCTGCAGGGGGAATGATGATGAAGAAGAGGATGAGGACATGCATGTTGATGGATCTCCTGAGGAGGTAGATGAGGTTGACCTTGCACGGACAGCAGCCAAGGCTCTCAACCAGGGTCAGTTTGGTACAGTTTTCAGCAATGTGCACACCATTTCCAATGGCATTGATGAACTCAACATGAACGATTATGATGATGAGGATGATGGTGAGCATAACTTATTTTTTTGCTAATATAGTAAGTAAATTATTTTTGCTTAATGTGTATGCTGATTTTGTATGTTTATCAGGCATTGAATTATTTGGTAGTGGGATCGGGGACACATACTACCCTAGTAATGACATGGATCCCTATCTTCAAAAGCATGGTGTAAGTATATTTTCGTTTTTAGAATTTCTTATGCCATGTTTCTTTTTGTATGATGTGATGTGTACTCTTTAAAAAATATGCTGCAGGATGACGACGATGATGATGATGATGATGCAGAGGACACAACCATTAGACCTACTGACTTTGGTATTGTTTGCGCACGTAATGAAGATGAAGTTAGTCATCTCGAGGCAAGTGTCTTTTCTTCATTGAAATTTTGTTTTGTCAGAGAATACACAATGAATTCACTTATTTATCTTGATGACTTTGCTTGGTTATTATTCAAATTCAATTTATTTTTCAACTAATGTATGACAACTTTGTTTAGCTAGGGTTGTCCTGGTTTGGAGGTGTAACAAGTACTTAGTGAAATACTGTTTCTCGTATGTTTTTTTGTTGTCTTTTCAAGTGTTTTAAATTTTTTTTTATATCTAGGATGCAAAATTTAAGAATGTTGGTGTTTTGTGTCTCAATGGGAAGCAGTGCGTATGAATGGCCAAGTTACCTGTCTGCTTCTGGCTTCTTTATGTGCTGGAACAATGATGACGTGGACTGTTGCGAGAATATCAGTCTTGTTGGATAATGCGGAGAAGGCGGTTTGATATTGTGCTTCAGGCTCTTGATGTCGAATTTCTGTAGCAGTTTGAGACTCCATTAGAATATGCCCGACGATTTCCAATGATGATCAACAACAATGGAAAAGTTTTTCTTATAATTAATTAATTAAGGAAAAAAACTCGTGTTTGAGGCCGACTAATAGGAAAAAGTTCCCTGGGCTCAAGAAAAACAACACAAATGTGTTGGACGTCTGGAATGGGTGGTTTGCGCCTACTTGGGGATCAAGATGGATAGACAGACTACTCGATGGTAGAAGGTGTGCATGAAGGAGAAGGCGCTGGGTCTGGAGATGGTGGCGTGTGACACGAGCTGAACAGAGGGTCGACGGGGATGAAGAGGGAAGTTCGAGTGGCAAGATGCTACTGTCACAAAGTTTCAGCGCGTTCTCAGTAGTCAGAACTACTCAGAGGCGGGAGCAGTCTCTCTAGGGTGTAGATTCGCGAGAACACTAATACGATTACTCTAGGAAGTATGGAGGAGAGCTCAGACTCATGACATACTACTGGTTAGAATTGGTGTTGGATCTACGATGCGCTGCTGCTAATTGGAGTCGGAAGATCAATAGCTGGGGAAGGTCGTCATGGCTCAAATTCACGATGACTGCCAGCGTACGACCAATTTTCTGTTTGTCTGGTCACATGATTTGGAGGAGCGCCTTTGGATGAGGCTCGTTGAACGTGGAAGGGGGCAAAATCTTGGGAAAGAGAGGTTTTTGGTGGGCCGCTGAATGTGAAGGTGGTTGAGAAGATGACACAACATTGGACGGAGGTGGAGGGAGTGACTATAATACCAAGTTGTTACATGCCTACCCGTAATATGTCAAAAACCTCACTGAAAATTGAGGTAGTAGTAGTGGGGATACTATAAAGCTTGAATCGCGGCTCCCTAGACAGGGTGTACTCGGGAGGAGAGAGCTACTATGATCTCAAAAAGTAAAACAAAATTTTTCTTGCTTGCTTTCATTCCAACCTTCCATGCCTTTAAATATGCTTACATGACACCATGACCCACTAATGACTCCTAACAACCAACTAACACATTAATTAATAAGGACGTAAAATGATAATAGTGGGAAAGTTTGGAACAGATGAACCTCTACAGACTAACAAATCACTTTTATTTCATCTCGTCTCAATTATAATCTTTATTCTCATTTTAGGTTGAGGCTGTCTTAATATTGTGTAAAATTGTTATTGACTGTTAGCGAAATCCATGTAAAAGGCCCATGTACAGGCCCATTTAGATCCTCTTCTCTTTAGTCCCACACCTTATATAGGTTTTTCTGTATCACTCTTTCTCCTATATATATGTATTCTTCCTTTGTATTTGTACATGAGAGATATATAAAAAGGTTTGGGGATTTACCAACATGGTATCAAAGCCAGGTTCGACGCTCTAAAATCGCGTCCCCAAACCTCTCTTCGATTTTTTTAACCGCCCCCCGTCTCCCTCCTGGGCGGTCTTCTCCCACTTTGTGCGGCCTCTACTTTGTGAGACCGCACCCCCCTCCTTCGCTTTCTCCTTCGTGCTCCCTCCTCCTCCTCTTTATAACCTCCGTGCCCCTTGCCCGCTAGGACCCACCACTGCTCCAGACCGCTGCTCCAGCCCGCGCGCCTTGCTCGCTGCTCGCCGACCCAGTCCGCACGGCTCCTGGCTGCGACCTCCTGGCTGTGAGACCGCTCGGGCTCCTAGCTGCGACCTCCTGGCTGTGAGACCGCTCAGGCTCTTGGCTGCGACCTCCTCCCCGCCATAGTTTCCCGTGCTCCAGCTCGCACGGCCTGCCCGTGCTCGCTTAAACCCTCTCCCAGGGATCTGCCCTCCTGTGATCGCTGCCAGACCGCACGACCAGTCCGCTGCTCTAGTGACCGCCGCCGTGTCCGTTGGTCTTTCTCTTCCTGTGATCGCTGCTCCAGTTCGTCAGACCGCTGCTCCAGTCCGCGCGGGTCAGGCCGCCAGACCGTCCCTGCGACCTTCCGCGGGTTCCTCCTCGCGCGGCCTGCTCCCGCGATCTCTCCGCACCCGCGCGCCCTGCTCGCTGCAGTTGGTTTCCGCGATCTCCAGCAGCCTGTCCGCGCGGCCTGTCCGCCTGATTGCTCTGCCGTGCGACCTCTTCTCTGCCCGCGCGGCCTATCCGCCTGATTGCTCTGTTCAGCTTCATGGGTTCCTCGGTAAATTCCTCTGAAGTGCTTGCTGCTCGCGTCACTCCCCCCGAGCTCCGAGATGAGCTACGGATCACTACTATTTCCCTGCCCGGAAAGAAAAATTTTGTGCCTTGGGTGCACTCCGTCCGCCGGGTCCTTCAGGCAAAAGGACTTTTACTTCATCTCACGTAGGCACCTCCTTCCCCTTCTACCGACGATTGACCGCGGAATGACGGTCGTGTTCAGACATGGCTTCTCAACTCAATGGATGGAGAACCTTACCAAATGGCCATGTATCACGAGACAGCCAATGACATGTGGGATGAGCTTCATTCCTTGTACTCGGGCAAGGACAGCCTGCAGCACCTCTATGACATTATTACTGATCTCCAGGCCCTGGATACGGGCGGGGCTGCGGACATGACCTCCTTTGTTGCTCGTGCTAAGGGTCTTACTGAAGCATGGATCCAGCATCAGCCATCTACCACTGATCTCGCGACTCAACGGACTCAGAAGGAAGCCGTCTGTATTGCTATGATGTTGGCCCGTGTTCCTCCACATCTGCACAATGTTCGAGCTCAGATACTCTCCTCCACTACCACCCCCTCCCTTCATGATGTTTGCTCTATGTTACTTAGGGTAACTCCTCCATCTGAGACTCTAACAGTTTTTTCTCCAGTTTTTCTTCAGCAACCTCTCCTACCAACCCCTCCTCCTGCTCGTGGCTCTTCCACCAGGTGAGGACGCCACCCGTCTCGGGGACGAGGACGTGGTGGCCGCTCTTCTTTGAAGTTTACTTACTGCTCTCGTGAGGGTCACCTAGAAGCTACATGCTACCGTAAGCATGGCCTACCTCCGCATCTGGCCGCCTCCGCTACTCCAGCTCCTTCTGCTGCCCCTGACACTTCCAACCTTGGTGCACCTACCCGCCAAGAATATGAAGACCTTCGCACTCAGTTCCAGCAGCTCCAAGGCAGTATTGATAGGCCATCTGGCTATGTTGCCTCTTTCTCTACTCAAGGTATATCTTGTCTTTCTTACAGCTCTCACTGGATCGTTGACTCTGGAGCAAATCGTCATATAACATCTCAGAAACCGCCTCGTTATTCGACAACCTCTCACCCGCCATCTATTATTGTTGCTAATGACGACACTACCCCGGTCTCTGGCGCTGCTGATCTCCGCCTCACTCCTACCTTGCTACTCTTCTCAGTTCTCCATGTTCCAGGCTCCCCGTTTAACTTGCTTTCTGTCAGCCAGTTAACACCGGATCTTGACTGCTGCATAACTTTCTCTCCTTCATCTTTTGTTTTGCAGGATCGCCGTACACGGAGTACCATTGGTAGCGGTCGGCTGACGAATGAGCTATATCTCTTGGATCTCCCACCTATCAGTCTTTCTTCCATCTCCACTTCTGACTGGCATCGTCGTCTTGGGCATGCTCCCCTTCCGGTTCTCAAGAAAGCTCTTCCTGGTGTTTTACTCCAAGAGTTCACTTGTGAATCATGTATCTACGACAAGCAACATCGTGTTTCTTTCTCTCCTTCTTGTACCCGGAGTGATACTCCGTTATCTTTAGTTCATTCTGATGTATGGGGTCCATATAGGATCCCCAATGTATTTGGCCATCGCTACTTTATCACTTTTATTGATGACTACTCGCGTGTTACTTGACTTTATTTTCTTCATGACCGCACTGAGATAACTTCTGTGTTTCGTGCTTTTATATCTGAAACACGTACGCAGTTCTCGATGCCTCTTAAAATACTCCGCACCGATAATGCCCGCGAGTACACAAGTCGGTCCTTCTCCGCTCTGTGCTCTGAGTTTGGCGTTATCCACCAAACCTCCTGTGCCTACACACCTCAACAAAATGGCGCGGCCGAACGAAAAAATCGCCATCTTCTCGATACAGCTCGGTCCCTCCTGTTCCAAATGCAGGTCCCAACAGACTTTTGGCACTTTGCTATTGCAACTGCTTGTCACCTCATCAATCGCATGCCCTCATCCGTTCTCAGCTTTGCCACTCCACTAAGCCTTCTTCTTCCATCCACTCCTCCTTTCCCCCTCACACCCTGAGTTTTTGGGTGTGTTTGTTATGTTCACAATCTCAGTCCGCCAGCAGACAAACTTGCTGCTCGTGCTACCAAACAGATGTTTGTTGGCTACTCTCGAACTCAGAAGGGTTATGTGTGCTATTCTCCTACAACAGGAAAATGTCTGTCTCGGCCGATGCCACTTTTTGTGAAGATCGACCGTTCCACCTATCCTCCTCTCCTCAATCCATCCCTTCTACTATTACTCGTCCTATCGTTTCAATCACGCCTTTCTCTCCACCGTCACCTCCCTCCCCGCTTGTGCTCCGTCCGCCCATTCGCTACGTCTATTCTCGCCGTCAATCCAAGGATGTTTCCCTACCGGAGCCGTCTGCTACAGATGACACACCGCCAGCGGCTGATCCTGCATCTCCCTCCACGGCTCATACAATGGCCAGCTATGTGTCTCTACACCGGCTCTCTCCACCCATCCACCAGTTTGCTACTTCTCTTTCCTCCATCTCTATTCCTAACTCTGTGCAGGAGGCGCTTCAGCATCCGGGGTGGCGGGAAGCTATGGAAGAAGAGATGAATGCCCTCTGGGCTAATCACACCTGGGAACTGGTTCCCCTTCCTCCAGGTCAACATTGTGTTAGTTGCAAATGGGTCTTTGCGGTCAAACAGAATGCGGATGAGAATGTTGATCGTTTAAAAGCCCGTCTCGTGGCCCGGGGCTTCACTCAGCAACAAGGCGTAGATTATGAGGAAACCTTTTCTCCAGTGGCAAAACTCAACACTGTTCGTGGTCTTATCTCCGTTGCTGTGCACCGGCGTTGGCCCCTTCTTCAGCTCGATATTAAGAATGCATTCCTTAACGACGATCTGAAGGAAACTGTGTTTATGTGCCAACCTCCCGGGTTTGAGATCACGGGGGAGTCAAGTACACTTCGGGTTTGCCGCCTTCTAAAGGCTCTTTATGGTCTCAAATAGTCACCACGAGCTTGGTTTGATAAGTTCTGCAAGGTTCTCTTAGCTCTTGGGTTCACTCGGAGCTCTGCCGACTTCTCTATATTCACCAAGCATGGACCAACTGGCACTGTAATCCTTCTTGTCTACGTTGATGATATCCTGATTACTGACGATGACCTCTCTGGGATACAACAACTCAAAGAACATCTGAACTCGGCCTTCCAGACCAAGGATCTTGGAAATCTTAGATACTTCCTTGGGATTGAAGTTGCCCGACGACCCGATGGGTTGGTTATGTCCCAACGAAAGTACTGCATCGACTTACTTCATGAAGCAGGATACTTCGGGTGCAAACCTCAAACCTGCGGAAACTCCTATGGATGCTAATCAAAAATTGTGTGTTGCTGGGTCTGATTCTGACCAGCTTCTTGAGAATTCAGAATACTACCGACGATTGGTTGAGAAACTGATCTACCTAACGGTTACTCGACCGGATATCTCGTTTGTTGTTGGTGTTGTGAGTCGCTTCATGCATACTCCGCGCACTTCTCACCTTCAAGCTGTTGAGCGTATTCTCAAATATCTAAAGACCGCTCCGGGACAAGGCCTTGTCTACAAACCATCCAACTCACCATCTCTTCTTGCGTACTCGGATGCTGACTATGCCGGGTCCCCTGATGATAGGCGCTTCACGACTGGCTTTTGCACTTACTTTGGTGGACACCTCATAACATGGCGAAGCAAGAAACAGACTGTGGTCGCCCGCTCCTCGGCTGAGTTTGAATACAGGGCTATGGCTGCTGTTGTGTCAGAATTAACATGGCTCGAGAGACTTCTTGGTGACTTGGGTGTCACTCTTCCTTCTCCGACAACACTTCGGTGCGACAGTCAGACTGCAATTCATATATCCAACAATCCAGTGTTCCATGAGCGAACAAAGCATATTGAGGTTGACTGTCACTTCATCAGAGAAAAGGTTCAAGCGAAGAAGATAGAATTGGAGCATGTTCCTGCTGCGAGACAAATTGCTGACATCCTAACAAAAGCTCTTCCTCAGCCACTATATCTCCAATTCTTATCCAAGCTGGGTGCCTACGATTTGTACGCTCCAGTTTGCGGGGGAGTGTTAGCGAAATCCATGTAAAAGGCCCATGTACAAGCCCATTTAGATCCTCTTCATGTCCCACACCTTGTATAGGTTTTTCTGTATCACTCTCTCTCCTATATATATGTATTCTTCCTTTGTATTTGTACATGAGAGATATATAAAAAGGTTTGGGGATTTACCAACATTGACAAATTTCACTGACAAATTGGATTTCAGCAATTGAAATCACTTATTTCTTATATTTTTTCTTCTTTTCAACAGTACCTGTTCCAATCATATATTTTTAATTACGCATCAGCTGACTTGATAGAAGGAAGATATTAATTGTAGGGGCATACCATGGATGGAAGAAAAAAACAAGTCTTATGAGCAGTATGTTATGGGTTAACCTGTAAAACTTTCGGCGCTTCGCCGGAGGGTGGCTGGAGGTGGAGATGACGGAGGAGAAAGATACTATGTAGCTGGAACCGCCTCTACCTAAGCGGGTTGTGCTCGAGAGATAGAGCTATCAAAATCTCTTACAAGAGAACAAGGAGAATAGATTAATTATTTCATATTTCATGACCCAAGGGGTCCCTTAAATGTATACACATAATGGTATAAGAGTAATAAGCCCCAACATCGACACTTATTACCAAACTACTAACGTCACATTGTTTCATAACAACTAATAACTCAAAGCAACTAATCACGACAGTTCATAACCACATTTAAGACACATACTGACGCAGGGTGAATCTATAGGTAGATGCGACGACGCAAAGCCCTAACCCAAGATGTCATGCAAACAATCACAACCAAATACAATCGACCAACAACGACCATAAAGATGCGAGAAGATGCAAGTGCACGCAATCCTATGACAAACTTTAAATCTAATGTGAATGAGATTGATTCAGTTATACAAGTGGTTCCGACGTGCAATTAATTAAACAATATTGATTTTAAAATATTCACGCATTTCATCACAATCAATATCAAAATTCAAATTAGGTTAACAAGTAACAATTGCAACTAATTGAAAGTACTAGAATTTAGTGCAGGGCAATGGGAGCACACACTTACAAGAAATGACTAGTCAAATTAATCAAGCACGATAATACTAGCAATAGAAGTGTATCCGTACAAATGTAAAAGACATGAAAATAAATGTGGATCTCACCCTAAAGAGCTGTCGGTGTAAGGGCACAAATCCGGAGACCGTCGGCGTGGCAGATGCAATCTGGCAAGTAGTTGTGACTTTCCGGGGGTTAATGCGGAGAGGAGGAGGTTGTTTTGTGGAGGAGATATGGTATGGTCTGCTAGAACGGGAGCAATCTGAGGGGGAGTGGGTTGTTTGTGGGCTGGAAGTGAATGAGAGGGTTGTTTGGTGGGGTATAATGTCTGACCTAAGCTAGAGGAGTGTTTGAAGGCTGTGGGGTGATGCGGAGGAGGCTGATAGGAAGTTATTTTGGGCTTAGAGAAAGGGGATGAAGGCTGGATGGGAAGGGGAAGCCAGGATGGGGTCGATTTTGGTGTGGGAGGGGCTTGAAAACAGATTTTGACAGTGAGGAGGCGTTGGACAGCAGGGTATGACAGCGGGGAGGAGTTGGACAGCGGGGTTTGACAACAGGGAGGGGCTTGACAGCGAGGAGGGGTTGGAACAGGAAATTGGAGGCTCGTAGGGCTTCTGGAGGGGTCGCCAGAGTGAATTCGAGAGGTGGGTGGCGGCTGGAAGAGGCTCCATGCGGCTGGAAAAGGGCGTCGGTTTTGATGCTGTAGCGGGGAAATCGGCAGAGGAAGAGTGATGGATGACTGGAGAAGGAAGGGAGGGGCTCACCGGAGGCTGTGGGTGGTGGTGGACGACGACGAGGAGACAGAGGCTCCACGATGTTGCACCGTGGTGGGTTGGAATCGACACCCGTGTGACTTCTCCAAGGAAAACCGTAACTCTCGATGCCTTCTAAACCGGAATCCATGGCATATAAAGGGGGAGTTAGGTTAAGACTATCCAACGACCACGATCGCCCGATAAGTATTTTAACATAGCTACAAAAATAGAAGTCCAAAAAAATAAAACAAAATACATAAAAATGTGAAAAATCGCGACAAACGAGATGACGGTCTCCGATCATCCATCTGATGATCCAAAGGCGTCTAGTCTATGCCCATAGTATAACATACAACAAGACTCGATTGACTTGTGCATAATAATAAGATGACTCGGCTCGAAGCACATAACATCGCTCCCATTTTTTAAAATGAGCTTTGTCCTTAAGCTCAGAGAGAAATCAGATTCTCATGGCAGCTTCACCCAGTTTCCTCTTCGTTAGAGTCCTCCGTTGTGAAAAATCATTTGCAGCGATGGACGCAAGTTATAACTTAACCCTTATGAGCGATGTTTTCCGAGTGCCGCATACAACATGCGTCGATGTTGGGCTCCCTCAGGATGGTCTACTTGGGTGTCTGAGGTGGCGTTTATAGGTCTATAGTTGCCATCCAGGCCGACACTCACAAAGCCTGGCCAAACTCGTCACAATAACTTACTTTCTAGGGTCTTCAAATTCGATGCCCGATCATTGGTGTTCCTGAAGTCCTTCTGTAAAGATTGTGAACTACTACTCTTGGTGTATCATAACATGAGCTAGAAGAATTTGACACTGTTCCATATATGCATCAACATAACCTATTCAGTGTAAAGAAGTGAGTGCACTGAAGGGATTGCTTAGAATGAGAGGACCGAATCACATGTTGCAGAACCTTTTGAAGTCGTCCCAAGTCATCCTTTATTTTTCGTCTTACACATGCAAACCATAGTTGAGCTGAATCAAGAAGGTGGAAGGATGCTAGACTAATCCATTATGCTATTGGAGTTTGTTGGTGACTGAAAAATTGCTCTCGCCTTGTTAGCTTTCCTAATGGATCTGTCTTCTCATCATAGGTTGTTAAGTCCAACTTGGTGTAGCGTGACAGTATTACCGACAGATCGTACAAGGTTGGTGGATCGTTGTGTATAAGTAGTGGTGGAGGTTCCTGATTGCTATTGACTTGGTCATGTGCTGTGATAGTAATGACTTGAATGACGGGTGTGAGATCATTGAGCTTGTTGGGTGGGTCAGAGGGTGGCAAAGTCTTCCTGCCTTCTTGGTAATGTGCCTCAACTTCTTGATGTCGCACTTTATCTGCTGTTATCATGAAAATTTGCATCATGGTCTTTTGCTTACTCATTTGGCCCGACTAGTCCCCCATATTACTGATCATTACCGGAGTTGAAATGGAGGGAACACGAGATACATAATAGGCGACTGGATGACTCAATTCCCAGAAGTGGTTGGGATATTTAAGTTGCCATGAAATCGGCAATGCTTCCCTATGATGACACCAAATAAGAAGACAAACACCTTATAAAATAGTTCAACTAATGAATTGATGTGAGCTGAACTAGAACTAAAAATTCGTGGGAATTGGATGAGAGGGCGTTGGGCTCGATGTGATGATTTTGAAGCAACGACCAACTCAGTGGCTTGAGCAACGCAGGGATCGAGGGTGGCGAAGGTCTGTGTGCATACCCGAGGAGCTCGAAATAATTGTGCACTGGAGAGTGGTTGGGAAAATCCGATCGACGAAACCGACTGTTGGTCTATTGAGCTTGAGAAAGTAGGCGTGTCGACTGGATTCACGCGCGTGTGGCTGGGATGGCGAGCGTTGACCAGAGTGGTGTCGGCTGGGACATAATGCAGGTTACTAGGTTCCCTTACTCGATCAAGGAGTGGCATCTGTACCTGGAGATTGATTGGATTGGCAACACTAGGAAGAAGCGATCATAGGGAGAGGTGCTCGATAGAGGTGATCGCATGGAGACATTGGCTTGGAGACGTGCACTGGTAGACGATCGATCATGCTAGGGCTTAGGAGTCACGATTGCGCAGGTTCAGCAAGGGGATGTGAGCTTAACTGTAATTTCACGATGGATTATCGTCTGGACTGGTCGGCTAGAACACTTAAACCAATGATTCCGCTGATCGATTAAGGCTTGACAATTGTTGGAATGAAGCTTGATTGATGGACAACGGGGTCCATGAGAAATACTTTGATACCAAGTTGTTACGGGTCAACCTGAAGAACGTTGGTCGCTTCGCCGGAGAGTGGCCAAAGACGGTGATGACGGAGGAGGATACGATGGATCCGGAACCACGACTGCCTAAGCGAGGTATGGTCGAGAGGGAGAGAGCTACCAAAACATCATGAATAGATTCATTCTTTCTTACCTCTTTCATGACCTAAGGGATCCCTTAAATATAAATAAATAATGTCGTAAGAGTAATAATCCGCACACTCGGGCTTATTACCAAACTATTGACGACACATTGATTCATAACAACGAATAACTCTAAGCAACTAATATTGGCGATTCATAACCTCATTCAAGACACAAACATAATATGATATGTTAATTAATAGGGCCACTAGCCTATGCCTATAACACAACATACAACAAGACTCGACTGACTCGTGCATTGTAAGATAATTCGTCGTGAAGCCCATAACACAGTATTAGGGATCAAAAGGTGGAGAAGTACCCACATATAATGACTGCTGTAACAGGAATGAAGTATTGCAGTTTTTGTAAAACTAGACATGTGTTTCCAGATGTGCCAATATTTAAAGGCGGAGCCAATTCCTCAAGCTCAACAACACTCTCATCGATAGAGCACTGGAAGGCAGTTAAGAGACCCAATCATTCTCCAAATTGTTGACCAACTCTTATGATAAGCTTGGATCAAACAAATAAATTATAGGAATTAATAAAATTTTAAGTGTTTGAATTTAGAGACATCAATCCTGAATTTCTATTGGCAGCTGCCAACATCAAGTTAATGATTGAGCTGCCAACCACAATTGAATAAACCAACCAAGCAACCTAGTGGAAAATGTACTACTGTTCCCATGTGGAAAGAAAAACCTAGCAATAGGAAGATTTAACTTACGGCTAGCCCAATTAAAAGCTCATCGAGTAGAAACATGGGAACAAAAACATCTCCTCAGGCCCAACCAAACACAAATAGTTCAATCTTCTACCTAATCCAAGGACATGATCCTAGATAAGTCGCTCTATCATGTATACGCCAGTCGAGCTCTATTATAAAAATAACTATAATGTTAACAAAATGTCTAACATAGAATAAAAGTAATCAAATAATCAAACATAAAATAAACGCATCTTTTTGTTGTCTCTCTACATCAAAGATCGTCCTAAAAACAGTTAAAAATATTTCCTGTGATTCATTATTTGTAGGTCAATAAAATTGCATCTCCATTTTCATGTCATCATATACAATTATTATGAATGGATATTGTTAATAGAAGTGGTTGTAATCTGTAATACTTTTTTTTGTTATCCATCTTGTATGGTGAGATAGACGAAATAGTTCTAGAGGTAATATCATGCCCTAGTCAATTCATGTCTATATCCATTTTTTTGCCCATTCAGTTTCAATGATCTTGCCATGACAGGTTTGGATTTATGAGGATTTAGAAGATGGAGATTCAAACATGTATGTGCATCATGATATCATCTTGCCTGCTTTTCCTCTTTGCACAGCCTGGACTGATTGTAATCTTAAAGGTGGTGATAAAGGTAAACTCTTTCTTGACCTGTTCTTTGATATGTTTCTCTGTTTAAATCTTGTCTTGTCATCAGCAATTTCTGTTACTTGGATTATTGAGAGCTATTTATTATCAATTAAATATCAAATCAAACAATATAAAATCCATTTTGACTTTGTTTTAAACAACCGCAAAATTTTACTAATCAATAATAATGAAAATTAAGTATTGTATTCAGTTGACTTGAGCTCAAAGAGCCTTCCAATTGGTCAATGCATATATTTTGTTTCACATAGTACAATGTCTGAATTTCTTTTTCTGTTAGTTGTAAAATTTGCATCTTTAAGAGGATATTTGTTTTGAATATTCGGTGAGACGAACGATTTTTATAGAGAGGTTTAAAATGTATAGATGAGTTTTCAACCTTGATAAATTTTCTTATTTACTTGAGTATTGTTTAGTGTTTAAGGTTTAGAGCTTAAGGCTTACGGTTGAGATTGTTAAAATCTTGTGATCTAGAAGTAATCAATGAATTAGTCTTACTGCCAATGTGATATGGGCCTATATGGTCGCACATAATAGCGTACGGGAAGTAGAATATTTATTGTAATGGTGTATGCTATATTGGATATAAATGAAACCAAATTCTGAGTACGTATATTTAGATATATGTGATGATATTTGATTAATTTGGAATTAATCAATAAAAGAATTATTAATTTTGGTTATGAACCTAAATGACAATTGCTAAATACTATAAATGTTCTCTCTTGAGATTTGTGAAATCTCTCTAATATATGATAACGTGTAGTTTTGGAAACTACTCGAGTGCTTTTAGGCCGTGCTTGCGAGGTGTGCCTTACTAGGTTTTTCAAGTGTGTCTTGGAGAGCAAGCAGCCACAATATTCTGTCTCTCATTCTCGTAGTGAGAAAGCATGGAGATAAGAGGAAGAAAATCTCTGCAGAGAACGAAACTAGCATTTTGTTGAAAGGCGATCATCTTCCAGCCCCGAGCCCGTTGGACAGACTGTGACGTGTTTTCGGTGTTCACGTGGATACCTGCAGCGACGTGGATACTATTCTGCGTTTTGGTGCTCAAACATCAATTATTTTTCACAAAACTAGATTTCGTCGCAGGTATAAACTCATTTCTTGATTTACTGGTTTTTGCATGGATCTTGTCGAGGGTTCCTATATTTTCCGTTGTGTATTTGATGTCGTTTATGTTATATTGGATATAAATGAAACCAAATCCTGAGTACGTATATTTAGATATATGTGATGATATTTTATTAATTGGGAATTAGTCAATAAATGAATTATTAATTTCGGTTATGAACCTAAATGACAATTCCTAAATACTATAAATGTTCTCTCTTGAGATTTGCGAAATCTCTCTATTATATGATAACATGTAGTTTTGGAAACTGCTCAAGTGCTTTTAGACCGTGCTTGAGAAGTGTGCCCTATTAGATTTTTCAAGAGTGTCTTGGAGAGCAAGCAGACGCAATATTCTGTCTCTCATTCCCGTAGTGAGAAGGCACATAGAGAAGAGGAAGAAAATCTCTGCAGAGAAAGGAACTAGCATTTCGTTGCAGAGAAAGACGATCATCTTCCAGCCTCGAGCCCGTTGGACGGACTGCGAGGTGTTTCCATCGTTTGCGTGGATACCTGTAGAGACGTGAATACTATTTTGCGTTTTGGTGCTCATACATTAGTTATTTTTCATGAAATTAGATTTTGTCGCAGATATAAACTCATTTCTTGATTTACCGGCTTTTGCATGGATCTTGTCGAGAGTTTCCTGTATTTTCTGCCGTGCATTTGATACCTTAGAAACCCAACATAAGATCTATGTATTTATTTAGATTGTAAATTTGCATGCTCATACATCAAATATTACATTGTTTTCACAAATTTTGTTAATAAATGTATTATAGTTGATGGTGCGCAACGCCCGACGCTCGTCTATTCCCACAGGAGGCGGTGAACCACCACCCGTTCGGACGAACCGAGTTCATGGTTGCGTCCGTATGGTTGTTCCGAGTCAGTTTGATGTATCATTTTATTTATTTTGAGTTGTATTTGACACCCGATCGGACCGGACGATATGGGTCGTCCGATTCTGGTACCCTAAGTTGTTTAAGTATATATAGGGGTGTGTTTCACGGTTTGGGGATCTAAGGTTCGAATGCATCTTTTTGCAACTGTCGGTCTCTCGTTCTTCTGGTGTGACGCCGGAAAGGATCCCCTCTAGTGCGACACTAGGGTAAGCCTCCGCCTCCCTCCTCTTCCCCGACTAGTCCGCCATCTCCCTTAGCCGCAGCCACTCCCTCTTCCCCTTTCATTCCCTCCCGTCGTTCTCTCCAATCAAAGTCGACGCAGATTCCGCCGCCGAAGCCTCTTGCGCCTGCTGCCGCCATCCAGCCCGCCGAATCCCTCTAGAAATCATTTCCCCACCTATTTGAACCTTCTACCAGCCCTACCGCCTTCAAGACCTTGCCCCTCCTTGTCATCTTCCTTGTAGACAAACCCCCTCAACCCCTCCCAAACTCAAGCAACCACCAGAACTTTTCCTATTTCCCTAATTCCTGCAACTGTTTCCCCTTCCCGAAGCCTTCCCCTGCCCTCTACAGCCTCCCAACCACCCGTCTCCCTCCCCCTAAAGTCCTTCCCTTCTTCTACTGCCCACAAGACTTCCCCCACATCCCTACCCGAGCCCACACTTGTCCAAAGTCCCTCTTCCGACTTTGCAGCGACCTTGGATGCCCGCAGTCAACCGTCATTTACCACTGCCTGCACGTGTAAGTTGTATTTGGAGTTGTATTTTCTATTGTTGCATATTCGACACCTTTCTCTGTAATGGATGTTTTATTATTATATGTTTTAGTGCTGGACTTCACATGATTTGCAGGGCTTATTCTGCTTGTGCTTAAATATTTGTGCCTCAGTCGCTCCGTGAAAAAATGCTTGTTATCTTTAATCAAAGTTTGTGAATGTTTGTGTCTCTGTTCTTATTATAATAATTAATTATTGTTGCTACTTTTTGTGCGGACCGTCTCTTGCATTTACATTATAACCCGTTACATTTTTTTGTCCACCTCAAGTCGACCTACCGCTACATCAAATTGGTATCAGAGCCCTAGGTTTGGGCCACTTGCATGTTATGTAGCGGTAGAGATTATTGTTAACATATGTCAAACCATAATCTCACCGACGATAGGGCCACCAGTTCACAATCAGACGCCCTGGGAGACGACATCACTAGGGTTAGCACAAGGGGCGATCAATTAGAGATCCCTAGAGGTCGAGTGTCTCCACCTCCGGATGATGAGCCACCCGAGGATCCCTGAGACATTTCACCCCTTCGTGAGAGACGTGGTAGAGACATTCCTCGCGGAGATCCCCCTCCTCCAGCGAGAGCATAATTATCAAGGCGTGCGCCTAGACACGTCGGAGGCGCCGGGCGCACCAGGTGCACCGGTCCTCTCTTCTGCAAGGCAAAGGCGAGTGAGGTGCCCCAGGCGCGGCCAGGCGCACCTCAGGCGCGCCTTACCAGCTCCCAGGCGCACCAAAGGCGCATCTGGGCCTTTCAAGGTGTTTTCTTCAACCTGTTTTTTTGGGAGGTGGGCAAAAACATGATCTCAGACGCACCCGAGGCACTCCTAGGCGCACCTGGGCATCCAATTCACCAATTTTCAGTGAATTTGGTGCCCGATTTTTATCCCAATTCGCTGATTTTCAGTGAATTGAGTGCGCAATTCACTAAAAATCAGTGAATCGACATCCAATTCGCTGATTTTAAGTGAATTGTGCTCCAAATTCATTTTTGCGCCTCACGTGCCTCAGGCGCGCGTCTGCGCCTAGTCTCCAGGACCCCTTTGCGCCTCGGTGTGCTATGCACCTTTTATAATTATGCGCGAGAGGGAATTTCCATCGTGGTTACCAACATCGGCTGGACCCAGGGAGAAATCCTCTCCCCCACCTCCACCGCGCCGTAGAGGTCGAGGCCCCCCAGCACGATATGACTATGACTATGATGATCAGTACGACTACTATCGTGAGCCACGCCGTGAGATGACTCCTTTAGAGAACGAGAGACCGACGGTTGCAAAAACTACATTCTAACCTTCAATCCCCAAACCGTGAAACACACGCCTATATATACTTAAACAACTTAAGGCACCCAAATCTGATGGCTCATATCGTCCGGTCCGATCGGGTGTCAAATACAACTCAAAATAAATAAAATGATACATCAAACTGATTCGGAACAACCATCCGGATGCAACCGTGAACTCGGTTCGTTCGAATGAGTTGTTGTTCACTGCCTCCTGCAGGAATAGACGTGCGTCGGGTGTTGCGCGCCATCAACTTGGTATCAGAGCCATACCCATACCCAGAGGCAGATCTAAGGGGGGCGGGCTGGGGCCCGGGCGCCCCCAAATAAAATGATACATCAAACTGATTCGGACGAACCGAGTTCACGGTTGTGTCCGGATGGTCGTTCCGAGTCAGTTTGATGTATCATTTTTATTTATTTGAAGTTGTATTTGACACCCGATCGGACCGGACGATATGAGCCGTCCGATTCGGGTGCCTTAAATTGTTTAAGTATATATAGGCGTGTGTTTCACAGTTTTGGGATCGAAGGTTAGAGTGTAGTTTTTGCAACCGTCGGTCGCTCGTTCTTCTGGTGCGATGCCAGAAATGACTCCCCCTGGTGCGACTCCAGGGTAAGCCCCCGCCTCCCTCCTCTTCCCCGACCAATCCGCCACCTCCCTTAGCCGCAACCCCTCGCTCTACCCCTTGCATTCCCTCCCTCCGTTCTCTCCAATCAAAGCCGACGCAGATTCTGCCGCTGAAGCCTCTTTCGCCTATTGCCGCCATCCAGCCCGCCGAATCCCTCTAGAAACCCTTTCCCCTCCCGTCTGAGTCTTCTACCAACCCTACCACCTTCAAGACCTTGCCCCTCCCTGTCATCTTCCCTGTAGCCGAACCCCCTCAACCCCTCCCAAACCGAAGAAGCCACCAAAACTCTTTCTATTTCCCTAATTTCTGCAACTGTTTCCCCTTCCTGAAGCCTTCCCTTGCCCCTACAGCCTCCCAACCACCCGTCTCCCTCCTCCTAAAGTCCTCCCCTTCTTCTACTGCCCACAAGACTTCCCCCAGAACCCTACCCGAACCCACACTTGTCCAAAGTCTCTCTTCCGACTATGCAGCGACCTTGGATGCCCGCAGTCAACCGTCATTTACCACCTCCTGCACGTGTAAGTTCTATTTGGAGTTGTATTTTCTATTGTTGCATATTCGGCACATTTATCTGTAGTGGATGTTTTATTATTATAGGTTTTACTGCTGGACTTCACATGATTTGCAGGGCTTATTCTGCTTGTGCTTAAATATTTGCGCCTCAGCTGCTCCGCGTAAAAACGTTTGTTATCTTTAATCAAAGTTTGTGAATGTTTGTGTCTCTGTTCGTAGTATAATAATTAATTATTGTTGCTACTTTTTGTGCGGATCGTCTCTTGCATTTACATTATAACCCATTGCATTTTATTTGTCCACCTCGAGTCGACCTACCACTGCATCAATAGTACTTGATGTGTTCGGTATATTTTTGTTAATAATTTTACTTTTTCAGTATACAATAGCATACCTTTTACAGTTGTATAAGTAAAATTGTACAAAGTGTTTGCATCAGCCGTTTGGTGATTTAGCAGCTACTGTTCAAATATTCTTTGGATACAAGGTGTGCCTATCATATAACTTACAAATAGTTTAATGTTTCTGTTTTCTGTTATGTATATAGACAATACAATTCTTCCATTGATAATTAGCTATGCTGGTCTACTTTCTTTGGTAAATTTTCTTGGATCATTGATGCAAATTGTAAGATGAAATGATTAAAATGTGCAAACATTCTTAAACTTTTAATTGTAACAATTTTAGTTTCCTCAGAAGTAAATTGAAAACATGAGAAATCCGTTGCAAGTGAGAAATTAATAAATGTTTATGATATACGACCAGTCTGGCAAGGGGACTCTCGTGTCTCGCACGGTAGTACTTGCGTCGCTCGCCTTATCCAGCATGCTGTACTGCTGTAGCGACCAGACCCCAACCTCGCTCGATGGCATTGTTGTCGTCGTTGCGCACCGAAGAAGTCGAGTGGCGTGAGTACTATCGCGCGGGGCACAAAGGTTCCCCGTGCCAGGCTGCTCGTATCACATTAAAATTCAAATTCTTGCCGATGCTGATCATGGATTGGCAGTCGACATTCGACCGGCAGGAGCAATCGCCGACCAGGAGCACTGATCACTGATCACTGACAACTGATTAAGCATAGCTCTGCGCGGTTACCCGAGGTCTGCCGGTTGGTGCAAGGTTGTCAGGATCGAGATCCTAGGTGAGATCGTTTCGGGGGTTGGATCGGATCGGATTGTAGGATCGGATCGAGGACCGTAAGATCCTACTACATTCCTAAAGCAAGACTTAAAAATAAAATTGATTTGGTATCATTCAAATACTAGATTAAACTCAAGTTGTAGGAAGCTATTGAAGATATAGATTCCATTAAACTGTCCAAATAATAATCTATATTTTCTAAATTCAGTTTTGTGCCTCATGGTTTCAATGTGTCTACAGAAAAATATATACAACAACAACACTAATGTCTATGTACTACAGAAAAATATATATAATCTCAAGGATGAAGCCAACATTCTTATTAAGTGCAGAGATGTTTACAAATCCTTTGAATAAAAGCAAATCTTAAATGTTGTAAGCAGAACGATGGCTGGTATCACTTATCAGTGGACAGTGGTATGAAGGACAGAAGCACAGAAAATTGGAAGGGAGTGAAGTTCGACCTGAATGTTGAAGAACAAAAGCATTGGATGCCGACAAAGACGATGACTGATGGTTTGGAGGCTGGAGGTTTGCTATTGTTGAAGGACTGTTCCTCCTCTGCCGACTTGAATGTCGAAGGATAGAAGCAGAACGATGGCTTGGAGCCAAGGCTGGACCGCTGGAGGCTGGAGCTTGACAAAGATGATGCTAGGAGAGTTCGTCGACGTCGTCGAGTGCGAGACGAGGGAGAGGAAGTCGAAATGAAATAGGAATAGGGTTTCTCACCTAAGCAGCGTGTCGTCGGACTCACCGACTCGGGAAGCGAAATAAAATGGGAGGGGGGACGCGTGATTTTATTAGGGCTGATCCAGATCGCTGGGATCGTGTAAGGATCGCGATCCTAACGATCCCACGATCCGGATCACGATCCTACATGGTCGAGCAATACTTTCGATCCCGATTAAGATCCGGATCGAAATGTGTAATCCGGATCGTAGGATCGTGCGATCCTACGATCCGGATCGCGATCCTGACAAGCTTGGTTGGTGGTCGCCGCTCAGGAGTAGCGATCGCTGATCGCCGACCGGGTAACAACTTTCATCTATACGCCAACACGACTAGAAGGGCAAAACGATCATTTTGGGTTGCACAGACGGGCGTGAACAGTAGCCCCCAATTTTGTAGATGTCGGATATCGGAGACACGTCGGTTTAGTTTTTTCATGTCGGGGGATATATCGGGGATATTTCATATATCAGTTTTAATATTTAATTATTTATATGTGTAATTATATATAAATTTAATCATTTTTTAATATATATATTAATATAATAATAATTTGATATTTATTGAACTCCGAAATTTATCAAACTAATATAAACATTTTATGCTACACAAGTAATAACGGTATAATGCGTGAAATAAATTAAGAGCAAACATGAAGTCAGAAAGTTGTCGATGACAATAGAAGATAAGAAATCTTTAGTCCATAATTGAAAGATCATGCATAATTGAAGACGATGATGGACTTGAGCAAGAAAGAAAGTCAGAGGAAGGTCAAAACAATGAAACAATTTTGGTTTATTGTCTATTAAACTATATACACTAATTTAAATAAATTGGAAAAAATCAGTCGATAAAATGTCAGGATATATCAGCCGATATATCGGCGAATATATTGACGAATATATCGGCCAATAACAGACATATCGGAGGATATATTCCAAAAGAATATTTTGTAAAAAAATATCGGAAATGCGTCGTTTTGTCCATTAAACCTTTATGTCGGCCATATCGGAGGATATCCACAACACTGGTAGCCCCACAACTCCTTTATTTAATAGTATTAGATAACACTTAGAAATTCAAATGATAAAAGGACTAAAATCACACTTAAACTAAAATTATGATGCCGTCAAAACCTAGGTTGTACTCTCTTTCATGCAGACAGTCCACGGACTAGTTTATTTTTTAACAAGGCAAATGAAAGTGAACACCACTTCACAACAATAACTTCACACTGGTAGGATTAGATATCACTTTACCTGGATATTGTCTATGGTTGGATTATATATCACTTTACCTGGATATTGTCTATGGTAGGATTATATATCACTTTACCTGGATATTGCCTATCTTGTACTATGAGAAGACGGAAAAACTTCACATATAACCCAAGATTATAGTTGAAAATAATATAATAATATGGAATTATTCTTTGCAACGCTTATCTGCTCTAATTATGTAGTTTCACAAAATAAATTCTTGAAACAAGTGCCTTTTTATAGGTGACATGAGGTTTTTATCTGTTGAAATCGATCTTCTATGCTTCAAATCTCTGACGGCACAATGATCACATATGGATTACATGCTGTTCGAAGAAACACAGAGGCAAGAGTCCCTTGGCAGTTAGAACCGAAGAACCATGTACATGGGTGAGAATCTGGCAATGGAGTGCACATTCATGATTGGAACAAGTCGAACAATGTTCATATGAAACTTTTTGAGTCATTTGAGTGTGAAGTAGTAGAGCCAAAATGTTTTATAGGAGTTGCTTTACCATTTACCACTAAGACTTGTTATCCATCATCATCAGGTGCATGCCTAGAAAGATTATTAAAATATGTTTTTAGATGATGTGATGCTCCAGTCTAGATACTACATTGGTATCAGGTGTTTTTTGGTGAAGCTGGCATGATCCGATGAGGTCATTTTGAATCGAATATAACAATCTTTGGCGATATGCCCACTTCTTCTATAAATATGGCAAGAAATAAATTAAGCTTGCAATGATCTGCATCTATTTCCACGATACTATCCACACTTTCTTTGATAGACACGACTTGATCCTCGTTGATACTCATGATATTGATCTCTCCATTGGTCTATTTGGTGAGGCTATCACGATTTAATGGATTGAACTTTCTTGTCTTGCTTTGTTCAATGACAAAGTTAACGACACCATTTTTCTTTTGTCCAATTCTAGTCTCTCTTCTTCCTGCTATCAAGAGACCCATCCATTCATATAGAGAGATCAGTTATGACCTGGCATTGATGGAGGTCGGATATATGCAGTCTTTGCAAGTCCATGAAGTATGAATTTGAATAGATTGTCTTCTAGATATAGGTTGAGATGCCGCAGCTAATACATTAACCATGGACTATTTATTTTGATAATTCTAATATGGACAGATCTTCCATTTGTGTAGTTTGTAGTTGCTTCAAATTTGCATAATCAGAGCTGTTGACTGGGATTGGTACTTAACCTAATTCTCATAAGACTTCTTCCAGCAAGCCGTCTGCATCAGTTTTCAGTTGTGCTACTTAACCTGTACAATTATTTAAATCTCACAGGAAATTTGTATCTGTGAAAATAGTTAACATATTTTGCACTTCACTTGGATTCTGCTTTTCTATTTCGATGTTGTTTTTATTAGAAGCTTCTATTTTCTTAATTCTGTTTATTCCCGTTCGAATTCCCACAGATTGGTTTCATGAATGGTTGTAATGTTTTTTTCCTTTCAATTAACAGGTAACTTTCTGGCTGTTGGTTCGATGGATCCTGCGATAGAGATTTGGGATCTTGATCTTGTATGTACTCCATAAATTGGCCTCTTGTGATGTTGGAAAATATTTTGGCGATCCTTCTTTTATGACATAAGCTATAACCATTTGGATCTTACTGAAATATTTTATATTAAACTGTATAGATTGAAGAAGTGCAGCCATCTGTTGTGTTGGGGGGTGTGTCAAAGAAGAAGAAAAAAGGAAACAAGGTTCGCCAATCAACTTTCTCGCTCTATTGAACTTGTACTATTAGATTTATGTGAACGTTGATTATGTCTTAGCTTGAGCTTTTTTTGCTATTTAAATTTTATAGGGCCTTTAAGTTCACGAACATCTGAAACTTTCAATTCTTATGGTTTTAAAATTTATTTGTTCAAAATATGCCAAGTTGCTTCAGTTATGGCATAACTTTTTTTTTCAAACAAATAATGAAAACACCTAAGTACAGACTGAAGTCTAAGCATAAGCTCGATGTTAACTAGGGTCTGTTTGCACGGCTTTTTTGCTCCGGTGAGTTCTGACAAAAATATCACTGCTATAAAATATATGTTTGACATGATGGCGGTTGCGACTGCCACCAGGAAAAAACTAAGTTTGAACGTAAGAGTGGATGGAGTTCCTTAGGTGAGGTCGGGCCTTCACGAATGACAGTTCATAACCACCAAGTTCACGATCCCAATTGCCGTGCCAAACAAACTTTAAATTGAATTTCAAATCCACACATTTCTTTTATTTTGTATGTTTACAGAAACTTGAAACATATCTACAATATTCTTGTAAAAAATTAGAGTGCATATATACATGGATAATAATTTAATAAGCTTCAAATTTATAGAAGCCACTTATCTAAATGCGGGAATCATGATCAGTTAATTTTGACCTACTTGGTTCCATTCTCTGGGCCTCGCAAAAAAAACTTCTGTTAATTTTAACTAGCTTTGCGTGCAAAATGATTAATTCCAACAATTTATATAACCTCTAGAGAAATAACGTTCTAAATGAAAGTTTACTTGAGCTTTTTGATTAACATTTTGTCAAGATAATTAAATATTAAAGGATAAGCTTTTAGTTGATATTTGCATCTGTGTCTTCAATAAACTTGAATTATATATTATTTTTAACGGCCAATCTTCACTCTTTGTGATTTTTGTGAATACAGAAGTCAGTAGTCTACAGGAAAGACAGCCATAGAGACTCCGTTCTTGGTCTTGCCTGGAATAAAGTTGTGAGGTGAGCATTACATGATTTCCTTTAATTTTGTTCACAGTTGATATCTTATTGTGCATAACTTTGCTCTTTGAACATCCAGGAATGCCTTAGCCAGTGCAAGTGCTGATAAGACAGTTAAGATATGGGATGTTGATACTGGCAAATGTGTTGCTAGTGTTAAACACCATACGGACAAGGTAAATTCTATGGCTTAGTTACGTAGCAGATACGATTTAGTTTAGTTCTAATTTGAATTATAGCTGAAACCTTTTTGACGATGACAAATATTTTGACTTCCATCACCTGGTTCTTCCTTTTGGAATTGTGTAAGTCAAGTGCAATTCAGTGATTCTCCATATTTAACAATTGCTTTAACTCTCAATCAGGCATTGTCTCAATAGTGTATTTTTTGGTAAAAAAAGATTATAAGGGTAGCATCATTTTGGGTGTTTGTTATTTGGTAAAATCTGATTTTTTTTCTTTAATGTTTAATCATTTGTAAGTATTTCTTGTTCTTGCTTGTTTGCATCATTGTTTTACCCAAACTCTCTGGGTTTGACTTTATAAATCGTCATTTGTATTCTTGCGCATTTATTACTGCAATATTTTTTTGTTTGTACACAACTTCTATCCAAGACACCTTCCATCAACTCCTTTTCTCTTAATTATTCAGCATTATTTTTTCTTAACATTATATATTCTCATGATGCTAACTAATACACCGAATATTTAAGATGTCATTGTCAACATCAATTGACTCTATTGTTATTCCTATTGTGTGCCTCATTAAGTAGTTTTTCATGTCATGATAACTGATTTGAACATTTTCAGTCAGACTATATTTATGACTCATTAAATGTAAACTAATAGCACAAATGAAAATATCTTGTATCTTCTTAATCCTAGAATAAAAAAGATTTCTTTTTTTGAGCTATTTATCATGATATCTGATGCATCCTGCGTCGCATCAAGTTTTATTTATGCATTTTATTCACTCTATGTATTCTTGTTTACGCAACAACTTGTGATTTACGGCTTATCGATCTGACCACCCGATAAGACCCTTAATAAATGGTCCAGTAATTTTAGGAGTTAGGACATTAGCGGCAAGCCCAAAATTACGTGGGAGACACATAAATTATTTAACTTATTAATAAATTTCGGAATTCTATCAAACCCCAAAATCCTTCGTAATGAAATTCCAAAATTTTGCTTCCCTACATTTAGAAATCCAGCCCAAACTTAGTCAAAATTTCCAAGTATTGAAAGCCACCTTTAGAAAGTCCTCAATTGGAATTCCTCCATCAAAATAATAAATTTCCTCCTTTAAAACATTCGGCTGAGGAGGAGTAGGGGACGCTGGAATTGCAGAGAACGATCTCTCGTTCTCCTGTGAAACCAGCCGATCGCCGATCCCGTCTTCTTCCCTTTTCAGCGACGTCGACCACTATCGCCTCCCCTTCCTCCAACGTCGACGACCTCGCTCAAGCCCCGACCGCCTCACCTTGCCCCAGGCATGCAGCTACTCCGGCGAGTCCTCATCTGGCGTCGACAGCGACTACCTCCATCCGCCAGATCCCCGCAAACTGCAGCGACGCGTCTTCGACGGGCTCTGAGCTAACGCCGTTTCGACCGGTTGACGTCGACCTCGACATATCCTCCGTCGACTGGTTGCATCGGCCCCCCGGTGAACTTCAGATTTGGGAAGGATCGATCCTTCCTCGGTAACTATCTCGTATCCTCGCTCCGATTAAGTTAGCTTAAATTTATGTGTTCTCCTAAATAATTCTTGGGCTTGCCGCGCGTTCTTATTGCTAAAGTTACTGTTTATTTCTTTTCTTATTTCATAAGTTAATAGTGTGGCCTGCTTGTGGTAGGAGTATTCCAACGTAAAAGATTCGAGTCCATACGATATCCAAAGAGATCGATCCGAGTTAAAATACGAACCTCTTAAAGTTCAAAGTGACGAGTAAGATTTTGCGCGCGACCTCGATTTGACCACTCGACCGATTTCATAAATGTTTGAAAGGGTCTAAAATTAATTTTCAAAATAAAAATCCGCACACCGGTTTACATCAGTTTGGTATCAGAGCAAATTTTGATTCGCTTCTATCGCGAATCAAGCGATTCGATTTTTCAAAAAAAAAAAATATTTAATATAATTTTTTTAAAGAAAATTTATTCCCCTTTTCATTTCAAAAATTGCTTGTCTTTTAAAATAATAATAAAAAAAATTTGTTTTCTACCCGCTCGGATAAAATCTCATTTAAAATATTAAAAAAAATAATTATCTAAAATAACTTTATAATGTTTTTTTTCGAAAATTAAAATTACATTTTCAGAAATTTAAATTAAATTTTTTAAAATGGACAAGCGTGTCGATCATTTAGAAACTAGTGTTGGGGACTTAGCCCAACGAATGAATGAACTAATGAAAGCGGTAGAGACTCTCACCACGGGTATGAGTAGTGTCACACACGTTATGAATGAGTTGCGTACTTCAGTTAAAAATATCGAAGCCACCATACACATAAACCGCGCACCCGTGAAAGAAGTAAACCCGAACCCTAGACCACTAGAGCTTGCACAACCTGAGCCCGAACCTGAACCCGAGCCACGTGACGAACCTCATGACCGTCCTCGTTGGGATATAAGAGTCAAATTAGACGTGGGTGTCTTTGAAGGGTACTTAGAACCCGAACGTTGTTTAGATTGGTGTGCCAGGATGGACCACTACTTGGCTTGGAAGCAAATGCCCCGTGCTAGGCAAGTTGAGTATGCCACTATGAGACTTAAAGGTCCCGCGTTAGTTTGGTGGCAACAAATAGAGTGAACTAGGTTTAATTTAAGCATGCCACCCATCACCACATGGGCAGAATTTAAAGAACAAATTCAAAAATGGTATGTGCCTCCTGATTACATGCAAACCCTCTACCGTAAGTTCCACAACCTACGTCAAGACAAACTATCGGTGGATGAGTACACGAACGAATTCTTAGTTCTCCAGTCTCGCCTCAATCTCCGAGAGGATGATGACATGGTTGTCTCTCGTTATCTGAACGGATTACGATATTCCATTAGAGACCAACTGGAGTTATTTGACTATAAGGACTTGGGAGAGGTCTCCAGTCGCGCCCGAAGAGTAGAGTCCTCTCAAAAGCGGTCATCTGTGACTAGGCCCACTCCCACTCCCACTTCTACTGTTAGGACTGTCGGACCCTCTCGTTCGGCAATACCCACGAGTACCCCAGCACTTCCTGCCGCCCCCTCGAGAGGCTAGGAAGTTATTGGTTGTTATGATCTAACTAGAGAAAGGGGAAGAACTAGATAAATCTAGAGAATAAGGTTAGGGTTTGAGGGAAAAGAGAGGAAGAATACCTTGCTAATGATCTTTGATACTCAACCAAGGAGGAGGGGTTGGGTATTTATGCCCACCCAACCCCTAGGGCCGGCCGGCCCCCATAGGGGCTGAACCGGTGCGGTTCAGCCCCGGTGCTCCTTATATTAATACTGGCGGGCTGAACCAGATGGTTCAGCCCGGTCTTCCTCCGCCTTCTCCTTTGGTCGACGTGCACAGTAATCGGATAACCTGGTAACGACGCCGGGCGTAACATTCCCTCCCCCATCAAGGACCAGCTTGTCCTCAAGCTGGAGGCGGGGAGCGTGCGGCTCTTGGGACAAGTCGGCTCTGGCCTGCATCTGAGACGAGACCTCTGTTGGAGCCGTAGGCTCCGCTCTACTCGCCGTGATGACGGTCATCGTACTATCCGGTGCCCCTAGTCGTTCCATGCTGCGGGGTGAGATCTCCTTTACCTGAGACCACTTGAGGCCTCCCAAGCAGTACCCCTTCCCGTGCTGGCTGAACTCTATGGCCATCTGGTCCCAATCGAAGGTCACCCGCTGAAATTGCTGCAGCCACGGTACGCCCAACACCATGTCAGAACCCCGGATCGACAATAAGTAAACATCAATAGGCCCCGTGTACCCCTGTATCTGGAGCTCCACTCCTTTCATCACGCCCTTGCACTGCAGTGTGCAACCATCCGCTACCCTGACGGGGAAAGCTGCGCTGCGATCTATGAGACACCCCGTCTTCAGGGCCACACCGGGTTGGATGAAGTTGTGAGTGCTCCCGTTGTCCAGCAAGATCGCCACCGTCTCCCTGCCGACCCTCCCAGCTAGGTGTAAGGTCGGAGATGGGGTATCCCCCTCCAGGGCCTGGATGGATACTCCAAAGTCGTCGAAAACCAACTCTCCCTCCTCTTCAGTGCGAGTAACATCTTCCGCTTCCTCCTGCAGCATGAATACCTGGACCTTCTGGCAAGCGTGCCCTCGGGTGTACTTCTCATCGCAGTTGAAGCATAACCCCTTCTCCTTCCTGGCCTGAAGTTCCTGCCATGTCAGTCTTGTCACTGTTTGCCCGCCCTCAGCCGGGGAAGCCCCCCGAGGAGGTTGTACAGCCGCAGGAGCTCTCACCACTGTACGGGTCCTCTGCCGGTTGAATCTCTCCTCCTGTATCCTTGCCACACTGATTGCATGGCTCAGACTTCGTGGCAAATAGGCGTGGACCTCGTCCCGCAACTCATCCCGCAAGCCGGATATGAAACAGCTGAGGAGCGTCTTCTCCTCTCAATTGACCCGATTGGCCAATCGTTCAAACTCTGCCCTGTATTCCGTGACAGTTCCCTCTGCCTGAGCTTCTGCAAGGTCGCCTCCACATCCTCATACTCCAGGGGCCCGAAACGGGCCGTGAACCCTTCCACAAAATAATCCCATGGGGCGTAGCCCTGGTTGCGGACAAACCACTGCGCCCACTGGTATGCGTTGTCCTCCAAGTGAAACGAGGCCAGCTGCACCCATTGATCTTTGGGAATCTCCTGGTAGGTAAAGAAAAGCTCGGCCTTTTGCACCCACTCCAAGGCGTCGCCGCCCCGGAATTTCGGAAAATTCATCCGAGTCCTCTTCGGTTGCATGTACGCCCGCTGATTAGCCCCTCCATTCCTCCCGAGATCCGGTTCGTGTCCTCCATGCCGGAATGGTTCCGCCATAAGATTTGGTCGCCCATAGTAATCATGTTGATGTCCCATTGGAGGGCCATCCTCCTCATATACATGTCTTGGAGGGTTTTCCCGCCATGGTTCTCCTTGCCCCATCCGCATCGGGGCCCCAAGGGGTGGTGGCATGGGTAAAAGTCCGTTTCCAACTCCAATTGGACCTCCCATAGGTGGCAGCGGCCGGAAATTCTGCTCCGGGGCTCCGAATTGACGTCCGGCAGCCCCTCCGGCGATCCCACCACCGACGGCCACCCCTCCAGGGCCGGACCACCCTCCGGCGACCTGTTGGTGGGGGGTGGAGGCCGGTCGACCGGCGGTCTGGCGGCAGCAGCGCCCGCCCAGGCGCTGGGCGGAAACAGGGCCGCCGGTCCTAGCGGGCTCGGGATGGCTGCTGGCGCCCCGTGGCCGCCCGTCCGTCCTGGCTCCGGGCCGGGGTGGGTATAGGGCACCACGCCCGACCCCCCCGTGCCTCCTCCGGTGACTGTCGGTGCTGGATTTGAGGTTTCTCCCGTGTATTCACTGTTTCCGTTCGATATTCCTCGGAGGGATTGCGTTAACAACGCTTTGAGTTCATCCAAGCGTCCTTCCATCTGTTCTTCCAGATTTTTGGTGGTGGTCTTGACTTGTTCCTCGATCCCGGCCACCGAATCTACCAAGGCGGCGTAGTTTTCTTCGATGGTGGTCAAGCGCGCATTCTCGGTTTCGGTGCGTGTTACCATGGTTGGAGGGAAGATCCTCTGATACCAAATGTTATGATCTAACTAGAGAAAGGGGAAGAACTAGAGAAATCTAGAGAATAGGGTTAGGGTTTGAGGGAGAAGAGAGGAAGAATACCTTGCTAATGATCTTTGATACTCAACCAAGGAGGATGAGTTGGGTATTTATGCCCACCCAACCCCTAGGGCCGGCCGGCCCCCATAGGGGCTGAACCGGTGCGGTTCAGCCCCGGTGCTCCTTATATTAATACTGGAGGGCTGAACCGGATGGTTTAGCCCAGTCTTCCTCCGCCTTCTCCTTTGGTCGACGTGCACAGTAATCGGATAACCTGGTAACGACGCCGGGCGTAACATTGGCACTAGACCACAGCCAGGGACTTTTAGATGTTTCAAGTGTATGGAGCTGGGTCACAAGTCTTCTTAGTGTCCGCGACGCCACTTCGTCGTCATTGATTCTGAGAGTGGATCAGAACCCGAATATGGAGTTTTCCTTAGCGACTCCCACCTTGACCCGACCCCTGAGCCTGAGTTAGCGAGGGAGTACGAAGTTGAGGGAGAACAACCTGAATAGTTAGTATGCGTTCTCCAACATAGCCTCTTAACTTCTAATGCTCCCACTGACGACGAGTGGTTGAGGAACAATATTTTTCGTACGACTGCACGCATCCAGGGGCAATTTTGCTCCATCATTATAAATAGCGGTAGTATGGAGAACTTTGTTTCTCAACGTATGGTGGATAAGTTGAAATTAAAGTCACAACCCCTAGGAAAGCCCTATAGTTTGTCATGGGTCACTAGCAACACGACCATCCCTATTACCCATCAGTCTCTCGTAGAGTTTTCCATAGGTAGCACTTATCACAATGCGGTTTGGTGTCACGTTGCGACCCTAGAGGTTTGTCATATCTTACTAGGACGACCCTGGCAGTACGATAGGCACGTCATTCACGATGGTGTAAAGAACTCTCACTCCTTTGAGCGCAATGGGCGCAAGATTGTTCTTCTCCCCCAGAAGAATAGTCTCGTTCCTAGAGCCCCCGAGAGATTTGCCCACCCTTCTAGCACCGTATCTGCGATATCCTTTCCCTCCGTCACTATGTTACTGACTGGGCCACAATTCCAGGAGGAGATGAAGGATAGTGACATAGTTTACATGTTGTCGGGTATTGATTCGACTATCCCCACATTAGATATCCCTAATACAGTGCAACCCCTTATTGATGAGTTCTCTGAGATTATGCCGGAGGAGTTGCCCGATTAGCTTCCCCCGATGAGGGACATTCAATACTGTATCGACCTGATGCCAGGAGTTAGTCTACCTCACATTCCCCACTATCGTATGAGTCCGAGAGAGCATGAGGAGCTCCACAGGCATGTGACCGAGTTGATTTCGAAGGGTCATGTTAGGGAGAGTATGAGTCCATGCGCCGTCCCCGCATTATTAGTTCCTAAGAAAGATGGGACTTGGCATATGCGTGTCGATAACAGAGAGATAAATAAAATCACTATCAAATATCGCTTTCCCATCCCCCGTTTGGACGATATGTTGGACATGCTTAGTGGATCCCGCGTATTTTCAAAGATTGATCTAAAGAGTGGATACCACCAAATTAGGATTCGACCCGGGGATGAATGGAAGACTGCGTTTAAGACTTAAGAAGGATTATACGAGTGGCTGGTGATGCCTTTTGGGCTCTCCAATGCACCCAGCACTTTTATGCGTGTGATAAACCAAGTGTTTAGACCGCTCATCAGAGTCTGCGTAGTGGTATACTTTGACGATATCTTGATTTATAGCCTTGATCCGGATCAGCACATGGTTCATCTGAGACAGGTCCTAGACATCTTGCGAGAGAATAAATTGTACGTAAATTTGAAGAAGTGCACATTCTTGACTGATAGCCTGACCTTTTTAGGGTATATTGTTTCATCTGAGGGGATAAAAGTTGATAAAGAAAAGGTCAAAGCGAAAGAATCCTGGCCTAGTCCTAGGACGATTACTGAGGCTGGAGGATTCCACGGGCTAGCCTCTTTTTATAGACGATTTATTCGGAATTTTAGTACCTTGATAGCACCTGTGACTGATTGTTTGATGAAAGGTACGTTTATTTGGACTGAGGAAGCTGAACGAGCGTTCATTATGGTTAAGGAGAAACTTACTAGTGCACCTGTTTTAGCACTCCCTGATTTTGAATTTTTTTTTGAGGTTGACTGTGACGCGTCCATCATAGGGATTGATGCTGTTTTGAGTCAGGAGGGTCGACCCATAGCATTCTTTAGTGAGAAACTGAATGAAGCAAAGACTAGATATTCCACCTATGATTTAGAGTTTTACACTATCGTTCATGCTCTCCGCCATTGGAGACACTATCTGATCCAACACGAGTTTGTGCTGAACACTGATCATGAGGCGTTAAAGCATCTGAACTCCCAAAAGGAGATCAGGCGTCATGCCAAGTGGGCTGCTTACCTGCAGGAGTTCACCTTTCATTTGAAGCACAAACCCGGAGTCACGAATCGAGTAGCCGACGCACTTAGTCGTCGCTCACACCTATTAGTTACCCTTCACCCCCGCATCACATCCTTAGACTCGCAGCGTGACCTTTACGCTACAAACCCTTACTTTGGAGATATATGGAGGTCATGTAGCCATACTGGGACGGACCCCACCACTCAGTACGTCATGAGCGAAGGTTATCTGTTTAGGGGCACACGACTTTGTATTTGCGAGGGTCCACTACGAGAGACCTTACTTAAGGAACTTCACTCATCTGGGCTAGGAGGACACGTAGGGCAGTCCAAGCTATTAGATCTCGCTAGTTCCCGATATTATTGGCCCAAGATGAAACAAGACATTGTCGATCTCATTAGGCACTGCACGACCTGTCAGCTTTATAAGGGGCACGCCCAGAACACTGGATTATACACCCCTTACCTGTACTTGAGAGACCTTGGGACGACATTTCTATGGACTTTGTGGTAGGACTCCCTCGCACTAAGAGGAAGGTCGATTCTGTTTTCGTGATCGTAGACCGGTTTTCTAAGATGACGCATTTTATACCATGCAGGAAAACTTCTAGTGCCGTACATGTAGCTGAGATATTTTTTCGAGAGGTAGTACGTTTACATGGGATCCCTAAGTCTATTACGTCTGATAGGGATACGCGGTTCATGGGGTACTTCTGGAAAACATTATGGGGACGATTGGACACCAAATTAGAGTTTAACAGTGCATATCATCCTCAGACCGACGGACAGACCGAGGTCGTTAATAGAAGTTTGGGCGATCTTCTTAGGTGTTTATCTTGGGAGAATCCGAAGCAATGGGATATTATAATACCGCAAGCAGAATTCACATTTAATAACTCTATTAATCGCTCTACCAATAAATCTCCTTTCGAGATTGTTTATGGGTTCTCCATACCCTATCTGCTTGACCGCCACCCACTTCCATCTCATGAACGTATTTTCGTTGATGCGCAAGCTCATATAGATTATTTAAAGGAATTACATAAATTTATTGCTAACAAATTGCGAGCTACTTCCGAAAAATATAAATCCACGGCCGATCGTTATCGCCGGGAGTTGTACTTTTCAGAAGGAGATTGGGTTTTTGCTTATTTCAGGAAGCAGAGATTCAGTCCGGGTATGTATCATAAGCTACACCAGAGGAAGTTTGGTCCCTTCCAAGTCCGAAAGCGCATAGGGGAGAATGCCTACCTTCTAGATTTGCCCGTTGAATTTGGTACTTCACTGATATTTATCGTGGCTGATCTGACTCTATTTTATGGAGATCCGCCTAGTTCCAGCCCCAGCCCACCAGTTGCAGCGCTCGAGATTCCGTCTGACTTGGCACCAGCACTGACACCTACCATTGAGGAGATTGACCAGGTACTTGATGTACGGGAGTTCCGCACTCGCCACGGGACATACCAACGTTACCTAGTCTCGTGGAAGGGCCGAGACGTGACAGATAGCTCTTGGATCAGCACGGACGAGCTACAACGACGACGACCAGATCTGTCTATTGCTAGCCTTTGTGAAGACCTCGACGGGGTCGAGTTTTTTCAACCCCGGGAGAATTGATGCATCCTGCGTCGCATCAAGTTTTATTTATGCATTTTATTTACTCCATGTATTCTTGTTTACGCAACAGCTTGTGATTTACGGTTTATCGATCTGACCACCCGATAAGACCCTTAATAAATGGTCCAGTAATTTTAGGAGTTAGGACATTAGCGGCAAGCCCAAAATTACGCGGGAGACACAAATTATTTAACTTATTGATAAATTTTGGAATTCTATCAAACCCCAAAATCCTCCATAATGAAATTCCAAAATTTTGCTTCCCTACATTTAGAAATCCAGCCCAAACTTAGTCAAAATTTCCAAGTATTGAAAGCCACCTTTAGAAAGTCCTCAATTGGAATTCCTCCATCAAAATAATAAATTTCCTCCTTTAAAACATTCAGCTGAGGAGGAATAGGGGACGCTGGAATTGCAGAGAACAATCTCTCGTTCTCCTGCGAAACCAGCCGATCGCCGATCCCGTCTTCTTACCTTTTCAGCGACGTCGACCACTATCGCCTCCCCTTCCTCCAACGTCGACGACCTCGCTCAAGCCCCAACCGCCTCACCTTGCCCCAGGCGTGCAACTACTCCGGCGAGTCCTCATCTGGCGTCGACAGCGACTACCTCCATCCGCCAGATCCCCGCAAACTGCAGCGGCACATCTTCGACGGGCTCTGAGCTGACGCCGTTTCGACCGGTTGACGTCGACCTCGACATATCCTCCGTCGACCGGCTGCATCGGCCCCCCAGTGAACTTCAGATTTGGGAAGGATCGATCCTTCCTCGGTAACTATCTCGTATCCTCGCTCCGATTAAGTTAGCTTAAATTTATTTATTCTCCTAAATAATTCTTGGGCTTGCCGCGCGTTCTTATTGCTAAAGTTACTGTTTATTTCTTTTCTTATTTCATAAGTTAATAGCGTGGCCTGCTTGTTGTAGGAGTATTCCAACGTAAAAGATTCAAGTCCATACGATATCCAAAGAGATCGATCCGAGTTAAAATACGAACCTCTTAAAGTTCAAAGTGACGAGTAAGATTTTGCGCGCGAACTCGATTTGACCACTCGACCGATTTCATAAATGTTTGAAAGGGTCTAAAATTAATTTTCAAAAAAAAAAATCCGCACACCGGTTTACATCAATATCACAGCCTTTTGGCTAATGTCATTTCTGGCTCAATTACTTTTCAGTTAATGAAACTCATCTGTATCTTTGATTCTCTCAACTCCTCTAAAAACCTCCTCCACATTATTCAACAGGACAAACATCATTTCTCTTTTTCACATAAAACTCACTCATGACAATTATTTCGAAAGGAAGATGCAGTTTGAAGTAGTCCTCAAATCTCTATGATATATTGGGATCATCAATGTCATAGAAAAATGCCCGCACATATCTATCTTTGAATATAACTCTTCATCCCTTAAATTGCACAATCCAGACCACGATTTGTGGGTTTGAAGGGATCGGATGATTCTTAGTTAGTTAGTAGCCTCTCTTACCAATTTGCTCATCTCTCTTGTTTTGGGTTGTTCAACATCAAAGGCAGTTTGGGACACTCTAGACAATGCTTTCATCTCAAACTCTTTGAGTATGCTCCACTTAAAAATGCAACTTCACAATGTCAAGTGTGGTTCCTCCACAATACCAGTGTATATTCAAACACATCAAATTTTTTGCTGATAATCTTTCTATTATCGGTTATCTGATCTAGATATTGTCATTCAAGTAATAGGGGCCTTAGTCTGCCGTCTGGCCTTTGTACCCACGATCACTACTGGTCTTGATGAAGTTTCTCTTGACGACTTTCATGGCATGGTTCTCGCACTTGCGTTTTGATCATCAATATCAAGAAAAAATGTCGATTCTTTCTTTGGCGAACCTGGCAACATCCAGTTATGGCTTGTGGAATCATGGAGATCATGGTTGACAAAATACTCGTGGTGGATGAGGTGCTCATGGTCGAGGATGAGTTCGAGGTTGTGGTCCACATTATTGCCAAATCTGCATGGTGCTACACAACAACAATCCTCTAGCATGTACACTAACTTCTTCGAGCTACTAGTCATCTCTAGCACCTTCATCAGCATCTTTTATGACTCATCCACGACATTCTGTAGTGCCTTATATGCCATTGTGTGCTCTCTCACAGCATCTGGGGATCCTTTCCAAACTTGGTATTCTGACTTTTCTGTCACTAATCATTTCACAATCAATAACTATCAACTCCTTGGAGTCAAGTCCTGTAACTATTTGTATATGGTATACGCTTGTACCGGTACATGTTTGCACATATTAAATCATGGCCACACACCTCTTTGTTCCAATTTACAACTCTTTAGTTTTAACAAACGTGCTTCAATGTAACTACCACTAAAAATTTACTTTTTGTCATTAATTTTACTCCATGCGGATTTGGCAGCGAGGTGGACCATGCCTCGAACTCGTCCGCGTCCACGAGAACCTCGTCCACCACAATCTACACAATCTAAAAAACCACATTATGATGCTGCTAGGTTTGGTGAAGGAGTGGGAGGATCTTCAACATGTTTTTTCTTGGTACTGATCAAATTATTCATGTCCAATTGCCATTCCATGCTGGTCTTCAAGAGAAAGTTCATCAAGAAGAGTAGTGATTGTTGGTATGAAAGCATCATATGTCAGACTAAGTGATGCAGGACGGGCATCACCACCCGTCTGCCACCCTGGATACCTGGCATCACCACCACAGCCCAGGGGTCCCACCGGGAATCCACCCGATGAGCCTTATCAGGTTCCGCGGACCGTACACCCCAACCCATCCCCGACCCCACAACAGGGTCGATAGGTTGTTGAGGCCAGGGCTCGATCCCCCGACCTCCTTGATAAAGAGTCCTCATGCGGACTCTTTATCAAGGAGGTCGGGGGATCGAGCCCTGGCCTCAACAACCTATCGACCCTGTTGTGGGGCCGGGGATGGGTTGGGGTGTACGGTCCGCGGAACCTGATAAGGCTCATCGGGTGGATTCCCGGTGGGACCCCTGGGCTGTGGTGGTGATGCCAGGTATCCAGGGTGGCAGACGGGTGGTGATGCCCGTCCTGCATCAGCTCAGTTGGTGATGAGAGTCCGCATGAGGACTCTTTATCAAGGAGGTCGGGGGATCGAGCCCTGGCCTCAACAACCTATCGACCCTGTTGTGGGGCCGGGGATGGGTTGGGGTGTACGGTCCGCGGAACCTGATAAGGCTCATCGGGTGGATTCCCGGTGGGACCCCTGGGCTGTGGTGGTGATGCCAGGTATCCAGGGTGGCAGACGGGTGGTGATGCCCGTCCTGCATCACTAAGCTTAGACAAAACTTGCATGCAAAGACTTGAATAAAAGATTGGATGACTTATAACTATAAGACTATCTGACGCAGAGTAGACTGTGAAAGTGGACCGACACTAATGCAAGTCTATGTGAGTGGTGCTGGGTTGACCCGACAAATGTAAATTATATGATTCATGCACTATTTGAATTAATCCAGAATTTAATTGAGCATTAAGTTAAATAAGCTAAGCAACCAAACAAGGCATTCACATATGTTCAAGTAAGTAAACAAACACTTTTTCCTTCGCACGAAGGGTTTCAAGCCAAATTTATACACGTTTTTTATAGAAAAATAAGAAAGTGGGACGAGCGCAAACAAGATAAATTTCCAACCAAATATGCATTATTCATCAAATACTCAATATATATAAGAAACACACTATAAAAGTCCTGGCGGTGGAAGGTGATGGTGGGCGACTGTCGTGGATGGGGTGGCTTTGGCTGCAGGGAACAAGGCAGGGGATGAGGCTTGCCACAGAAGATCGTGGCTGGTGGTAGGATCTTACTGCAAGAAATATGGAACGTGAGTTTAGGTCTTGCGGCTAGAGGTCGGGGGAATTGGCGGTAGTTTGTTGTGATTGTGCGGTGGTGTGCAATTGTTGTATCCGGAAGCATAATTGGCGGTTGGCTGCAATGGAGGTGGATGAAAGCCATGCGGGGATGACGAAGGTGGAGTATAAGCGTCGGCGATGTGGGAATTGACGATGAGGATCGACGTGCGCAAAACTGGAGGGGCTTTATCGGGTTGTCGTCGGATCGAAAGGGATCGACTGCATTCGTTCTTGGCAGAGACGAAGGAGAGTGTGCAGTTATGGCTGTTGCGATGGGGAAACGTCGTGCGATTCGCAGCGTCGCACCACTGTATGATTGCCGACTCTAGATTCTCTCACAAGGCTAACAATGCCTCCAAATGGCAACCATCAACCCTATTTATAATAAAATGGGGCTTAGGCACCCGAAACGAAAGACTATGATTGGTCGTTATGCCCGGTGCCCGAATAATACTAAATGAAATCCAAAAAATAAAATAAAATACATAAAAATAGTAAACCAACAGTCCAAACACGCTAGTTGTTTCAAATCGTCAATCCGGTCAACGCCTCATGCATGAATACACATATACGGCCCCTCAGACCGGTGGCCTAAAGTTCGCCGATCCTACGACTGACACTATATATGGTAATTTTGATGTGTTGAATATACTCGGTGATTGTGTTACGGGTTAATCTGGAGCATGTCAATAGCTTGCCAGAGAAGTAGGAGGTAATGAGGATGTCAGAGATTAGTTGAGTCTTTTAAAGGGAGCTGCGTTCAACCTACGAGATGCGATGAATGAGTCAAGCTCTACTTCACAATGCCCTAAAGTGGGGATTTGTCAGGATTAGTGAAAGAGGGAGAGAAGAGAAAACTATGGAGAGGAAAAGAAGTACTTCTTGCTTACTTCGTATGACTCAAGGGGGTCTTTAAATTGACTTACAAGGGCCACACACTTTGACTAACTATCAAAATCCTCTTACATGAACATAAATGATCTGACATTCATATCAAACTCTAAGCAACGACCCCGACATTACACTTAATTATACTTACAAAAAGATAATAATTAGCAGATCATGCTGCCCCATAACATCCACTCGTTTTTCACTTTGAACTTGTCCTCAATCTCGAAAAAATAGTATGGAAACTGGACTTGAATCCACGACTCATTATCTAGTTCCTTAATCTCTCGCCAGAACAATTTCGTGCCGTGTTGCCCTACTAAAATGATGTCGCCCTTGTATCATCAATATAATGGTGCATAAACTGCATGTGGACACCTTGTCTTTCTCAGTGTGGGTGCTCGGTGACTGCCCCGAACAATACTGATCATCGTGCATGTGGGAGGAGAGTCGACCTAAACAACGTCGAGCTTGGTGCGTATGATTAATAGAAGATGGACGTCCTCTGAAATATCAATGACTTGAACTTGTCTGGGCATGATATCTGATCGTGTAATGGGCTTCATTGCACACTATATGGCCATTAAGTTTGGCGACTGTCGTGTCTTTCAATGCTTGTGAGCTGTCTCTAGGATCTTCGTAGCTTGTTCCCATTATATTTTTTTCTGGTAACCTCAGCTGACATCACAGTGATGGTCTCTGTGGGTATTGAACCACACTCGACTTCTCTAAGGCATCAACATTGTGGATTTCTCGCCCCTCAAAGATGCAAAGTCATGTTCCCACATTTGATGGTTGTTGCCTTCTTTTTGTTTGTTTTATAAGTAACTAATAGCTCCAAGGCATAAGGAATTGATTCTTTATTCAAACTCTAGGTTCAAGAAGAGATCTGGCGGGCGGCTCGAATGAGGAGTGTGGCGTGCGGCTCGAGACTGCTGGGAACAGAAGGAAATAATGGGTATTGCGATTGAAGGGTAGAAAGCGTTCAACTCTTGCTTTCTACGAAGAGTGAACAAAGATGGTCCGACACCCTTGGTGTTGGAGAAAGGTCGACGAGGATGCTGAAGCGGTGAGATGGCGTTGAAGAGGAGCGTTGCCGCATGAGACGCTAGACCTATCGAATGTTTTGAAGTCGAAGTTGACCGGCTCTCTTGTTTTGCAAGAAGTGAAGCACTCAAATTGGAGGCTTGTCAATTGGAATGGGAGAGTTCCCTGAAGTTTTTTGTCCCGTCCTGACGGAGCCAGTTCATGGGGTACCAGGAATTGTAGCTCTTTGGCACCACTCTTGGGACGTCTTCTCGGAGACAACCAATGTTCTCTCGAATCTTGACCCCCCTCCCATGCTAGCGAGATATTCGTCAAGAGGTGCCTTCCTCGTACCGTGCTCAACCATTTTTGGTTGTGGATGAGAAGTTTTCTCCCAAACTTCTGGGTACGTGGTGGGACCTCCCTGCTGAAGCGCATGAGGTCTGTTTGTAGTTTTCTCTCTCTTCTTGGCTCTAGCCTTTGGATCCGAGTAGCTGGATCGCGGGATAAGTAGCCTCAAGCTGTCTTTTTGTTTGAACATTTGGAGTCGGGATTTTCCTGACTTCAACACTTTGGTGTAGTGAGCGTGAACTGTAGCCAGAGGAGGAAAGTCCAACGAAATGGTGAGATGGTGGAAGAGGCGAGCAAGGAGTAGTCGACAACTCGCAACGGAGGGCGAGTATGTGACCAGGGCAGATTTTAATGACTTTGCGCGGCGTATCGAGGATACCTTGCGAGTAGCGTTGCTTACTCGTGCGGAGGTCACGACGATCTCGCCTCGTCGTTTGACTCTGTCTAAGGAGGGTGGACAGTCCACGCGAGCAGGAAAAGAGGTGATGCTGGAAGAGCCAGAGCGACTAGTGCAGTCACAATTTATCCCGGCGAGTTCTTAGGGGATCCGGTTCCACGAGGTGGTGAACCCGACGCGATATCAGGATACTCACACGTGCGAGTTTGGCCAATCTCGCCAACTCGTAGATCGTCGTCAGGGTGAAAGGAGTCCATTCTGTGTTAAGATCCTTTTTGCTCAAGTCCCCGAGGGATTCAGGGAACCCCCCTGAATTACTATTCAGGCAGAGATGATCTGATCCGTCACCTCCAGTGGTTCGAGGATGTTTCGATCCGAAACATGACAGATGCGTTCAAGTTCCGGTTCTTCGCCATCACTTTCGAAGGGAAAGCAAGAAATTGGTTACATCAGCTGTCAGGGAGCTCCATTTACTGCTTCGAGGATCTACGCCGAGGCTTGATGACGCGATTTGCCACTTCGAAGAAGAGGAAGAAGGAAGCGACAACCCTTTTCCATCTGACGCAAGTGGTGCATGAGACCCTAGGGCATTACGTCGACCGTTTTCAGGAGGTGGTTCTTAGCATCTAGGAGGTGGATGACTATACCCTACAACTGACGCTGACGTTTGGCCTGAGGGAGAGCTTTTTCAAGTTGGAGATCAACAGGGATCCTCTGATGTCCTACGAGGAGCTGATCGAGGGGGCAGAGGAAGAAGGAAGAGCAGAGGAAGCAGGAAGAAAGGAGGCGAAAGAAGGTTCCAGGTTCCAGTGAACAGGTCGCCGTGGAGGCTGGCAGAAAGACCTCAACAACTACAACCAACCAGCCCGGAAGAAGGTTCTTCCCGGAGAGGAGGAACAACTACAACCAGCCATGAAGACATTCAGGAGAAGGACGCGGAGAAGCGATGACGATTGCCAGGCAGGGCAATCACCACCATAGAAGGATTCCACAGAGAAGGAATAGGCCAGAGGATATTCCTCTCAACTGCGAGCTTCACCAGGTTGAAGGGCACGACACCATGGCTTGTCTGGACTTTTTGGAGGCTAGGCGGAGAGCCGGAGAAGGAGCATGAAAAGAAGTGCAGTGGTAGGTGGCCCCTCTGTCGAGTCGGGGGTGTTTCAAACCCCAGTTTGAAGGAGGAATGAAGACAGGGCCGATCATGGAGGTTGCAGAGGAGTAGGCCTGGGAGGAGGTGAAGGAGTATGAGTTATCCACGGGGGAGCTGGGCTAGGAGCTTCCCGCAAGGGAAATCTTCATACCATCTACCGAAAGAGCGTCGCCTCGACCTCTCAAGCACCTCCCCTGTTGGAGGAGATCACCTTCTCGGAGTAAGGCATGCTAGGGAATGTAAACCCCTTCCATGATGCCCTCGTCATCCAAACAACAGTTGAAGACTTCACCGTCGACCGGATCCTGGTGGACAACGGGAGTTCGATACACGTCATCTTCAAGAAGATGTTCGATGGGCTGGAGGTAGAAGCCGGCAGGGTGATAGCGTTGGATGGTCCTCTCTTTGGCTTCCCAGGAGAGAGGAAGAAGGTGGAAGAAGGAGCGAAGTTGTTGGTGACTCTTGGCGGGACTTCAATCAGGTGCAGGTTTGTAATCGTCGACGCGCCGAGTTGTTACAACACCATCTTCGGAAGGTCGGTCATCAACTCCTTCAAGGCCGTCCCGTCTTCATACCATCAGTGTTTGATGTACTGTCAGGGGGATGTCCAAGTGAGGATCATGAGCGATCCAAGAGCTGCTCGAGAGTGCTACCTGAATCCAGTGAGCACTATCAGCTGGATGGAAGAGGCAGAAGAGGCGGACCGGGTCATGGAAGGAATGAGAAGGCTAAAAGTCGTGGAAGAAGTGGAGATAGAGGTGACGACAGAGGGCGGGCTGCCTAGGATGCTGAAGATCAGCGACGTGCTGAAGATCGAGGAGAAGATGAAAATGGTGGCATGCATGGATGAGAAGGTAGACATCTTCGCCTGGAGTGCAACGGAGATGCCAGAGGTTGATGTTGATGTAGTATGCCACCGACTCAACCTAGACCCCGAGGTGAATCCCATCCGACAGAAGAAGAGAGCAATCGCCACTGCGTTGTCCAAGCCCATTAGGAAGGAGGTGAGGAAGTTGTTGGAGGCAGACTTTGTATCAGAGATCCAGTATCCAGGCTGAGTCTTTAATGTTGTAATGGTTGAGAAGGTTGGAGGAGGATGGCGGATGTGTGTAGATTTTTTCATGTTGAATAAAATTTGTCTGAAGGATTGTTATCCCTTGCCTCGAATCTATGCGATTTGATTGATTCAACAATTTGTTTTTCTGTGATGAGCTTCCTTGATGTTTTTTCAGGATACCACCAGATTCAGATGCACCCCCTGATCGCCGCAACATCTCCTTCATCACGAGCGATGACTGCTATAGCTATAAGATGATGTCGTTCGGGTTGAAGAACGCGGGAGCTACCCACCAGCGGATGATGAACCATATCTTCAAAGAGCTAAAAGGGCGGAACTTGGAGGTGTACGTGACGACCTCTTGATCAAGAGCAAGAGCGTCCAGGAGCATGTCGATGATCTAGTGGAGACCTTCGCAACACTTCGAAGGTCCAAGATCGGGCTAAATTTAGCAAAGTGCGTGTTCGGGGTGGGGAATGGAAAGTTTTCGGGGCATCTTCTCACCCTGAAGGGGGTGTAACCAAATCCTGACAATGTCAAGGCAATCTTTAAGATGACGTCCCCAAAGAGCGCGAAGGAAGTCCAGATGCTAACATGGAGGTTGACAAGCCTCAGTCGCTTCCTGACAATGGCCGGAGGGAAATGTTCTCCATTTTTCAAGACTCTCCGAAGCGGCCAGCAATTCGTGTGGACGAAGGAGTGTGAGAAGGCCTTCGAGAATCTCAAGCGGTAGCTGACGCAAGCGCCTTTACTTCAAGGCCCGAAGGAAGGTGAAGACCTACTCCTTTATCTTGGATGGGGGTAGAGGTGGTGAGTTCGGTGCTAGTAAGAGAAGAAGGGAAGGGGACAACTCCCCATCTACTATGTGAGCAGGGTGCTCCGAAAGGCAGTGATAAGGTATCATATCCTGGAGAAGCTGGCTTTCGCATTGGTGGTCTCGACGCGGAAGCTCATGCCCTATTTTCAAGCGCACTCCATCCGCGTAGTGACAGACCATCCTCTTCGAAGCATCTTCAATGGGGTGGAGCACTCGGGGCAGTTGGCGAAATAATCGGTGGAACTCAGTGAGTTCGATATTTCCTTCTCACCAAGGGTGACAATCAAGGCGCTTGCAGTGACAGACTTTCTAGCTGATTTCTCGGTGGAATGAGCTTCGAGCAAAAGATCCGTCGGAGTGGGCATAGTTTTGGTGAGCCCGCATGGAACCAGGATCGAGCAGGAAGTTGAGATCCTTTTCCCCGTCACAAATAATCAAGTAGAATATGAAGCGATAGTGACATGATTGCGCTAAGTCAAGGTGTTGGGGATCTAGGACATCACAACCTTCACAGATTCCATGGTGGTTGCGTCGCAGATCCACGGAGAGTTCGAAGTCCGAGACGCCATCATGCAACAGTATCTGGTGAAAGTAAAGGGGTTAATAGGAAGTTTCCAATCCTTCACCCAACATGTACCTAGAGAAGAGAACTCGGCGGCAGATCGTTTGGTGAAGTATGGCTCGAGGGCCGGATGCACGATAACAGAGTTGTTGCGACCGTCCATCGAAGAGGGGGAGATGATGGAGATCGAGCAACGAGCTTCTTCGCTGGATCCGTTCGTAGCATTCCTAGCTACCAGCCAGCTCCCAGCGGAAGTTGAAGACAAGAGAAAGTTCAGATACAAGACGACGTAATATCTACTGCATGAAGGAGTTATATCGAAAGACCATTTCGGGCCCCTTGGCCAGATGTGTATCAGAGGCCAAAGTTCCTCGAGTGTTGGAAGAGATCCATTCTGGATAGTGTGGAAGTCATTCTGGGACTCGCACTCTGGAGCAGAGAATCCTGAGGTAAGGGTACTTTTGACCGACCATCCGAAAGGATGCAGAAGCATTCTCGATGAAGTGTCGGAAGTGTCAGCTCTTCGCTTCTCTTCAACTGCAGTCAACCCAGTAACTTCGTTCGATTACGGCTACTTGGCCGTTCGCCATTTGGGGGATGGAACCTGGATCAAGCATGCAGTTGAGATCCTCTTCCCCGTCACGAATAATCAAGCAGAGTATGAAGCCATAGTGTCAGGATTGCACCTAACCAAGGAGTTGGGGATCCAGGACATCACAATCTTCACAAATTTCATGGTGGTTGCGTCGCAGATCCGCGGAGAGTTCGAAGTCCGAGACGCCATCCTGCAGCGGTATCTGGTGAAAGTAAAGGGTTTATAGGAGGCTTCCAATCCTTCTTCATCCAACATGTACCAAGAGAAGAGAACTCAACGGAGGATCATTTGGCGAAGTATGGCCCGAGGGCCGGAGGCACAAGCACAGAGTTATTGCGACCGTCCATCGAAGAGGGGGAGATGATGGAGATCGAGCAACGAGTTTTTTGAATGGATCCGTTCGTAGCATTCCTAGCTACCGGTTAGCTCCCTGCGGAAGTTGAAGATAAGAGAAAGTTCTGATACAAGACAACTTACTATCTACTGCATGAAGGAGTTATATTGAAAGACCATCTCGGGCCCCTTGGCCAGATGAGTATCAGAGGCCGAAGTTCCTCGAGTGTTGGAAGAGATCCATTCCGGGAAGTGTGGAAGTCATTCTGGGACTCACACTTTGGAGCAGAGAATCACGAGGCAAAGTTATTTTTGGCCGACCATCCGAAAGAATGCCGAAGCTTTCTCGAAGAAGTGCTGGATGTGTTAGCTCTTCGCTCCTCTTCAACTACAGCCAACCCAGCAACTTCATTCGATTACGACCCCTTGGTCGTTCTCCATTTGGGAGATGGATTTGATCGGCCCTTTTCCCCAAGCCATTGGCAAAGGAAGTACGTTCTCGTAATGAACGACTATTTCTCAATGTGGATCAAGGCTAAGGCGCTAGCTAAGACCACATCTCAGATTGTGAAGAACTTTATCTAGGGATAAATCGCTTGCAGGTTCATGATACCTTTTGTAATAGTCACCGACAACGGACCGCAGTTTGCTAGCCTTGAGCTAGCCGATTTTTGCAAGCAACCGAGGACAGATCTTCTGTTTGCTTCTGTGCATCATCCTCAGAGCAATGGGCAAGTGGAAGCTGCGAACAAGCTGGTCATCAACCTCCTGAAGAAAAAGTCGAGAATCTAAATGGGAACTGGGTAGAGCAGCTCCCTTCAGTCCTATGGGCTTTGAGAACCACTCCTAATTCGGCCACTGGGGAGACACCTTTTAAGTCGTCCCACAGGTCTAAGACTCTCATCCCAGTGGAGTTCGAATTCCGGAGCCCGAGAGTAGTTGTGGCGAAAGAAGTAGATGAGGAGTGATGTCTTGAAAACGAGGAAGCGCAAAGGCTATCACTCGACTACGCTGAAGAGCTCAGAGACCTCGCATTCGTCCAAAAGGAGGATGACAAAGCACTTTGACAAGCATGTTCACATCAAGCAGTTCCAGGCAGGGGACCTCGTCTTGAAGAAGGATGATGCCGCAGGAAGATCGACCGCCATCGGGAAGCTCAACCCGAATTGGGAAGGGTCATTCATCGTACAAGAGACACTCGAGACTGGAGGGTACCGCCTGCAAAATCATGAGGGGGAACCGCTCGGCAACACGTGGAGCGGTGATGACCTGAAAATGTTCTACCCATAGAAAGGGATGAGTATGTTCGTTTATTCTTGTACATACATGTATATGAAAGCACCCTGAAAAGCGGAAATTTTTGTTTCTTTTCAATAAGAATGTCTCAAGCATGCAGAAGTAGGTAAAACCAATCTCCTCGATTGAGTGGGGAAACGAGCCTCCGACTCGACTCTCATAAAACTCAGAGCGGATGATGGGACGGTATGTCGGGTTTTTTAATTCTTTCTCCTAAGTCCAAGTCTCTGCACTGACGACCGAGATCAGCTCCCCCTTGCATGTTGGTTAACGATCTCCGGAGCGCACTTCATATCCGGCTGAAGATGTTATCGGGAGAGAGTCTGGAGCCAATCTCCCAACTCGACAAAGAGAGGATCGTTTTGCCTCGAGGAAAGATACTTCGTCATTGAAGACGTCATCAACCTCGAAAGGGCTTGAAGCTCGATATGGGATCAAAAATCTTCTTAAAATTTCAGCAGTAACGTCATTTCTTTCAGTCATGAGACTTGGTGCAGTTAACTCTCTCTTTGACTATCAAGTGTCATGGAGAATAATCTCCGTGAATGAAGTAGACAAGTGATATGATGGAGGCCTCGAGTGTGTGCGTCCTGCGAGACCCCCCGAGTGTCATTTCCCTATCCGGGATCCTTTGTCCTCTCAGAAGGTGATAGGATGGAGGCCTCGAGTGTGTGCGCCCTGCAGGACCTCCCGAGTGTCATTTCCCTATCTAGGTTCCTCCGTCTTCTCGGCAAAGGGTAGGATGGAGGCCTCAAGCTTGTGCGTTTGTCAGGACACCCGAATGTCATTTTCCTCCCCAGGGACATGCATCTTCACAACAGGGCAAGTATACGAGAATTCGCAGAGGTATGCAAAACCAGTCTCCATGGTTGAGTTGTGAAACGAGCCTCCGACTTGACTCTCATAAAACTCAGAGCAGATGATGGGATGGTGTGTCGGGTTTTTTAATGCTTCCTCCTAAGTCTAAACCTCTACATTGACGTCCGAGATCAGCTCCCCCTTTGGATGTTGGCTGATGATCCCCCGAGCATATTTCTCATCTCGTTGAAGATGTTATCAGGAGCCTGGATCCAACCTCCCAACTCGACTAAGAGATGATCGTTTTGCCTCGAGAAAAGCTCCTCCATCATCAAAGTCTGGATCATAACGACTTCTTACAATTTAAGCTTAGCAATTATTTCCTTTATGCATGAAAGTTGGTGCGGTTAACTTTTTTTGATTACCAAGTGGCAGGGCGAAAACCCTCTGGTAGGATGGAGGCCTCGAGCATTTGCGTCCAGCAGGACCCCCCGAGTGTCATTTCCCTTCCCGGGTGCTTGCATCTTTTTAGCAGGGCGAGTATGCGAGAAATAAATAGGCGAGTAAGCGCCTTACTCGCCCGATCACGACAACAAGCATCCAAGAATATCACATAATCCAGGAACCTTGCGAGCATTCAACGTTGTCGAGCCTAGGAGCCTAGCGAGCATGCATCCGAGCCTAAGAGCCTAGCGAGTATCGCTTCACGCGAGCAAGAGAGAAACATGCAAACAAAAAATAATGTTTTTTTCTTTCATTCCTATTAATGGCGAATACATTACATACAAAAAGGCGTGATGCATCACCATGTATAAATGTAAAACACAAAAACCTATACAAGTCGACAGGCGATCAAAAAATTACTCGGCGACCAAGCAACGACTAATCCTGATCCTCGCCCTCGTCCTTTTTAGCGTCTGACGACGCGTCTTCCTCCGACTCCGAGGGTTGCGAGGATTCCAGAGAGTCAGCCTCTTCAGCGAGGAGCTCTAGAATGAGGTCCATAGTCGTCAGGTTCTCGACTTCCGGCACGAGTTGACCACCGAATTTCAATTTGCTTAGGAGCAGATCGCCGGTAGCTCTTGCAATAGCGCGCCGCACCGAGAACCTCTCCAGGGGAGCCATTCACACCTTCTTGCCCACCATGGAGGGACCCGTCTCGAATTGACTCCTCGCCAGCTCGTGAGTTTCGAGCTCGGCGACTTTGACTTGGGCCGCCTCCAGTGCGGCATGACTCTCTTTTAGGTCCTGCTCCAGCCGCGAGATGCGCTGGGCGGCGACTAGGTCAGCTTCCTACGAGTATAAAACAAGCAGTCATTAGTAAGACAACTTACACGTATCGTAAGGGAAAATAGAAGAACGATTTTTCTCTAACCAAAGTCACCTCGAATTCCTTGCATCCAGCGGCTTTTTCCTCAGCGCCATCTAGCGACTTCTGGAGCTTGGCAATGAGCTTGTCCTTCGCCTTGATCCTCGCCTCGGCAGCCAGCAGATTTCTCGCCGTCTGGTGGGCGAGGTAGGAAGGTGTGGCCTCCTGTAACACCGCCGCATCGTTGCGGCCGTAGAGGGCGAAGGCGACATCGAAGGCCTCACCATCATCTTCCCAATCCTCCGACCAGGGAGGCAAATTCGAGCTGAGGCGAACCTCATGCTCGTCCTCGCCCCAAGAGATCAGCGGGCGACTAAAGCTGTCTAGCCCGCCCGCCCCTTGGCCAAAGTTGGGGTGCGAGGAAGGAGACCCGGGATCCTCGAACTCCCTCTTCCTCGCAATCTCCTTTTTTTTCTTCTTCATCTCATCGCCGTCTGTCTTCCGCTTCTTGGCGGATGGCTTGCCCTCTTCGGCCATCGTGGATGGGAAGCCAGGATCTTTCGTCGCCGCGTCCTCGCGGATTGGTGTCGTCTCGGGAGGGGATGTAGGCACCACAACACCGCACTGGCGAGATCCAACGCTCGGCGGAGGAGTGGTCTCCTCCGCTACCAGAAGGGGCTCCAGTGTCACCGTGTGAGATCCTGCAAAAAGACGACAAGTAATTGTTAGTCGCCAGAACATGATAGTGCGAGTATTGTTGAAGCTCGCTCAAGGTTTACCTTCCCCGAGAAAGATGCACTGCAACTTGTCCGCTTGTCGTCACCAATAGGCGACATCGAACTTCTGACCCCTGAAGGCTCGCCGCAGCTCCTCGAGTGGTCCTTGTAGGGTGGGAGTGAGGAAGACCACCTCCGGAGGCTACTGAGGGCGGCGAGGTATCGACTCAAAGTCGCCAGCAACGATCGCGAAGCGTTCGCCCCAGCGATGAGCCGTGTTCACTGTCCCTGCGATGGTGCAGGTATGGCTGCAAAAGAAGATGACGCCCTCCTTAGTCGCCCCCAGGTTGAAGATCTTCCTGAAGACCGACAGGTCTAATGCGATCTTCTCTGTTCGCAAGAAGAAGAGATACCCAACGATGATCGCCACACCATTGGGGTTGATCTGCGCCGGTACTAGGCCGTAGTACCGGAGGATCTGGCAGAACTCCGGCTAGAGAGGAAGTTGCAGACTGACTTCGAAGTGGCGGATTGGGAGGATGAGCCTGTCCGCAAAGAGAGTATATATGCGCTTATTCTTGCGGGGCAATCTCGCTGAGTGGCCATCTGCGAGGAAGCGGTCCTTGAAGTCCTCCATGTCCGCGCGAACAATAATCGACTTCTTAAAAGACGCCGAAGAAAAAAGCTCCGCATAGTTCTGACGGCGAGCAGCGACATCTTCGGTGAACACCATGGTTGAAGACGAGATGTTGTGAGCGAGTAACAGAACGCGAGAAGAAGGCAAGCCTTATAAGCTCGCAGGCAGAAGCACTCCGTGAGAAAAAACACATTTAATTTAGGCTCCCCTCTATTTATAGACGGAGGCAAGGGGGGGGGGGGGGGTAGCGATAATCGCTCATCGAAGAATCTAGTATCTCGCAAAATGAATGTCACGACTATGATCTCGCAAACCTAAGTCCTCGAGCGATTCTTTGACGAATAAACTCGCATGACCCTGCACACTATCAAGAAGGAAGCTCTCAAAATCCAACATCGATCCAAAGGGCATACTCGCAGAAATGTTAATGAAGCACAAACATTAAACATAATCGCATATCGCAAAATGGAAAGAAGAAACAAAAAACAAGAATGCATACTCACAAAACGTTTATTATCAAATCAATTAAACAAATGTTTATAGGTCGCCTAAGGAGATTGCAAAGCGGATAGAAGAAAAAATAAAGAAAAGCGGCCTTCGGCATCTGGAGATTCCTGCGCCTATCAGTGGCTTGAGCATGTTGCCCAACCCATCCCAGATTTCGCGCGCGGCAGAAATGCTCGTTCACCTTGGCCAAGTACTCCTCGCCTTGCTGGATGTGATCGTCCATCCTCGCAAGTGTGCCGATGGAGCCCATGCTCGTCCTCATGCCACGGAGTTCGTCATGCTGGAGTTCTTGCCGGTGTTCCAACATCGCGATGCACCGTTCCAGATCGTTGATCGCGTAGAATCTGGACTCCGCACCGACCAGCTGATACTCGAACTCCTCAGTCTTCAAAACGCGCATCTCCAGCTCGGCAAGTCTGCAATTAGGCTCACATATCGCTAGCTGATCAAACTTCGTCTCGAGGTCAAGGTAGGCCGATGCGACCTTCTCTTGATACTCGCGCAGTGGAAGACCGATGGCGTCAATCAGCGCACCACCCAGAGTCGAAGGGCGACCTATCAAAGAACTCATACAATTAGCGAGAATCCAGGCAAAGAAAGAGCGACTATTTCCAGAAATAAGGAAATAACAGAGCGTGGAGTCTGAGGCCTTGTATCGTGCCGAGGAGTGCACTATCGGCGAGGAGAGTCGCGCTGATGAGTGCGATTTCGGTGAGATGGGTTGCGTTGAGTGTAACCTAGCCGATCTATTGACGAGCCCCCACAGTGACTCCTATCTGGCGAAGCGGGTTGCTGGTGCGAGGTTCCAGATCGCCGGGAGTGGTCGTCTGCAGGTGGGTCCGCGTGAGCCTTCCCGCGAGGGTCAGATCCTCGCGCACCCCCGCGCGAAAGAGGGCCGAATAGATGAGACCTTCCATTCCTCCCGCCATGCGAAAACGGCGGGGTAGCTGCGTTCGAGGTTGCGACCAAGGAGGGGCGGACGTCGGCAGACAGAGGCGGCGACAATGGTAGACCGCTCGCCTGTGGCTGAGGAGTGTTGCTCGCCAAGGGGACTTGTGGGTTACCAGCGGAAGAGGCCGGTTCCATGGGCGACCTCGATGATGAGGACCCGCCCCTAGGTCGACTCTCCCGCTGCTCAAGTTGATCCGCACCGAGCGACCATCCCTGGAGCTCGGCACGTCCACGGAGGGACCGGTGGGACAGAGCGCAAAGGAGGGACGTCCAGAGGAGTGTCGCTCGGCGGAGGTGGCAAGCTCGCCTCGCTTAGATTCTATGTCGTCGACGGCCCTGCGAGAAAACACAGCGTCAATGCGAGTATAGCTGAATTAAAACAAACCAAGAACAAAGGCGTTTGCCAAACCTCGTGAGGCGAGAACAGGTTGAACCTGAGCCAAAGACGCGTTCAGATCCTCGACAGTGTCTTCCTGCAGCAAGGCATTCTCAGTAGTATCATCCTGCTGCGAGGCGAGATCAGGTTGAACATGAGTCAGAGGCGCGTTCAGATCCTCAGCAGTATCATCCTGCTGTTAGGCGGGGCAAGAAGTCTCAGGAGCATGTTGTTCAATATCCTCGCCCAAGCTCATCTGGTTCAGCAGCTCTTGAGTGGCTGCAGGAACATAAGAATCATCGAAAGGTTGCGGAGCATTGTCGGCAGGAGGGGGCATTTCAACCCCCTCCTTTGCGATCTTCTTTTTCTCTGGTCGCCAATGTTGTCCTCTTGGCAATGATGCTTCGTCGAGCCCGGATTCAGCATCTTCTTCAAGGCGAGCTGTTTAGCCGCGATTTTTTCAGGCGTGACAGTCTTCTTGCTCAAGTTCAGAAAGGACAATTTGTAACAGACCTCCCCCTCCTATTTATAGAGGATGGGGGCCGACCATCGAGACAGGCCGAGTAAGTCAGTTACTCGCCAAAGCCCCTCGCCAAATAAGGGTTGGATGATCTTTCCGAGCTCTGTTATAGCTCGCAAAGAGCGGGGATTGTGTACAACCCATATATTGTCGATGGTGAAGCCTATTCATGCCACGTAAACAGAAGTCAAAGTCAAACGTCAGTGTAAAGTCAACCAGCAGGAGCATTTGTATGTCATGTGCGAGTATGCGAGATCCTTCCATACTCGCCAGGTATGCAACGTCTACAACATCTCGCTAGTATGCGAGATCCCTCCATAGTCACCAGGTCGGTATAGGCAACCTCGCAGGGGGCTGGTTATACTCGCCTACATACCCCCCAGGATTTATCCATAAATATACCCCTAGGGGTACCAGGAATTGCAGCTTTTTGGCACCACTCTTGGGACCTCTTCTCGGAGACAGACAGTGTTCTCTCGAATCTTGACCCCCCCTCCCCTGCTAGTGAGATATTTGCCAAGAGGTGCCTTCCTCGTACCGTGCTCATCCATTTTTGGTTGTGGGGTGGAAGTTTTATCCCAAACTTCCGGGTACGTGGCGGGACCTCCCTGCTGAAGCTCCTTGTGTCTGTTTGTAGTTTTCTCTCTTCTTGGCTCCAGCCTTTGGATTTGAGTAGCTGGATCGCGAGATAAGTAGCCTCGGGCTGCCTTTTTGTTCGAACATTTTGATTCGGGATTTTCCTGACTTCAACAGGTGGCCTCTGGACAAACTCTGGATGTGGAAAAGTTGATGGAAGTGAGCCAAGCGGCTAGAATTGTGGCTGGAATTGAGTCCAGGCTGGAATTGGGGCTGGAGTTGAGTCTGACGGCTGGGAATGTCTTCTGGATTGGCTGCTGGACTGAAACAGGGGAGTGGCGTGAGTGGGGGCGAGGGAATTAAGGGGGTAGTGGGGTCCTGAGGGGGTGGGAATGATTTTATGTGTAGATGCTTAAGTTTTAGGAGGTGATTATAATATGGTATTGAAGAGGTGGCTTGGGAGTTTGGATGGTTGTGGGAGGGTGGTGGCCTGCCAAGGGTGGCCGGAGGTGATCGCCAGAGGTAGTGGGGGTGGCCAGAAGTGGTGCTGGCGATCGCCAGAAAACTGAGAACAGAGGGATTTGAGGTGATGGTGGTGGAGGAATTTTGTGGAGATGACGGCTCTAAGAAGGTTGCCAGTGGGTGAATGTGAGAGGAGGAGGTGGAGGGCTATGAAGTTGACCGGCTGGATGGAGATGTGAGGAGGGAGATGGGTGATGTGGGTGGCTGGTTGGAAGGAGGTGTGAAGAGGGGGAGGGTTGAATTAGGTGACCATATGGTGGAGGTCATGCTTCTCCGATTACGACGACCCTCAACATACATCAAATTTAAATCCAGAAAATTACAAAATAAATAAATAAAAGTCATAGGTCCTCGATGCACACAAAATGAACTATTCGGATCACCGTGTAGTCCCATGTGTGTTGTAATCCCCATCAATATGTATATATATACATACATATATTACATACACACAAACACACTATATTGTAAAAATACTGTGGTGTAATAATGTAATGTAAGTACCATCAAGCTAATTTCACTCATTGAATTTATTTTCAAATCTGATATTTTTTGTGTGAAGTAAAATAAATTGATTATATATTTATTTAAAAATTATTTATTTAAATCATTTTAAGTTTTTTAAATTTTAAAAACTAAATTTTAACATTCTCCAGAATTTGAACCAGAGATGAAGAGTGTTTCATCAACTCTTTTTACCAACTGCACTAAATTACTACTATAAAAAATTGTGTAATAACTTTTACATTTGTATGTATATATAATATGTATATATATATATATATATTTGATAAAGCATATATGTTCCACTTTAATTTTATATTCAACCAACAGAAATTTTAGTAAGGGATGGGAAGTGCTCGGAGTATTGTCTCTGCTACACGGGGAATCCTATGCAAGACTACTAGTGTATGTGTGTGCATGTGTATATATGTGTCTGTGCGCGCATGCGTTCAGAGAGTGCGTTGTAGATCTCTGTAAGTTGTTTACCATAGACATTTGTCTTTTCGTAATCTTGATGATGAAAATCCTATGCCATCACAGGACTTCACTCGCATCTTCACAATGGGGAGTAGCTAATCTCCTTCTCTGAGCAGCAACATCTTGTCAACCGAGAGTAGCTCATCCGTTTATTTTATTAACAATGATTTTATTACATGCAATACTAACTCATTACAGAACAAAGCCATCAACTAATATCTGCTAAGAATGCAAAGATAGCTCATTAGATTTACTAAAATCTCTATTCTTGTTATTATCATTGAAAATGATCGGTAAGGTTTAATCTACTCCTCTAAAAGATCATCATGATGTCCATGATATTATAATTATATTTTTCGAGAATTTGATGCTGTTGGATATTGTTTTACATTGTAGTCATTATGTACAGGTCCAGTCAGTTGCATGGAAAGGTTCATCCCCTGAGCAGCTGCTTAGTGGTTCCTTTGACAAATCAGTCATTATGGTAAGGGACAATACTCAGTGGTAATTTATCAGATTCTTTTCTTTATATTATGTGAATTTAGTTGCAAATTTATAGGAGAATGCGAAATTCTAATATATTATTACTGGACATAAAAAGTTTATAATACAAGTATTTTTACACAACTTTATGGGAAGGGGAAGTGAAAACTCTATTCCAAATCAAGATGCGGGGCTAATTCATACATGAGAAAATGGGCCTTTGCATAAGCTTTTTACATGGTTCTTCTACACTGCCCCGCAAGCGGAGCATACAGATCGCAAATGTCAAGCTTGAAAACTAAATATCGGTATAGTGTGTGAGGTAAGGTCTTGGTGAAAACTTCAGAAACTTACTTGACAGCGTGTAAATGTCTCAAGTCCAGTTTGCGAAGTTGATCTTTTTCCCGGATGCAATGACAATCAACTTCGATATGTTTGGTACGTTCATAAAACACAGGACTCTCGGGCTATGGATGACAACTTGACTATCGTAGTAGAGAACGACCGAAAAGGGAGTTTTACACCAAAATCAGTAAGAAGACTTTTCAACCATGTGAATTCAAAAACAACAAGTGTCATTGAACGATACTCAGCCTTCGCAGAAGAGCGTGCCATCATTGTTTGCTTCTTACTTCGTCAGGTGATCTTCCAAATAGGTACAGTAGCTACTCGTAGATCGACGATCATCGAGGGAACCGACATAGTCTGTATTAGAGTAGGTAATTAATGATAAAGAAGAGGATGGATATGTGTTTTTTAATGTCAACCGACATGTCCGACATGTCCCGTTTGAACCGAAAATGACTTGCATATTGAAAATATAAAGGTTATGGCGTTTTGCAATATGTCGCTCGACATTTCGGATCAAATCCGCTATGTCGTCCGACATTTCGGATCAAATCCGCTATGTCGTCCGACATTTCGGATAAAATCCGATATGTCGTCCTTAGAATCTTTTGTGATTGAAGATAAAATATTTATTTTCTGGATTAATCTATTCAATGTTTCGTATGTTTTTCTATTCATTCATTTCACATATACTTGTGAGGATATAGATACCATAATAGTTAGAAATAGTAGGTAATTACACCTAGTTCAAGTATAAAACGCTGCAGCTAGCATTTTGTCTTAATGCTTACTGGTGGTGGAAAGAGCAGATGCATAGAAACATACATCCAAAGTTGTTAAAACTTATAATATAAATATGTTTTAAGAATCTGACATTTGAAAATGTCCCTGACATGTCTCCGACATCTAAAAACTCAATCCAACATGTCCCCAACATCCGACATACGCAACCTTAGATGGATTATACACAAGCCCTTGCCCCGAAGTATTCTTCAGATACCGAAGGATTCACTCGACAACCTGAAGGTGGGATATCCGAGGAGCATGCATAAAGCGGCTGACCACCCAACATCGAAAGATATATCGGGTCTTGTGACTGTCAGATAAATAAACCTGCCATCAAGGTGACAATAGTACTCTAGATTAGGGAGAAGTAGATCACAGTCGGATGCATGAGCACAGAATTTGTGGTTGGCATCCATTGGGGTGTCAGCAGACTTGCATCATGAGTAGCCTGCATCGCGAAGAAGATTGAGACAGTACTTCCGTTGAGACAAAATTAGTCCATCGGGTCGACGAGCTACCTCGATACCCAAGAAATATCAGAGGCGACCCAACTCTTTGGTTTGAAAATGTTAGGTCAAGTGCTTCTTGATCATAGCTATACAGTTCAAATTATCATCATTGATGATAATATCATTAACATAGACAAAGTATCATCGTGCTAACCAGGCGACGATGAGTAAATGAGAGAAGTCTGCCGAGCTCCGAGTGAAGCTAAAATCTCGAACGACTTGACTAAACTTACCAAACAAAGCCCGAGGAAACTGCTTGAGGCCATAGAGAGATTTCTCGAGGTGACAGACAAGGGACTCCCCCGTGGTTTTATAACCATGAGTTTACCACATATAAATACTCTCATCGAGATATCCATTAAGGATCACATTCTTTATGTCAAATTGATGCAAATGTCAATGATGATGGTCGTCCAAGGAGATCAAGACCAAGACGGTATTTAGCTTTGCGACTAGAGAGAATGTCTCTTCATAGTCAAGCTCATATTGTTGAGTGAAACCGCGAGCCGAGCATGATCATAGTTGGACGGTGTTGAAGGAAAGAGAATGGAGAATGACATCGCAAAGTTGAGAATGGAAAAGGGCATGCGATTAATAGGTAGCATGCGGTGGAGACCATGCAGTGTCATATAATTTGGGGACCTGCATTTGAAACATAAGAGAGCAGACAACCTCAAGGAGGTGGTTATTCTTCTGCTCGACCACATCATTTTGTTGCGGTGTATATGTGCATGATGTTTGGTGGATAATACCCAATGTAGTCCAAGTTTCCTGAAAGTCGTGACTTGTATATTGACGCAAATTACTTGTTCACAATATTTTAAAAGTGCATGAAAATTGAGTGCAGGTATCAATGATGAAAGAGCAAAAGACATGTGGTAATTTAGAGAGTTCACGCAACAAATACAACCAGGTCATGCGAGAATGATCATTAATAATAGTAAGAAAATAACAATATCCATATAAATTAGTTGTTTCATTTGGGCTCCAAATGTTTGAATGCACTAAATCAAATGGAGTCAAGCTCTTAGTACAATAAGGGGAGAATGTAGAGTGATGTTGTTTCCAGTAGAATAGTAGATACATGATTCACATGTAAATTCAGAAAAAGGAAAACGAGGAAGAACTTTCTGCAGGACAGGAAGAGGAGCATGACCAAGACGTCGGTGCCGATCGACAGAGACAAAGGAGAGAACTGAGGTGGGAAGGTCCAGAGTATAGAGCCCATTTGACAACCGTCCTCTACAAATGATATTCCCCGTCCGTCGATCCTGCTCTAGAAAGGAAGAGGAGGAAAAGGTGATGGAGCAGTCATGATCATGAGTAAGATGACTGATAGAAATGAGATTAAATTGAGAGCCATGAACATGAAGGACAGGGCAGAGAGAGGGGCGGAGTGAGAGGCACATCATCAGAGTCGTAGACCTGTGTGGTGTCTCCATTGTCCTCGGTGATAAACTTAGGACAAGTAGAGTCCATATATAGAGAAGGATTCTGCGGTGTAATGTGATTTGTAGCCCCCATAGTCCACTCTCCAAGACGGACTATGGGAGAAGCACGATATACCTTCGCTGGAGATTTAGGCGACAGAGCCGAAAGTTCGAGTAGCCAGCCCCCGTAGATGCTGGAGTTCCTCGCGCAAGGTGTCAATGTCAGAGCGGGATGTGATCAGAACATCCAGCATAGGAGATGCGTGGTGCTGAGTGTTGATCGACTGCGGAGGAAACTCATGTTTCATGTAACAAATGACCTCAGTATGATTTGTCCAGTCACAATGAGCACACGGACAAGTGTTGTGTTCCTTGGATCGATTCCGACCATCGTGCCCATCACCCACAGACCCATGGAGGCCTCCACGAGTCCCAATAGGTTGAGGAAGAGCTTCAGTAGAATATTAGAGAAGGGAGGAGAGGGTGTCACCGAGAGATCGGTGGCGGCGTCGCCTTCATAAGCATAGAGCAGACATCAGAGAGAGGGCACGGTGGGTGAGGATAAGATGTTGGTACGATTATGCCAACAACTTCCTTCTGAGCTCGTTGTATTGCGAAATCCAAAGTCGGTGGCTGGTGTTGGATCCACGCCTTAACGAGGGTCTTAGACTTTGCAACAAAGGAAATCAGGTGCCCATCCACACCAGGTTCAATTGTCTGTAGGTTCATAAAGATATTGAATAAATGTTGGAGGTTGTCCTTCCAGTTTATAGAGAATGAAGTTCGCCCCACATGGCTTTGACTAGCTCGTGGTACATAGTCATGCGATATGACTCACTCTCCATAGAATTCAGAATCCATGACTGAACACGGCCATCATTCTGGATCCATTGCTCGATAAGCACAACATGTAAGACCTCAAATCAGAAAGTTGGATTTATGGAATCCAGCGCTATCGCCGGCGATAGCGGCTATCGCCCGGCGATAGCGTTCTGTTGAGAAGGTTCTGTCGAGAGGCTGTCGCGCGGCGGTAAGTCTAACGCCGGCGACACCGTGACACGTGTCATGCACTGTTCAAAGCAGTGGCGTTGACTGGTCGGAGTCGGTTCTTTAGAGCTATCGCCAGGCGATAGCGCTACCGCCCGGCGACAGCTCCAAAATGTACTTTGCGGCCGAAATCGTGGGCATTGATGACACTTGGACTTTTGGGGGCTGTTTTGGACTGAGGTGGCTCGGGAGGTGTCCTTAGGAGGCCGAAAATCACTTGACTTCCTTATTCACTTAAGGGTTTTGGTTTGGAGAGAAGGAGGGCTTTGGAGATGATGATGAATAGGGTTTTCCAACCCTAGAGCTCATCTTTGGTGGAGGTTTCCTACACCGAATCCCGATCCGTTGGTGGCTACGCGTAGAGGAGGGCAAGACGCTCCTTTCCAACCGTGCCAAAAATCAAGCTATGGCCTCGAAGTGACGTCTAAGGGTAACGATCTTTTCTACCCTCTTTTGGACACGTGTTAGTCCATTTCCGTGCATATTTGAGGTCCCCACCCAAAAGGGTGAGGTCATGACCTCCGACGGACGGATTCGTGTTATCCCCGTCAAATCTTGCATTCATGTAGAGTCCATGCGTGGAATGGACGTAGGCGCGCTGTGTGAAGCTCATCCGAGACGGTTCGTCCGGGTTGGTGATGCTTTTTGATATTACGCGTGCCGGGGGAAACTCCGTGTTGATATCCTGCTTCGTAGGACTAGATGGTGCTACTGCATGCGCAGCAACGCCTGGGGGTGTGCCCCGGGGAGCACCCGAAGTTAGAAGCAGAATTGGAGGTTCTGTTCACTGTCGCCTGGCGTTAGCGTTATCGCCGGGTGGTAGCTCCCAGACTTAGTTTTGGTGATTTTGTGCGTTCTGAGGCAGTGGGAGTGCTACTGCATGTGCATCAATGCCTGGGGGTGTGCCCCGGGAAGCATCCACAGTTAGAAGCCAAAATGAGGTTTTTGTGCACTGTCGCCAGGCGTTAGCGTTAACGCCGGCGACAGCTCCCAGACTGAGTTCTGGTGATGTTGTTGTGCCCACCTGTTGAGAGGACCTGGGGCCTGTGTGCCCTACCTGTGAGGGTGTCCTGGTGGATGACTTAACGGCCCGTAGAGCCGGCTATTTGAGAATACCTGGGCTGAGGGGACGCCATACCCGCTTTTCGTGTTGTACAACGAGAGCTGTGAACAACGGGCATTTGGCGAACCTGAAACCGCACCATTGCAGCACCTGATTAGTGAGTCTCGTACAGCATGTCGGGAAGCAATGGGAAAGAGTCTTCGGACTACGTGATGTTCACAATTAAAGCACGGGAGAGCCCGGGTATTCGGGCCACCAACTTTAGCCTCGGAGGGCAAAGCCATCAAGAGTGGATGGTGGTGGAAGGCGGAGTACACCAAAGAGTGCCTGAGAGCACGAGACGTGGAGGCCATTCCCACGTTTGTGATTGATGCATATGTATGAATTGTTGTGGGCCGTGTCAGCCGCTTCATTCTGTTATATATATATATATGCTGTGATGCTCTTGCAGGGACGGGTAACTGCCACCCCCTCGAAGGGGTAGGGTCGTTATAATTTGGTCAGCCGTAGCTGACCGTTGCCCTGTTTTGCCACCGTTTTGGTGGGCTTGTTGTACAGGTGCTGGACCGAGCGGGAACATAGCGGGCTAAAGCCCTTGCGCTGCTGCGGCCCTTGAAGGCCTTTTTGATGTTCTCTTGTTTCATGTATGACCGGCCTGCGCGCCGATGTTGGTAATTTGTAAGGCCATTGTGCCTAAATTTTTGTTGTATAAGACATTTCATTCCAAGTAATAGAAGTGGACATACCCGGGTTCGGGTTTTGTGGTTTATATATCTTGTCTCTCTCTTTTGCTTCCGCATAGAATGCTCTGAGTTAGGTTCGTTGTTTAGAGTCGTTCGATATTTCAATTAAGTGACGTTTCCCGTTTGTTTTGTAGTATATAGCGTGGGGCCCCGGCCGGACCCTCTGTTATATGCTCCCGAACGGATGGGGGTGTTACACAACAGGTGAGTCACGAGTTAGATGATGAAACACACATTTGGTCTGGAGGACTCAGCGCATCGAGCATTCTTTTCATGGCGTCAATGCGTACCAAGGCGAGCCCCGACCGCCTTGACGCTTTGGCGACAAGGCGGACGCCTAGGCGACAATAAGACGAGCAAATGTTAGGCGACATTTAAAATTTTTTTTTAAACAAATGAAGAATATAGACAGCGGTTATTTTAATAACCGCTGTCTATAGTCACTAGCAGGGGACCATAGACAGCGGTTATTGAAATAACCGCTGTCTATAGTACTATAGACAACGGTTATTTCAATAACCGCTGTCTATAGTCCCCTGCCAAGTGACTATAGACAGCGGTTATTTTAATAACCGCTGTCTATAGTCACGGCCAGGGGACTATAGACATCGGTTATTGAAATAATCGCTGTCTATAGTCCCAGTTTTTTTTTTTAAGTCTGAAAGAGAATTTTCAACACTCCCAAAACTCCAGAAGTCATTCAGCATTCAGATACACAGTTTTTTTCATTCAGTATTCAGGTACACAGTATCATTCCACACATTGAGGAATAGTGGGCCTAGTGGCATGAACAATCAGTCAATCACACATTCAGAATCAAATAGAAATAACATTCAGATTTCAGAATCAATATATATAATGTCAAATTGACAATCACAAGATTCACAACCATTTCACTCAATACCAAAACTTTATCATCATACACTGATACACAGTAGCAATGTAGCATTACTGCATTAATAATTTTTTAGATCAAATAGAATCATCATCTAGTAAATCGTCATTGGCATTGCATGAGCTTAGTTGGTTTGAGGTACTCGTCATTTGCCCATAATTATCAACAAGATCTTCATCATCATTTGCAACGCTAAAATGATCTAGATCTTCATCCCCTTCAGCTACTAGTTCAAGATTAGCTTGAGCACCACTTCGTAAATTTCGAGCTCTGATACCAACTGTCACGGACTTAGCACTTTGACACTAAGTACGTGCGGCACTTGGCTAGAATTCCAACAAACTTAGGCTAACCAAGTAAGCCTTCCTCAAACAAAGCAATGGAATAAAGAGAACAACTCCTATTATAACTCTCAACAAAGTTACAAGACAATCTGGTAGACAGTTGAGCGAGACATACGAAAGAGCGAGACATACAACAAACAAGGCACACAACAGTGCTTAATCCCCACAAACTCTCAACTCTCGCAAGAGGAGACTCAACAAGCGTAAAGCTCACAAGCGCACAAGAGACTCTCCAAACAACACCCCCAAAGAAGCTCCAAAATCCTCAATGGATGCAAATGAGGAGGTCTTTCTCTTATATAGGCCTCCTCCACCATTTCCCTCCAAAACGGAAGGTTCTAGAGTTCTCCACATAAAGAAGGGGTTGGATGACTCCATATTCTTCTGGATCCTTCCACACCATTCTACACGGTTAGCTTCTGCAATATTCTGGAACATTCTTAACTTATCTAGACAAATCTAGAGCGGTCCATCAAGTTAACCTCATGTCCGTAACATACTCCCCCACTGAATTCATGCATCGCCCTCGATGCATCAAGCTTGTCGAAATCTTTGTACCGTCCTCATTGCGGACATGAACTTCTCTTCTCGTCCATGAGTCCTCCTTATCGACACCGGGTAAGTATTTGGACCATCAATTAGGTGAATCTCCGATGTTGGAAAAATAAGAAGTCCTTCAAACTTATCAAGAAAGTTCATCCCAACGACAACATCATAGTCATCATAGGGGATAACTTCGATGGACACCTTCCCTTTCCATCCTCCAAGACAAACATTCACATCCGGAGCAAGACCAATAGTTCACACCTCTTGAGAATTAGCAAATTTGAGGCGTGCTGGTCCAAACCTGATTGGTAGCCCGATTCTCTCTGCAGCAGTCTTGGACATGAAGAAGTCCGTTGCTCCCGTGTCCACCAAGGCTTTCATCTTTGTGCCCTCGATCTTCACATCCACCATCATTTGTCCTTTGTTTTCCATCCTTCTTCCATGGGTTAAACTCGCACTTCCCAACTTGTAGTTGCCCTTAGTTTCCATTTTATCAACAACAATTCTTATGGACTCCAAATTAGGGCAATCACATACCTTGTGCGGTCCTTGACAGCAGAAACATTGCAAATGTTGGTGTCTTATATAGGATCCCCGAGTAGTCATGACATTAAGACGCCGCATGATATTTAGCCTTGCCATGTCTTATGGCTCCTCCTCATCCCCGCTCGTAGAGTCATCTTTCTTTTTCATTGATGATAGGGTGCCAAGCTTTGGGCAATTCTTCTACAGCTTCCCATGTGAGATCATCATCATCATAAACTAAAGCTTCTTTCGGTTTGTTCATCATCCACTCACTACTCCAATCTAGCTCATCAAGCACTAAAGGGTTGTAATTTCTTCCTTTTTCACGTCTTTCTTGGAATCGTGCTTGTAGACGACGATTGTATTGTATGTATACAAGATCATTAAGCCTTTGATGCTCCAAACTATTTCTTTTTTTTGTGTGAATCTGAATCAAGGTAGTTGCAAACTTGTTATTTGTTAGTGGATAAAACAAGTTCAATTTTAAATTAATTTTTTGTATACTTACAAACTCGAAAGTACTCCAGTTGCGCTCACAACTAGAAGAAGAACAACATAAGCCAAGTATGCGCAATGCTACCTTTGTAAGGTCAACATTCGGTCCTCCATGTGCACCCCACCAATCCACTATTTATTTAAGACAAAAATAAATTAGTATAACATATAAGTAGTTTAAGAAAAAATAAAAACATAATCAATACTCACTTGGATTTAAGGTGGTTCGTTGCCTAATAGCCATAGACTTTCCAAAACTATTTCGAGATGCTTTATAGTTAGTGTCTTGCTCTGCAATCTTGTCTTGCAATTGTTGATCGGGCACTAGTCTTGCAATAACATCATTGAAAGCATCTTGAAATTTCCAAGTATCATCGGGATGTTTTTCTTCATATTCAAAATATTTGTTTGGATTTAGAAACAAAGCCGCCCTATACAAATGTTGCTCCATTTGATTTGTCCACCTATTTTGAACAATGTCTAATTTTTTTATATAATCTTTCTTTATTATCAAAATGATCTTTGATCTTTTGTTTGGCTTCTTCCATTGTCACATATACTTCATGCATAGCTGGCCTTTCATCACCATCTACTAATCGCAACACGGCTATTAGTGGTTTTCCTCCTTTTAGGCAATCTCTTACTCCATTCCAAAAAACAGTTGAAAGTATTGCTTCAACAACTTGTTTTCCGGCTTCGGTTTTTGCCAGATTAGCAACATTCATGAAGGCGACACAAAGAATAATTTCAACTTCTCCTCATGCTTAAGCACACTATGTAGAGTAAGGAATGATGTTGCAAATCTAGTCACTGAATGCCGGACTAGATCACCACCAATAGTAGTCCTTACTGCATCAAGTAAACGTGTGTGCCTGTAGATGAAATTTGTAATCATCTTTGCCTTTCTTATCACCATTTTGTTTTGTTGCAACTTGCCTATGTCTTCTAGCATGAGATCAATGCAATGAGCTGCACAAGGAGTCCAAAATACTGTGGGCCTTCTCTCCATTAAAATTTTACCAGCTGCCTTATAATTGGAGGCATTGTCAGTCACTACATGTATACAACATAACTTTTTATATATGTAAAGTTCTATACTTCTATAGTCTATAGTTGTAGACTATTAAACATGAAATATGAAAATTATAATAACCGCATGCTTAAGCACACTTTGTAGAGTAAGGAATGATGTTGCAAATCTAGTCACTGAATGCCGGACTAGATCACCACCAATAGTAGTCCTTACTGCATCAAGTAAACGAGTGTGCCTGTAGATGAAATTTGTAATCATCCTTGCCTTTCTTATCACCATTTTGTTTTGTTGCAGCTTGCCTATATCTTCTAGCATGAGATCAATGCAATGAGCTGCACAAGGAGTCCAAAATACTGTGGGCCTTCTCTCCATTAAAATTTTACCAGCCTCCTTTTAATTGGAGGCATTGTCAGTCACTACCTGCATACAACATAACTTTTTATATATGTAAAGTTCTATACTTCTATAGTCTATAGTTGTGGACTATTAAACATGAAATATGAAAATTAAAATAACCAAAAAAAGTTACCTGAACAACGCAATCTGCTCCTATCTCGGTTATTTTACTATCAAGCAACTCTGATAGCATTGTGGCATCTTGAATATGACCAGATGCATCTACGAAACCTATAAAATAAGTTCATTCTGGACAGTCAACTAGGAAATTGATCAAATGTCTCACTCTCCTGTCCGTCCAACCATCTGACATAAGAGTGCAACCATATCTCCTTCAATACGCTTGATACTTTGTTTTCATCTCCTTAACTTTCTCTTTTGTATTAATTAACAAAGGGACTCGTAAATCATGATAACTAGGGCCTTTATAACCAGACCCATACTGTCCAACTGCTTCAAGCATTACTTCAAAACTTCGTGCCTTTGCAGCATTGAAAGGAATTCCACATTCATAGAACCAATCTGCAACATAGCCATCAACTCTCTTTTTCTCTTCAGGAGATCTAAAACATCTCTCAATAGTAGTTTGTGCAGAACCTTTAGCACGTTTTTCATCAATTACATCTTCGGGAGCACGTCTTACATGAGCATCCATAGGGCCCAGTTTTTGTGGAAGGTGGAGTACTTTTCTCGTTTTGGTACTTGTCCCAGAACTTGAGACAAATGAACTTTTAGCTGTAGATAATGCCGGAGATACATTTTGTGAACCTGCTTGCTCTATTTCTTGTTCACTTACATTATCATCATCAACTGTCAAATCAACCTTGTCCTTTTTTTATCATTTAAAGCTGCATACATCTCAGTTGCTATTTCTGAAGTAGTCTTAAAACACTTTGCCACATCTCCATATCCGCAACATAAGTGTTGTTTCAATATTTTGATCTCACCTTTATATACTTTATCACACAAATTATATTTAACGGTATTTTTATCCTTTATGTCAGGCCAATGTCCATACTTCCATCCAGGATCCTTTGAATTTGCTTTTCTTTTAGGATCAATTTTTGGGTTAAGCTCATTGCTATCAACGGATGGAGCAAGACTGTTGATGTTTTGGTCTTCATCTTTCACAAACAACTGAAACAAGAGCTATAAAATTCAGAGTTAAGTAGTGTCAAATGGTCAATGTCCATAAACTATTACAAATTTACAATTACAATTTACACACAGTTACACAAATAGTTCATACATCAATTTCCATAAACAATTACAATTACAATTTTCATACAGTTCTATTTCTAGTTTTCTACATAAGTATAAAGCAACACACTAACACATACACAATTACACAATTACATTTGTTTAGCAATAAAACAATATGTTCTACTTTCTAACTTTCAATCGTTTTTCATGTCGCACATGTAGTGATTATATAATCACAAATCTTATTTCGCATATTATCTATTTTCTCATGCGAAAATTCATCCACTCCATCATAGATCTGCAATAAAAACAAAAAAATTTGTTAAAATAAATTCAACACAATTATTATCATTTATCATGTATGAAACTATATGCAGTTAACTTACCCCTGATGGCATTGTCGTACTCCTAAGAGCATCAACTATGTCAATCATGTAACACATGATATAGTACCCACATTGAATACTATCCGGTTGTTTAGGGTACTAAATAAATAAACAAATAGTAAACATTATAATTTAGAATTGTAAATATGAAAATAATTATATAACATTAACATATACTCATATAGTCATATAGGTTATAGCTTACCGGCTTCCACCGTAAAACCTTTGGTTTTTGAAATTTGACTTTCCGGTCATTTGCCAAATCCTTCAATGCACTTCATAAAATATTTAAAAAAAATAGTTTACAGCAGAATCTAAATTTCAAATAGGGAAAATACTAATTTATAAACTTACAGTGCAATAACATTTTTTAGATCGTCACGAATGTCCTTATTTAAAGGATCAAGCCAATAAATTGTATTGTTATCGTATTCAATAATGGCCAACATCCAATGTATTCTGTGTAACAATTAACAAATAAGATCATTAATAAGTAATAACTTGAATAGCAATAAAAAATAGCAATAATTATTGATACTTACTCTCTATGATATGGCAAAAATAATAAAGAATCTGGTTGAAGTTGAGCAAGCCTATTTTTTAGCTCTTGTCCTTTTGATTTAATACGCTCATTGACAAACTTATCATTAAAAGCAAAAATAGATGTCGGATTATGAAAATATACATTTCTTGTGTATCTAAACTTCTTTAGTTGTGAATCTATGTACCTGTAAAAAAACATGTAAATTCATAATCAATATATATATTAAATAAAAATCTTAGGTTTGTAATATTTGATAATCATTACTCACTCAATACATGATAATATGATGTTAACTCCAATTTGTTCCGTATTAAGAAAATCAAACAACTCGGAAGCTTCAAAGTATGTACATGTTGATTCTTTAGTTCCAAATACATTTTGATCTAATACCAGAGTTATTATTTTGCCCTGTTTCTCCATCCTAGAAATGAAATTGGGTAACGTGACAATGACATCATTGGCATTCTATGGAATTAAAAATAATTAGTATTTAGTATTTCGGACAAAAAAATTAATTACATAAAAATCAAAAATATTAATTATAAATTTATAATACCGAAGACGTAAACACCCATATGACGTTTCAGGTTGATGTGATGTTTCAGGAAGTAGGAAAATATGAATTATGAAATGATTATTCAACTTAGAAATTGTACCATTCAACTTAGAAATTGTACCATTCAACTTAGAAATTATACCATTCAACTTAGAAATTAGAAGAGCAAGACAAAAAACGTAAAAACGAACCTAAGGAAGATGTCGACTTGTCGAGGAGAAATCGCCTTTAGGGTTTTCGCACAGAGAAGCAAACGATCCAGCGACGGTAAAAAGTAAAAAGACGGGGTAAATTCTTTCGTTTATATCCCTATTTGACAGCGGTTTATATATAAACCGCTGTCTATGAGAGTATAGACAGCGGTTTATATATAAACCGCTGTCTATACCCCTAATTTTTTTTTAAAAAAAGGCGGCCTTCGCCTTGTTTTCAATCGGCCGACTGGACGCCTAGGCGACGTCGTGATAAGAATGGCATCGAGTGAACCCACTCAACACAACTTTTCTTTCCGGCAAGGGAGATAGTATTGATGCGCAATTCATCACGGACGTCAGGGATAAGAGCCGGAGCGAGTGACAGGAGAGCAGAGGAGGCGGACGCAGCATTCGTCCCCATGTTATAAGGGTGAGCTTGATGAGACGAGCTAGAAACTGTTGTAGGGGAGGATCAACAGGTGTGAAACAAGGGCCGAACGAGCTTATGATGTGAGCTCGGGTAACAGGTGCAGCGAGGACAAAGAGCAATTGAACGCGAGACCATGGAAGCTAGAGGCAGCGGGCTCCTAGCCGATGGAGCAGAAGGATGAGTATCTGCGAGTGCTGCAGCTTGGATGCTGGAGCAGCGAGTTCTGATGCTTGGACGAAGCGAGTTCTGAAGCAGGGAGTCAGTGTGAGTGGCAGGAAGAAGGCGCATGATACTGTGAATACTCCAGCAGGGTCGGCGAGAACGCGGCGACGTCTAGAAGGAGGAATCAGAGGCGGGCTTGGAACGGTGTCGTGGCTAGCTCAAAAGCAGCAGTGAGATTCGACGCTAGCTCCAGATCCATCGAGTTCTGGTGGGAGAATGGCGAGTTCCTACAAGAGGGAGAAACGCCATCGAGCTTAAGATGCTGCGAATACTCCAGCAGGGTCGGCGAGGACGCGACAACCTCTTGAAGCTTGAATCAGTGGCGAGCTTGGAGCGGAGTCGCGACGAGCTCGGAAGCAGGGACGAGATTTGATGCAAGCTCTAGATTCAACGAGTTCTGGAGGGAGGGAACAACGAGTTTCTACAGGAGGGAGAAACACCCATTGGGATTAAGAATCTGCTAGTACCTCAAGGACTGGAGATCTATGAGTTTTTGCAGAAGCAGACAGAAACAGAGACGGTCGGTGAGTCTTTATGTGGGATCTGCGAGTACACTCAAAGTTGGTTGGTCTATAAAAGCCTGGTCGGGTTTGGATAGGAGGTTGAGCATGTGAGCACCGAAGGAAGAGGCTGCGAGTACCTGAAAGAAAATGGAAGGATAAAAAAATCAGAAATTCTGAAACATGCTGTGTTAATTGAAGGTTAATGAGAAATTCTGAAACAGAAGAAGACTTACAGTGGAAGGAGGACGACTTACAGCGGCAGCGACCGGGAGCAGGGGCGGGCGGGCAGCGTGCGGGATTGGGAGCAGGGGGCGGGCACCTTGCGGGATCGGGAGCAGGGGGCGGGCACCGTGCGGGATTGGGAGCATGGGGCGGGCACCGTGCGGGATCGGAAGCAGGGGGTACCGTGAGGGAGCAAGGGGCGGGCACCGTGCGGGATCGGGAGCAGGGAGCGAGCACCGTGCGGGATCGGTAGCAGGGGCGGGCACCGTGTGGGAAATAGCGTATGGCGGCGTGCGGTACCCGTACCGGAAATGTACCCGGTATGGGTAGGGGCCTGTTTTCGGCGTTTCCGTGCTTTGTAGGTGTTAGTTTATTTACTTAAAATCTTCCATCTTTGAGCTAACAGAGATTCAGTAGTTAGGAAACAACATGTTGTTTGCCTGAGCATTGTCTGTTTCCTTCAGATTGTTCTATTATGCCATTTGAAATTCTATAAATGTCTGTTCGATTGAATGGAATTGTTGTTATGGAATTAGATTCAGAGGTCCGTTTTCATTGGAGTGGGTCTGCAATTCCACGCCCGCTCCAATTCCGTCTAACTTAATGGACTATATGATCTTTTGTAAAACTTTTTGACTGATTCTTTTGACAAAACAGGCCTTGGGCACTAGCTGATAACATTGTTGATTCCATTGGTCTCAAGTATTTCCATAAACAGCTAATGTAAAGCTGATCTTTTTTCATGAATATTGCTGATAGAATTACCATGAAGTTATCTCGGATCTTAAAATCTACACGTTAAAACTGTAATATATTTCAAACTGGTGCATTTGATTGGGTTTAAGCATAGATGTTGCTGTTCTTCTAAGGTATTTAGGCTCCTTTACGGGCCCTCCCCCTCTAATTTTGCATAATTGCAGGAGTCTTCTCTCTATCTTGAGAATTACCAAAACCAGCCCTCCAAGTTTGCACTGTATTTCCAAGTTTTTTTTACATGTGAACATTGTAAACTTAGAGGGCAAGCTTTGATAATTTTGGAAGATAGATGGGAGATGTTATGGGCTTCTTTAGCAGGAGATCGATAGAGGCGGGAATACAGGGGCAAGCCTTAGAATGGAGGTAGACGAGGAGAACTTAGAAGAATGATTGGGGAAGTAGAGGAAACCCTAGAGGGAAGAAGAGGGTTAGAGAGAGTGGGAGAGTAATTTTATAGAGATAAAGAAACTGATATTTATGATTGATTTCAAATACATGGCAAAGGTCTAATATATAGGACCCAGATGACACGGGTGTAAATACCTGATACAACTAAAAACACGAAATATTAAAAGACTTAATGACTCGGCTCAATACCTTATAATACTATACTAATAATATATTATGATAACCGACGGCGGACCCATAACACTCCACCCGTCCATGAAATCGAGTTTGTCCTCAAGCTCGAAATCCAGTAGGATGAGCGACTCCTATGGCTCCTTGATTTCGCGCCAGAACAACACTTGGTAGCGGGTCGCGACAGCGGTTGCGGCGATGCGTAGCGGCGGCGCAGTCGGAAAGACGAGCGACTAAAGTAATGGGGCCGGCTGGTCCGACGGAGCGGCAAGAGGCAGAAGTGGCAGGATGGCCGAGGGGACAACTGTCAGGGACAGGAAGGGGTCCGATGGATGGGCCCACAGAGCTGGTAGAGCAAGGGCCGACGGAGTGGGAGACTGTAGAGCAGGGGCCGACCTAGCTGATGGTGAAGTGACGGCCACATGGATTCGTAGCGGAAGAGGCGGCGACGTCGGTTTAGATGGAGTGCTTTGTGAGGCAATTAGCAGGGCCCGACGGAGTTGCGGCGGGTTGAGGACGCGATGACGGTGCGAAGAAAGTGGCCTCAAGGTAACCCTTTAGCGTACGGAGGCAATCCACCGCCTAACGACACGTCCATCCCAATAAATTGACTAAGAAAATAATCCAATTAAGAATAAAATTCATTTAATTTGGAGAGACGGGGCAGCGACTCGAAAATTGAAGGACCCGATAACTGCCCGTTGGTGCTCGATTGATGGTCTCGAGAGAAAAATGGAAAATTGAATAAGTAATGAATGACTTAATTAATTTAAAATCAAGTGATTTCTCATGTCCACTGACGTAAGGAGACCACGCCTGGCGGCAGAAATAGCGGGCGGCTCGAGGACTTGGAACGAAGGGGCAAGGATGGGGCGCAGAGAAGACGTGCATATTGGCCTGGCTTGAGGGGCTCGATGGACTGCTCGAAGTTGCAGGAGAAGGCAATGGCCGGAGGAAGAAGACCCTGTGCGGTCGTCGAAGCGCCAGAATCCATTCAAAGAAGCGACTGGAGGAGAAATCACAGCAGCAACCGGCGGTTGGAGCAGAAGAACTCGTGCGATGTTGATGTCTCACCGCTAGGCGTAGGGAGTGCGGGATCCGTCTGAAATAACAAATGGATTGACGACGCAGCAGAAAGGAGCGTGTTGTGCGGCGTGCGACATCTGTTGATCGAAAAGGAGACAATGGCTGGCGTCGGCAGGAAGAAGGGGGGACCTCACAAATGGACGTGTTGAGACCTCGACAGAGGAGGCTCCGACGGGAGCCTTCGACAGAGATGGAGGGATTTTCGTGAGAACCAAAGGTTTGAGCGTCGGCGTGCGTGCGGCGTTAAGAAGCAGTGGCTAACAGAAGGATGTCGCGGCTGGACTTGGACGGGGCCGTGATTCACAGCAGAAGAAGAGGCGCAAAGGGAGGAAGGAATGACGTCGGCGGAAGAGGACCGAGAAGCTTTGATACCAAGATGTAATGAGCTTCTTTTGACTGGGATCAATGGAGGCGGGAATACAAGGGCAAGCCCTAGAATGAAGGTAGAGTAGGCGAAGTTAGAAGAAAGCTTGGGGAAGAAGGACAGGAAACCCTAGAGGGAAGAAGAGGGTTAGAGAGAGAGAGGGAGGAAGGAATGATGTCGGCGGAAGAGGACCGAGAAGCTTTGATACCAAGATGTAATGAGCTTCTTTTGACTGGGATCAATGAAGGCGGGAATACAAGGGCAAGCCCTAGAATGAAGGTAGAGTAGGCGAAGTTAGAAGAAAGCTTGGGGAAGAAGGACAGGAAACCCTAGAGGGAAGAAGAGGGTTAGAGAGAGAGGGAGAGAAATTTTAGAGAGATAAAGAAAATTGATATTTCATTGATTGATTCAAATACATGACAATGGTCTAATATATAGGACCCAGATGACACAGGTGTAAATACCCGATACAACTAAGCACGAAATATTAAAAGGTTTAATGACTCGACTCAATAACATATAATACTATACTAATAATATAATAAGATAACTGGCGGTGGACCCATAATAGGTGACTCTTGTATTAATACAAAATTAGTTGTGAAAACCCGTTAAATGACCCAAGGTATTCATTTTATCTCCACCTTGATATTTTCTTGCTAATGCAAATAAATATATTTTTCTTCCTAAAAGAAGTATTTCTTTGAGTATTATATGTTAGTCATTATTTAAACTCAATTTTTTTTCTTTTCCTTAAATGATAAAATAAATAATTGTTAAAGTTGGCGGAAAAGGTTGTGATTTGTGCTCAAGTCACCTGGTATCTTAATTCCGTTCTTTTTCATGCATCATATTTTTATGCAAGCAAATTCATGATACTGATGGTCAAGTAGTAGCGATTTTATGGCATGCGTAATGATAAATGTTGACTGATGGATATGAGGTTTGTGCGTTAAAAGGGATACCCAAATAACTTGTAATTGTTTTGGAAATGGTTTATTGAGACTAATGAAAATTACGCTCTTTGAAAATATCTGGTTACGTCACTTTTCCAATTTGTGAGTATTTCACCCGATGGTATCAGGTTTTGCTTTGCACTGCAAACTATGGTTTATTATCAATATTAGATGTTAAATGAAGGGATACATATACATATATATATATATATATATATATGTGTGTGTGTGTGCGTGGGTGTGCGTGTGTATTCTATATTTTCCATGGCATACATACTTTTTATTTGACGTTGCTTGCTACTTCCCAATGTTATGTGCAGGTGGACGTGAGATCTATCAATGAGGTTTGTAATAAGTGGCTGGTCACGGCAGATGTTGAAAGTTTGGCATGGGATCCACATGTTGATCACACTTTTGTGGTGAGTTTGTCATTTCATTATTCTTTACTGCCTCAATGCACGGAATGTTGAGTTTGAAAGGGCTATGAAATTTAAATCTTTTAAAGTTGGAATGAACAAAGAAAAACTGTGCTAATTGACTAGAAAACTGTGGAGAAATACATTTATATACAAGAATTAGTACAATATGCACCACATTGTGGTTGTGAATTTGGAAGTCTCAAATAGTGGTTTCACAAGATAAAATACAACATGTTTTATAAGAGGCGACACAAATGTGTTTCTCTTACACTAATTCTAGAATTAATGGAGTTTTATACACTGCTACTTGCATGCAAGAATTTCTCAAATAACTCTTGTATGTTAACCGAGCACTGAATTCCACTGGATCGGTAGTTGGCCTCTTGCTTATCTGTCCTTAAAAAGACCATGCTTGGATTGGTAGTTGACATCTTTATTGTGATTAATAACTTGTTTAAATACCACGCTTGTGACTTTTACATGGCTTGTAAAGAACTTTATTTGTAGAGCTTGCAAACATTGAGCATGTTCTAGGAATTTGGTTGGATCTTTCCTTTTGGAGTCACTATCTTGTAAGCTCTAGGTTTGATTATATTGTAGTAATGAGAAGCGACCCTTCCCATAATGGTGAGGTGTCTTTCTGCGTTCCCTTCTCATCCGCTTTAACGTTCTGAAGAACTAGGTCACTTATGAGTGAGGCCTTGGCTTCGTAGTACGGTGTTATGGTTCCGACTTTGTCCGTTATCCGTTGCTAGTTTATACTTTTATTGATGTCGAATATATTATTGTCGTGTCACGATCGATGTCACATTTATTATAGTCGTATCACAATTTTTATAGCTTGTCCTTTTTATGCAAGTCTGAAAGTGTCACTTATTTACATTTATGTCAATTTGTAAGTCTATTTTAGGGACCCTTGGGTCTTGTAATGTTATACATGAAGTATTTTCTATTCCCCTTGTCTTGTGTATGAGATTTTGGTAGCTCTCTCTTTCCGAGCATGCCCCGCTTAAGAAGCCGCGGTTCCGGCTCCACAATATCTTCTTTTCCTCTGACCACTATTCTGGCAAGCCCATAACAAATTGGTGTCAGAGCAAACATCATCGCCCGTCGTCAGCAACAGAGGTCGCCAGTACCAACATTATCATCAGTCGAGCTAGGTTTCTGCATTGCCTGTGCTATCGCGGCCAGCGCCAATAAGAGCGTCGTCCGTTGCCAACATTGCCAACGCCAACAACAAGTTTCTACATCCGACTCTACTCGACATCAAGCTCGGTTCATGCCAGCGCCAGCAACAACGTCGTCCGTCGCCAACAACAACACCTGACACCTCCCCGCTCCGCCATTTGTGTCGTCTCTCAACACCCCTCGCTGTGTCAACTTGTCGGTTTGCTTCTCCAACCGTAGATCTGTTTCGCCCTTGCGTCTCTACAAGCCCTCTGGTCCGCCATGTTGCCTCCAGTCGCAGACTTGGTTTGACTCCACTGCCTTCATCTTCGTTTGAATTGATCGACCGCCCCGTCGATCTGCACGCCTTCTCCTTCACCTGCTTCGTTTGCCAGAGCCGCTTGTTGTCTCAAGCTAACCGTTTGTCGTTCCTATCCGTTAAGCCGACGCAGGAAGGCATGTTCCAACTCCTATTTTTGAGCCTCGCACCCTACAGTACTGGATCTCCACGCCAGAAAGAGTTGCCCATCCAATCTCATTACTTAATCAATCGATTGATTAATTAATTATTAATTATTTCGACATGGGCGAATATTCGGACAAATTCAATCTGTTATGAATCAGCTGCGCGTTGTTATGGCGTCTTATGCCACCGTTGAAGCTCGACACCAAGTAGCGCGCTCGACATCAACCATCAAGCCCGATGATTGTTCCACCTCTACCCATGCCACCACCAACTCCTGTGCGCCTCCTCCATGCACATTTTTCTTCTTCTTCGCCGTAGATCTCCTTGGTCGTGAGCTCTGTGCCACTCATTCTGCCATCCACCTCCATCAAGCATCCTCTGCTCCAGCCACAGCCTTTGTCGGCTCTGTGCCCCGCTCCATTTGCGAGTGTCCCCTACTTGCTCCACCGTGTATGCCTACTGTGGTCCCCATTCCAGAGGATAAGGGTTCCGCCTCCATCACAACAGCCGTCAGATAGTCATCATCCTGCGGCTATCAGGTCGCCCCATTCCTTGGAGCCCCCTTCCAGCAGTGCCATCTGTTGTGACATTTGTGACCGTGACATGCGTTCTCATCCCAATGACGCATCTGCTCTGACCTCACGCAACAAAAATTATTTTGGCGCGAATTTAAGGAACCCGAGGATCTTACCGACCGTGCCACACTCGAGTTTGAGGGCAAGCTCGATTTAAAGGACATATGGGATGTTATGGTTCCGACTTGTCTTGTGTATGAGATTTTGGTAGCCCTTTGCTCCCAAGCACGCCCTGCCTAGAAAGCCATGGTTTCAGCTCCTCAGTATTCCCTCCGCCTCCGGCCACTACTCCAACAAGCCCATAACATATAGAGTCACTCGGTTCCGAAAGGCTGCCTTCTTTAGCATATCAACATCCCCTGTTACAATGAGGAGATCAAGGTTGCCTGGAGTAGTCCGTCACAATTGGATTTCTCAAAGTTTTGCAACCGAGCTCTAGGAACTCCAATGTCTACTGGGATGATTGTTTCTGCGCAAAGGTTCAATAGAGTTTCACTGGCCGGAGTTCGAGTTGTGCATTAATTCCTTAGGACGTTTGGAAGTACGCCATTAAAAATCATGTAGCAGGTAAAGTTCATCATTTTTCTCTTTATGTTTTACTATTGCACATTCACTAAATACATTTACTGATTTATTGATATTATTATGTAATATTGACATTTTTGTTCATCTTTTTAACTCAGAATGACATTCTTGTTGAGAATCTCTGTCAAAATCCCCGATAATACATCTAGAAGTCATTAATGGTACAATGCCCTATTTATGCTCAGTTGCTCACAATGTTTTTAGTGCTACAGAGTGAGAATGGGGGATGGATGATTTTTAGTAGTATCATAATCATTTTATTTTAATTGCATGTGGGCTATGTGGATTGATCAATACCCGATGATTACAATTGACACAGATAGTTGATGTTTGAACATAAGATATAAACAAATACTATGCTTCTGTTGATGGTTTTAACTTTTAAGCTTTAATTGATTTTAGCTTTAACTTTTAAGCTTTAATTGGTTTTAGCTTTAACTTTTAAGCTTTAATTGGTTTTAGCTTTAACTTTTAAGCTTTAATTGGTTTTAACTTTTTAATTTTCTTAAATAATTTACGTACTTAATCAAGAACATCTACTACTTTTTACTCTTTTATGCTTGTAATTACCGTGCAAGTATGTTTTCATTCATTTATCCTAATTCAACTTATGTGTTTTCGGTGGGTTTGTGTGATGTGTTGGTGTATTTAATGACACTGAGTGTATGTGCAAGCATGTTAATTGTGTTCATTGAGTGCTGGCCTTGTAGTATGTTCAATGAGTTTGTGATATGTGTTACAATGTTAGCGTATGTTTCTCTGAGTCTATGATAGGGACTGTGAAAATGTGTTATCTGTGTAATTGGTAATGTGTTCACTGTGAGTGTGTGTAGTGTGCTAAATGTGTTCGGTGAGTGTTGAGCATGTAACGTGTGCAGTAAGTGATATATGTGTTATATTGTTAGTATGTGTTATCTGTGATTCTATGGTAGTGGCTCAATGACTGTGTGTAATGTACTCATCGTTTGTAATGTATTCAATGAGTATGTACTATCTGCCTATCCATATTAGTGCACTGTGTTCAGTGAATCTGTGAGTGTGTAATGTGTACAATGAGTGTGTTCAATGGATGTGTGCTATGATGTTATCTATGTTAGTGTGTATAATGTGTTTAATGACTGTGTGTTCTATACTTCTATTTGTGTAAATTGTAATGTCTAGCGAGTGAGCGTTATCTGCCTATCTTTGTTAGAGAATGTGTTCAGTGAGTGTATTTTGTTGAAGGAAATGTGTAAAAGCCCATGCTAAGGCCCATTTAGAGCTCGCTTCCTCTTCTTCTTTAAGATTTAGTCTCACATCTTAGATTGAGATTTACTTTCTCCTCTCTCTTCCTATTTAAGGTTACAAATTCATGTATGTAAAAATAATTTTTTGGAGATATTAATAAAATCATATTTTATTTCTCTTTTTTTCGTGTCTTTCCACATGGTATCAGAGATAGTTTCCTAATTTGTTTTTGCTCTAAGCTCGCGGGCCACGGTCTGGGTGGTTAGATTTTTTTCTAACCGCAGGTTCTTCCTCTGCTTGGCTGTGATTTCTTCCGCCTCTTTCTGTTCCTTCCTCTGCTTTTATAGTTTTTTCTCTCTGACATTCTAGGCCCCACCTGCCTGTCGGCTTACGTGGTATCCTGCTTCTTGCCGCCTGCTCTGCTTCCTTGCATCGATTGCTCGCCGTTTGCACTGCTTGTCGATCATGTGTTCGATGTGCCTACTCGCAGCTTCAATCGTGTGATTTCTTCTCCCTGTGCCTGCTCGCCGATTCTCGCGCGATCTCCTTAACCGCAGCAAGCGTTGCCACAGCTCCCTGACCACAGCTTTTCTCTGGCTATCCGTAACGTCTTCTCGCCGTTCTTCCCAGTTGAGTCTGCTCGCCGTTCTCCCTGTGCCTGCTCACCGATTCTCGCGCGATCTCCTTAACCGTGGCTCCTTGACCGCAAGTTCTCAGCGCTCCTTGACCGCAAGTTCTCAGCGCTCCTTGCCGCAACACTCCTTGCCGCAGCAAGCCTAGCTACAACTCCTTGACCGCAAGTTCCCAGAGCTTGTTGTCGCAGCGCTCCTTGCCGCAGCATCCTAATCGCAGATTTCTCTGGCTAACCGCAGCTGGGTGTCTGTAGAAAGATTGACTGTCGTTCTCCTTCTTTGTTGCAATGGACTTGAATGATGCTTCGTCCCTCCCCGCTAGTGCAACAACCCCTCTTCCTGAAATTCGTGATGAGCTTCGGATTACCACCATCTCTCTTAGTGGGAAGAAGAATTTTGTTGAGTGGGTGCACTCTGTCCTCCGTGTTCTTCAGACAAAGGAACTTTTACATCATCTCACTAAGGCCACCCCTTCTGCACCCATTGAGGACTCGATTCGTGATGATGGTCGTGTCCAATCATGGATCCTCAACTCAATGGATAGTGAACCTTATCGAATGACTATGTATCATGAAACCGCAAAGGCAATGTGGGATGAACTACATTCCCTATATTCCGGCAAGGACAGCCTTCAGCATTTGTTTGACATCATTACGAACCTTCAATCTCTCAAAACCTTAGTTGAGACCTGGATTCAGCATCAACCTCCTATTGTCGATCTTGCTGTCCAACGTGCTCAAAAAGAGGCCGTTGTTATTGCCATGATGATGACTCGTGTTCCTACTCATCTCCACAGCATCCGGGCTCAGATCCTCTCCTCCACCATTCCTTCTCTCTCTGATGTTTGCTCCATGTTTTTGAAGGTGACACCCCCAGATGCTCCCGGACCTCAATCTCCGGCTCTCATCCAACACTTAACTCACCCCTCTCCTCCATCAACTCGCGGAGGTATCTCTGGCTATCGAGGTAGAGGTCGCAACGGCCGGCCTCGTCTCAGGTATACTCACTATGGCAGGGATGGACATCTTGAGGCATGGTATACCTCCTCCACCCCCTGCCTCCGTTGCTGCTGATACGTCTTCTACCACTCGCGCCGACATTGATGTCATGCACATCTAGCTCTAACATCTCCAGGGGTTACTCAATCGACCGTCTGCCTCCGTTGTTTCTATCTCCAATGAAGGTATCTCTTGTCTCTCCCATAGTCCACATTGGATTGTGGACTCCGGTGCCACCCATCATGTCACTCCGCAGAAACCACCTCAATACTTGGACTCTCCGCATCCCCCGTGGTCAATGGTGACCCTGCCCATGTCTCCAGTTCCGCTAATATGCCTCTCATTTCCTCTATTTTTCTTCACTCGGTTCTTCATGTCCATGGCTCTCTTTTTAATCTTCTTTCTGTTAGTCGTCTTACTCAAGATCTTGATTGTTCTATTACCTTCACTTCTTGTTTTGTTGTGCGTGATCGACAGACGCAGAATATCATTGGTAAAGGACGACTGTCAAATGAGCTCTACCTTCTGGACGTTTCTCTCACAGTTCTCTCATCCGCCACCTCTGTTGATTGGCACTGACGTCTTGGACATGCTCCTCTTCCAATTCTAAAAAGGCTCTTCCTGACCTCCATCTTTCTGACTTTACCTGCGAGTCATGTCACTTCGGCAAACAACCTCGTTCTTCTTTTCCTCCTCATTGTACTCGGAACGATGCTCCTTTTGATTTAGTGCATTCTGATGTTTGGGGTCCGTATAAAATTGCTAGTGTTTCTGGTTATTATTATTTCCTTACTTTTATTGATTATTATTCTCGCATGACGTGGTTATACTTACTGCATGATCGGTCAGATTTAACTCGTGTGTTTCGTGCCTTCATTAATGAGACTCGTACACAATTTTCCAGGTCAATTAAAACTATTCGAAGTTCGAACAGACATTGCGTGCGATTATACCAGTCATGCGTTTGACAATCTATGTAATGAGTTTGGGATCATCCACCACACTTCATGTGCTTATACACCTCAACAGAATGGTATGGCTGAGCGTAAGAATCGTCATCTTCTTGATGTCGCTCGCTCACTTATGTTTCAAATGCAGGTTCCCAAGTCTTATTGGCATTTTGCGGTGTCTACCGCATGCTGTCTCATTAATCGTCTGCCCTCCTCCATTCTCAATTTTGGAACTCTGTTTAGTCTTCTATTTCCCTCCACACCTCCCTTTTTCATCCGACCTCGGGTCTTTGGTTGTACCTGTTATGTCCATAATCTTGGTCCTTCCACTGACAAACTTGCTCCTCGTGCTACAAAATATATGTTCGTCGGTTACTCTCGCACTCATTAAGGGTATGTGTGCTACTCTCTCGACATTCGCATGGTTGTCGTTTCTGCAGATGTGATTTTTATTGAAGACCAACCTTTTCACTCTTTATATCCAGCTGCTCTTGCACCTATGTTATTATCACGTTCTACCGTCCCTGTTACATCTCATCTTCCACCTCTCCTTCCAGCCCCGCTTCATGTACCATCCAAACCACCTCTTCTTCATGTATACACCCGTCGTCCTCCTCACTCTGATGCCCTACAACAGTCATCCTCTACCAGTGCTACCTCGCAGCCTGCAGATCTGGCACTCGTATCTACGACTCATCCATTGGCTAATTATGTATCTTTGCATCGCCACTCCCCGACACTTCTAAAATTCGCAACATCTTTATCCTCCATTTCTATACCTAACTCTTTGCAGGAGGTTCTTCAACATCTGAGATGGCGTGCGGCCATGGATAAGGAAATGACTGCTCTCTGGGCTAATCAGACTTAGGACCTTGTCTCTCTTCCTCCGAGACAGACTTGTGTGGGATGCAAGTGGGTCTTTGCGATAGAACATGCTTCAGACGGGACAGTTGAACGCCCTAAAGCTCATCTTGTGGCAAGGAGGTTTACTCAACAACAAGGTCTTGATTATGATGAGACCTTCTCACCAGTCGCCAAGTTAAATACTGTTCGTGTCCTGATTTCCTTAGTTGTTCATCGACAGTAACCCTTACATCGATTGGATATTAAGAATGTCTTTGATGCAGGACGGCGCGTAGGGTTTGCGCGCCTGTCGGCTATTTCTAGGAAACCCTAAATGCATGCGATTACTAATTGAAATTTAAGCGGGCGTGCACGAACTTTAAGAAATTAAGCAACTAGATTTTTGAAAAGCATAAAATTACTATTTTTGTTTAAATTGGATTTTCTTGAAAAAATTAGTTCAATTCTAAATTCGGGAAGGAAGTTTGCAACTTTTGTTCCGTTCCCCTTGTTGTAGCCAACAGAAATCGTGAACTCCAAATACGTTTCCGTTTGGAGTTTTCGACGTAGCGTTCGCTGACAAAATCTGAGCGAAAATCCAACAATGAGTCTAATATCCTAAGGAGAGAATTTAGATGCACACAAAGGATGAGGAAGAAGCAAATTACCCACGGAAAGAGGCGTCTTTCCGCAACCGAAGTCGACGGCGATCCCGCGAGGAATTCCTCGTCACCTTCGATCTCCCGCTCCGAGGTCGGCCGATGTTGCACACGGGCACCACGGATGAAATTCGCTCAATCTCACACGAAAGTGGTTCCACGGAATCTCTAATGCTCGCTAAGGTACAGAAGCCACAAACTAAACAACTGAAAGTCACTCACTCTCGTATACGAGTGTGGTTCCACGAAATCTCTGAACACAAGAACTAAACTTGACTCACCAAATCACGGCTGCAACACTCTTCAAACAGCATCAACAGGGATTTAATAAACCAAAGAAAATTCAACAGTAAATGTGGATGAAACTAAGCACTATCTTCAACAGGAAACAATTAAATCGTTCGACCACTGTTCATCGTCCCCGACGGAACGCAGGAAACACACAGCAACAGGCGAGAGAAATTTCCATATTAAAGGCAATCACAGAAAAATGATATCAACACAGGATTTCGACGGTGCTGTTCATCGTCTCTTTCGCTCACCTACAGGACTCAGAAATAACAACCTATGTTCTCCCTTTTCAAAATCAAAAATCAATCCACACGGTAGCAATCACACATCAGTATTCATATGAACAGTAAAACATTTTTACAGAACTCAAAAACTGTTTATCATCACTTCTCACGGGAGCCAACGCAGAAATCAAACATACAAGTCCTCTCCTACTGTTTATCTTCTCCCAAAACTTTCACACAGGAAAATGCCGCCATTACACGATTTCATCCCCCCGTCGATCTTCTTATCGAGCTCCCCTTTTATAGAGCCTCAAACCGTCGGTGTCGTGGAGGAAGCGGGCCTAATCGAAACTTCGGCGGAGCGGGGCTGATGCGGGACGTGGTCGGAAGTTGTCGTAACCGGCGAGATTCATCTGGCTGGATCTGGATCGGGAATTAGCTGGGAGTGGCTGAACTGGCCTTAGGGCTTTTAAACAGGAAGATATAATATATATATATGTGTGTAGTTATATATATATATATAAGGGGAAATATGATAAAATCTTCAAACATATGGCTACGCACGCAGGCGTGCAAAATAAAACGCAAATTAAATAAATTGCAAAATAAAAAAATTAAAATGCAATAATTCAGGGCCGGTAGAGGTCCGGACGGGTGCGGCGTCGGGCACTTTTGCGTCGACCTGATCTGGGCTGGTCTCCACCAACTCTCCCCCTCTCGAAATCACTCATCTCTGGTGAGTGTTCCGACCGGTAGTGTTGCAGAAGATCGGCATCCATGCGCTGTAATTCCTCGGCCAAGACCCAGCTGGTCTCGGTCTCTGGTCTGCCGTGCCAACGAACCAAATATCTCTGAAAACCACCATCAGTAGTGGTCACTGTCTCATCATCCAATATCTGCTCGGGAACCAGTATCTGTCGCGGAAGTCTGTCAGCGGCTCTGGGAACTGGTATGAAAGAATCACCCGGTATCTCATACTCATCCTGAAAACTGTCAGTGGAAAAGGGTAGAACTGCAGATGGTGTGTCAGTAACGGAATGAGTGTCGGTATGTCCGGAATGTGGCTCCTTACTAGCACTTCCCAACCCAGAAGCAACAAATGGAGGAGAAGGCAATGGAAAATCTAAAGACTCATGCGGGTAATCGTGAAATAAAGTCAGATCGGCTACGTTAAAAACCGGATTTGCTCCCCAAACGGAAGGCAACTCAAGTTTATACGCATTTTGCCCAATCCGCTTGACCACTCTAAAGGGTCCAGTTCTACGGTCAGCTAACTTCTTTACAGTACCCGAAGGTAACCGTTCCGGATTTAGCCGAACCATCACCAAGTCATCCACTTTGAAACTAATAGCTCTTTTATGCTTGTTAGCTTGAGTTGCGTATAAATCATAAGTACTATGCAATTTCCGCTCAATTTCTTTATGCAAGTCATGCAAATGCAATGCATAGTCTTGTGCAAACTGGCTAGTCCTAAAAGTGGGTGGTAGTGGGGCTAAATCTAGCGGCACTCGTGCAGTGTGACCATGAACAACCTCATTGGGAGATAAACCCGTAGATCTATTCTTCGAATTATTATAGGCCAATTGAGCGTGGGGAAGAATTAGATCCCAATTCCCCTGGTGATCTCCTACCAAACAGCGCAGTAAGTTTCCTAAACTCCTATTAACAACCTCAGTTTGACCGTCGGTCTGTGGATGATAGGCGGTCGAAAATAGAAGTTTGGTACCTAATAGTCTCCAGAGTGACTTCCAAAAATAACTGGTGAACTTGACATCTCGGTCGGTAACGATAGTTTTAGGTATCCCTCGGTGCGCGACAACCTCTTAATAATAAAGTCGGGCAGCATGAGAGGCGTCGTCGGTTTTGTTGCAGGGGATGAAATACGTCATTTTAGAAAACCGATCGACCACTACAAGAATGGAATCGTGCTTCCTAAAAGTGCGTGGCAATCCAAGCACAAAATCCATGCTAACGTCATCCCAAGGAATACTGGGCACCGGTAACGGTGTATATAATCCAGCGGGTTGTTTATTGCCCTTCACTACCTGACAAGTGCGGCAGCTACTGACAATCTGTGCGATAACCCGCTTCATCCCGGGCCAATAGAAACGCTCCTCTACTAAGGCTACCGTCTTATCTCGCCCAAAGTGTCCACCTAAGCCTCCGCCATGTAATTCCCATACAATAAAATTTCGCAACGAGGTGCGGGGAATACACAGACGGGTTCCACGAAACAAATATCCATCTCGAATGAGGTAATCGGTCTCATCGTGAAAGGGATCAGAGCGTATCGCATCATAAATTCCGCTAAAATCGGGACAACTCGAATAGTCATCTTTGATACGCTCAAATCCTATCACTTGAGTACGCATCTGTGATAATACGAGGGTGACTCGACTAAGGGCGTCGACAACCCGATTCTCCGTTCCCTTACAGTGCTTGAGAACGAAGGTGTACTCCTGCAAATATGATACCCACTTAGCCTGTCGAGGGTTCAACTTTTGCTGCGAATTGATATAACGCAACGCCTGATGATCGGAGTGGAGGGCAAACTCCTTGGGCAACAAATAGTGCCTCCAGTGACGCAACGTCTGCACAATCGCATAGAATTCGCGCTCGTAGTTGGAATAATTCAGCTTCGGGCCTGAAAGCTTTTCACTAAAAAATCCAACGGGGTGACCCTCTTGACTAAGTACACCTCCTATCCCAACCCCAGAGGCATCGCAGGATACCTCAAACACGTGACTAAAATCAGGGAGTCTCAAAACAGGTGCAGTGGACATCTTATCTTTAATGATCTCAAAGGCTCTAGCTGCCGATGACGTCCACTGGAAAGTTCCCTTCTTCGTACACTCAGTGACTGGCGCCATAATGGAACTGAAGTTCTTAATGAATCGACGATAAAAGGTGGCTAGTCCATGAAAACTACGGACATCGTGAATGTTCTGAGGTGTAGGCCACTCACGAATCGCTCGAACTTTCTCGGGGTCCATAGTGATGCCAGCGGAGCTCACTATATATCCCAAGAATATAATAGACTCAGCCATAAAAACGCATTTCTTCAAATTGATGTATAGTCGCTCGGCTCGCAGGAGCTCGAAAATAGTACGTAGGTGAGTCAAATGCTCACTCTCGGTCTGACTATAGATCAAAATGTCGTCGAAATAAACTACTACGAATTTCCCAATATAAGGTCTGAAGACATGGGTCATCATCCGAGCGAAAGTACTAGGGGCATTGGACAACCCAAAGGGCATCACAAGCCACTCATAAAGTCCATCCTTCGATTTGAAGGCAGTCTTCCACTCGTCTCCTTCGCGTATACGGATCTGATGATAGCCACTACGAAGGTCGATCTTAGAGAAGATCGTGGCCCCAGTCAACATATCCAACATGTCATCTAGTCGGGGTATAGGAAATCGATATTTCACTGTAATCTTGTTGACAGCACGACTGTCAACGCACATACACCAAGTACCATCCTTTTTCGGGGCAAGGAGGGCAGGCACCGCACAAGGGCTAAGGCTATGACGAATAAAGCCTCTATCTAATAACTCTCCAATCTGCTTCTGCAGCTCCTCGTGGGCGGCAGGATTCAATCGATAATGCGGTAGATGAGGGAGAGAAGCTCCAGGAACAAGGTCTATCGCATGCTGAATACACCTCATGGGAGGTAACTCAGCCGGAAGCTCGTCAGGGTGTAGGTCCTGGAACTCCTCTAAGAGTCTCCTAGCAGGTATAGGAGTAGACTCATATGTCTCTGATAGAGCAGATGCCTGTAAAACCACCAAGGCATAATAGAATCCACCGTCAAAACTCTCTCGATGGAACTCAGTACCTCGTATAATGCTAAGGGTCTTCTTCCTTTCAGTGGGAGGAAGAGATTCTTTCGCACTACTACTCGCGCGGAATGGCGGTGCTTTGGGTCGCACCGGGGTCAACACTACTCTCTTCCCATCCAGTAGAAAGGAGCAAGTGTTGGATCTGCCATGTATGGTGACATCTCGGTCGTATAACCAAGGTCTCCCAAGTAAAACGTGGCACACATCCATAGGCATTACATCACACCATATCTTATCGGAGTACGTTCCGATAGTGATGGGCACTAAACATCTCCTTGTCACTGATAGTGCAGTCTTGGTAACCCAAGCTACCTGAAATGGGGATGGGTGCGGCTCAGCAGTGAGTCCCATGCGGGCTAGGGCTGTCTCAGCTATGACGTTCATACAACTCCCGCTATCCACTACTAAACGACACACTTTCTCCCCAGCCTTAAAGTAGGCCTGGAAGATGTTCGTCCGCCAATAATCGGCTGATTCTTGCGGTGTAGATAACATGCATCTCACCACTAGAACGCCGGGATCTATCTCCTCATCACTAGGCGTACCGTACACTTCGTCGTTCAAAACGTGTGAGTCCCTCTCGACTCTCTCTTCTTCTACAGGCTCATCCTCCTCTGTCACCTCATGAATAACTAACATGTCTTTCCTCTTGGGACAATCCCTCGAAATATGGCCCATCTGCTGGCACTCATAACATCGGATCTGTGAAGGGGTCACAGTTCCCATGGGGACTTCCTGTTCTGATCTCGTGTGTAGGTCGAGGTAGGCTTCGACGCACTCTCCTTACCTTTCTGTTCTTCTTTTTTGTAAGAAGTGTTCGTTTTAGGTTGAGATTTGAACCGGGAGGTTCTCTTCTGGTGCTGCTCGATATCGATGGCAATAGATATGATCTCAGGGAGAGAATAATGGCCATATCGAATCAACTCATCTCGGATCGTAACCCACACTTAAATTTGGATAATGTGTCACGTGGGTGTTCTACTACATTGCACCTAATCATAAGATCCTTCATCTCAGCTAAATAATCAGAAACTGATTTGGACCCTTGACGTAAAGACGTCAGCTCGTCTCGTAGACGGGACTGATAATGCTGGGGAATGTACTGCTCCTCTAATATGGCCTTCATGTGGGGCCAAAGTGTAATGGGAGGGCGTCCATTCCTCTCTAGACTACGCTCTTCACCTATCCAAAAGATCTTCGCTCGCCCAGTCAATCTCATTTTGGCGAACTGAACCTTTTGGTCCTCCGTCATACGATACCAGTCAAAATAAGTCTCAATATCGATAACCCAATCTGAAAAGACTTTGGGATCCATAGAACCATCATAAAGTGGTGGATCAAGTTTCACCACTCGTGTGAGATCCGGTCGCCTATCCCGGGGAGGATAATCGTAATCATCATCGTAAGGATCACGATAGTCTCGACGTCGCGGGGGCGGCGGTCGATGCCAATCTCTAGGGCGATCATCACGATGCATAGCCGGTATAGGTCGATGATGGTCTCGAGGTCGCTCCTCTCTCGCTACGTCATAATGTGGTCTCTCCTGATAATTCTCTCGCATGCCTAATATAGGCCCTCGTTGGGGTTCAGGAAAATTCCTAGGAAAATTCCCGCCCTGATCACGCGCAAACTCGTGCCTATCTATGGGGTTCCGACCCTCTTCCTCAAATAGAGGATTTCTCCTAAGTGTAGACCTCTCTCCATAGTGTGGAGGGACTTTGTACTGTGGACGAACAGAATGCTCATCTCGAATTGGAGGCGGCATTGAAACTCGAGGAGGTACTTCTAAACTATTCATCCTAACACTAAGGTTTTCAAACCCTTCTCTCACTTGATTAACACTCTCGGTTAACGCTGCCATTTGGTGGGCGAAAGGTAGAAACCACGGGGGTGGTTTCGTCCCTTCGTTCACACGACTCGCTTGACCACGTTCAACTCGACGCATCTCAGAATTTACCTCTTGAGGGTGTTCAGGTGGAGTGTGATGTGGTGAATTCATGCTCACTAACCTACCACTACGCAGATGCATGCAAACAAACAATCAAGATGGATGATTATGCTAAAAAAAATTAAATTAAAAAACTTCTTTTTTTTTTTTTGAAAAATTTTAAAATGCTATGCGGGGTTCCTATTCTACGCAGGGCGGATTTCGAAACTTAGAAAAATTTCGGAACCTGGCTCTGATACCAAATTGATGCAGGACGGCGCGTAGGGTTTGCGCGCCTGTCGGCTATTTCTAGGAAACCCTAAATGCATGCGATTACTAATTGAAATTTAAGCGGGCGTGCACGAACTTTAAGAAATTAAGCAACTAGATTTTTGAAAAGCATAAAATTACTATTTTTGTTTAAATTGGATTTTCTTGAAAAAATTAGTTCAATTCTAAATTCGGGAAGGAAGTTTGCAACTTTTGTTCCGTTCCCCTTGTTGTAGCCAACAGAAATCGTGAACTCCAAATACGTTTCCGTTTGGAGTTTTCGACGTAGCGTTCGCTGACAAAATCTGAGCGAAAACTCAACAATGAGTCTAATATCCTAAGGAGAGAATTTAGATGCACACAAAGGATGAGGAAGAAGCAAATTACCCACGGAAAGAGGCGTCTTTCCGCAACCGAAGTCGATGGCGATCCCGCGAGGAATTCCTCGTCACCTTCGATCTCCCGCTCCGAGGTCGGCCGATGTTGCACACGGGCACCACGGATGAAATTCGCTCAATCTCACACGAAAGTGGTTCCACGGAATCTCTAACGCTCGCTAAGGTACGGAAGCCACAAACTAAACAACTGAAAGTCACTCACTCTCGTATACGAGTGTGGTTCCACGAAATCTCTGAACACAAGAACTAAACTTGACTCACCAAATCACGGCTGCAACACTCTTCAAACAGCATCAACAGGGATTTAATAAACCAAAGAAAATTCAACAGTAAATGTGGATGAAACTAAGCACTATCTTCAACAGGAAACAATTAAATCGTTCGACCACTGTTCATCGTCCCCGACGGAACGCAGGAAACACACAGCAACAGGCGAGAGAAATTTCCATATTAAAGGCAATCACAGAAAAATGATATCAACACAGGATTTCGACGGTGCTGTTCATCGTCTCTTTCGCTCACCTACAGGACTCTGAAATAACAACCTATGTTCTCCCTTTTCAAAATCAAAAATCAATCCACACGGTAGCAATCACACATCAGCATTCATACGAACAGTAAAACATTTTTACAGAACTCAAAAACTGTTTATCATCACTTCTCACGGGAGCCAACGCAGAAATCAAACATACCAGTCCTCTCCTACTGTTTATCTTCTCCCAAAACTTTCACACAGGAAAATGCCGCCATTACACGATTTCATCCCCCCGCCGATCTTCTTACCGAGCTCCCCTTTTATAGAGCCTCAAACCGTCGGTGTCGTGGAGGAAGCGGGCCTGATCGAAACTTCGGCGGAGCGGGGCTGATGCGGGACGTGGTCGGAAGTTGTCGTAACCGGCGAGATTCATCTGGCTGGATCTGGATCGGGAATTAGCTGGGAGTGGCTGAACCGGCCTTAGGGCTTTTAAACAGGAAGATATAATATATATATGTGTAGTTATATATATATAAGGGAAAATATGATAAAATCTTCAAACATATGGCTACGCACGCATGCGTGCAAAATAAAACGCAAACTAAATAAATTGCAAAATAAAAAAATTAAAATGCAATAATTCAGGGCCGGTAGAGGTCCGGACGGGTGCGGCGTCGGACACTTTTGCGTCGACCTGATCTGGGCTGGTCTCCACCAGTCTTTCTCAATGGCGACCTTCTAGAAACTGTATACATGCACCAACCTCCCGTGTTTGAGACCACGTGTGAGTCTCTTGTGTGTCACCTCAAGAAATTTATTTATGGTCTCAAAAAGTCTCCTTACGCGTGATTTGACAAGTTCAGTAAGGTTGTTCGTGATGTGGGATTCACTCGAAGCTCAGCTGACTTCTCCCTCTTTACTCGTCATCGACCGACAGGCACTGTGAATGTGTGTTTCTCTTTGTCTATGTCGATGATATTCTAATTACAGGTGATGACTCCAAAGGAATACAAATGATCAAGCAACACTTGAATTCAGTCTTTCAAACTAAAGATCTGGGAAATCTTCGGTACTTCCTTGGCCTTGAGGTAGCGAGACGTCCTGATGGTCTCGTCCTATCTCAACGAAAGTACTGTTTTGACCTTCTTCATGATGCTGGCTATTCTGGGTGCAAGCCTGTTGATACCCCTGTGGTCTATGGATGTCAACCACAAACTCTGCGCTCATGACTTCAAATCCGATCTACTACTTCCAAATCCAGAGTATTATCGTCGTCTTGTAGGAAAGCTGATTTATCTTACAGTTACAAGACCAGATATCTCATTTTTTGTTGGAGTTGTCACTCGATTCATGCATCTCCACGAATCTCTCACCTCCAAGCCGTCAAGCGCATCCTCAGATATTTAAAGATTGCTCCTGGAAAAGGGCTTGTATACAAACCCTCTTCTTCTTCCTTATCTCTGATTGCCTATTCTGATGCTGACTATGATGGCTCCCTAGATAATCGACGTTCCACAAGTGGATTTTGTGCTTACTTCGGAGGACACCTTATTACCTGATGCAGCAAGAAGTTGTCTGTGGTAGCCCGCTCATTCGTTGAAGACGAGTATCGTTCAATGGCAGTTGTTGTATCTGAGCTTACTTTGCTTGAAAGTCTCCTAGGTGATTTGGGAGTCAAACTTCACTCACCTTCCACTCTATTTTGCGACAGTCAAGCTGCTATACACATTGCCAAGAATCTTGTATTTCATGAACGGACCAAACACACTGAAGTTGATTGTCATTTTATTCGGGAAAAAGTTCAATTGAAGAAACTGGAATTAAAACATGTTCCTGCGGTTGGGCAACTTGCTGATATTCTCACCAAGGCCTTACCTCGCCCGTTATTCCATCAGTTCTTGTCCAAACTGGGTGCTTATGATCTGTATGCTCCAGCTTGCGGGAGAGTGTTGAAGGAAATATGTGTAAAAGCTCATGCTAAGGCCCATCTAGAGCCCTCTTCCTCTTTAAGATTTAGTCCCACATCTTAGATTTGGATTTACTCATTCCTCTCTCTTCCTATTTAAGTGTACAAATTCATGCATATAAAAATAACTTTTTGAAGATATTAATAAAATCATATTTTATTTCTCTCTTTTTTCGTGTCTTTCCACATATTTCTTGACCGCTCAATGAGTGTGCAATGTGTTCAGTGAGTGTGTGTTATGATGCTATTTGTGTGTGTGTGTGTGTGTGTTTAATGACGGAGTGTTTGCTATTTGTGTAAATTGTTATCTATTCAGTGAGTGTGTAATGTGAGTGTTTAATGTGTTCAATAAGTGTATGCTATCTGCATATCTGTTAGTTTAGTGTGTTTATTGTGTTTAGTGATTGTGAGTCTTTGTTCTATCTGTGTAAATTGTAATTTGTTTAGTTAGTGTTCTCAGTGAGTGTGTTAAATCAGTGTGCTAATTGTTGTGTGAGTGACAAAGCATTTACTGAATGTGTGTCGTGTACTAACTGTGTACTAACTGTGTCAGTAGTTCAGTGAGCGTGTTCAGTGCGTGTTATCTGCATTCATTGACTGTTAGGTGTTCATTGAATCATTGTGTTCATGCTTCCTTGAATTCTGAAAGAACAAATACTTCTAGTCTATGCTTGTTTTTATGACTGGAACTCTGTATAATGACCCAATCAAGCTGAGTTAATGTAAGACTAGAACTCTGTAAGAGGATGAGAATTTTTAATGTGTTTGAGTATTTCATTTGATAGACTAATGAAGGAATGATATTATGAAATAATCAAATAATTATAATTTGTAAGAGGATGAGAACTTTCTGGAGTGTATATAAATAAAAACTAAAAAAATCGGGAATTGTTGATATCTAGATGATTTTTAATTAACTACTCTCTTTGTAGTTCTAATTTTTCACTTATTAATTGTCACCGAACTGATGTCTGCAAAAAGCATACATTAAGGAACTTACTTTTGGATATTTTTTTATATGCATCTACATCTATGTTATGGACTTAATTTTGGTCAATGATATACATCTATTGTGATTGGAAATACTTTGATCATTGCACAACTATTTCTAATATTACTTAACTCTCCACCATTATCTTTAATGCCTCATCTTAATGTACATAAAATCAAAGCTCATGGTATTCAATCACATGTTTTTTCATGATAAATAAAAATCATCTAATGACTTTTTTTGCTCTCTTAATTTTGTTTTACTTATTGTCTTAGCTTAGAAATTGTTTCATGGTAGATCTTTCTGCCATGAAGCAGATTGATTCTTTTTAATAATGCAATTTTTCTAAACCTATGCTCTATAATTCTTCTTCATAACTTCATTGTCTGAAGTAATACTGTGTTTATAATTGTTGTAAAACAATGTTGTGCCATTATCTGAATTTATACTATAATATGGTAATGAGCTTAATGAAACCATAGTTAACGTTAAGAATTTCTTTTTGATTTATGGATGAAGCTTTAGTTTTATTTGTTTTAAAATTTTAGTGTTGATGCTTGTGTATGCCGTATAGGAATTTACTAGGCATACAATAACGACGATGACTACCATAATATGATGAAATAACTGTTTTCAGGGTCTAGGTATTCTGATACTATTGTGCTTATTTCCCTGATAGCTTCTGGAAAGTACAGATGAAAAACTATTGTGACAAGTTTACTTTCTGTTGAAGTGGGTTGTGGGAGGAAAGTCCCCTGAGAAAAATCTTATAGCTTATATTTCCGAATTCAGTTATCTTGGTGGTACAGGATTCCTTTTTATATTATATCGAAACTATTTTGTGTTTTTTAGGTTAGTCAAGAAAATGGAGTTGTACAAGGTTTTGATATTAGGTCAGTATCATCAGATGCGAGTTCCAGTGGCAGACCCGTCTTCACGCTCCACGGGCATGACAAAGCTGTCTCATCGATGTCTTATAATCCACGTAAACCCAATGTATGTATATTGACTTTTTTTTACTGTTGATATTTGTTGAGATAAACAACTAAATCTGAATATTTTCTTAACATTATTCTAACTTTTGCAGCTTCTAGCTACAGGATCAACAGATAAAACGGTAGGGCGTCTTCTTTTGTGGTTACAAATCCAATTGATAGTGCTAAATTATTCGATCTTCTGTGCATTTCCAGGTGAAGCTATGGGATCTTTCGAACAATCAGCCTTCTTGTTTGGCATCTAAGAATCCTAAAGCTGTGAGTTTTAAAAAATCATTTTTTTCTATCTTGAGAACTTGAATCCATTCTTTCGGGATCAAAAGATCAATAACATGGTGGTTATAAAAGTATTGATCTGCTAACTGTATCGGTTTTTTCTTTTATTTGTGCGGTCTTCCATTTTGAAAAAAATTTTGGTGAAGTTTTTGTTGGTGGTTAGCTATTGTGGACTGCATATTGACCAAATGATATGCTAAAGAACAAAAAATTAGTGAAATCATTAAACCTTCTAAGTTCTAAATTGTATTATTTGCAATCTTGAAAGTCAGTGACTCTCAGAGTAGTGAGAATGAAGACAAAGGATTCTTGTGTAGGATTACTGAGGAATTAAAGAAAAGAGGAATATAAAGACAATATTGAGAGCTAGATGAATCAATCAATCAATCAAATGAGGGAGATTAAAAGGTAGAGGAAGAAAACTTAAAAGATGCCTTAGGAGAAGGAGGTGGATTAACCGGAAGTGGTTAGGCTAGTTAAAAAAACAATCTTCAATTAGTTTATCAACCGTGCCAATTACATGACTCTGATCACTATTTATGGAAACATGTCTTATCTTATTGGAATTTACAATACGACCCATGAACAAATATAGAACTTCAAAACTATTCCTACATGACGAGGGCAGAGAAATCAAAATAATTGATTAACGAAATCCATACGAAGAAGAGACGAATGGGACATCTGTTATGAAGAGAAGACCTTGAATATTGAAATCCAGTCCCAGGAAGAAGAGATTAACGGATGTTTTGCCATATATCATCAATAATATTATCATAGGTTTGAAGAAACATCTGTGGAAGCTTAATTGTCCACATTGTTATGCTGATCCAACCTTGCTCAATTATTGTATATCTATTGATTAAGCGTCAAATTGCAGTATATAGATGAGTGTTGAAGTGGAATTACAATACTACTTTTTAGAATTACGTGTTTCTGCAAGGCATGGTACCATTCTTCATTGTTGCAGTTGGATCCAAACATGCTTACATGGGAATGAGGCTGAGCATGAGACAATGTGGGCTCAACATGGGGAGCGCAACTAGAAAAAAGCATGAAGCAGGTTGGTGGATGCAGTTGAGCAAGTTTTAACTCTACAATCAGAAATGTGCGGTTGTATCTGCTGCAGTAGATGCAAGCTAGGTTGGATGCAAGCACAATATGTAGGTGAGCTAGCATGTGTGAGTGTATTAATAAATGATGCGAGCAGCATATGTGGAGTCTGATCGAAAGGTCAACGATGAAAGCAGGTTAGGGAGAAATGTTGGGATGAGTTTGTTGTGGATGAAGGTTTAATAATCTGCGGTAAGAGGGAGAATATGTAAGTGGACTCAGTGTGAGGTTGGTTCACAGGAGTGTGGTTGAGGGTGGAGAAACAGAAGATCAAATCTGGTGTGGAGGAACCTTGGGGTTAGAGAGAAGAAAGCATGGAAGGTATCTTTGGAGAAAAGGAGCGTCAACCAGGAGCAAGAGGGCTATAGCAAAAGCCATTTGTCAATTCATCACTTTTTTTTATTAAATGATTCTGGATACTTTTTATTTTTGGTATCCCGGTGCACAAAGCATCCCCGCACAGCGGGGGTCCAGGGAAGGGTCCCACCACATGGGTAAAATGTAGGCAAACCTTACCCTGAGTTTTTGCAAGAGGTTGCTTCCAGGACTCGAACCTGTGACCTCAAGGCCACACGGCAACACCCCAGCTGGTGCGCCAAGGCTCCCATTAAATGATTCTGGATACTATTTATAAAAAAACAGCTTATTGAAATTACAAAGGTACCTATATATTAAAAAAATACTAAGCAGTCCTAAATGGAAAATAAACACATCACTACTTCAAACCTTAGTGAACTATTTTGTTATATTTTAGTATATACTGGGGGCACTAGTGCCATAGTGGTTCAAGCACTTAGGCTAAGCAAAATGCCATGTTAATTCATTTTATCAAATTTGCTTTTGCTTTGCACCTCTTTTCAAGTGACATCCTCCTTTAACAAGCATCTCTTTATCTAGGAAATATTCTTTTAGCAAGGCACCTCCTATTGATCACCTCATTGTCTAATTGTTAATTATTCTGTTTTGTAATGTTTTTGTAACATGTTCTTTTCATTAGCATAGTATCTGGTGGAGTAGCAGCTATGTACTATTCTGTATTACTATTTTTTACAATATTCCTTATTTATTTCTATTTTGCATCTATATAGGAAATACAAAAATGCTTTTACGATAACGGCAGATAAGGATGGAAGGACCATGTATTTTGAGTAAAGAGGAAACTTGACTATGACTTTAAGTAATTTAGTGAAAAGGAATTGATTTTACTAAGGATAGTAGAATATATTCATGTTTACGTTTTTCTTCTTAAACTAGTGGAAAAGTTAAATTAAAATGAAACTTGAATAGCATTAGTTTATGCCATTCTTTAGTGTACACTCAAAGTTAAAAAAAAAAATTTAATTCAATTTCTTTTACTGTTTTCATTGGGTTTTTCATTTCCCAGCTTTCAATTCCTTCCAACCAAACAAAGCCTTTATATGATATGTGTGCCAGCAATAGCTTATAGTCATCGGTAGGGGACAGAATACCGGAGGAGATAAGTAACAGCCGCAGGGTCGGCTTAGGCATTAGGCCACCTCCTATTTTCTTTCCGAGACTTCACTCTCAAGGAAACCGTTACAAGATACAATGACATATATACATTATATCCGAATGATATTAACCCGTTGTTGGTGGTCCCTCAAGTGGTCGCTGTGAGTAGACCGCATGGTGCGCTCCTCCTGATTGGTGTGCACATTTGTGTTAAGCGTGTTCTCTTCCAGTTCATGCGCATTCAAATACTTGTCATGTTAGGTCATGACCGAGCAAAGAAAGAAGAAAAACAGAATCACATAATCGCACGCGAACAAGAAATTTGTGCAGTTCGCCCCAAAGAAAAAGCTCTCTCCACAAACAGCGGCAAGTATTCGCTACAAGGAAATAGGATTTCAGAGAAGCAAGAGAAAATGTCTACATGTTCTTCACACCTCAAATCCTACCACCAGTAGAAGTCCATATACTCAAAAAAAAAAAAAAATCTAACACCCCCCAACCCTAAGAAACCATCTTCCTCGTATTCCTTAAAATACGAAATAATTCTTTGTTTTTTACAAGTTATGATACTTATTTAATCTAATAGTATTTGTTGAAATGATGCCAGGGAAGCATTTTTTCCATAGCTTTCTCAGAGGACAACCCATATTTGCTAGCCGTTGGAGGTCACAAAGGAAAGCTGAATGTAAGTCAATGATAAATGGGATGAGATTCCGAATATTTTTACACACTTAAGTTTTTTTTTTCGTTCCTGGGCTTGAGATCTCTGATGTCTGCAGATATGGGACATATCATCTGAGCCGGGGATGGGAGATATCATCCCAGCTGGACAAATCAGGTCCATCAATTGATCATCCTATCTGATGTCATCTGAGCCAGTAAGTTTATAGAAAGTTATTTACGTTGTATTATTCGAGTGAGTTTAATTTTCGCTCATTTTTGAAAAGCCTGCTTGGATGCTGATGTGAGTGTTTCCATGGATTCGGATTCAAGATTATGTAAGTTGGTTGAATTTTGATATTTTTTGATTAAATTATTATGTCACCGGTTACTGATTAGTCTTAGATCTTGGTTTCGGATGCAAGTGGAGAGACATGAACATAGCGTCAGCATTACTGATCGAGTTTGAGTAAACTCTGCTGTTGAGTTTGCTGGTAAGTTTGGGTGAAAAGGTAGGAAAATTTAAGGGTGTTTATATTAGCACACCCCATTTGACTATTCGCAGGTCACAAAAGTATCTAAAAACACTTCAACACACATAAGTCTTCCTAAATGCGGCCTCTCTCTCCCCCTGATACAGAACACCCGTTAGCCTTCCTCGTCCCGGATACAAAAGTCCCGCTGCACGCCTGCGCCAGAGTCCTGAGAGTTTTGAACATAAAAATTGGAGTTCTTTAGATGAGGGCTGGTGCTCACGAACGACGGTTCATAACCACCACGTTCATGAGCGTCACCACTGTGCCAAATGCCCCGTAGCGATTAATTATGTTCAAAACTAGTTTTCGTTTCTTGTTTGCGGTTCTAACTTTTGTCGATGCAAACATTCTATTATGACCAAACGGAGCTCTATCCTTTGCATTCTAGAAAGGGCGGATGCAGCAGAATTGATGTTACCGTGAAACATGGATTATATAAAATAAAATAAAAAAGTTCATGTCTGATTTTTATTAAAAAAATAAAATTACAGTTGATATAATCAGTATTTTTGTATATATATATAAATGATCATTCTTGTAATAACTTTATGACAATCATATTTCTGAACATAAACGTCAAGATTCTGAATAAAATATGGTCCATGGTTTGAACGTTCTAATAATTATTCGGTGCTACATTAATATATATATATATACTATAATATAAGGGAAAAATATCTTTGGTGCAATATTCGTTGGACAATTTTGCCCTTGCATTAAAGGGCATTTTACCTTTATACCATAGCAAAAGAGAGGAGAGAGAATTAAAGAGAGGAGAGAGGAGAGAGAGAATTAAGAGTGTGGCGGAGAGGGAGAGAAAAAAAAAAGAAAAAACTTAAAGTATAAGTATATTTTTTTTATAAAATAAATATTGTAATATTGATGTATATTTTGTATGGTCATTTGGAGTACTCATATGGTGCGGACATAGCCAACAGATGCATTGAGCACGGGCGTGCGGATGCGGGCGAAGTAAGCCCGTGCCAAACGAAGCCTTAGGGGAAAGCATCTTTTTTTTTGTGAATCATTCCGCTTTCTAATTTTACTCCTTATTTATTATAACTTTTAGCTGTCTTTATAATTAGATTAAGTTGTGCACAACTAATATTTTATAAAGGCACCAGAAATTGAGTGTTTTCAAAATATGATTGTACGGTCAAAATCATCATACTTTTTCAAAAGATTTAATTTATCTATTTTTGTTTTATTAAAACTGTCGGCCTACCACAGAAGTTTGTGGATTATTATTTCTCGAGAATTGTTATACGCAGAGTGAAATCGTCAATCTATAAATTTTTACTATGTACAACTCTAAAGAGAACAGAATTTATTATCCGCGGATATTTTTGTTATCCGCAAATCAATACAGAAAAATAAAAATAAATAAAAACTGAATACATTATTGTACAACCCTGTATTCGCCGAGTAGGTCCTCGAAGCATAAGAAGCATTTGGGAGCGTTATTGTTCACTATGATCCAGGGTAAGAAAAGAGGAGGGCGAGCGGTAGAGGTGGAGACCTCTCGCTCGCCCAACTCAGTAAGGGGGGTGATCTCCCCTCGTCCCGTGCCCCCCAAGGTAGGGGCGAGAACCCCAGTAAGGGGCGAGACCAGCCAGGGGGGCGACCCTGGCTGGGTCTCACCCAGCCCCAGTAGGGGGGCGAGACCGGCCAGGGGGGCCGCCCCTGGCTGGGTCTCGCCCAGCCCCAGTAGGGGGCGAGACCAGCCAGGGGGGGCCGCCCCTGGCTGGGTCTCGCCCAGCCCCAGTAGGGGGGCGAGACCGGCCAGGGGGGCCGCCTCTGGCTGGGTCTCGCCCAGCCCCAGTAGGGGGCGAGACCAGCCAGGGGGGGCCTCCCCTGGCTGGGTCTCGCCCAGCCCCAGTAAGGGGGGAGACCAGCAGGGTGGCCGCCCCTGGCTGGGTCTCGCCCAGCCCCAGCAGGAAGGGGCGAGATCAGCAGGGGGCCGCCCCTGGCTGGGTCTCGCCCAGCCCTAGTTAGGGGGTTCGCCGAGCCCCGCGAAGTACCCCCCCCCCCCCCCCCCCCCCCTCGCCCGGTTCCGGGGGGAGGGGTTGGTCTGCGTTTAGCGCTCCAGAACAGCGGGATTCGACTATCCGCAGGCCATTTCCGAGGGTATTTTGGTAATTTCGCGGACCAGTTAGTGGCTATTTGCAGCCCAAATTCTGAAATCCTATAAATAGGACCATGGGGGCACCATTTGGGGGCAAGCTTATCCTAGGCTAGCTCTCTTTCCCTCTCCCTCCCCAGGTCTCTCTCTAGTGGGGTGAGGAGAGCCTCCAGTGGTTCCCAAGCTCGGCATTGGCTTGGGAGGGGAAGCGCTCTAAAGATCTTCCGGGTATGTGGTGAGACCTCCTCGCCGAGCCCTTGGTCCAGTTCATAGTGCCTCAACCTTCAACCTAGAGCTCTCCCTTGGGGGGAGTAAGTGTTGGTCGCCCCTCAGCTTGCTGAGGGTCCCGAACTCCACAGAGACCGAGGCTTGTTCATCAAGTTGTCGGTTTCAACATTTTTGGTGCGGTGAGCGTGGAGTGTGACCGATTCAAGAAACTCTTAAGATGAGTTCCATGGACGGAGGTAGAGGAGGTTCCGACCCAAGTCACTCGCACCCCCCGGTGCCTGGGGTGACGTTGGAGATGTTTGAAAATCTCAGGCGGGAGGTCATGCAGACCTTGCAGGTGGCTTTCGCCTCAATAACCGAAAGCAGGAGAGAAAGTGGACAGGAGGTCTCGCCTCAGCAGGTTGGCGAGAGCACCCTCGGGCAGCCATCCAGGAAGGAGGTTCCGGGAGGGGGCGAGTGGGGAGGAGCCAGGCCCCCACTCGCCCAGCCCCAAGGGGGCGAGTGGGGAGGCGCCAGGCCCCCACTCGCCCAGCCCCAAAGGGGGGCGAGCACGGGAGGTCCCTTTTGTGAGCTGATCCTCTCGGCCCTGATTCCGGAGGGGTTCAAGGGGCGAAGATGTCTCACTACTTCGGCAAGGATGACCCCGTCTTACACCTGCAGTGGTTTGAAGACATGGTCTCCATCATGCCCATGTCTTACGCTTTCAAATGTCGACTCTTCGCGACAACTCTGAAGGAGAAGGCTAGAGATTGGTTCCACCAGCTCCCTGCGGGATCCATCTATGCCTTTGAAGACTTGCGTCGAGGCTTCCTGCTACGCTTCTCGACGTCAAGGAAGAGGAAGAAAGATGTCGAAGCACTTTTCAAGATCAAGCAAGAGCCAGAAGAGTCGCTGGCTCACTATCTGGAGCGGTTCAGGGAGGAGGTTCTCCTCGTCCAAGAAGTGCCCGGGTACACCCTCAAGCTCGCCTTCACGGTGGGGCTGCGGGAGGGCTTCTTCAAGATGGACCTCAAGAGAAGAGCTCCTTTGTCCTTTGAGGAGTTGATGGAAAGGGTGGCAGAAGAAGTTGAAAGTGAGGAGGCCAACCCGGAGTTCACAAGAAGGCTGGCCAAGCTGAGTGAGCCAGAGGCAAGGCAGCTTGGGAGGAAGGTAGAGACTCCCAAGAGGAAGTTCGACCAAGAGGAGGACAGCTTTCTGGAAGAGGGGGCCGACCTCCCGAGGTGGAGGCAGGGGCAGAAAACACCGCCTCCACCGCCCCAGCAAACCATGTCAATCGGCCAAAGAAGAAGAAGGAACCGCGCGGGAGGAAGAGGGGGCATCCGAGTGGAGTTACCTTACTGTTACTTCCACGAGGAGGAGGGTCACGCGACATCCACCTGCCCTGAGTTCTTGGAGTTAAGGGAGGCGAGGAGTCCGAAGCCGCAGCGCCAACGACCAGAAGAGGTCGAGGAGGACCATGCCTGGGAGTAGAAGCCCGAGTCCCGGTCACCGTGCTTAGTTTTTTCTTTAAGTCCATGTAATAGGATGTAGTGTTTTTATACTTAGCTTTTCCTGCATGAAACCGGATGACTAATGTAATGAAAGTTCTTTCCAAAATATTTTTCCCCTCGGATGGTTCCGCTGACCGGGCTCTCATTAGACGGTAGGCCAGGTTGACCTCCTAGGGAGGGTAAGTGATGTTCCCCTTGGATGGTTCCGCTGACCGGGCTCTAACTAGACGGCAAGCCAGGTTGACCTCCTAGGGAGGGTAAATGATGTTCCCCTTGGATGGTTCCGTTGACCGGGCTCCCACTAGAAGGCAGGCCAGGTTGACCTCCTAGGGAGGGTAAGTGATGTTCCCCTTGGATGGTTCCGCTGACCAGGCTCCCACTAGACGGCAGGCCAGGTTGACCTCCTAGGGAGGGTAAGTGATGTTCCCCTTGGATGGTTCCGCTGATCGGGCTCCCACTAGACGGCAGGCCAGGTTGACCTCCTAGGGAGGGTAAGTGATGTTCCCCTTGGATGGTTCCGCTGACCGGGCTCCCACTAGACGGCAGGCCGGGTTGACCTCCCAGGGAGGGTAAGTGATGTTCCCCTTGGATGGTTCCGCTGACCGGGCTCCCACTAGACGACAGGCCAGGTTGACCTCCCAGGGAGGGTAAGTGATGTTCCCCTTGGATGGTTCCGCTGACCGGGCTCCCACTAGACGGCAGGCCAGGTTGACCTCCCAGGGAGGGTAAGTGATGTTCCCCTTGGATGGTTCCGCTGACCGGGCTCCCACTAGACGGCAGGCCAGGTTGACCTCCCAGGGAGGGTAATTGATGTTCCCCTTGGATGGTTCCGCTGACCGGGCTCCCACTAGACGGCAGGCCAGGTAGACCTCCTAGGGAGGGTAAGTGATGTTCCCCTTGGATGGTTCCGCTGACCGGGCTCCCACTACACGGCAGGCCAGGTTGACCTCCTAGGGAGGGTAAGTGATGTTCCCCTTGGATGGTTCCGCTGACCGAGCTCCCACTAGACGGCAGGCCAGGTTGACCTCCTAGGGAGGGTAAGTGATGTTCCCCTTGGATGGTTCCGCTGACCGGGCTCTCACTAGACGGCAGGCCAGGTTGACCCCCTAGGGAGGGTAAGTGATGTTCCCCTTGGATGGTTCCGCTGACCGGGCTCCCACTAGACGGCAGGCCAGGTTGACCTCCTAGGGAGGGTAAGTGATGTTCCCCTTGGATGGTTCCGCTGACCGGGCTCTCACTAGACGGCAGGCCAGGTTGACCTCCTAGGGAGGGTAAGTGATGTTCCCCTTGGATGGTTCCGCTGACCGGGCTCCCACTAGACAGCAGGCCTGGTTGACCTCCTAGGGAAGGTAAGTGATGTTCCCCTTGGATGGTTCCGCTGACCGGGCTCCCACTAGACGGCAGGCCAGGTTGACCTCCTAGGGAGGGTAAGTGATGCTCCCCTTGGATGGTTCCGCTGACCGGGCTCCCACTAGACGGCAGGCCAGGTTGACCTCCTAGGGAGGGTAAGTGATGTTCCCCTTGGATGGTTCCGCTGACCGGGCTCTCACTAGACGGCAGGCCAGGTTGACCTCCCAGGGAGGGTAAGTGATGTTCCCCTTGGATGGTTCCGCTGACCGGGCTCCCACTAGACGGCAGGCCAGGTTGACCTCCTAGGGAGGGTAAGTGATGTTCCCCTTGGATGGTTCCGCTGACCAGGCTCCCACTAGACGGCAGGCCAGGTTGACCTCCCAGGGAGGGTAAGTGATGTTCCCCTTGGATGGTTCCGCTGACCGGGCTCCCACTAGACGGCAGGCCAGGTTGACCTCCTAGGGAGGGTTAGTGATGTTCCCCTTGGATGGTTCCGCTGACCGGGCTCCCACTAGACGGCAGGCTAGGTTGACCTCCTAGGAGGGTAAGTGATTTTCCCCCCGAGGTGACTCCGCTAGCCGGACTCTCGCTAGCCGGCAAGGTTGGAGGTCCTTTCGGGAGACTGTGTTTTTTCCAAGGTAGCACCGTTAGCCGGATTTCCAGCGACACTCGTCGAATATACAGGGTTGGACATTTCTTTCCGAGCGTGTACCCCGCTCGAAAAGAGCGGGAATTGTGTACAACCCTGTATTCGCCGAGTAGGCCCTCGAAGCATAAGAAGCATTTGAGAGCGTTATTGTTCACTATGATCCAGGGTAAGGAAAGAGGAGGGCGAGCGGTGGAGGTGGAGACCTCCCGCTCGCCCAGCTCAGTAAGGGGGGTGATCTCCCCTCGTCCCGTGCCCCCCAAGGTAGGGGCGAGAACCCCAGTAAGGGGCGAGACCAGCCAGGGGGGCGACCCTGGCTGGGTCTCACCCAGCCCCAGTAGGGGGGCGAGACCGGCCAGGGGGGCCGCCCCTGGCTGGGTCTCGCCCAGCCCCAGTAGGGGGCGAGACCAGCCAGGGGGGGCCGCCCCTGGCTGGGTCTCGCCCAGCCCCAGCAGGAAGGGGCGAGATCAGCAGGGGGCCGCCCCTGGCTGGGTCTCGCCCAGCCCCAGCAGGAAGGGGCGAGATCAGCAGGGGGCCGCCCCTGGCTGGGTCTCGCCCAGCCCTAGTTAGGGGGTTCGCCGAGCCCCGCGAAGTACCCCCCCCCCCCCCCCCCCCCCTCGCCCGGTTCCGGGGGGAGGGGTTGGTCTGCGTTTAGCGCTCCAGAACAGCGGGATTCGACTATCCGCAGGCCATTTCCGAGGGTATTTTGGTAATTTCGCGGACCAGTTCGCGCATCTAAACTCCTAGGCAGGCGAATGCTTGATTGTACTCACCACTCGTCAAATGCTTGATTGTACCCTAAACCCTAAATTCCCTATTTTTTTCCTATCAGGGAAATATTTGACACAAATTTCAAATGCAGGTACAAATACCTCAGGTTTCATACCTCTAACTTCTGGGCAGCATGAAAAAAAAATTTGTTTATTTATTTATTTGACATCGTAGGCATGAAGCTGAAATTTCGGCCACCAAGCACTGGCTCGATGGAGGGCAAATCGGGAAAATCCATTAAAACTTTTTTAAAGCGGCCACACTCACCTTGGCAGCACACAATGCCACTGTTCACATGCACAGTGAGTGACCTCTATTCCTGGCAAAAATCTTTGGGTCGGACTCTCGGTGGATTTTCTAGAAGATCGAAATATGATCTTCTAGGAGATCATGCGCGGTTTGAACGGGTTCACCACATCTCTGTGGTTTATTAGTTTTAATCGACACCGTCCGATCCTCCATACGGCAGTACAGCGGAAACCCCTCCCGGACTTAGATTTTGAAAAGGAGCTCGGGAGGAAAAAGTCTTTTTCCTGCCTGTCAAATGTGCTTCCCTTTTTTCCCATGGGCACAATTTTTTTCCTTGGTTCGGAGTCTGTGCCTAAATTTGTTCACGTGATCGCCTAGAGGTATCAGGGATAAGACAGGAGTGGCACCAACTGTAGAGAAGATGCGAGAAGCTCGATTAAGATGGTTCGGGCATGTACACAGGAGACCATTAGAGGCACTTGTTAGGCGTTGTGAGAGTTTAGTCACTAGACATGTTAAACGGGGAAGGGGTAGACCAAAAAGACTTGGAATGAAACTATAAGGAAAGATATGATGTACTTAGGCATTAGTTAGGCTATGATTAAAGATAGGGCGCAATGACGACAAAGGATCCATATAGTCGACCCCACTGTAGTGGGATAAAGATTTGAGTGTTGTTGTTGGTCGCCTAGAGATCCAAAGTGATGCAGTGTGATCATAAAATGATTTTGAAAGTGTAGGGCAGAAAGGAGTCGGATGTAAGTAAATATCCGGGGAAAAAAAGATCCTGCAGCTTTTGATATGATGAGATCATTTGTGATCACGTGCAATTACATTTTTACCTTGCAAAGTTGCTGAACATCAATTTCGCCCTCCTATGCTCTATTTTCCCCGAGAAACACCAAAAGCCGTCAAGGTCAAAGTCCTCAGTGTTGTGAGAAGCGATTTGTGAAAAGTATAGTCAAACCAACGAAAAGTATGGAAAGTGTAGGCCTGCAAGCGGTTCGATTCGGTTCGGTTTTATGTTAAACCGAAACCGAACCGAATAGCCTCGGTTTTTACACACCCAAAACCGAAACCGAACCGAATCCAATTGGTTCGGTTTGGTTCGGTTCGGTTTTTTACTCGTCGGTTCGATTTTCTACGTTTGCATCATAGTTTAGTATTTTTTTAGGTACATGTGTTTTATCCTAAAATTCTACAGGTTTTTGAACCATAATTATTATTTTATACAGGAACCCTCAGCCCTAAGAAATCATGCAGAAAATTTAATACTTTTTATTAAAAAGTTTCTAAGGAAGACAAAAATTAGTTATGATATTTTATTTTAATACTTTTTAGGGTGCTGGTTGGTTCGGTTCGGTTCAACCGATTTTTTTCATGGTGAAAACCGGTCTACAATCTGAAAAATTAGTTATGATAAAGTAATCACATACATGAATGAATAAAAAAATAGAGTAGAATGTACCAACTGCAATCTGAAAAATCAATTGAACGCACTTGCAATCGCTTGCAAAAACGATATTCTTCCCACAAACGACGGTCATCCAAAGAACACGACGGGCTCACAGCCTCGTGCCCGCATCATCAGCCCATGTTAGCCATCTCATGATCTTTATCCACGCACATGTAGCATCCCGGATGTTGTCCTCTGAAGGCCCTAGGACAAAGAATTCAGCCGCCACACAGTACCACTCATTGGTCCAATTTCATCGCCTCCTACTCCGACGACCAACCCGTTGTCACCCTGCGGCCAATATGTGCTACCAAATGTGATGGCTCGATGTAGTCCGATGAAGCTCACGCAAGCAACTTAGCCCATGCGACCTGCTCAACCATCACTGACTCACTGCATTTGCACACACCAGCAGTACCAATGCACCATTGTCAACCATCACTGCACTCGCGACCTGCTGAAACACGGTTCCGCGCGGTTGAACCAGAGGATTCTAGTGCAGTTGGAAAATAGCCTAAGAACAGCTTATTTAATGAAAAGAGTTTTGTGAACAAGCTCTCCCAAACATAGCTTTTTTGCAAACCTCCATTTTCTTCCATCCACACCACTCCCAATTAGCTCTCTCAAACGCACCCTAAGAACAACTTATTTAATAAACAGTGTTTTGTGAACAAGCTCTCTCAAACATAGCTTTTTTGCAAACCTCCGTTTTCGTCCAGCCGCACCGCTCCCAATCAGCATGTGCGGACCCACTACTAGACACGCTCGGGCAAGTGCCCGAGCGTGTTTTTGGCGTAATAGCCCCTAGGGCTTTATTTCTCGCAGTTTGCAGAAGGCGACATTGGCGATTCGACGATTCGGCGAGACGCGACTACGACTACGACTACGATCTCCTATCCCGCAGGGCGCAGGCAGCAGCATCCCGCCGCCATAGATTCTTCTCTCGTCTCCCACCTCAGTCGGACCGTCGTAGTTCCACGCTCGCCGACTGCCGTAGCCCGTAGGGTTTGGAGACGCTCAGACGCCGTAAGCTTTCCTTCCTCCCTCGATATTTCTGTTGTTCTGCATTCTGCACAATAAGATTGTGAATGGTCTGTTGTTCTGCATTTTGCATTCCGCCCATCCGATCGTCCCTGAGAGGCTGAGAAATTGACCTACTGTGCACCAACGGAAAGGATAACTCTGATTTCCGGCCAGTTGTTGCAGTGAGCCAAAGCCAGAGAGCTGAGAACTGTGAGTTCGTTCACTGTTTTTCCTTTCATACAAATCTTTTCCCTGGTTTTTTGTTTCTCCTCAGTTTACAAAGATTTTGGCATGCTCACAATGTGTTTGATGTAATGATGTAACCTTTCTTTTCAAAGATAAAACTACTTTCCTGCTACAAGATTTACAATAGAAGATACCAACCATGTCATTTATATCATCCCTGCTGTGATAAATTTACTCCCCAAGCTGGTCCTTAGTCTCTTTCAAGTTTCAAACAAAGAATGTTTTTTTCTTGTTCTAACTATTGTGTCCAATAATTCTCTGGGTATTTTCATTCAACGTCTTCAAATTTATTACATTAAATCTAATATTTGATCTAGATGACTTCTGCTACATCAGTGTATAATCTACTCTAATATGCCCTTCTGTTTTGATCACATTTCTTTGTTTACCAAGATTTTCACCACTCTTCGGGGGATTTTTTTTCCTAAATGACTTGTTGTGCATTCTTTTATCTTAAAATTACTGAAGAGTAGGGAACAATCTGTTTTTTAATGTGTTGATTATTTGGCCCATCTAATAATTACGATGAAGTCGAGTGGGAATCCTTCATGGCTGAAGTTTTCTCTTTTTGTACTAAACATGTCATAGAAGTTCTGAATATGGATGAAATGTTCGTTCAGCCAAGCAGATCAAGACGCAACGCACGTGAAATTACAAATAAACATTATTTTAGGATAGAAATTTTTAATGCAGTGCTAAATTGGATGCTAAATGAGATTAGTGATCGTTTCGATGAAGTAAACATAAAATTGCTTTTATGTGTCGCTTGTTTAGACCCAATGGATCAATTTTGTTCTTTTGATAAACATAAATTAATTCATCTTGCTGAATTTTATCCATATGATTTTACTGCAATCGAGTTGCAGTTACTTGAAGGACAACTTGACATATACATTTTTGACATGCGATCTACATTGACGGACACATTTGCTGAAGTTAAAGGAATCAGCGGTCTTCTTAAAAAATTAGTGGATTTAAAAAAATAAGATCATTGTCAGTTAGTTTTTAGATTGTTGAAGTTGGCTTGCCTATTACCTGTTGCAACAGCTATGGTTGAAAGGACATTTTCTGCAATGAAGATAATAAAGAATCGTTTGCAAAACAGTATGAGTGATGAATGAATGAGCGATTACTTACATTGAAAAAGACGTTGTCGATAAAATTACAACTGAAACAGTTATTTCACGTTTCCAGAGCATGTGTCAACGCAAAGTATCGTGTTAATCTGTAAGTTTTTTTTATTATGTTTTCTTTCGATAACTAGCACAATTTTGTTGTTGTTATTGTATGTAATGATTTGACATTGCAGAAAGAGTAAAAAAATTATTAATATTTTCAACAATAATATGAATGCTAAAATTTATTGTGCCCGGACGAACCTAAAATCCTAGTTCGATCCGCGACTGCCACCTCTCTCAAACACACCCTAAATCTCAAACGCTAACTACATAATAATAATAATAATAATAAATGAAGAGAAAAATTACCTGTGAATGATGTAGCACAACGCGGGATTGCGCACAATTACTCAATTCACGAGATTGTGCACAATTAGCTTGCACGCGGGGGTGAGGCAATTGCTCAAGCACTATGCATGCATACAAAACGGATCCACTATAGCGCCCCACTACCACGTGCAATATCTAGATCAAAACGATGAGTTGACGGTCGCAATTTTTAATATAAAAGATTTCTTCCTAGTTGTAAGAAACAATTCCCAACGAAATTAAATAACCGGGCGCTTTGCCCCTTTCCGACCAATTGGTTGGAGAGCGGCGACGAACTTTCCTTGCTCCAACACGTTCCTAGTTTCCGCACGTACACCAAACCAATATCACACACAAGATAACAAAATATAGAGACGAATCGCACAAGAGGGGAGTAGAGAAGACGATACCCCGCGAGAGAGATCTCGCGAGACGGACGGAGGCCGTGAACTCCTGCTTCTATCAAAGCGGCCCACTCCTTCTTCTATCAAAGCGGCCCACTCCTGCTTCTATCAAAGCAGCCAAGAATAGGCTCTTTCCTGCTTCATCAAGGCTGAACTCAAAGAGGGTATAGGCAGACGAGAAGGCAAAGTGAAGTGGTGCTTGGGTGAGGTAGATCTGCAACGAAAAAAAAAACAGGGGATGTTCACGAGATTGCCGATCTTGGACGGGGGGGGGGGGGGGCGGGTCGCTGAACTCGAGTTGGGCGGAGGCGGGAAAGGATCGGCGTCACACCGACTGGAGGAGAGGAGGGGGGCTCGCCGGCGTCACACCGAACGGAGGGAGGGGGGGGGGGTCGCCGACGTCACACCAGGCGGGGAGGCGCTGCCAGCGTCGCACCGAGCAGGGAGTCGCAGGGGGGGGGGAGCTTCGCGCCCTAGCCGACGCACAGGAAGATCTCAAATCAGAATACTTTTCATTAGGTTGAAATAAAAATATAGGAGTATTTATACTCCTCACATAGAGCACTCCTAAACCACACATTTCCTTGATCTCATCCTAGCCACTCAAATGTTTTGACTCCAAAATAAATGCAGGAAAATTAAAACAACGCCGGTGCGAGACCACCTAACAATTCGGTCGCGGCGCCGGACGGGAAAGCTGAAAGTAAACTTTGATAATAAAATAAGTAGTCAGAAATTGCGGAGCATGTCGTAACCGCGCGGCGCGTCGTCGAGTGGAACCGGGTTGGCGCCATCAATCCTCCTCCGCTCAAAATCACTCATCACGGGTGAGTGGTCTAAGCGGTAAAGGTGTAGCATGTCAGCATCAAGGCGCTCCAACTGCGCGGCGGTCACCCATGTAGTGTCATATCCGGGGCGGTCCTTCCAACGAACCAAGTAGCGGTATGTGGCGCCCTCCTTGGAAGCAAATGGTGAACCCTTCAAAATCTGAGTTGGAACAAAGAGAATCTTTTGGAACCTGAGATAAGTATTAGTAGTAACAAGCATAAAATGACTTGGAACCCCTCTAGTAGGTGAGGGGGGCAACTCCAAGGTAGTAAAATGTTGAGACATGGAATCACTCTCTAACCCAATAGAATGACCGTAAGGAGATGAAGAATGGGGGTGAAGTAATTCTTGCGGTGTTTCATGAAACGGTGTAAGATTAGAAACAGGAAACATGGGGTGTATGCCCCAATCGGTAAGCAAGTCAAGAACGTACGCGTTATCACCCAACTTCATTAAAGTCTTAAAAGGTTCGGCGCGCCGGTTGGCTAATTTCATTACGGAACCCGTGGGTAACCATACGGGAATTGACTTAACTAAGACGAAATCTCCAACATCAAAAACTAGAGCCCGTTTGTGCACATTTGCTTGGGCGCGGTATGCAATGTATGTAGTGGTTGAGCGGTGGTGAATCTCGTGGTGCAACGCATGCAAGTGAGGGGCAACGTCATTTGCAAATTGTCTTGATTCATACGCGGGAGGTATAAAGATCAAGTCAAACGACACACGTGAGGAAGAGTCATACACAACTTCTTTTGAAAAAATAGTCGTGGACCGAATGGTGGAAGACGGAGTCGTGTGTTCGGAGAAGTGATAAATAAGTGGCGCGGCCAAAGAAATTTCCAAGTTTTTTTTCATAACACAATTTAAAGTTAGAGTTTGGGGTTTCTCGTGCGCACTAGGATTAAGTGGATAAAGTGATAGGTGGGGAAGTGAAAAACCCGGAATAAGGTCAAGGGCGTGTTGGGTATGCCTATGGGAGGGAAATTCAGAGGGAGGGTCCTCTATCATGTCACTTGTGGTGTCCGAAGCCTCCACGACGCTATGTTCATCATAGATGATATCATCGCCCTCGGAGGTGGGTTCAATTATAGGCACTAACTCCTGGGTTGTAGGACATGCGGTCTCGGAGTGGACGAGTTTGGTGCAAGATGTAACATCGACCTTGCTACTCTTCCCTAAGGGTATGCACTCACTCGTGGTGAATTTGTCGAGTGGATTGGGTCGAAGGTAAGCGGGGTCAAAGTGAGTAGTGAGGATGCTACGCATTTGCGGCCATGTGTGTGGAATGCCACCAACACGATGCTCCTCATTTAACCAAAACATTTTGGCACGACCTTCTAACTTCGCGCGAGTGGCAACAACCATTTGGAGGTCGTTCAAGTGGTGCTTAGCGAGATAGCACTCCATGTTCGCTAGCCAATCCCTAAAAATTGTTGGGTGCCCGCAACCGTCAAACGTAGGCGCATCTATGCTAATGCGAGGAGGTATGTGCGGATGGGTGTGTGGGTTTTGGAAACCATTAGTGAATGTTTGGGTCAACGTGGTGAGTGCCGTGTTTAGTTGAGCGAGTTAGGCGGTGAGATTGCGTTGGACGGCTGCTAGGTGGGCTTGTGTGACTTTCCTAGTATCATGAATGTTGTCCATGTTAGTGGACGCGGAGGAGTGCGGAAAGTACACGGTGCCAGAACGCGTGTGCATAAAAGTGTAACAAGAGGACCGGCAAAGATTAAGAAATCTTTGCGCCGAAGTATACCAAATTGATGTAGCACAACGCGGGATTGCGCACAATTACTCAATTCACGAGATTGTGCACAATTAGCTTGCACGCGGGGGTGAGGCAATTGCTCAAGCACTATGCATGCAAACAAAACGGATCCACTATAGCGCCCCACTACCACGTGCAATATCTAGATCAAAACGATGAGTTGACGGTCGCAATTTTTAATATAAAAGATTTCTTCCTAGTTGTAAGAAACAATTCCCAACGAAATTAAATAACCGGGCGCTTTGCCCCTTTCCGACCAATTGGTTGGAGAGCGGCGACGAGCTTTCCTTGCTCCAACACATTCCTAGTTTCCGCACGTACACCAAACCAATATCACACACAAGATAACAAAATATAGAGACGAATCGCACAAGAGGGGAGTAGAGAAGACGATACCCCGCGAGAGAGATCTCGCGAGACGGACGGAGGCCGTGAACTCCTGCTTCTATCAAAGCGGCCCACTCCTGCTTCTATCAAAGCGGCCCACTCCTGCTTCTATCAAAGCAGCCAAGAATAGGCTCTTTCCTGCTTCATCAAGGCTGAACTCAAAGAGGGTATAGGCAGACGAGAAGGCAAAGTGAAGTGGTGCTTGGGTGAGGTAGATCTGCAACGGAAAAAAAAAACAGGGGATGTTCACAAGATTGCCGATCTTGGACGGGGGGGTGGGTCGCTGAACTCGAGTTGGGCGGAGGCGGGAAAGGATCGGCGTCACACCGACTGGAGGAGAGGAGGGGGGCTCGCCGGCGTCACACCGAACGGAGGGAGGGGGGGGGGGGGGGGGGGGGGTCGCCGGCGTTACACCAGGCGGGGAGGCGCTGCCGGCGTCGCACCGAGCAGGGAGTCGCAGGGGGGGGGGGGGGGGGGGGGGGTCGGGAGCTTCGCGCCCTAGCCGACGCACAGGAAGATCTCAAATCAGAATACTTTTCATTAGGTTGAAATAAAAATATAGGAGTATTTATACTCCTCACATAGAGCACTCCTAAACCACACATTTCCTTGATCTCATCCTAGCCACTCAAATGTTTTGACTCCAAAATAAATGCAGGAAAATTAAAACAACGCCGGTGCGAGACCACCTAACAATTCGGTCGCGGCGCCGGACGGGAAAGCTGAAAGTAAACTTTGATAATAAAATAAGTAAGTAGTCAGAAATTGTGGAGCATGTCGTAACCGCGCGGCGCGTCGTCGAGTGGAACCGGGTCGGCGCCATCAGTGAAGCACAGCCGGTCCCAAAGAATATTGGAAATAATACTTAAACATGTATGCTTAGATAGATACGGCAATCATATCACTAACTAATACGGACGGAATTATACCCCAAATACGCATATTTGACATTTAAAATAGGATTACGTTGACTGGAACTGGGTTCCCTGCTAAAGTCAACGACGGATTAGTGTTGTTTGGTTGACTTTGGTAATGATGCCTTAAGGTGCTTACACGGAGATCGAACAGCAGAAATATTTGAATTAATAACAACAACACTGAAGCTTTTATCTCACTATAGTGGGGTCAGCTATATGAATCCTTTGTCGTCATTGTGCCCTATCTTTAGTCATAATCTCATAATATGTGATTTGAATTTAATCAAATCACAAATTTCAAATAAAAGCAATAAAACTAAATTAATATGGAACAGAAATCTTGCTGCAGTCTAGTTCAGTTTTTTGTTTATGATGGTAAGCTGCTAGCTAGCTATATTTGTGTGAAAAGAATTGCATGCCCTAATTAATTAAGGGCATGAGATTGTGGGACATGATCACATGGGGAGGGTACCTCATGTATTTATTTATTTATTTATTTTAGGTGTTGCTCTCAAGAAAGTAAAGTTGAAAGCAAAATGCTCATGCATGTGATTCTTTGGATCCCCCAACATCTCTTCAATTCTGTTGGATTTCATCTGAAACAAATATCTGTACTCAGGATCAAACATCTCTCTCTCTCTCTCTCTCTCTCTCTCTCTATATATATATATATATATATATATATATATATATATATATATATATATATCTTTCACTACTATAAAGAAATAGTTTGGATTGCATCTACGTCGTTGAAGAAAGCCCAAAAGCCCAAACAGTTAAATCTCCATCGTTCATTTATTTTTGTTTAAAAAACCAAAAATCTCTAGCCCTCCTAAACCTACAGAGAGAAAGAGAGGGAGAGAGGGAGAGAGGAGAGAGAGGGCGGCAAAAGCTAGGCGACGGGAGAGAGAAAAAGTTGGAGTGAGAGAGTCAAGAGGAGAGAGAGACGGGGGAGAGGGGCGGTGAGAGGCGGGGAGGTTACGCAAGAGAGAGGGAGAGATGCTAAATTATAACATTTATATATGTATTTATATATTATATATATTATATCTATTTTATACTATATAATAAAGCTGTTAGGGCGGTGAGAGAGAGAGAGGGAGGGGAGAGAGAAGGGCGGTGATAATTATTTATATATATATTTACGAGCATCTTTGCACGAACGTAGCCTGTGCGAAGATGCTCGTGTGTGTATATATATATATATATTTATAAAACTTTTCATAGTTTATTATGATTGTAGAATTACAAAAGGTAAAATGTAATGCACTCTATTCAACCTAGAGTTATTAGAAATGATAAAATTAATTGAAATATCATAAAATAATTGGGCATATTTGATCATATTTCATCTATATTTCTAAAGTTAAAGGCCACATATTTCAATGTAGAGTCATTACATTTGGTAAAATGGAATATCATAAGATAATTTGATGGATTTTTTAATTTTCAACCATATTTCTCAAGAAATGGGCATTTGTTTAAACTGGGGAAACTTAGGAGATGGTAAATATAATTTCGAAAGATGGAAGGGTGCAACTTATACAAAAGGATTTTGAATGTAACACTAGTAGAAGTTGAGCAATTTCACGCCAACAGTGCAGCACTTTGATGATTATAAGTGTTTTAGTGCACATTACTGAACAGTAACGTTTAGCCACCAAACGGTTTACTCTATTGTCTTTATGGTTTAGGCCGGCGCTAGTGGTGGGAAAATAGATTTTTTAAGGTGTTTGGATGAGGATATTTTTCAAAAGAATTTTTTTAAAGAAATGTATTTTGGGGATTTTTTTAGCAGCCGGTCCAACATGGCTTTTTAAAAAGCGTTTTTCTGCTTTCAGCTTTTCCTCTTATTCAAGGGTTTACAAAAGTCACACCTTGACTATTTGCATCTCTCTTTCTTCTCTCTTGCCATTGCAAATGTTTTCCTCCTATTCACGATTCTTCATCATTCGCTATTTTTGGTTCACGTCGCTGAGTTTTTGTAACCTGATTATTTATGATTTATATAATCTTTACTTATTTATAAGATAAATGATTAGCATAAAACATATTTTATTATTAAAAAAAATGTAAAACATTTTTTTTGAAAAGCACTTAAATGAGTATTTTTCAAAAAAATATATAGCTTCCTCAAAACAACTTTCTGAAAAGCTCCAATATCACACTAATTTCTCACCACTATTTTTTTCACCGCCACCATCGCCCTAAATAGAGCCATTCGAATTTAGCATATATAATTTTGCATTCATAATAACAAAAAACTATGTAATAAAATATAAATAAGTATATTTTAAATAATTATTTACATATACAAATATACAATGTAATAATATATATATATATATATAATTATATTCTACAAATTCGATGGTGTAAATCATTTTACAAATTTCAATCATTTTTCATTAATAATATATAATAAATTTTCATATAATTGGCATGTTATCGCCCGTAGGCTTCAAATCATCAAAAATCATTAACGCTCAACGAAAATTAGTTGAGGGATTAATATCAAATTAATCAATTAATCCAATTTTAAGGTATCTATTTGAAACATTTAAAAATCGAGGAATTAATTATTTCAAATTTAGCCCTAATATTAGAGATTGATTTAAGTATTTTGATATATAAGCAATGACACACGATTACACGGAGTACACACGTACCCAAACGCGGCAGCACACCCGTCATTGGGTGTATTCATGAAAAAAAATTTCGAACCAGATACAAAATTTACTTGAAATTAAGAGGATAATGCACTTTTAAAAAAATACATAAATTAAAATCATTTATAAACATATTATTAGAAAAGGATGAAAATCATGTCAGTATTAAATTAGTCTCTATAAAAATGACAGTTTAAAATTTTAAAAATCAAATTAATATTAACCTGTAATCTCATAAATTGAAATAATTTTAATTATATTAGAAGAATGGATGTTTAAACAAAAAATATTTTCTAATAAATATAGGGATATAGGGTGGTGTTAAAGGCACACCTATAATGGCTATATGCACACCACAAAAATGTTAATTGCGGGTCATCTTGTTAAATGCACACCAACATAAAAAATGAAAATTATTTTGCCATTTCTTATATGTTCTTGAGAGCATTGGGCAACAAAAAATATTTCAAAAATCTTTTGTAATTGAAAACATGAAATCCATTGTTAAATTAAATAATTTTTCTCAACTGTAAATGAAACTTTTGGCGTGCAGAAGAGGAGAAATGGCGACGAAATGACAGTGAAATGGGGACGAAATGGAGCTTCTGGCATGCAGATAATCCATCCAAAGTTGCACGGAATGAAAAGATTGAAAATAAGAACTTGAAGTAATGGAACATTTCAAGAGTTTGGAATGAATCAGAAGATCGGAGAGGAACTACCTAGCCGACGACTAAAATGGTGAATCGGCGATGCGGCGAAATGGCGAGAGACCGAGAACTCCGCCATTGAAATGAAAAATGGCGCACCGGCGATGAGGCGAAGTGGAGTGAGGCGGCGGAAATGGCCAAATGGCGGCGAGCTCAGAGGAGGAAATGACGAACTGGCGGGGAAATGGCGAGAGCGAAATGTTAGAATTTTTTAATCTCGGAAAAGCTCAAATGTATCATATTAGTTCTTTGTTTAAAGACAATATTATTATAAAATATAATATTTATAAAACAATAACTGAAATATATATAATAATATAATATGTAACATTAAATAATAATTAATATAATATATATTCTTAACGTTATAGCTAATTATTATTAATGACATTTATATAAATTTTGTAAATTATAAAACTTCTGTATATAGCTAACGTTCATATATTCTATAATATATATATAAACGTTAATATATAATAACTATTAATATATATAATTAACGTTAAATATAATTTAATGTTTTAACGTTAAATCGTATCATTATTATTAATATTATATTATATAATTAATATAATTAAATGTTTTAAATGCTATAATAATATATGAGATTGATTTTGAGCCTATAAATAGCTCTCAAAATATGAGACAAATACACACAATCTCTCTTTCATCTTCTTCTTCTTTATGCTCTCATATTTTCGATACTACTATATTGCGATTCTACGTTTGCTTCATTCAGTGGAAGTTCAGGTGCTCTGTGCTTCTTCGGTGTCCGCGCACATCGGAGTTTCGGGATCTAGCCGGGTGTTGTACCTTGGAGAAGTGAGCATCGGTTGAAAGTCCTGTCGGAGGGTGGTGCAACTTCTTTAGGGCAGTGATCACACGCCTTACCCAGGCTCGATTTCTAACTTTATGTTTTATAGCATTTTATTCCATAGTTTTTCTAAATAGTTATTTTTCATAACGAGAAATTCTATTAAATATTTAATTTTATTATTTTTATTTCTAAAGGGAAAATAATTAGATATATATTTTGAAAATATAATCTAAATTTACGAGAAAACCTTTTAGGACCATAGATAGAACTTCTACATCATTGCAATTAATTCATTCTGATGTTTGTGACTCAAATCGTCAACCTACTAGAGGTGCAAATAAGTATTTTGTAATCTTCATAGATGATTTTACAAAATATTGTTACATTTACTTATTAAAAACTAAAGATGAAGTTTTTACCTATTTTAAAATTTTTAAAGCAGAAGTAGAAAATCAAATGGGTTCCACCATCAAAACTCTTAGATCCGATCGAGGTGGAGAATATACTTCTCATGATTTAACCAAATTCTGCCAAGAATATGGGATTGTTCATCAAGTTACCGCTCCTTATTCACCTCAATCAAATGGAGTAGCCGAGCGTAAAAACCGAACTCTTATGAATATGGTCAATGCTATGCTAGGAGAGTCTGGTGCCCCAGAAAATTTATGGGGAGAAGCTCTACTAACTTCATGTTATGTATTTTGAAGATAAATTTCCATTCAAAGAAAAGATCATATCTCAACCTTCTAGTAGTCATATTTCATCTTTACCAAATTCTGATTTAATAAAAGATTTAGAACCTAGGAGGAGTAAGAGGATTAGATCCGAGAAATCTTTTGGAGAAGATTTTTACACTTTCTTAGTTGAAGGAGATCCTAATACATTTGACGAAGCCATGAACTCTTCAGATGCTCCTTTTTGGAAAGAAGCTATAGATGTTGAAATGACATCTATTTTAGGAAATCACACTTGGATTTTAACCGACTTACCTCCTGGTAATAAAGCAATAGGTTGTAGATGGATCTTTAAGAAAAAACTCAAACCTGATGGCTCTATTGAGAAATACAAAGCTCGGTTGGTGGCTAAAGGATATTCTCAGAAACAAGGAATAGATTATCTTGACACATACGCTCCGGTAGCTAGGATTACCTCTCTCCGTGTCTTGATTGCATTAGCCTCGATCCATAAAATGAGTATTCATCAAATGGATGTTAAAACTGCTTTTCTACATGGTGATTTAGAAGAAGAGATTTATATGACTCAACCGGAAGGTTTCATTGATAAAAATCAAGAGCATAAAGTTTGTAAATTAGTCAAGTCACTTTATGGATTAAAGCAAGCTCCTAAACAATGGCATCAAAAGTTTGATTCTGTTATCACATCTTTTGGATTTTTATCTAATGAATTTGATAAATGTATTTATGCAAAACAAGATAATATTGATATCGCATTACTTTGTTTATATGTAGATGATATTCTGATTTTTGGGACATCTTTACAAATAATAGAAGAGATCAAAATTTTCTTATCATCCAAATTTGATATGAAAGATTTAGGAGAATCGAACATTATCCTAGGAATGAAATTAACTAAAAATGATACTTGTGTATCGTTATCTCTTTCTCATTCTATAGAAAAAATGTTGCATAAATTTAATTTATTTGATTCTACTCCTGCCGCAACACCTTTTGATCCTAGTATCAAACTTTTTAAAAATATAGGAGAACCCGTAGATCAACATAGATATGCTCAGATGATTGGATCTTTACTTTATATAGCAAACCGGACTAGACCTGATATTTCCTACGCGGTAGGTAGATTAAGTAGATACACTAGCAATCCTAGTAGTGAGCATTGGATAGCACTGACTAGAATTTTTAAGTATCTTCGTGGCACTCTTGATTATCATCTTGTTTATACGGGATTTCCTGAAGTTCTTGAAGGGTATTCCGATGCAAATTGGGTAACAGATTCATTAGATGTAAAATCTACAACGGGTTATGTTTTTATTTTAGGAGGAGCTGCCATTTCATGGGCCTCCATAAAACAAACTGTGATTTCAAGAAGCACAATGGAATCCGAACTTATAGCGTTAGACACTACATGTACCGAAGCAGAATGGCTCAAAAATTTACTTTCTGAAATTCCACTAATTGCAAAACCTTTACCCGCTATTTCTTTGCATTGCGATAATAAATCTGTTATTGATTTAACTGGTTCTAATATTTCTAATTCAAAAATGAATAAGTTTATGAGAATCAGGTACAAGTCCGTGAAGCAAAGAAGGAAGAATGTGATATCACTAAATTATGTAAAGTCAGAATTAAATCTGGCTGATAATCTCACAAAAGGTTTGTCCCGAAATGAGATAATCAAATCATCGAGGGGAATGGGGCTTAAGCCCACATAATTCTGCTACCAATAGTGGATACCCAACCTATGTGATTGGAGATCCCATGAATTAGGTTCAATGTGGTAGAAACGAAACTATTGATGTGGCCAAGTGAGGAGCACAAATTAGAGAAGATAGATGTATCTTTCTCTCCCCAATCCTATGATGAAAGTGCTCCACGTAACGATATAGGTTGTGACTCATAGTCCTTAATGGTTGTCAAAAGCATATTTTTGTGAGATATGTGTTACGAATATCTTTTGAGACACCACCTATGTGGGGGTAGTCGTGAGGCCGCGACTTTGGGATTCGGGCTGAGCCCTAATAACCTCCATGGAAATCAAGGGATGCGCATGGCCATTAAAGCGCCCACCGCCATAACCCAAAGAATGACCAATCTAGTGTGTGCTTATTTTATCTATTGGTCAAAAGAATATAATTCAAGGCTTCTAGCACATTATGTTCTTCAATAGAGACGATAAGTACTAAGTATAGGTTCAAGGTAACCATTCCACCTATACCCATTGCATTAGATATAACTGGATGAAGCAAATATTTATGCATTTATTTATTTATCTTTATTATTTTATTTAAAATTGTTCGATATATTTTCGCTTTTGTGGGGGATTGTTAGAATTTTTTAATCTCCTCATAAAGGGAAAAGCTCAAATGTATCATATTAGTTCTTTGTTTAAAGACAATATTATTATAAAATATAATATTTATAAAACAATAACTGAAATATATATAATAATATAATATGTAACATTAAATAATAATTAATATAATATATATTCTTAACGTTATAGCTAATTATTATTAATGACATTTATATAAATTTTGTAAATTATAAAACTTCTGTATATAGCTAACGTTCATATATTCTATAATATATATATATAAACGTTAATATATAATAACTATTAATATATATTGTACAACCCCCATATCCATCGAGTAGGTTGCCACGACCCAGGAGGGCATCGGGGCCGCGTCTGTAGTATGATCCAGGACAGGGAGAAAGGAGGGAGAGCGGTAGAGGCAAAAACCTCCTGCTCACCCAGCTGGAGTAAGAGGTAAGTGAGGGGGAGAGAGGAGGAGGGGCGGGTGCCCCCCTCTCTCGCCCTCGCCCCGCTAGGGGCGAGAGGGGAGGGGCGGGTGCCCCCCTCTCGCCGCACCCAGCTAGGGGCGAGAGGGGAGGGGCGGGTGCCCCCCCCCCCCCTCTCGCCCTCGCCCCGCTAGGGGCGAGAGGGGAGGGGCGGGTGCCCCCCTCTCGCCGCACCCAGCTAGGGGCGAGAGGGGAGGGGCGGGTGCCCCCCCCCCCCCCCCCTCTCGCCCTCGCCCAACTAGGGGCGAGAGGGGAGCGGCGGGTGCCCCCCCTCTCGCCCGCACCCAGCCAGGGGCGAGTGGAGGAGGGGGGCCGACCCCCTCCCTCGCCCCCGACCCTGGTAAGGGGGAAGACCTTTGGTCTCGCCCCAACCCAGCAAGGAGGCTCGCCGAGCTCCGCGAGGTACCCCAGTTAGGGGGCTCGCCGAGACCAGCAGGGTGCTCGCCGAGACCCGCGAGGTACCCCAGTTAGGGGGCTCGCCGAGACCAGTTAGGGTGCTCGCCGAGACCCGCGAGGTACCCAAGTTAGGGGGCTCGCCGAGACCAGCAGGGTGCTCGCCGAGACCCGCGAGGTACCCCAGTTAGGGGGCTCGCCGAGACCAGTTAGGGTGCTCGCCGAGACTCGCGAGGTACCCCAGTTAGGGGGCTCGCCGAGACCAGCAGGGTGCTCGCCGAGACCCGCGAGGTACCCAAGTTAGGGGGCTCGCCGAGACCAGCAGGGTGCTCGCCGAGACCCGCGAGGTACCCCCTCTCGCCCAGTTCCGGGGGGAGGGGTCGGTCTGCGTTTAGCGTTCCAGAACAGCGGGATTTGGCTATCTGCAGGCCAAATCCGGGGGCATTTTGGTAACTTCGCAGGCAGTTTTTGGTTATTCGCAGCCCAAATCAGAAATCCTATAAATAGGACCAAGGGGGCACCATTTGGAGGGATCTCATTCTTAGGTATCTCTCTCCTCTCTCTCCCTCCTCAGCAAGTCTCTCTAGAGAGGGTGAGGAGAGGCTCCAGTGGTGCCCAGGCTTAGTAGTGGCTTGGGAGGGGAAGTTCCAAGGGGACTTCCGGGTATGTGGCGGGACCTCCCCACTAAGCCCTTGGTCTGTTTCCAAATCTAAGTGCTCTTGCCTAGAGAGTTGGCTCGAGGGAAGTAGGTGTGAGACCACCCCTTCTTAGGGACCCCGAACTCCACAGAGACCAAGTCTTGTCCTCAAGATTTCGGTTTCAACATTTTGGTGCGGTGAGCGTGGAGAGTGGTCAGCACAGAAGTCCTTGAGCCAAATCTCATGACAGGAGACCTCGGAGGAGGAGACGATGAGGGGTCTCACATCCCAAGTGAGGTGGTAGGAAGGGGAGAGTTCATGACGGCCATCAAGGGAATCATGGAGCTACTCCAAGGCATCTCCAGGGGAGGTGACTGCTCGGCTCCCTCCCCCCAGACACCGCCTTCTGGGGCGCAAGGAGTGCTCGCCCAGGGGGGGTCAGGAGAGGTTGCCCCAGGTGGTCGGCCAGGCAAGGAGCCAGTGACTGAGAATGGCGAGCGAGACCTCGCCGGGCGAGTGCTTTTTCCCAGCCCGGCGAGTGGGGTCTCGCTCGGAGCAGGAGTCGCGCGAGCGGAGCTCGCGAAGCCGGCGAGTGGGGGGTCACCCTTTAGCGAGCTGATCATCTCGGCTCCCATCCCGGAAGGCTTCAAGGAGCCCAACATGACTTTCTATACCGGGAAGGATGATCCCGTCCAGCACCTACAGTGGTTCGAGGATACCGTCTCCATCAGGCCCATGACGGACGCGTTCAAGTGTCGTCTCTTCGCCACCACCCTGAGGGACAAAGCTAGGGACTGGTTCCACCAGCTCCCGGTTGGCTCCATTTACAGCTTTGATGACTTGGGCCGAAGCTTCCAGCTACGCTTCTCCACATCCAAGAAGAGGAAGAAGAATGCTGAGTCCATCTTCCTGGTCAAGCAGAGGCACGAGGAGACGTTGGCCCAGTACATGGACAGATTCCAGGAGGAGATCCTGAACATCCAGGAGGTGCCAGGGTATGCCCTCCAGATGGCTTTCACCGTAGGGCTACGAGAGAGCCTCTTCAAAATGCGCCTAACTAGGAAGCCTCCCCTGTCCTTTGAGGACCTGATGGAAAAAGCTGCAAAGGAGATAGCCACTGAGGCGGCGAACCCGGGGCTGGCAAAGAAGTTGGCAAAGCTGGTGGAGGTCGAGCCAAGAGAGCAAGGTGGCCTCAGGCAGCAGGAAGGAAGGAGGAGGGAAGAGCAGAGGGGTCAAGGGTACCAGGGACCCCAGGGGGGTCAGGAGAAAGGGAGGGGTCTCGCCCAAGGAGGGGGAAACTTCTACGGAGGCCAAGGGAGGCCCAACCCTCCTCCTTGGAGGCAGGCCCCTAGGCAGCTCCTACCCCCACCAGCTCAAGCTATGGCGATTCGAAGAGGAGGAGGAGTGGAAGCAAGAGACATCCCAGCCCGTAGGAGAAGGGGGGGAAGAGCGGTGCCATACTGCGACTACCACCAAGCAGAGGGGCATGCAACAACTACATGCCCAGAGTTCTTGGAGGTGAGAGAGGCGAGAGGTCAGACACAACAGCAGCCGCCGGTGCGGATTGAAGAAGTCCCACCTGGAGCAGTAGTGGACGACGACATCTGCGAGGACCGAACTGACATAGGAGCCAAAGGACGGGTCGCGGTGATCCACGGGGGGGTAGGGATCGAGGCCACCCGTAAGGCAAGCCTCCACGCCGTATATCGACGCAGCGTCGCTTCAACGTCACAGGACCCACCTCCCGAGGAGAGAATCACTTTCTCAAGCAAGGACATGCCAGATAACGAGGATCCATTCTGTGATGCGCTAGTCATTCAGACAGCCATCGAAGGTTACACTGTCTCTCGGATCCTCGTTGACAACGGGAGCTCTGTCAACGTCATTTTCAAGAAGGCATTTGACGAGTTGAAGGTGGAGCCAAGGAGGGTGCTGGCCTCAGATGGGCCCTTGTTTGGATTCTCCGGGGAAAGGAAAGAGGTGGAGGGTGGAGTTGGACTCCAAGTGACGATGGGGGGAGGCTCAAGGAACTGTCGGTTCGTCATAGTTGACGCTCCTAGCAGTTACAATGCCATCTTCGGAAGACCCCTCATCAGCGCCTTCCGATGCGTACCATCATCCTTCCACCAATGCCTCAAGCTCAACGCTGGAGGAATCCAAGTCAGGATCCGCGGAGACCCCAGGATGGCGAGGCACTGCTACGTCACAGCCGTCAACAGTATCTCTTGGCAAGCAGGGGCGGAGGAGATGGAGAAGATCATGGAAAGCATGAGCAGGATGGGAGTGGCAGGAGGAGAAGAGGAATGATCATCTCGCGCAAGCAGCCTGAGAGGCGAGTGTCATGGGGGGGTATGTTGTGTTTTTTGTTTTTTGTTGTTTTCCTTTGTAACAAGCTCTACCCCTCGCTAGTTAGGCCAGGAGGTTTTTGACAAGGGAAATCCCCCCATTAGATGGATGAGTTATTTTGCTTATATGATGAGTAAGTTGCCATCGAGATGTCCTCCTCACTCCAGGCTCTCACTAGCTGGGTGGGTCGAATGATCCTCGGGAAGAAGAGCTTGCCATCGAGATGTCCTCCTCACTCCAGGCTCTCACTAGCTGGGTGGGTCGAATGATCCTCGGATGGGTAAGTTCAACACCGAGATGTCCTCCTCACTCCAGGCTCTCACTAGCTGGGTGGGTCGAATGATCCTCAGGAAGAAGAGCTTGCCATCGAGATGTCCTCCTCACTCCAGGCTCTCACTAGCTGGGTGGGTCGAATGATCCTCGGATGGGTAGGTTCAACACCGAGATGTCCTCCTCACTCCAGGCTCTCACTAGCTGGGTGGGTCGAATGATCCTCGGATGGGTAGGTTCAACGCCGAGATGTCCTCCTCACTCCAGGCTCTCACTAGCTGGGTGGGTCGAATGATCCTCGGGAAGAAGAGCTTGCCATCGAGATGTCCTCCTCACTCCAGGCTCTCACTAGCTGGGTGGGTCGAATGATCCTCGGATGGGTAGGTTCAACACCGAGATGTCCTCCTCACTCCAGGCTCTCACTAGCTGGGTGGGTCGAATGATCCTCAGGAAGAAGAGCTTGCCATCGAGATGTCCTCCTCACTCCAGGCTCTCACTCGCTGGGTGGGTCGAATGATCCTCGGATGGGTAGGTTCAACACCGAGATGTCCTCCTCACTCCAGACTCTCACTAGCTGGGTGGGTCGAATGATCCTCGGGAAGAAGAGCTTGCCATCGAGATGTCCTCCTCACTCCAGGCTCTTACTAGCTGGGTGGGTCGAATGATCCTCGGATGGGTAGGTTCAACACCGAGATGTCCTCCTCACTCTAGGCTCTCACTAGCTGGGTGGGTCGAATGATCCTCGGGAAGAAGAGCTTGCCATCGAGATGTCCTCCTCACTCCAGGCTCTCACTAGCTGGGTGGGTCGAATGATCCTCGGATGGGTAGGTTCAACACCGAAATGTCCTCCTCACTCCAGGCTCTCACTAGCTGGGTGGGTCGAATGATCCTCGGATGGGTAGGTTCAACGCCGAGATTTCCTCCTCACTCCAGGCTCTCACTAGCTGGGTGAGCCGAATATGCCTCGGGGGGGAGGTTCTGCCCCCCTCGATGGATATTTGGGCTTGGACTTTTCTTTCCGAGGTTGTGCCAACCTCGCAAAGAGCGGGGATTGTGTACAACCCCCATATCCATCGAGTAGGTTGCCACGACCCAGGAGGGCATCGGGGCCGCGTCTGTAGTATGATCCAGGACAGGGAGAAAGGAGGGAGAGCGGTAGAGGCAAAAATCTCCTGCTCACCCAGCTGGAGTAAGAGGTAAGTGAGGGGGAGAGAGGAGGAGGGGCGGGTGCCCCCCTCTCTCGCCCTCGCCCCGCTAGGGGCGAGAGGGGAGGGGCGGGTGCCCCCCTCTCGCCGCACCCAGCTAGGGGCGAGAGGGGAGGGGCGGGTGCCCCCCCCCCTCTCGCCCTCGCCCAACTAGGGGCGAGAGGGGAGGGGCGGGTGCCCCCCCTCTCGCCCGCACCCAGCCAGGGGCGAGTGGAGGAGGGGGGCCGACCCCCTCTCTCGCCCCCGACCCTGGTAAGGGGGAAGACCCTTGGTCTCGCCCCAACCCAGCAAGGAGGCTCGCCGAGCTCCGCGAGGTACCCCAGTTAGGGGGCTCGCCGAGACCAGCAGGGTGCTCGCCGAGACCCGCGAGGTACCCCAGTTAGGGGGCTCGCCGAGACCAGTTAGGGTGCTCGCCGAGACCCGCGAGGTACCCAAGTTAGGGGGCTCGCCGAGACCAGCAGGGTGCTCGCCGAGACCCGCGAGGTACCCCAGTTAGGGGGCTCGGCGAGACCAGTTAGGGTGCTCGCCGAGACTCGCGAGGTACCCCAGTTAGGGGGCTCGCCGAGACCAGCAGGGTGCTCGCCGAGACCCGCGAGGTACCCAAGTTAGGGGGCTCGCCGAGACCAGCAGGGTGCTCGCCGAGACCCGCGAGGTACCCCCTCTCGCCCAGTTCCGGGGGGAGGGGTCGGTATGCGTTTAGCGTTCCAGAACAGCGGGATTTGGCTATCTGCAGGCCAAATCCGGGGGCATTTTGGTAACTTCGCAGACAGTTTTTGGTTATTCGCAGCCCAAATCAGAAATCCTATAAATAGGACCAAGGGGGCACCATTTGGAGGGATCTCATTCTTAGGTAGCTCTCTCCTCTCTCTCCCTCCTCAGCAAGTCTCTCTAGAGAGGGTGAGGAGAGGCTCCAGTGGTGCCCAGGCTTAGTAGTGGCTTGGGAGGGGAAGTTCCAAGGGGACTTCCGGGTATGTGGCGGGACCTCCCCACTAAGCCCTTGGTCTGTTTCCAAATCTAAGTGCTCTTGCCTAGAGAGTTGGCTCGAGGGAAGTAGGTGTGAGACCACCCCTTCTTAGGGACCCCGAACTCCACAAAGACCAAGTCTTGTCCTCAAGATTTCGGTTTCAACATATATAATTAACGTTAAATATAATTTAATGTTTTAACGTTAAATCGTATCATTATTATTAATATTATATTATATAATTAATATAATTAAATGTTTTAAATACTATAATAAATTATGAGATTGATTTTGAGCCTATAAATAGCTCTCAAAATATGAGACAAATACATACAATCTCTCTTTCATCTTCTTCTTCTTTATGCTCTCATATTTTCGATACTACTATATTGCGATTCTACGTTTGCTTCATCCAGTGGAAGTTCGGGTGCTCTGTGCTTCTTCGGTGTCCGCGCACATCGGAGTTTCGGGATCTAGCCGGGTGTTGTACCTTGGAGAAGTGAGCATCGGTTGAAAGTCCTGCCGGAGGGTGGTGCAACTTCTTTAGGGCAGTGATCACACGGTTTACCCAGGCTCAATTTCTAACTTTATGTTTTATAGCATTTTATTCCATAGTTTTTCTAAATAGTTATTTTTCATAACGAGAAATTCTATTAAATATTTAATTTTATTATTTTTATTTCTAAAGGGAAAATAATTAGATATATATTTTGAAAATATAATCAAAATATCTAACACGAAACACATAATTGCGGAAATGAGAGAGGCGAAATGAAAATTAGGGGTTTATCGGGCCCTGCCTTTAACATTCGATTTCAGCGGAATAGCCTGGTGTTTTAATTTTTGATTTGGTGTGCATATAGCCATTATAGGTGTGCCTTTAACACCACCCTATATATATATATTCCTACTATAACGTTGATATATTGGTGGGGAAAACATAGAGTGGGCCCCAGCACGGCAAAGCAGGCTCGGTTTGCTCGCCTCTGCCCGATTTCTGACAGGGCTACCCCCTGAGGTTAAGTCCAATCCCTCCACTATCAACTCTCCACCATTAAAATTCACTCAGATAGTGAATAGATAAGAACAAGAGAATCAAATCGAATCGTACTATTATATCCCCCCTCCCTCACTCTCTCTCATCACCATTAAAACTTAAATAAAAAAACATTAAAATAATAATTAATCAAAATTCAAAGCCCTCTGCTACTCTCCCAGCCCCGGAATTGTTTTTGCAAATGGATTAATTCTTTTCTCTAAATCATATTTTTAAATTTTAAGTAATGATAATTTTACAATCATGTTGAATACTCATTTATTCACGTTTTGATGACTTATGAAAAAATTTAGTCCTAAAAATATATTCAGACTGAAAATTACAATTGAAAAATGAATTGTTCGGACATTTTACCGACTGTAATTTTTAAAAGTTATCAGAATATGAATAAAAAATTACTTAAAATAATTGTAAAAATATCATCATTTATATTCATTATTTAAAGGAACAAAACAATTCATTTGCACATGGAGAATTGTGCTATTTTTTGGTCACCAAATTAGCTGGATAAAATTACATGGACACTCAATAAATCGCAAACAAATCGCAAATAAGTGGGATCCATAAGGTTGTATGTGAGAATGAGATTTTTTTCTACCTAGGGTTACGTGTTTGCTGTTAAAAATCCCCTTCTCACAGTTTGCGATTTGTTTGCGATTTATTGAGTGCCTGTAGTTTCGTCCAAATTACCTCTCCTCTCATCCACAATAAATTCTTCTAAAAAAAACATTAAAATAATAATTAATCAAAATCCAAAGCCCTCTACTCCTCTCCCCGGCCCCAAGCCCAGAAATTTTTTGGGTCAGTCAACTTCCCCACAAAAAAATGATTTTAAATACAAAATTTAGGATTTTTATAAAATAAATTACCAAATATTAATTAGGATATTTTTAAGGTATTTTTAATATCTATTTACCTATAAAAAAATTAATTTAAAAAAAAACGGCCAGATATCGCGCCCTTTAAAATCTGACCGAATATCAATTTTTTATTTTATTTTTAATCTCGAATTCCGCTGACGGTCTGATAATTAATCGGACGAACCAAATCCAGAAGAGTTCATAAGTTGGGTTAATTGCTTTCTTCTCTGCCATCCAAGATGGTTTCCTATTTTTATGATTTCCTGTTTTTTGGCTTTTTTTTTAGGATCTCCTTTTTTAGACTTTAGGAACCTAAGGCTATAAATATGATTAGTCACCCTCTAAAAATAGCCACCCTCTCTCTCTCCCCCTTTTTCTTCTCTTTAGTGCGCTCGAGTCTCAAGTCTTTCGCCGGTTTTGGAGGAGTGTTGAGGAGAATCGTGGTCAGATTCGGCTTGAATTTTCTCTCCGGTGGTGGCGTTGGTCTCCGGTGGTGGTGCGGTCGGACGTCGGACTTCGACGTCGAAGGTTCCTGCGAACCTTGTGCGTCCGCTAGGCGGATTGCAGTCTAGATTTATTACTCACCTGCGGATCTTGCGTGTCCGACGCATCCTCAGTGTTTTCATCGGACCGTCATCTTCTCCCATTTTTCACGTATTTGCATTTGTATTATTAAATTATATATATTTTTGCGGTTGTGCTGTGTGCTTGCATACCTTTGTTCATTATAGCAGTGTCTGTATATTGTACCTGATTTTACAACACACGCTCGAGACACTAGCATCCCTCGAGTCTCTTTCTGCTTTCCCGCACACTCTCTCTCTCTCTCTCTCTCCCTCCAAATATCCTTAAATCAACCTCACAGGCTTTACTTACACCACCACACACATACTTATATCTATATATATATATTGGTTACATGCGCACGCCCCTCACTTTCACTTCTTCGTCTCTCTGCTCTGAAAACGAATCCTGCCATGAAAAAGTCCATCGAAATCCCGGACTGCGACTACCCAAACGAGCCAGTTTTAGTAACTCCCGACGGCCAAACTCCGAAGCACACCCTCTACCTCTCCAACATCGACGACCAGAGATTTCTAAGGTTCTCCATCAAGTATCTCTACCTCTACAACAGATCCGTTCCGCCGGCGGCTCTCCGGGCTTCGCTTTCCGCTCTGCTCCGGGACTACTATCCCTTGGCTGGGAGGCTGAGGGCCGTCGCCGGCGATTCCGAGAAGCTCGAGCTGGACTGTAATGGCGAGGGGGCTCTGTTCGCCGAGGCCTCCGCCGCCATCTCCGTCGACGAGTTTCTCGAGGGCTCTCACACGCCCAACAGGTCATGGCGGAAGCTCCTCTACAGGCTCGACTCTCAGACCTTCATTACCATTCCTCCTCTTCTCATCCAGGTTCCCCCATTCTCTCTCAAACATAAATTTTAATTTTATTTTTAATGAGTGATTAATATCTTATTAGAACATAATATCGGTTAGAATTTCATGATTAGGACAAATGTAATTGCGATTATGTCCACATCTACGAATTTTGGCACATTCCTTAGTTGGTAACCCACTCACTATTGCATTTTAATTTAATTATTAAGAAAAAAGCAGTCCATTGATATTTGCAGTCCAAAGAATTTAGGACTGTGAATAGTTTAAGCTCTAAATCATATTTTAAGTATAAAAAATATAAATTTTGGTATTTTTAGAATCATTTTATGTATCCGTGGCTCACATTATGGTGATATGTGAAAAAATCGGATCAGATTTTTTTTTATCCGAAATAATTCGACTTGAAAAATCCGACTGAATCAAAAAAAAATCCAGTTGTCTTTTTTTTTTTCCAGATTTTTTTACTATGGACAAATCTGTATTTAAAATAATTATAAAACTACCGTAATCCATATTTTGCAAAAAAAAAAGTAATAAAGTGTGATTCATAGAAAATAAAAAAAATCTCCTTGAATGACATCTCACTGAACATTCACGAGCAATTTTAATAAAAAAGACCAAAAATATCATTTTTAGCCCTCATTTTCATAAACAGAGGCATAATTAAAGGTTTCAAATTTAAAAATTAAAAGCTATTCGACGAAAAGTAATTAGGCAGTGAGGAGGTGGGTGGCTGTTTCCTATTCCTTTCATGAGAACGACTCGTCTTCTTCGCCATGATGAATCATCCATAAAGAGCTTTTTAATTTTTTTTTCAAGCTTCCCCACCTCTCTTCCCCGCCATTGGCCTTCTTCCAAACCGTGATCACAATCATATTCCTATCATCAATCCAATCTCCCCTCATCTTGTCGGCCCTTATGATCCAATCAAGCTTCTGTAGTAATAGTCAATTCTCTTCTTTACAGCACAAGAGATTATCAAAACAGACTAATCATGGTGTTTCCGATATGCAGGTGACTCATCTTCGCTGCGGCGGCATGATCCTCTGCACTGCGATCAGCCACAGCCTCCTCGACGGGATTGGAACCGCGCAATTCCTTCAAGCCTGGGCGCAAATCACCTCGAAGCCGAATTCTTCGCTTCCGATCCACCCTTTCCATGGCCGGCATATGCTGAAACCGAGAATTCCTCTGCAAATAACCTCCCAGCATTCAGAATTCACTCGCCCTGTTTCACAGCAGCCCGCATCTTCGCTGCTCCACGATCAGTTCCTGCGATGCGAAGAGCTTGTCCCAGTCTCTGTAACATTCACACCCTCCCAGATTCTTCAGCTGAAGAAGCTATGCGTCCCTTCCCTCAAATGCACCTCCTTCGAAGCCCTCGCCGCGCACGTGTGGAGATCATGGGCGGTGGCGCTCGACCTGCCGTTTTCGCTCAGGGTGAAGCTTCTGTTCTCGGTGAACGCGAGAGGTCGGCTGAAGCCTGAGCTTCCGAAGGGGTTCTATGGCAATGGGTTTGTGCTGGGATGCGCGGAGAGCACGGTGGAGGAGCTGGTGGGATCGAACGAGCGTTATGGTGTGGAGCTGGTGAAGGAGGCGAAGGAGAGCGTGAGCGATGAGCGGGTGAGATCTTTGATTGACTTGATAGAGGAGAAAAGGGGCAGTCCTGATCTGTCGGCCAGCCTGGTGATTTCTCAGTGGTCGAAGCTGGGGCTGGAAGAGCTGGATTTTGGAGAGGGCAGGCCTCTGCACATGGGCTCTCTTGCGAGCGAGATTTACTGTTTGTTCTTGCCGGTGGTCGGAGATTTCCATGCCTTCACCGTTCTGATGTCGGTGCCGGAGAAGGTTGCTGAGAAGTTCGAACAATTCCTCAAGGTGTATTAAGTTGAAAGAGCCGGAAAGGATTGTGAGGCTCTTTTACTGTGTAATCGAGAGAGAGAGAGAGAGAGAGAGAGAGAGAGAGAGAGAGAGAGAGAGAGAGAGAGAGAGAGAGAGAGAGAGGCGCTAGTTCGGGATTTTCGTTTTCATTAGGAATGTGTTGTTGGCTTTGGTTCTGATTCTAATTTTCTTCTCTTGTTTTAGTTTAAAATCCAGTAATGACCGTTGCCCGTTTGAAATCCAGTTATGACCGTTGCCCGTTTGAAATCCAGTGTGCCAGTTCTTTTAATCCAGAGTGCCAATTTCCAATGGCTTGTGGAAATAAATAGCCGCTCAGCCAATCCGCAGCTTCGACGTCTTTCACCCCGCCGTCCCTCTTCATTCCCCACCGCTCCATTGGCAACGCTCTAATTCCCATCGATCTTAACTCTCGCAACCGAAACAAACAAACACAAAATCTCATGGCAGCGACTGCCACAATATTTTTACTGGTGGAACGCAGTCTAAAGATATTGTGCTCCGCGGAGCATATAATTTCTCCAAGTAAAGTTGGAAGACTGAAAGCTAGAGAAATAGCCTGAAAGAGGAGAATATTTTAAGCTATGTTAATATGAAACACAATGAAGAGAAAAAATGTATCTTAGTTGTTTTGTTTGACTATGGGTGGAAGAGAATCAATCAACTAAATAATATGTTGGATGAAAAACCGCTAACATAAGTTTTCTTTAAAGTTGACAGAATTCAAACAAACCCAAGCCTGAATCCGATGGTACCGTGTGTGCGAATAAGCACCCATGTAGTTCATAATTTGTGGATATGTTTCTATCAACATAATAATAATAGAAGATGAACAAAATTTAGGATATACCTAAAAGTTACCCAACAAACTATGTGGGACTAAAAATGCATGAAATTGGAGTTGAATGTTTAATTCCAACTCCGTTGTCTGTTTTGTGCTTTTGAGGGGCAAAGTTGGAATTCATTTTGAACTAAAATTAGTTATTTCTAATTCATATAAGAATTAGATAATCTCGACTATATCCAGACTATGATTCGCATGCACGAATATATGTGAACGTTATTTGTATTAATAAAAGATGCTTTCTGAGTTTAAATTGAAAATATGCTTTTGCAGACCAATCAACATTTGCACAATTTGTTGCATATTCTCATTATCCCGATATTGCTCGTGGTGACGGCTCATCCATCCAACCGCGCAATCTCCAATGATTATCGTCGAAATAATAGGATTAATCAATTCCATTCCTGCATGTTTAGTTTCATTGTCTAGCCGGACAACGAAATTTTCATTTACCGGAAAGGTAGAATTAATCTCAATCTTGAAATCAATTACAATTCTGTCGAAACTAGCAGAACCTTAGGTGAGTTTATTAGTTTGTATTTTATGATCTCTTCTGAAAGATTTTTGTTGTTTGTGGCAACCGCCAAATCAAAATATAAAAACTAGCTCCAATAAGAGATCGGTCTAAACTTCGGCATCCCGGGGCGGCTCCGGCGATGGATCAAATGCCGCTGGGTCATGGAATGCCCTAAATAGTCATAACGCGACCCAATCCACCGGTTCAGCGGCTGAACCGTGGTTCAGCGGCTGAACCGTGGTTCAGCGGCTGAACCGTGGTTCAGCGGCTGAACCGTCCGGTCCACGGAATATGATATAAGTTGTGCTTGTATGGGAGTTCTATTGTAATTGTATACAATTATTCTCCTTAAATTCTTGAATTTATTAAACAAGACAATAAGAATTCACACTTTATTAACTTTTAATCCGATGAGATTGATTCTAACTAAAACTTTAATTGAATTTTTTAAAGTATATTCATCTAATTATTTGATGAAAATTAATGCATTGAAATTTATATTTATTCTTTATGCAATTATATGTATTTTTAATAAAAAATAAAGTGTTTATAAAAAGAAAATCCAAGCCCTGAAGTTTAGACGAGCATCAATTATTGCTTAAATCAAAATTATAAGAAGATAATGACTAATGAAGATTGATGTGCATTTTGGCATATGACCTCCAAATAGTTGATTCACGCCAATGCTGTAGATTTATTTTGTGCGACAAAATTCTCCATCAAATGAGGCCACAACCTGGCCGCAATCCCGTGCTCGTAAACGCCAGCGGAAAAAATTATGTTTGTTGCGGTCACTCAACACTCTCGCTGATTGGTAGAATACAACTGTCCTAGCTCAAGAGAGGATCGTACTCGCAAACTGTCAAAAGTTAAAAGTTTAGACTCTTTCTCTTCTCATGGCCGCCCCCCTTCTTCCACCGGATTCGGCCGCCAAGCCTGAGTAAGAGGGTGAACACGTTTGGTCCAGACAGGTTCGGGACGGTGCGGTCTCGTTCTCGTTCGATCCCTTCAATTAATTATCTTTGGGGTCAAACGGACTCTGAATCGGACAAAAATAGGTGTGTTGGAACCGTCTTGCCGATGAAGTCCCGCGTCAATCTAAAATTCCTGTTTCGATCGCGTTGCATTTTTAGGTGCACTCAACAATGTTATATTTGCTAATTAAGGGACTGTTTTAGAGAGCAATTCCGATCGGAGATTTTTCGGTTAAAGATAAAAGAAGAAACGCAAACCAATTTACTTGGAGATTCTCAACATGTCACCTTCATATTGTTGGAATTGGGCATAAAATTTACTTAGAAGGTTATTTAAATGGTCAAAAAATAATAATATATAAATTATTTTCAAAATCTCACTGAAATAATAATATTTGTTTTGCTGTTAACCGCAAACCAATTTCAGCTATGTGCAAACCAAATTCAATTACAAATGAGTGATGTTAAGTGCAAATCAATTTTAGCTACGTGCAAATCATTATTTTGTGTAGCAGTACGATGCAACCCTCCCCTCTCCTCCCGGCGATCATCCTCTACACGTACTTCGCCACCTCATAACTCTTCTATCGCCACCGACGTAATGTCGTCGATGAACTCGGCGAAGAGCACGGAGAATATGATGTAACAACTCAGATTTTTTTTAACAAAAAAAGAAAGAAAAAAAGAAAGGGGAGTTATAGTTTTGCTAGCCGCACTCCTCCCCCCTTTAATTAGCCCTCTGTTAGGGCTTCAGCTTATCGCAAGTCCCACTCGCGATTTCCGTCTGCCGTTCGTCTCGCGAGCCCTTGTGCGCTCCCGTCTCGCGCAGCCTCCGCGCCTGGTGCTCCTCCTCCTGCCGGCGCCGCCGCCTGCTGCTCCTCTTCCTCTCGTCCGGGGGGTGGGCGACTGTTTCTCCAGCCTCCTTGAGGGAAGTCGGCAGCCCCTTCCTCTTTCCCCCTTGCTTCTCCAAGGCCGGCAGTTCTCCCCCCCCCCCCCCCCCCCCCCCCCCCTCCAGCACTCCCTCTCCTCCAAGGGGTCGGCAGCCTCCTGCTCTTCCTCCTCTAGGGTCGGCAGCAGCTTTTCCTTCTCCTTCTTGAAGGGCTGACAATCCTTGTCTTCCTCCTGGGGGCCGGCAGCAACCAGCACCCCTTCCCTCTAGCAGCAAGGCCTCCTCCTTCTCGTGGTCAGCATCAATTTCTTCCTCCGGCAGCCATCTTCCTCTCCGTTTGGGCCAGTGTTTGCGAGATGTTCCTCCTTGGGCTTGGTTTTGGCCTCCTTGGGTAAGGAATTTCTCCTTCTCCTCCTATTCCAGATTTCCTTGCGTTTGCTTGAAAAGTTTGTGCTCCAAATTCGGATATTTTTGCGATTCAAGATTTTTGCTTGATTTATAACCGTCCAATTTCTAGGTTTTACCGCTCCCCGACGTCGTTCGTCGCTCTAATTGGCGGGATCTCTTAAAGACCCTTCCGATTTAGGGTTTCCCGCAATCCAAGCACCGCCAAGTTCCCGATCCTTCGTGGTATCTCCCCTCCCCTCACCTTAGAGGGAGGTAATCTGCTAAATCCCTCTTTGTTTAATTTCTGCGTCGTAGGATGCATGTGTTAGCGTAATAATTTATGCTGCATCGTTTTCGTTGTGCTTGATCAGGTTCAGATTATGATTTCTGTTTTTTCTTGCGCCGCTTCGCCGGCGCCGTCAGATTCAGTCTCACTTAAGACAAGTAGAGATCCCTCTCTCTTGCAAGATTGAATTTATTTAGCCTATCTGTTCTTTCTATTTTATGACTTCGCTATGAATACATGTTTCATCAAATATACTTAGCTCTTGAATGTCTGGATTTGACTTGTTAATAATTTAGGTGTCACGTGTTTGGAATGTCACAAGTTGTGAATGTGAATAATAGTTACTCAAATATTCACTTAGATGAATTATGTCTTATTTGTTGGAAGACAAGTTAGCGAACGAAAGTGGTTTTAATTGGATTTTCATTTAAATGAATTGCATCTCATGTGATGGATAAATGTAAGACTAATAGATCTTTTCGAGCAGGAACATTAATTGTTATAATAATAAATGTTAAGATTCCTGCTAGCAACTAGGTGAATTGTGTTTGATATAAAATATTCGACTCGTACACATGGTAACTTAGAAGATATTTGTGTCTTGGAATGACGTAATCTAAAGGAATACTTGATATCTTAGATAATATTGTATAGCAATCTTATTACTCGTGAATACTTGAACCCGCAAGTTTCAAAACTTTCTATCGAGTTCTCTGAGTTATCAAATCTTGTTTCTTATGTCTGTTGTACAACCCCGATGTTCGCCTGGAAGGATCCTTGGTTCGCATACCCAAGGGAGCGAGTCGAGGATGGGCGAGCCAGGCGGGGCGAGCCCAAGAAGAGCGAGTCGTAGAGGCAGGCGAGCCAGCCGGTCGGAGGAGCTCGCTAGGCAGGTCCGGGACCTTGGGGTACAAATAGCCATTTCTGGGGTACAATTAGCCGTTTTGGCGAGCTCGGCCCGCTAAGGAGCGGTTCGGCAGGCGAGTCGTAGAGACAGGCGAGCCAGCCGGTCGGAGGAGCTCGCTAGGCAGGTCCGGGACCTTGGGGTACAAATAGCCATTTCTGGGGTACAGTTAGCCATTTAGGCGAGCTCGGCCCGCTAAGGAGCGGTTCGGCAGGCGAGCCGTAGAGGCAGGCGAGTCAGCCGGTAGGAGGAGTTCGCTAGATGGCTTAGGCGAGCCAACCAGATCTTTTGGCGAGCCCCGTGTTCGCTGGACAGGTCAGGGGTCTCTGGTTCGCCGGCGCCTAGGGTGGTCCTTTACCAAAAAACCCCTGGTGGTCTGCGGTAGCCCCTCCGAACAGCGGAGTTTGGCTGTTAGCAGACCAATCCGGTGTGCGGATAGTAAGAATGGACAGCGTGATTTGGCTATTGACAGACCACAAAACTAAAATCTATAAATAGACCTCAAGGGGCACCTTGGAGAGAGAGCGGTTCAGAATCTTTGAGCCTTCTTCTCTCCTTAGGTCGCTTTGGTTTGGGCTCTCTAGCTCTCCAAGGTGCCCGAGTCTTAGCTTTGGCTTGGGAGGGGAAGCGCTCAACGATCTTCCGGGTTAGTGGAGGGACCTCCTCGCTAAGACTAGGGTCCTTGTTCTTTGTCCGAGTTATCTGTCTACCTCTTCCGAGGGATCAGTAAGGGCTAGCTGCCCCTCAATTCGTTGAGGGCCCCGAGCTCCACCAGAGACCGAGAAATCGGTTTCAACATTTTGGTGCGGTGAGCGTGGAGCGTGGTTGGTTCAAGAAAGTTCCAGAGAAGGGTTATGGCGGGAGATGAGGAGCAGGGCGAGGAGTTTGGCGAGACCCCTCAGGAAGCGATGGCTAGGATGCTCGCGGATTTCAGAAAGGAGGTGCTCGACACCTTGGGGTTCACGGTCACAGCTTGCGAAGTGAGTTTGCGAACCCGGCACCTCAGGCGAACACTCCCCCAACATCAGTCGATGAGAGGGCACCAGGAGGAAGGGCTGGAAAAGAAGTTGCCGTCGGCTTAGGCCAGAGCCAGGAAGGACGGGTGCTGTTCGCCAGTCCGGCGAGCTCCGTGCCGGCGAGCTCAGCGCTGGCGAGCTCCATCCCAGCGAGTGCGTCACTGGCGAGTGCACGCCAAGAGGAAGCGGCGACTGTCGGAGTGGTTCAGGCGAGCACCGCCCTCGCGAGCACAGTCCCGACAAGCTCAAGTTTGGCGAGCGAGCTTGGGGGACGAGTGGAGCCGGGAAGAGTGACAGGAGGGGGAAGCCCCTTTTGCGAGTTGGTGCTTTCCACACCCGTCCCGGGGGGATTTGGAGAATGGGACCGGGTGTACTACAACGGTAGAGATGACCCTGTCCAGCACTTGCAGAGTTTCGAAGACTCGGTCTCCATCAGGCCGATGTCAGATGCCTTCAAGTGTCGGCTCTTTGCCGTCACCCTCAAGGAGAAGGCCAGGGACTGGTTCCATCATCTCCCTACAGGGTCAATCTACTCGTTCGAAGATTTGCGCCGAAGTTTCTTACTGAGGTTCTCGACCTCAAAAAAGAGGAAGAAGGATGTTGATTCCCTCTTCACAGTAAAACAGGGACCCAGGGAGTCGCTGGCTCAGTATGCCGATCGGTTCCAGGAGGAAGTACAGCTCACTCAGGAGATGCCTGGGTTTGCACTCCAACTCGCCTTCACGGTCGGGTTGAGAGAGAGTTTCTTTAAGATGGCGTTGAAGAGAAAAGCCCCCGTCTCCTTTGAAGAGCTGATGGAGAGGGTGTCGGAGGAAGTCGCAAGTGAGGAAGCCAATCCGGAGCTCACCAGGAGGCTAGCAAAGCTCAGTGAGCCGGAGGTGAGGCAGCAGGAGGTCAGGAGAAGGGAAGAACCCCGGGCCCCGGAGGGAGAATGGAGGCCGCAAGGGGGAGGAGTGCAAGGGAAGGGAAGGGGTTACGGCCCAGGAAGGGGTAACCATGTCGGAGGTCAATGGAGGCCCCCCCAGTTAGGGTGGAGGCAAGGTCCGATGCAGATGCCTCCCCCTCCCCAGCAGGCCATGGCGATTGGACGAGGAAGAGGAAGAGGAAGGGGAAGGGGAGGAGAGGCGGAAACGGCGGCCGCTAGGATAAGAAGGAATAGGGTGGCAGAGGCCGAGGCGAGGAAAGTGGCGGTGCCATATTGCATCTTCCATGATGTGGAAGGCCACTCAACGGACACCTATCCGGAGTTCCTAGAAGTGAAGAGGGGCAGAGCGCCCGCGCCATCACAGCAGCAGCCATTAAGGATCGTGGAGGTTGAACCTCGAGAGGAGGAGGAGGAAAGGTGTGAGGATAGAGCCGATATGGGGAGTAGAGGAGGGATCGGGGTGATCCATGGGGGGGTAGGGATAGAGGCGACCCGCAAGGCTAGCCTCCATACCATCTACCGCCGAAGCGTGGCTTCGACATCCACCGCCCCACCCCCGGCCGAAAAAATCGTTTTCACTCAAAAAGACATGCCAGGCTACGAGGACCCGTTCTGCGACGCGTTGGTCATCCAGACGGCGATCGAGAACTTCACCGTCTCCCGGATCCTAGTGGACAATGGAAGTTCGGTCAATGTCATCTTCAAGAAGGCGTTTGACAAGATGGAGGTAGAGCCTAGGAGGGTGTTGGCCTCAGATGGCCCTTTGTTCGGATTCTCAGGGGAGAGGAAGGAAGTAGAAGGGGGAGTAGGGCTTCATGTGACCCTGGGTGGGCAGTCCCGGAACTGTCGTTTTGTCATTGTGGACGCCCCAAGCAGTTACAGCGCTATCTTCGGACGGCCACTTATTAGTGCGTTCCGATGTGTCCCCTCCACCTTTCATCAATGCCTCAAGTTCAACGATGGAGGGGTTCAGGTGCGGATCAGAGGGGATCCCAAGGTGGCAAGACAGTGCTACGTAACGGCTGTCAACACCATCTCCTGGATGGGAGAAGCCGAGAAGTGGGATGGGATGATGGAGGAGGCGGCCGAAGCTGGAGGTAAGGAGGTAGCCGTGGAGAAGTTGGAAGGAGATGAAGTCCATGCCCAGGAAGGGGTAGCTGAGGAACCCCGGGCAGAAAGAGAGGAAGAAGAAGAGAAGGCCCAGGAGGGGGGCAGAAGAGCTGATGGTGGTAGAAAAGGCAGTCGAGGAGGAATCCCAGGCTCCCACGTGTGCCGAAGAGGAGAAGGCTTGGGGAGAGCAGTCCAGGTTGGAGGCTGTGGACGAGGTCGTAGAGCTCGAGGTCACCACCCGGCTGGGGGTGGTGGAAAAAGTCTGGGTCAGCGGAGAACTCAGCCCAGAAGATCAAGCGGAGATTCTGGCTTGCGTACAGAAGAACGTGGACGTCTTCGCTTGGAGCGTCGCGGAAATGCCCGGGATCGACGCGGATGTGGCTTTCCATCGCCTCAACCTCGACCCCGGCGCCCATCCCATCCGCCAGAAGAGTAGGGCCGTCGCAGACAAGCTAGAAGGGCCCATCCGCGAGGAGGTGGGCAAACTCCTGCAGGCCGGGTTTGTATCGGAGATCCAGTATCCAGGCTGGGTCTCCAACGTCGTTATGGTAAAAAAGGGAGGAGGTAAGTGGCGTATGTGTATCGACTTTTCGCTTCTTAATAAATCATGCCCGAAAGATTGCTACCCCCTGCCCAGAATCGACGCGCTGGTTGACTCAGCCGTTGGTTTTTCTGTAATGTCTTTCTTAGATGCTTTTTCAGGTTACCATCAAATCCGCATGCATCCCCCGGACATCAAGGATGTTTCCTTCATCACGGGGGATGGATGTTATTGCTATAAGATGATGCCCTTCGGGCTCAAGAACGCATGGGCTACGTACCAAAGGATGATGGATAGGGTCTTCCGCGAGCAGAAAGGAAGAAATTTAGAAGTCTATGTTGACGACCTCATGGTGAAGAGCCGAGACCTTGGGACTCACCTCCGAGACCTCGAAGAGACATTCGGGACCCTGCGGCGGTACAAGATGAAACTCAATCCCCTGAAGTGTGTCTTCGGGGCGAGCCGAGGGAAGTTCCTGGGCCATTTGCTCACCCCCGCAGGAGTGGAACCCAACCCGGACAAAGTTAAAGCGGTGATGGAGTTGGGGTCGCCAAGAAATCCGAAGGAGGTTCAGAGCCTTACAGGGAAGTTGGCTGGGCTCAGCAGGTTCCTCTCCAAGGTGGGAGAAAAGTGTGCACCTTTTTTCAAAGTACTACGGGGAAACAAGAAGTTTGAATGGACCCCGGAGTGCGAGAAGGCCTTCCAGGCTCTGAAAGAACAGCTCACCCAAACCCTTCTGCTCCAGGGACCGAGGCCAGGAGAAGACCTATCCTTGTACCTGGAGGTAGGGTCCGAAGCAGTAAGCTCCGTGTTAATCCGGGAGGAAGGGAAGAAACAGTTCCCTATCTACTACGTCAGCCGAGTGCTGAAGAAGGCAGAGCTCCGGTACCCGATTTTGGAAAAGTTGGCCTTCGCATTGGTGGTGTCAGCCCGGAGGCTCCGGCCTTACTTTCAAGCCCATTCAATTAAAGTAGTGACGGACCATCCGCTCCGCAATATCATGGAAGGGGTGGAGCACTCAGGAAGGTTGGCAAAGTGGTCCGTGGAGTTAAGCGAATTCAATATCACGTTCGTACCCAGGACGTCCATCAGGGCTCAAGCGGTGGCAGACTTCATGGCCGACTATGCGGCCGAAGTGGGGGAGCACGAGCCACCTCCCCCAGAAGCATGGAAGATGTTGGTGGACGGAGCGTCGGGAAAATACTCCTATGGAGGGGGAATGGTCCTGGTGAGTCCTCAGGGGACTCGGATTGAGCAAGCCTTAAACATCCATTTCCCAATCACCAACAACCAGGCTGAGTACGAAGCAGTGATAGCGGGCCTTCGGCTGGCCCGAGAACTGGGTGTGCAGGACGTGGAGGTCTCCACGGACTCCATGGTGGTAGCATGCCAGATCAAAGGAGAGTTTGAAGCAAAGGACCCGACCCTCCTACTGTACCTGGAAAAGGTTAAGGGGGTCATCGGGCAGTTCCGCACCTTCTCCATCAAGCACGTGCCGAGGGAGGAAAGCACCCAGGCGGACCTCCTAGCCAAGTTCGGTCCCCGAGCGGGAGGGACGACTTCGGAACTCTTCCGGCCCTCCATCGAGGAAGGAGAATTGATGGAGGTGGATCAACAAGCCTCGTGGATGGATCCGTTCATCACCTTCCTATCCTCCGGGCAGTTCCCTGGAGAGGATGTGGACAAGAGACGCTTCAGGTATAAGTCCGCCTATTACTCTTTGCATGCAGGGGGCTATATTGAAAGACCCTCTCGGGACTCCTGGCCCGTTGTGTCTCCGAGGAGGAGGTCCCGAGAGTGCTGGAAGAAATCCACTCCGGGGAGTGCGGCAGTCACTCCGGGAGCCGGACCCTGGAAGGGAGGGTGTTGAGACAAGGCTACTTCTGGCCCACTCTCAGCAAGGATGCGGCAGAGTTCGCAAGAAAGTGTCCGAAGTGCCAGCTCTATGCTCCGCTCCAACTCCTCCCAGCTCAAAGGCTCCGGACCATCACGGCCCCCTGGCCCTTCGCCATATGGGGGCTGGACCTGGTCGAAGACAGCCATTTCCAGCGACCCCGACCCCGCTTCCCCGCACGCGGCGGCACTCTCGGATAGTGGTATTCGCGAAGTGCTTTAAACTCGCGCAGGATTAGGTGTGCTTGATCCTCGCCCCGCGAGATGTGCACGCCGGGCGAGGTGACGTCCGCGCGAGTCACCGGCTCCGCCTCGGCGACCAAGCGCGCATTCGCGTCTTCCATCGCGGCGAATCTCTCGTCGAAGACAGCCCGGTCCGCGTCATATCGCTCCTCCAGCTCGCGTAGCATCATACCATGCTTCTGAAACACCTCTGATACCCGTCTCTTCATTCGCTCGGGGTCGCCCGGGTCGCCCAAGAAGTCTTCCATCTGGCCTGGCGAGGGCGGCGGTGACATCTCCACCCTCCCATGTTCTGACTCAGGCGTGGCTTCTGAAATGTCTGCGAAGGACGAACTAGTAGGATCAGGGGGCGAGCGAAAAGGCGAGCCCGGACAAATGTACTAACCTTGGGAGGAGGACTCGCGACGTTGCTTGCGAGAAGACTCCGGCCGACCCTGGAAGTTTCCGCGGAACCCCGGGACATGGGGTTTCCCCAGACCAGGGGGTACACCACTCTCTCCGCGACCTGGGTGCCATCGAGAAGCGAGCCGCCTGGACTTCGCCTGCCCACCAAACCGAAGCCGGGGGTCTCCAAGTTGACCTTAGGCGAAATCGGCGAACGCGCCGGTGTGGAGCCTTTCTTCTTGGGGCTCGGCGGTGGGGTATCTGCATAGGCCACAAACGCATGGATATCGCATGGACTCAAGCGGAGATAAAGAAGGATACGTATGACTTACGGGGTTGCGAGAGAGGCGCCTGTTGGGTTGAGGTCCCGGTCCCAGCATCTAGCGACCCCAACTTCGCTGGGGATGGAGCACGAGAGGAGGTCAGCGTGAGGCCCGCCAGGCGTTCCTCAGGTGGAGGATTCTGCGAGAAGAAAAGTAGTAAGTAGAGAGTCGATGTAGAGAATTTAGACGAAGAATACCTGTTGCGCGAGCTCGGTATTCGGCGGAGGGGGCGAATCAGGAGGTAAGGTCGTGTCCTCCCCCGGCGACCTCCTAACCGTCTTGGCTTTTTTGGTCCGGGGGGAAAGGGAGGTGGCAAGGTTGAACATCCAGGAGTTGCTTCCGGCGGCCTGGGCCTTCGCCATCTCCCTGGAAGCCTTCAGCCGATCCAACGCGCTCGGCTTGGAAGACATTAGGGAGTCGTTTCCTGCGAGGAAGAAGGGGAAGGAAAAGCTCGATCACTAGCCGCAGCGGGCGGTATTTATAGTTTTGGACGTGGGACCCACCGAAAGATTCCCGCCACATCAGCCGAATCGGCGAACACCAGGGGTTGGATGTTTCTTCGCGAGCTCAAGACAACCTCGCGAAGAGACGGGATTGTGTACAACCCCGATGTTCGCCTGGAAGGATCCTTAGTTCGCATACCCAAGGGAGCGAGTCGAGGATGGGCGAGCCAGGCGGGGCGAGCCCAAGAAGAGCGAGTCGTAGAGGCAGGCGAGCCAGCCGGTCGGAGGAGCTCGCTAGGCAGGTCCGGTACCTTGGGGTACAAATAGCCATTTCTGGGGTACAGTTAGCCGTTTTGGCGAGCTCGGCCCGCTAAGGAGCGGTTCGGCAGGCGAGTCGTAGAGGCAGGCGAGCCAGCCGGTCGGAGGAGCTCGCTAGGCAGTCCGGGACCTTGGGGTACAAATAGCCATTTCTGGGGTACAGTTAGCCATTTAGGCGAGCTCGGCCCGCTAAGGAGCGGTTCGACAGGAGAGCCGTAGAGGCAGGCGAGTCAGCCGGTAGGAGGAGTTCGCTAGACGGCTTAGGCGAGCCAGCCAGATCTTTTGGCGAGCCCCGTGTTCGCTGGACAGGTCAGGGGTCTCTGGTTCGCTGGCGCCTAGGGTGGTCCTTTACCAAAAAACCCCTGGTGGTCTGCGGGTAGCCCCTCCGAACAGCGGAGTTTGGCTGTTAGCAGACCAATCTGGTGTGCGGATAGTAAGAATGGACAGCGGGATTTGGCTATTGACAGACCACAAAACTAAAATCTATAAATAGACCTCAAGGGGCACCTTGGAGAGAGAGCGGTTCAGAATCTTTGAGCCTTCTTCTCTCCTTAGGTCGCTTTGGTTTGGGCTCTCTAGCTCTCCAAGGTGCCCGAGTCTTAGCTTTGGCTTGGGAGGGGAAGCGCTCAACGATCTTCCGGGTTAGTGGAGGGACCTCCTCGCTAAGACTAGGGTCCTTGTTCTTTGTCCGAGTTATCTGTCTACCTCTTCCGAGGGATCAGTAAGGGCTAGCTGCCCCTCAATTCGTTGAGGGCCCCGAGCTCCACCAGAGACCGAGAAATCAGTTTCAACACCTGTCTAGTTCCAAGACTTGGTTAAATAACGTTCTATAACTTGATTCATCCCATTTCACGTTTGTAAAATATACTCTTGTATATCTGAATCAACATTTTGGTTACACGTCTTGATATGCTAGAATCCACGAAATCCTGCGCTAAGTCATTAATAACGTATGTTAACATTGAAAGGTATGATTTAATTGATGAAACTCCTTGACTTGGGTTCCCTCTTGAATCCTTAATGGGAACAAAGGATCGGTCATAGCGAGCTTAAATTTCTGAATCTCTTGGGTCCTGAGTGTCATAAGTAAATCTTGGAAGCTAGGGTTTAGGTGGTGCATCGTCTTGATTGCATGGTCACGGTAAGCAGGAAATACTCTTATTCTAGTAAGACTTACACTTAAACTTGAGTGTGAAACATGTGCACCCACTGTAAACACCTACTCATTTCAACGATTACAGCTTATGTCGTTGCAAGAATGTTTATGCTATACTTTGGAGTATGCTAATAATTCTAGATATTTTTGTAGGTCTCACTTGCTTGTCTGTCTTGTTAGCTATGCTTCATGAAAAGCGGTACACAAATATTATGTTTCTCCTGCTCGTATTTTATTTTGCTTGTTCTTGTGTATTTCAATGTTCTGAGGCTTTTCCTTCTTGTTTTAGAATTTGCCTTAGCGTTCGTGTCTGCGCCGTCTACTTCCTGAGCCGATCTGCGCCAAGCTTCAGGTTTTGCGTTTTTGTTTCATTTTATTTTACTGTCGGATATTTCTGTTATGTAATAATTACGATCAGCCATTTTTCTCCTGTTTCATGGATAACTGCTAGGCCAAAATATTATGTACTAGAATTTGACATGTTTTGCATGCTCATTAATCTGCGATGATCACTGCATAAAAATTTGTTCCAAAACTTGTATCATAAGTTCTTTTGCAAAAATGCATGTCCATATGTTTCAATCTCACATTTTAAAGCTTCCGCAATAAATCAATCTGTTTTTATTCAAATTAATTATTTTTGAACTTATTATCAGCTTCTCTGCATCCGCCTTAGCAGGCATGGATTTTCCTTCCGCCCATGCCTGTGGCATCACGGTCCGCCCGAAGCGCACTTTGCTCTTGTCGAGACGGGTCGTGACATAGGAGGAGAAAAGGCCGCTGGAGGAGGATGTGGAAGAGCGAGTAGTTGAGAGCGAGGACGGAGTGATGGAGGACGAAGGAGAGAAATACTGGGTCAAGGAGGATGCGATGGGAGCAGACGAAAAGGACTCCGGAGGAGGAGGTGGGCGGAGGAGGGGGTGTGCTCTTGTTCCTTTTATTTTTCTGACCGTCTCATTCTCGCACAGCTGCGACGCACAGTCGACTACCGAAATAGATCCTCTCTCCTGCCCCTCTACTTAGCGGATATCGTCTCTCGATTTATCAGGAGCTGGTCGGCAGATTAAAAGCACTATTCTACCCTAGTTGAGGGCAGTTCCCCTTTTCTTTATTGCATAGTCGACGCACATTTTTTACATTTTTTTTAATTTTGTTTTGTATACCTTTTTTCTTATCTCCTCCAATTAAGAAACATACAACGTAACTCTTAAAAAAAATATTTATATATATTGATGGGGTCTATTTAAAGGCGCTAATCGCACCCCATACTTATCTGAAGAACCCCCACCAACGACATGACTACTCGAAGTGTAACCGTCGTCTCCGTCGTTTGGCCCGGCAAGCCCCTCGCCGACCGGCGTGCCTGTAGCTACTGCACGACGCCCGCTGTCTCGGCTATCGCCCCCTGCAGGGGGCGGCCCTCCTTTCGCCCAGATCGCGCGGGCGGCCATTTGGCCGCCCGATCTCGACTGCCACCCGCGCCGGGGGCGACCTCTCTTCCGCCCAGATCGGGCGACCACTTGGCCGCCCGATCTCGACCGCCGTCCCCGCCGGGCGCGTCCTCCTCCCCCCCCCCCCCCAAATCGGGCGGCAACCTGGCCGCCCGTTCTCGGTCGCCGCCCCCGCCAGGGGTGGCCTCCTTCCACCCAGATCGGGCGGCAACCTGGCCGACGGATCTCGGTCGCCGCCCCCGCCGGCGGGGGCGCCCTCCCTTCCGCCCAGATCGGGTGGCAACCTGATCTCGGCCAGCGCCCCCTTTGGGGGAGGCCTCCCTTCCGCCCAGATCGGGCGATAACTTGGGCGCCCGATCTCGGCCGCCACCCGCTTCGGGGGCGACTCCCTTACGCTCCGATCGGGCGGCCACTTGGCCCCGGCCGCCGGACCCTTCCACTCAACCCCCGCTGGCGAACCTTTCCCCGGCCACCGGGCTCGTCGGCCGCTCCTCCCCTCGCAGGAGGAGCGGTTGCTTTTCCGGTGGGCCTATAACCGCCCGGGGGCGGTCTCGTCGTTTACATAAAATTCGTGATTTGTGTGCTCTAAACAGAGCGTTCCTATTTGTCCGTCCGACAGTTATCGTGGCAAATTATCGGGTCACCCCTCCTGGAATCTATAAATAGACCCTAATTCCCCTTCATTTAGATCATTTTTTCTCCTCCCTCCTTTCCTCCTAGGTGCAAGAGAGAGTTCTCTTGAAGATCTCCCTTGCCTTCGAAGATCTTCAAGCACCTTGAAGATCCTTTGAAGGCCCTCTTCCGCTCCAAGCACTCCGTTCCAAGCGCCTTTTCGTGCGCTCCGCTCCAAGCGCGCCTCCTTGCGCTCCGTTCCAAGCGCGCCTCCGTGCGCTCCGCTCCAAGCGCGCCTCCGAGCTCTCCGCTCAAAGCGCACCTCCGTGCGCTCTGCTCTCAAGTCCGCTCCAAGCGCGCCTATGTGCGCTTCGCTCTCGAGACTGCTCAAAGCATACCCTCGCATACGCAGCAACAAGCGTGTTAGACACCAGCAAGGCCAGTACTCCAAACTCCTCTCCCGCAGTAGGAGACATGCCACGGAGACAAAGACAATACACATCGATCTAACTTTCAAGCAGCAGTCAAAATCTCTAGAGCACTCAGAGCGCAACATTCCCCTCTGCAACAGACAAAAGACTTAGCTCCGTGAGCGGTGACTTGTCACCCACCGAGCACCTCTCTCTTAACAATTATAACGAGAGGCGGTCTGTCGCCCTCGAGTTCTTCATAACAACTATGTACAACAACCAACAAATAGTGGAAGTTTTGGCCGGCACAGACCCGACCGCGTGTTTTTTCACCCAGTTGACGAGTTTTCGACGTTAAGAAAATTGTCTCATCAGCTTTCCTTTTTCTGTGATTATTTGTACGCTCGAATGCTCTCGGGCTAAGACGGTTCAATTTAGTCTGATCTATCGGAGCCTTGAGTGATCTGCAATATGTATATATATACTATATTAAAAAGAAATACTGCGGCCTGCGTAGTCTGAAAGAATCTGCACCGTCAATTATGATATGATTAATAGGGACCGTTAGATCAAAACTCTCACCTCTCTCATTCTCTCTCCTCATTTAGGATTCCAACAAAAGAAAAAAAAATGGTATGCGTGAGAGAGGGAGAGAGAAAGAAAGAAAGAGAGAGAAAGGGAGAGAAGGGAGAGAGAGGGGGAGATGTCGGAAGAGAGAGGAAGAGGAGAGAGAAAAATAGAGAGAGAGAGATGAATTGATGTGGGCGTTTTGAGTACTTATGTATATGTTAAGGGTGTAATCTGAATTGATGTGGGCGCAACCCGTCTTGATGCGGGAGCAACTCACAACAACGCATCGATTTAACTGGTCAGCTTGAATGCGGGCGAAGCCTGCAGCGATGCATCAATCTGGGGCGGGCGAAGACCACCGATCAGAGGCCGGGTACTGTCGCGCGGGGCACGGGGGGCCCCCCGTGCACTGTCACTCGTGTGTATATATATGTATATATAGAGAGAGAGAGAGAAATCTACAGAGAGAGAGAGAAAGAAATCTACTAACTTAGCGCAAATCGTTATGCATGAAAATTATTGATTTGCACGCAGTAAAAATTAATTTACAATTAAAATTAGGGCGCAGCTATTAGCACCGCAGTTTTGGCTAGTCGCACCGCACTTTTTCCTAATTTTTCGCGCATTTTGGAAATACGCCTTGTACAAGCATTTTTAGGAAAATTGTCCAACACAAAAGTTGTAGATTTTGACGAGATCTACAACTTTCGTGTTGAATACTTTTCCTAAAAATGCATGTACAAGACGTACTTTGAAAATACGCCCATGTTTCGCGTCTTTTGGAAATACGCCTTGTACATGCATTTTTAGGAAAAGTGTTCAACACAAAAGTTGGACAATTTTCCTAAAAATGCATGTACAAGACGTATTTCTAAAAGATGCAAAAAATTAGAAAAAAATACGATACGATTAGCAAAAACTGCTGTGCTAATTGCAGCGCCCTAAAATTACCTTCCTACATTTGAGCCGGTTTTCCCAGCCCATTGCTTAAGAAAATGAAAAGGCGAGCCTCAACTTTAAGGGAAGTTTTAATGTTACTTTATTTACTTTTTCCAGGTTTTTATTTGTATAAAATCAAACTTGCTTTGGTAATAATAAAGAACTAATAATAAGTTCAGAACCCACTACATATATTTATATTCACGAAGATATTTTGGCACCGAGAAGACAGAAATACCCCGCTTCTAGTTGACGTATGGGATTATCTGGGCACTGATCCCCTGCCCTCGGCACCACATTTGCCGCCGTGCTTCCCGGACTATTTTGGCCCTAACGGCGTCAGCATGAGCGAGTGTTTTCTCCGTAGGCAGAATTTCTGCGTTCTAGTTTGGGATTGGCTGTAAATTGTAATGGCTGGTTGATTGTGTATACTACCCCTCCAATTAAAAGCCAAACCGGTCTATCGAAAAATATTAGACACTTGACAGGGTCTGTTTGGGACAGCTCTGGCGGATTGAAAAGCTATTTTTATCCGTCAGAGCTGTTTTAAACCCGTTTGTGCGCGCAGCTCTTTGAAAATCGCTATTTCAAAACCCGCGGTTTAGGGCTATTTCGGAAAGCTGAGGAGGGGTCGCGATTGCGCTCTGGGAATCTCTTTTCTGAAACCCACGTCTCTCTTCCCCGATTGACGATTCTCCTTCGGCTCGCTCTCTCCCGTCGCAGGTGCGCTTCTTCCCGTCGACGGATCGCTCTTCCCGTCGCTCTTCCCGCCGCAAATCGTGGGTGTGCTTCTTCCCGTCGACAAATCGTGGGTGTGCTTCTTCCCGTCGCTCTCTCCCGTCCCTCCTCCATTTGCCTGTCGTGCTTCTTCCATTTGGCGGCCTTCTGCTACAGATCTGAGGTGTGTTTCTTCTTCCATTTCTGCTTGCCTTGCTTCTTCTTCCATTTTTGCTACAGATCTGGGGTGTAATTATTTATGGTGTCCATGATTTCTAGATGTTTTTTTCATCGATTTCTAGCAGATCTTCCACGAAATTTCATGGCTCTAGTATGCAGAAATTTCATGGCCCAAATTATTAACTTCATTCATTCCCGTTTGCCCAAATTGATAAAATTATGCTTTTTGTTTGAAGAAAGTGTGTGTAGGATGTGTGAGTGTGTTATGTGGATGTGTATGTGTGTGTGTGTGTGTGTGTGTGTGGATGTGTGATTGTGTTGTTTGGATGTGTGTTTGGATGTGTGTGTTTGGATGTGTGATTTGTATGTGTTGGATGTGTGATTGTGTTGTTTGGATGTGTGTGTTTTGATGTGTGATTTGTGTGTGTTTGGATGTGTGATTGTGTTGTTTGGATGTGTGTGTGTTGATTTGTGTATGTTTGGGTTTGTGTATGTGTGTGTGTGTATATGTTTGTGTTTGTGTGTGTATGTTTGTGTGTGTGTTTGAAAATGTGTGTGTGTGTATATGTTTGTGTTTGTGTATGTTTGTGTGTGTGTGTGTGTGTGTGTTTGTGTGTGTGTGTATGTTTATGTGTGTGTTTGGGTGTGTGTGTTTGTGTTTGTGTGTGTGTATGTTTGTGTGTGTGTGTGTGTGTGTGTGTGTGTGTGTGTTTGTGTGTGTGTGTGTTTGTTTGAATAGGTGTGCGTTTGTGTGGATGTGTATGTTTGTGTGTTTATTTGTGTTTGTATGTTTGAAAATGTGTGTGTGTTTGGATTTGTTTTGTTTTGCATTTATTTTGTTTTCGATTTATTTTGTATTGGATTTGTTTTGTTTTGAATGTATATGTTTGTGTATGTTTGAATGATTGTTTGTGTTTAGGGTATACAGTTTAATGGGAAACCCAAAGGCCGGAGGAAGCACAACAATATGGGAGTCAAATGATGTTTTGATCTTTTGCGATCTTTGCATTATAGAGATAGGATTGGGAAATCGGCCTACCACCCACTTCAGCAAGGATGGTTGAAAAAATTTGATTGGGTCTTTTAAACAGCGGACTGAAAAAAACTACGATCGAATGCAAATGAAGAATAAGTGGGACCATCTCAAGAAAGACTGGAAGTTGTGGAAAGAACTTAAATATGGAGAGACCGGTTTGGGATTGAGACCAGGAAAAGAGAACCATTGCAGCTTCTGATCAGTGGTGGGAGGATAAAATCAAGGTAACCTAAAAATCAAATAATATAAACAAAATTATATGTTTTTTAATATTTTCTTATATTATTATAATTGTTATGTATAGGTTGTTCCTGCTGCAAAAAAATTTCGATTTGTTGGTATTGCGCCCGAGTTAGAGGAGAAACAGAATATTATGTTCAATCAGATTGTTGCTACATGTGAAGATTCTTGGGCTCCATCAATTGGCAGCGTTCCACCTGATGTGGAGCACATTTCTGACGAAGAAGACAATCCAGTGGAAAACTTGGAGGTGCAACGACTTGATTCATCAACCAATATTGGCAATACCTCCACCTCCACTAGTAAACGAAGAAGAATGGGAAAGAATAAAGGAGTGGCTCTTTCCTATATGAGTGAATTACGTGCATCTGTACTAGCGGAGAAGTCACCACCAATTGTTACAATCAAGGAGGCAGTGGACTTGATATGCAAGATGCAAGAGATACGAGATGATCAGAGTTTATATTACTTTGCTTTGAACCATATCAAAGACAAAAACAATAGAGAAATTTTCATTAACATACCGGAGGAGGATAGTGTATGGTGGATCAAAAGTGCTTTTGAGAACAGGATGCAGTGATCGTGTCATTTTAGGCTGTTGTGTGCTGTGTTATGTGTTTTTGGTTTTTCAAAAGACTACGTGGTGTTTTTATCCTGTTTGTTTATTATTAAAACTATTCTGTAATGAAATTTGCTTAAACAAAATTTATGTTGTGTTGTCATGTTTCTATTTTAATAAAACTTTTATGTGATGTCTTTTTTATCTTGTGATGTTTTTTTGCTGTGATGTTTATACTGTGATGTTTATACTATGATGTTTTTATATCCTAATCTAAATTCATGTTATGTGTTGTCTCTTTTAGGTAATGAAAGCATATGACTCGAACACTGACGATTCCGAAAATTCGCTTTGTCTTTCTCCAGAAAGGGTACAACATATTGAATATTGTAATAAAGTTATCTCAGCAATAGATGAGATAAATAATTGCATACGGGAGAAGAGACCATGCATGACGTCTAAACAAACCGGGGAGCTTTGGTTGAAAGAGTTGCTTGAAGGGCACCCAGATAGAATTCATGACACATTTAGAATGTCAAAGCGAATATTTATTGATTTGCTTAGAAAGCTAGAAAACGATCATGAATTTCATGGATCATAACGCACAACCTCAAGAGAAATCCTAGGAATTACATTGTACATCCTAGCACATGAAGGCTTTATTAGATTGACAAAAGAGCGATTTCAACACTCAACTGAAACTATAAGTAGATTTTTTTCTAAATGACTTAGATCATTATTGTTACTGTCAGTTGATGTTATAAAACCATTTGATGTTATATTTGAGAACAATATTTATTTTTATTGATATGTTTTAATGTTTGAGAACAATATATATTAATATTTTTGTTTAAAAAAACAGCTCTCAATAAGCTGTTCTACCAAACAGTTTTATTTGAAAGAGCTCTGTTCAATCAGCGCTTATCCACAGACCATCCAAACAGTCTGCAGCTTTTCAAAACAGCTCCTCAAAGAGCTATGTCTAAAGAGCTCTGTTCAATCAGCATCTTCTCAATCCGCAGCAGCTCTCCCAAACAAACCCACAATAAAATTGAGATCACGTACAATAAAAGTTGCGTTTACCGCGGCTATTGATGATCGTGTGCGATCATTCTTTATTGCAGACAATCACTTTCGAAAAGAAATGGTTAATTATTTTTCCCCAAAATAGCCACTCGATAAAAAAAGGGCTAGCTTAACCGCACTGCTTTATTGTCTATCTGCACCGCACTTCAAATTAATTTTAAGCTTTTTTTCTTCTTTTAACCGCACTGTCTACCCTGCGAGCCCTAGGTTAGAACCTCCTTCCTATTTCGCGACTTCCTCCTCCATGTTTCGCGCGATCCGCCGGGTGCACTCCCCACGTTCGGCCTCCTCCACTCCGGCGTCCAAGTTCTCCGGCGAACTCCTCCTTGTAGGCGTATGTGGCTACCCTGGGCCGGTCCCGACCTTCCTGGTGAGATAGAGTTGCTCGAGCATCCTAGTTCTCCGCATCCTTCTCTCCGGCGGGATAGAGTTGCTCTTGTGTTCTTGTTCTCGTTCCTATTTCCACCACAGTTTTCTTAAAGTGAGATTTACTTAGCTAGCTGCGAGGGATGACAAGAGGAGCTAAGGCCGCGCGCGACATAGTTAAGGGGACTAGTCCGTGACAAGTTGCTCTCTTTTGGTCGTGGATAGCTGGAATCAGGTGATTTAGGAAATGCAACTTCATTTTGATGACTGTGCATATCAATATGAAAACAACTTTTCACTAGAAATATTGCTTGCGGATAGCCAATTTAAAAAATGGAGCTTGCAGATAGACAATCCTCAAAATGGTTCTTGCGGTAAGCCGTTAGCGCGGATAGCCAAAAATGCGATGCTAATATCAGTGCTCTAAAAAATTGAGTTCCCGCGACCACCCTTTGATCACACGTTTCCAACTATGTTTGGGGCGGTGAAAAAAAGCATTGGTTAGAAACAAAGGGTGGCATTAGAGGTGTCCAAAAAACTGTTTTGAAAAATCTGTAGATTGTTTGAAAAAATTCCATTGAAGTGATTTAAAAAAATGTTTTATGTTTTTTTCGGTTTGCAAGAATAATTTTTTAATAATAACAAATATTTTATGCTAATCATTTATTGCATGGATACGTAAAATATTATATAAATCCTAATTAAGCAGGTTACAATAGGTCAACGAGAAACAAAGATAGAGAATGAGTGAAGAATTACGAATGAGAGAAGAAAATATTTGCAGCAGCGAGAAGAATGAAAGATAAATCACGAATGATCGGAGGTTAACTTTCGTAAACCCTCGAATAAAAAAGGAAAGTTGAAAGCAAAGAAAGCGGTTTTTAGAAAATTCTGTTGGACATACTGCTCAAAAAGCACCAAAAGCATATTTCTTGAAAAAGCTCTTCATCCAAACAACAACAAAAAGAGCAATGACTGTGGGAATATAGCTTCTCCCACCGCCACATACAGAGCCTTCATTTATTGAACGTAATTTTATCTCGTGCGGTAATTTTAGATTCTTAGCATTCATCGAGGCGTTTGAATGCAAACAATTCAATTCGTGAAGTCCTTAATCCCTCTCTTTTGATCATGTTTGTCGTGTGCATCATGTTTTGTTGTTTGCGGCGCCCGCGCTAATCGTGCAATTTGTGCCAAACATATCCTTACTCGGTTTGGTAAAGTCGTGTGCACTACTGTGTGCAATTTGTGCCAAACATATCCTTACACGGTTTGGGAAAGTCGCGTGCACTACTGAATAACGGCGATGATAAATATCAGGCTGGCTTCATCGGAATTGTACAACCCTGTATTCGCTGAGTGGGTCCCCGGAGCCCAAGATGTCTCTAGGCCCGATATTTTTTAGCACCGCCCCAGAGAGGGAGAGGAGCGGGAGAGTTTCTGGGAGGACTCAGAAGGGGAGGGGGCGAGCGAGGGAGGCGGCCTGCCCCTAGCTCGTCCAGCCCCAGTGGGGGGGGGGGGGGGGGGGGGGGGGGAGCGGGGAGGCATCCGACCCCCACTCGCCCGTCCCCAAAGGGGGGCGAGCGGGGAGGCATCCGGCCCCCACTCGCCCGACCCCAAAGGGGGCGAGCGGGGAGGCATCCGACCCCACTCGCCCCAGCCCCAAAGGGGGGGGGGGGGGGGGGGGGGGGGGGGTGAGCGGGGAGGCATCCGACCCCCCTCGCCCGGCCCCAAACGGTGGCGAGCGGGGAGGCATCCGACCCCAAAGGGGGGGGGGGGGGGGGAGCGGGGAGGCATCCAACCCCCACTCGCCCCGGCCCCAAAGGGGGGGGGGGGGGGGGGAGCGGGGAGGCATCTGACACCCACTCGCCCCGGCCCCAAAGGGGGGCGAGCGGGGAGGCATCCGCCCCCCCCCCCCCCCCCCCCCCCCCCCCCCCCCTCGCCCCGGCCCCAGCGGGGGAGCGAGCGAGGGAGGCAGCCTGCCCCTTGCTCGCCCAACCCCAGTAAGGGGGCGAGCGAGGGAGGCGGCCTGCCCCCTGCTCGCCCAGCCCCAGCAAGGGGCGAGCGGGGAGGCATCCGACCCCCACTCGCCCCGCCCCAGAGGGTGTCTGCGTTTAGCGTCTCGGAACTGAGGGATTTGGCTGTTCGCAGGCCAAACCAGGGGGTATTTTCGTAATATCTAAGGCCGGAATCTGGCTATCGGCAGACCAAATTCAAAAAACTATAAATATGACCAAGGGGGCACCTTTTGGAGGGACTTCACTTTGGGCTACTCTCTCCCCAAGTTTCTTTGGTGGGTGAAGAGAGCCTCCAAAGGTGCCCAAGCTTAACATTGGCTTGGGAGGGGAAGCTCTCTAAGATCTTCCGGGTGTGTGGTTGGACCTCCTCGCTAAGCCTTTGGTCTTGTTCCTAGTTCCTTAAGTCTTCAACCTAGCGCTCTCCCTTGAGAGAAGTAAGTGTGAGGTCACCCCCATCTTCGGGGGCCCGAGCTCCACAAGAGACCAAGTATTGATTTCAACAGGAATGAATTCAAGCATTAGCAATTGTGAACATTTCAACCTCAAAAATAAAGGGGTTTTTTGGCACTTTGCACCCCCAAAGTTTAAAATTGGCAGTTTGCATGCCAGAAATCCTAATTTCTGGCACTTTGCACCCTGTGAGGGGTATTTTTGTCCTCCAGCATTATTAAAGTTAGGTTTAGAACCAGGGTATCTTCTTCCGGTTCGACGTCTCCTGCATTTGCATAAGCCATACTCCCGCGCATCCCAGTCGACCTAGAAGCCCCCTCTCTGTCATCGAGTTTCACGCCGCCCATCGACCTGGAAGCTTGCCCGTCTCCATCCCATCTTCTGTTTAAGCTGTTAGGTATTGCTGGAAATCTTCTACAGAGCGGAAACAGTGGCGAGAGGGGCAGAACTTTGCAGACGAGTGAAGCAGGACCTGAAGACTGTATCCTACAACAAGTTACGCTTGATGGGACTGGAATCCTTCCTTGGAATTACCGTCCAAGGCTGCTGGACACGGAGCCCAGTCCAAACCTGATAGAGGAAGACCCTGAAAATTGCCATATGAGTGTTGAACACCCTGTAGAGGAGCAGCTTTCTGTATCTGGACAGGAGATACCTCGATTTGGTGATAATATATGTTTATGTTAACATGGACTTGATTTAGAGTTTATTACGAAGGTAAACAGTGATATGAGTGAGCAAAAATGTCTTCTTTTTTTTAAAGTTTTGGGTGCAAATAGTAAATTTATAGATTTGACAGAATTTGATGCGGTGTGCAAATAAAAATTACACAATTCGATTTGCCAATAAAAATTTCACACAATTCGGAGGTGCAAATAATAATTTGACACATTTCGGTGTGCAAGTAGTCAAAATAAGGTAGTTTGGGGTGCAAAGTGCCAAAATGGGCATTTGGAGGGGGGCCGGACCGAAATACCCCTAAATTATCAGCACTGGGTGCAAAGTGCCAGAAATTAGAATTTCGGGGGTGCAAACTGCCAATTTTAATTGCACCAGAAATTAAAATTTCGGGGGTGCAAACTGCCAATTTTAAATTTTGGGGTGCAAAATGCCAAAATCCTGTAATGCGGGGGTGCAAAATGCCAAAAAGCCAAAATAAAGTTTTGTGCAAATAATTTAAAATTGTAATTTGATCGCACCATTTACCGCCCCCACAACTAATGGGTCTACATTTCAACGATCCCATATTGAACCTTGCTCGGCCTGACCTAAGATCATGTGATAGCGATCGCTGCCATAAATAACGTTAACGCAGGTAGAACACGAAACCATTTTAGTCTTCTCCTTATTTGTATTTAGGGCAAGCGTAATCAACCGAACCAAAGCTCTGAAAACTTGAATTGTTTTAGTAATATTTACTTTATGTAATAGATTTGATGACTGGCGGTCGGTTTGGCATGACGGTGGCGGTCGTGAACGTGGTAGTTACGAACTGTCGTCTTTTTGGCATTGTGTTTTTGTTTCGATGAGTTTGAACAAAAAATGTCACCATCATGAATGTGTTTGACATAACAACGATTATGACCCCCCTCATGAAAAAAATTAGGGAATTGTTAATGGCACCACATTTTGGGCTATAGTCACATCGCTTTGTTAAAGACGCCACACTTTCTCATGTTTTGTTAAATGCACCTAAAATAGTTAATGTTAAAGGCACCCCAACTTGAATTTCAATAAAAAGAAAAAAAATCATAAAACTACATCATAAATTTCAACATAAAAACAAATTGTTGTAAACAAAAATTCATTAATTTTGTTTTCCTTGATCGTCATGATATTTATATTTCTATACAAATAAAAAATTAATCAAAATCAACATCAACTAGAAATGGAATTTTGAAAATGAAAATAACACAAAGTAAGATTGCTCATCTTTATAAAAAATAATGAATAAAATTGAACTTGAAACAACAACAACAACACACATTTCATAACAATCCGGCGAGTCTGAAGTCGCCGCAATAAACTCAGTTTTCAAGCTAATGCGGTGCGAATTAGTGCAGTGCCATTAGTGTTTTGGGGGAATGATTTTAAAGTTAAATTAAGAGAAATTATGGTGCGACCAGCCAAAACTAATGTGCCTTTAATAACTCCCAAAAATTAATTTAAAACATATAAAAAGATTGAAATTTTTTGGGTGAAGTTATGCGTTGAAAGAAAAGCGGTTCGCAACCGCAGCTTTCACAAGCCAAATCACAAGCCAAACGGAGTCTTTCGGACGGTGCAGTTAAAATGATGCTTGCAGAGAGAGCTTCAGGGACAATCAAAGCCTTCGTAAATGCATCATCATATCCTCCACCGTCGTGGAAGCAAGCATTAAAGATGACGTGTATTAGTGTATATATATATATTTATTTAATTCTAAAGCAAAAGATGAGGAGGAAAGTACGCAGGCTGTAAATATTTTTGTCCGGACCACAGAGCAATGCTTCGAGAATCCAAAGCCGGCGTTTAGCCGTTTCGCTTTTGCCGTTTAGAAGTGGGGAACGGAGCTCCGTGCAAATTTTTTTACGATTATATTTACACCCTAAATGTTGGAATCGAGATTCGGTCAACGAGAAGTTCGGACCCCTAAGAGGGGGCATCTATCACTTACTGATCTCGCGGAGGAACCTGACCGAAGACTTGAGCTAAATACCGACCCTTAGCTGCAGCGTGGAAGTCCCACCACACATCCGGAAGATCTTAGAGCAGTGGCGGAGCCAGGAATATTGGAGCGCGGGGGCACAAGACTCTTAAAGTATGAAAAAAATAACAAATAAAAAATTGCTTGCGTCTTTTGCTTCACTATATTCCAACCATTGAGCATAAATCTTTTTTGTATACCATTTTGCACAAAATCTACGAGCTTTGTCTTGAGTTGTAGTCTTAGTAGCAGGATACTCTTTGAGAATTGGTTGGTTTGGGCCTTTAATCAAATATGATCTTCGAATATTTTCTCTCTCAAAAGGGTCTTTAGAGATATTGTAAAGCGGAGGCCTTAAACCTGGCTTTAATAAAACCTAATGCATAAATTGAAACATAATTAATGACAGATAAATCAGCAAGATAGTGAATCAATAAACCCTCAAATGAACTATACATGGATTAAATCAGAGCTTTCACAACACCAACAATATTCAGTAAAACAAAAAATTCTCAAATGAACCATACATGTATACAATGCAACAGTATATTCATGTTTGCAAATATATTTCAATATCTACATAACCTAATTTCAACTATTTATGAAAAACACCCATGAAAAAAGTTCTACAAACCTAAATTCGCTGTCATTGATATTACATTCCTAATAATATATAGTCATTGACCAAGTCAAACATGCCAACTCATCATCTTCTATAATCAGTGTCCTGTTTCCAAAAAAACAGAGGATGCTCTGTCCACACGAGACCATCTCCTCCATTATTAAACTCATCTACGATGAACTTTTCGGCGCTCCGCCGCCGGCAAGTTTCTCAGAGGAGCGTTGCCCAATTCTCCAACAGGTTTCGACTAAGAAAGGAGAGGAAAAACTGAGAACAAAGGCATATGAAAGAATAAAATTTCACGACCTGCAAGCTTGAAGAAATAGACAAGAGAGGACAGCTTCTCCAGAAAGCTTCACGAGCGGTAAGGTCGGCGTTGATCGACTTTAGGGCTTAAAGAACTACAACTTCAGCAGGAGCAAACAGGAGGATCGCCTTCGCCGGATCTGCAGAAGACCGCCAGATTTGGAGAGAAGGGGATCGCCTTCAGCCGAAGGTGAAGATGGGGAATCGCCTTGAGCCGAAGTGCAGACAGAAATCTCGGCACTGTAAAAAATGCGACTGCAGTAAATATGTGATGTTGAAACCGACTACTCGGTCTCTGTGGAGTTCGGGGCCCTCAGCGAGGCTGAGGGGCGACCAACCCTTACTCCCCCCAAGGAAGAGCTCTAGGTTGAATGTGTTGGAACTAAGAACTGGACCAAGGGCTTAGTGGGGAGGTCCCGCCACATACCCGGAAGTCCCCTTGGAACTTCCCCTCCCAAGCCACTACTACGCTTGGGCACCACTGGAGCCTCTCCTCACCCCCTAGAGAGACTTGGGGAGGGAGAGGGAGAAGGAGAGAGCTAGCCTAGGATGAGAGATCTCTCCAAATGGTGCCCCCTTGGTCCTATTTATAGGATTTTCGGATCTGGGCTGCAAATAACCTAAACTGGACTGCAGAATACCCAAAATACCCTCGGATCTGGACTGCGAATAGCCAAAACCGGACTGCAAATAGCCAAATCCCGCTGTTCTGGGATGCTAAACGCAGACCAACCCCCCCTCCTTTTCTGGTGGGTGAGAGGGGTTACCTCTGCTGGGGCTGGGCGAGAGCTGGGCTAGCGCCCGGCGGTATCGCTACCGCCGGCGCTAGCGTCTCGCCCCCTACTGCTGGGGACGGGGGCGAGAGGAGCTCGCCCCCCTTGCCTTGGGGCTGGGCGAGAGCTGGGCTAGCGCCCGGCGGTATCGCTACCGCCGGCGCTAGCGTCTCGCCCCCTACTGCTGGGGACGGGGGCGAGAGGAGCTCGCCCCCCTTGCCTTGGGGCTGGGCGAGAGCTGGGCTAGCGCCCGGCGGTATCGCTACCGCCGGCGCTAGTGTCTCGCCCCCTACTGCTGGGGACGGGGGCGAGAGGAGCTCGCCACCCTTGCCTTGGGGCTGGGCGAGAGCTGGGCTAGCGCCCGGCGGTATTGCTACCACCGGCGCTAGCGTCTCGCCCCCCTGGGGTCTCGCCCCCCTGCTGTTGGGGGCGCCGGGGGCGAGAGGAGCTCGCCCTCCTCTCTCCCTGCTTAGGTTTATCTTGAAGAATGATGTTCGAAAATACTTCCTGTGCTTCGAGAACCTACTCGGCGAATACATGGTTGTACACAATCCCCGCTCTTTTCGAGCGAGGCACACGCTCGGAAATAAATGTCCAACCCTGTATATTCGACGAGTGTCGCTGGGAATCCGGCTAACGGTGCTATCTCGGAAAAACACGTAGCCTCTCCGAAGAGGTCCTCCAACCTTGTCGGCTAATGAGAGCCCGGCTAGGGAGTCTGCTCGGGACTGAGCGCCTCCGGGAGCGAGCTCCACTAGTGGTCGACAATGGGTCGACACACTCCTAGGAGCGAGCTCTACTAGTGAGAGCCACCCAACTAGTGAGAGCCACCCAGCTAGTGAGAGCCTGGTCGGCGGAACCATCCAAGGGGAAAAATCTCTTTTCCTCCCTAGGAGGTCAACCTGGCCTGCCGTCTAGTGAGAGCCCGGTCAGCGGAACCGTCCAAGGGGAACATCTCTTTTCCTCCCTAGGAGGTCAACCTGGCCTGCCGTCTAGTGAGAGCCCGGTCAGCGGAACCATCCAAGGGGAACATCTCTTTTCCTCCCTAGGAGGTCAACCTGGCCTGCCGTCTAGTGAGAGCCTGGTCAGCGGAACCATCCAAGGGGAACATCTCTTTTCCTCCCTAGGAGGTCAACCTGGCCTGCCATCTAGTGAGAGCCCGGTCAGCGGAACCATCCAAGGGGAACATCTCTTTTCCTCCCTAGGAGGTCAACCTGGCCTGCCGTCTAGTGAGAGCCCGGTCAGCGGAACCATCCAAGGGGAACATCTCTTTTCCTCCCTAGGAGGTCAACCTGGCCTGCCGTCTAGTGAGAGCCCGGTCAGCGGAACCATCCAAGGGGAACATCTCTTTTCCTCCCTAGGAGGTCAACCTGGCCTGCCGTCTAGTGAGAGCCCGGTCAGCGGAACCATCCAAGGGGAACATCTCTTTTCCTCCCTAGGAGGTCAACCTGGCCTGCCGTCTAGTGAGAGCCCGGTCAGCGGAACCATCCAAGGGGAACATCTCTTTTCCTCCCTAGGAGGTCAACCTGGCCTGCCGTCTAGTGAGAGCCCGGTCAGCGGAACCATCCAAGGGGAACATCTCTTTTCCTCCCTAGGAGGTCAACCTGGCCTGCCGTCTAGTGAGAGCCCGGTCAGAGGAACTGTCCAAGGGGAACATCTCTTTTCCTCCCTAGGAGGTCAACCTGGCCTGCCGTCTAGTGAGAGCCCGGTCAGCGGAACCATCCAAGGGGAACATCTCTTTTCCTCCCTAGGAGGTCAACCTGGCCTGCCGTCTAGTGAGAGCCCGGTCAGCGGAACCATCCAAGGGGAACATCTCTTTTCCTCCCTAGGAGGTCAACCTGGCCTGCCGTCTAGTGAGAGCCCGGTCAGCGGAACCATCCAAGGGGAACATCTCTTTTCCTCCCTAGGAGGTCAACCTGGCATGCCGTCTAGTGAGAGCCCGGTCAGCGGAACCATCCAAGGGGAACATCTCTTTTCCTCACTAGGAGGTCAACCTGGCCTGCCGTCTAGTGAGAGCCCGGTCAGCGGAACCGTCCAAGGGGAACATCTCTTTTCCTCCCTAGGAGGTCAACCTGGCCTGCCGTCTAGTGAGAGCCCGGTCAGCGGAACCGTCCAAGGGGAACATCTCTTTTCCTCCCTAGGAGGTCAACCTGGCCTGCCGTCTAGTGAGAGCCCGGTCAGCGGAACCATCCAAGGGGAACATCTCTTTTCCTCCCTAGGAGGTCAACCTGGCCTGCCGTCTAGTGAGAGCCCGGTCAGCGGAACCATCCAAGGGGAACATCTCTTTTCATCCCTAGGAGGTCAACCTGGCCTGCCGTCTAGTGAGAGCCCGGTCAGCGGAACCATCCAAGGGGAACATCTCTTTTCCTCCCTAGGAGGTCAACCTGGCCTGCCGTCTAGTGAGAGCCCAGTCAGCGGAACCATCCAAGGGGAACATCTCTTTTCCTCCCTAGGAGGTCGACCTGGCCTGCCATCTAGTGAGAGCCCGGTCAGCAGAACCGTCCAAGGGGAACATCTCTTTTCCTCCCTAGGAGGTCAACCTGGCCTGCCGTCTAGTGAGAGCTCGGTCAGCGGAACCATCCAAGGGGAACATCTCTTTTCCTCCCTAGGAGGTCAACCTGGCCTGCCGTCTAGTGAGAGCCCGGTCAGCGGAACCATCCAAGGGGAACATCTCTTTTCCTCCCTAGGAGGTCAACCTGGTCTGCCGTCTAGTGAGATCCCGGTCAGCGGAACCATCCAAGGGGAACATCTCTTTTCCTCCTTAGGAGGTCAACCTGGCCTGCCATCTAGTGAGAGACCGGTCAGCGGAACCATCCAAGGGGAACATCTCTTTTCCTCCCTAGGAGGTCAACCTGGCCTGCCGTCTAGTGAGTGCCCGGTCAGCGGAACCATCCAAGGGGAACATCTCTTTTCCTCCCTAGGAGGTCAACCTGGCCTGCCGTCTAGTGAGAGCCCGGTCAGCGGAACCATCCAAGGGGAACATCTCTTTTCCTCCCTAGGAGGTCAACCTGGCCTGCCGTCTAGTGAGAGCCCGGTCAGCGGAACCATCCAAGGGGAACATCTCTTTTCCTCCCTAGGAGGTCAACCTGGTCTGCCGTCTAGTGAGAGCCCGGTCAGCGGAACCATCCAAGGGGAACATCTCTTTTCCTCCCTAGGAGGTCAACCTGGCCTGCCGTCTAGTGAGAGCCCGGTCAGCGGAACCATCCAAGGGGAACATCTCTTTTCCTCCCTAGGAGGTCAACCTGGCCTGCCGTCTGGTGAGAGCCCGGTCAGCGGAACCATCCAAGGGGAACTTCTCTTTTCCTCCCTAGGAAGTCAACCTGGCCTGCCGTCTAGTGAGAGCCCGGTCAGCGGAACCATCCAAGGGGAACATCTCTTTTCCTCCCTAGGAGGTCAACCTGGCCTGCCGTCTAGTGAGAGCCCGGTCAGCGGAACCATCCAAGGGGAACATCTCTTTTCCTCCATAGGAGGTCAACCTGGCCTGCCGTCTAGTGAGAGCCCGGTCAGCGGAACCATCCAAGGGGAACATCTCTTTTCCTCCCTAGGAGGTCAACCTGGCCTGCCGTCTAGTGAGAGCCCGGTCAGAGGAACCGTCCAAGGGGAACATCTCTTTTCCTCCCTAGGAGGTCAACCTGGCCTGCCGTCTAGTGAGAGCCCGGTCAGCGGAACCATCCAAGGGGAACATCTCTTTTCCTCCCTAGGAGGTCAACCTGGCCTGCCGTCTAGTGAGAGCCCGGTCAGCGGAACCATCCAAGGGGAACATCTCTTTTCCTCCCTAGGAGGTCAACCTGGCATGCCGTCTAGTGAGAGCCCGGTCAGCGGAACCATCCAAGGGGAACATCTCTTTTCCTCCCTAGGAGGTCAACCTGGCCTGCCGTCTAGTGAGAGCCCGGTCAGCGTAACCATCCAAGGGGAACATCTCTTTTCCTCCCTAGGAGGTCAACCTGGCCTGCCGTCTAGTGAGAGCCCGGTCAGCGGAACCGTCCAAGGGGAACATCTCTTTTCCTCCCTAGGAGGTCAACCTGGCCTGCCGTCTAGTGAGAGCCCGGTCAGCGGAACCGTCCAAGGGGAACATCTCTTTTCCTCCCTAGGAGGTCAACCTGGCCTGCCGTCTAGTGAGAGCCCGGTCAGCGGAACCATCCAAGGGAAACATCTCTTTTCCTCCCTAGGAGGTCAACCTGGCCTGCCGTCTAGTGAGAGCCCGGTCAGCGGAACCATCCAAGGGGAACATCTCTTTTCCTCCCTAGGAGGTCAACCTGGCCTGCCGTTTAGTGAGAGCCCGGTCAGCGGAACCATCCAAGGGGAACATCTCTTTTCCTCCCTAGGAGGTCAACCTGGCCTGCCGTCTGGTGAGAGCCCGGTCAGCGGAACCATCCAAGGGGAACATCTCTTTTCCTCCCTAGGAGGTCAACCTGGCCTTCCGTCTAGTGAGAGCCCGGTCAGCGGAACCGTCCAAGGGGAACATCTCTTTTCCTCCCTAGGAGGTCAACCTGGCCTGCCGTCTAGTGAGAGCCCGGTCAGCGGAACCATCCAAGGGGAACATCTCTTTTCCTCCCTAGGAGGTCAACCTGGCCTGCCGTCTAGTGAGAGCCCGGTCAGCGGAACCATCCAAGGGGAACATCTCTTTTTCTCCCTAGGAGGTCAACTCGACCTGCCGTCTATTGAGAGCCCGGTCAGCGGAACCATCTAAGGGGAACATCTCTTTTCCTCCCTAGGAGGTCAACCTGGCCTGCCGTCTAGTGAGAGCCCGGTCAGCGGAACCATCCAAGGGGAACATCTCTTTTCCTCCCTAGGAGGTCAACCTGGCCTGCCGTCTAGTGAGAGCCCGGTCAGCGGAACCATCCAAGGGGAACATCTCTTTTCCTCCCTAGGAGGTCAACCTGGCCTGCCGTCTAGTGAGAGCCCGGTCAGCGGAACCATCCAAGGGGAACATCTCTTTTCCTCCCTAGGAGGTCAACCTGGCCTGCCGTCTAGTGAGAGCCCGGTCAGGGGAACCGTCCAAGGGGAACATCTCTTTTCCTCCCTAGGAGGTCAACCTGGCCTGCCGTCTAGTGAGAGCCCGGTCAGCGGAACCATCCAAAGGGAACATCTCTTTTCCTCCCTAGGAGGTCAACCTGGCCTGCCGTCTAGTGAGAGCCCGGTCAGCGGAACCATCCAAGGGGAACATCTCTTTTCCTCCCTAGGAGGTCAACCTGGCCTGCCGTCTAGTGAGAGCCCGGTCAGCGGAACCATCCAAGGGGAACATCTCTTTTCCTCCCTAGGAGGTCAACCTGGCCTGCCGTCTAGTGAGAGCCCGGTCAGCGGAACCATCCAAGGGGAACAATACTTCAAAAAGCTTTCATTTCATTAGTCATTCGGTTACATGCAAGAAAAACTAAGTAGGGAAACACTCTCTCCTACTACATGGACTCAAAGAAAAAACAAAGCACGGAGACCGGGACTCGGACTTCTATTCCCCGGCATGGTCCTCCCCGACCTCCTCTGGTTGTCGATGCTGCGGCCTCGGGCCCCTCGCCTCCCTCATTTCCAAGAACTCAGGGCAGGCGGATGTCGCGTGGCCTTCCTCCTGATGGAAGTCACAGTAGGGTAACTCCACTCGGACGCCCCTTCTTCCTCCTCCACGATTTCTTCTTCTTCTGTGGCCTATCACCATGGCTTGCTGGGGTGGTGGAGAGGGTGCTTTCGGTCCCTGCCTCCATCCTGGGAGGTCGGTCCCCTCTTCTTGGAAGTTGTCTTCCTCCTGGTCGAACTTCCTCTTGGGGGCCTTTGCTCTTCCCCCCTGCTGCCTTGCCTCTGGCTCACTCAGCTTGGCCAGCCTTCTTGTGAACTCCGGGTTGGCCTCTTCACTTTCAACTTCTTCGGCCACCCTTTCCATCAACTCCTCAAAAGACAAAGGAGCCCTCCTCTTGAGGTCCACCTTGAAGAAGCCCTCCCGCAGCCCCAACGTGAATGCAAGCTTGAGGGTGTACCCGAGAACCTCTTCGACGAGGTGAACCTCTTCCCTGAACCGTTCTAGATATCGAGCCAGCGACTCCTCTGGCTCTTGCTTGACCTTGAAAAGTGCTTCGGCATCTTTCTTCCTCTTCCTTGACGTCGCGAAGCGTAGCAAGAAACCTCGGCGCAAGTCTTCGAAGGCATAGATGGATCTCGCAGGGAGCTGGTGGAACCACTCTCTAGCCTTTTCCTTCAGGGTTGTCGCAAAGAGTCGACACCTAAAAGCGTCCGACATGGGCATGATGGAGACCATGTCCTCAAACCACTGCAGGTGCAGGACGGGGTCATCCTTGCCGAAGTAGTGAGACATCTCTGCTCCCTTGAACCCCTCCGGAATCGGGGCTGAGAGGATCATCTCAGAAAAAGGACCTCCTCTGCTCGCCCCCCTTGGGGGCTGGGCGAGACGGGGTTTGACACCTTCCCATTCGCCTACTTGGGTCTCGGCGAGTGGGGGTCGATGACCTCCCCACCCGCCCACTTGGGTCTCGACGAGTGGGGGTCGAGGACCTCCCCACCCGCCAACTTGGGTCTCGGCGAGTGGGGGTCGATGACCTCCCCACCCGCCCACTTGGGTCTCGGCGAGTGGGGGTCGAGGACCTCCCCACCCGCCAACTTGGGTCTCGGCGAGTGGGGGTCGATGACCTCCCCACCCGCCCACTTGGGTCTCGGCGAGTGGGGGTCGATGACCTCCCCACCCGCCCACTTGGGTCTCGGCGAGTGGGGGTCGAGGACCTCCCCACCCGCCCACTTGGGTCTCGGCGAGTGGGGGTCGAGGACCTCCCCACCCGCCAACTTGGGTCTCGGCGAGTGGGGGTCGAGGACCTCCCCACCCGCCCACTTGGGTCTCGGCGAGTGGGGGTCGAGGACCTCCCCACCCGCCAACTTGGGTCTCGGCGAGTGGGTGTCGATGACCTCCCCACCCGCCCACTTGGGTCTCGGCGAGTGGGGGTCGAGGACCTCCCCACCCGCCAACTTGGGTCTCGGCGAGTGGGGGTCGAGGACCTCCCCACCCGCCAACTTGGGTCTCGGCGAGTGGGGGTCGAGGACCTCCCCACCCGCCAACTTGGGTCTCGGCTAGTGGGGGTCGATGACCTCCCCACCCGCCAACTCCTGGCACCTCCTCTCTGGCTGGTTGGTCGAGAGGGATCTCACCCTCCTGTCGGGGAGAGACCTCCGAACCACTTCCTCTCCTGCCTTCGCCTCCCGAGGCGAAAGCTACCTGCAAGGTCTGCAGGACCTCCTGCCTGAAATTTTCAAACATCTCCAACATCATCCCAGCCACCGGGGGCTGCGAGTGACCTGGGTCGGAACTTCCTCCACCTCCATCCATGGAGCTCATCTTGAGGGTTTCTTGAATCGGTCACACTCCACGCTCACCGCACCATAAATGTTGAAACCGACTACTCGGTCTCTGTGGAGTTCAGGGCCCTCAGCGAGGCTGAGGGGCGACCAACCCTTACTCCCCCCAAGGGAGAGCTCTAGGTTGAAGGTGTTGGAACTAAGAACTGGACCAAGGGCTTAGTGGGGAGGTCCCGCCACATACCCGGAAGTCCCCTTGGAACTTCCCCTCCCAAGCCACTACTAAGCTTGGGCACCACTGGAGCCTCTCCTCATCCCCTAGAGAGACTTGGGGAGGGAGAGGGAGAAGGAGAGAGCTAGCCTAGGATGAGAGATCTCTCCAAATGGTGCCCCCTTGGTCCTATTTATAGGATTTTCGGATCTGGGCTGCAAATAACCTAAACTGGACTGCAGAATACCCAAAATACCCTCGGATCTGGACTGCGAATAGCCAAAACCGAACTGCAAATAGCCAAATCCCGCTGTTCTGGGATGCTAAACGCAGACCAACCCCCCCTCCTTTTCTGGTGGGTGAGAGGGGTTACCTCTGCTGGGGCTGGGCGAGAGCTGGGCTAGCGCCCGGCGGTATCGCTACCGCCGGCGCTAGCGTCTCGCCCCCTACTGCTGGGGACGGGGGCGAGAGGAGCTCGCCCCCTTGCCTTGGGGCTGGGCGAGAGCTGGGCTAGCGCCCGACGGTATCGCTACCGCCGGCGCTAGCGTCTCGCCCCCTACTGCTGGGGACGGGGGCGAGAGGAGCTCGCCCCCCTTGCCTTGGGGCTGGGCGAGAGCTGGGCTAGCGCCCGGCGGTATCGCTACCGCCGACGCTAGCGTCTCGCCCCCTACTGCTGGGGACGGGGGCGAGAGGAGCTCGCCCCCCTTGCCTTGGGGCTGGGCGAGAGCTGGGCTAGTGCCCGGCGGTATCGCTACCGCCGGCGCTAGCGTCTCGCCCCCCCTGGGGTCTCGCCCCCCTGCTGTTGGGGGCGCCGGGGGCGAGAGGAGCTCGCCCTCCTCTCTCCCTGCTTAGGTTTATCTTGAAGAATGATGTTCGAAAATACTTCCTATGCTTCGAGAACCTACTCGGCGAATATAGGGTTGTACATGTGAAAGTAAAAGTAATAAAATCCTAATGCCTAAAGTGTTGTGACCAAACTGCCCCTCTGTTTTTCATTATAAATAAACAAAATTCAAGTAAATAGGTTGGGTGCAATTTGGGGGGTGCAAACTGCCAAAACAAAATTTTTAGGGTGCAAAATGCCAAACATCCTAATTGGGGGGTGCTTAGTGCCAAAATTCCTGCCAATTAATGTGTGATTTTATTCATATTTTCAAACAAATTATTGAAGCTCCTCCCATGAATATAAGGTGATTGAAGCACCAACAAAAATGTAAGGACTCAAAATTGTTTCATTTTTATGAATTAGAATGATTTTTATACCTGTTTTTCTTAAACAGTCATCACAACGAAGTTTTGCCAAACAATTTATCGTGACTCTCTGTTCTGAAAAAACTCTGCAAACATAATTGATTCAAATAAATCTCCATTTGCAACCGACCATTTTCCTACCACTCTATTTGCAACATTCTTTTTGTTAACGCTCATTTCTTAACTGCCACCAATCCAAACAGAGCCTGATTTGATTTCGTGGTGCACGGAGCTCCGTTCCCACTCTCCATTTGCAAACCCTAATTTTTATATACGTCCAACGTATATGGAGGATCATGCGGCAAATTCAAATTTCTTCTATATTTTTTATTTTTTCACAAAATAAGTCTCAGAATATTGATCAATGAATTTTTACGGACATTTTAAGTACTCATATGTATATATTTTAGTGTACAACCCTGTGTTCGTCAAGGGGTAAAACTGAGAATCGAACATAGACGAAGCAAGTAGGGGCTCGTCGACTCGCGACGAGCGAGTCACAAGGGCAAGGGCGAGGCAAGTGTGTTCTTGCCGTTTTCTGGTGCATTTAGCAACAGCGAGACAAGTGAGGGCTCTCCTCCTCGCATAAACGTCTCAAACCGGTAGGGGGGGGGGGGGGGGGGGGGGCGCATTCTTCATTAAGTGCTCGCCCGCCCAGGCTTCGGGATGCGGGGGCACCAGGCGAGGAAGGTGCAAAACCTCATTCGCCCGAGAGACCAGGGGGACTAGCGAGTAGTACCGTCACGGGCCACTCGCATAGTGAGATCTCGCGAGCCCGACTCGCAGGAAGGCTGACGAGTGGTGTCTTCTCAGGCCACTCGCCCAAAGGGGCCTAGAAGTGAATTTACCCAGATACCCTTGATGGGCTGCCGATAGCTCTTCAGAACAACAGAGTTTGGCTGTTAGCAGACCACTTTAGGGTGCGATTAATAAAACCAAAAGACAGAGTTACGCTATCAGCAGACCAGAAGAGAAAAACTATATATAGACTCTGAATGGCACTTTTGTAGAAGATCCAGAGTTTTTGGCGTCTTCCTCCTTAAGACATCTTTAGTTAGCTCCCCAGGCTCTCCAAGGTGTCCGGCTTCAGCTTTGACTTAGATGGGGAAGCTCTCTAAGACAGGGGCGGAGCTACAGTAGGACCTGCGGGGGCCCGTGCCCCCACGCGAGCGATTTGGCGTCGACAGTCGGCACCTAGGGCAAAGACGCGACCTGGAGCGATTCCGATTCTGCGACCGGCGACTCTGCTCGATTTCGCGACCTGGAGCGATTTCGGCAGTCGGCACCTAGGGCAAAGACGCGACCTGGAGCGATTCCGATTCCGCGACTGGCGACTCTGCTCGATTTCGCGACCTGGAGTGATTCCGCGACTCTGCTGCCTGCTGGTACTTCTTCTTCTTCTTCCACTTAACAGATTTCAAGCTTTCAAAACAGATTTCAAGCTTTCAGAATTCTTCCACTTAACAAATTTCAAGCTTTCTGAAATCTGATTTCAGGCTTTCTGAAATCTGATTTCAGGCTTTCTGAAATCTGATTTCAGGCTTTCTGAAATCTGATTTCAGGCTTTCTGAAATCTGATTTCAGGCTTTCTGAAATCTGATTTCAGGATTTCTGAAATCTGATTTCAAGATTTTTGAAATCATGTTTCAAGCTTACACTCATTGATTTCAGGCTTACACTCACTGATTTCACTGATTTACTGATTTACTGGACTGATTTCACTGATTTATTCTTTCAACTTACTGGACTGATTTCACCTGGACTGATTTTACCTGGACTGATTTCAACTATCAACTTCCACTGCACCCATACTGCCGACGCCTCAAATCTTCAAACATTTATTACCTGCCGCATCACCTCCTGCAGTAAATAAGAATGGGAAAAGTCTTCTTATTGAAATCCAACGTAGAGACTTAACTGCAGACACCAACATTAAGTGAACTCATGCATGTATCTTCCCGATTCAATGCAAAACCCTCCAGATTTCCCTTTCCAATTCTGTATATTTACCCATGTTTACTGTAATCTAAATTAACGATAAAAGAGTCTACTTTTGGCTTGTGCTCTGTCTTATTTCCTATTCTCTGTTTCTTCATATGTTTCAAGTCAATTAGAATGATGTGGATTCAGAGAGCTATGAATGATATGAGTTTTACATTTCAAGCCCCATCATATAGTAATATATTTGCAAACGCTATATTATAATTGTAGTGTTAAGTTATTCATTATTTTATGTTGCATTATTTTTTGTAGATACAGAAAATCAAAATGTGTTATTCACTATCAGGATGCATCATTTTGGTTTATAAAGTGCATCTAGCAAAATTATTTATAGGAACTGCATTTTTTGATGGTCTACTGCATTTTTTGATAGCTTGAAGAACATCCAGGCAACTGCAGGATGATTGCATTCAGGCTGCTGCCATCTCTCCCTAGTGAATGAGTGTCCATTTCTACAATTGTTGGATTCATTTTTGTATTTTGCTTAAGAAGTTGTTTGTTGTTTGAGATGAACTAAGCAGAAATTGCATTGTTTACAATTTGTATGAGTTATGTAATTGTTGTTCTGTTCCTTACTGTAATTGGGAATTTTTGGCACTATGTTGTGTTCTGTAAGCAGTAATTGATGTGTTGTTCTATTTTTCCCAATTGTATGAGTTATGTAATATGTATGAGATTAACTAAGTAGTATAGATGGAGATGAACTAAGTAGTTCTGTTCCAATTGTATGAGTTATATAATTGCATATTGAAATTACAACAGAACCAAGCTCTGGCTCATGACTTGGAAATCAAGAGACGGCATATATACTCTCTTGTCGACGATATATAAAATCTCACGGGCGAACAACAAACCTCTCTTTTCTCCAAAAGAGCAATCAACATGGAAGAAATTGCACATGTTGAAAGACCAGCACACCAACATAAATGAAATCTGTAATGTCCCCACAGCAGAAAATAAGGAATATTAACTGAATATCCGCCTGATTTAATGTCCCCTGACTTTCATGACCAAAATACCCTTCATAATTTTATTTAAAATGAATAGAAGAAACAAGGTAAATAGGAGAGGGTGCAAAGTGCCATATTAATGAGTTTGGGGGTGCAAAGTGCCAAAATGAAATCTTTAGGGTGCAATGTGCCAAACCCTCCTAATTGGGGGTGCATAGTGCCAAAATTCCTAAAATTATCCACACAAAAATCATATGCGGGAAGTGAAACCAAAAACCAGAACACATTGAACTGCAGGAAGTGAAACCAGAACATACGGAAGGAAGTGAAAACCAAACATAACTGGGAGCGGGGTAGGGTAGCGGGATTTTGAAGAGTTACCTGGAGCAGAGAAGCGAAGTTGGATTTGGAAGAGTTTTGAGATCGATCTACGAGCGGAAGAGCTTCGAGCTACAAGATGGACGTCGGAGGAGGAGCTTCGAGCTGCAAAGAGGTGGTCGTCGGGAGGATCTTCGACCTGCAAAGAGGTGGTCGTCGAGAGGAGCTTCGAGCTGCAAAGAGGTGGTCGTTGGAGGAGCTTCCAGCTGCAAAGGGGTGGTCGTCGGGAGGAGCTTCGAGCTACAAAGAGGAGCGCCTGAAGAGGGTAGGGTTTTCGGGAGGAGTGGGAGGGGAAAAAGTGTCGTGGAGGGTACTAAGTCGACCGTGAGCTTTTTGAAAAGGTAGACTGAAGCCCTCCTTCAACTTTTTAAAAAGGACCTAATATAACGTTTTGGGCGGATGTGGTAGCCACTGGAAGCCCTCCCAAACGGATCTATGAGAGCGGTGACATTTTTCAGCTAACGCACCGGAGCCAAAAAGCTCAACCAAACGGGGTTTCAATCTCACAAAATGGCAAAAATTGTGGTACGATTGTATACTTTGCTCTGTTTGGAGGGGTATTTTTGCCGTTGAATTTGTACAAAAATGTCATTGTCATGGAATGTATGTTTGGCATGACAACGGTTATGACTGTCACCAAGCAAAGAAAACAAGTTTCAAGAATTTTACTATTCTATACGACTTAGTATATGACTGTATGCGCATACTCATGTAGTTGTACACGACCAAAGACACTTGTTTACATCCCTTGTACAAATCTGGACTATTTTAAGAGCTCTACATTGTTGAATAATTTAATATATGTCTGCACGCGTCGAGACTGACTCGGTAGTGACCCATGAGTTTCGTGTCTGTCTAGGGCAAGACTCTACGCTGGAGGTACTATATAAGGTCATTTCAAACTTGATGAACCTATATTGAATACTTTGAGCGGAGCTAAACCTAACATTCTTTAAGTACTTGCTTAGGGTTTTTACGCTCCCGTGCCCGCTCTTGCAGCTGTTTTTGCGATTTCTGGCATCATCGTCGCTTCTCCTGTGCGCAAATCTTGCTCGCCTCTACTCGATGGAAGAAGGAGAACAACGATTCTTCACTCTTGGTTGTTCATTGCCGATCAATAGGGAGTAGAAGGTCTTCGAAGTCCTATGGGTTTGCCCTGTGCTCATGAGTTGAAGTCTTATGTTGCTCAATCAAGAGCAATTCCATTATGGTTGGTACATGGACATTGGAAACAATTATCCTTAATTTCTGGGGAGGAGAAAGTTGATATTGACGGGCAGAACAACATAAACAATGAACTAGAAGCAATTATTCAAAAATTCAATTACGCAAGTGACGTACAAAAGAAAGAGTTAAAACGGAAGTTGCGCAAACTCATCGATCCATCAACAACCCAAAGTACGGAGCCTTTAATTAAATTGCATTTAAAGGGAAGGCCTAAATGGAGTTACACGAAATTTAAAGATAACTCAAAATCTACAAAGCGTGATTCATCCCATTTTGAGTACATATTGATGGAGGAAAAAACAATTGAACATACAAAATTGTTCACCTTGCTTACAAAAAAATTGTTGGATGACGTAGGTGAGCAAATGCCTTCTTATTTATCACATGACATTATGGAGAACTTTTGGCACTTAACACCCTTTAAATACAGGGCTTTGGCATTTTGCACCATAGCTTTTAGATTTTGGCACTTTGCACCCTCAAAACACGTAATAAAAGCAAAGTGCACCCTGATATTTGAATTCGTGTATTTTTTTTATTAAAAACAAATAAAATAAATAAAATGAGGGGGGGGGGGGGGGGGGGGTATTATGGGTAGTTCATTGTAATTTCTAAAACCTAAAACATCACGTACCGCACAACTATCCCGTATTCGCCATTTCCTCCTGCCATACGCCATTTCCTCCCTACCACGCGACTCCCTGCTTCCAGTGACCCCAGGCGGCGCCGACTCCCTGCTTCTAGCAACATCAGGCGGCGCCGACTTCCTGCTTCCAGCGACACCAGGCGGAGTCGACTTCCTGCTTCCAGCGACACCAGGCGGCGCCGACACCATTCGCCATTTCCTCACATACCGCACAACTCCCTGCTTCCAGTGAACCCCCAAGGCGGCGCCGACTCCCTGCTTCCAGCGGCGCTGACTCCCTGCTTCCAGCGACACCAACGCCGAAGAAGGTACCAGATCTGGGTTAAACCTTCATTTTTTTACAGCGATGTTGATTTTGTTCCGCATTTTCTGAGTTTGCTGAATATGTTGGAACTCCCTTGCTGAATATGTTGACATTCACCAGGGACAAGTTGCTGATTTTGTTGGAACTCTCTAGCTTTTAGATTTTTCGAGTTTGCTGAAACCTTCATTTTTACCCTTGCTGAATATCTGGGATCTTCCGGCGAACTCTCTTGCTGAATAGGTTGACAGGTTGCTGATTATGTTTCTGCATTTGCGATTTTGCTGATTTTGTTTAGGGATTTTCCGGCGAACTCCCTTGCAATTCCATCCTCCACTCTAGGGACATTCGAATTTGTAGTGATCTGATGGGTATGTATACCCTCGTTTCTACTTGTGACTGTTTTTCTAGGCGATCTAGATCTTGTTAAATAAAATTAACTAATTATTTGTATTAAAAAAATTTGACATATAAAACATGGTTTGGGTGTTGAGGCCAAATGATTCAAGATCAAGGTGTTGTTATTCTTTGTTTGAAGTATCTATGTTTACAATCAAATTGCATCATTTTGGGATGTTTATTGGCTCTGATAGACTTTGTTATACACCTGATGTAGTTAGTCATGTTGTTCGTTCTTACTCAAACATTCAAGGAAAGCCTATTAAATTCACAAAGAATTGTAGTGATAAGATACAAGTTTCTTGTGAATGTGGATGGGTAATGTACGCATCTTTTATACTAAAAATGACAAAACTTTTCAAATAAAGACGTAAAAGGAGAACATTCTTGTTATAGGGCCCCAAGCTCTAAACACTGCACTTCTGATTTTCTTGCAAAAAATATCAGCATCATCTACGTAGTAACCCTGAGTGGCCAGTTACATCTATGCAAGAGATGATGCAAATGGAAAATAGAACATCCCTCTCCATTTGGAAGATGTACAGAGCTAACAAACATGCAAACAAGTTAATTCATGGTTCAGAGTTGGAGCAATATGCTAGTATTTGGGAATATTGTGAGGAAATCCGTCAAACCAATCCAAACACAACAATAAAAGTCCAATGTAAAAGTGTTTCAGCCAACCAAGCATGCATTTTCAAGAGGTTGTATATATGTTGGGGAGCTTTAAAAAAGGGTTTCATTGCCGGTGCCGACCGATTATTGGTCTTGATGGAACTCATCTGAAGACCTCAAATGGTGGAGTTCTATTGTGCGCAGTTGGCATTGATGAAAATAATGGTATGTATCCAATCACCTACGCAATGGTTTTAAAGGAGAATAGAAAATCCTGGGAATGGTTTCTTGCTCTACTAATAAAGGATTTGAACATTGAACACAATTTTTCATGGACCATAATTTCTGATAAGCAAAGGGCCTAATAAGAGCAGTGGAAGAATTACTACCTAATTCAGAACATAGATTTTGTGTGAGACATATGTATAGTAACTTCAAGCAAACACATAAAGGTTTACAACTGAAATCTTTATTATGGAATGCTGCATCTGCCACGAGAATTGTTGACTTCAATAGTGAGATAAACCAATTATTACTATGTTTGAGATTATTCGAATTATTTTGATGAAGAGATTGCATACACAAAGGAATAAAATATTGAAAGTACATGACGATATATGTCCAAACATTCAAAAAATTCTAGAAAACAACAAAAGGATGGTACAAGATTACATTTTGGAGTGGAATGGGCTGAACAAATTTGAGGTGAAGGGGTGGACAGGTGATAAATGGACAGTGAAGTTATCATCTCAAAGCTGCAGTTATCATAAATGGGACCTTACTGGAATTACGTGTGTCCATGCTATAGCTTGCATATTTTTTAAAAGAGAGAAAGTTGAGGATTATGTTGACTTTTGGTTTAAGAAAACTACTTTTCTAAAAGCCTATGAGTACATGATAAATCCAATTAAAGGGCAGAAGGAATGACCAAACACTGGGTTAAATCTGTTGGTGCCATGGAAAGCAAAAGGGAAGAAACCTGGAAGACCTTCATTGCATGCAAGAAGAAAAGAACGAGATGAGCTAGATAACCGGAAATATGGTTTAAAAAGGCATGAGACAAAATATACATGCTCCAACTGTGGAGTGACAGGCCATAATAAGAAAAGTTGTGGTCAAACAAGCAAAAACACCGAACAACCATTGCCAACAACATCGGGTTCGAGATCGAAGTTATCGGTTAGTGTTTTATAATTAGCTTTAAATTTCATCATTAGTCATTTAAATCTGTTGTCTAATTAGCTTTATTACAAAAATAAATGTCTCATGCAGGTAAAGAAGAAAGTTGCATCGCAAGAAACGTTTACCGAAGCTACAAATTCATCACTTCCATCATTTACAACTGGTTAGAATTTTGAATTCAAATATTGCAACAGTGGTTTTTTATAAGTACACACATTAATAAATTTTATGGTTATTTGCAGGATTTGAAGACTTCATGTGACAATTTGGACTGTGATGATAGTGTGCTCAATTAAAATTTAGATGAAAATTTATCATTATCTCTAATTACTAGTTTAAAATATTTTGACTTGTGAACTTTAGATGAAAAATTAACATTATCTCTAATTACTAGTTTAGAATATTTTGAGTTGTGAACTTTAGATGGATCTGTTGTTGTCATTGCACTCTATCTTTAATATTGCGTCGAAGTTGAGTGAACGTTTAGTAGCAATGAATGGTTACCAAATCAAAACGATCGCAGTGAAGTCATTACAAATCATTTCCAAATCTCAACATTCTTAAATTTTTTAAGAAACATTAATAGGCTCTATTAGGCCGTTCTGGTAACTTAATATGGTCTCTTTAAAATCGAATGAGATCCAAATGATCCTCTGGTGATGATCTTCGGGATATCCAAATAATCAATCACGCTCAAAACATTGATTTGAGATCAAAATGATTGCTTGTTGGCCTGCGAATACCAAATAATAAATGACGTTCAAAACATTGCTTCGAGATCAAAATGATCGCTTGTTGGCATGCGAATAACAAATAATCAATGACGTTCAATACATTGATTTCAAATCAAAACGATCGCTTGTGGCCTGCGAATAACAAATAATCAACTTTGAGAATAAAAAGCTCATGACATTCAATAAAAATATATTGAACAACTAAATATAATTAAATATATTGCCAGAAGCTATCATTAAGACCAAAATCCCGGAGCAATCAATAGAAGCTTTGAGAATAACCGCATTAAATATATTGCTAGGAAATAAAAAAAAGAGTCTAATTAGAAAAGAAGACCAAAATACCCCTCATATTTCGAATTATAATAGAACAGAAAAATGAAAAAATCGATCAGGGTGCAAAGTCTCTTATTTAAGAGTTTTGAGGGTGCAAAGTGCCAAAATCTAAAAGCTACGGCGCAAAGTGCCAAAACCCTGTATTTAAAGGGTGCTAAGTGCCAAAAGTTCCATTATGGAGGCTATCGATGTACTTGGCGATGAACATTGTAGATATAGAGTAATTGACCAAGCATTAAAGATTGCGGACGGTTGGGAACAGGTCCGGTTCGATTTACATGAAGAACTTGAAACAAAATTGTCAATGCATGATATCATGTTTGGCAAAACAAGAAGGGAAGAATTATTATGTTCCCTTGAATGCAATACAACTCCAGCAACTTTGGACAAATGGATGTCGAGGCCGGATATGGACTCGTTATCGCTTCATGCTACAATATAGTAGTATCAAACTATCAAAAGTTTAATCGTTCACATTCCTCCCGTTACATTCACCTCCACCGGAAGAACCAAAAAATATTTTCATTGGATTTATCGATGGTAATCATTTCATTGAACTTCATATGCGTGATGGATGTCCGTTACCGTTGATTTTCCCTCTTTGGAGAAGGTATTGTGGAGAAATGACACAAACATGATAAACTATATTTGTATCAAGGTTGGTAATGAAGGAGAGCAATATTGGACGTTCAACTGCATTCATACATTTGAATGACTCTTCCTCCAAAGGTAAGACAAATTTAATTTATATTGACTAAATTTTGTGACTTGTGACATTTTAAATGATATAAACTTGTTTTTGACAGTTTAATTCCAAAGCCCGTGATGAAAGACGAAAGTTTTTTCAGTTTTGCATAACTCATCAGTTGCGTTATTTCAATTTTGGTCCTTTAATGAGTATTTGTTGAAGTTCATTTCATTTGATTTATCAAAAAATGCCTCCAACTTAGAATTTTACAATACTCATAATGAACATGACATCTTTTTTACTCTTTTGCTGGAATATTATGCAAATAGAATTTTACAATACTCATGATTTGAAGGTGTTGTGGGCAGCCATATTGATCCAAGTGATTATGTAAGCATTGATATTATTAGCTGAGATTATGTTTCTGAAGCATTGGTATCAAAGAATTTAGTTTATGATTTCAATTTTAGCTTCATTATGTTTTTGGAATCATGAATCCATAATCCTTAAATTTTGATTCTTTTCAATTTTATTTATGATTCCAATTTGGCCATAGTTGTTTATAGAAGATTCTTTATGTTTGCTTGTGAGAAGTTTTAGACGGACTGCTAGTGTCCCAAGCAGCAATAAATAATGGTTTGAAGGAGTAAAATGAACAAAATAATTAAATTTATTTAAGATATCAAATATATGTGAATTGCAAGTGAATTTGGCGGGGGAATAAATTTTTTTAATTTTTTGAGTGGCGGTTAACAACCGGGTGCGGCAAGCCTAAAATTGAGTTGCGGTTAACAAAGAGGTGCGAAAAAGCCAAAATCGAATTGCGTTGACAACCGAATGATAATAATTTTTGAAGTTTTCATTTTTGAAGTTTTCATTTTTGATAAACTTAAGAACATATTTTACAAACATAGGAAAACAGATAGCCAAGAAGGTTCTTCCTTTGCCCATCTCTGAATTTCTTGTATATCATTTTAGAATAATATATCTATAACAATATATATTTAATAATTAATTTTTGTTCTCTCTGTAAATTAAGCCATCCGAAGTCCAACCTCATCCACTTCGCCGCCCTTCGTTCTCGCCGTTTAATACCACTCAACACGCTGCCTTTCTTCTTCTCCAAGCTCTCTCCCAGACTCTCCCAGACTCTCCCAGACACTGTCTCTCTCCCTCTCTCTCTCTGCTTACGTGTGAGTGCGTGTCTCCCCCGGTTGGTTCCGTTTTCCTGGCTTCTTTTGGAGTAACTTTCGTCTTCATCTTCCAATTCTCCACTTGGTCTCCTGTCTTGTAGTTTGGACCTGGATCTGTTAAGGGTTTCTCTTGATCGAGAGCTCATCCCGTGTTTAGAACTGATCGCTACGATTGACTTACTTTTTGTTTGAATCTCGTAGCTCTCTCTTCTCGCGGGGTTGAGGCCCAGCTTGTAAACAAGTTTGAGGTAAGGCGACTACCTATTAACAACTGTTTCGCTCCGATCTTTTAATTTTTTTGAAGGGAGACTCCGATATTTATATAAGATTGCGCTGCTTATGGAGCGTTAAATGATCTAAACATTTTGTTCTGATTTATCAGCTTGTCCTCAAATTTTGTCTTGTATACTTCTGGTAGTAGAGATGCGAGTGGCAGCCTGTGTGAATTTGTGCTCGAGTTGAACTTATATTTGTTTTTCTGATCATCAGCCACCTTAGAAATTTCTTGGATGTGGTGGAAAGTATAGCGTTCAATCATTAGCCGCTGTTTTTGTTTTTCTAATTGCCTTTTCTTAATTATTCTCTAATGATTCAACATTTGTGGACTTAATAAGTCTCGAATTATTTGCTGTGCCTGCTATGATTGTTGTCTGATCGCAGCTGGTTTCTGCTCTTTTTCTTTCTTATTAATTGAGGGCTCTCATCGTCTGATGCTCAATAGTTTACCTCTTTGTTCTTCTTCCCATTCTCTGTTGAAGCAGGCCGATCAACTTGGTGTAGGTTAGTTATGCAAGTTTTTTGTATAGATTAATGAGCCTACTATGGCTCATTTTAGTTCGTACTGATATTATCTTTAATGGACATAATGGTGGGTAGTTGTTGAGAACTAGTCTTGCTGTAAATTCCTCTTATTATCAGAAGAGGCTTTTGCTGCTTCTTTCTCTCTTTTTTTTTCAATGGGTGGCTGTGATAAACTATTTCAATTCCTTATTCTTGTTTTGTTAATCTGTATAATCTAATCTAATTGAATATCTCTTCACTGAACCCAATTGTTCTGGTATAGCTTATAATATTGTTATTGGATTCCACATGGATATCACCATTTATGGTTTCACTTTTGACTGATCATGTGTGTATTGTTCATTTTTAATAATTTGGATTTTTTTTAAATCTTAATTGAGAAGGTAAAGATAATTTAAATTTAAATGCAAGTCTTAGATTCACATGTTCATCGCAATCTTGTAAAATTGCGAGTTGATAGAGTTAGTATATTTAGTCTTCTGAACTCTTAAAAACAAATCATCGTATTCTCATAACCCAGACCTTCAGTTTTTTGCCTTGCAAACTTTTTTATGTTAATCGCAATCTTTTTTATGTTAATCACAAACTTCTTATGATGCTTGACATCATACATGTGCATTTGTCAGATGTTTAAAGTAAAACATGTCCGATTTTGTGTATATACTCATGTTATGTTGTAGGACATTTGAACCATATTTAAACATTTGTATATATTCACTGATTAATTCAATAACGTATATTAATGCTTATATTTGGTCATATAGACAGGAGTTTTTTTTGAATTTATTATATGGTGGAGGGTCAGTGAATGCACTTGTACAGTTGCATATGTATTAAAACAAAACTTACTTTTTGAAGAGAATTCAGAGTCCCACCAAAGTTTGTTTCACATTTTGGTAACAACTTTATTTAACTATATTATTTTATTTTACTTTTTACACTTCTTAGCTTAAATTTTTGTATAACATGAGAAACTATTTGAATAAGACATGAAGATTAATTGTTGAGACTGTTAGATCGGTAGACAACCTTAGAGGGAGGTGAATAAGGTTTCTGTTGAAATTAAAAAAAAAAATTTCTTCACAATTCCAAATTGTGCATATCGGAAATAAAATAGTAGATACTGTAAATCAAGAACACGAGTAAAAGAAAATCATCTGTATATTTATTAATATGAATGGATACAAACGTTATGATTAAGTTGAAAACTCTACAATGATCATAACATAATTTTTTTATTCATAAATCAAGAGATACAAGATTAGATCAAGGACGATGAATATTAGTATATTACAACTTGAGTTTCTATACTGACTCACACCTCTAACTGATTTCCCTAGCAAAGCCACCCCTGGATAAGCCTCAAGCCACATAGACCTAACTCCAAGCTTAGTCGCCAATCAAGGCAAATTTCCGCATTAGATCTACCCCGATCTAGTCGCTACAACCGCATCGAATTCCACACCATAGGCTTCCCACAATTTAGTTGCCATCGCAACGGCGAATTAACCACAAACAAGAATTTTACAAAAGATAATATAAAAGACAGACATAGATTGAAATAATAGGAATAAAACTTCCCTCTGGAAGAACTCTTGATTTTGATGTCGTCTTGATGTAAAAGTTTGATCTTTATTGCATGAGATGCTTCCTCTTCTTTGCGAGCACGGTCCTCTAATTTCTTCGCTTGATAATCGTTGATGCAACAAGAGCGCTTGGATCGTTAAGAGAGATCTTCAAGAGAATGTGTGGAGAAGACTTCTTGATCACCTTTAAATTGCTTTCAATCTCCTTCTTCATAGATCTTGATCTCCCTTAAAGAAATCTCTTTTGAATGACTTGAAATAATCCATTTACATTCTCTGGACGGCTAAGACGAACTCTCTCTTGAGAAATCGTCCCTTGTTAGTGAACAAAGAGTAATTTTCGTCTAGGGCGTCCAAAAATCTTCATAAAGTGCTCCAGGTCATTCTTCAGAGCTACCGCGACGGTAGTGTAAAACTTGAAATGCATGCAGGTCGTTCCCCGATCGTCGACCGTGAGAGGGATCGCCGATCGCCGATCGCCGACCGGACTTAGAGATCGTTGATCGTCGAACGGAGTAAGGATTCTCAATTGCTCGAACGGAGCTCGAGATCGCCAACCCTATCGATCACTGATCGCCGACCGCCAATTGGAAGCAATAAATCATAAATTATATTTGCCAACCAGAAGATTGATAAAAAAACATAAATTATATTTGCTAGCAATAATCTTGTCATTAGTCTCTTTGTATTGAAAATCCCTTGAAATGATTGGAAGTGTTGATATTAGTTATTTGGATGAATTACCTTATTAGTTATTTGGATGAATTTAGTTTAACATAATCATGATCATTAGCTGTATCCTAACTAGGTTTTGGTTTTATGAATTTCCAGGTTTCACTTTTTCTTATTGAGTGCCACATGAGGTGTTAAACCTATTCTTTGTGAATCATTTTAAAGAATATTTATACATGTTATGTTACACCTTCAAAATACTTCATTATTAAGTTTATCTTCTCGTCCAACTGTTCATTAGATACCCTTTGTCCTTGATTTTCACATGACTTGTTCTTGATAGCTTTTGACCAACCGTTAATCATATGTAATTTCCTCCCTAGTTTTTTCACATTCATGTTAGCTGTTAGAAAATAGGCGGAACAACTTGGGCAAGGAGGAACGCAGGTTCGTTTTCTCCCCTAAATTCATTCGAAACAAAGGTTATTGATGTAAGACAGGTGGTGGCCGATCTCATGGAGTTTGTTTTAATTTTAGTATTGCATTTTAATTTCTCGTGTTGTTTTGTCTTGGCGGATGGCGCGCGTGTCGTGGCGCGAGTTGTGGTGTGCGTTTAGTAGGTTGTTGTTTGGTTTTGGTTAGGGTTCTGCCGGCTATAAAGGGCAGCCCTTGGTATTGTTGTAAAGGATTTTTTTGATCAAACAAGAAAGAAAAGAAATAGAGTTCTTTTGGCTTAGGGTTCGTCTCTGGAGGATTTCATTTCTCGTCCCTTTCGTGGTGGATTCCAGGCGGTTGTGGTTGCTGAACCCAGCTGAGTCTTATGTAGGAGAAGTGGTGGCCGGTCTCATGGAGCTTGTTTTAATTTTAGTATTGCATTTTAATTTCTCGTGTTGTGTCTTGGCGCGTCGTGGTGTGCGTTTAGCAGGTTGTTGTTTTGTTTTGGTTAGGGTTCTTTCGGCTATAAAGTGTTGCCCTTGGTATTGTTGTAAGGCATCTTTTTGGTCAAACAAAAAAGAAGAGAAGCAAAGTTCTTTTGGCTTAGGGTTCGTCTCTGGAGGATTCCATAATCTCGTCCCTTTCGTGGTGTGCGTTTAGCAGGTTATTGTTTTGTTTTGGTTAGGGTTCTTCCGGCTATAAAGGGTTGCCCTTGGTATTGTTGTAAAACATCTTTTTGGTCAAGCAAAAAAGAAAAGAAGCGAAGTTCTTTTGGCTTAGGGTTCGTCTCTGGAGGATTCCATAATCTCGTCCCTTTCCTGGTGGATTCCAGGCGGCTGTGGTTGCTGAAACCAGCTGAGTCCCTCTCCATGGTGGATTTCGGGACACATATACCTACTTGATGACGTTCAGGTAGTTTATCTCCCCACAAGCGGATTCACACTGCATCAGTAATGGTCCAGAATGTTTGCAAAGTTTGTGCACCTTCTTTATATACAGAAGGATCTACTACTAAAAGAAAATACATAGGCTGTGACATAAAGATAACATGAACCCGTCCGTCATTTAGCTGTTGTGACTAAAGCACGTGCACGACGTGCGTAAACCTGTGCATACCGATGAAGCTCGTGTTCGTATTAATACCCCCAGCTCCACAATGACCTTTTCCTCAAGGTCGAAGTTTGGGAACTGGGACTTGACCTCCTCAGCCAGAATCTACGTCCTCAGCCAGAATCTACGTGGCTTCCTCTACATGCAGTCCCCTCCACTGGATGAGGACATGTCGTATCAAATGATCCTAAATATCCTCGATGCGTGACCCGACACTGCAACAGGCTCGTAACAAGGATGGACTCGACCATCAACCCCTCAGGTAGGGTGGCTTGGAGGGGGTGATCTCCCAATGCCCTTGACTGATCCAAAATATCCTCGATGCGTGACCTGACTGCAACATGCTCGTAGCGAGGGATGGATTCGACCATCATCCCCTCAGGTAGGGTGGCTTGGAGGGGGTGATCTCCCAACGCCTTCTTGAGTTTGGATACATGAAATACCATATGGATGCGACTGGGGGGGGGGGGGGGGGGGTCAAATGTAGCCGGTAGGCCACCTCTTCTATCTTATCCAGGATCAGTAAGGGGCCAAAGTAGCGGACTGATATCTTAGGATGTAGGCGGCCATCCAAAGAACTCTGACGACGAGGCCGCAATTTGACAAGCACCTTCTCGCCCTGCCAGGAGACCACATCGTGACGATGTCGGTTGGTTTGTTGGACCATGCGATTCTAGGCGCAGAGAATATGATGCTTCAGTTGACGGAGAGCCTCGTCGCGATCTTGGAGACCGGTCGGTGGCCAAGGCCTGCACTTGGCACTCCCCAGGCAGGCTGAACGAGAGCTTCGGGAGCGAACGCCCGTATATCACCTGAAAGGGGGTCGAGTCAGCAGCAGACTGGTAGAATGTGTTGTACCACAACTCCGCCCACGCCATCCACTGTGTCCATTGGAGGGGCTGTTTGGTAGCGAAGCAACGCAAGTATGTGCCAACGCAACGATTAAGGACCTATTTTGCCCATCGGTCCGGGGATGATAGACCGTTTTAAATCGAAGCTTGGTGCCATGTAGAAGAAACATCTCCCAGAAGGAACTCATAAGCACTGGGTCACGATAACTGACAATGGAACAGGGAAAACCGTGCAGACGGACTACTTCCTCTATAAAAATTCTGGCGATAGAGCTGATCGTGTAGTGGTGCTTGATGGGTATGAAGTTCCCATACTTAGAGAGGGGGTCCACCACGACGAGGAGGCAATCGTAGTCCTGAGAACGAGGTTGTCTACTGATGAACTCCATGACGATGCCCTCTCACACTACGTTGGGAACCGGTAGGTGTTGGAGCAACCTGGTCGGAGCGAGAGCCTGATACTTGGCCTTCTGACAGGTCAGGCAGTTGGCGACGAACTGCAGTACTACCCACATCATGCCGCTCCAGTAGAGGGTGGCAGCTAATCGCCGATTCACCGGTAGGTCAGGGTATGCGCATGAGTGTCCTGTTGTAGAGGTGACATTAAACTCATGCAGGAGGCGAGGAATCCATGACGATGAATCCACGACCACCAGATGATCTCGATAATGGATCTGGCCACCCACGAGGCATAAGGGGTGGGGGTGCGGCCCTGAGTCTTGCTGCAGGTCTTGGATTATGGCGGCGTAGTGGGGGATCCCTCCGCACCTCGGTAGGAATGGCGTCTGCATCTCTCCATCGCAGGCATCCGCTGCGGTGTTCACTGTCCCCGCCTTGTATTCAATGAAGAAGTGATTACCCAGGAGCTTGACGATCCATAGTTGTTGTTCGGGGGTCGTGAACTTTTGACTCCATAGGTGCCCAAGCGGCAATGATTGGTACAGATCATAAAAGGGAGGCCAAGCAAATAGGGACACCAATACTGAACGGCCAAAACCAGTGCCCGTAGCTCGCTACCGTATGCCGACCCCGCAAAACGATGATCTGTAAAGGCTTTGCAGAAATAAGCGATGAGGAGCCCTCCTGCATGAGGATTAAGGACTGTGCCCACACCCTTCCTGTAGGCATCACACTCGATGACGGAAGGCTTGGTGAAGTCAGGTATGCTGAGCACATGAGTGGAGATCAAGGTCTGCTGTAAGCTCTGGAAAGCCTTTTGGGCCTCCGAGCTCCACTCCAACAACACCCCCTTCTTGAGGAGGTTGGTAAGCGGTCGCGCAATCACGCTGTAGTTCGGATGAAGTGGCGATAGTACCCCGTGAGGCCCAAAAAGCCTCGTACTGCTTCTGTGCATGATGTTGTCTCCCACTAAAGGACGACTGTGACCTTGGTCGGGTCCATATCTAACCCGACGGCTGAAATGATATGACTCAAATATTCAAATTGTGTTTGGACAAAAAGGATTTTTTTGATGCGCCACGAACTAACGATCCATGAGGAGCTGCAGTGCGGTCGCCAAGTGGTCGAGGTGGAGCTGTAGACCAATAAGTCATCAAAGAAAACTAGGAAGAACTTACGTAGGTGTGGGCTGAACATGTCGTTCGTGGTAGAATGGAACTTTGTTGGTGCGTTAGTCAAGCCAAAAGACATGACTAAGAACTCGCAGTGTGCATCATGGGTGCGGAATGCCGTCTTGGGCACATCCTCCACCCAATCCCGGATTTGATGGTAGCCCGATCGGAGGTCCAATTTGGAGAAGTAGGTCGCCCTCTGTAGTTCATCCAACAACTCTTGGGCTTGTCATGGATAGTGAGCTTGTTCAGCTACCGATAGTCCACGCAAAACCTCAAACTATCTTCCTTCTTGCGCACCAGAAGGACGGGGCTCGAGAATGGACTGACATTTGGCTGAATGATTCCTGCGCATAGCATCTCTGCCACCATCGTCTCCATGGTGGTTTTCTGAGCATGTCCATAACAGTACGGGCGAACAGATACCACAGTCACCCCGGGAAGGAGGACAATGGGGCGGTCTGAGACTCGGTTCAGGGTAAGCCCTTGGGGGGTGGAGAAGATGGGAGCATGTCTGTCCAACAGGAGCTGGATATCAGGGTGTGGAAGGATCGGCGAACGGGTGCGTCTTATGCCACAAAATAAAACGTTCTGGGTCGACGGTCCTGAGGATAAAGCCCAAGCTGACAGGTGATTAGGCTAAGGAGGGATCCCTTTGCAGAAGGTGGGAGGCGCTCGGTGCCTCAAAATCCATGGTAAGTTGATCCCAATTATGCTTGATGTCTCCCAGAGTACATAGTCAGGCCACGCCAAGGATGGTGTCAAGGCCACCAAGTCTGAAGACATAAAAATCTACCTTGTTGAATACAAGACGATGGCAAGGGAAAGGACCACACTACGGCTTGATGTGCGAGCGCGGCGGCCGTCGCCTAGGAGCATGTGAAAACCCGGGGCTGGTGTCATTGGAAGGTGTAGCTCGGTGACGAGGTATTGGGAGAGGAAGTTGTGTCTCGCGCTGCTGTCAATTATATGCACCACTGAGCTGTCCCAGAGTGAAGCCGCCAACTTAATAGTACAAGGGCGCCCATCGAGTAACATGAGACATCGAGGAAGTTGAGTTGAGCCGGCGGAGGGGAAATCAGATTGTCCTCATCTAACTCCAGGGCCTCAAAGTTGGCCAACCCAATGTCGTCATCCTCTCCTTCGAGGAGCATCTTGAAATCCTTATTTGTGCAGTCATGCATGGGGGAATATGGTATAAGAAAAGGAAATCAGCCCTATTAAAGCGTCGGCTGCATCAGCTCTAGGAACATGCAATATCATTAAGATTAAGATTAATGTAACACCTATCTGTATTAACATTTAATGATGTTTCTAGAATGTGCTATGTTTAAGCTTTATATATCCCTGTAATCGTTTTGATCAATGCAAGTGAAATCCTTCTTATTCCAAAACCATTATCTCTTCCTCTGTTGCAACCTCCACCTGAAAATCCATGGCCTCATCATCTACCCACCAAGCACCTCTCTACACCCATTCCACCATTCCCATCTTTGATGGAGAATTATGTGATTTTAGGAGATGGATCCAGGAAGCAACATTCAGTCGCACTCTCCACTACAGAAGCTGAGTTCATGGCCCTCAACACTGCAACCTGTGAAGCAATTTAGCTACAACGAATGAAGAAAGAAATTTGGGGACACAGACGAAGAAGGAGAGGAAGGACCAAAGATATTCTGCGACAACACTTCTGCTATCGCCTTGGCCAAGAACCATGTCTACCATGCAAGGAGCAAACACATAGACATTCGCTTCCACTTCGTGAGAGAAGCCTGGAAGAAGAAGATGATTAAGCTGGAGTATTGTCCTTCTAAAAAACAGATAGCCGACATCCTCACCAAGCTGATCCCAAGAGGTCGCTTCGCTGAACTTCGAGAAATGCTCGGAGTTAAGAAAGTAACTGATTTAGAGGGGGGTATAAGAAAAGGAAATCAGCCCTACTAAAGCGCCGGCTGCATCAGCCCTTGGAATCTGCAATATCATTATGATTAAGATTAATATAACACCCATCTGTATTAGCATTTAATGACGTTTCTAGAATGTGCTATGTTTAAGCTTTATATATCTCTGTAATTGTTTTGATCAATGCAAGTAAAATCCTTCTTATTCCAAAACCATTATCTCTTCCTCTTCCGCAACCTCCACCTGAAAATCATAGTTAAAACCAAAGTAAGCGTTAAGTTAAAATATCAGATGGGCCTTTATAGCGGAAACAGAGGCCTCTGCTGTGGAGGTCAAGGTACTCTTGGTGGGAGATTTTGTGCACTTGCACCTTGGGCCTAGGGGGGCGCTGGAGAGTCGCGGTGGCAGACGACTCGGGCGGTTGGGGGCTCGGATGGTCGTTGACCCTGAAAGACGGAAGGCCTGGATGAGTAGTGATGGGGCTGATGGTTGGACGTTGTACTGGAGGTTCGCTGAGGGGAACTAAAGGAGAAAATGACAAAGTCTTCCTCGACATAACAGGCTTGCTCCATGGCCCCAGTGAGGGTAGTCGGGTCATGCATGCGCATACGTGCCCGAATATGTGGTCGCAGGCATGCCCGAATATGTGGTCGCAGGCCCGCGAGGAAAGTCCCCTAGTAAATCGGAGATAGTGGTGTCGACGCGATCCATGCTGCCAGATTCGACTTAAGGAGGAGTGTCCTTATCTCGCGCCATTCGAGGAGTCATGAGCATACGCGGATGCGTTCCGGGGATGCTGCGCCACGCGAGAAGGAAGTCGTACAGGCACCTACGAACAACAATGAGGCACGATCTGGCGCTAGCTGGAGGACTCACCTGGAAAAAGCAGGAGGTAGAGAGAAGTATGCGGAGCCTGCGATAGATGCGAGCGGAGAGGATGTGTTGTAGTGCCGCGTCGACAAAACCTGCGGAAGGCGGGCGACCGGCCACTGTGGACGCGTGCTTTGAAGTCGTCGACTTGCGTCACTACGAGTACGACGAGACGAAGATGAGATCGGGTGGATCCATGGGAAACGCCGATCCGATGGTGACGCGAAAGGGGTGATGCGGCGTCGACAGAAGCGGCGTGGCGACGACAGAGGAGTGTTGGAGAGGAAGGAAGACCAATTATTAGAAAATAGGTGGAACGTCTAGGGCAAGTTGGAGCACAGGTTCGTTCTCTCCCCGAACTCAATTCGAAAGGTAATGATCCAAAATGCCTGCAAAGCTTGGGCACCTCCTTTATATAAAGGAGGGTCTACTGCTAAAAGAAAAAAACATAGGCTGCGACATAAAGATAACATGAACCTATTCGTCGTTTAGGAGTCAGAATTTCAGAGAGATCAAGGGGAGAGTCTGAAGGAGCTACAAAAGTAAAATAAGGTTGTGAGATAGTAGGAGTAGGTGGAGAATGTGGAGAAGCTTCCATTTGAGTGGGGGATTGAGCAGAAAGTTGTGGAGGAATGTCTGCTGGTGAAGAAGATTGTGGTTGTGGAGAAGAAGGTTTAGTAATGGAAAGGGTTTTAACTTATGAATGACCGGCCCTCTTCCATTACGAGAGAAGGGTAATAGATAGCCGCTTATTAAGAGGTATATTGATACCTTTAGAATACAAGCATTGGGATAGGAGGAGAAAAGTAATAGGCTAAAAACCCTACCATAGGGAATTATTGGATGCACCAATTTAGTCCTGAGCACTGAATAAAAACTTGCTCCAGTTCACCCTTTTCTTTAGGATCAAACAAGTCATGATCCTCAAGTGTTCCTTGGTAATTGCATCATGGGCAGAAAATCTGCAGAAACAACCTTTCCAACCACATTAGCCAGAAATCGATAGGCTTCGGAAACCTCCATCCTCTTGATATTGGAGGGTTTTTTACCAGAAAATTCCATTATTCTTAACACATTTTTATCTCTTTCCGAGACGTCCTCGTCTTCAACAAACCCAAAGGTATTCGATATCTCATGAACAGAAATCTTGATTGCAGGACCTTTGATAACTGCAAGAATTTGATTAGCATCTTGGAATTTTACTGACGCATGAAATTCTCTAAGTTCTTTTTCTAAAATCCTTTATCAGATAAAAACTTATTCAGCCCTTGTTCCTTGAAGTGTATCAAAATGTCTCGAAACTTGATATCACAGTCCTTGAACGATTCTAGGTCAACAAGCCATGCCCGCCGTAACTGAGGCACATGCATGGCATGCGTAAGCATACCGCTGACTGGGGATAGGATCGCTTGTGTTTGTATCATTAGCATTCTCATTTTAGCCATAATAAATACATTTATTTGGGTAAAGTTTTAGAATGAAACATTTAGATATATTTGATAGTTTCTACTTTCTGCATTATTTTTGTATCAATATTAGCATTGTTTTTCACCTCCAATATTTTTGAATGGAAATATTATGGTTAATTGACTAAGTGGATGTCTTTCCTTGATGTGTATGCTATGAAAGTGATCTAGCTCTTTATGAATTTGTAATTGATTTTCTTATGAATGTTATGCTAGACCTTCCAGTTCTTGTTTATAATCTTTCGACTTAATGTTTATGGTTCTAGTAAAAACAATCTAATTCCTTATGAATTTGTAATTTGTGTTCTTAGTGAAGATAAAGGATGGGCACGCTCCAGGGACCGGTCATCTGCCGTTATGCTGTATGTGCACACAAAATTGATGCCTCAAAATTGTTGTTTGACACACCGCTAATAAGAGCAAGTACTTTTAGAAGTGGATTTTGGGGTCATAAATCAAAATCCAGAGCCATAAACCGCCGAACTTCTGTTTTCCTGCAACAACTAGAACGAAGAGTTGGGCCAAGTCATTGCACTTTCAGCTCATCTTCTGATGGTAACGGCAATATGGCTGGGAACTTCAGGGAAAATGATGAGGATTTTGTGAACTCAACTGTGATTGAAGCTGGTATATTTTAAAAGAAGTTCACTTTCCAATTGTCATTGTAGCTAATGCTGTTTTTATTTGAAGGTCAATGGAGCACCTTCTGTAGATGAGTAAGGATAACAATTAATTAATATGTCCACTGCGGTTTTAAGCTAACTATGAGAGGTTCTCATGAATTTTACTTGCATCATAATTAATTGAGTTCAAGAAATAATGATTATTTTTTTATATAAGAATATATCTAGAATTTATTAAATAAATCAGGTCTTTTTTCGGGTTATTTTACTCGACAACAGCATCTTTTGTAGCATTGTGGATATAGAGCACAAATTCATTGTGCAAGACTTGGTTGTCATAATTAGTAGCAATAACCCAACTATTTGATGTCAGCTTTATGAATATTTTTCTCTTTCATTCTTGGTGAGTAATTCCTAATGTGTTAGACATGAATTACGCAAAACATTTTACAATTTTCATTCTTATTATTTTAAATTTACCCCTTCGTTTAATAAATTCTTCGACTCTAATTCTATCTACTTGAACATTGGGATATTGCATTAAACTATAATCACTCCAATCTGGAGACATAATAAACCTGTGTAAATGAGCAAGTAATAAACATTAAGCTAAAACGTTCTCATAGATCATTCTAGGCTAAATTACCACTATGGTTCTAACATTTTTATAAAGACTATCACTCGATGTATCCCTATGTCAATATAGTTACCAATGTTAAGTGGGTAGTGAACCACATTGGCCTTATCGTTATAGCGGGACGGTTACAATGAAGCAGTCAACTTCATTTCTAGGTAAGCAGCGCACTATGAACATAGGCCCTTATGTACGACAACAATGCGTACTTTGATGTATTTTCTATTCTTGAGATAGGTTAATGGGTTTGGCACAAACTCCATCCACACCACCAACACTCTCTCTCCCCCCTCCAATAATGGTACCCACTTGCTGTCTCCCAAAATTCCATGGCCATTTCAAGATCATTGGCATTGTGGGCGAGGTGGCCTACAAGTTGGAGCTCCCACTTGATATTGAATTTCATCTTATTTTTCAGGTCTCTTTACTGTTTCTACACAAGGTGGAACCACCTCCCCATACGATCATTGCCTCCCATTGCATAGGGCCTAATACCTGTACCAGCTAAATCCGTACATATTTGCCTCAGTCACTGGATAAAAGAAACCTTGATTCAGTGGATCGGCTCGTCAAAATTTGAGGTCACCTGGGAACCTCTACATGCCTCAGAGATGCTTGCCCGTCCTTTAAGCTTGAGGACAAGCTCCTAGATCTCCAAGCACAACGTGGCCGCTCTACGAACTCTCCACGAACCATGATTTCAGCATCCAACACCTTTTCAAATTCCCCCACACCTCTGGAACTCTCTAAAACGAATCCAACTAATGCTCGACATGTTCCAGCTACCACTCTTGCAAGTTCTGTCTACATCTCCACAATAGCATCCCTATTCTCTTCCTAGGAAAAAGGGGGATGGAGGACATATATATTAGGGCTTGTGGAGGCATAACCCTCTCCTCCTACATCCAGGGGCATTCTAGGGTGTAATCTTGTCCCTTGGATATGGAGATCAAGGAAATTTAATTGCTTGATCTTCTCAAATCACGGACTCAAACAGTCCGGTTTGACTTGTTTTGGAAAGCCGAAATGTGCTATCGGCATGCTGATACCCCGTATTAGATTAAGCTGATACCCTCTGGAACCTATCATGCTGGTATGTACTATTGCCCGTGTTAATACCTCTTGGATATATTAGTCATAGGCGTCGGTACAAGGAATTGCTGAAGTCGATTCCCTCTACTGGCCTATTGGCGTGTCGATAGGTGCTACCGTGGTACATATTTTAGGGTGTTACGATATTTACCCAAATTTAGCGCCATAGCATATACAATTAGTGCTATGTTAATGATAATCATGCCACACGACCCGTAAATGTCTACATGCTCCGGCCAAGGAAGTGACAATCACGATCGAGACTGTTCATTTCGAGCGCACGGCCGCTCTAGGAATATTAGTATTTTAATGTATTTGTCTGATTTTTATATTGTATGTTTTGGAGGCCGTCATGATCAGAGAATCATGATTGTTCATGGCTCCTCCATAGTCTATATATAGAGGTAGATGGATCATTTGATGGGTATTGAAAGTTAGAAAGAAAATGTCTTTTGATCATCGATGTCGAAGCCAAGCCAGAATCAATGTGCGAAGCTCATATATCTCCCTTCTTTCCTCCACCTTGGGTGCCCCCCTCTATTTTCCACTTTCGGCCACATCTGGCTACCACCACCTCCTTGGCCGGGCCACCCAAACCCTTTTGTTTCCATTTTCTGGTGATCGCCGCCACCACCTCCGGCCAACCTTGGCTGGCCACCCCTCATCACCACCACCACCACCACCACCACCACCTCTAGCCAACCCTAGCTGGCCGCTGTCGCCACCACCTCCTCTCCTTCCCATAACTTCCGCAACTTCGTCCCACTGCATCATAACTTCCTTGGCTTCCCATTATCCGCAACCCATAATTATAGCCCCACTACCCCACTCAAATAACTCCCCACTAAATTCATATTTCAAGCCCCACTTCCTTAGGCTGCCGGTCAATCCCACTCCACTAAACTGAGAGCTACATAACTTCCTCAATTACCGAGAGCCACAACTTCCTTAATTGTAACCGCATTCTCCAATCATTCCATCCAGCCTACCCTATGCGCCAACCCCAAATTCACTGTCCCCCCTGCCCTGTGAACCCAATTCCCCTCACTGGAGTTCCACCCCTTCTCACTTCCCCAAGTTTCGAAAATCCCCAAGGTTCCTCCCTGCAGCAGCCGACCCCCTTCAATCCCCTTCCAGCCGCCTGTCTACCGCCATACAGCAACCCCAACTCACCCACATCAGCGCCAGCAGCCCCTGTAACAGTCCAGGAACAGCTACAGCCTTTACAAACTCCAGCCACAGCGCTTGCCATCAAAGCCAGCCCCCTCCCAGTCCAGCCGGCTGCATCCAGCCCACAGCAAGGAAATACCACCCAGCTGCTCAATCCCTCCACCCAGCCCTCCGAATCTCCAATGGAAGTTCACATTCATTCCATTGCTGTCTCTTCGGCCGACGACATCCTTCCGGACATCCAACATACCTTCTACCCGTAATTATTGTGAGTAATTTTTGGTTTTAATATTTTCAGTGTCGAATTGTATGCTTATTCACTGTTTTTGGGCATGGTTTGTAAGCTTCACCTTCAAGTCTCTTATAATTTGTCAGGACTTGTTCGTTTGTGTAGTTTTTTTCCCGCTCTATCGCACATATTTTACGCTGTGTGTTTCCCATACTTTGGAATTCAGTTTGATTGTGGCTTGTTTTGTTATATTGTTTATAGACTTTATTATTGCAAATTTAGTTTCCAAAGTAGTGTTTTGCGCATATAGTTTCTACATTATCCTTCATAATCGTGCACATAACCTACCCTATTTCAGTTTACCTAGTTTTCAATGCATCGAACCTTCCATCAATTGAATCTTTTAAAAGAAAATTATGACTAATCTATTCTTGTTTATTCAGTGGTACATAGAAATCAATAGTTTGATTTTTTTAGTTTTGGTTACACAAAATGTAACCCCCGGTCTACTGTGGGTGCGCTACAGGTTTGCGGACCAGTGACCCCAACCCATCTCCACGGATATGATTGGCCGTTGCCGTTAATTCCAATGGCGGGTTGTTGAGGCTGGGGCTTGAACCCCAGACCTCCTAGATAAGGGAGCTCTAAACTGGTCCTCATCACCAATTGAGCTGCTTATCTAGGAGGACCAGTTTAGAGCTCCCTTGTCTAGTAGGTTTGGGGTTCAAACCACAACCTCAATAACCCGCCATTGGAATTAGTGGCTTCAGCCAATCAGATCCATGGAGATGAGTTGTGGTCACTAGTCTGCAGACCTGTAGTGCACCCATAGTAGACCGGTGCGTTACACAAAATGTCCAAATGACATAAATGGCCAAAGATGTCCTTAGTTTGGTCTCTAGATTTTGTTTTGGTATAAGTTGAAGCAGATAAGGTTAAGGTGTTGTCGTGTGAACTTAAGGTCACAGGTTCGAGTCCTGGAAGCAGCCTCTTGCTAAAATGCATGGTAAGGTTTGCCTACATTTCACCCTTGTGGTGGGACACTTCCCCGGACCCTCGCTGCACGTGTATGCTTTGTGTACCGGGCTGCCCTTTTTTATAAGTTGAAGTAGATAAAGCTATGTTTGTCCAATTGCCTAGGCTTCAAACTGCTCATCAGGTGGCTCTTTGTTAAGAAAGTTACGGTTAATGCACCGATGACGGTTGAGTGTAAAGAAGAAACTAAAAAATGAGTTTTGGTTATGGAAAATATCTATAGACTTGATACATTATATGCTCTTAATTTAGAGAGTAGAATTTTTGTTTGAGTGTTATATAGCCATGCGGTCGAGTTATGATTCACTGAATCCATTGAGACCATTGTGGGCTTTTCTCTCTCTTTTTCCAACCTCTACAAGTCTTGATTTTTCAAAACAATACAAATCTGTCTGAAAATTCAAGAATATCAAGTGATTTATTATACTTTGTGTGCCATATGCATGCAGTTCTGTTTAAAATTTCTCCCGACATGTACCTGCATGAGGATAATCTATTCAACCCATTATTTTCCTTTTAAAATATCAGTTTTGGAGTCAGCTTGAGAAGCATTTAGACTTTTGCTAATCACAGTGAACTGACAATTTACAGTGGAGGTTAAAAGTAGTTCAGATGGCTTCTTAATTAAAATGCGCGATGGCCGAAATTTGAGATGTGTTCATAACAACCCCCAGGGAGGACACCTGCCGGATTATGCTCCTCATCCTGCTATTGTTTTGAAGATGGAAGATGGAAGTGATCTTCTACTTCCAATTATAGTGTGTATGTTTATCTGTGAACTATTTTTTAAACATTTTTGGGGTCCTATCATATTCGGCATATTTAATCTCCTTTCTTTTCTTTGTTTTTTTTTGCAGTGGAGATGCCAAGTATTCTACTAATGGCTGCAATCAGAAATGTTCAAATTGTAACGATACCTAACTTTATTTACTTACCATCTAAATGTATTTTTTTAACTGTTATTTTATTAGCTTAAAAAGTCTGATGAATCTACCTAATATCTCTAGGCTAGACCAACTATATATCAGGTCGTTCGGGAGATGATTGAGAAGATGGGTTATGAGGTGAGTTATCCATGATATGTTCTTGGTTATTTTTTAGAGCTTCCTGTCAAGCAATCTGATGTCATATTAGAGCCTCTGATTGTGTTAAGGCTTGTTTGGTTATCAAGTAAGTTGGTTGACAAGCCATTGTGGGAAATCATCTTGTTATGGGCTTCGTGCCCAGTTATTATCCCTAGGGTTTTATTATGTCATCCTTCATTAGGTGTTATTGTCATTATGTCGTTTTTTTAAGTAAGTCCAAGTGTTGGGACTTATTTATAATTATGCTCCTTTGAGTCTATTTAAAGACCCCGCAAGCAAGAATTAGTCTCTTCTCCCCTTGTCTTGTTTATTAGATCTTGGCAGCTCTCTCCTCTAGAGCACACCACGACTAGGCAGCCACGGTTCCGGCTCCACTATACCGTCCGACCACTACTCCGGCAAGCCCATAACGCATCTATAGAAGTTTTGCCAGTAAAATAGATGGGAGCTAATTAGGTAAAAAGTAAAGGACATTTTCTAATTTGTAAAATTTGATGATTTAAACATATTTATAAAATACTACTTTGGGAAAAATATCTCTATATTTCTTAAATTTTCTAATAGTTGGGTTTCTCATTTAATACTATAATAGATCTACTATTTACTTATATATTTTCTATTTCATACGTTTATAGAAGAGATAGCTATAACACCTAGGAGTAGAGCAATAATTTGACATATATCTTGCTCACCGGTCTTTCCAACAACAGCTTTATAATAGCTTCTAGAAAGTAACTTCCTGCCACAGCATTAAGAATATTGCTTTGTGAAAAATACTTAAACATTTAGTTCCCAAACAGCTACTTCCTACTTGGCTGCAGCTCTACAAAAAGTAAAGCTGCGAAAAAGCTAATCTGACCGAGGCCTGTAGAAGTGTCATATGTGTGATCTGATTTGACCATCTTTTCTGTTTTCTACTGGTTCAGGTTCTGCTTGTTCGTGTTACCAAAAGAGTTCATGAAGCATATTTTGCACAGCTTTATCTTAAAAAGGTTCTCTGATCTTTGGCGAATCTTTTAGCTTACCCAAATCTCTTACTCGACTGATTTATTCTATGGACAATTGTTTGATGTATATATCAAATCCAGGCTGGAAGTGAAGAAGAATGCATCAGTTTTGACCTACGGCCTTCTGATGCAATTAATATGGCTGTGAGATGCAAGGTATAAGTGTGCCAGCTATTTTACTACACGGATCTTGAGTAGATGCGTTAAAGTAGTTTGTTTTCTGTCCAAGTAGGTTCCAATACAAGTAAACAGACAGCTTGCCTATAGTGACGGCGTGAGAGTTCTTGAACCAGCCAAAGTGGTTGAGGCTTCAGTCTCTGATGGGATACTGTTCACTGAACTTGATAGGTAGACGACTGCCTTTCATATTCTACATCTTAATCTGTCTTATGTTTTTTACTAGTACTTTCTTTACTATGTTTGTTGGAGGGAGAAAGATTAATGCGGGGTAATAATTGAATTGCATATTCAATAGGAAAATTGAAGGCAAATTATAGAAGGATAGAAGATAACAAAGATGAATTTTTTAACTGTCATCCAAGCATGAAAAAATTAAAGTCAAAGAAGTTTGTGTTATTCTTTTAACTACCAAAAAAGGAGCTAAAATTGGTTATATGGTAAACAATCCTAAAGAGTTACTTTATAAGTTTCCATTAAAATAATATCATAAAAATAGTTGATTGACATAAATATTAAATATAAATACATAAAACAAATTCATCAATCTAGATCATCAGCCATCAGATCATAGATCTTCTCAAGATGGATGTTAACTACGAAGAGAGTGAAATCCTTCCAGAAAGAGAGTAAGGTGACAGCATAACGCTTGCTTTTGTAATTCCTTCGAAGAAAAAAAGGGTTTGCAGTTAGTGATTGTGCATCCTTGAAGGTGACTTATGCTGTCACACAACTTTGTTTTTTCCCTTTTGCAAGTTTTATTTGTGAGCTTGAATTCCTTCCTTCCAATGGGTTGGTTAGGATTTTTCTGCTTTGAATGCTTGAATAGCAGAGGCTTGTCGTACTTTGAAGCATTCTGATGTTAGTTATGCCACCAACAGGCCGGATGGTCAACCTTGTGTGGAGAGCTTAGAGTTCAATTTTGTCCGCAATATGCTGATCGCTGCAGTTGAAGAACGCTACAGAGATGCTGGTACAGTATTCTTACCTTTTTCCCATACATTGACTAGTATATTCCTTTAAAGGCTGAAAATTATGTGTTCCCTATCATGGGCATGTGTTAATCGTCTGAGATTACTTTAATCACCAAAATTTATATATTCATTAGAAGATTATTTGAAAATTGAAACATGGCACATCCTCTGAATGACTAGAGTCCCACAAAAATGGCGCAAATCTGCTTCACAATGTCCAGAACGGTGCTGTGTACGCGTAGAAGGGAGGAGAAGCACGATGGAAGAGAAGTGAAAGAGAGCATTTCCCACAAAAACAACACCTTCTACAGCTCTCTCCTAAATTTCTTCAAATTTCTGTCTCGTGTGGGAAAGAGGCGTAATGGGAAAACTATAGTTTGATTGGCTTTAGTAAGAGACGTGGGAAAAAATAACAGCAAGTAGGCGGAAGGCTTATGTAGTGGGAAAGAAGAAGTTACACAAATTATAGAAGGCCAATGAATTAGCCAATAAGACTATAGGAGGGGCTTAACCAAGCCAACTTTTTGTCCTCTTATAGGATATTAAAATGGGAGAATAAATAATTGTTTTTTTCAATGCCTTCTGGACAACCTATGGAACTTAAAAGTGCTAAAAATTTCCATGATATTATCGAATGTGTAGCCGTTGCCCGTTCATTTTGCCTTTCTAAATTGCTAACCACAAGGATTCCCACCTAGGCAAGCAGTAACCATGTAAATCTACGACCTAATGGTACTAGCAAACTTCAGATGCTAAAAACATCACTTAGCCAAGCAGATAAGAAATTAGCAGAACAGAAAGAGATAATTAAAGATTTAGAACAATTAGCCAAGCAGACACAAAGAATTAGCAAATGCAGTAGAAAACTGGCAAATATACCAAAAGCAATTAAAAATAGTCAAAGAAAGGGTTCTAGACAGAGTATTGTATAGAGAAGTAATAACATTTACAGAATACCAACAGATGTTTAGACAACTAGCAAAGGGGTTACTTTAGGAAGCCCATTATGATTCTCATCATATCAAGTAGCATGCACAATGTTACGGAGCTGCACGACGCCGAGCTTCCATGACGACTTTACACGCGTCTGGCGCGTATACCGGATGGCCCCACCGAGCCCGCGGAGCAGATCGCGGCCTAGCCGTTATATTTCAGCATTTATTTTTGGGCGGATTATTCGCGCCGCTGTTCGCACCCCACTGCTATAAGGGGTGGCGCTTGTACTCGTTTTTGGACATCTTGGATGAATATGTGTTTTTCCCTCCTCTTTTCCCGAACCATAATCCTTCCCCTCTCTCCCTATTCCCCTCCTCCACCGTCGGGTTCGTACCAAACTGGTCCGACCTGTACTTTCCACCCGCCGCTGGCCGCCGGATACCCCGTTTCACTGTCGTGCCGCCCCGTCTGCACCGCCACAGCCGTTACCCGCTCGCGTTCAGCGCTCCAGCACCGCGCCGCCGCCTCCGTGCGATCACTATCCCGCGCGCTTTCAGCGTTGCCGCAGCCCGCACGCCATTCCAGCATCGCCGACCGCGTCTGCCGCGACCGGCCGACCGTGCCCCGCGCGATTTCCGCGCCGCGGATTCCGCGCCCCCTGCAGCTGCATCCAGGCCACCTCGGCCATCCAGCGTCTCGGCCCTTCCCATCCTGCTATGGCACCGTCCACCCGCTCCACTGCAGAAGCCCCGACGACGGACTCCAACGAGGCCCTCCTCGGTCGGGTCGATGCCCAAGAGTACCTCGTGGCCTCCATGCATGCCTCCCTTGCCGCCCTTCATGCCAAGATCGATGCCCTCCAACCCATCGCCGCCTCCTCCGCCAACGAATCTGCATGCCCGTCCACCGGTGCGTCCATCCTCGGCGCGGTACCCCTCTCGCACAACGGAGATTCCGCGGCTCCGTTCCCTCCGGGCTGTCCAACCCTCACCCTGGACCTCCTCACCTTCGCCGGTTTGGACCCGATGGGGTGGATTGCCAAGGCAGAGCAGTACTTTGACCTCCACCATACTCCCGAGGAGGACAAGGTCTCTACCGTCGTCGTGGGACTCGACGGCTCCGCCCTTCATTGGGCCTGGTGGCTCCGACAGTCCAACCCGACTATCACTTGGCCGGAGATCAAACAGGAGATGATTCGCCGCTATGATAGCCGCTATTCTGGATCCGCCATTGAACAACTGTGTGGGGTACGCCAAACCGACGCATTGGATGATTACATCAATGAGTTCGTGACCCTCGTCACCCATGTTCCGGGCCTACCACCGGATCATTATCTCGACTTCTTCATGCAGGGCCTAAAGCCCAACATTCGGTCCCGGCTCCGCACCCATCACTCCCGGACGGTTTCCGAGGCCCTCGACATGGGCCCCTCGTGGACGCGGATTTGTCTACTCGACCCCCGCCGACTCCAGGCGGGCCTCCGTCGGGAGGCCGGCGATGGCGGACCGCTACTCCAGAACCACACGCCCCTTGACCCCCTCCCGACGGCCGTCCAGGCCCTCCGCAGCGATTCTCCAACCACGAGTTCGACGACCTCCGTCGTAAAGGACTATGTTTCCGCTGCCGTCAGCCCTACTCCCCTACCCACGTCTGCGCGGTCAAGGAATTCCACGCCATCATCGGCGACTTCGAACCGGAGATTACTTTGGCGGATTTTGAGGATCTCGAGATCATTGCGGAGGACACCACCGAGGCCGCCGCCGACCTTCACCGTTTGGTGATCCCATGTTTTTCCGTGGGCGGCATTTCAGGGCCCCAAACCATGAAGTTGGAAGGCAAGTTGGGCGACCGCCACATCGTCATCATGGTGGACAGCGGGGCAAGCCATAATTTTCTCTACTCTCAACTTACCCAGCAGCTCAACCTCCCGATGGAACCTTCTCCGGACTTCACTGTCAGTTTGGGCGATGGTTGTCGCCGCTCGATCCAGGGTCGTTGTCCGGCCGTCTCGCTTTCAGTGGGCCCTTACTCGGTGACGACGAACTTCTACGTCTTCGGCCTTGGCGGGATCGACGCCAACTTAGGCGTTGCGTGGCTCTGCACGCTGAGCGACGTGCGAGTCAACTGAGGAAATATAACGTTGTGTTTCTTCCACGACGGTCGGGAGTGCTGCCTTGTGGGGGATGTCGCACTACTTCGCTCCCCCGTCTCCTTCCGCACGATTCAGAGGACTTCAGGCGTCAATTTTTCGGCTTGGCTCTGGTCAATCTCGGACGCCGCGCCGTCGGCCTCATCACCACCTCCCGCCCTTCAGGCCCTCCTATCTGAGTTTGCGGACCTCTTTACTGCACCATCCGGGTTGCCGCCGACTCGACAACACAATCATGCCATTCCTCTTCAGCCCGACGTGTCCGCAGTCTCGGTCCGACCATACCGCTACGGGCACATGCAAAAGGACGAGATCGAGAGGCTTGTACGCGACATGCTGATGGGGGGCCTCATTCGCCCTAGTTTAAGCCCCTTTTCCAGCCCGGTTCTCTTGGTCAGGAAAAAGGACGATAGCTGGCGCTTTTGCGTGGACTATCGGGAGCTCAACAAAGCCACCGTCCCAGACAAGTACCCAATTCTGGTGATTCAGGAGCTTTTGGATGAGCTCCACGGCGTGACCGTTTTCACCAAGCTTGACCTCCGTGCTGGCTACCACCAGATTCACGTTCGGCCGGCCGACGTCGCCAAGACGGCCTTCTGGACCCATGACGGCCACTACGAGTTCCTGGTTATGCCTTTCGGCCTGACCAATGCACCGACCACCTTTCAGGCCACGATGAACGACATTTTTCGCCCGGTACTTCGTTAGCACGTACTTGTTTTTTTTTATGACATATTGGTCTACAGTTCTTCTTGGCAGGAGCACCTCCAGCACGTTCGCCAGACGTTGGCCACTGTACAACGTCACCACCTTAAGCTCCACCCAACAAAGTGTTCCTTTGGGGTTCCAGAGGTGTGCTATCTGGGACACACCATCTTCGCTGCGGGGGTCGCGATGGACAGCGACAAGATCGAGGCGGTCCTCCAGTGGCCGGCACCATCATCTCTTCACGATGTTCGCGGGTTCTTGGGACTGACAGGGTACTACCGCCGGTTCATTCAGGGGTACGACACGTTGGCCCGTCTCCTCACCCAGCTCCTGAAGAAGTCTGCCGAAAGCCCCTTCGAGTGGTTGGCGGCGGCCTCCGCCGCTTTTATCGCTCTGCAGCAGGCCTTGGTTCGTGCCCCGGTGTTAGTCGTACCGGATTTCTCCCAGCCCTTCCTCGTGGAGTGCGACGCGTCAGGCGTCGGTGTGAGAGCCGTACTTATGCAGGCCGGCTGCCCTGGCCTATTTCAGCTGCGCCTTTTCTAACATAATCCGCAGTCGCTCCGCTTACGAGAACGAGCTCATGGGCCTCGTCCTCGCAGTTCAGCACTGGCGACCATACCTCCTGGGTCGACGTTCATGGTCTGCACCGACCACCACAGCCTCCGCTACCTCCTACAACAGAAGATTGCTACGCCCGCTCAACAAGTGTGGGTGGCCAAGCTACTAGGCTACGACTTCAGCATCGAGTTCCGGCCAGGGAAGGCGCATAGCGCGGCCGACGCCCTCTCTCGCAACCCCATACTTGCAGCCATCTCCCGCCCGGTCTGGGAGGATGCGGATACCCTCCAACAGAAAGTAGAAGCTGACCCGACGCTCAACAGGATTCGGATAGCACTCCTCGCGGACGCCACAGCCCGCCACCTTACTCCTTGGTTGACGTCCGCCTCCCCTTCAAGGTCTGCCTCGTACTCGCCCCTTCCTCCCCGAGCATTCCTCTGCTGTTGGCCGAGTTCCATGCTTCCCCGACAGGGGGACACGCCGGTGCTTACCAGACGTACTGACGGCTAGCAGCCTCACTCTATTGGCCTCGCATGTTTCGACAGGTCAAGGCCTTTGTGGCCGCCTGCCTCATCTGCCAGATGGCCAAGTACGAAGCCATGTTTCCGGGTGGCCTACTTCAGCCCTTCCCGATCCCAGACCGCGTTTGGGATGACGCCATGGATTTCATCACAGGGACACGACTGCATCCTGGTCGTGGTGGACCGACTCTCGAAGTATGCTCATTTCATTCCCCTCTGCCACCCATACACTACAGCCACAGTCGCCGACAGCTTCATCCAGGGGGTCGTGCGTCTCCATGGGTTTCCTCGGTCGATCGTGAGCGACCACGACCCGCTCTTCCTGAGTACCTTTTGGACTACATTGTTCCGCTTATAGGGCACCCGTCTTCGCATGAGCACGACGTACCACCCGCAGACCGACGACCAATCAGAGGTCCTCAACCGGTGTCTGGAGACATACCTTCGCTGCTTCGTGGGGGAGCAGCCTCGCAGTTGGGCCAAGTGGCTCTAGTAGCGAGAGCTCGACAGAAGAGGAGCTCTGCAGAAGAGAAGACCCAGCGCGGTCTCTGAGAAAGGTGAGCTCTGGTAGCGAGCTCTGAGAGGCGTGAGCTCTGGATGAGCAGTGTAGGCGAGCTCAGGAAGCACGCGCTCGGACAGAGGCAGCGACAAGAGGTGCTCTGGTTGCGGGAGATCGACGAAGGCCAGCAGGCGACTAGACCTGGTGACATCGTCGAGTGAGCACGGATACAGTCTCACGTCGATCGACGATCGAGCGGAAAGAGATGTAGATGGCGCAAAACCGAAGCCGTGCGATACGAGGGCGCGACGGGATACGAGGCAGAAGCAGACGGGGATCAGAGGACTTCGCTGAAGATGTCGGCGCACAACGGACATGAGACGACGAAAGAGTAACGGGGACAAAACACGAGAGCACGGGTTCAATTATTCGAAGGCCGGAGGACCTTAAGGTTCTGATACCATGTTAAAATAAGTCAATATTTATTATTCTCATAATAAATTTCCTTTTTTATACATTGTACAATGAGTCTCCTTTTATAGAAAGAGAGTCTGTGAGAGAGAGCGAGCGAGCTAAATACAAACTCAATATGTGAGACTAAAGGAGGAGCTAAAGGAGAGAGGCCTTATGGGCCTAAATACATGGCCTTTTTTATTTATTTCTTGTAACAATATGCATTGATGAAAAAAATAAAAATCATTCATATCTTTCATGTTGCGGATGCCCCCGTGCTCGCAAATCGAAGAAGACGGTGTTTGTCACAGTCAAACTCCCAGGAGGAGTTCTGCATCTCATCTCGGCAGTGGTCTGTCGTGCATCAACAGTGATCATTTCTATAGTTATGGCGGCGCATCCTACAAATTGTAGCGGAGCGCCCGGGTATCTTTTGATTACTATTCTTGTTTATTTCTCACTTGTTTGCATCCCTACAACTGCATTTGTAATTGATTTATAGTCAAATCTATACTTTTTATTCATGATCGTGGTCTTATTTCTCATCAGCTGTGCAATCTAACAAAATCTAGTGATCTCCTCGTTTTTCCGAAGCAGCTCAGTGGAGGAACAAGCTGACTCAGCTGCGGTCAAAGAATAATTGGGCATGACTAGAATTTACCAAGTTGTTTTGCCGCAGCGCCTCGTAGCTTCACCCCAAATGTTTCGCACGAAGCTTCTGCTTAGAGCAAAACTATGTCCAGTGTATGTATGTATGTATGTATGTATATATAAGTATAAATGTATGTATTATATAAAACTTTACTAGCGTGTCATGACTGCCTCAGTACCTTGTCTGTGAATATGGTCTGTGTATATATACATTATATATTTAAACATTACATTCTCTTAAACTTGCATTCTGATTTAAAGTATTTGTCTTCTCTACTGGATTTGGTTTTAATATTAAAAGTGATGTAACTTGCAATAGTATTTTTTTTTTGGGAAAATCGGGTCAGGTCGGCGTTGATTTTGGTAAATCTCACCGGAGATTATGCTGAGTAATTTTACGAAATGTGGGATTGGATGATGTTACAAGCTCATTTGCAATAATTCATTTAGCCCTTGTTCAGTAGTTTTTCCAAGTCTCCCTTCAACAAAGGTTGTCTCAAATGTTCTCTTGCCATGATCAATTAATCTTGTGGGAAACATTCACCAGAGGCCAAGTTTCCATCGTCTCAATTGGGCGAGGCTTATGCCTGATTAAGGCTTCGTTTGACACGGCTTATTTGCTCTGGTGAGTTTGGTCAAAAACGTCATTATCATAGAATGTATGTTTGGCAAGACAAAGGTTATGACCGCTACCCAAGAAAATGAACTAGTTTTGAGCATAAAATGCATGAATTTTTGTAGGTGAGGTCGAACGTTCACGACCGCCACCACCGCGCCAAACGAAGCCTAAATATGGACTATGACTTGGGGCGTGTTTGGGTGAGTGGTGGCTTAACAATGTTTTGAATGGAGCTTCCTCGTTGTGGTTGGAATTAGATATAAAATGATGGTTTCAAACGGAGGTTATTTAGACGGGCAAATAATAATGTGTGTTTAGGGTGATGTTATTAGTAGTCCTACGACAGCTATTTTCGGGTCTAAAAACACCTAAAATGTCTATTCGCAATTCTAAAAACACTTAAATTCATTGGACTGCGAATATCAATGGTCTGCGTTAGCGGTTTTAGAACTGCTTATAACATTGCCTTTTTTTTTTAAATGCAATGGAGAAAAAAAAATCAAGTAAAAGAGTCTTGGTACTCATAGCAATGTATATTAAGGAACATCTTAAAGAGTTTCCTACGATCAAGTTGAAGTTCTGACGGGGATTAGCCGCAGAATTGACGTTGGGCTTCGGGCCACTATTCGGTGGGACCCGCATTTGTGTACATGCGCAGGAGATGTTGATTGAATCGGCGATTAGAGACCACGAGCGCGTCTAGAGCGTCGTTTTAACATTTTTCATGTATTTTATTTTATATTTAGGACATTCTTTAGTGTGAATCGGACATTGAGTGTAATGATCAATTATAGTGGTTCACGCTCCGGACGCCCTAGCCCCCTTTTGCTATAAATAAAGGTGATGACCGTCAATTGAGGCGTTGTTAGTCTTGTGAGCGAATCCAGAGCCGGCAATCAAATCATGGTGCGATGCCGCAAGATCCCCGGGTGCGACGACCCAGTTCCTTTCCAGTTTTCCCTTATTTCCCCTCTCGTAAACCTATTTGTCGTCGAACCACCTGTTGGGAAAATGACCCTCAATATTCCCGTGATTTGAAGAGGCATCACATTCAATGCTAAGACAAGTTGTATTTGATAAACCCTATTTCTATCTCATGGCAATGCAGGACTAGGGCATACCAAGGTGTGATGAATGATCAGTTGGTTTACTGTCAAAACCGCTGAGACAAGTTCTCAGTCTCAGCTGAACCGCTGAGACAAGGTCAGGAGCCGTTGAGAAGGTGTCTGGGCTAGCTAGCTGCAGATAGAAGAAAACCGCTGAGACAACTGTCTGTCTCAGCGGATCCGCTGGGACAGGACAGAAGCAACCGCTGAGACGGCTGGCTATTTCAGCCCAACCGCTGAGACAGATTCAAAAGTGATCTGGCGGGTTCTGCTTTTGGCGCAAGCTGCAGAAAGGCTTCTTGGGGTCCACCAATCACTCTCATACCTGTCAGAAGGACAACTAAGAGCCGTTGAAGATCAGTGGTGTATAAAAGGAATAAGTTAGGGTTGAGCAAACAACTTTTGCTTTTGATCTTACTCTCCAGCACACAAGAAAGAAGAACTTTACTGTTTCATTGTCGGCAACCAAGAACTGATTACATAAGGCTGCAAGGAGAGAAGAGATTGCTTATCTTGATTCATCTCAAGAAAGAGCAAGTTGATCCAGTCCATCATCAGAAGGGCTGATCAAGAAGAATCAAGTTGGAGTAGCACTTCTCCTCCCTGGTTCAAGTCTGCAACAACAGCTGTTAAGAAGAAGAAGACCAAGACTTGACCTCTTCTTCCTTCTATTTGTAATCCTTTATTATATCATCTGTAGGAGCTTGTGGGTTCTGAGACTGAGGGCTTTATTGCCTGAGTGTGTAAGGCTGATTGGCCTGAGCTGTAGAGCTGAGAGGTCAGCTTGAGAGTAGGATCATTGTGTGATCTGAGGTAGGGTTGTTGTGCCTGAGGTAGGGCTGTTGTGCCTGAGGTAGGGTTTGGGAAAACCTGAGAGATCCTGTGGGATATGTGTTATAGGCTCTTGGAGCTGAGTTTGGAGAAGTTGGCCTTATCTAACTCATTGTTAGAAAGGTGAAGGGGGAAAGAGAACTACTCAAGGCACTCTGTCTTGGGGAACCTCTATAAATCTCTTTGTGTTTTCTGTGCTTGATATTTTACTAACCTAAATTCAGAAAATACTAAGCCTAAAACAAAAGAAACCTATTCACCACCTCTAGGTGACTTAGACTATATCCTAAATAAACTATCACCACCGTAAAACCACAAGCCTAACCGACCTCCCCCGTTCCAGCCCTAATCTCCCCTCTTCTTCCTGTTTCGGTCGACGGTTCGCTAAAACCACTTCATCCCACAGCAGGCCGACACCGTCTTCCAGTTTCCCGCACTCCGAACATGTGCCTAGTCCCCTCCGTCGGCACTGCTAGCCGAGGCCGCCGACCTCCTGCTTCACGCATGCCGGTCCTCCGTCAAATCCATGTCGCAACCCCCGCCCCCCCATCTTCCTGTAACTAACGACCCCTTTTCACCCCTACCCGCAGGATTCATCCCCAGGGCCGCTGGTAGCAGAACTTCCTCACCTTCATTTCATTACAATCGACCCCCATCCAGTCAACATCCATCCACCTCCCATTCAACTTACCCGCTCAGTTCCAGCAGGCCACTGGCGGGTCCAATCACAGCCTCCTCCTCCTTCGGAACATCTACCACCACCGCCAGATCTCCATATATCCAGTATTGTGTCTTTATTTTTATTATTGAATATGCGGATGAATATTGCATAGTGCTTGAGAATCGTGATTGTTGTGCTTTTGTTGCGTTTTCCTATTTTCTATAACTCATTTGTTTAAGTGTGTCTCGGAACCCTTCCTGCGAAGGAAGTAATGATTGATCGTCTATTTAAAGTTGTCGAGAATACTGTGTTGTGTTGCTAAACCTACTTAATCATGCAGCTAAATTTAATTTCAAATTGACTCGAATCATATTTGTATCATATATGTTAGGTTACTCAAGTCAATTCGCTCCACTAGTATTGGTCCGCATTAGTTTCCATCCACCTTCACATCCCATCCTGCGTCAAGTTTATTAGAACATTGTAGGCATGGCCACACAACTCAAAAGGATGTTCCTTGATGAATTTTGAATGTGATAGCATGTTAATATTCATATAACATTGGATCCTTACTAAGCTTTAGTTTGCTCTAGGTGCAAGTCTAGTGGTACATGCCCTAATCATCACCTCTCCGACCTCAATCAATTAATCATACTCGAGGAGGACGACCTTTAACTCGACTCGATCATAATACAGCAAGCTAACCAGGCACAATCGTAATTTCTTCAACGATGACATCTTAAATAACCTATTGGCACGACAAAATGCATCATACAAGTCTCATTTTGTAAGAGAATCAAATGTCACTACCACAATTAGAAGTCCTATGTATCAAAAGAAAGATAAGAAAGAGTAGAAACTCCTTCCACCAACAATGGTTTATGCCGTCGATTTCAACAATAAGCGGCTTATCTTGCACTCTTGGTCTATGCTGCTAGTAAGCTCAAAACATTGTCATGAACCGTCGTTTGTGATTAGGCCCGATCTCACCTAAGGAGCTTCATCCATTTTTATGTTTAAAATTATTATTTTTTCTTCTTTGGGGTCATAATAGTTGTCGTGTCAAACACATATTTTATTACAATGTCGTTTTTATCCAAACTGAGCAGAGCAAAAACCAGCGCCAAACTGACCATAAGATGGCACAATAACACCAACAATTAGTGGTAGATTGAATCCAGTTTTTTCCCCTGATGTAATCTAGACGGTTCAAAGTGATTCACGCACCGAAGATAAAAATTAGTTTACATGTACATACACCAAAAAGTGATGGTAATAAAGAATATACGCCCTTGTACAACATCGTGCGGAACAAGGAGAGCTCTCACAAAAGAAAAGAAAAACAATTAGTCACAACACGACATATCAAAGATAGCGAAAGCATATGCTTTTTGTGGAGGCATCATGTCTAATCTAGGAGTGCAAAAGAACTCTAATTCTGAAAATTGAAGTCTTATAAGTGGTTGGAGGATTAGGGGGCCTCAAGACCTCAATTCGATGCCATTTCTTTTAGAAACACTCACATCTATAGGTTGTACATAGAATTTCGCGTTTACTAGTTTAGGTTGAGACCCATGTTTTAACCTTTGTCAAATATGTGGTTGGGACGAGATTTACTTTGAGCGTAGAAATCATCCTAATCATGATTGTTGTGTTTATTCCATGTACCCACAAGTGTTGGAACTGAGATCCTCTCCATTTGAAGGCAAATGAATACTATACATTTCTGTTGCGGGCCGCTCGACGCTCTCGTTAGACCGGTCGAATTGAACCGTCTCAGCTCTAGAGTGAGCCGAGCGCGCAATCAGTTGAAGAAAAGTTAGACAGCAGACATGATAAACCACAGGGTCGGATCGGTGATAACCAAATTCACAATCTCTTTTGGTGTTACAAATTTCAGAATGCAAGAGGGTGATAAGCAACCGCGCGTTGCTGAGGGTGCAGAGAAGAGAGAGAGAGAGAGAGAGAGAGAGAGAGAGAGAGAGAGAGAGAGAGAGAGAGAGAGAGAGAGAAGTCTCTAAGGATTGGGAGATCTCCAAGAGCTAGGGGGAGATCTTCGAGTCGTCTTCGAAGGCCGAAGGAGATCTTCAAAGAATTCTTCAAACGCCAAAGCTCTCTCGGGCGTTGAAGGCAAGATGTCTTGAAATGAAAGCTCTTGACTCCTTTTTTAGCCTTGGGCAGGGGTAGCCTAGTAATTTTGTCGTCGTAACTACCGTAACCACCTGACAAACGAATCACGTTCGCCAATTTGGAGCACACAGATCACCAATTTTCGGATATGCAGGTCTTGCCCCCCCCCCCAACAGTTCGGGTGGCTTCGTTGGTGGCGATGAAGACAATGAACAAGACTTGCAATTTGGAAAATCAAGAGAAGTTAACAGCCACGCGCGTTGGGAATGTGAAGGTGTTCTGTCGCGCGGTGAACGCGAAGGCATTTTGAGCACGTGGTGAACTCGAAGGCATTTTGAGCACGTCGCGGACTTAGATGTGCTTGGCCCGTGTTGCGAACGGAAAACCAAGAAGGTGGTCGAACGACTCCGGAGAGGCGTGACCATAAGAGAAAGGGCGCGCCCCTCAAAGGGCGAGGGGTGAGGCTTTCGACAGCACCCCCTAAAAAGGGGGGGGGGGGGGGGGGGGGGGGGGGGGGGGGGGCTTCGGTCGCATCCCACGAGGGGGATGCGGTTTCGGCCGCACCCCCGAGGGGGGTGCGGTTTCGGCCGCACCTCCCAAGGGGGTGCGATTTCAGCTGTGCGGGCTTAGCCACACCCCCTTGTGGGGTGCAGTCCCGAAGTGGGGTGCGGCCTTGGTTGTGGCCTTGGCCGCGCCCCCAAGTGGGGTGCGGCCGCGCGGTTTTGGCCGCACCCGGAAATGGTGGGGTGCGGCCTTGGTAACTACCTGCGAGGGGGACGTCGTGCGATGGTTGCGGCTATTTCTCTCTTCGCTACTTCCACTTCCCCATGGTGGAGCTTGACTCCACTACTTCCACTTCCCCATGGTGGAGCATTTACTAATCGCACCCCTAAAACTTCTATAAATTGACAGGTGCATATCAATAATATAATTTAAATAATTTAAATAATTTAAATATCATATCAGAAAATTCATAATTAATTATATCACTACTATAATAATATATTTAAACAACTAAATATAATAATATTAATATTTTATTGAAGAAAATTAATAATATATTTAATATAATTCGTGTGTGGAGGTGACAAATACTCAGCCGTCCAGATCTTCCGTGACAGAGAAGTATCTTTCTACTGGCAACCAGGTGCTGTCTCCGGGGATTGATGCCCAGGAGCTGGAGCCGCCGGGCTTGCTGCAGCCGCAGAGCTAGAACCACGACTCCAGCTCAAATGGCGTGGGTGGAGACCTCGCTGAAGATCGCCGCTCCGGCGAGGTCACGCCGGAGCGCCAAACACCGCCTTAAATGCCCTAATTAACTCTAGACGGATGCGTGCATTTATGCCAATTCACGAGAAGTCAACGAAATTCCCCCAATGTCTGTACCCCACCATGCGGTAGTTTAATATGTAGCCCAATTAAGCATTTATATATATATATATTTAATTGTATTTGAAAACATAGCAAGTGGCGTCTTCCCTCAGCCATTTATTGAAGAATTATTCGCCAATGAGCTCCCAGAGTTCAACGCCATTTAAATTTGTAAAAATTTCATACAATTTTTAGTTGTGCGAGTTGACTCCGTCTCCGATCACCGTTTTTGGTGTGATCGGAGACGGAGCCAGAATTTTTTTTAAGGGGGGAATAGTAACATACAAATGATGGAAGAAGACGGATCGGCCGGGTATCACGCGATCCTTCTGCCTCGCGATCGGCCTTCTACCTTGCGAGTCGCGAAGAAGCAGGAGTAGGAATCGTGCGGCCTTCTGCCTCGCGAAGAAGATGGGAAGAAGTCGTGGCAGCCGGTAGGGTGTCACGCGATCGTCCGGACGGGAAGAAGTCGTGGCAGGGGAAGAAGACGCCGCCGGGGAGAGTGGCGGGTGCGGGGCTGCGGGCTTAGGGTTTAGCATTTAAGTATATTAAATATTTTTTAAAATTCAGCAGGGTCAATTGACCCCCCTGATCCCTTAATACATCCGCCCTTGGGTGTGACCCCACGGGACAGTAGGACTGTCATTCGTCGTCTCCATGAAATTTTATGTCTCGCGGAGTACAAAAGTTAATAGAAATTGCGAGAACGATGACACCTTTTTTTAAATAAAATAAAAACACAATATTCACTGTCAATAATTACTTAGGACCTGTTTGAGAGGGCTTTTCAGAAAAGAAAATGAGTGGTGGCAAAAGGATGGTAGAAAATGTGCTTTTCAAAAATGTTTATTGCAAAATGAGATGTGTTTGGGTGAACTCCTTTTGTAGAGATTTTTAAAAATGACAAAACACTTTATAAACTGCTTGACAAATCTCCGTTGCAGTGACTTTTTTTATTAAAAATACAAGCCCGGGCAAAAAAATGTGCGCCCGGGGGAAAATAAGCGCCCAAGCGCGAATTTTTTACCCGGGCGTGCTATTTTCGCCCAGGCGAGCATATTACGCCCGGGTGCGCATATTTCGCCCAGGCGAGCATTTTTCGCCCGGGCGCGCATTTTACTCTGGGGTACGCATTTTATGCCCTGGGCGCGCATTTTTGGTTCGTGCTCTCATTTTTCGCCGGTGCGCGCATTTTTCATCCGGGCACGCATTTTTCGCCCAGGCACGCATTTTTCGCCCGAACGCCCATTTTTCGCCCGGGCTCGCATTTTTTCACCCGGGCGCGCATTTTTTGCTCGGGCGCGCATTTTTCGCCTGGATGCGCCTTTTTCGCACGGACGCGCATTTTTCGCCCGGACGAAAAATGCGCGCCCGGACGAAAAATGCTCGCACAGGCGAAAAATGAGTGCACGGACGAAAAATGCTCGCCCGGGGCAAAGAAATGCTCCCCGGGCAGAAAAATATTCGCACGGAGGAAAAATTTGCGCTCGGATGAGGAAGTATTTTTCGAAAAGGTTGAAAAGTAGGGGACAAGTGACTTTTCAAACGGAGGAAAAAAAGAGTTTTCCGCATTAGCTTTTCCCACTGGTAAACAATCCAAACGATTTATTATGTGCGGTGTCGTTTTTCAGAAAACAAAAATGAGCTAAAAAGCCCTCCCAAAGAGGCCCTTTATTGTCAGGTGTACAATGTTGCACAAAGATAATATTAGAACTGCAAGCTATATATTCTATCAATCACACACGACCGTTTAAGGCACAAACGGCTGTTGCTGATGGAAAATGAGCTGTTAGAGATGGAGTTTGAAAAGTAGTTGTTTTGGGAAAATGAAGTTTGCAGCAAAAATCTGTTTGTGGGAAGCCGGTCGGCGAGCAGATTGGAACCGAAAATCCTTCTTTCGTCGTCGGACGTCGAGGGAGGCGAGAGCGCAGGATCGACGACTGAAGAAAACGGAAACATGGAGAAAAGCACGGATAGAGAAGTATGGGAGCGCTGCGATTTGGAGTAACGCTAAATGCCACTTATTTTAGGCTTCGTTTGGTTCGGCTTATTTGCTCTGGTGAGTTTGGACAAAAACATCATTGTCATACCAAACATTTTATGCTTATAACTAGTTTCTTTTCTTGATAATGGTAGTAACATTTGTCATATCAAACATACATTCTATGACAATGACGATTTTGTCCAAACTCACCGGAGCAAATAAGCCGAACCAAACGAAGCCTTAGACACGGAGTTTTAGGTTTTAAGCCCACGCAAACAGTCAATTTCAGTAAACCTCCGTTTTCCACTTATTAATTGTGGACTGGTTCTACAACCCAAAGTAGCGGCCTACATGCGTGCTAATTTGCTACTGGGCCCCGCCCGTGCATATAATTTGAAAAGTAAAAAATTTCAATCTGTCTTATTATTTTTGCTTAAAAAATATAAAAAAAAAACAGTCATGTAGTTTAAGAGTTTTACTAAAACAACACTCCCCTAGGCTATATCTAGATATTTGTAACGGTCTTACATAAGAACCATCAAATCTTCTAAAGAATTTTTTTAGATGTAATTTAGATTAAATTAAGGGGAATACTTATAAGACAAATATGCGATGGTCATATTTGTACTAAATATTATATTAGAAAAATAATATAAATAAATGACAATTACTTATAAAAATTTGATATTTATACGCACATTCTTTTCTCTCTGGCTCCGTTTGGCGCGACATTTTTGCTCTGAGGAGTTTGATCAAAAACGCTGCCGTAAACTTGTTTTGAACATAAAAGTTGACGAAGTTTCTTAGGTTCATACCCACCGAGTTCATGACCATCACCGTCATGCCAAACAAGCCCTGAATAGGAAATAAAATAAGGCGATTGTTATCCACACTACAGTTTTGACTATCCGCACTCTTTTTGTATAAGTTATTACGCGTCTTTTAGAAATACGTCATGTACATGCATTTTTAGGAAAAGTGTTCAACACGAAAGTTCTAAAAATACACACAAGACGTATTGCCGTCCTGATTGAAACATGTGTGTAACTATAGCGAATTTTTGGAAATATGTACATGTATTTTTAGGAAAAATGTTCAACACGAAAGTTGTAGACGAGATCTACAACTTTCGTGTTGAACAATTTTCCTAAAAATAAATGTACAAGACGTATTTCGAAAAGGCGCGTAATAACTCATTCAATACGGATAGTCAAAACTGCAGTGCCGATAACAATCGCCTAAAATAAAACTGAAATTATAATAAATTAATGGCTATTATTGACCGTAAAAAAGAGGTAAATTTAAGCCTTCTCCCACTTAACGTATGAGACGTGTCATTTGGATTAAAAATCACAGAGCTTGAACGGACGCGGTCAGTAAAAGAATTAACTAAAACTAACACTCCGTTGGCCACGTGTCACCGTCCCAAGTTACGTTGTGCCGGCAGAATTTTCTTTCCATTGCAGCATCTGTTACTTTCTTCCATTTTGATTCTGCCCTCTTATACTATATATTTGTTCTGCACCGCCAACGGCATCCACCTCCCGCCTCCTCTTACCTGCTGGCATTTGGAGGCAAAAATCATAGAGAAACTATAAATCCCGAATCATCCGGCGTCTGATCCGGCCTGAACTTCTCGATTTCTCTCTCCTCTTCTTCTACTGTTTTTGCTGATATTGTGTTCAAAGTTCTCTCATCTCTTTCACCGGAGCTGAAGATCTGGCGCCGGTGATTTGACGGTCAGCGGAGGGATTTGGTTCTGTACCTATCTGTGATTGCTTGATCGCACCGACGGATAGAGGCTGACTTCTTGTTATCAGATCTAGCATTTAAGTGGATCATGGGGACACTGGACCTGTTTCCGTTTTCTCGTGAGTTGAATCTCTAGCCCCCCTTTTTTTCGACTCATTTGTCTGTTCTTTCGGTATGCTTCAATCAGGGGCGATGATAATCTGATATGACCAGATCTTGTTGGATTTAGCTCTTTATTTTATTTTATTTTTGCTTAAATCTTCCAATGCTGAAATGGTCTGAACAAGGATTTGATGTTAGGTTTAATCGCTATGAGTCTAATTGTTTGCGGCTTGTTTCCTGATATTTTCTCGGCCATTAATTTTTTTGATCTTCCTAGTAACCATCAGTATGGAAATTTACTTACAGAGAGATGTAATAACTGCAGAACACTTTGTTTAGAACAGAATCAGACTTATCACCATCCATGTTTGATCTTGAGTGTTTTAGAGAGAAGAAAATATGATCTACGCATCATTTAATCCAAAATTGGGCCTAATTTACTCGAAATATTGATGTTATGCAAGGGACCACCATCCATACAGTGATTTTTTCCATAACTTTTTCTCATATCCACCTATTTAGCTTAAACTTTATGTTAAGCTAATTCGAATATGATGCATATGAACCACCTTATGTGATTATTTACAATTAGCCTTCATAAATTTTCTACTATGTTGCCAATTCTAATATCTTGCAACTGATTTAACTTTATGTTAAGCTGATTCAGATTTTCTTAATCTAATCCCTGTTTCTAGGTTCGGCGGGTTTTGATGGCTTGTCAAGTTATGATGAAGGCGGAGAGAAGAAATATGACTTTGGTTTCTCTGAAGATGAGAAGAAGATGAGAAGGGGCTCGCTGAGGAAAAAGGGCAATGATGCTTCTAGTATATTTAAGCACTCTTTGAAAATGAGGAAGAGCAGGAGGAAGTGTGACAATAAGTTTATCTCTCTTTCAATTGAGGATATAAGGGACATAGAGGAGCTTCAAGCTGTTGATGTATTCCGTCAGTCATTAGTTTTAGACGAGTTGCTGCCTGCAAAGCATGATGATTATCATAAGATGTTGAGGTACTTCATTTTTTGTTTATGTTACTTTGATAGTTCTTTAGTTGCCGCGAGATGCTCGTTAATGTTCTTTCCCATTTTGTGTTCGCGCCTCCGATGAGCTTGTTCTTTTCATAACAAAAATCCTTCTAAAAGACCTCTGATTGGACCATGTGGAATGTCTTTTCAGGATGCACTCTCCACCTTTTCACTTAATCCCCATGCTATATTGCCTTTTGAGAGGTTTTTGATAGGAGAAATGCTTTTCCTACCCTTCAAAATAAACAAAATTTCCAATTATTCTTTGTATGACTCATTGAATGCAGAAGGTTTTGAAAATTGAGGGGGGCAAAGTGCATTCTTTTCTATTTGAGAGCCTCTTTGGTCTGAAATGGCATGCCAACTATTTTCCTTTGAGTTTATTTCAATGTCTTATACACGCTTAACATGTTTATTCTTTAGGTTTTTGAAGGCTCGCAAATTTGATATTGAGAAAGCAAAGCACATGTGGTCTGAAATGCTTCATTGGAGGAAGGAACACGGGGTTGATACCATTATAGAGGTAATACAAGTTTTTCTTTACAATTTTCTCTATAGGAGTAAATTTTGACGAGTGATTCATGATCAGCAAATATTCATGACCTAAACGTGAAAGCTTATTAATAATTTTCAGTTGGAGGATTCAATTAAACTTTCATGTCCTGAATATGAAAGTTTTATCTACAATTTACCTATTTTTTGCTTAATGTGCTACTTCTCATACAATCTTGATAAGCCATTTTGTCGTATTTTTGTGTTGCCTGCAATTTGATCCATTTTTCTTCAGAGTAATAGTTCTTTATGTTATCTTAGTAGTTCATTCTTGCTTAATGCTAACTCTTCTTTTCAACCAGGATTTTGAGTATGAAGAACTGCCTGAAGTTCTAAAGTACTATCCGCATGGTTATCATGGTGTAGACAAGGAGGGAAGGCCGGTTTACATTGAACTATTGGGAAAGGTTGATCCAAACAAACTTATGCATGTTACAACCATAGACCGATATGTGCAATATCATGTGAAGGAGTTCGAAAGGAGCTTTTCAATCAAATTTCCAGCTTGTTCAATTGCAGCAAGAAAGCATATTGATTCTAGTACAACTATTTTGGATGTGCAAGGGGTGGTATGTAATTTTTTGAACAAAAATTCCATGAATTGTTTATGAATATCCAATAAATACCATATGATAAATTGCCACGATAGCATACATCCTAAATCAATCCTGACCTAATAGTTAAGTGTCCTTTAAGATGCGTTAAAAGATACTAATGTGACACTATAAGACGGTGTTTATATAATATTCTATAAACACTGTTTATGGAATGAAATTTTCTTCTGCCACCATATTTTTTGTAGTCGAAAATGTTGTTTTCTTATTCTCTTTTTGATCTTTCTTTCTGTAAATAGAGTTTGAAAAACTTCAGCAAGACTGCACGGGAGCTGATTCAAAGACTGCAGAAAATTGATAGCGACAATTACCCTGAAGTATGCTTTCCAACTGTCTCAGCTATTTTCAAAAAAAAATTTCTTTAATAATTTGACTTAGACACATGCCATGACACATATTGTATCAACTCTCTGATTATTCATATATGCATTTAATGGCCGTGCAGACATTAAACCGCATGTTTATAATAAACGCTGGCCCCGGTTTTAGGTTGCTATGGTCCTCTGTAAAATCCTTCCTCGACCCCAAGACAACTTCAAAGATAAACGTAAGTAATGGGTTTCCCGGCTTCAACTGATTTCTAATTTTTCAAGTGATCTTTAATATAAGAAAAATTGTTTTGTTTGCTTAATTTTTTCAGGTTATTGGTAGCAAATACCATAGTAAGCTTCTTGAAATTATTGATATCAGGTATCCATTCTAAGCTAGGATTTCTTTTATTAATTGCTTGGTTCTTATTTGTTCAAACTTTAATTAAATGTTTGGATCTTAAATTTCATCCAGTGAGTTGCCAGCATTTCTTGGCGGTACATGCACCTGTGCTGATGTAGGTGGATGCCTGAAGGCTGAAAAAGGGCCATGGAAGGACCCTAATATATTGAAGGTCTATATTGGCTATTTAGCTAAGCCTCATTTACCTTTTTTTCATTTTCCATAAGATCATGATGATGCCATACTGCTAGTCAGGACAGTTAATGTTTATCATGATTCTTATGAACATGCAGATGGTTCTTAGTGGAAAGGCCCAATGTGCCCGACAAATAGTAACTGTTCCTAGTGGAGAGGGAAGAATCATTGCTTATGCGAAGCCACAATATCCCACAGTAGGTTCTTTTTGCTTCATTTCCTTGTCTATTCCTCAATGATTGTATACTCTTTAGATGTTAATATTCAATTTATTGCTTACCAGGTGAAGGCAAGTGAGAGTTCCACTGCTAAATCTGGATCAGAACCAGAGAGCACTACTTCCCTTAGTGTGTTAAAGCCTTCTGTCCCACACAACTGCTTAATCCCCGTGCAAGAACTGGTGAGTTTGACTTTGCACAAAATTATTACCCTGCTTCTCTTTTACCACCCAAAATCACCACCAGCACCTGACCAACTGGTCAGATGTATAACTGTTAGTGTTTAGGTAAGATACATGATTTTACTGTGACTATTAGTATCTGGACTTCATTAATTAAAGATACTATGAGACAGTCTTTAAATTTCTTATATATTATTAGGGTCATTTACAGGGATCTACCCTTCAACTTTGCATACTTAGAGACCTCTCCTTTATTTTTTGAACTTACCAGCACCTCCCCTCAAAGTTTTCATTGTTAACATATATGAACAAAAAAAACACCTACAAGTTTTTTTTGGTAAATGTAACAATGTAAACTCAAAGAGGTCTTGGTAATTTTAAAAAGTAGACAAAATGTCTATGTAATTATGCAAAGTCACGTGGTAGAATTGCATAATTATTCCTATATTATTATGCTTGTTTGCCGATGTGTCTTCTGTTAAATTTATGCTACCACCATGCACAAGGACACTAACGATGGACAAGGAAGAAACTCTTTATAACTTGGCAAATAATTACAACTAGACAAACTGAATACAAGGTGCATACACCTTGATTTACGACAGCTGAAATAAAGAATAAACTTTGTCGCAGACAGGGTCCGCTTCTCCACTCAGTGCAGTTGACCTTGCAACGCACTCTCCACATTCACAACGCACGCAACACTGCACTCTCCTCCTCACTGTGCACTCTGCACTCTCCACCTCACACTGAGGTATGGGTTGGGGTTGGACTCTCTTGGGGTGTAGGCACACTCCCACTCTCTCTTAACAACTCAATTCTCATCAACACACTTTCTCTAGATGATCTCACACTTCATCATCATCTACTCAAAGGGGGGGGGGGGGGGGGGTATTTATAGGACAACACAAAACGGAGAGAAGGGGATGGGGGGGGGGAGGGGGTGCACTCACCTCAACCCATGCACTAGCCCCTCTCCAACATTGCACTCGTCAACCCCCCCCCCCCCCCCCCCCCCCTTCTTCCACTCGCCACTTGCACATACATCCACTCGCCCAGCAAACATGGACTCGCCCCCCTTCTCTTCCTCCACTCGCCAACCCCCCTAGCTGCACTCGCCCCCCTCTCTTCCTCCACTCGCCACCCCCTGCTCTCACTTCAACTTCAGCACTCCCCCTTGAAGTGAGTTTCAGGGACAACTCCAAGGCAAGCGCGAAGCTTCTTGAACGGCCCTACAGATAGGGACTTTGTTAATATGTCCGTCAGGTTCTCTTCACTCCACACATGCTCCACCGCAAGCGAGCCACCCAACACCTTCTCTCTGATGAAGTGGTGTTCGATCTCTATATGCTTTGTCCTTGCGTGACAAACTGGGTTGGTTGCCAGCTTCAGAGCACTCTCATTGTCGCCACGCAGCACAGTAGGTCCGCTGACCTTCTCATCCACATCTTCCACCAGCCTCCTCAGCCAGACACACTCCTGAGCTGCTAAGGACGACGCTTTGTACTCAGCCTCAGTGGTGGAAAGGAAAATGGAGTCCTGCTTCTTGCTACGCCATGAGATGACAGTGGCTCCACACATGAACACGTAACCTGATGTCGACTTGTGGTCATCAGCGTCACCTGCGTAATCTGCATCTGTGTAACCATGCAACTTGAAGTCAGTCCTCCGTCCATAGAGCAACCCCATCTCAAAAGTTCCATTCACATACTTCAGTATCCCCTTAGCTGCCTCCAGATGAGGCTTATGTGGCTCCTGCATGTACCGACTAACTCGGCCGACGGCAAAAGCGATGTCAGGCCTCGTGATAGTCAGGTAGATAAGACTCCCCATCAGTGCCCGGATGATCTTCGGATCAGGAAGAATCCTCCCTTCTTCCTTCCGAAGCTTCAGCCCAACCTCCAATGGAACGGAGCTGCTCTTCCCCTCCTCCATGCCGAATCTCTCGACGACCCTCTCAGCATAAGCCTTTTAGGAAGCGAACAACCCGCCTCTTCTTTTCTCTACTTGAAGTCCAAGGAATTGGTGCAGTTCACCAAGATCCTTCATCTCAAAGCGAATGGAAAATTGCTGTCTCAGCGCCGCGACCTCTTCACTGTTGTTCCCTGTCACGATCATGTCGTCGACGTACAACAGCACCAGCATGTGAAGATCTCCACTCTTCTTCACAAACATGCTAGAGTCTGAGTCTGAGGCATCGTAACCACAGAACTGCAGATACTCCGCGATCTTCCCATACAAGGCTCTCGGCGCCTGTATCAACCCGTATAGGGCCTTCTTCAGCTTGCAGACGTGATGTGGCTGAGACTTGGACACGTATCCAGGTGGTTGCACCATGAATATGTCTTTGTCAATATCTCAATACAGGAACGCATTCTTCACATCAAGCTGCCACAGCTTCCACCCTCTGCACGCTGCTAGTGCAATGACCGTCCTCACCGACGTCATCTTCGCCACAGGACTAAACGTCTCCTCATAGTCCTCTCTATAGGTTTGCGAGAAACCTCGAGCGACAAGTCTAACCTTGTACCGCTCTACTCCTCCGTCAGCTCTCTTCTTCACCTTGTACACCCACTTGCAGGTGACAGGTTTGATGCCCTCCACCATGAGAACAAGGTCACATGTCTCATTCTTCTTCAAGGCCGTCATCTCCTCATTCATGGTCACGTCCCACTCCTTAGTGCCTACAACATCTTCAAAGCGGGCAAGTTCCCTCTCGTCGAGTGGTCCTGCGAAGAAGCAAGAGACCAAACTCACGAAGTTCCCCTCCTTATAGCGAGAAGGCGGGACGATGGTCCGCTTCGACCTTCTCAAGGCTTGACCACTTTCTACCACTTTGGTATACTCCTCCTCTCCAGCTCCTCTCTCAACTTCTCTTGAAGCAGTGCTCCCCCTGCTTCTAGATCTCGAAGCTCCCCCTGAGCCAGAAGGCGATGGGGCACTTGGAGATACCTCCAACTCCACAGTAGAGTCCTCAGTGACCCTCTTCTCTCCTGCTAGAATCTCCACTCTCCGACAACACCACAGAAGAGACTCCCTGATACGAGGTCAGTTCGTCAAACACCACGTCGCGCGAGACGACGAACTTGTGGGTCTGCGGATTCATGCACTTTCATCTCTTCTTCCGTTCGTCGTACCCGATGAAGACACACTTCCTCGCTTTCGGCCCCAACTTGGTTCTCTCAGCCTCCGGAACGTGCACGAAGCAGGTAGAGCCAAATACCCTCATGTGACTCACATTTGGCTTCTCCCCGAACATGAATTAGTGTGGAGACACCATCATGTTAGGGCTCAGAGGTAGTCGGTTGATCACATGGGTAGCACACGTCATTCCCTCCACCCATAAAGCCTTGGGAATGCCCTTGACATGTAGCCAACTCCTGGTAGTCTCCACCAGATGGCGGATCTTCCTCTCTGCGACCCCATTTTGCTGAGGGGTGTGGGCGCAGGAGAGCTCTCGCCGAATGCCATTTTTCCTGCAGAAAGAAGCAAGCGAGTTAGAGGTAAACTCCCCCCCCCCCCCCCCCATTATCACTTCGCAACTTCTTCACCCTCAGGTTCAGCCTCCCCTCCACAAGTTCCTTCCACTCTTAGAACTTCTCAAACACCTCTGCCTTCTCCCTCAAGAAGTAAACCCACGTGTAGCGGGTATAGTCATCCACCAAGACCAGCGCATACTTATTTCCTCCATAAGTCAGGGTGGCGCACGACCCTATCTTATCAGCGTGTACGCACTCAAGAGGTGCCTTACACCTGGTCTCCGACTTGTCAAATGGAAGTCGATGTGACTTTTCAAATTGGCAGCCCTCGCACACATGACCGTCGCCGTAAGAAGAAAGATTAGGCAGGTCAGACACCAAACCCTTCGCCGCTATCATCTTCAGCTTATCCATCCCCACATGACCTAGCCTCTCATGCCAGATCGCTGTGTTGTCGTTAGTCTTCAGCTTGTCCACGTAGGCACTTGCAGACAAAACATACAAGTCCTTCACCCTTCTTCCGGTGAGCGTGACATCAACATCAACTGAAGACAGGTTCTGTAGTAACTTCACCTCCTTCGGTCCGAACAGCACGTGGTATCATGCATCCACTGCATTCGCAACCGAGAAGAGGTTCTTCTTCATGCCTGGCACGTGATACACACTCTTCAGTGTCACGGGCTTCTCTTCACTTCCAAGGGATACCATCCCTTCCTGCTCAACTGGATGCACCGTATCATCCGCCGTGATGATAGCATCAGTTCCTCCATATGCCTTCAAGGAGGCAAACTTAGACACATCTCCAGTGAGATGGTGCCCGCAACCGGAATCCACTATCCAGTCATTCTCAAAGTTGACGGAGGCTAAAGCATCGACTGACGTTGCCATCATCTCAGCCAGAAAGCAGTTGTCTCCGCCTTCACCACCCTGGTGACCTCCACCTCTTCCTCCACCTCTATGATGGTCTCCACCTCTCTCAGCGACATGACCGGCCTTGAGATTTAACCGGCACTCCTTTGTCATGTGTCCGTACTTCTTGCAGGCAAAGCAAAGGGGTCTCCCCTTCTTGTCATATGGAGGGAGAAAGTTCTCCCTATCTCCCTGAGAGGAGGATGAGGGTCTATCTCCGGAGTTCTTCTTTCTCTTATCCCAGGACTTCATCTTTCCTGAGAACAAGGCCGCGTCATCTCCTCCTGAGATGGATACTCCAGCCATCTGCTTCGCCAAGCTCTCCTGTGACGACAGCAGGTTCTTTAGCTCCAGTAAGGTGGGTTGAGTAGCCCATCCTTGCACAGACGTCATAAACGAAACATACTCCTTCCGCAGACCTCGGAGTATGTGTCTCTTCAGCTTCGCCTCAGAGATCGGCTCATCAGGATCCAAGGCCGGGATCTCTGCACATAGATTCTTCACCTTCAGGAAGAAGGTGGATATCGACAACTCCCCTTGAGTGGACCGTGTCAACTCATTCTCCAAGAACTGTAGCCGAGCTACATCCTTCTTGTTGAATAGCCCATCGAGAGCTTTCCAGATCCCAGAAGCTGACTTGCAACCCACTATGTGGTCGAACAAGTCAGGAGCAATAGCTCTCTTCAAAGTGAACTCCGCCTTGGCGTTGGTCTTCCTCCAAGCCCTCACAGCTGGACCATTGCCTTCGGTTGGCAGAACTTCCTCCTGCTCTTCTCCACCAACAACCTCCCAAAGGTCCTCTCCGAGAAGGTAGCTCTCCATGCATGACCTCCACTTCTTGTAGTTTGTCTGGGTGAGCAGCTCAATGCCTAGTCCTCTCGCATAACCTCCTCCGCCGTCCATCTTGGTTGTCAACCTTGAACCTTGATAGCAAACTCCGCTGCACCAACCTCCCTCTGATACCATGTTAAATTTATGTTGCCACCACCCACAAGGACACCAACGATGGACAAGGAAGAAACTCTTTATAACTTGACAAATAATTACAACTAGACGAGCTGAATACAAGGTGCATACACCTTGATTCACGACAGCTGAAATAAAGAATAAACTTTGTCGCAGACAGGGTCCGCTTCTCCACTCAGTGCAGTTGACCTTGCAACGCACTCTCCACCTTCACAACGCACGCAACCCTGCACTCTCCACCTCACTGTGCACTCTGCACTCTCCACCTCACACTGAGGAATGGGTTGGGGTTGGACTCTCTTGGGGTGTAGGCACACTCCCACTTTCTCTCAACAACTCAATTCTCATCAACACACTTTCTCTAGATGATCTCACACTTCATCATTGATTCATTATTGCACTCACCTCAACACATGCACTAGCCCCTCTCCAACATTGCACTCGCCACCCCCCCCCCCCTTCTTCCACTCGTCACTTGCACATACATCCACTCGCCCTGCAAACATGGACTCGCCCCCCCCCCCCCCCCCCCCCCCCCTCTCTTCCTCCACTCGCCAACCCCCCTAGCTGCACTCGCCCCCCTCTCTTCCTCCACTCGCCACCCCCTGCTCTCACTTCAACTTCAACATCTTCCTTGTCAAATTGATTACTTTTTGATCTTTTACTTACTAGACACTGATAATTGATTCATTATTGCTCTTTATAGTTGGCACTCAGTGCTAAAAGTTATGAGACAACTAAAAATGTTTTTACCCCCTTCAAATTTTAACACAAATATATTCATTCATTCCAATGCCTAAATAAGATTTATATAATCTTCCACGACGAGAATGAGAATGAAAGTCGTTACCTTCAAATTTGCAATACCTAGTTTCCATTTTTATACCCTGAGCTTCATAGAGGAAGAACTTGAATGAATAAAGCATCTGAATTTGATGATTCACTTGTTAAAATATGAGGCAGACAAGTTGAGTAAGTCACTTTGAGAAAATTAAATTAGAAATAGTATTTTGTCAAAAGTTGATCCCAAAGTAGGAAGTCACAGCCCTTATTGTGTTATTGTTTATTCTTATTGTTGATTCCTTGTTGGACTCCATAATAGATAATTAAGGCAGCAATGTTTTTTTAGCACAGTTAGTTATGGTTGCTTCCTAGTCTTGTCATTCTTGCTTTGATTTTTCCTAGTGATGTTCTAGTCAGCAAGTGATTAAATTTGATTGCATGTGTGAATTTTAGTGAGAAATCATACCATGTGCAATATTAGTTTCTCTATCATCCCAATAAAATTATGATAAATATTGCGATTTATTCATGTAAGTTTTTTATCTAATAAATACTTTGTTAAAACTTTTCCTTGGCCTCATCATATTCATTCCAAATTTGTCCCACTTTGTGCAAAATCATGTAATCAAAACAAATTAAAATATGTCAACTCTATTCAATTAACAGAAGCTCCTAGAGCATATGCATCTCATAGGTGAAGTGGATCATGATCTATCTTAAGTGCACAAGGTCACATGAATCTTCTAATGCGGGACTATGTTCTCAACACGCCCGCACATGTGTAGGGTATTTAGCATCAAACAAGTGGACTTTTTTATTTTAATTGGGTGATGTGAAAGTGGTTGTTGGGTCTAGTCTGTCCTATGTTAAACCTATGGGTCTAACCTAAAACTAATTGGTTGTTGATGGAGGGGCTTAGTGCACAAAACTATATGATTTTTTCAACGTGGGATTAAAATTTTAAAACAAGTAATGAGCCAGTGTATCTGGTCCTAGTAATATCCTCTGTCAATTCATTTTCTAAAGCATAATCATAAAACAAAGCATCAATATGCTTTTTGTTTGATTGTTAGAGTTAAATCTTTGTTCTTAGTCAGTTTTATTCCCTCGAGTCTATGGAACTACAAGCTGATTTTGATTTAACAAGACACCAGACTATTCAAGTAAATCACTTTCCCTTATCTCCCTTGAACAAAAAGACTGTTCCTTGTTCTCTATTCATTACAGAATATATTCTCAAATCAATATTTATTTTTTACTTTTTTACTGGATTTTCTAATGAATATATGTAGATTCTGCCGCATTAAACAGATTAAATCAGGCCAAAATTTGTGAACTTAGTTGCTTAGGAAGGTTTCTTTGTTTATTTGCTGCTACAAGATTTTGAACTTTTAAGTTATTATTTTTTTTCCCAGCAAAAAGTGATGGTGAAGAAAACCCTCTCTTTTAGATCCACGGAACCTGAGCAGATCCCAATGGTTGACAAGGGTGTTGATGCAGAATGGATGAAAAAGGCTTCATTTAGGAGATCATTTGCATTCAAAGGTTTGTGAATTAATTTAGTACTTATATATGGCAGCAATCTGGGATATCTATAGATTATTATCAGTAACATTCATAAGAATTTAGTATTCAAGAAAATGTGATTTATAATGCACGATAGAATAAAAGTTATTATTATTATAATAATTGTAGCCATTGTATGTTATATAATAAATATTTAAAAAAAAACCTTAATACATTTTAAAATGGAGCTCTCTTTAACTTATAAAACAAAAGGGCGCAGCGCGCGGGCGGCGGCGTTTGCTCCCGCAGCCTTCGCAAAAAGGGCGTTGACGCCCTGTCTCCAACCCCGCCTCCCCACCTCCGGTTGGAGCCCTGTTCGTTCGCTGGCGCGGACACCGCCCCAAACAGAGCCTTCATCTTTGTCGTAAGATTAGAGTTTCCCATTTTACCCCATATTATGTATATTTTTTATCATAGAAAGAGAAAGAAAGTAGAAGAGAACAGGTGGAGATCATGTGCACAACTACTAATATTATTACACAGATATGTATACGTGTGTGTGTGATTTACTTACAAGGACCTCCCTCGGATTTTCCATAATTGCAAGGACCTCACCTTTGCTCTTTGAAATTATAAAACCTCCTCTCCAAGTTTACATTGTTAACTTTAGAAGAAGAATAGACCTCCTCTCAAGATGAGCTTTCTAATTTTTGAAGACTCTCTCTCTCTCTCTCTCTCTCTCTCTCTCTCTCTCTCTCTCTCTCTCTCTCCACAACGCTACATTTGTCCAGTTATTATCTATATTTCTCACTGAAAATAATTCACTACTTAAGCAGGTTTGGTTGAGACGAACAAGTCTCCTAGTCCCACCGAATCTCGAGCGCATATACTCGCATATGTTGCTACCTTCGCCATAACTCTACTCACAGTTCTTCGTGCTGTAACTGGCCCCATGACGAAGAAGCTTCAGCAGGGAAGTGATGTGGCATTAATCACGGCCTCTGCTTCTAACGAGTTATCTTCAGCTCATGGCTTTACAGATCCTGAGTTCCTTTCAATTGTTCTGAAGCGGCTCTCTGAACTAGAAAATAATCTTTTCACACTCCAATCCAAGCCATCAGAAATGCCTTTTGATAAGGAAGAGTTGCTCGATGCCGCCGTTCGCCGCGTAGATGCATTAGAAGCCGAACTTATTGCTACCAAAAAGGTATTTTATTACAAGCATTATTAGGTTCATACAATGCTCCTGCTTTTTTTTAATGAAAATTAAAAGTAGTTTTTATATTATTTTCAATACAAAAAGTATCATAAATAACTAGAGTATATTTCAAATTTGAAGATACATAATAACTAGAGTATATGATGCATAAATTAATTTTTTTATCGCATATTTGATTTCTTTTTTGATGATACTTTTTTCCATTCCATTAAAATAACAATAATAATACTAATAGGTTATACATTTGAGATATATTCAGAAAAGAAGTTTTGTTGAATCTTTGAAATTTTGAAGGGAACCGCCTTTCTCATTTGAAATTAATATATAAGGTCATTTACTGGGATCTTCCAACCTTGCATAAATATAGGAACCAAGCTCCCATCTATTTTTTTAAAATTACCAACATCTTTCCTCTGAATTTACATCGGTAACATACAGTTTTTTTGGGTACATATATGCTAACAATGTAAAGTCTTGGTGATTTTAAAATGTAGAGGGGAGATCCCTATAATTAAGCATGCTCACATGATAGTTTTTCATAATTATTCCTTAATATGAGGTGTTGCCGTGTGTCCTTGAGGTCACGGGTTCGTGTCCTGGAAGCATCCTCTTGCAAAAGTGCAGGGTAAGGTTTGCCTATATTTCACCCTTGTAGTGGGAACCTTCCCCGGACCCTCTCGCTGCGCGGGGATGCTTTGTGCACCGGGCTGCCCTTTTTTCCTTAATGTATATACAATATATAAACATACTTAAATTAAGAAATTCAAAAGTAGGAAGGAGCCTCATTTTAAAACAGAGGTTTCCCAGTACATTTGAAATCTCTCTCTCTCGTGCGCACGCGCATAATGATACTAATTTCAAATATAAAACAGATAACATATATTTAATTATTGTGCAGGCATTCTACGAGTCTCTAATGAGGCAAGAGGAACTGTTGGCATACATCGACCGTCAAGAAGAAGCCAAGTTCCGGGTGAGTAATCAGTGGTTATATCTGCATCTCGCCAATTTCCTCATCACACCTATGTATTTATATATATTCCCACCTGCTTTTGTTTCTGCAGAAGAAGAGAGCCTGCTTCTGAAGCAAAGGAGTACTCACTCCCATTGGTTGCCATCGCTGTTCTGCACGCCTGCCTCCTCCTTTGATGAGAATGGAACGTTATTCAAATTTTATTGATTGAAGATAATTGTTTTTATTTAAATTTGATGATGAAATGTGTTGTTCCTATAATATCTGTAACAAATATAAACTTATTTTCCACCTGCAAACACAAATTGTATACTAATTGTTTCCAAAACTCTTCATTCTTCTTATATTGATGTTTTGTGATTACTTTTACGGCACCCTAAAAAAGAAATTTGGCACTTTGCAACCTCCAATTAGGGCTCATTGGCACTTTGCACCCTCTTATTCAAATTTTGGCACTTTGCACCCTTGAAAGCCATTAATTGAGCATTTTGCACCCTCTAGTTATTTTCTTATTTCTTCTATATTTATTAAGTCCAAAAAATTGTAGATGGAGGGGTATTTTGGTCCTCCATTAGTTTTTTCTTTTATCAATTTTATTTAATTCCTATTTCCTTTTTATAGTTATCTGCACACCAAATCTTTTTTGGCAGAAATTGGAAAACAGCTATTATTGAATGTGTTGCTATACGTAGACCATTCAATTTTTTTTTGAAATTTGGTAAACAGCTCTCATCTCATGCCATGCACAGCTATATGCATACTGTCCAATTTTTGTGCTGATATTTGATCCATCTCATTCTGTGATACATGTGGTATTTATACTTTGTTATAACAATTTGTTGTAATTTGCTGAAATTTGGTCAAATTGGGACTTTTTTGAGCTCGATCTCATTTGCCGCAAACTCGTAACTACGAGATAAAATTACATGAAGTTGCGACGTGCTTTTTGTAACGTTTGGAGCGATTCATTTGCATTATAAATTGTTGTTTTATTATCTAAAATCTAATTTTGAAACAACACATTGTGTGATTTTTTTCTCCACCCGGATGATGTCTAAGCGCTTAACTTCTCAAGTAGAGATCAAGGTGCCGATCCCATGAAATATTTGACAATTTATAGTATATAAATTTTGGCCATCCCAAGTCCACAAAAACCGCAAAAAATCTAACTAATGAAACTTCGGCATAAAATGGAAGCTGAGTACGAGCGTTTAAACCTTTTCCTACTCATTGCTAAACAAAAGGAACAGTAAAATGCATTTCAACACCTTCTCATTGCCTACGCCCTCCGGTATGCTTCCAAACATACATATTCATCAAGTGGTGCAACATACCAAAATAACTAAATACTAATAAAAGTTATGCATTGCATATTAGAAGATAACAAACACCTACCCGTCTATGATTATCAAGTGGCTATGATCATATATATATATCTGGTATTGTTAAGGTATATTTAGCAATATTGTCGGGTATTTAACGGAACCCTAACGGGTCGTTAAATCACCCATAACGGGTCATCGGGAATTTAGGGTTACGCCTATAAATACCCCCGCTGGGGGCAACGGGTAGAACATTCCAAACTTGACGCTCACTCGGATGCTTCGAGCACTCCTATCATTCTCGAAGTTGTAACCCCTCGTGAACCCTAGCCCCCCCTCTCCCGTCGCTCTCTCTCGCGTGCGTGAAGGAAATCGTGTACAGCGCCGCCGCCCCTCTCTCGCTCGCTCGACCGAAGGAGCCGCCGGCCTCCCTTCCTGCGCGTTTCCCTCTGACGAAGTAGATCCTCGCCGTTCTCTGCTTCGTGCGACCGAAGGAGGAGTGCAGCGTCGCCGCTCTCCCTCTTGCTTGCAGCGTCGCCGACGAGCCCTCGTTCTTCCCGATCGAAGGAGGAGTTCGCGCCGTCCTCTCTTGCAAGATCTCTTCGCCGAGCCCTAGCCATCACCGCTCCTGTGCGTGCGCCGCTAGCAAAAGATATGCCGCCGCCTGCCGTCGATCGATAGTAGGAGGAGTTGTCGCTCTTCTCTGTGGTCTCTGCCGATCCAGTCGCGCCAGTACAGTGCAGCGCCGCCGCAACCGCCGCTAATTTGCCGCCCCGCCATTCGTCGAACGCAGTTCGTCGAACTCTCGCTGGTTCGTCGATCGGGGGCCGCCCAGGGACAATTCGTCCCTCGCCCCTCCATTCGTCGAACGCAATTCGACGAATTCCCTCTGATTCGTCGATCGAAGGCCGCCCAGAAACATTTCGTCGAGCGCTCCGCGTTCGTCGAACATCATTCGACGAACTCCCAGTTTTCGTCGAACACCATTCGACGAACTCCCAGTTTTCGTCGAACGCCATTCGACGAACACCCAGTTTTCGTCGAACGGAGTTTTTCAACCGTGAGGCCTTCTCCAGATCAGCCGATCCTAGTTGCTGCTTTAGTGCAGTGAATTGCAGTGCAGTGCCTCTCCAGATCCAGTGCTCCAGATGGCTTCGCTTTCAAAGAGCAGCCTCTCCTCTCCTATGCCGATGATCAAACTGGAGAAGTTCTCCCATTCTGAGTTCAGTGCCTGGAAGCGGAACACGCAGTTTGGTATGAAATATCTGAATGTCTTTTATACGCTGCAGTCTGATCTCGCAAAATTCAAAGGAGGAGATGAGGAAGCACAGTGGATCAGCGATGAAGATTTCTGTCGTGATTATCTTCTCAACTGTCTCTCCAATTCGCTAGTCGAGACGTTTGGGAAGCTGAAGACCGCAAAGGAAATCTGGAATGCACTGGAAGATCAGTTCAAAGAGGAGGAGAACATGTCCAAGACGCATCTGGTGGACAAGTTCATGGGATTCACCTTCTCTGAGGACAGGGAAATCCTTCCCCAGATTGCAGACCTGGAGAATTTGGTGGCCAAGCTCAACAGTGAAAGTGTCCCTCTGCCAGATGGGTTCGTTGCTGGTGCCATTATTTACAAGCTCCCCTCAGCGTGGTACTCTTTCAAGACGGAGATGTATCGCAAGAAGACTCAGGTCAATCTGAAAGACCTCAAGCGGTTCATCTGCATTGAGGACGAGAATCGGACAAGGCATGTGAAGGAGGTGGTGAACAAGCAGCAAGCTGCTGCTAATATGATCACACACCCAAAAAGGAAGCCTAAGTCTGATCGGACTCGACCTCCCTCCAGTGCACCCGCAGTAGTAGACACGAGCAAGAAAATCAAAAAGTTCATAGGCAAGTGCTACAACTGCAACAAGTGGGGTCACTGCGCTTCTGACTGCAGGCAACCCAAGAAGCCCGATGCCAACCCACCAAAGCCTGATCACAGAGCTCATATGCTCCACCAGACTGCGGCCTCCCACTTTGTTGCCATGGTTGGGAACGGTCAGGCCAGTACTGAATGGTGGTTGGATTCGGGGGCGACCTGTCACGTCTACAACAACTCCGCTCTGCTGAAGGATACCACTCCAGTCTCTGAGTCAGTTACCGTTGCAAATGGAGCCACTGCTGAGGTACTCCAAACAGGGACTGTGGATCTGCTATTCTCGTCAGGTACGCATTTACTTTTGAAAGATGTTAAATTCATTCCTACATTAGCTGCTAATTTAATTTCGATTAGTCTGTTAAGCGATGCGGGTATGTCTTTTAACATCAGTGGTGGTAGGGTGACCTTAATGGTCAACTCTCATTATTTTGGTTGCGTCTATGTTCTAAATGGGATGTATAGGCTGAGTCTAGCAAACGAAGTAGTTAATCAGGTTAGTTCAAATTTGATTGATCCTAAGACTTTACATGCAAGACTAGGACACGTCAATTATAGAAAACTACTCCTGCTAGCTAGAACTCACAACATCCCCTTAGACACTAAAACCAAATTTGACAAATGTGAGATATGTGCTCAAACTAAGATAACTAGAACACATTTAGTCAGGTGTCTAGGAGTACACATTTACTAGAGTTGATACACTCCGACATTTGTGACTATAAGAGTTTTGTCACACGTGGTGGTCGGAAGTACCTGATAACTTTTATCGACGACTTCTCTAGATATACTCACATTTATCTCTTAAAATCCAAAGATGAAGCTTTTGAAAAATTTCATATTTTCAAAAATAGGGTTGAGAACCAATTGGATTTGAAAATTAAAAGACTTAGGAGTGATCGAGGAGGCGAGTACGTCTCGGGTGAGTTTAGAGATTTTCTTGCCAGCAATGGCATAATTCCTGAAACCACTGCCCCTTATTCGCCCCAGTCCAACGGTATTGTCGAGCGGAAAAATAGAACTTTAACAGAAATGTTGAATTCTATGTTGTTGACTGCCGGTATGCCTGCCGCTTATTGGGGAGAAGCAGCCCTCGCGTCGAATCATATCCTGAATATGGTTCCTCATGCTAAATTAAAGCAAACCCCGTATGAGCTTTGGTTTAAGAGACCGCCTAGATTTGATAACCTCAAAACCTGGGGCTGTATCGCCTATGTTAGGATACCTGACATAAGGAGGCCGATTTTTAGATGAACACTTGTGTATACTTAGGAAGTGCGGCGGATAGTGCTGCAGACCGATTTTTAGATCTCTCTACCAACTCAGTCATTGAGTCTAGAGATGTCGTGTTCTTTGTGGACAAGTTTCTTAGAGAAAAGAACCTGACTCTTTCGGGTCTGCCAGACACCAGTTCTGATTCCCTCGTTGGGATGGAACTACGACTCCCTGACACTGAGCCAGTTCACACTAGTGCCCTAGAGTCCACTAGGCTATCTAATAGGGAACGTGTTCCTAAAAGCTTCGGTACAGTCTTTGTGACTTACCACGTTGAAGCTAATCCATCCACCTATAAGGAAGCGATGCGATCCAGGGATTCCCTGTTATGGAGAGAAGTCATTGATGATGAGATGAACTCTCTCATGGAGAACCAAACTTGGACATTAGTTGATCTGCCCAAAGGAGCTAAAACCATTGGGAGCAAGTGGGTTCTCAAGAAGAAACTGAATCCATATGGGAGTATCGCTAAGTACAAAGCACGTCTAGTTGCAAAAGGCTTCACTCAAGTGAGTGGAATAGACTACTTTGATACATACTCACCTGTTTGTCACATTGCAATGATCAGGGTTCTTCTCGCTATCGCATCTATTGAACGTTTCGTCGTTCATCAGATGGACGTAAAGACTGCATTTCTAAATGGAGATCTTTCTGAGGAGATCTACATGCGCCAACCTGAAGGGTTCATCGTAGAAGGTCTCGAAACCAAGGTCTGTAAGTTGATTAAGTCACTCTACGGATTGAAGCAAGCACCAAAGCTATGACACGAGAAGTTTGACACTTGCGTAAAAGGCCTACATTTTAAATCCAGCCTTTCAGATAAATGTCTATACATACGGACAAGTCCAAATTCCGTCGCTATAATCTGCTTGTATGTTGATGACAATCAAGCCACAAAAAATGAACTCTATCTCGATTTGGTTATGGATATTCCAATGACGAGTCTAAAAATGAACTCTATCTCGATTTTTTATGACAATCAAGCCACAAAAACCATTGCAACTAATTCCCTGTTCAATGGTAAGCGAAGGCAACTACGGATGAAACAGGCCTGGTTGACCTATCTCACCAGTCAAGGAATCATTTCCCTCTTGGACGTGAGATCAAAAGATAATGTAGCAGATGTCCTTACCAAGGGCTTTTGCAAGGTTCTTACATCTAAAACATCGGGGGATATGGGATTAAAGTCTATTTAGTGAGACTTAATACCTATGTTTGTTTAAGATTTTAGAGCCGAGTCTGCCTACATTCACGCATCTAGACTGAGTACACTGAAGTGTTCCAGATGCTACTTGATGAAAGCCTGAGATTATATAGTTGCTAGTCATTCCAAACTTGATGACTTACACAACTATTTCTTTTCAAAGGCTGAATTGGGTATCATTCCAAAAACGAATACTGAAGTTGATATGCGTCCTGATATTATGATCATTACTTATATCATTCCAAACTTGATGATATATTGGTCACAGCTTGTTGTATCATTCCAAACTTGATGATATAATACAATTGTGAAACGTTTGGTAATAATCTTAATAATCGAAGGAACATAGCTTGGTTCTATGAAACCAAATTTCTAATTTTGTGTAAATTAGATAGAGATGCGGACCTGTGAGTCTTTCTTCCTAGTTAGAGTATTATGTTCTAAACTGTAAGAACTAATCACTTTACTTTTGATTTGCATATGTATGGATTCATTGAGTTTTGTTCTCATGACATTCTAATGTTTAAATGCAGATCAATTGGAGTCTGGAGGAGAGAAAGTGGATTTCGACATGGATGGAGATGATCTGCTGTTTGAGTAGACCGACCCGTCACTAGTTTTGAGTTTTGATTCAGATTACTATTCTTGCTTCTGCTTTTGCTTTTGCATGTTTGGAACTTGTTTGAGTTTAGACGTTTTGATCTAAAACTCTTGTTGTTTTAATCTGAAACTCATTTTGTCGTTATCTAACTTATATGTTTTGTTTAACACGTTATGTAATACAATTGCTACAATATAGGAGGAGAATGTTAAGGTATATTTAGCAATATTGTTGGGTATTTAACGGAACCCTAACGGGTCTTTAAATCACCCATAACGGGTCGTCGGGGATTTAGGGTTACGCCTATAAATACCCCCGCTGGGGGCGACGGGTAGAACGTTCCAAACTTGACGCTCACTCGGATGCTTCGAGCACTCCTATCAGGTATAACCTTCATAATCATCCGACTCACCTGCAAAGAACACGAGTAAGTTTAGAAATTAAGCAACAAATGGATAGATATGTGATTTTTTTTAACAAATGATTGAGTATCGACAAATGTCGAATGTGATGGCCCACTTAATCCTTCCTGCTCAGCAACAGTATCTTCCTCTACAGTTGAACATGCAACCTTCTTCTTCACCTAATTTGACATAATATATGTATGAATGAAATTTATTTATTATTCAGTCGAAGGTTATCAACAAAAACATGAAAGCTACTAATTTAATTTTAACTCACCGATAGCTTTAATCCGGAAGTTGATGTTGTTGGCAATGGTGGTTCGGTTATCTTGGACGACTGGCCACAACTTTTTCTATTATGTCCGACTACTCCACACTTTGAACAAGCATACTTTGTATCACGTCTATTTATATCATATTTTTTGTTACTTAACTCTTCTTCATCTTGTCTTCTTGCATGTTTTAATGGCCTACCGGGCAATTTTGGTTTTACCTTTCCATGGCGCTACAAGGTTTAAATTACATTGAGGCCACTCACCTTGTCCTTTAATGAGATTCAACATATACTCATGAGCTTTCATGAAAGTAGTTTTCTTATACCAATAATCTATGTAGTCCTCAACCTTCTCCCTTTTAAAGAAGATGCAAGCTATAGCATGTACACATGGTATTCCACTTAGGTCCCACTTCTTGCAAGTACGACTATTGGATGTTAAATCAACGAGCCATGTATCGCCTGCCCAACCTTTCACCTCAAATTTCTCTTTTCCATTCCACTCTAAAATGTAGTCTTGAACACCCCTTTTGTTATTTTCTAGAATCTTCTGAATGGTCAGACATATATCTCCACTAATTTACATATTTTTTCCCTTTGGGTATGCATCCTTCTCATCATAATAATTCTAATAATCTCAAGCATCGTGATTATGGGTTTGTCTCTTGCTTTCAATATTACATTATTGAAGCATTCACATAAATTATTAAGTAGCATATCACATTTTGTCCACGTACTAAAATGCGATCTTGCCCAAATTTTGGGATCTCTTACCATTACTCATTCATAAGCCGCAATATTGCATTCTTTCAACTTATTCATCTCCATGTTTCAGACACCTGTTTACACTGCAGTTTAAATGTTGTGTTAGGATTACTTTGGCGCAATTCTTCACAATAGTCTCATAGTCTGGCGTATTGCTCCAATTATGTACCGTGAGTTATCTTGTTGGCATGCTTCTTTGCTCGATACATCTTCCAAATAGAAATAGATATTCTATTTTCCATTTGCATAGTCTCTTGCATTAAATTGACGGGTCATGTAGGATTACTTATAAGGTGGTATTGATATTTCTTCACAAGATAATCTGAAGTACAGTGTTTAAAACTTGAGGCTCTATAGCATGCATGTTCACCTTTGATAGTCTTCACTTGAAAGGTGTGATCATTCTTAGAGATGAATGCAACGTACATAACCCAACCACATTCGCAAGTAACCTGCACTTTATCACTACAATTTTTCATAAATTTAATTGGTCTCCCTTGCATATTCACATATGTCCGCACTGCATCTCTAAAATCTTGGGCAGTATTAAAGCATTGTCCAACTTGAAATTCAAAATTTGAGTTACCTGCAGCGTCCTCATAAATCTGATAATGTGTTTATTTACTTTTCTTTGGATTGGAAGTGGTAATAGAACAACTCTGTGCAATCATTTGAGTTGGCTCTTTCACTCCGACCCATTCTACAGATTCATCAACATTTTCGTCAAACTGCAGATCATCACTATCATAATCACCATCTTGAAAGCCATCAGTAAATGTAGAATCAGTGCCATCAGTGTATCTTCATTACTAATCGATTCGATGTAATTTTGAAGTTCAATTATTGGTATAGTATCATCACTCATCGAAACTACTTGATCTATCATCGTGTCAGTGCAAACATCAACTTCCCTTTTCCTATTGATATACTGCATCAAACTTGTAACATCCGCATCATTATCTAACAGTATCAAATTACTGCAATCACCACGCCCAGATAAACAAGCAAAAAATCTGACCCATCCACTGTGATCAAGTTGCATTGCCATTTCATGCAAATCATGTAGCATTATCTCATCGCAATTACAGTAGTCAACATAATTTATTACATCGGGTACATAGGCATTGTTTTTGGACCTTATGAATGATCCTGAATGATGTAATCAGATAGTGAATAAAGAAATTTTGAATGACATATAGAATGCACAATCAATCGTATCATTAGCTCTAACAATCCACATCGTTCTTCGTTCTTCTACATGCAAAAGAAAATGAAAGTACTCAACACCACAAACAAAAATTTAGACAAAACAATCAAACATATTATCCTATCTATGGCCTATTGATCTTCATGGGAATCAGATTTTCTGGTAAGATCATACAAAATAGAGGACGAGATTGAAGATTAATGGATAAACATAATGACCATTTAATATCAGAAATATAGAAACGTGAAGGTTTACTCAGTGATGTCTATTTTTGAAATTTCTGGGAAGAAACGTGATGGATCATACCTGAACAGTGCGGGAGTTGCACTGACCTAACAGGCTGTTGTAGATGAGTTCGCCGAACTAGCGCAGCTTGGAGAGGAGTTCGCCGAACTATCATAGCTTGTAGATGAGTTCGTCGAGTTGGATCGATCAAGGCGGCCGCAAGAAGGGACAGTGCGGGACTTGCGAGGGTGGCTTTTAAGTTGAGAATGACAGTTCGCCGACCTAGCGCAGGCTTGGAGAGGAGTTCGCCGACCTGTTATGGTCGATTTGGATGGATCCGGCGACCGCAAGAGCAATGACAGTGGGGGAGTTGCGAGAGCGGCTAAGAAAGCGTAATGCCCTGGGGAGGCGTTGATCTAGGGTTTAAGGAATGTTTTCAATATTCCTGAAATAAGAGGACCAAAATACCCCCTTCATCTACTATTTTCTGGATTTAATAAATATAGAAGAAATAAGATAATAACCAGAGGGTGCAAAGTGCTCAATTAATGGCTTTCAAGGGTGCAAAGTGCCAAAAACTGAAAAATAGGGTGCAATGTTCCAAAAGGGTCTAATTAAAGGGTGCAAAGTGCCAATTTTGTCGGGTTCTCATTTGAATTGTGTAGGGCACATCACTACAAAAAGGTGCAACTTTATTTTATTTTGTCATTTCTAGATTTGCGTACTCTGAAATTAATGATTGTAGTTTCATTCTATTTGACTTTAAGCCATGATCTCTATTGTCATGGTGATATATTTCAATATTTGAATCCAGTTGTGTTGTGGACCCATTATATGATTTAATATTGACATATGAAAGTGAGTCTAAGGTAAGCATGTATGAGCTCAAAATGAGCTAGCCAATCATTGACTTACACATCATCTTGAACCCCGACGTCCACCTTCACATCAACTTCGTCATCAGAAGGTAATCGTCTTTCCGCCAAACCAAGTCAAACCCCCCTCCTCCACAACTATCGGACATTACTCTTACTACCTCTCAACCATCCTACATGACTTCCACTTCTCCCTGTCAATAATGGGCCACTCTCCGCCTCCTCCTCCTCCTTACCGTGGCGTTTTTGGGCTGCCGCACCGGAGCAAATAAGCTCCCCCAAACGCTACCTAAGTCATAGCCTGCCTCTCCCTCTTGGCTACTACATGGTATGTTGATAAATATGTTCTTGGGTTGTAATTTTGAAATAGAATAGCTATAAGATTAAATCGAGCTCTTGTTTCCACAATTGTAAGGAAGGACTGAAGTCAACATAGTGTAGGACTTGTAAGGAAGGACTGAAGTCAACATAGTGTAGGACTTGTAAGGAAGGACTGAAGTCAAAATTTATGTGTTAGTAACCCTTGGTGAAGGACTGAAGTGTAGGATTTGTCAGTGCTCATCTAGTTCAATTGGAAGGAGGTGTAGAACTAAGGAAATTTAATCTCATCTACCTCTCTTTCTCTCTTCTGCAATGTGTTGATTCCCATTCATTGTCAATCTCCTTTGAAGTCTTTATTGTGCTTATAAGATATGAAGGTCAATACAAATAAATAGGATTTTCTGCTCTCACCCGCATTGCCATTCTTTATTGTCCAGTCCTTTGACAAAAACTAGAATAATCACTTAGACAAAGGGTTCGTTTGGCACAGTGGTGGTTACCGTGGTTCATGAACGCCCGGCCTCACCTAACGAAGTACATCCATTTTATGCTCAGAATTATTTTTTTCTTCGTGGTGGTCATAATCATTGTTATGTCAAACATATATTTTATGCCGGTGGCGTTTTTGTTCAAACTCATCGGAGAAAAAACGCCACGCCAAACGGACTCAAAGTCGAATAGGATCGAAAACTCATTCATTTTAGGAATGAACACAACACGACCAATTGAGACAAATAAGCACATCATTAGCAATTGAGGCATAATATATAATTTATACATTTTTTTAATTTTTTATTTAATTTCAAGTTGGCTCGATCCAATTCGAGGCCGGATCGAAATCGGGCTTGAGTAAAAAAACCGAGCAGATTGTTAGCTAGTTGCTCGGATCGTTTGGGTTCAATCCAAGCTCAACATATCCCAGCAAATATTGAGCCTATTTTCGAGCAATTTTTGATCTTTGAGCCACCTTAACAAGCCTACTTCTATACCTTAGTGATAATTATTACCTCAAGGATTGTATCAGCACCAAACTCCTTCCTCCATTGAAGCATATCACAGCCCACATCTGCTTTGTCTTCAATTCTCAATATCAAATTTTCTGGCCTTAAGAAATCTGCACTATGTAATGATAAATCCAGTTGCTCAGATATATGACAAACGTAAGGCTCAGGTAATGCTGGACAGAGAAGAGTTTGCTTGTCCTCTTGGTGACAAAGAAAAGGTAAAGGTAGAAAATGCGCCCTTCTAAATGTATGTTCGGTTCAATGTCATTAAGATGTACGATCAAATATGAATGTTTGTCTCACTGGTATTAAATAAATACATAGACAAAGACGATGTTATCAGGGGTATTTTGGGTATTTTGTAAATGTACGGAGTGTTACATAAACTCCTTGTCGTTCTAGGGCTTGAAGTCTTCAGAAATCTGAAACCCGTCCACTTCCCTGTAACCACCTCCATATAATCCGGTTTGTCTCACTGTTATGTTATTAAAATTCCCTGGGGGTAGTGCGGCGCCGGCCACGCCCTTGCGCCGTGCGGCTCCACTATGTGGCTTGCCCTGATCTTCTTCGATCCGCCACCCTGCGAATGTAATGTTGTGACTGGCAGTTGCGATCACAATTGCGACGATTCTTCTTCATTTTCTTACTCTCACTTTGTTGCGCTTGTAAGTTCCATTTCTCCGTTCTTGGCTTCTCCTGGAGCCACCGAGCCAAGCCGCACTGTTCTAGGTTCCTTGCTTGTGAATCATTTACTCACTCAGACTAACGTTGAACCCATTTCATATGACGTGAGTTGTTGGAGTTTTAGGGGCTGCTTTGCTATGTGCTATTTCTACAACATATATGATCTACAGCCACGTTTTTAAGGTCTTTTGCGGTGTTTTTAAACCGTCGCTATATCTTTTGCGGCGGTTTAAAAACGCTGCAAAAGCGCCGCGGGTGCGACCGTCGGCATAGCATATTGCGGCGCTTTTCGGAAAAACGCCGCAATAGATTGCAGAGGATACGGCCACGTTTATTTAAAAGCGTCGTAGTAGCTTATGTAGGATAAGACCACGCTTTTTGAAAAGCGTTGCGGTTTCTCCCTATCAATAGCGGCGCCTTATAAAAGCGCTGCAATAGGGCTAGTTTAAAAATTACAGCAGAGCAACCTTTTGCCACGTTTTTTATATAAACGCCGCAAATATGTATATATATTTTTTAATGCCGGCAATGGGAGTTTTTTTTATAGCAGCCACGTTTTTTATATAATCCCGCTGTATGTCGTTTTTGGTCAACTATACACGAATATAATGCCAGGTAATGCACTGTTTGGATGGGCATTACATCCTATACCAAATAATTATATTATACAACAACAATATTTTATGTTAAGACCAATGGCAGTACTGTCAAAATAGTAGTTGCGGGCTTGTTAACAACAATATTTTACGTTTACTCTCAAAATAGCAACTACGGGCTTGTTAACAACAATATTTTACGCAACACAAAAACAGTTTACTGATAATTATAAAATGATGAATTTTAAGAAAAAATTAAGCAAGATATACATGTACATGCCCAAATAGAAGCTGCATCTATAATTAAAAATGACAAAAAATACGAAGTACAAAACGGCTACGGAGTTCGTTGTGATGGCACCGTTTGAGGCTCTTTATGGTAGGCGGTGTCGGACACCGTTGTGCTGGGCTGAAAGTGAAGAGAGGTCTTCAAACAAAGAGTCATGGGTCGACAAGACCACAACTCGAATCAAACTTATGCAGGAGCGCATGAAGATGGCACAGGATCGTCAGGCCAAGTATTATGATCAGAGGCATAGATCAGTGGAGTTCAGCGTAGGAGACTATGTTTATTTGAAGGTCAGATCAGTCAAGCTGCATCTATAATTAAATAGTACATGTACCCCAACTTCCCACAACTCATTCAACTATTGCATTAATGGTTGTAGATATACATCAATATTATTACCAGACATTTTCGGACCAGGAATCAGACCTGACATAATGATAGATCTTTTTTTCATGCACTCCCAATGTGGCAAATTGTATACTATCAACATAATTGGCCAAGTACTATGCATGCTACTAAGATCTCCAAAAGGATTGAAACCATCAGTGGCAAGGCCAAGACGAATATTTCTGGGATCACTAGAAAACTCTTTGTGGCGGTTATTGAAGTCTATCCAAGCCAAACCATCTCTAGGGTGATGCATGAAGTTGTCATGATTAGGCTCATTGGCATGCCATTTCATCATGTCAGCAGTTTGCCTGCAAAAAATAATCGCTCCAACCGTTCTTTCAATGGAAAATACCTAAAAACTTTGTTCGGAATCTTCTTTGCATTTTTCTTATCTTGTTGCTTACGTTTCCTTGACTTGTGAACCACTTGATCTTCAAGTATTGCAACCCATCGCAACTTACCACACACATAGCAGACATTATCATTTTGATGTGGTCCCCAAAACAAAGAACAATCATTCTCACATGCATCAATCTTAATATAATTATGACCTAATTTTGAAGTGATTTTATTGGTCTCATGATAGTTAGCAGGAATTGATTTATGACCATCCGGAATAGCACCTTGTAAGATCTTCAGCAACATATTGAAATGTACATTACTCCAATTTCCAAGAGTTTTAATATGAAGGAGTTTTAACAAAAAAAAAAAATTTGTGTCTCTTGGCATCCTCCCCACAATGACTTATTTTTCTCTAAGAGAGATGTGTATAAATTGTTTGCATCTGTATTTACGGGAGCTTCAGGATAATCAAATATCTCGTCTTCACCAATATCATCATGATGTAAATCATGTTCATCCAAGTTTTCATCATGTTGTAGATTTGGAATAGCTGCACGCAATAGTCCATCTATTGGACACTCAAGTTGTAATTTAGGTGTAATGGATTTGCATCAAAAGGGCATTTATCACTATTAGACAACCGTCCGTCATGATATATCCAATCTGTGTAGTTCTCCATTATACCATTCCAAACAAGATGTTCTTCTACCATATTTTGATCACACATCTTCATGTTTAAGCATTTTCTACATGGACATGGACACTTCTCCCTGATTGGTGTGAATGCATAATATAAATCTAGCAAATATTTCATGTCTTCCAAATAAGTTTTTGAGTGACGTGGCTCTAACATCCATTTCTTATCCATTGTTACTATATAAAATATTTCTTATCCTTCCTCAGTTGTTCTAGCAGGAGTCTTATTTGTGTAAATTTGTTCTAACAAGATCCTTTCATATATCTATCTAACCATGTTTATATCTCAACTCCTTTAAACCACTCAGACATTAAAGAGAGAAAGAACTCCCCATATCCATATTGATTTAGTAGTCCTAGTGCAGATAACAATGGGTATTCATGGACTTGTAAAAAGTGATATCTATTATTTTTTATAAACCTTAGAAGCTGAGGAAAAAATCTCTATTCATTTCTGCCATTTGATGATTTCATGGACTTGTGTTGGCCGGCTATGTTAGGATGGGCTAGCTCTATTGAGATTGACTCTGTTATCAGATTTATTTTTGAGTGTTTTTCTGAGTTACTGAGTGCTATGAACTAATTATTTATCAGGGTAACAGAACCTCTAATGAAAAATTAACTAAAAAGTATCTAACTGACAACTGCATACAATCAATTGGTTAATAGTTTCATTTCTTTGAAGGTTTATTTTAGTTGAATATATCATAAAACTGTGTATAATTTCATAATCCAACATCTTCTCTTTTTTCTTCCAATCTGGAGGTTGCTTTTATTGCTATTAACACCAGCATCGATACCAAGAGATTTTTTCCTGCAGCTTCACTTAAATCAACTTCATATCTCATCTCGTATCTACCGCACTCAACTTAACTTTAGATTCTCTAACTAGTAAGCATGTTTGGTATGAAAAAACCCTTACCAGGAAAGATGAGTCCACGGTAAATAGAGATAAAGCAGAATAAATTTCAGTGAAACAATCAGACCTCAAATGGCCAACTCAATGCCACCTCAAATGGACGACTCAACTCTGCTTCCTGTCCCTGTCGTCTCCAAGTAGGGGAACATTTGATTCAATTAAAACAACTTGAGGAAAGAAGATAAATATAAAATAATGAGTGGAAGTGTGAAACTCACAAGAGCAGCGGCAGTTGCAGACAATAAGGAGGAAAACTTGTGCAGATCTTGTGAACCCATAAAATGAGTGGCGATCTTGACGCTAAGATGGCGATCGATTACCTCTGGGATCGTCGATTAACGCTGAAAGGGGAGGGAGGGAGGAGGCGCGAGAAAAACCTAGTCTTGTCGATCGGGAGGGAGGGGGGAGGCGCGCGCGAGAAAACCCTAGCCTCGACAGAGAAAAGAAAAATAGAGCAAAATCTAAGGCGACGCAATACCTAAATCTGATCCGGCCGCGCGCAATACCTAAATCTACGGCGACGGTGATCCTTAAACGTGGTTATAGCTTATCATTAGCAACGTTTTTAATAAAAAGCGTCGCTATAGGTATTTCGTGGATAAAACTTTTAGCCACGATTTTTAAAGCGGCGCAAAAAAAACGTCGTCGTTGATCATATATGTTGTAGTGGTTTACGACGCCTCCGTAGAAAATATCTTATTTGAAGATGGTGATGGTGCAAAATATATTCAGTGCTTTGAACCCAACTCGGTGTCTATCCGCGCATTCATTTTATGAACACAATCCGTGCACACATTGAAAAAACACTAAAATCGTAAACCCTAAACCCTAGAAGAACGACAAGCAAGTTTAAAAACTGATATGCTGATAATAATTTGTAAACTCAATATAGTGGAAAAATGTTGGTCTGTAGATATACATTTATGGTCTACAAATAACAATTACCTTAAATATATGTGGCCAGAGGCCACCCCTCCCTCATCCGGAGAGAATTTTCTGTATGTGTAACGTTCCTAAAGGATGGTACGGGACAGTATTTTTAGTTGAAATTGCGACTGTAACTGTATTCATAGTTATATTTACAGTCGTAAAAACATATGTAATTTACAACTGTAAACTGTATTAAAAAAAATCACTTTTTAACACGTATATTTTCAGACCGTAACATATACATATGAGATCTTAAAATGATCATAAAAATAATTAAATTAATATTCTGTAATTTATTTTTTTAAAAACACTGTATTTTGGCCTACAAATACAATAACCGCACCATCCTTTAAGTATGTTATGCGTTCCTAAGTATTTTCCCCCTCATCCGCCCATATATCCCCTCTATCATCCGGAAATTTTTTTGGTATGCGCAGGCGCGCATCGTACCATGCGCCCACTAAAATGTATTTTAGGTATCAAAAAAATATTTTTTTAAATAATAATTGTAGAATATTAATGAGGGGATTTTTACAAATTTTTAAGATCTTATTTGTCCATAATTTAATTATTTTTGTATAAAAAAATATTCAATAAAAAAAATATTCAATAAAAAATTCAGAAATGTGTAATACCATTTTCGGATTTTTTTTCAAGTCTGGTCAGATTTATTTTTGTAAATAATTAGATTATAGGCAAATTGGATCTGATTGTAAAAAAACCTCTCATTAACATTCTAAAATTATTATTTTTAAAAAAATTGATACCTAAAAATGCATTTTGGTGCGCGCAGCGTAACATGCGTGCGTATGCGCATACCAAAAAAGTTCTACTATCATCCACAGAGGTTTTTTTCCGATATGTTTAGGCAAAAACATCACCGTCATGAAATATATGCTTGTGATGATGACGGTTATGACTGCCGTTAAGAAAAGAAAATTAATTTTTAACATAAAAGTAATGAAGTTTATAAATCTTATCAGTTGTATAAGACACTCTTTTGTGTAATATACTGTAACGCTTCAACGTTACAGATGGCAGCTCCATATCCGAGATATGCTCAGAGCAAGGAGCGGCCGGGATTCAGCATCACAGATATCAATGGACGTGATCACAGCAACCATTGACTACTTAAAGTGACAGGCGGATGGACGCCACGTGTATATTATCTGTAATAAATATTTTACATTAGTAAAAACGATATTAGCCAACGGTCATCTGTAGTTGGCTAATATGTATAAAGGCCATTTACCGGGACCTCCCCCTGTAACTTTGCTAAATTATTGGGAGCACCCTTCTTATTTTCGAAATTACAAAAACTTCCCCTATAAATTAGCATTATTACAAAAATTTCCTTGAAGTTTTAATTTCATTACAAAAAACCTAATCCGTGTACAATTTCATTACAAAAAAATCCTGAATTTTTGTTCATGATGTTATGAAATGAAAAGTTCAAAGGAGGTTTTTGTAATTTTGAAAATAAGAGGGGTGCTCTCAGTAATTATGCTAACTTACAGGGGAGGTACGGGTAATTATTTCTATGTATAAATAGTAATGTAATTAGAAGAGCCAAGCAGGAAATGATTAATAGTAATTCTAGTTTAACCTTTCTTCTCCGGCTCCATTTGGCACGGCGGTGGCTGTCGTGAACGCGGTGATTACGGACCATCGTTCGTGAACGACCTACCTCACCTAAAGAACTTCATCCACTTTTATGTTAAAAACTAGTTTTCTTTTCTTGATGTCGGTCATAACCACTGTCATGTCAAACATACATTCTATGATGGTGGCATTTTTGCCCAAACTCACCAGAGCAAATAAAATAAGTCGTGCCAAACGAGGCCTTCATCTCATCTCCTGTTTCTCTCAGACCCCAACCAGCCCGTCTTTTGCTGGTATTCCTCTCCCGTGATCTGCCTTAGGCTTCATTTGGCACGGCGGTGGCGGTAATGAACGCGGTGGTTATCAACTCTCGTTCGTGAACTCCCAACATTTCATCCATTTTTATGTTCAAACTAGTTTTAACCATTGTCTTGCCAAACATGCATTCTATGATCGGAGTTTTCGTCATGAACTGTCGTTCATGAACGCTCAACCTCATCTAAGAAAATTCATGCATTTTATGCTCAAAACTAATTCATTTTTTTAGGTAGCGGCCATAACCTGTGTCTTGCCAAACATACATTCTATGGTAATGACGTTTTTGACCAAACTCACCGGAGCAAATAAGCCGTGCCAAACGAAGCCTTTATCCCACCACATTGAGGTGGGCTATATGGATCATTTGTCATCGTTGCGCCCTATCTTTAGTCATAATCTCACTAATGCCTATGTACATCGTGTCTTTCCTTATAGTTTCACTTCAAGTCTTTTGCTCTGCCCCTCCCCCGTTTAACATAACTAGTAGCTAAACTCCCACAATGCTTCACAATCGTTCTCTATGACTCCAACTTCTCCTTGACACGAGGCCGCTCTTCCACTTTATCATGCATTGGCTCCCATTGGGTCTCTCCATCTTCTCACCGCCCCTTTTGTTACTACCCTATGTCAAGCTTATAAATAGCCACTCGGATTTTGGAGATTTTTGATTTCACGGCTGTGGGAAGAAATATTTGCATCGAAAAGATATTCCGAGGTCTTTATGAAAAACATTGAACCATCACATGTCCAGAAGAGCTAAAATAAGTTCTATGTATTTTCAGGTTTCTCTTCCCGTAGATCAATATCTATCTTCTCCTCGCGCTGCTTTTCCAACCACTGTTTTTTCACGAGAGCTCTACTACCATCACTAGAGTGTGTTTGTAGATCACCCATGGTAAAAGATCTCATAAGGAGGAGTGAAATCAAACTTGGCAAACTATTTATTATCCATATTAATACATTTCAATTAGAAGGATGAAGCAGTGAAAAAACATCAATGACACCTAAATATTGTTGAATTCCTGTATACTACTATGAGGTTTAGAGGCACTGTATGTACAACCCGTATTCGCCGAGTGGGTCCCTCAAGACCGCTGGCGAGACCCAGGTCAGTCAGACCACCCGCCCAGGCTGAGACAGGTGGAAAGACCCCCGGGCAAATAGGGGCGAGCCGTGGGCAGGAAGGAGAAATCAGCGAGTGGCACCCTTACGGACCACTCGCCCGGAAGTGTGGGCATTCGCCCAGTCCATTCGCCCAGTCAAGCGAGAGTTCGGCGAGTGGTCCCCTCATGGACCATTCACCCCCAAGGGCTTTAGGAGGAAATGACCGTGATGCCCCTTATGGGCTGCAAATAGCCCTTCAGAACAGCTGAGTTAGGTTATTAGCAGACCAATTTGGGGTGCAGTTAGTAAAATTAAAAGGCGGATTCATGCTATTTGCAGACCGGCCTAGAAAAATCTATAAATAGACCCTTAAGGGCACCTTGGAGGAAGGCAGATTTTTTGAGAGTCCTCTCCTCTAGGCTAGTCTTGGTTGGTTGCTAGTGCCCTCCAAGGTGCCTGGCTGAGCTTTGGTTTGGGAGGGGAAGCTCTCTAAGATCTTCCGGGTGTGTGGCGGGACCTCCTCGCTGCAGCCTTGGGTTTGTTCCATTCTTCTCATCGACCAGTCAGATAGTTTAGGGAGGGAGAAGTAAGCGTCGGCTACAACCCCCAGTTGGTCCAATCTCAGGAGACCGGTTGCCGGTTTCAACATTTTTGGTGCGGTGAGCGTGGACCGTAGCCGGTGAAGGAAAATCTCAAGCTAGGTTGGATGACAGGAGATGGGGGAAATGGTTCTGACTCAGGCCACTCACAGTCACCAGCGACAGGGGAGTGGTTGGAGATGTTCGAGAAGTTCAAGCGAGAAGTCCTGCAGACGGTTCTCGCAGGAAGAGGCGAGTGCGAGACGCCTGCAGTTCCCGTGGTTCCGCCCCAGCAGATCGGCGAGAATGCTCCGGGGCAGCGACCTGGGAAGGAAGTGCCAGCGGAAGGAAGCGCGCGAGATCTCCCCGGGCGACAGCTATTCAGCAGCCCGGCGAGTGCTGAGGTCTGCGAGCTGGTTCCGCGCGAGAGGACCACTCGCCGAGCAGGGGAAGGAAGCCCTTTTTGCGAGATGATCCTCTCGGCCCCAGTGCCAGAGGGGTTCCGGGGGCCGGAGATGTCCTATTATACTGGCAAGGATGACCCAGTCGTGCACCTGCAATGGTTTGAGGACATGGTTTCAATTCTGCCCATGACGGATGCCTTTCAGTGCCGACTTTTCGCGACCACTTTGAAGGAGAAAGCTAGGGACTGGTTCCACCAGCTCCCCGTAGGTTCCATCTACGCGTTCGACGATCTGCGCCGGAGCTTCCGGCTGCGCTTCTCGACGTCGAAGAAGAGAAAGAAGGATGTGGAGGCTCTCTTCAAGATCATGCAAAGGGAGGGGGAATCACTGGCACACTATGTGGACAGATTTCAAGAGGAGATACGCCTCGTGCAGGAGGTGCCAGGGTTCGCCCTCAAGATGGCATTCATCGTGGGGTTGCGAGATGGGTTCTTCAAGATGGACCTAAAGAGAAGACCTCCCCTCTCCTTCGAGGAATTGATGGAGCGTGCGGCGGAGGAGATAGAAGGGGAAGCGGCCAACCCAGAATTCTACAAGAGGTTGGCAAAGATGAGCGAGCCTGAGGTGAGGCAGTAAGAAGGAAGAAGGCGAGAAGAACCCAGGGGTCAGGGGCTCGAAAGACCGCCTCGGAATTGGAGGTATCAAGAGCCCAACAACAGGTTGGGCTGGAGGCACCAGGAAGGACCAGCGAGAGGTCAGGAAGGGGGGTACCAAGGAAGAGAGGTGGGGGGGATAAATCCGGGGTGGAGGCAAGGCCCCAGACCCCCTCACCCCCCAAGGGAGCAAGCTATGGCAGTAGGCCGAGGAAGAGGAGGTAGAGGAGCCAAAGGAGGGAGAGGAAGAGCAGGAAGAGGGGACAGGGTGGCGTTGCCCTATTGTGACTTTCACCAGGAAGAAGGTCACGCGACCGCCACCTGCCCAGAGTTCTTGGAGATGAGAGGGAGAGGTCAGCCACGACGACAGCAGACCAGGATCGAGGAAGTGCTCCCAGAGGCGGAAGAGGACCGATGCGAGGACAGGGCGGATACGGGAGCCAGGGGGGAATCGGGGTGATTCATGGTGGGGTTGGGATAGAGGCCTCTCGCAAAAGGAGCTTACAGGCGATGTTCCGGAGAGACGTCGCATCAACTTCCCAGACCCCACCCCCCACAGAGAAGCTCACCTTCTCCTCGGAAGATATGCCCGATTACGAGGACCCGTTCTGCGACGCCCTGGTGATCCAGACGGCGATAGAAAACTTCACGGTCTCTCGGATCCTGGTAGACAATGGGAGCTCGGTGAATGTTATCTTCAAGAAGGCTTTCGATGCGATGGAGGTGGAGAAGAAGAGGGTGCAGGCCTCTGATGGGCCGCTGTTCGGTTTCTCAGGAGAGAGAAAGGAGGTTGAGGGAGGCGTCGGCCTCCAGGTAACATTAGGAGGGGTCCCGAGGAACTGCCGGTTCGTCATCGTTGACGCTCCGAGCAGCTACAATGTCATATTTGGGCGCCCCCTCATCAGTGCCTTCCGATGTGTGCCCTCATCATACCACCAGTGCTTGAAGTTTCATAGTGGAGGAGTCCAGATCCGAATCCGGGGAGATGGCAAGGTGGCCAGGCAGTGCTATGTGACTGCCGTCAACACCATCTCTTGGATGGCGGAGGCCGAGAAGATGGACGAAGAGATGAGGAGGCCGGAGGGGCCAGGAGAAGGAGTGGAGAAGAGGGGAGAAGAGGAAAAGGGCAGTGCCCGGGGAAAGAAGATGGAGGTAGCTCAGGAGGAGCAGGTCGAACCAATGGAGGAAGAAGGTGCGGCAGAGGAGAAGGCCGTGGTAGAGGGGCGAGAAGCGAGGGGCAGATGGGAAGAGCCGGCTCGGCTTGAGGCGGCAGAGGAAGTAGTGGAGATGGAGGTTATCACCCAGGGAGGAAGGGTGGAGAAGGTGCGTGTCAGCGGGGGCCTCAGCCCGGAGGACAGGGTAAAGATGCTGGAGTGCTCCAGAAGAACGTGGACATCTTCACATGGAGCGCGGCAGACATGCCAGACATCGAGGCGGGCGTGGCTTGCCATCGTCTCAACCTTGAGCCCGGAGCCCGCCCCATCCGACAGAAAAGGATGGCCTTCGCCGACAAGCTCGAAGAACCGATCCGCGAGGAGGTGGCCAAGCTCCTTGAAGCAGGTTTTGTATCGGAGATCCAGTATCCAGGCTGGGTCTCCAATGTCGTCATGGTAAAAAAGGGCGATGGTCGATGGCGTATGTGTATTGACTTTTCTTTATTAAACAAAGTCTGCCCTAAGGATTGTTATCCCCTGCCTCGGATCGACGCGCTGGTTGACTCAGCCGTCGGTTTTTCTGTGATGAGTTTTTTGGATGCTTTTTCAGGTTATCACCAGATCAGGATGCACCCCCGGATATCAAAGATGTCTCTTTCATCACCCGGGAGGGGTGCTACTGCTATAAGATGATGCCCTTTGGGCTGAAAAATGCAGGAGCAACCTACCAGAAAATGATGGACCGGGTTTTTAAGGAGCAAAGAGGGAGGAACTTGGAGGTTTACGTAGATGACCTCATGGTGAAGAGCAAGAGCGTGAGCATTCATCTCTGAGACCTCGAGGAAACCTTCACCACCCTACGCAAGTACAAGATGCGCCTGAACCCCCTGAAGTGTGTGTTCGGGGCCAGCAAGGGGAAGTTCCTGGGACACCTTCTCACCCCTTCGGGGGTAGAACCTAACCCGGACAAGGTCAAAGCCATCATGGAGTTGGGATCGCCTCGGAATGCCAAGGAGGTCCAGCGCTTGACGGGAAAGCTCGCGGGGTTGAGCAGATTTCTCTCCCGAGCCGGGGAGAAATGCTCCCCCTTCTTCAAAACGTTACGAGGGAACCAGAAATTCGAATGGACAAGGGAATGCGAGGAGGCCTTCCAGGCCTTGAAGAGGCAGCTCACCCAGGCTCGCGAAGTGGTCAATAGAGTTAAGTGAGTTCAATATCACCTTCGTCCCGCGACTATCCATGAAGGCACAGGTAGTGGCAGATTTCATAGCAGATTATGTGGCCGAGATGGAGGAGGGTCAAGCCCCTCGTCATGTTCCATGGAAGCTGTTGGTTGACGGGGCCTCGGGTAAAAATTCTCTCGGAGGAGGGGTGGTGCTGGAGAGCCCCCACGGGATGAAGATCGAGCAGACGCTCGTTATACATTTCCCAATCACCAACAACCAGGCGGAATATGAGGCAGTGATCGCCGGCCTGCGTCTGGCTCAGGAACTGGGAGTCCATGACGTAGAGGTCCTCACCGACTCGATGATAATAGCCTCTCAGATCAAGAGAGAGTTCGAGACAAGGGAACCTACACTCATAAGATACTTAGCCAAAGTAAGAAGCCTCATTGGAGCGTTCAAGACTTTCTCCATCAGGCACATCCCTCGGGAGGAGAGAACCCCAGCGGATCGCTTGGCCAAGGCCGGTCCCCGAGCCGGGGGAACCCTGACAGACCTGTTCCGTCCTTCGATCGAGGAAGGGGAACTCATGGAAATAGAGCAGCGGCCCTCTTGGAAGGATCCCTTCGTTACCTTCCTTGCAACAGGGAAATTCCCGGAGGAGGTTCCGGACCAAAGGCGCTTCCGATACAAGTCCGCCTACTACGTGCTCCATTAGGGGGATTTGTATCGGAAGACTCTCTCAGGTCTCCTGGCCCGATGCATCTCAGAAGATGAAGTCCCGAAGATCTTGGAAGAAGTCCACTCCGGCGAGTGTGGCAGCCACTCGGGGAGCAGGATGTTGGAGGCAAGGATAATGAGGCAGGGGTACTTTTGGTCGACCTTGAGTAGAGATGCGGCGGCCTTCGCTAAGAAATGCCAGAAGTGCCAGATGTTCGCCCCGCTTCAGCTCTTGCCTGCTCAGAGGCTAAGGAGTATCACGGCGCCCTGGCCATTCGCCATATGGGGGATGGATCTGGTAGGACCCTTTCCCCAGGCCAGTGGGCAGAGGAGATTCCTCTTGGTCATGATCGACTACTTCTCGAAGTGGTTGGAAGTCAAGGCGCTGGCCAAGGTCACCTCCCAGGTGGTCCGCAACCTCATATGGGGGAGATCATCTGTCGACATGGGCTTCCGCAGGCCATCGTCACAGATAATGGCCCGCAATTTGCCAGCGAGGGGTTCATCAGTTTCTGTGGCCAATTGGGGATAGACCTCAGGTTTGCATCTGTCCACCATCCCAGGAGCAACGGGCAGGTGGAGGCGGCAAACAAGATTATCGTGAACTTGCTCAAGAAGAAGGTGGAAAATCTTAGGGGCAATTGGGTGGAGCAGCTCCCCTCGGCCCTGTGGGCTTTAAGGACTACCCCCAACACCGCAACGGGAGAGACACCTTTCAAGCTCTCTCACGGCTGCGAGGTCGTCATCCCCATAGAGTTCGAAGTCATGACGCCACGGGTAAAGGCCGCCATAAATGGAGAGGAAGATTGGAGAGCTGGGAACGAAGAGGAGTTGCGGCTCTCCCTCGACCTCATCGAAGAAACCCGGGATCTGGCAGCCATTCGCCAAGAAGAGGTCAAGCGGAGGATGGCCAAATACTTCGACAATCACATCAGGGTCAAGCAATTCGAAAAGGGAGACCTAGTACTCAAAAAGGTCGACGCGGCTGGAAGGTCTGCCGCAGTGGGTAAGCTTAATCCCAACTGGGAAGGTCCCTATGTCGTGGAAGAGGCACTCAAGTCTGGGGGATACCGCCTTCAGAATGTGGAGGGCCAACCACTCAGTCACACATGGAGTGGTGACGATCTCAAACGCTTCTATCCCTAAAAACTATGTAATGCTAATGTTTTTGAAATGAGAATATTCCGTTTAACCTGTATGTGTGAAAATGATGTTGCAGCTTGTGGGGAAACCTCGAAGGTTCCAGAAGATGGCCCCGAGCAGACCCGCTGTCCAGGCTTTCATCTAGCTGGCAGGTCCGAAGGCTCACTCGGTGGCAGGTTCTAAGTTTGTGGGAAGATGGCCCCGAGCAGACCCGCTGTCCAGGCTCTCATCTAGCTGGCAGGGCTGAAGGCTCACTCGGTGGGAGGTTCCATGCTTCAAAGGTTGGCCCCCGAGCAGACCCGCTGACCAGGCTCTCACCTAGCTGGCAGGGCCGAAGGCTCACTCGGTGGCAGGTTCCATGCTTCAAAGGTTGGCCCCGAGCAGACCCGCTGACCAGGCTCTCACCTAGCTGGCAGGGTCGAAGGCTCACTCGGTGGCAGGTTCCATGCTTCAAAGGTTGGCCCCGAGCAGACCCGCTGACCAGGCTCTCACCTAGCTGGCAGGGCCGAAGGCTCACTCGGTGGCAGGTTCCATGCTTCAAAGGTTGGCCCCGAACAGACCCGCTGACCAGGCTCTCACCTAGCTGGCAGGGCCGAAGACTCACTCGGTGGCAGGTTCCATGCTTCAAAGGTTGGCCCCGAGCAGACCCGCTGACCAAGCTCTCACCTAGCTGGCAGGGCCGAAGGCTCACTCGGTGGCAGGTTCCATGCTTCAAAGGTTGGCCCCGAGCAGACCCGCTGACCAGGCTCTCACCTAGCTGGCAGGGCCGAAGGCTCACTCGGTGGCAGGTTCCATGCTTCAAAGGTTGGCCCCGAGCAGACCCGCTGACCAGGCTCTCACCTAGCTGGCAGGGCCGAAGGCTCACTCGGTGGCAGGTTCCATGCTTCAAAGGTTGGCCCCGAGCAGACCCGCTGACCAGGCTCTCACCTAGCTGGCAGGGCCGAAGGCTCACTCGGTGGCGAGTTCTATGTTTCAGAAATCAGCCCCGAGCGAAACCACAGACCAGGCTCACACCTAGCTGGTGAGGTAGGAAGGGAAAGGCTTAAAATTAAAAATGAGAAATTGAAGTAAGGCAAAGTCAAACCCCGGGAGGGCGAATGATACAAACCAAGGACAGCATTCGGCCGGCGGTTGCGCAGCGAACACGCTTCCGTTCGAGGGGTCGCGGGAGGCCATTCGAACCTGGCAAACACACGAGCGCGGTAACAACCCCGACGAAAGTCAGCGGAAGCACCTACGTGTGAGGCCCCAATTCAGACCCCACAGAAAATCTGTACCTCATTACGTTTGCCAAGTATTCGATGCAGCATATAGATAATTTTCTAAGCATGAGTACAAAATAAACACATAAAACCTAAAACGCATACCTTGGATTTTTCTGCTACGTGTCTTTTTCTTTCTTCTTCGGCCAACATAGCCTTTCTTTGCGCACTCGCGGTCGTCTCTACTACCTAAACAAAGTACACGACGGGCTTAGTCATAAAAATATGACTAAATGAGGAACATACCTATTCCACTGCTGTACTGGCAAACAATAAACATTAGTAGCAATAAACATCATATGTGGATAGCCATAGTTCTATAACAAGCAGAAAAACAGGTACAGTGTATATGCAATCATCCATTTGTTCTTTCTTTATTTGTATTCGTTTCAATTACAATATCTGAATCTCTATTCATAGTCAATCGTTTGCATAGTCGTTTTTATGCTCAAAACTGATTTTCATTTTATACCTTTCACATCACATTCTTTTTCTATATCTTATTGCTCTTTAAGTAGGAAATTATAAGGGTATATTAAAATGCATGCATCCGGGTCTTTCACGACCCCTGAGCCTCAACGGCTTCTGGCCTTCAACGGCCGCATATATATCTCAAAATGATTCAACCGTGGGTATTCATACCCCCCCCCCCCACACACACACACACAGCACTGGGTTAACCCTTATTATTTCATACGCATCGATGCTTACTATTTGATGTTTATCTTTTATATGTATTGATGATGATTTACTTAACATTATATTGTATTGAATTTTTCCCTCAGAATTATATCACTTATTTCACTATTCGCATCCTTTAGCGATTTCTCGTTATCAGTGATTCAAAACGTCTAACTTATTCAATTTCCAAAATATGTGAACAAAAATTGAACAATTGATAATCTGAAAATAAGTTGCTAAGCATAATAAAAGAGGTAAGAGCTCACCGATTTATCTTTGCCTTTAAAAGCACCAGGATTTTCATCGCGCCTATCACCGGACGCCATCCACTGCAGTATCAGTGAAATCATTTACTTAGGGTTGCGTCGCTAAGTAGAAACGATTTAATTCCGATGACGATTACAACTACGACTCAAGAGGAGTTGTCTAAGGGAAAACAATCTTGGGTGACTTAAACGAAAACGAAAGCAAAACTCTTCAAAATTCAAAGACTTATAGCACAAAATACAGCTCACCAAAAGGGGCAAAAACAGCCCTAATCTTGCTGCTATTAACAGCTCCAAGGGCTGCGGAAACAGCAACTCCAAGTGTTGTTAATAACAGCTCAAATCAAGGTACAATTCCTTTCAAAAATAGCTGAACAGCATAAATAAAATCAGCCAGCAAAAAGGCAGCTATCAAATGAGTTTCCTCCATCAAAATAGCACTAATCCTCCATCAAAATAGCACGAAACAGGAACCTCAAACAGCAGCCCACAACAGCTAGTAACAGCAGCCCACTCTTCTCTAAATGAAGCCACAAAAGTTATGAAACAACCCAAAAACAAAGCTGCTGGCCGGCCTAAACAAGCAGAGCCCCAAATCACAGTTTCAAAGGCACAAATATTCCAGTAGCTAGCCAATACTAGAAGCCAACAATCACAGCCAGCCCTATTAAGCAATTCCATTTCAGAAATTGTAAAGGGGGGTGAGAGAAGAGAAGGGAGAGAGAGCTCTAACAGCACACCCAATACCTTTTCCAACAAGCAGCAACCCTAGCCGGCCAACAAGGGACAAGAAGGAAGCCCCCCCCCCCCCCCCCCCCCCCCCAATTTCAAGGACAAACAAGGCCACTCCAACAAAATGAAAAGCCCCAAATATCTGAGCAATCACCCCATAAAAACCCTAGCCGGCAAGAGCCACGTAGAGACTCCAAATAAATTTCTACTTCAATATTTCTAGAAGATGAAGGAACAGAAGGTAAAAGAGGAGCTCACAAAGGGGGGAAAAATTCACCCAGAAGTGCCGGCCAGTAGGAGTAGCAAACCAACTAAGAGGCAAGGAGGAGGCAGCAATAGAGTTCTCCCAGCACCAACGACCAAGGAAGAGAGGCCACCGTCGATGGGAAAGAAGCGGCGCCTCCAACCCTAGCTCTATCGGCACTGCCGACCTTTCCAGGAGACGGGAGACGGGAGAGAATAAGCAGCCAGGTATAATAAGAAGGAGAAATCCACCGCTCTTCATATAATAATCCAGTTTAACTTATAATAATAATACTTAGATAGTATAATAACCGGCCAGCCCAAAAGATCAACAACAGTAATATTAAAAACCAGCCAAATCAAAATTTCACCTCATAGCAATATCAAAAATTCTTAGCAGCCATATGAAGATCAATATCAAGAAGGCTATCAGCAGCCCAAGTAGCCCGGGACCAATAAGTGCTAATTATTTCAGTCACCTTCAAATACCCAAAAGTATTCTTACCAAGCAAAACGAAATAAATAAAACGAAACTTAAAACGAAACGAGCGTCACAAAATCATCGAAAAATCCAAAACTTCAAACTTAAAGTGCGACGTCGTCTCGACACTGATTTTATTACTATTTCATCATCGGGAATTTTAATTCATTTCGATTTCACTAAAACGTTTCGGGCCGTTACACTACGCCTCTTAGCGAGAGCGCGAAAAGTCTCTTAGTGAGAGCGCCAAGGCCGGAATCGCGAAACGCAAAAAGCAAAAAGTAACACACGAAGCGAGAAGTCCAGTCTCCTCACCTAGTGTTGATTCATACGAAAAACCCCCCGATCTAAGTGAATGGATGGCAGGGGCAAGATAGTCTATGCTTCCTTCGGTACTCGGCGAGTGCCCGACGCGACTACGCAACGTTATGTCGTCCTAGCGAGCCTAGCGAGAAACAGAAGCAAAACGATTGCACAATGATCAATAAAAACTATCACATAGACAAAATGGGGAAAAAAAGCCCCCAATATATCCACCGGGCGAGCCAACAAGAGCTCTCGCAAAAAATTATCACAAGAATAATTGTTCATCAAAAAGTTTAGCAAGCTCTCGCCCTCATTTGCGAGAAGGGCTGCCGCTCTCATCCGAGCCCAGGGAGATGACTTCATCATTCGGGGGAAAGTCCTCGCCGTCCGGGAGAGGTACTGGGAGGAAAATGTCCGGCACGACCTGGTGCGCCAACAGCGTCTCGGCCCCCTCCTTCAGGTACCCGCCGTCGAGGAGGGCCTACAGCGTATGCTCCGCAGCAGCCTGGGCACTCTCCTGCATCAGCTCCTCGAACTCGAAATTCGAGTAGGAGTGCCTTTTGTTTCCTTCGCCAAGGGCCTGAGCGGAATCCGCCTGCAGGCGCCGGATGTCCTCCTTCAGCCCCCGATTCTCCTCGTCCAAACCCGCCACTCGAACGCGCAACATCTCGGCACTGGTGGTGTCCTGCGGAGAGAAGAATAGTCAGAAAGGTGGGAGAGTACAGTGGTTAACAAGTCCAAGGGAGAGATCATACCTCCCGGATGGGGCGACTAGCGAGTAGGGCCTCGGCGGCATCCAGCTTCTCTCTCAATGCTCGGGCCTCCGCTGAGGCACTTGCCCGATTCGCGTCCACCTCGCTGAGGCTTCGCGCGAGGTTGATGCTCCTACGAGAGGACATGTGTGCGAGTTCGAGCGCTCGAAGGAGAGCCCGCGCTGTCTCGTGGGCTAGCACCTGGGTGTTCTCGGCGTCGAACACCTCGGCGTCGTCACGGCCGTATAGGGCGTATGCTAAAGCGAAGGCCTCGCCGCTGGCGACATCGGTCTCGATCCACGAGGGATGGAGGGTCGAGAGGGATACCCGGTTGTTGTTCTGGTCCCACTTAACAAGGGGAGCCCCCACTGGATCCACGAGTTTTTCGCCGTTGGAAAAATTACGGTGATCTCTCGGCAGGGGCCCTGAAGAGGTTCCCGCAGGGGGAAAAGAGGTCCTCGTCGGAACGTTCGCCCCCGGAATCTCGCCCGAGGCTTCCTTCCCCTTTGAGGCCGGGGTGGCCTTATCCTTCGACGATGAGGGGACTTTCCCCTTCTTCGAGGAGGAGGGGAGCGCGGCCGAGTCCGACTTTCGCTTATGGCCACTGGTCTTGGAAGGAGCCAAGTCCTCTCGACAGGCATCGGCGGCAGCACGCGCGGAGGACAGCGAATGCCCCAGAACCGCTTCGGCAGGGCGCGGAGGGTTCAGCGGGAAGTCACGAACACCTGTAACCAGAGAAGAGCGCTCGGTAATTAAGGCGAAAAGGAGGGAGAGTAAAGTCGTACGAAGACTGCCCCAGCCTACCTTCACCCGGCGGAATGGGCGGGAGCGAATCCACATTCCTCCGGAGGTGGATGACGTCCATGCCCTGCTCTAGGATAAACTGGTGGAGCTTGGACTCATGACCGCCCAGTGATGGGGGGCGAAAGGTCGACTCCTCCTCCTGCACCGGCGCGTAGAGAACATTCCCAAAGTTCCCGCTAACGAACACGAACCGGCGAAGCCAGTCATGGTTCTTGTTGGCGAGACCGGCCACCTTCAGAGGATTTTGGCCCGAGAAGAAGGAGGTTCCGTGCTTCGCGCGGAAGGTAAAGAGTTTGCGGAAGACGGGGAGGCTGAACTCGATCCCTTTTTCCCGGAGATAGCATGCGAACCCCACCAGCATGGCGATAGAGTTCGGGTTGAGCTGGGCGGGAACAACTCCGAAGTATCGGAGCGTCTGGCGGACTTCCGGCCAAATAGGGAGGCGGAACCCCACCTCGAAGTGCTCTAGCGGGATGGCGAGGGTCCCGGGAGAGAAGGAGTTGATGCGGTCACCGGGTTCCGGACGGGTCGCGGTGAATTCCCCCCGGATGTAGTTCGCGATGGTGGTCAAGAGAGCCTCCTCGGTGAGGTCGCAGGGGTCGAAATCGTGGTCTGCGAAAGCGCTGGCGCATTTGCCCCTTCCATCCGGTTCACCGCCCATCTCACAAAGGTTGAGTATAGGAGCTCGCGCGAAGGTAAAAGGTGCGAAAGCAGTCGGCGGATGAGGAAGATGGAGGCGGAATAAGGCGTAATAAATAAAGTTGGTGAGAGCCTATTTATAGAAAAGCATGAAAAAGTAATCATTTCCTCGGGCGGCGGGAGAGGCGATGGTGACGGCACTACCCCGACGCCTCGGAATCCGAGCCGACCTGTTTTCTCCCAAACGTTTTCAAGGATTCGGCGAATGATCTTTCCTCAGAATACCGCATGGTTGGAAGTTAGCTTAGTTAGGCGGAAAGCAAGGCAAGACGTTAACCCACAGCAGAAACGAAAGAAATATAAGAAAATAAAAGACGAGATCAAGAGTAAAGCCATCATCCGCAGAAATCAGAAAATTATTACAGAACCAAAGTCTTGCAGAGTTTCCCGAAGGGGTTGAGAGGAAAAGCAGGAAGGGGAGGGGGTCGGCAGGCTAATGCTCCAGCCAATGCCACCGACCCCGACCTCGAGTATCAACGACCGGAGGCACCCTCGGGTTGTAGTACGCGGTCATCGCGGTAATCTCCTGGTTGGCTAGGTGCAGCTGGTCCCTCGCCCGCGCAGCATGCCTCCCGGGAGAAAGCTCCCCACCCTCAGCACCCAGGCGTTCCACCTCAGCGAGAAGGCGAGCGTAATCCCATCGGAGGACTTTGAGCTCGCGAACGGTCTCCATCCGCTGACCGTCCAGCTGACCAGCGAATTCCCGCTGCATGAAGATGAGCTTCCCCAGCACTTCCTTCATTCGCTCCTTCATGGTATGAACATCGGTGGGGTCGCCCAGAAAATCCTCAAGCTCTCCGGGTGAAGGGGGTGGCGAGACCATCCCTTCCCCGCCATCGTATAACCCCATGGGGGAGGCCTTCCGGTGACCTGCGAGAACGAAGACCTTTCGCTTCAAAAATGGGGGATAAAATCAGGGCAAGTCCAAGAAGGCTACCTACCTGGTACGGGCTCGTGCTGCCTAGGGGGCGAGACGTCGAGGGATTCGCCTCAAAGATACTGGCCGTGGGATGAAGAGACTTACCTTTCCCTGGTCGGAGGGGTTCCGGATTAATGGCGGGAATGGCAGCCTGATTAGGGGCCGGAGGGGCGCGACCATGGTCCATCGCCGGTGAGCCCCCGCGCCCGTTCGCAGATGTAGGGGTTCCCGGGCGAAAGGGAGAGCGGAGAGGAGTAAGGGTCAATCCCGCGGTGTCCGAGACGAGAGCTGCGGAAAGTAGCAATAAGAACCAAGGAATGGCAAGAGCGTTCACAGTACGCGAGACGCTACCTGTTTGAGGTCGAGTCCCCCCAGGAAGGATGGAAGAAGAGAGATTGAGGGCCGGCGAGGTTCTCATATCGGTGGGCGGAGGAGGCACAATTTTCAGCAGGGCGGCACCACGGCTCTCCTCGGTATCCAGCGCCTCCTGCGAATGGTCCCACGCCATCGGGAAATGTTATCTCGAGGAATAGCGAAGAAGTAATGTGAAATGAAAGTACATGCATTCAGAGGTCGGGGGGAGAGGGGGCGGCCGAATGGGGAGACTTCGAAGCGGAACCTCCCTCCTCCCGACCCCGACGGACGGCCAGGGCTCTCCTGGAGCGAAAAGGAGCGTTGGGATCCCTTCTCGAGGTGAGCCAGGGAGCGAACCGGGCAGCCTTGGGGGGATCCTTTCCCGGGGCCGTCGCAAGCAAGTCTACCTTCGACGGCGAGACCGGTTTAGATGATGGATCCATGGAAACCCTTCGAAATAGCAAAAAGTTGGAGCTCGGGAGGAAATACTGCAGCAGGAAAGAAGGCTTTTGGAGGAATGACTCGGGACCGAGATATATATAAGGTAGAAGTGGGACCCACAAGAAGATTCTGTCCAGGTCAGCAGACACTCATCGAATACTGGGTTGGACAGTTCTTTCCGAGCGGAGGAGCCGCTCGCAAAGAGCGGGGATTGTGTACAACCCGTATTCGCCGAGTGGGTCCCTCAAGACCGCTGGCGAGACCCAGGTCAGTCAGACCACCCGCCCAGGCTGAGACAGGTGGAAAGACCCCCGGGCAAATAGGGGCGAGCCGTGGGCAGGAAGGAAAAATCAGCGAGTGACACCCTTACGGACCACTCGCCTGGAAGTGTGGGCATTCTCACAGTCCATTCGCCCAGTCAAGCGAGAGTTCGGCGAGTGGTCCCCTCATGGACCATTCGCCCCCAAGGGCTTTAGGAGGAAATGACCGTGATGCCCCTTATGGGCTGCAAATAGCCCTTCAGAACAACGGAGTTAGGTTATTAGCAGACCAATTTGGGGTGCGGTTAGTAAAATTAAAAGGCGGATTCATGCTATTTGCAGACCGGCCTAGAAAAATCTATAAATAGACTCTTAAGGGCACCTTGGAGGAAGGCAGATCTTTTGAGAGTCCTCTCCTCTAGGCTAGTCTTGGTTGGTTGCTAGTGCCCTCCAAGGTGCCCGGCTGAGCTTTGGTTTGGGAGGGGAAGCTCTCTAAGATCTTCCGGGTGTGTGGCGGGACCTCGCTGCAGCCTTGGGTCTGTTCCATTCTTCTCATCGACCAGTCAGATAGTTTAGGGAGGGAGAAGTAAGCGTCGGCTACAACCCCCAGTAGGTCCTATCTCAGAAGACCGATTGCCGGTTTCAACACTGTACACATCAAGGTTCTAAATCAACCAGCACATTTTTATTTTATTTTATTTACTAAAGATAATAACATTATTCACATCATTTGTTCAGTCAATTCCACAGCTTCTCTTGTATGGTTAACAGAGAAGAAGAAAGAATGAAGCAGCAGCAGAATTAGTTTAGTTACAACATGCTGTCACCTGCTACAAAATGTTTCTCCAGTGGAGGGACTGATGGCGGCAGAAGACGACCTGCGAAGAAATCAATTTTATCCTTCAGTTATATGAGAGAAGCCTCAGAATTAACCACCAAAACTGTGCTCTTCTACTTCTTAGAACCGCTCGTCATGAAGGATTCGCCGCAACCACACTGTCCTTGTGAGTTTGGGTTTATAAACACGAATTCAGACCTGCATTGCCGATGATTATTCGATCAGATGATGGACGGCTAAATTAATTTGCATCCCGGAAAATACAAACTCACTTCATTTTATCATCCAAAAAGTCCATCTTCGTCCCGATGACATGCATCAGAGCCTTCGGATCAATCAATATTTTGACGCCCTTGTCCTCCACGATTTCATCAAACTTGCCCTTGTCATCTGCTGGAAATAAAGAAGCGGCGGTTTTAGTTACCAGTGACGGTGGAATGAAAAACAAAAAGATGGTGTATTTTATATCTCTGCGCATATCATATCGAATATGTAATGATACCTGCCGAGCAATATATTTATGTCAATTTTCGAGTATTGTGCTTAAGTGATGATCTTTGCCTCACATCTTGCATTCCATCCTTTTTTATTCACGCTCCGGACCGGGATGTGCTATAATGTGCGACGGCAAGTGCGCGGGAATGGGGTGTGTTTACTATGTACACTAATACGTGGGTGTGGGAGACGGCTATGCGTGGATGTCCGGGCGTGTGCACGGCTGCTGCGTGTTCAGGAATGTTCGGGAGGGCACGCATTGCAGACATGCGCGGGCTTGTGTGCACGTGTGTACGTATAGAGGTCGTATGCACGTATGTTTTGGATGTGCGGGCATGTCAAGGCGTGTGCAGACAATGTTTGTACTACATTAATTTTATCTCCTTTTCTTATGAAATTTCATAAAGGAATGAGTTTAAATCATAATAAAATAGTAAATAAGCACTAATTCAGTTGAACGTTGCATTTAGGCTGCTTAGTGCCCGTTTGGTTTAGCTGATGGGCTGCTGTGTGGTTGGCCGAAAACGCCCTTTAGGCCATAATCTGCGTTTGATTTGGCTTATCTGAGAACCTGCGTTTATTAATAAACGCCCTTTATACCTATTCGTGAACCGCAGCTTTTCAGCCCGTCTCACCGCAGCCGCGACCCGCCTTCTTCTCCGCGATTCTTCTCTCCTCTCTTCGTGCAGCCGCCGACGACCAAAAATCGCTCGACATCCTCCATTCCGACGGCGAGCCGCCCGTCGACGACACCTCCTAGGTTCGATTTACTTCTCGTTTCTATTAGGGTTCTACGCGAGACGCACGTAAATTTTTCCGCCCCTTTGCAGGTCCGAGCTGATCATTCATCTCGTCGGAGACTTCTCTGCCCTATAACACTGCAGATCTGCTCATTTCCGTCTATTAGGGTATTTTTTCTTCCACTTTGCCATTGATTCCTCTTCTATTCCACAGATTTTCAAAAACGTCTAGTATGGTTCTACCCTAGATTTTTTTATTCCCGTTTTTGTTCTTCTGCGTTGTGTATTCCCGTTTTTGTGCGAGCTGATTGCAATGTTGTGCTGTGTGTGTATTATTCCAGTTTTGTATGCCCCATTGATTGAGAAAATGCAACAGGTAGTACTATGCGGCTCTCCATTTTGTATGCCCCATTGCTGAGCTGTGTATTCCCGTTTAGGCCATAAGCTGTGTATGTGTTGTGGTGTGTGTGTGTATGTATGTTGTGGTGGTGGTGTGTGTGTATGTATGTTGTGGTGGTGTTGTGTGTGTGTGTGTTGTGTTGTGTGTATGTATGTTGTGGTGGTGTGTGTGTGTGTGTATGTTGTGTTGTGTGTGTGTATATGTTGGTGTTGTGTGTGTATGTATGTTGTGTTGTGTGTGTGTATGTTGTGGTGGTGTTGTGTGTGTGTGTGTTGTGTTGTGTGTATGTATGTTGTGTTGTGTGTGTGTATGTATGTTGTGTTGTGTTGTGTGTATGTATGTTGTGGTGGTGGTGTGTGTATGTTGTGGTGGTGTTGTGTGTGTGTGTGTGTTGTGTTGTGTGTATGTATGTTGTGGTGGTGTGTGTGTGTATGTATGTTGTGTTGTGTGTGTGTATGTGTGTGTTGTGTTGTGTGTATGTATGTTGTGTTGTGTGTGTGTATGTTGTGTGTGTGTGTTGTGTTGTGTTGTGTGTATGTATGTTGTGGTGGTGTGTGTGTGTGTGTATGTATGTTGTGTTGTGTGTGTATGTATGTTGTGGTGGTGTGTGTGTGTTGTGTTGTGTTGTGTGTGTGTATGTATGTTGTGTGTGTGTGTTGTGTTGTGTGTATGTATGTTGTGGTGGTGTGTGTGTATGTATGTTGTGTTGTGTGTGTATGTATGTTGTGGTGGTGTGTGTGTGTTGTGTTGTGTGTGTGTATGTATGTTGTGTGTGTGTATGTATGTTGTGGTGGTGTGTGTGTGTGTATGTATGTTGTGTTGTGTGTGTGTATGTATGTTGTGGTGGTGTGTGTGTTGTGTTGTGTGTGTATGTATGTTGTGTGTGTGTGTGTTGTGTTGTGTGTATGTATGTTGTGGTGGTGTGTGTGTGTATGTATGTTGTGTTGTGTGTGTGTATGTATGTTGTGGTGGTGTGTGTGTTGTGTTGTGTGTATGTATGTATATTGTGGTGGTGTGTGTGTGTATGTAATCTCTGTAGCTTTTGTCCTGATCGCGTGGACTGCGGGCTTGTGGTTCAGATCTGGATGGAGCTGAGTTGGTTGACCGCATCTTTTGGGGGTTTTTTTTCTCGTCTCTTTGAATTTATCTAGGCCTCTTTTCTGTATGATTTAACGGACATGGAATTATGGATCTCTTGTAATAGGGTCGAAAAAGCAGACCTTGCAGATTTTCATTTTCATTTGAGAATTGAGTTTTTCTGTGCATGTCTTTACTAATCCTATAATATCTTATGATGAACTTCTTTGATCCTAGTCCCTAGATTACTAGTTGTCTGTATTATATTGAGTTCTTATGAGCAGGTCTGCGTGTAATCAGAGATCATGAAAGGTTGTAGTGAGATCCAATTGCATGATTTTCTCTATTTATATGCTATTTCAATGATGCATATATTTCTAAATTAGTCTGTGATGTTTCATTGAATTGTTTTGTGTTTCAAAGAGAATGGTCAATTTCTTGCATTAAAGCTTGCAGGCCAATTCAGCATCAGGGATGTTGTGTTGTGTTGTGTATGTATGGTCACGGGCGGACCCAGCTGAAGACACGGTCGGGCACGTGCCCGACCGTGTTTTTCGCGAATTTAGGGCAAGGTGCGGCGATTCGCGGTTTTTCTTACGCGATTCGCGATTTTTCCTGTGGCGTCAGGGACGGTGCTCGCCGGGGCCAAGGTGCTCTTCTTCTTCTTCTTCTTCTTCTTCTTCTTCTGGACGCTAGGGTTTCATTTGCGACTAGGGTTTCATAAGGCCAGATCTTCCGCCGTGGCCCAGACAACTTCGTATTCGGTCAGTCCGGTGCCGGGAACAACTGGGCTAAGGGGCACTACACTGAGGGAGCCGAACTCATAGATTCGGTTCTTGATGTTGTTAGGAAGGAGGTCGAGAACTGCGACTGTCTTCAAGGTATATTTCCTTTGCTCAAGAGTTACGATTAGTTTTTGCAAGTGCGGATCTGCGAAATTGAGTCCAAGTCATCTTGTTTCGCTGATTTGCTCAGCATTATTGCGCTATGTTGCATCACTAAGTATTTTTTAAGTAGTTTTCCTCACAATTTCACTTTTACGGGAGATCTGATTTGTTATAATTATCAGATCTCTTTATCTGATTCCTTCTACAATTCACAGTTAGACTTATAATTATCAGATCTCTTTATCTGATTCCTTCTACAATTCACAGTTCTAACTTTCGACTTATATCTGTTGTTTCTCTTTACATCTACTATGCACTCGATCTGATACAGAATTTGCACTTGTGAGCTATGTTGACTTTGATAGTACTTCAGAACATGCTGCCAATTCTGGATCAGTGTGGTATGATTACATGGCTGCATTCCCTGGAACCTTACACTGCTTACTGAACTTTTCCTTTCCATAATTAGGGTTCCAAGTATGCCCCCTGTTTGCCCCCCTTCTTCTCCCTGCACAACATTATCATTTAGCACAGCATTATCCAGTTCTTAATGCTGCCCCCCTTCTCAGTTCTCTCCCTGCCCCCTTTTGTTTGTTTTTTTTTTTTCATTTCAATATTCTTTTTTTTTGCACAGGTAGCACAGCAGGAAGAAACAGTGCAAGGCTTGGAACTTCCAACCTCTCCAAGAGCAGGTAGTCAGGTATCCATTTTCCATTGATTTTTATTTGATGTTTGTGATTTTGATTTGCAAATTTGTATGTTATTATTTTGCTTTCAAGTTGTGATTTTTATTTGATGTTTGTGATTTTGATTTGCAAATTTTCATGTAATTGCATTTTATTTTAATATTGTGTTGAATATTTTCCTTACATAAATATCCCTGCAAAAAAAATTCGGGGGGCGCTGCCCCTGAACCCCCGCTCAGGGGGCCCTGCCCCCCGAACCCCCCAATCGACAATACTTACATTGTGCCCGTGCGACTTCAAAATCCTAGTTCCGCCACTGTGTATGGTGTGTGTGTATGTGTGTGTGTGTATGTTGTGTTATTGTGTGTTTGAGTATGTGTTGGTGTATTGTTTGTGTGTGTTGGTGTATTTTTTTTGTGTTATTTGGTGTATATATGTTGGTGTTGTGTGTGTTGGTGTATATGTGTTGGTGTTGTGTTGGCTGTTAGTATTGTTTTTGTGTTTTTGTTGTGTTGGTATGTGTTTGTGTGTATGTGTGTGTTGGCTATGTAGCACGGGGATGGAAACGGGATACGGGATACGATACGAAACGGATACGGTAAACGTGATCTTTAAAAATATACGGATACGGGAAACATTTTTATTTTATTTTAATTATTTTAATAAGTATTAATTAATATAAAAAAATATAATTAACAAACTAAGGTACCATCCCAGTCACTACATTCAATAAAGAATAATTGACGCACAATAATGTTGTTTAGGCACAATGGGAAAGATTAGGCTCGGAGAAGGTATTGGATATCACATGAAGAGAAAATATGAAAAATAGCTCATGCAATCCATTCCTTGAGGTATCCAAAAGCACAAACATTATTTATAGTGCCTACAAGTACACACATTTTAGTTTGATTTATTTATTATCAATACAGATTACTCAAGAGTCAAGATTGGGCCTACAAGTACACATTGAGAACTAATATCATAATATTTAATGATGATCATCAAACTCTTCACATAAACATGATCTTCTTTGGCATTAAATTAATAAAATGATTTTGTAAGGAGAAGAAATTATTTCTAAGAGTTAGCCACCATTTAATATGAGGCGTGACTGTGCGCCTGACGCCGTGAAAAAAATTTCGGGAAACGCGTATCCCGCAAGGGGGATACGCGTTTCCCAATTAATTTTTTTATTTAATTTAAATATTGCGTTTCCTACGTTTCGGAAACGCGTTTCCGCGCGTTTCCGGGCGTTTCCCGTATCCGATACGCGTTCGAGCCGATACGCGAAGCATTTTTAAGTATCCGTGCTTCGTAGTGTGTTGGTATGTGTTTGTGTGTATGTGAGTGTTGGCTGTTGGTATGTGTTTGTGTGTGTGGTGTGTTGGTGTTGGTTTATTTGTTGTGTGTGTTTGTTTATTTGTTGTATGTGTTGGTGTTGTGTTGGTGTGCTGTGTGTTGGTTGTTGGTATGTGTTTGTGTGTGCTGTGTTGGTGGGTTGGTGTGCTGTGTGTTGGCTGTGTTGGTATTTGTTTGTGTGTGTTTGTGTGTGTTGGTGCTGTGTTGGTGTGTTGGTGTGTTGGTGTGTTGGCTGTTGGTGTTGTGTTGGTTCGTATGTGTTTTTTTGTTGGTTTATTTGTTGGTGTATATTATTGTTAATGTTGTTTAATGTTTTAAGGATGGGCAAAACAAAGGATGGTTGGGTGTCTGCTATGTGGGACAATAACGATGTGATTCTATTTTGTGATATCTGCATAAAAGAGATAGAGCGTGGTAATCGACCAACCACACATTTTAATAAACAGGGGTGGACAAATGTTATGCTTTTAGGTTGTCCCGTTGGCAAAGAAATTCAGATATGTCGGAATCCCCCCAGAGTTAGAGGATAAACTGAACTTGATGTTCAGTTCGGTTGTTGCTACAGGACATCATTCTTGCACTCCTCACTCCAGGAATCTTGCTACGGAGTCTATCGATGAAAGAGCAATGTCAGAGGATGAACATGATGACACTGAGGTTAGCGAAGTTCCTCATCCAGCTGAGACCTCAGAAACAAGCAAAAAAAGAAAGAAAGTAAAGAAGAAAGCTACTAGCTCGGTGTTAGAAGATTTGGCCGAGTCCTCGAAGATCATAAGTCGAAGCATCCAGGAGCCACAAGTGATTTTATCTTCTTCTTTTACTATTGGACTTGCACTAGACAAATTGGGCACGTACCCAGAAGTGCAATCCGATGAAGACTTCTATGATTTTGCCATCACATATTTGATGGAAACAAAACATAAAGAGACTTTCATGTGCCTTCCGGAAGGCATGAACATAAAGTGGCTAAAAAACCGATTTACCCGTGGGGCGTGGTAGGAGCATGATGTTATATTTTTACTATTGAACTATGGATGTTATATTTTTTATTTTGATGTGGACACTTTTATCTTTTTTCTGGTTATGATGATAACACTAGTTCATTGCTATTTCTGATGTTGTGATGTGGACATTATGGATATTATGAGATTTTAACTTGCTATTTCTGATGTTGTAATTCTTGGTATTGCTTTTATTTAACAGAATATGTCTAGTGATGAATCGGAGAATACTAGAGCAGAGCACGAGAAGCACGCGATCTTTAGAAGAAATTGTGTTATCGCCCATCATCAAAATGTGGTGACAGCAATATGTTATATCTCCGAACACACCTCGCTGTTAAACCATCCAGTTCCATCCATGACTTCAAAGCAAACCGGCGATAAATGGGTCGGAGAGCTACTTCGTGGTACTCGAGTTAGATTTCATGACTCATTCATGATGAGTCAAGAAATTTTTATGAGTCTCTTGCATGCTCTGGAAGAGAAGTGTGGTTTTCAAGGAACAAGAAGAACTGCAGCCAGAGAAGTTCTAGCATTGACAATATATATATTGTCTCATAATGAATCAATGAGAAAAACACGCGAGCGATTTCAGTACTCAACGGAGACAACTAGTAGATTTTTTGCTCGTGGTGTTCGCGCTTTGTTGCAGTTAACCAAGGAAGTGATACAGCCATCAGATAGGTCTTTTCGCTGCACTCCGCAAGAGATTATGTATGACAGGCGTTATATGCCTTTTTTTAAAGATTGCGTTGGGGCAATAGATGGAACACATGTCGACGTGTGCGTACCAGTGGGAGGTCAAGTTTCATATATTGGGAGAAAGGGCAGACCGACACAAAATGTCATGGCGGCTTGTGATTTCAACATTTGCTTCACTTTCGTTATGGCAGGTTGGGAGGGATCTGCGCACGATAGTCGCATATTCAATTATGCAATTACTGATCCTCGTTATACGTTCCCTCATCCACCTCAAGGTAAATAGTAAAAATTCAGTTCATATAATTATTACTTTAAAAAATATATCAATTTTTAAACATTTTATAATATTTTTCAGGAAAATATTACTTGGTTGATGCTGGCTATCCTCTGCAAAAAGGATATTTAAAACCATATCCAGATACAAGGTATCATCTGCCAGACTTTGCCCGTGGTGGACGTCGCGCAGAAGGACGTCGAGAGATGTTCAATCATGTGCATTCATCGCTTAGAAGTGTGATAGAACGATCTTTCGGTGTATGGAAGAAGAAGTGGGTCATACTGCGGGATATGCCTGATGGCCACAATGACTTTACATAATTTTATTCGTCGGCATCTTTCGCGTTTGGATTTTGATTTCAGTGAGTCCGAGCAGAGGGGTAGAGATGATGGAGTGGCCACACAAGAGCGGCAAGATACATGCCCTGACACTGCAGGTGGTGTAGAGGAGATAATCGCGCTACGTGATAGTATAGCGGATCAGTTGTATGAATCTAGATCGTAGGAGATATCATGACATATGGTTCATGTGAACATTATTTTTTTGTATTTGGTATTATATGATGGAAAATATATTTATTTTTCATATATTTGGTGAGAAAAAAATTCACTCAAAACTCCGTTTTGTTTCCAAACAACATTTTCAAAACTCCGTTTTACAAACTCCATTTTCCAGAATCAGCAACTTTTCATCCAAACAGTTTTTTAGCAAAACTCCGTTTTCCAGCATCAGCACTTTTCATCCAAACAGTTTTTTAGCAAAACTTCATTTTCCAGAATCAGCACTTTTTCTATCAGCAGCTTTCCATCAGCAGCTTTCCATCAGCAACAGCCCAACCAAACAGAGCCTTAATCTTCAGTTACCCAAAGTACTTTTTACAAAGTTTGACTCATGTGGCCTAAATTTATATGAATGCAAGTTATATGTAATCAATGAATAGAATGAAAAACTAATCAAACTCTAATGTGATGCATCTATATGACTCAACATGCGAATACTTGCGACGCGTAATTAATTAATTAAATAAGAGAAATTTAAATTTGCACAATTAATCTCAATTTGTCATAAATAATGTGAATTAAGCTAAAAAGTAATAATTGCATATGTATTAGTGTATAGAAAGTAAATACAGGGCGAATAAAATTACAATATGGGTAAAGATTCACGAGTATTGGGACAGATGTGAAATGGGAAGTGATGATGGCCCAAAGAAAGAAAACTAGCTCGGTGGAGGTGTGGGGTGCGCGCCTTGGGGATGGGAGGGGGGGATGAAGTTGAATGGGGTTTTGAAGTGGGTTGCGCTGTGGCGACTGGGAAAACCCGTGGACAGTAGGAAGAGGAAAGGCACAGGAGCCTGGAAGGGGCTGTGGGGGCGACTGGAGGAGAGGCGAAGACTATATGGCAAGGTAATGACAACATGATGACGCGTCGGCGACAATTTGATGTGTCATGAGTGCTTGCATCATGGTCAGAAGATGGCTCAGCTGATCTGAGGAGTCTCCCATGTTGCGCGTGGAGCAAGAAATGGAGCGAGTGACGGGTCGGCTGGATTCCCCCGAAGCGGTTGGAATATTTGAATTGCCGTGAAAGCCACGACGCTTCCCCATGATGATTCCAAAAATAAACACTCTTCTCCCACTCTCTCTTAATAAAACAATGAATCGTCACTCTGAGTTAATAATTGTGAAAGGCAGCAGGCGGCTGGTCAGTGCACAGGGCTCCAAATAATTAAGTCGTGGGTGGGGTAGCTCAAGGAAAAGGCGTGCACTGATGCTCTAGACGCGCACTCTGGCGGCTCCAAAAGGCAGTGCCGGGCTTGCAGGGAAAGCACGCAAACGGCGAGCGCTAGCAGGAGATAGGAGGTTGCGTGTAATGAAGGAGTGATGGAGAGATGGCGTGCAGGGAGCGGTCATATGTTATGGATCTGGATATGACAGACCCGCGATGGAGTCGCACAGTCGTGCGTCGGATGCATGAACATTAAATTTATAATTTGTTGCATGAGCGTTATTTTATTTTGTTGATCGTACGCTTTAATTTCTGCTCGCTGCAATTTGTTTTTATCTCACTTGTAGTGGGCCCAGGTGAGGAGCGCGGACTTTTGTTTGGACCCAATACATGGGTCGGTTTGGGCATGGCTGATGGCAAGCAAGTATTATCAAATTCATATTCTCTCTCTTACCGCTAATCTCTACTTCTCTATCTATCTCCACCGGAACTTCCTCCCCTTTCTATGCGTGACCCAGACGCCCATTATCGCCCCTCCGGCATCCTCCTCCGTCAACACCATTGTGTCGGTCGGCTCTAGGAAAGGGACGCCAATCCCTTAGGGGATCCGTCCATCTCAAGGCCTCTCATCCGATCTCAATCCGGAGCACATAACAACTTGGTATCAGAGTTGTCTGGCTCCCGCTCGGATGAGTAGCTCCCCAGAGGCAACCGACCCCAAACAGGCCCTCGGGGACGAGGTGGGGCGACCACCTTTCCATCACCGTTTGTCCAATGCTGAAATGGAGGACCGCCGCGCTAAAGGATTGTGTTTCAAATGTGACGAACCCTTCAGTTCTGGCCACCGGTGCAAGAGGCTATTTTGGTTGGACGTCGATGACTCCTCCGATGACGATGATGATGGGAGGGGGGGTGGCCCAGGCGTGTCATAACTCTCCCTTCATGCAATTGAAGGACCTCAGAAGGGGAGGACGATTCAAATGCAGGTAGAAATTGGCGGGGAGCTCATCCTTGCTCTCATGGATTCCGGGAGTACCCACAGTTTGTTCGCCAGGACACGGCATCCGGACTGCACCTACAGTTGTCACCCCGTAGTTGTGTACACGTGGCAGTGGCCTACAGACACCAGATGCAATGCCCGGGCATTTTTCATCACGTTCCGATAGAAGTGGAAGGGTACCACTCCCAGGCGAACTTTTTTATCACGGAATTGTGATGATTTGAGGTGGCGTTGGGAGTACGCTAGCTCCGCACCTTGGAACCTCTCACGTGGAATTTTGATTGTCTTATCAAGCATTGGCACTCGGGTTCCGAGATGATCAAGTGGCATGGCCATGAACCGACGCCGGCATTCTCATCTTTCCTTGTCCAGACCACGACCCTCCTTCTCTTGGACCGGCCTGCCCCCTCCCCCTGATCTACAAGAATCAAGATCTCCTCCACACTTATGATGGCCTCTTCGTTCCCTTGGAGGGCCTCAGTCGAGGGCCGGATCATCGCATTTGTCTCTTTCCAGGCACGACACCGGTTGTTGGGCGGCCTTACGCCTATCCTTTCCACCAGAAAGACGAAATCGAGCGGCAATGTGATGTTATGCTTCAGCAGGGACTCATCCGCCGCAGTGTCTCGCCCTTCTCATCGTCGGTCCTCTTGGTGCAGAAAAAGGACGGCTCGTGACGCCTTGGTGTGGATTATCGGACATTAAATGACCGCACCGTCAAATTTCCCATTCCGGTGGTGGAAGAACTTTTGGACGAGTTGCACGGCGTGTGCTTCTTCTCTAAACTCGACTTGTCGTCGGGGTATCACCAGGTGCGGATGGTCGCGACCGATGCGGAGAAGACCGTGTTTCGCACCCACCACGGTCATTTTGAGTTCCTGTTCATGCCCTTCGGGCTCACGAATGTGTCGTCCACCTTCCAGGCTCTGATGAACGAGGTATTTCAACCACTCCGTAAATCTATGCTCATTTTCTTTGACGACATTTTAGTCTACAGCAAGTCGTGCGAGGAGCACATGCATCACCTCCGTACTGCTCTCTAGTTGATTCAGCTTCATAATTTGGTTCTCAAACCGTCCAAATGTTCACTTGGCATGTGCAACGTCACTTACTTGGGCCATGTGCTGCAGGGCCGTGGTGTCTCAGACGACCCCGAGAAGCTCCAAGGGTTGCGGCTTCGCCCCTTCAGCGGTCATCGACCGACCCCTGTGATTTCCTTGGCCTTACGGGGTACTATCGTCGTTTCATCCGTGATTATGGTACCTTAGCCGCACCCCTTGGTGGCCCTTTTATGGAAGAATGCCTTTGTATGGGTTGACACCGCCACTATGACTTTTCTGACGCTCCAAAGAGCCTTAATGTCCGCCCCAGTTCTACGCCTTCCGAATTTCTCCATTGAGTACCAAGTAGAGTGTGATGCCTCGGGCCTCGAGTATGGTGTCGTGTTACAACGGGAGATCTCCTTGCCTATTTCAGCCGTTGTTTGGCTCTCCACCATCGTAAGTTGGTGTCCTATGAACAAGAATTGATTGGACTCGCCAAGGCCGTGAAACACTAGCGACCTTATTTGTGGAGCCGAATGTTTGTGATCCGCACCGAGCACTATATCCTCAAATACCTCCTCGAGCAATGGCTAACCACCGTGCCGCAACAACGTTGGGTTAGCAAGCTCTTGGGCTTCGATTTTCGCGTGTGGTATAAAGCGGGAGCTTTGAACCGCACCGCAGATGCACTTTCTCTCCGGTACCATGTAAGATCCCCCCCCCAAAAGTAGACCGAGACGAGGGACCTTATGTACAAGGAGGCCGCCCTAAGCTATCTAAGCGGGTAAATGTGTTTGCGCTTCAAGCGTAGAACGGTCGCCTTGTAAGGCTAAATAAAACATCATCGCATCCCAATTCATTCAAATGCGGAAGCAAAACTCAGAAAAGCTATATATATAGGGGCATTTACCGGGACGTCCCCTCGAAGTTTGATTATCCTTGAAGGAATGTTTCGTCTCCAAGCTAACACTAAATAGGGCTTATAAATAAGTTAGAATGCACAATAAAATTAAACCAACAGTAAATAAAGGTGCGGTAAATAAAAAGCAGAAGTAAATAAAGGCAGTAAATAAGACAACAAATAATAGAAATAAGAAACAATTCTGTATAATTGGAAATCCCTGTATCTGCGGTTTCATCTCCATTCTAAGGAGTCATCTTCATTCCAAGAATGCATCTCCGTTCCAAGGAGGCATCTCCGTCCCAAGGAGACATCTCCGTTCATAGGAGGCAAATTCTATATTCGTCGTGGCAGATTTAATATTATTTTGAATTTCGGGATCCGCTGGGTTTTATGTTGCCCGAACCCGAAATATTTAAGTTGTCCCTCTTAAAATGGTATTATAGTTCATTCAAGTGTTAAGATTGCAAAATTAGCGAGGCTTAGTTATTACGAGTGATTTCGGGGAGGAAAGACGGATTTTCGATGCACATATAGTTCAAATTTTACAAACTGAGCCTGATAATATTTCTGATAATTTTTATAAACCCGTCATGAAATTCAAAACAATTTCTTCCTTGGGGGACGAAGCCAGAAAATGCACTAATTAATTTTTAGATTTATTTACTGCTGAAATCCTATTTAATTTGAACTACTTCCCACTGTTTGGGCTTAATTAAATACCAAATATTTTTATAAAAAGTTATATTTGTATTCTCTAAGATTTTTGACACAAATTTCATTCATTGGTCATCTTCCTCTGAGGTCTCTAAGGCCCTACAATAAAATATTTAAGTTTCTGTTATATTAATACACCAACACAGATCTTGATGCAGCTGAGATCGAGCCAGACAAAAAAGGGAGCAGCGGCCCCGCAACGGATCTGGCGCGAATACGCTGTGGGGACCAATCATTATTTGCGAGGATTAAGGTTATCAACGCCGTCTGATCTCCTGGTGGAGATAGGACGACATCTGTAGCTTGGCAGACGACGGAGACTTATCGTGTCTCTGCCGTCGCCGGCCGGCGTCCGGCCGCGCCACCACCTCCGACCGATTCGCCGGAGGCAGGCGCCCCTTCCAGCGGTGGTCCAGTGGCCTAGCGCCGACGGCGACCGACGGGAGGAGGCATTACAGAGGATCAAAAACGAGGCACCGTCGGAAGAGGGTCGTTGCACTAGGCTCTCCCGGAGAGGGGCTCTGGGGAGCCCTCCCTGCATGGCCACCACCCGAGCTCAAATCCAAGCTCAGGTGACGGCGGCGCTCCGGCGGCCGGAGCGCCATGCAGCTCATTCTTGAAGCCAAAGAGGAGGGAGGAGTCCACCTCGTTTGGGTTCCTCCTGGGCTGACGAGCATGGTGGCGTAATGCGAGGGTGACGGAGGTGCTCGACTTTTCCTTCTCCGGCGTCGGTAAGGGTCAAGGTGGCAGGGCTCTTGTTTCGTTTGGTTGGTCAGTGGTCGTGGGCTTCAGCTGAGCCTGGGGAAGTGTTTATATAAGCAGCCGAGAGAGAACCCTCTCTCCTCTTCTTCTCCCTTACACAGGTTAGGTTAAATTAGGGTTTCGGCTAACTCCAGTTGGATCAAAGGGGCAGCTGGCAGTCATCTGAGGGTGTACCTTCTTGGGTTAGGGATGTCATGGGGTCAACTTAGATTAGCTTGGGTTAAGGGTTTAAGTGGAAAGAGGGTAGACTTGGGTTTGTTTAAGCTTAGCCCACTAAGCATCCTTGGGTTTGCCACGTGGCTGAAGGTTGCCAAGGTGGTGCCTTGAAATTAGTGACCATCCAAAGCAATGGAGGGAAGGTGGAGTTGATGAGTGGGTGGGGTTTTGGATGAGTGGATTTGAGTGGAGATTTCAAAACTTAAGAAAAATTCATCTTTTAATAGGGTTTGACCAAAGTCAACCCAGTGTGGGTCCCCCATGTGGGTCAAGGTCAATGTGGGTCCTAGTCATCGAGTGACGAGTTAATCTTGATGCGATGGGGTTAAACTCAAGTGTTCGCGCTTTTCGAGACGTATAATTTTACAAGACCTATTTTTATCAACTTGACTAAACGACGTCGGATTTGACCAAAGTCAACTTGACTAAACGACGTTGAAACGAGTTGTGTTGCACTCATATGGATCATACGAGTCTAATGCAACTGAAATAAGTCAATTCCGAGTCCGTTTACTCAAAAAGTAGTTTCGGGATGATTGTGTCATACAACGTGACCTAAAACGGTCACTTTCACTTAATGATCTCGGATTCGAACGAAACAAGTTGCGTTACACTCGTATGAGTAATGCAACAGACGGAAGTTAATTCTGAACTCATTTGCTCAAAATGACATTTCGGGGTCGATGTGTCGAACAACGTTACCTAAAATGGTCACTTTCACTTAACGACCTCGGAGTCAAACGAAACGAATTGCATTGCACTTGTATGAGTCTCACGAGTCTAATGAAACTGACGGAAGTCAATTCTGAGCTCATTTGCTCAAAATGATATTTTGATGTCGTCTCCCAACCTTTAGAGTACCTAGTGGGTGGTTGGGTCGCCTTAATTGGGTCAGCTAGGGTCCCTGTGACCCAATTAAAAGTTGGGATGCTACAGACCATCCCACAGAGGCCGTACTATTTTCTCTCTTTTCCGACATCGGACTTAATTACCGAGCTTCGTCGAGAGATCAGCTCTGTCCCGAGCTTGGCCGAGTTACTTCGTCGCGTGGAGGGCGGCCTCCTTCCACCGCCCTGGACGCTATCCACACCTTTCTTCTCTACCGGGCTCGGGTCTATGCGGATGCGGATGCGGCTTCGCCTCTGATTGGCACCATCTTGGAGGACACACACAATCGTGGTCATGAAGGGGTTCACAGGACTTTATTATGTATCTGCGCCGAATTCTTTTGGAAGGGAATGCGCAAACAGATGCATGCTTATATTGCTGCATGTTTCGTGTGCCAAAAGAACAAAACCGACCATCTTCTACCGGCAGGTCTATTCCAGCCACTGCTGGTTCCTACACAGATTTGGGCTGATCTGTCCATGGATTTTGTTGAGGGCCTCCCTACATCTCAAGGAAATCCGTCCTTATGGCTAGTGGTCCACCGTTTCTCCGAGGGAGCGCATTTCATTGCCTTGTCTCGCCCTCTTCTTACCGAGAGCGTGGCACGGATCTTCTTCAAGAAGATCTTTCGAATGCATGGCATGCCCGAGAGTCTTGTGTATGATCGTGACAAGATCTTCACCAGCAAATTTTGGAAGGAACTTTTTTCCTAAGCGGCACCAAGTTATTTTTCTCCACGGCCTATCATCCACAGTCCGATGGACAAACGGAGGTTATCAACCACACCGTGCAAATGTATTTACATTGCATTACGGGCGATCGGCCGCGGGATTAGGCCAAGTGGTTATCATGGGTCGAGTATTGCACGGCGTTCCACGGCGTTCCACGGCGTTCCAAACCACTCTATTCTGTCTTATCTACGGTCGGGACCCTCCCCCTCTCTTGTCCTCTATACGGATGGCACCGCTCATTTAGCTTTAGTGGACCGCAAACTGATGGACCACGACCAGTTCCTGCTCTCCGCACGAGAACATCTCCAACAGGCTCAACATCGTACGGAGCTCGCCAACAACAGAGGTCACCAGGAGCTCTCTTTCACTATTGCGAACTGAGTTTGGGTAAGACGCCGACTCTTCCGTCAGATTTCCAAGGCAAATCCTCCCTCCAACAAGCTGCGTCCCAAATATTATGGGCCTTTTCCAGATAACTCAACGCATCGGGGAAATGGCTTATTAGCTTCGCCTTTCCCAGAGGCCAGCATTCATGACGTCTTTCACGTCTCTCAACTCAAATTGTTCGTGGGAGCTCCCCCTGCCGCTCCTTCGGACAACTTTATGCCACAGCTTGAGGACAAGCTGCCACTTGATGGGACAGAAATGTTATGGATACGAATATGACGGACCCGTGATGGGGTCACACGTATCAATGCCGCAGCTGTGCGTAAGATGCATAAGCATTAAATTTATAATTTGTTGCATGAGCGTTACTTTATTTTGTTGATCGTACGCTTTTATTTCTGCTCGCTGCAATTTGTTTTTATTTCACTTGTAGCAATCCCAAGTGAGGGGTGCGAACTTTGGTTTGGACCCAATACATGGGTCTGTTTGGGCGTGGCAGATGGCAAGCAAGTATTATAAAATTCCTATTCTCTCTCTTACTTATAATCTCTCCTCCATCTCTCTACTCAAACTTCCTCCCCTTCCTCTGCGTGACCTAGATGCCCACTATCGCCCTGCCGGTATACTTCATCAACGCCATTGCGCCGGTCGACTCTAGGAAAGGGAATGCCAATCCCTTATGGGATCCTTCCATCTCATGGTCTCTCACCGGATCTCAATCTGGAGCACATAACATCCTACCTACTTCGATCCAGACAAACAGGATGTGACTGCATGCGGGTAGTCGATGTTGAAGCCATGTGGGAGTGTGAAGGTCGTTGTCGGTGACGCTAGGATGGTCGATGGCTCGAGATTTGTTGCTGGACGGAGGCTGAAACAGAAAGAAGAAGGGCAGAAATGAGGTTTTGACAATGGTCTTTGTGGAGGTGAGGGAGGACCGGGCGCTCTGATACCAAGTTGTTATGGGTCTAGCCCGGAACGTCGGTAGGGTTGTCGTAGGATGGCCAGAGGCGAAGATGACGGAGGCGGAGGATACTTTAGAGTCGGAACCGTGGTTGCCTAGGCGGGGTGCGCTCAGGAGGAGAGTACCACAATCTCTTCAAGGGAAAAATGAATAGAATAAACTTCTTGCATGTCATTCCACTAGCCCAAGAGGCATTTAAATAAAAGATAACATAATAAGTCCCCAACACTTGGATTTACCTAAATGACACTTAAAAATAAAACCTAATGAATGGCACATAATAAATCCCGACTGACTCGATTAAAAACAACATAATAACGGGGGGCAAAGCCCATAGCAAAATTTCAGTTAAAAATTTATCAGAGGAAAAAAGTATACAAGAACTTGAGTTGTGAAATCCATGTTCTACTATATCTAATATGCTTTAAAGCATATCATGTATTTGAACTGAGGCTTAAATTCATTGGCACGCCACATTATTAAAATCATGTCGTCTAATTTTAAGCATATTGTTTATAATATTTTACATGGCTTGCTAGATCCCAATTTGCTCATAGAGTTTGGATCCAACTCTACCGGAGAGTTAATGTCTAAGAGTTAATGAATGAGGGCAGACAGAAACAGAATTGGCCAAAGAGCAAACAATTAAAATCTTACTTTAATGGGATCTCTTGAAGTAAAATTTGAAAGAAAATATGAATAAAGAGTGAGAAAGGAGTCTACCCATCACTTTTAGATTAATGATTTGCTTTTGATGGGGATCACACTTCGAGCGCGGGCCGCCACACAATGGGTCTGCACGCGTCCATTCTCGCATGAGACATTGATTGGATCGTCATCTGGACGATCCGAGTCTGCGGTTGCATCCAGAATGCCATTTGGACGTGTTTTTCTGTATTTTTTGTTTTATTTAGAGAGATCGGACAACTATCGTGTACAATCAATCATAGCCGTCCATGATGACGGTCCTATGTTGGTTTAATGTAAATGTGTGTGTGGGATGGTTTGAGGATTCCTTGCAAATTTTGGAGGCGTTCTTCCTTGGAATCCAGCGATCTTTCGTGGTGACAACTTCACGAAACCATACGGTATCGAATCCTTATGTTTTATCTTGTTTTCCCTTGCTCGCGTTAGCCTTGGAGACGTCCACCATCTCCTTCCAACAGCAGCCAAACCATAGTTCCCCTCCAATACAGCAGGCAACCTACCCAAAACCCACATACAAACAGTAGCAGTTGTTGTTTCACCCCTTCCGCCCCCTTCTATAGCCACCCCTTGCACAAAAACACTCCCAGGTCACCAAAAATCTCCGCCGACCACTCTCCCTTCGAACATCCATCCACCAGCCCTCCAATCCTTAACCCTATCCCATCCAGAAGTTGTTCCCTCCAAATACAGCAGTCCCAATGATAGCTCCCGCTATCGTCAAACGAAAATAAGTAGATTAATATGAAGGAAGATACAGGATTTCGAGACAAGTTCGGCCCAATCTTTTGAGGGAAAGATCCATCTAAGAGTCATCTCTCCAGAGAAAGCCTAAACAAGACAATGCTTCAATATATCCTAACTCTCAAGCTAAGGGCTCCTTATATAGGCGGAGACCCACTACAAGACGAAATATATTTAAAGACAAACACAAGATAATCATGAATACAAGGTAATCCATAAAGGTAGCAATGTCTCCGATAGAACTCTAGGGTAGTGAGGCAATGGCCAAGTGTGTGTGCCATTTTGTCCGATAGGGCGTGCTAGTATCAATACACTCATCCTGAAACCCTAAGGTCGAGTGAGGCGGAGTGAACATGAAAGCCTCCGTAGCAGTTGAAGCATGCCAATTAGGCCAAGGCTCCAGCCGGAGTCGTGATGAAATGAAGAACAACATAATAAATTTGTTGGGAACTTCTGTGATTTTGTGTGAAAACATTTTACGCCAAAAAAAAGGGTTGGGGTGTTTAGTGGGGCAATAATGAATGTGTAGAGGATGCCTGTAATGGAAAACGGTAGTTGAATGAAACTAAACAAGGAAATGTGGTTGGCCAACGAGTCTCTTTGGGTGGGAAGGTATGTGGAAGATTTTATGGTGAGGAGTGATTGATGGGGTCCATTATATTTGGGAAAGTGTAGAATGTATGGTACTGTGAGTGTGTGAAAGTGTACGTGTGGATTAGAAAAAAAATGGTAAGGAAATGATATGTAATGGGGGGCATGAAAAAGAGTAAATAAGTGGGATATTATAATATAAAGGAGTAAGATATAAGTAGACGGCGGTCCCTGACTTAGGAAAGGGGCTGGAGAGGCGTGGGGATGCAGGGATACGAACGGTTACCTAGAGAAATACCATGTGGCATGTTTTTAAAGGAAGAGTCGAGCATTAAGGGGAATAGGATACTCTCCATTTGGAGTGAAATGGATAGTATCACTTTCACGGTCTAGATCTATTTTGGCTAATATGACGGGTTCACTAATCCCATCCTTTTATATTTTTATTTTAATTAAAAAATTCTACATCATTAGATCAAGTGAGAATATATCCACACCATGAAATTGACCTCCATTTAAGACCCCAAATGGAGAGAATCCTGATCCACGTTAAGGGGAGAACTTATGACTGAATCCTGGCTTGGGAGTTGATGTGTCTGTTGCGGCGGACGACTCGATGGACATGAATGAGAAATGAAAAAATGAAAGCAAGATGGGTAGAGAATAAGACAACACCAGTAGCTAGCAGGAGAACAGAAGCGGCATGCGCGAGCTCGGCAAGGGCCAAGGGAAAGGAATAAGTTGGTGCAGTGGCGGTGTTGGTGATGGGAGTAGGGGATGTGTGTTGAACTGATCGGTTGTTCGTTGATGCGAGGGATAAAGAGGTGGTGTCGGGGGGGGGAGTGGAAGAAGTTGGAGCTCGCATCGGAGTAAGGGAAAGAAGCAGACATCGAATCTCATGAGCCATACAAGGAGATCGACCCTGGTTGCCTCTATCCGGTTGAAGCGGTCGTGCAACGAGTCCGCAGTAGTGATCATGGTTGAAGAAATGGCAGTTGCGGCGGCCTGCAGGTTCTCAGCGGCAACGACAAATGGAGAGCGACGGGTCGGGACAGTTGATAACTTCCACTATCTTCATACAAAAGTAAATAGAATGAGCGAAGGGAGATACAAGATTTCGAGACAAACTTGACCTAATCTCTTGAGAGCAGTACCCCTCAAAGAGCCTTCTCTCGAAAGAGAACCTAAACAATACATTGCCCTAAGATATCATAACTCTCAAGCTAGGCTCCTTATATAGACAGAGACCAGCTACAAGATGAAATATAATAAAATACAAACACATGATTAATTACAAATACAAGGCAATCCATAAAGGTAACTGCATCTTCAAGAGAACTCCTACGTAATGAGGCCACTCATCTGAGTACGCGTGTCATTTTGTCTGACAAGGCGTGCTCGTATAACCCAACCCTCCATCACTCCCTTCTGATCCCCATCCACCACTAATCAACATTATCTCCACCTCATACAACAATATCACCCCATCTCCTCCACAAAGCAGCCACACCCCACCTCCGACAGCCCCCAGATAATTGTCGTCTCCTCTCTAATTATCCGCCGCCGCCTCTACGATCACTGAATCTCCACACCTTTGACTACGACCTTTCATTTGTGAGCGTTTGTTGTTTTAGTTTCATTATTCTTCACTATTATTGAACGGATTTGTTATTTATAATATTATAGACATCTTGATGTGCTAGTGTTTTGCTTTTTGAATAATTGTGACTTGCGGGATCTTTATAGTTTGCGCATGTTAGCTTTTGACCCTCCAATAGGAGGAAAGCCTAATATATTTGTTTGATCGAAATATTTGCATATCGCTTGTGTCTGTTTGCTAAAGTTTTATGTTGTCATTATTAATTGCAATTTATAGTCGGGTTGTCTTCTACCCACATATATACATCATCTTAGGTTAGATAATGGTTGTTTTTTCCCGACACTATACCTAGTGTTTGTATTGTCTAGAGTCTACTTTCATAGCCTAAACTGCGACTGTTGTACAACTACATTGTTGATACCAGAAATCTCTGACAAAGCTCCACTCCCCCCATAAACCCATACCTAATCTCCCTCTTTATAGGGTCTCAACTGATGCACATGCTACAGAAGTTGCAATATAAGATGATACCACTATATTATGGTTTAACCATTTATGTGGCTAAATTGAACCCCCAACGCGCCAAGTTTGGTCGGGCAAGTGTTGGTGCAGTCAAGAGGATGAGTCTTAAGAAGTGGACACTTTGGTTGAGACTCGAGTAATTAGGACAACTTGCTGAGTAGAATGTTGTTTGGCCATTGGCTACATAACTTTAGTTGAATACTACAATCCAATGGAAGGTCAGTAGTCATGGAGGCGCTAATGATGTCAAGTTGGCATTCTTGTTATCACGGGTTGTGTAGTCGTTATGGAGTTGTTTTGTGACGAGCATGTTGAGTCTTATTGTTGAGTAATTTGTGTGATTGGGTCCCAAGTTGACTTTGACGACTTGACCCCACAAGAGTTTCTTATGCAAATTCTCACATGCTCTTTCTTTTTTTGAAGGAGAAAGGAAAATGTGAGTTGTGATAAGTTATCGCACTTGGGCTGATTTTGTTGTCATAAGTTCCTACATGTCACACATTCAAGTGTTATAGTCAACTTTGAAATTTTATTCATAGTCGATTTTTAGTAGTTTTTATTCATTTGAATATTTTTCATATCCTGGTCGTTTTATTGGCTTCAGTTTTTTCTTCAAGTTAAATTAATATCTAACCAAGTAATTTGGCTACTACTACAAGGTGTATCATGTTTACTCACTTTAGAAGTAAATTAACATATTTGTCAGGATTCTTCTCGGTGATAATTACTTTCTATGTCAAGGGAAACCCATCTTACCTCATAGGTTGTTTTCCTTGTGATTCTTGAAGCTTAGATGTGTTGAAGTAGACGAAAAGCAAATCTCATAGTTTTATAAAGGACGTGGTTTTCAGCTTTAAGGTTGATGTGCTTTACATTAAGTTTATACTACATTTTCTTTACAACAACAACAACACTCAAGCCTTTATCCCACCATAGTGGGGTCGGCTATATGGATCCTTTGTCGCCATTGCGCCCTATCTTTAATCATAGCCTCACTAATGCCTAAGTACATATCTTTCCTTACAGTTTCATTCCAAGTCTTTTTTGGTCTACCCCTCCCCCGTTCAACATGTCTAGTGACTAAACTCTCACAACGCCTAACAGGTGCCTCTAATGGTCTCCTATGTACATGTCTGAACCATCATAAACGAGCTTCTCGCATTTTCTCTACAATTGGCGCCACTCCTGTCTTATCCCTGATACGTTCATTCCTAATTTTATCCAGTCTCGTGTGACCACACATCCACCTAAGCATTCTCATCTCCGCAACTCCCATTTTTTGCTCATGTACAACATTCACTGCCCAACACTCAGAACCGTAGAGCATTGCTGGCCTAATTGCAGTACGGTAAAACTTGTCTTTAAGTTTTAATGGTACTTTACGTTCACATAAGATCTCAGACGTGCCTCTCCACTTCAACCAACCTGCTTGGATTCTATGTATCACATCTTTATCTACACCTCCATCTTTTTGAATTATCGATCTCATATATCTAAAGCACCCACTGCGGGAAATATCTTGGTCACCCAATTTAATGACAGAGTCATCCGACCTTCTTGCACTACTAAATTTAAGCTCTATACTCCTTCTTTGTCCTGTTCAACCTAAAACTCTTCTTTTCTAAAGTGTCTCGCCAAGATTCAAGTTTCGCATTTACACCCTCGCGCGTCTCATCGACCAAAACAATATCATCTGCAAATAATAAACACCAAGGTATTGCATGTTGGATATGTCCGGTGAGCTCATCTAAGATAAGGGTAAAGAGATAAAGGCTTAAAGCTGACCCTTGATGTAATCCAACAACGATAGGGAATTCCTGTGTTAATCCTCCAGATGTCCTCACCTTGGTCACTGAATTTGTATACATATTTTTGATTACGTCAATGTATGATACATTTACACCTTTCTTTTCTAAGACTCTCCACAAGACCTCTCTTGGAACCCTATCATAAGCCTTCTCCAGATCGATAAACAACATATGCAAATCTTTTTGTCTTTCCCGATAGTTGTCAATGAGTCTCCTCAAAAACTCAAGAGATGTATAACTTCCATGGTTGACCTCCCTGGCATGAATCCAAATTGATTCTCTGAGATGTTAGTCTCTCGTCTAACTCTTCTCTCTATTACTCATTTTCATAGTTTCATACTACATTTTCTTTAATAAAAAAGTTTTAGATCAAACTGAAATTCTCGAGTATGAGTATCTAGATCAAATTAATTTTTTTGTATTGTCAATAGAAGATGATCAACTAATTGTCTCTTACAGACTAATGGTTTTCTTTATTTATCACTATTAGACATCTTAACAAGTCTCCTCGTTTTAGCTCGTCATTTCTTGATGAAGTGATTACTTCTAAGGAAATCAGGTAAGTAGTCACCCTTTTGTCTTTTCTTTGAATTATGAATTGTACCACTAAAGAAAAAACTTCTCTTAAATGTTTCAAAGAGTATTACAGTGATACTTTCCTAGAAATAAAGGATAAAAACTGAAATTGCCTCTTGTGACAAATGTAGTCTTTAATGTTTTGTATTTCTTCGCCTTGGGTTAACATGCCCGAGATCTCACCAACTTGTCCTTGATATAATGACTCCTGCAAAAAACTTTACTTCAACTTGATAGGTCAAATACAGCAGTTTTGATCGAGTTGAGAAGTAGTTGAACAAATATACACTCTTTATAGGAGTTCGGTATTACAATAACTACTAAGTTCACCATATTATTGTGGAGTAAGATACTTTCACCCCTTGTAATCTACCAAGAGATCACTCAATGGGGTTTTTGTCATTTATAAAAAGAAGACAAAAAGTGGTCCAATAGTTGCTTGTAGCATGTTATAATTTGCATCTGTTAAGTCCTTTTCGAAGATAATGTTTATAGAACTCCCTATGTCGATAAGAATGTTGGAGATATCAATGCTTACAATCATGGCTGGCGACTTGGATATTTCCATGATTTAAAAGATATGTATATAAATTATAGGAAAGTATTTTAGTATCAGATAATAACACTTATTAGACAATCTAGAATTTTTTATACCTTATCTAAAAGGTTTTCTCAGAGCTTTCTACGATAGTTTTATTCGCGATGCTCGTGGATCTTTTCATTTTTTTCTAGGAATTCAAACCTATGAAATACGCATTGGAGAGCAAAGGAAATATCAATCAACCAAAGGTTGATGGTGCATTGGAGAGCAAAGGAAATATCAATCAACCAAAGGTTGATGGTGCAATGCTCATCTTTAGTCAGTTGCTTCTTCTTACAAGTTTTTGTGATTGTTTCATGTCCACTAGAATTACGAAAAAGGTAGTGGAAAATTCATTCAACCAGGGCTTGATGGTGTAGTGCTCATCTTTTCTCAGGCGCTCATTTTATCTATTTGAATCTTGATTTAGTTGCAACCACTTGCCAGCATATTAGCTTCTTGATTAAATTTTTTCATCTTGTATTTGAAATCAGCCATTTGAAACCAACAATTTTCATGGGGGCAACTGTCAAAAAAATATGCTTCCATTCATGCTCAACATATATTGTATGTTTGAATAAATTTCAGACCTGTTTATTTAAGCTATATTTTCATTTCTCCATCACGAAATCCATCTTTTTTCCCAAAATTATATAAGGTTTGATTGCTGAAATTTATTCCATCAAGTTTTGTCATTGTCACCAAGCCGGCCACATTTACTCTTAGTATTGTACAGTTAATTTGCATGTTTATATGGAAGTAAAAAAAACCATTATTTAATTCATGTTGATATCTAAATAGTGTTTGTCATTTTCCTTTCCAATAATAAGGAAGAATGATAAAATAATTTTCAACATTTAAGTGCTTAAAAATGAAAATAATAAATGAGATATACATACAATGAAAATAGATACATGGTTAGAAAATAATGGTGATTGAAGATAGATTTGAGAAAAACATTTTTGACATCCAATTGATGCAACTTTCATTGTCGATGAACAACTAGGGAGATCAAGACACGAACAATATTCAATTTTGCAACATGCAAGAAGGTCTCGTCATAATCAAGGCCATGTTGTTGAGTGAACCCACGAGCCACAAGACGACCCTTAAGTCATTGAGTTGTTCCATCGAGACCATGTTTGACGATAAAGATCCACTTACAACCCACACAAGGTTGGCCAGGTGGAAGGGGAACAAGATTTCAAGTCTGATTTGCCCGGAGCAGTCATTTCCTCATTCATGGCTGTCTGCCACCCCGGATGCTGAAGAGCCTCCTGTAGAGAGTTAGGGGTGGAAATAGACATCAAAGAAGTTGCAAATTTGTAAAGCATCGGAGAGGCGATGCAAGGACACATAATTCGCGGATGATGCGGCTGATGCGGCTGCCGGATCTTCAGGCCGCCCAATATCATTAGTAAAGGGTAATTGTCTGAGGGCATCGGAATGAGGAGGACGACGAGTGTACACACGAAGAAGAGGCGGTCTGGAGGTGCGGTGATCGATGTTGGGAGTATAGGTGGTAGGTGAGAAGTAACAAGGACGGTAGGGCGTGGTAGTGTTGTAGGTGCTGGAGAAGCTGGATGGGAAGAGTGAAAAGGTTGGTCTTCGAGGAAGGTCACATTTGCATATGTAACAACCTTGCGATCATCGGGAGAGTAGCAGACATAAACTTTTTGAGTGTGAGAGTAACCAACAAACATATATTTGGTAACACGAGGAGCAAGCTTGTCGATGAAGGGGCCAAGGCAGTGGAATAGCAGGTACATCTGAAGACGTGGGGAGTGACTGGAAAGAGAGGTGTGGAGGGAAATAGAAAACTAAGGGAGTCGCATAGTTGAGAATGGATGAGGGCATACGATTGATGAGGTAGCAAGCTGTAGAAACCGTGAAATTCCAATAAAGATTGGGAACCTGCATTTGAAACATAAGCGAGCGAGTGACCTCTAGAAGGTGACGATTCTTGAGCTCAGCTACACCATTTTGTTGGGGGGTATAAAGTGCATGAGGTTTGATGGATGATCCCTGACTCGGTGCAGGAACTCAAGCCGAGCGAAAAGAAGAAATAATTTGTGTTCTCTCTCTGATACCATGTAGAAAAGTACAGAAATTGGAGAAATAAAATGAAATGATTTTATTAATTTCTCTCACACATACATCCAAGTATTTGTACACTTATATAGGAAGAGAGGGAGGAGATACAATCTCATTCTAAGATGTGAGATTAAAACCTAAAGAGGTAGTGGGCTCTAGCTGGGCCTTGCTATGGGCCTTTATACATAGTTTATTCAACAATTGAGTTGCCCATAATCTATACTAATGTAGACCTAGATCTAAAATCTAATTCTGACGTGCTTGTAACTAACTCAAATGTTACTAGTGCTCACCAACTTCAGAAAAATTAAGAGAAAAGATGTATATCGAAATTTAAATAAAGGGATTCTCGTGTGCTAGAGGGTTCCTAGCAACATCCCAATAATTCCACAAGGCGAACTCGTAATACAAATCGGATAAAGAAAATAAGACAGCAATAGTTAACTAGGGTTAAGCAAGTTCAGGACATTATATCAAATCGGTTTGTAAGTGTGAAGTAGCAAAGAGGAGCAAACAAACAGTGAGTTGAAAATAATAAACCAGCAAAGAAGACAACATCAGTCAGGTCGTATTTGGTACTTCAACGATCGGAGAGAACTCGGGCAATAGTGGCTCTGGAATAGCAATGGTGATTGAAGGTCCAGGCGGCTGTATAGTGAATTTTGAAGGGTTATCGGTCAAGGGAATTAGAGGTTGAGCCTTTATGGAGAGTGGAGACCGATGATGGCACCGTCGAAGAGGGCTGTGAGGAGGTGGCCGGGTAGAGCTGGGAGTTGCAGGTGGTGGTCGGGGGATGGGAACAGGTGAATGGCGTCGAAACAAAGTTGGGCTGGGAGTTATAGTCGACGAACGGGATGAAGAAAGGGGTTCCTTGGCCATAGGGTTGAGCATTGGCGAGCAAGGAAGCTAGTGGCGTCTTGGAATCAAGGGAAAGGCAAGGCGACAGAGATCAAATAGAAAGGCATGGTCTCATCTATTTGATGCTAGTTTAGGATTATGATCTAATATTTATAGGATGTAATTTGTAGGTTTATAGATAAATTGGAATAGAATAATATGAGAATATAATATCCTGATTTAATTATTAATGCTTGCCCAAAATGTGAAGGCAAAATAACAGATTATTTAGGTGAAATCATTTCCCCCTAACAAAAATAGTTGAACATTTCATTCATGATCTTCTTGGTTGATCATTCAATAAGTCATTTTAAATTACAATATGTTTGACATAATGCGGTGTGCGCCAATTGAAATACGAAATAGGAGAAATTACAATACGGGAAATTGATTTACAAAATGCAAGAAACATCCAATAAAAGTAATACTAAATTTAGCTGAATTTTCCTGATGTGACACCAGTCGCATCATATACAAGAGCGCCATGCACCATCTTTTTTCTAATTATTCCCGTCATCAGCATTTTTTGGATTAGCCTTTCTATTTCATTCTTTTGTAGGGTAGGAAATTAATAAGGCCTTAAATTGATCGTTATTGCTTCATCCGTTAATCACATATGATGTTAAGGTTCTCTGATAAGTGATAATTCATTGGGTTCAGCAAGCAAATCTTTATAATCTTCTAATAACCGCTTCAATTGTCATAACCCGGCAGTTCCTTGCATTTCAATCTCAAATTGACCTTGTCCATCCACGTTTTGTAATTCTTGTTAATTTTCCTTCCTCTCTTCCTAATTGTTGTAACATACACCCCCATGGCATCGTATTTATTCGCCCTGTTTTGTTCATCATTTTTTGTATCCCTCTACTTATCCGAGTCCCAGTAACATGATTGGATCCTTGCAAAGAAATCTTCCTTCCTTAAATGATAAATTCCATTTTTTGATTATTGAAATTGCAATTGACCACCCCACCTCTAGTGTGATTAACCATTGAATACCAAGTACCACTTCACATTCACCCAATGGTATTATTAACATATCAGATGCAAATTGGAGCCCTGCAGTCTCCACCTGAAATCTGCGACCATATTACAACTTGAATTCTCTTACCATCAGCCACAATTACATTAATTCATTAAAGGCAGGAATATGTGTCAAATTACATCCTAATTTAGCAGCTGTGATTTCATCCAAGAAGTTATGCGTACTTCAGTACTTCCATAATCCATAAACAAATATAATGGTTGGCCTTGGTATGAAACAGTAACTCGCATCGGGTGATAATTGACTATTCTTGATAAAGCATGAATCGAAACATGTGGTGTCACTTGATTCTCAATGTGTGGTTCATTCAAAGTTCATTCAAAATTACTTCTGCCTCTACACCTTGAGGCGGCTTTGTCTCTTCATTTCCTTCTACTAGAGCTAACACATTTAGTTGCCTTTTCTCTAAGCATTTATGCCCAGGCACAAATAGTTCATTGCACCAAAAAACATAATCCCTTACTCCTCTTTACATCCAATTTTGTAGATTTTAAACAAGTTCATCTTGATGCCTTCAAATGATGACATGTATTTGATACTTATTATGGTACATTGGAAACTCCGGACGTCGACAATATTACCTTTGTTCTATGTATAGTTCATGTAAACCGTGAGAGTTTCCCTTTGTACACAATATAAGTGTTTGTTCTTGTATTTTTGATAAGGTAAACACTTCTTGAAGTGTTTGGACGACGCATCGACAGCGAATATTCAATTTCGTGATTTCGTCTTTCAAACTTGTGAAGCATAAACTAATAGTACATTCTTCCAGATAATTGTGTATCTTATTCTGTTGCCATATTTTACTTAATTCACTCGTAGGATCATCAAAAAGGTAGATCCAAAATGGTTGTTCACTACTTATAAATATTCTTCCCAGTTGGGTAATTGTTGAGTTAAACTCGATTTTATAAAAACATGAAATCAATATAAAGCTTTTCCCTCCATTTGTGCTATCGCTATTTTTTACTTCCATGTGATCAAGTGTTCCAACGATATCAAAGAAATGTTTACATTTATATAACCACTCTTTCAGATCTTCACAAGAAAAATGAGGGAATTCAATGTGCGGGAATCTTGTTGAGATCTAGTATGAATGATGATGATTCCTATCATCAGTAGATACCGATGACTCGATGAGGAATTGCCCTTGGTTCAATATGTTTTTCTGTTCTTAGAGTCGCAAACATCTCTCTTACCTCACCAAAAGTTCTGATTTGCTGAGTAATTTAATTATTGTATCAATCTGGCCAGAAGAAGGGGAGCCTTGGCGCACCGGTTGAGGTGTTACCGTGTGACCTTGAGGTCACGGGTTCGAGTCCTGAAAGCAGCCTCTTGCAAAAATGCAGGGTAAGGTTTGCCTACATTTCACCCTTATGGTGGGACCCTTCACGTGCGTGGATGCTTTGTGCAGCGGGCTTCCCTTTTTCTGCCATCAATCTGGCCAAAGTCGTAAGATTGCTTAAGCAGAATAACCACATTTTGTAGATCCTTCGAACGAGTAATATCCACCACCGATATCTGAAAGGAGCTGAACCGACTGCTCTGATACCATCGATGGGGTTCTAGCAAGAATTGAATTGATTGTTGAAAATGAACGTATATTAATAGATCTTACGAAGTACAATATTATCACCTTAAGAGAACAGGATTCACTGATCTCTGAAGAGGCCGACAAGGGCGTCATTGTTGCCACAGAGAGAGCTACTTAAGAAGAAAGAAAACAGTACATAATGACAATAAAAAACTTTGTATCCCTCAAGCCTATGCCACTGTTATTTCTATACAACATTTTATTTAAAAGACTCCTAATTACAAAACTACCCATGTCCATGCGTGCCTAGCCAAAACATAACATATTTTCTCGCCTTTATTTTGGCTACCTCTAACCCTTCTTCTTGTAGGAACATATCAGTTACCCTTGTTTTGAGATAACCTAATTCAACTCGAGCATATTGGTTGTTCATACAGTTAAAATTTCCTTAACAGATAGCTAGGTCAGAGGAAAAGGCTCGTCTTCGCGAGTCATAAAAAATCAATTGCAAATAACTTCATCGAGAGATAAACCTTACATGAGATTGGAAATAGAAAACTTATGCACATCAACGGGGATTCATGCCAACAAAGGCCTAATATAGAAGAAGCAAATAGCAAAGAATTTGTTATTAAAAATAAATAAATAAGTGATTAAGACGATTCAGAAACAGAAAATGAACTAATGAATTGGCCAAATTGCATAATTCAGCAATCCCACGGAATAATAATCAAATCCCCAACAAGAAAAAGACAACCACCGAATAAACTTGAACAACCAATTGTAAACAAATGTAACTTTTCTGGAATAATCACTAAAATCTAGGAGATAGGCGGAATTACAATGACAAAAGAACAGATGGGGGCAAAAAGAGTAGGAGGACAAACCTGCATAGTTGAGAGTGTAAGACAAGCCGTTGCAACCCCGAGCTTTAACGCCGAGGCGGAGAAAGGGCCTCTGTCGGAGGTCAAGTAGATGGCGGATTCGTTCCGCGGCGGCATCCGTCAAAGTTAGTGCCTGCCTCCGCGCCGCTGGCGCCACTTTCTCCGCGACCGCCTTTAGCATCGAAGATGCCATCACCTTCGACAAAGGCCCTGTCGCCTGCAGCTGTGACAAATAGAGTTGTGAGAAATTGAGAATGGAGGTTGCTAAAACAGATAAACAGTTAGAACAGATAAAGTTAAATTGTTTGATGAAACAGTGGTATGCTTGGTGTTTTAATTCTAATGATTGAAATCAAACCCATTCAACAATCTGGAACATGCACATTATAAACAAGAAGATCACATTATAAACATCCTAGGTCTTTAATTTATTTCCAGAGTGATCTGGCAAACAAGAATATCACATGCAAGTCCATGGTGATCTGCAATCCAATCGTCAAAAGACAAATAGAATAATGAAAAATCTAGAACATGTTACGCCCCCGAAGGCGCTGCGATTCAAGGGGCATCACTATGCTCACCGACCAAAGGAAGCCACAAGAAGCAACGGGGCTGAACCATCCAGTTCAGCCCCCGATCACTAAAAGGAAGCCGACGGGGCTGAAGGGGGCCGGCAGGCCCCCTCTAGTCCCGGGGTATTTATAACCCCGGGACTCTCTTGGATGGGCTAAGAAGGTTATATTTCAGGTATTCTCCCTCCTTCCCTCTCAACCCTAACCCTAATCTCCTCTTCTTCTCTAGATCTCCTTCATTCTCGCTCTCTCCCTTCCTCTTGCATAACATTTGGTATCAGAGCACCTTTTTGCGGTCATGGTGACCACACGCTCGGACGCGGAAATCTCAAGATTGGCAACCCTAGAGGAAAACTACGTAGGGTTGACGGATACGGTGACGGCTATGGAAAAAAGGATGATGACATCCACGAAACAGTTGGAAGAACGCTTGGACGCTCGCATGGAGGAGATCAAATCCCTCCTCGCTCAAAATCTGAAAGGAAAAATGACAGCCAACGACGATCGGAGGCGGAGGACTCGCAACATCAATCGATTCCTCACGGAATGGGGGATTACGCTCGGCAGCAGCCGATCCTGCCGATTCACGCGACGGACAGGCCGATTCCGCCGATTCACGCGACGGACATGCCGTCGAGCGGTTGGATGGGGACCGACCCGTCCAGATTCGCCGGATTTCATGCGGGAAGGAGCGGGGAGACTTCGTCTCAGCCGATGGAGAAGGGAGAAGCCGCTGGTGGAGGAAGCGGAGCCGGAGGAGGCCGTCCAGGAACGTGGAGGCCTGCGGAGGCTCTGGCTGGGCCATCCGCCCTGGGGACAGCGTCGGCGGCCGGAAATGGAGCAGGGACAGCAGCGGCGGCCTGGAATGGGGCCGGTACGGGGCGTACGCCTAATTGGCGCCCTCCAGAGCATACACCAGGGGGTTTTCAACCTAACGGAGCATCGGGCGCTTCGTTTGGAGGTGTCGCTGGACTGCTACCGCTGCCACAGACCTTCGGACCACCTAGAGGCTACGACAACGGAAACCAAGGATACGAACGGCCTCCAACAACCACTCAACAGGGAGGCATGTATTTTCAAGGACCCCAAGGACCACCCAATCACCCCATGGAGCAACAGAGGCAGGGAGGGTACAGCCAGGAACCAGGGATATACGGGCAGGCAAATCAGAGAGCGTACATGCCACCGAAGAGGACTCAAATGAATTTTCCCAAATTCAGAGGAGATGCGTTGGAGTGGGTACAGAAAGCGGAACTATTTTTCAATTACCAGGAAATTCCCGAGGAACAATGGGTGCAGCTGGCAGCTTTTCACCTGGAGGAGGACGCCTACCAGTGGACGCAGTGGTCTTGAGGGGTCGTGATTACGCGCCTTGGACTGAGTTCGTAGAAGAATTTGCAGCCCGATTTGGCCATCTGAAGTATGAAGACGTCGAGGCCATGCTACAGAAGCTTCGACAGAAGGGAACGATGATGGAGTACCGCACCGAGTTTGAGAGGCTGGCCAACAGGGTCCGATGGGAAGAGAAAACAATGCTGAGTTGTTTCATCTCGGTCTGAAGGATCATCTGAGGGACGAGGTCCATGCCTATATGCCCCGCAGCTTGAGTCACGCCATCAGTCTCGCACGGATACAGGAGGAGCGTTTCAACAAACAGAGGAACCGCACCATGGGCCGAGCAGCCACGGCTGCCACACCTGCCCGGAGAGACCCGTCGGCGACCGGCCGCCCGAAGGTGACCAGATTGACCTGGCCTGAGCTGCAGGCGAGGAAGGAGAAAGGCATGTGCTTCAACTGTGATGAAAAGTACGGACCCGGGCACAAGTGTCAGAAGATCCAAGTCTTCATGCTGCGAGAGGAGGACGAGGACGAAGAAACCACCGCATTGGAACTAGAGAAGGAATTGGATCTGACGAAATTTGAGGTGTCCATACAGGCAATGGAGGGCTATAAGGCCCCCCTCACTATGCGCATAGCCGGGAAAGTGACCCAGGAGTGGGTTACAATTCTGATCGATAGTGGGAGCACCCACAACTTCATCAACCCTGCAGTGGCACTGAAGGTGGGACACACCATAGACCGTGGCGCCACGTTCCAGGTCATGGTAGCAGATGGGAGCAAACTAAGGTGTGAAGAGGTGATGAGGGGAGTCGAACCACGGATGCAGGGGTACACCTGTCGCACTGACATCTACCTTCTACCCATACAGGGATCTGATATGGTACTAGGAGTCCAGTGGCTGAGACAGTTGAAGAGAGTCACCTTTGACTGGGACCAGATGACCATGGAGTTCACATAGCTTGGGGAAGATTACTGCCTTCACGGCCTCAAATCATCTGCGCTAAAGGAGATCTCTGTCAGGAGTTTGGAACGTCTGGGCGAGCAGGGAAGCTCGATGGCGATGATCATGGGGCTAGCAGCGATCACTAATATTCCATAAGAGATTCCGGCACAGATGCGACCCGTATTAACCCAGTACGAAGATGTCTTTCAGGAGCCGCAAGCACTTCCCCCGCCGAGGTTCAGAGACCACACAATTCAGCTCAAGGTGGGGACGGAACCCACCAATATCAGACCGTACCGCTACCCGCACATACAGAAAGCAGAGATCGAGCGTAGCGTTAGAGAGATGCTTGCTACCAGGATCATCCGCCCCAGTACAAGTTCCTTCTCATCGCCCATCATTCTAGTGAAGAAGAAAGACGGTTCATGGAGGTTCTGCGTTGATTACCGAGTCCTGAATAGTTCTACCGTCAAAGACAAATTTCTCATACCCATGATTGAGGAGCTGTTAGACGAGCTACACGGAGTGTGCCTATTCACCAAGCTGGACCTGCGTTCCAGCTACCATCAGATTCGGATGCGGGAGGGAGACATCCACAAGACTGCTTTCAGGACCCATAACAAACATTACGAGTTTCTGTTGATGCCTTTCGGGCTGTCCAACGCCTCGTCCACATTCCAGGCCGTGATGAACGAGATCTTTCGGCCACTCCTGCGCCGCTCAGAGTTGATCTTCTTTGACGAAATCTTGATCTACAGTAGCAATTGGGAGGAGCATCTGGAGCATGTGCAGCAAGTTCTCGCCCTCTTGCGCCAACATCAGCTATATGCCAGGCAATCCAAGTGCTCTTTTGGCCAAGCAGAGGTCGAGTACTTGGGCCATCTTGTTTCGGCACAGGGCGTTCGGGCCGACCCACACAAAGTCGCGAGCATGGTAACCTGGCCTCGTCCTACGACGAGCCGGGCTCTACAGGGATTCCTCGGGCTCACGGGCTACTACCGTCGGTTCGTGAAGGACTACGGCAAGATCGCGAGACCGCTCACTCAGTTGTCACAGAAGGATGCCTTTGTGTGGTAAGAGGACGCCGAGGAGGCTTTTCAAGCTTTAAAACGAGCAATGACGACTACACCGGTCCTGGCTCTTCCGGATTTCAGCAAGGAGTTTGTGTTGGAGACCGACGCATCCGGGGTAGGGATTGGAGCAGTGTTGATGCAGGAAGGGAGACCCCTGACCTATTTCAGCAAGGCACTAGCTCCGAGGACCTTGGGGTTATCTACCTATGAAAAGGAGATGCTGGCCATCATACACGCAGTGGCCTTATCGAGGTCATACTTCTGGGACACCACTTCAAGATTCGCACAGACCACCAGAGTTTGAAACACTTCCTGGAGCAACGGGTAGCCTCCCCTCTTCAGCAGAAGTGGGTGACCAAGTTGTTGGGCTATGATTATGAGATCGTCTACAAGCAAGGGAAAGAGAACGTGGTTGCCGATGCTCTATCACGACTCCCGGAGAGCTCCCTCTCCCACATTTCGGGTCCCCTGATCGACTCCCTCGACGACATATAGAAGGAGGTACAACAGGATCCCGAACTCCGGATCATCGTGGATGCACTGCGACAGGGACAAACGACCACACCAGGGTACCAATTACAGGGAGGGCACCTATATTATCAGGGTTGTGTCGTTCTTCCACCTACCTCGGCCTGGAAGACAGTTATGATGCATGAGTTCCATTTTTATCCGATGGGGGGGGCATGCAGGCGTGCTCTGAACTCTCCAACGGCTGCGGGCGAATGTCTTTTGGAAAGACTTACGTAAGGACGTACAACAGTTTGTGCAGCAATGTGAGGTTTGCCAACGACAGAAATATTAAACAACCTCCCCAGCAGGTTTGCTCACTCTGGAAATTCCGCACAATATCTGGGACACGATCTCCACGGACTTCATAGATGGCCTACCCAAATCTCAGGGAAAGTCCGTCACCTTGGTCGTGGTCGACAAACTCTCGAAATACGGGCACTTCCTCTCCATGAGCCATCCTTACACCGGAGAATCGATAACCGATCTTTTTGTCCGCGAGATCGTTCGACTGCATGGCGTACCCAGGTCTATCATTTTGGGTCGCGATCTGATGTTCATCAACAACTTCTGGCGGGAGCTTTTTCGGTTACAAGGTACGCGGTTGCGCCTGAGCACGACCAACCATCCCCAAACAGACGAACAGACGGAAGTTCTCAATCGGGGGTAGAGACATACCTCCGATGCTTCGTGATGGACGAGACACACACTTGAACCCACTGGTTACATTGGGCAAAGTATTGCTACAACACCTTATCATACAGCCAGCAAGCTTACCCCGTTCGAGGTCGTCTATGGCCGCCCGCCTCCATCCTTGGTTCATACGAGCCAGGCAGCACAACTCTTCAAGCGGTCGACCGCACACTGCACGACCGGGATCGCACCTTGGTACTCCTACAGGACAACCTCAGAGCGGCCCAGGACAGGATGAAAACACAGGCAGACAAACATCGGACAGACCGGGAGTTTGCGGTCGGAGATGAAGTCTTCCTCAAACTACAACCTTACCGTCAGCTCTCCGTCCCCCGCAAGGCAAATCAAAAATTGGCACCACGGTACTACGGGCCATTCCGCATTACTCATCGGGTCGGACCGGTGGCCTACACCTTAGCGATCCCAGAAGGTTCTCGTATTCACCCAACCTTTCATGTCACCCTTCTCAAAAAGAAGATTGGCGACGCAGTTCAGACGAGCCCTCTATTACCTGAAGCTACCACGACAGGGGAACTGCGGCCCTCACCGAATGAAATCTTGCTGACCAAGTGGAAGAAGCGGGGCACTGAATACCGTCCCGAGTTCTTGGTTAAATGGAAGAACTTGACAGCTGCACAAAACACCTGGGTTGATCTGCTAGAGTTCCGTAACTTGTTTCCAGACTTCCACCTTGGGGACAAGTTGATGCTTGATAGGGAGGTGAATGTTACTCCCCCGAACGCGCTGCGATTCACGGGGCATCACTATGCTCGCCGACCAAAGGAAGCCACAAGGAGCAACGGGGCAGAACCATCTGGTTCAGCCCTCAATCACTAAAAAGAAGCCGACGGGGCTGAACCACACGGTTCAGCCCCTATTGAGGGGGCTGGCCGGCCCCCTCTAGTCCCGGGGTATTTATAACCCCGGGACTCTCTTGGATGGGCTAAGAAGATTATATTTCAGATATTCTCCCTCCTTCCCTCTCAACCTTAACCCTAATCTCCTCTTCTTCTCTAGATCTCCTTCATTCTCGCTCGCTCCCTTCCTCTTGCATAACAGAACACCACAAAAAAGAATGATGCCACCAATCAAACCTAATCAAGTTTCTGGAACATGTTAGAACTATCTAATAAAATCCAGCAGAGTTTATCAGAACATGGTGTTACGGACCGACTCGAAGGTCGTCGGAAGAGTGGACCGGAGGTGGAGATGACGGAGGCGGAGATACTACGGAGCCTTGACCGCGGCTGCCTAAGCGGGGCGTGCTCGAGAGAAAGAGTTTCCAAGATCTCTTTAGGGTTTTGGGAAATAGACTTTCTTCATTCATACTGATACAAGACCCACTAAGTCCTTTAAATAGGACTTACAATCGACACCAAAAAGGAAAGAACACTAAAGGAAATAACGACAAACTTGGACACGCGACTAAAAAGAACACGACACAAATCACGTGTCATATAAGGACGCAGCTCTTATGACATAATAAATGCATATATGAAAATAAATAATAATAATAATAAAACCCATAACATCTCTCCCGGCCTTCAAAATGAGTTTGTCCTCAAGCTCGAGCGAGATCAATGGTGTTTGCGTCAGCCGACACCCTCATCATCAGAGTCCTCGACGTGCAGATAGAAAAGCCGTTTGCACCTGTGGTCGCGAGTGTACTGCTCATCGCAGTTGAAACATAAGCCCTTGGCGCGCCGTTCCATCATCTCGTCCCAAAACAGTTTCCAAACTGGTGGGGATGGATGTCCCTCTGAATTACCTGGCTGAATGCCCGTGTCGGTGGGCAAATAGACCTCATGTGCCAGTTGGAGGCGACGGTCACATATCCTAGCCAGACTTATAGCAGTCACTAAGTCTGGAAGGCGTCAAATTCGACATCAAGTCGCAGGCGATCGCGAAGTTCAACGGTGAAGATGTCGACCTGCATCTCTAGGGAAAGCGTGACGTGCGCCAGAAGAAGTTGAAATTGGTCCAGATAGTCGTACACGGAGCCTGTTTGGCGTAGTGTTGTGAGGGCACCAAGGGGGTTGCTGCGGATGGGAGGGCCGAAACGCATGTTGCAAAATCGCTTGAAGTCGTTCCACGTTAGGCCCGGCTGATCAGTAAGGAGACGAGTGGCCGAAAGCAAAGCCGAGTCGAGAAGGTGGAAGGAGGCCATAGGGAGTCGTTCAGCTGCCGGAGTTTGTTGATGGCCAAAGAATTGTTCGCACCTGGTGAGCCAGCCCAAGGGATCAGTTTTCCCATCGTATGTGGGGAACTTCAAACGGGTATAACGCGGCAGAATAGAAGCTTCAGGGCGTAAAAGGTCTGTGGTGGAAGTTCATGGAGAATGAGCGGTGGTAGCGTAACTTGACTGTTGTTGGCGTGATCCGTGGGTGGGGTGGTAACCACTGGAGGTGCTGATGTTAGTCCGTTAAGCTTAGTGGTGAGGGTTGTCATGTCGTCCTGATGTCGTGCGTCGGCGTCCCGAAAGAGTGCCTCTACGTCTTGAAGGCATGTATCCATGGCGGATATAACTGTGTGTAGCCGGTTCATAGCATCCAAGAAATCGGTCGAGTCTACCATAGTGTGGATGGAGGTAGCACGAGATAAGGAGCGGGTGACGGGACGGCTAGATTGCTCGAAGGCGACTGTTTGGGAGGTTCCGCGAGATCCTCGTTGTCTTCTAATGATGGAAAAAAATACTCCCCCAGAATAATGCCATTGATTGAAATTAATCTCTATGCGCGGTAAAGGAATTAAATTTACGTGCAGAAAGGGAAATAAAACCCCACACGCAGATTCTGACGAGCGGTACTGGTGGAACGGCGCGGAATTGATGGAGGGGCGTCGGCGTGATCGCGGTTGACGGAGTAGCTGCAGATGTCGACGATGCGTGCGCTGAAGAGGAGGACCGCGACTTTGATCGTGGTTGATGGTTAGTCCTTGATGTCGACGATGCGTGCGTCGTCGGACAGCGGCTTTGGCCGAAGAGGAGTTGCTTCTGATACCAAGGTGTTACGGACCGACTCGAAGGTCGCCGGAAGAGTGGACCAGACGTGGAGATGACGGAGGCGGAGATACTACGGAGCATTGACCGCGGCTGCCTAAGCGGGGCGTGCTCGAGAGAGAGAGAGCTTCCAAGTCTCTTTAGGGTTTTGGGAAATAGACTTTCTTCATTCATACCGATACAAGACCCGCTAGGTCCTTTAAATAGGACTTACAATCGACACCAAAAAGGAAAGAACACTAAAGGAAATAACGACAAACTTGGACACGCGACTAAAAAGGACACGACACAAATCACGCGTCATATAAGGACGCGGCTCTTATGACATAATAAATGCATATATGAAAATAAATAATAATAATAATAAGACCCATAACACATGGATATTTAGATATAGTTCTAACAAATTTTATACCAGAACAATTGGAATTTTTAAAAAAAATGCTTACATATCACTAAGATCCATATTTTTAAGATGAAAGAACTGTCTAATTTCTTCAATTCATAGTTACAGTTATCTCTTTTCTTCATAATTCATTTTTTTTAAGTGAAAAGAAGTTGTTTTATAAACAAAAATGGAGAGAAGACATTGTTTTATAAACAAAAAATCGAGAGAAGAAACTGTTTTATAAACAAAAAAATCGAGAGAAGAAACTGTTTTATAAACAAAAATCCAGGGAAAAACTGCTTAGGATCCATCCATATGTAGAGAATTGGCTTTCAATAATTGTCTTTCGGTCCAATTCCAATGCATGCATGCATGAATTGGAATTGGAATTGGAATTGGAATTGGGGTGAATTTTAATTTTGTTGTTCGGCTGCAGGATGTCATTCAATCAATGAAATTGGAGGTGATCAATTCTGCTATTCGGTTGCAGGATAGAATTGAGTCGTGAGAATTATAATTTTAAATCAAAATTATGACAATTTAATCAAATTACAATTAAAACAAATAGTCTACAAATATTAAAAAGTTTACAAAAATTTAAAAAACCCACAAACATAAAATAGTCCATAGACATTAGAAAATTCCAATGCAAGAAATATAACAATAAAAACTAATGGTGAAATTGTATCCGTTGCCGCGCAATATTCATGTCATCTAGCAAAGTCATGAATATTCCATACTTAGTGTCATAGAAGCATCAAAATTGAACAACGTGGATCCTAATTCTATTGAATTTTGATATGCTTGAATTCATGTGTCATGAAAACCATCCAAGTTAAGCAAGCAGTAACTGAATATTTAAGACCAACAAATTGATCATTAGATTGCACATCCTAATAAACTTGTAATTAGAAAACTGAAAGAATGACTTGAATGTGGTGGAATACTCAAGTGAAATCTCAAGTGCAAGTATGCAATGAGATTTGAAAAAAGGAGGAAGAAAAGGAAAAAACAAGGAGGAGAAGCAAGAAAAAAATTCAGAAAACAAAGTTGCAAGAAGAGAAGAAAAATAGGACAAATCGGGAAGAAGAAGATAATGAAGAGGAGGAAGAAGAAGAGTAGTAGGAGTCAGCGGCTTGGCAGCAACGACAGGCAAGAATCGCGAGACCTAGGGTCTGTTTGGGGCGGCGGTTGCAGTTGTGAACGCAAGGGTTGGAAACTGAGGTCGTGAACACGGTGGTTGGAAACTGCGGTCGTGAACGCGGTGGTTGAAAACTGCGGTCGTGAACGCGGTGGTTGGAAACTACGGTCGTGAACGCGGTGAATGGAAACTGCGGTCGTGAATGCGGTTGTCGGAAACTGCGGTCGTGAACGCGGTGGTCGGAAACTGCGGTCGTGAACGCAGTGGTTGGAAACTGCATCATGAACGCTGTGATTGGAAACTGCATCATGAACGCAGTGATTGGAAACTCCGTCATGAACGCAGTGGTTGGAAACTGCGGGCATGAACGCAGTTGCACTCTTCGAAGAAACTATGTTTTCGGTACAGTCATGAACGTAAAAGCAATCTTATTTGTTTTGTGACATAGAACTATGGTGATTATTAAACTCAAATTATACCGGTCAGAAAATAGCAATATTAAACTAAAAACTCAAAAATCATATCTGAATGGAGTACCATGTGCTTGGATGTACTTAGAGGCTGATTTGAAATCAAATAGCACAAATTTCAACCGTGATAATTTAATTCTAACACAGAATGTGTGAAAACAAGATCATCATTTTCAAAATTATATACAAGTAATCAAATGAGCCATAATGATAATAATCATGTTATATATCATGGCCAAGAGATAAGAACACCTAAAGAGACAAAAACACACCAATCAAACAAAATTTTAACTAATTTCAACCCTTAAAATCGGTTTGATAAAAAAAGCATACAAAATCTCTACTAATTTTACGCATCTGAACAAATTAGAAAAACGAAATAGATGTTAGAAAGAGGGATACCTTCGGGGAAGTGATATACTTCTCTAGGAATTCCAAATGTTCCTGATTTCAGATGCAGAAGACCGACGAAGAAGAAAAATGGACACGGCTTTTGGTCGTCGATGGAGGAAGAAGGCACGAAAGGTGACAGAAAAGATGAACCATGGTTTGGATAGCCAATGGAGAAAGAGGGAGGACGGGATTCTACTCGACAATGGAGGCAGAAGAATGGCATCTTCGGCTCGTCGATGAAAGCTGAAAAACGACGACTTCGGTTCATCGATGCAGGAAGAAGAGCGGGTTCGGTTCGTCGATGGAGCAAAAAGTATGATGGGCTTCAGGTGGTCGATGAAGGAAGAAGTGTGCTTATGCTCGGAGATGGAGGCCGAAGACGAGGGCTCGAGGGTTTCGGGAGATAGCCTAGGTAGCGGAGGACCTGACGGACCTCAGGCCACAGGGGCAATCTCAGCCCCATCTGGAAGTGAGCCAAGGGAAAGGCGAGCTATCCGTTTTAGAGCGTGTTGAGAAACTCGTCGAGGCCTGGCCGCCTCACGGTATAGCCGAGGGGCAGGTAACTGTTTTTAACATCACCCAGCTCCTCGCCCAGGGTCTGCGAGCTGGGGAAGTTGTGCGCTCTGAAGTTACGGGCGCAGAAGGCGCGCCCGTCCTTAGAAGGCTCTTTCACTATGGCTATCGATGAGTGGGGGGGTCTGCAGGGAGGATTCAAGAGGGGGAGGGTGTTCGAAAGGCTATGAAAGCGTATTCCCCCCCCCCCCCCACCACTCCAAGAGACCCTCTATTTATAGCCTCCGGCCCCAAATCATGTCGCGCGCGAGTGGAGTAGTCGGCGACGCGAGTACACTAAAGCGAGTAACTGGCCTGACAGCGCGACCAGATAAATAGAAGAAGCGCATAGCGCGAGTATAAAAATCAGATTTCCATAAGCGCGTAGCGTGAGTACCAAATAAACAAGTATAAAAGTATCGCCTTCACATTAAAAAGTCCCGAAGGGTCGCGAGTACAACATTACATTGGGCGTCAAAAAGTTAAAACACGAGAACGATCCATAGGACTCAACCGCGGCACACCGGACCGCGACCTAAGCGACGCGTGCGGTGGGGATGGCGAGCCCTCCAAGTGATGTCGCGGGCCGCTAGCAGGTCTTCGCGAGCCCTCTCCAAGATCTCCTCGCTCTGTCTTATATGGTCCTCGCCTCGCCGAATGTGCTCTTATAACAGGGAGGCCTCGCCCACAGTGCCCGCCACCTGCGCAAACCTGTGAAGATCATCCTCGGTGGCTTGTTGGCGAGTCTCCATTTCATATAGCCTCGCCTCCAGATCAGCCACCCAGGCGTATAGGCCTTCCTCACCCTGTTGTTGTTGCTGAAAGTCTTCCGCTTCCGCGAGGCGATCTCTGAGATCAACCAAACACTGATTCACCTCGGCGGGCGGCATAGCCATCAAGAAGGAGTCGTGGGCTTGGAGGACGGCGATGAGGCGAGCCCACAACCCCTCGTTGAAGCCAGGCGGATTCGTGAGGAGCTCCCTCAAGGGCGTGGACGCCGCAGGCTACGTTATCAAGGCGCGCGCCTAGGCGCGCCTGAGGCGCCGGGCGCACGGGGCGCAGCCCACGTCGCCTTGGAAGGGCCAAGGCGGGCGACTTGCCTCAGGCGCGCCTAGGCGCTCGCCTCGCATATCATCCAGGCGCGCCCAAGGCTGAATCTGGAATTAAAAAAACCTCTCGATCGACCGGCCGGTTTATTTTAGGTCTGCGTCCTCATAAAACCTCTCGATCGGGATTTAGGTTTTCATTTTCCCTCTCGATAGCTTCTCAGCTCGCTGATCCCTCTCGATAGCTTCTCGATAGCTCGCCGTCGCCGGGCCGGCCTCATTTGCACGCAGCACGCAGCACACCGATCCCTCTCGATAGCTCGCAGGGCCGGCCTCATCTGCACGCAGCACGCTGGTCGATAGCCTCCTCTACTTGCTTTAAGCTCGCCGGCCTCCTCTATTTTATTTATGCTCGCCGGCCTCCTCTTCCAGCTCACTGTTCTACAGTGAACTGGGCTTCCAGGTCACTGTTCTACAGTGAACTAGGCTTCCAGTTCACTGTAAAACAGTGAACTGGATGCTCCAGTTCACTGTAAAACAGTGAACTGGATGCATCCAGTTCACTGTAAAATGATTACAATTACTCATTCTTGTTGTAAAATGGTTCCAGTTCACTGTTCTACATATAGTCATATACTCATTCTTTTTTGTTGTAAAATGATTTAATACCCCCATAGGCGGATATGGATGCGAGTGGTTCTGGTTCCTCCAGTGTTCAATCAAGGATTGATCCAGGATGGAAATATGTGCGCCAAATTTCAGCCGTTAATAAAAATGATTTAACTTGTAATTTTTGTGAGAAAGTCACAAAGGGTGGAATTTTCCGTGCTAAACAGCACCTAGTTGGGGGATTTAGAAATACAAAAGCTTGTCCCAAATGCCCGCAACATGTACGGACAGAAATTCAAGACTATATGGAGAAGAGAATGATTGCAAGCAATACGGAAAAGCAAGCATTCCCTGACTTTGTTGATGTAGATACCTTCGGAAGCGATGAGAATATGGATGACATTGGAGTGCAGATTCATGGATGTGGACCAAGCGGTGTATCTAAAAAGCCTCGGACCAAAGGACCGATGGATGTTTTTTTGCACCAAACATTGAGAAGAAATTGAAATCGAAGGGCCATCAAAAGCTAATGAAGCAAACTACAATGAACGAGGCGTGTAAGAAGGAACTTAGAGGGAGGGCTTGCAAACATATAGCGCAATGGATGTATGAAGCAGCTCTTCCTTTTAATGTTGTTAATTATCCTAGTTTTGCAGTGATGATTGAGGCCGTTGGACAGTTTGGAGCTGGAATGAAACCACCCAGTTACCATGAAGTTCGTGTGCCTTTGTTGAATAATGAAGTTGCTGAAGTAAAGAATATGATGAAGATTTATGAGGATGAGTGGAAGTTGTATGGCTGTTCTATCATGGCGGACGGATGGACGGATAAGAAACAAAGAACTCTTATAAATTTTTTGGTAAATTCACCCAAAGGAAGATTTTTTCTGGAATCTGTTGATGCATCCGACTACTCAAAGACTGGAGAGAGAATGTTTGAATTGCTTGATAGAGTGGTGGAACGTGTTGAAGAGGCCAATGTCGTTCAAGTTGTTACTGATAGTGCGAGCAATAATGTACTAGCTGGTAAATACATCATTAATCCGCATTATTTAATTTTATTGTTATATATTATTATATTAACTTATTTTTTTTTTCATGAAATAGGAAAATTATTGGAAGCAAAACGTCCACATTTATATTGGACACCTTGTGTTGCCCATTGCATCGACTTAATGCTGGAGGATATAGGAAAGATGCCTTAGCATTAGTAGAACAATTAAAAGAGCAATGACAATAAATAGTTATATTTATGTTCGTCCTGGACTTGTCAACATGCTAAGGAGTTTTACAGGGCAAGTGGAGCTAGTTAGGCCTGCTGTTACGAGGTTTGCGACTTCTTTCCTTGCTCTTCAACGCATTCATAAGCAGGGGACAAATCTAAGAAAGATGTTCACCTCGCCTGAGTGGACATCAAGCAAGTGGGCCAAGGAAACGGGAGGAAAGCAGGTACATAATATTATATTAATGGTCTCTTTTTGGAGTACTATTGTGTACATTTTGAAGATTTTTGGACCGTTAGTTCGAGTCCTAAGATTGGTAGATGGTGAGAAAAGACCAGCTATGGGTTACATATATGAGGCTATGGATAGAGCGAAAGAGACAATCATTAACTCTTTCAATGGGAAAGAGGAAAAATACAAGGAGGTCCTAGATATTGTAGACAAGAGATGGGAAAATCAGCTTCATCGACCGTTGCATGCGGCGGCTCATTTTTTAAATCCAGAATACTACTATTCAAGCCCGGATATTGCATTAGATGGAGAAGTCATAAGAGGTTTATACCAAACAATGCAAAGGATCATTCCAGGTCATGACATTCAAGATAAAATTATGGACCAACTAAGTTTATATAGAAATGCTGAAGGTTTATTTGGAATGCAATTTGCAGTTCGACATAGAAAAACAAAGTCCCCAGGTTATTAAATTAGACATTAGACAAAGTTTCAAACAAACAATTTATTTATTAAGAATGCTTTATTAATTTCTTGATATTCATTTTTTGGGCAGCTGAATGGTGGCAATCATATGGAGCCGATACTCCTCATCTTACTAAATTTGCTATAAAGGTTCTAAGTCTCACTTGTAGTGCATCTGGATGTGAGCGTAATTGGAGTTTTTTTGAACATGTATGGCTTTTTTTAAACAAGTATGTAAAATTAAAATTATATCATTATATGATTAATTGTTTATTTGTTTATGTTGCAGGTTCATAGCAAGAAAAGAAACCGGCTAGCTCAGCAACGTCTAAATGATTTGGTATTTGTAAAATACAACCGCGCTTTGCGTCGGCGATATGATTCACGTGGTCATATTGATCCAATCTCACTGAAAGATATTGACGACAGCAACGAATGGTTGATGGGCAGAATGGAGGAAGATGGGGAGATTGAGCAGGATGAAGAATTAGTTTTTGACGACGGCTTATTGACATGGGGTGCAGTTTCTAGGGCCTCTGGAGTGGAAGAGGATATCTACCAGACACGCTTATCCAAAGGGAAGAAGATGGTTGACCAGGGGAGCACATCTAGGAAGAGGGCTCCTACTTCAGCAATGCTTGCAGATGATGTCGAGGATGAAGAAGATGAGTACAATGAAGAAGAAGAAGATTTAAATGAAGAAGATGAAACCTTAATTGAATCGGACGATGAGTAATTAATATTTAATGATGGCGAGGCCGAGAAAAACTTGAAATATTATAGGATGTTAATTGTTATGTTATTTTCTTGCACATTAGCTTAAAACTTATGATTGCTAACTTGGTAGCTTATGGTTGTTTTTTGTACTCATTGGTTGATTTATTTATGTTTTTTGTATTATGTTACCTTCAAAAACTGGTCATATCAGTGATATTGCAGGTGGATTTGTCATAGTTGTTAGTTCAAGAGGGGTTGATGTTCAAAAATCAAAAGGTACACATGCTTAATGTTTGTTTATTTGATTAATATTGGAAATTATATTTGGTAGCATGCTTTTTTATTTCAATTTTTCATTTTTGCGCCTGATGTAGCTCGGGCGCGCGCCTGCGCCTTGCGCCTAGGCTCCAGGACCCCTTTGCGCCTCGGTGCGCCTTGCGCCTTCGATAACGTAGGACGCAGGCGGCGATCCCAGGAGCAAGTTCATGGGCGGCGAGTGACCAAAGGAGGTTGATGCGTGGCTATCTGGAAGAAAAACTCCGGCGGTGAGAAAAAATGGCAAAAATAAAGCTTAGTGGGATGAGTGGGGCAAGTACCTGCAGGAGCGAGACCTCCAATCTGAAGCCGAGACGGATCCGCACGAAATCCTTCGGTGGAGGCGGGTAGGCGGAGGACCACGCCCATCCCCCCAGGCAGGGGACCCATCACCAAAGACTTTCCTCCAGAAGTGGGGCGAGTAGGCTGATCGACCACGGACAGATGTTGAGACGTCAGCGAGAGGGGGGCCAGAGTTGAGCCTACTCGCCCTGGGGCCGAAGAAGACGTTGTGGCTAGGCCCCTCGACGGCGCGTCGGTAAGTTGTTCAGGCTGCACCTGACGGCTAGAGGGCACTGCAGGAAGCGAGGAATTAAGTTTGGCTCAATTTAGGCGGGCGAGGAGGTAGTATCCTTACCGGGTATAACGGCGGGGCGAATAGGAGAGAGCGGCGAAGCACCCGTGTCATCTGGAGGCTGTCCCAAATCCCTGACCCCACCGGTCGTGGTCTCGATCTCGCCCTCACCTTCGTTAATAGGCGAGGCGGCTAACCTCTTAGGTGAAGGCCCGCATCTCGCAATGGACTCGGGATCAGTAGAGGACTCCTCGCGTGGAGCAGGATCGACCCTCTTTCTCGTGTGCTTCTTCTTCCTCGCGGAGCTAGGAAGGAAGGGGGTCGGGAACTCATCAATGAGGTTGAGAACGGCAGCCGCCTCGGGCTCATCGTCAGCAAGCACCCGGTTGGCGGCCACAGAAGAACCTCCTCCAGAAGCCATCTCTTAGCATGAAGGATTGAAGGCATACCCACACTCTATTTATAGAGGAAGACCCAACAAGCGCGTAGTCTCGTCAAATAGGGGTTGGACTCTTCTTTCCAACCTCTGACAAGTTCGCAAAGAGCGAGGATTGTGTATAACCCATATTCGGCGAGTAGACCCAGTAGCGATTTCACTAGCCCAGGGTAGGGTGAGGTAAGTACGCCCCCCCCCCCCCCCCTTCCCTTCTCGATGGCACGACCTTGTCTCGACGACATGATCTCTTCTCGACGACACGATTTCCCTTCTCGACGATATGAGTGTGTTTCGTCTAGACGATGTGAACAGCCATCCCGGCGACAAAGCTCCTTCTCGCCCAGGGCGAGGCGAGTCTGACCTAGCCTCAAGCGAGCTCGCCTCAGGAGAACTCGCCCTCGGCGAGTAGGATACGACCTAGTTCGTGTGCCACACTCACTCAAGGAGGGAGCGAGGCGAATTCGGGTCAACCCAACTCATCAGTCCTCCCTCACTACCCGCAGAACAACAAGGGCTGCGTTTAGTATTTGTGAAAAGGCGCGAGGAGCTGTTTGCAGACCATTTAGATCTGCATATAGTAATTTGGTTAAGGCGGAGGAAGCTATCCGCAGGCCATTAGGACTATTTTGTCCTTTGAAGAATTTGCCTATAAATAGGACCCATTATGTCTCAGATCAGCACATATCGACCCCCCAAAGTGAGTCTGAGCTCTCCTCCTTACATTCTTGTGCTATCTGAGACACAGACTCAGCCTTGGTTTTTGGGAGGGGAAGTCAAGAAAGATTTCCGGGTTAGTGGCGGGACCTCCTCGCTGCAGCCAGTGGGTGTTCTCTTAGGCAACTACATACCACTCTGAGAAGGACAGTTCTCAGCTCGAAATACTTAGACCTAGGGATCTGACGAAGAGAGAAGTAACTGAAGTTACTCCCCAAGTCTCGAACATAGTTGAACCGGTATCCGGGCTTCAACAGATGTTAAGTTTCTTGGCCTCCTTTTCCACGGCTCGTCGAGCTGTCACGGGGAAAGGGAGATCGGGCTGCAGTTGTAAATCTGGTGGCGGAAGTCTTCTTGAAATGGTTGTTCCAGCGAGATGACACCTTGTGTACTCCTAAATAGTGTTATGGATTTCTGGGCAGGAGCTTCGACTCCTCTAGCATGACTGCAACAACGAACGTTCCGATGAGTATTGAAGAAGATCATGTGATACCGTTGCAACTACAGAGCTAGAAGAAGAGACACGTCATTCTTGATTTCTTTGAGTTTGCTGGATCATGTTTCCAATATTTAAGTTGGGCGATCTTGGGGTGAATCTCGGGGCTGAAAATCAGTCCTGAAACTGAGACGGGAGGCTGAAAGCCTTCTAGCTTTGAGTTCAAATCTGGAGGCTTGAGAACGCCGCAAATCTTGAGGCTTGAAACGCCGCAAGAATATCTCAACGAGAGAACCAGAATGTAGCGATCATATGCTACGACTAACTAATTAATCTTGAAGAACTGACCAGGGAGAGGGCCTGGGGTCGGGGAAGATGAACAGGGCAAGTGGAGAGAGGTAAAACAGAGGAAGAAAGCCTTAGAGAGAGAGACGGGCTAAGAGAGAAAGAGAGGACAAAAGAACAAAGAAACTATTATTAAATTTCCATCCCTAAAACTATTTACAGAGTTTTCTATTTATAGGCACAAAACTGACGTTTAAGCTAATGATACTGTATCTCTCTACACGTGTCTAGTGTCACGTGGATGCATATTAGCCATAGAGATTAGGACTCGTGTCGTTACATGCACTGGAGAAGAAATCATGAAAACCGACCGATTAAGCAAAGGATTATGAAGGTCACTTGCGTGCCCGGCGGGGAAGAACACTGCAGTCGTAGACGGGAAAGCAAAATGAAGGGTTTGGCGAGGAAGCAGAACGAAGACCGACGGGGAAGATCGCTTGCGTGTTCAACGAGGAAGCAAAACAAAAACGTTGATAGGGATGATCACCTACGTGTTCGGCGGGGAAGAAGAACGCCTACGTCAATGAGGCGGATGAACAACGCCGTCGACGGGGAAGATGGTCGCGGGATTTCCAAGTGTGGATGGTAGCGGGAGATTGATCCTGGGCTTCGGTAGGAAAATACCCCTAGAAGCTGCTATTTTGATAAATTGGAATTGCTAAAACACATGTGAATATCGCACTTCCTTATAATATAACTAGAAACATGCACAATCAGGAATTATTATGTATTAAAATCAATTGTGTTTGCATTCCTTATAGTAGAAACAAGCGCAATCAACCTAACTAGAAACACACCGAAATAAATTTTCATTCCTTAAAATTCTTCGTGTGCTGATCCATCCAGTTTATACACACAGGAATTATGTATTAAAATCAAACCTAACTAGAAACATGCATAAATCATACTTCCTTATGGAAGAAAGATGCACAATCGAAAAAAAAAACTAAATCTGGACAAAAAAATCATAAAGCAAGGGATCATCTTCATATTGACGAGGACCAACAATGAACCCTATGGGAGGAAGAAGGAAAACCGAGTACAAAAAAATTACCTGATAGGAAGAAGAAACCCTAAACTTGATCTTCCGACGGCGTTAATGTCGCCGACTGGCGGAAGGAAGGCACGGAACAGAAGGAATCGGGAAAAGGATGAATCACCGAACCTCAGGACGTCGGCGAGAAGTGGATCGGAGAGGCTACGGGCGGAATAGTGTCGTCGATGAGAGGGAAATGACACTCGGAATCAGGAACGGGAGGCTCGCGCTCGGAATCTCGCTCGGGATATCGGGAGAGAAGAAACAGTTCAACCGCGCTGACTGTTGTGTGGTCGAACTTTGGCTCTGTTTGGGGCAGCTGTTGCGGATTGAAAAGTTGTTGATTGAACAGAGCTGTTTGAACAGAGCTCTCTGAGAAGTTGTTTTGAGAAGCTGCAGACTGTTTGGAGATTCTGGGTAGAACTGCTGATGGAACAGAGCTTTTCCAATTGAGCTGTTTGGAAGAACACTTGTTGAGAGCTGTATTTTTTTATTTTCAAAAATAACAGTTTTTAAATTAAAATACTGAAATATGTAAATATCGCACAACAATAGAAATTGTTCTCCAACTTTCTAACCAAAATAGTACAAGTTCTCTAACTTTTCAATAATAAAAGTACCAGTTCATAACACAATAAACATAAATATGATTTCTTTCATCTTCTTTTTCTTCAATCTTTCTTCACCTGGGTAAGAAATAAATTTGATATTAATAAGAATTTAAATCTCTTTTTGTGCATCGTATAGAAATTTCTGTACAGAAATTAATTATGTACAGAAATTTCTGTATATAAATTTCTGTACAGAAAATTCTGTACTCTGTATAGAATTTTCAATTTTCTGTACAGAATTTAGCAAATTTCTGTATTTTCTGTAGATTTTCTGTTCTACTCTGATTTTGTCGAGCTCTGCTTTTGTCGGACAGATGCTCAAAGGAGTCCTGTGATTAATTTTATGGCGGCCCCCGAGGATGGTCCTATTTTTTTAAAGGGAGTTGATGCATCAGGAGAGTACAAGGATAGACATTATATTGCAAATTTGATGATTGAAGTTATTAATGAAGTTGAAGCCGAAAATGATACAAGTTATTACTGATAATGCACCAGTGTGTAAGGCAGCGGGAGCAATTGTGGAGGCACGATTCCCACATATTTTTTGGACACCTTGTGTTGTGCACACCTTAAATTAAGCATTAAAAATATTTGTGCAGCCAATAATACCGATCGTTGTGCAACAGTTAGAGAACAATGCGGATAGATAACTCAAGTCGCTAATGAAGCTCAATCAATCAGGACTTTCATAATGAATCATCAATACAGGTTGAACATGTATAACTCTTTTGTTTTATTGAAGTTACTTGCAGTTGCTGAAACACGATTTGTTTCCACTATAGTGATGTTGAAGAGGTTTAAACTTGTAAAGATGGGCTTGCTTAATATGGTTGGATGTCCCGAATGGACTAGGTATAGAGCAGATGATGTTGAGAATGCTCTAAAGACTAGAGATTAAAAACATCATCTATAATGACAAATTATGGGATGACGTGGACAAGATCCTTGATATAACAAGACCCATATATGATATGCTTAGGATTTGTGATACCGACAAACCTAACCTTCATTTGGTATATGACATGTGGGATTCAATGATAGAAAATGTGAAGATTAAAATATATAGACACGAAAAGTTAACGGACTTGGAAGCTCATTGCCCTCTTTTTGAGGCAATTTATGATGTCCTCGTTGATCGATGGACCAAAAGTTGCACACCACTACATTGCATGGCTCATTCTTTTAATCCAAGGTATTTTTTTTGCTTATTTGATATTTAACATTTACAATTATTTATCTATTTACTATATGTTTTTATTTGTAGGTATTATAGTCGAGAATGGCTTGATGGAGGGCCAAATAGAGTTGCTCCAAATACAGATGAGGAGATTTCTTTGGAGAGGAATAAATGCTTAAGAATATACTTTCCTGATGTGATGGAGAGGAATATAGTAATCAATGAGTTCTCTAGGTTCACGGGGCTTGGTCAAGCTTTTAGTGAGCCAGATAGTTTGGAGAGCAGGGCTTCATTATTGCCCAAAGATTAGTGGAGTTACTATGGAACTTCAGCATCTAAATTGCAAAAAAAATGCTTTGAAGCTTTTAGGTCAACCTTCTTCATCGTCCTGCTGTGAGAGAAATTGGAGCACATACTCATTCATTCACTCATTGAGAAGAAACAAAATTCTAACACGAGCTGATGATTTGGTGTATGTGCATAGTAGTCTATGCCTATTATCAAGGAGAAACGAAATCTACAATCAAGGAAGGAGCAGAATGTGGGATATAGGAGGAGATGCATGGGCAAATCTTTTTGATGGAGTTGGCATGCTTACAATTGCCAACTTGTCTTTAGATGAGCCAGAAATTGAAGAAGCCTTGATCTCAAACAATACGGAGGAAGATGAAGAAAATGAGTGATGAGCATCGTTAAATTTGAATTGATTATGAATATTTCATGTCTAAGAACTTCATGTTATATTGCATTAGTTATGGACTTGTACTTCAATTGATTATTTATGCTTCATGTTTTATTGTTTTGAGAATTTATAATTGCATTTTTAATATATATACATATATATTTATTATATTTAATACAACGTATCTCGCCGTACCCGTATCCTTGTTTTTTTAAATTTTGTCGTACCGTCGTACCGGATACGTAACGTACCCGGTACCCATACCCGTACCCGTACCAGTGCTTCCTAGATATACACACACATACACACAACACATCCATATATATACACACACACATACACACAACACATACATATATATATACACACACACACCACACATACACACATACATATAAATATATATATACACACATACATATAAATATATATATACACACATACATATAAACATATATACACACACATACATATACATATATTTATACAAACATACACACAACACATCCATATATATACACACACACATATACACAACACATACACCTACACACATACATATACATCTTCACACACATACAAATACATATACATCAACACACACATACATATATACCCATACAAGCACAATTGGGAATCAAAAAAACAAATTTGTGTATACCTATGAATCAACACACACATAGACAAGCAAAATAGGTCAATTGGGAACCAAACTATTATGGGAATCAACTCTAGAATCAAGCATATTGTGTATACCTGTGAATCCAAGCAAGATAGGGATCCGCTGTGGATGCTAGGGCTCCGAAGAAGAAAGGATAGGGCTCGTCCGTGGATGCTGGGTATCGGTCGTGGATGATGGAGCTACGCCGAGAAGCAGATCTGGGACTACGGGACGCCGGGGAGGAGATACGCCGCCGGCGAGATGATCTGTGGATGCTAGGGCTTCGGGGAGAGATCCCTGCTCCGGCGAGAAACAAATCTGGAATGAGATAGGACGCCGGGAGAATCTGGCTCGGAGGAGAAGCCGGAGAGAAACGTCTGTGGAGACGCCGGCGATCGGGCGCGAGAGAGGGCGAGGCGCTGGGAGCGGCGGACGCGGGATCGGGAGGACGGGATGAGACGCGCGGATGAAAAGCTCGAACGCACGCCTCGCGCTGAGGTTGAAATACCTCTAGTATCCGCTAATTTACAAACCGCGCTTCTCGCAGAGTTGGCAAAACAAACAATTGAAAATCACGTTTGTGGTTGAACAGGGATTTTTGATCAGCAGCCGCCACCCCAAACAAAGCCTTTTGACTCTGCGTCTTTGACTCTGCGTCTTTGACTCTGCGTGGCCCTCCGAGAAAAAGTGATATGAAATAATTGTGGGTAAATGAGTTATTCGTAAAATTGTGGGATAATTTATCCAGGGTGGTGTTATATATAAATTATTTTTGGTTATATATAAATTCTTACTTGTTGCGGTTTGTTAAGAGCTCTTTTAGACTATTCAAGTTGAATCGTCTTAGCTAGAGAGTGAGCTGAACGTGCAAACAGTTAAAACAGAGAACCAACAGTAGACAGTGAGATTTTTACGTGAAAAATATGGAAAGAAAAAAAACCACGGGGCATAACTCAGTTCTGAATGATCCACTAATGTTGTGAGTTACAGAGACTCTTCGAGGGTGGCATGTCATCGCTCGTTACAAAGATTTTGTTAACTCCTTCAAGTCCTCGGGAGCCGAGCGTGGTGAAGCGTGCTCGGAGACAGCCTTGAGCATGGAACTCGGCAGAGCAGTCATGAGCAAGGCGCTGCGGAGCAGCCTGGAGCGGAGCGCTGCGGAGCAGCCTGGAGCGGAGCGCTGCGGAGCAGCCTGGAGCGGAGCGCTGAGGAGCAGCCTAGAGGGGTGCGCTGTGGAGCAGCCTCGAGCGGAGCATTGCGAAGTAGCCGGAGCGGAGCGTTGCCGAGCAGCCTGGAGCAAAGCGTTGCCGAGCAGCCTGGAGCAGAGCATTGCCGAGCAGCCTGGAGCAGAGCGTTGCAGAGCACCCCTAGAGCGGAATGAGAATGCTTGGTTCGGAGCACACAAATTGCCCATTTCAAGGTTATGATGAGTTTGCCCACTGGTCACCTTGGGCAACCTGGGCAGCCTGGGAAGCCTCGGTGGTGGTGGTGGTGGTGGCTGGCGATCGCCGTCGGCGATGGATGATGGTGGCGCGCCCAACGGAGCAAGGATGAGCGGGAGTGCCTCCTGCGGAGCAGGGATGAGCGGAGCGATTCTTGTAGAACAGGCGAGAGCGGGAGCGCTCCCCGCAGAACTGGAGAGAGTGGGAGCGCTCCCCGCGGAATTGGCGGTAGCGATATCGCTCCCTGCGAAGTAGGCACGAGCGGGGAGTGCTTCCTGCGGAACAGACGAGAGCAGGGGGGCTCCCTGCGAAACAGGTGAGAGCGGGAGCGCTCCCCGCGAAACAGGTGAGAGCGGGAGCGCTCCCCGCGAAACTGGCAATAGCGGGAGCGCTCCCCGCGAAACTGGCGGGAGCGATAGTGCTCCCTGCGGAGCAGGCGCAAGCAAGAGCGCTTCCTACAGAACATGCGAACGAAGGATCTGGCCGGAACGGGGGAGAGGGGGAGCGATCCCCGTGGAACAGACGAGAGCGGGAACGCTCCCTACGGGGCAGGAGCGAGTGGGAGTGGTTCCCGTGAAGCAGGAGCGAGCGAGAGCGCTTCCCGCGGTGCAGGAGCGAGCGAGAGCGCTTTCCGTGGAACATGAGCGAGCAGGAGCGCTTCCCGTGGAACAAGCAGGAGAGGTAGCACGAAGGTGCTTGGCAGCGGGATTAAAACCGACCGTAAATGTTTGTGCTATTTTGCGGGTCCGGACGAGGACGCGATGAGAAACAATCGGGCCGGCTCAACCCAAACCTTTTTAGGGGAACTCATCATTACTATATTTAAATCAATGCAAATAAATTTTTGTTATACACAAACACAATAATTATATACAGATCAGTTAAAAAAATTTTGATCTATGATATATATGCGTGATTTTTGTTGTTGTTCTTCAGAAACTTTGATCCATAATATAAATTTATGATTAGCAGCTGTCTCCTCTCCACGTCATCCTTCTTCACCCCTCAATAAGTTGCCATACTGCATGCCAACATTCTTCTGCCCGCCACAGCGCCCCTCTCAACTATCTTTGTCTCTCTCTCTCACACACACACTCACAAATCCTCCTCGGTTATACTCGCCAACTACTGCAATTCGAAAACATAGGAGAAAAAGACAAGCTGCACCCACAATGTCCCGGTGCCACCGGGTTTGACACTGCGGGCTTGATTTTCCGGTGGTCTTAGGCTCCGTTTGGGGGGACTTATTTTCACCGGTCAAGCGGTCACGACCGCATGAACCGGACCTTAATTAAGGTCCGGTTCATGCGGTCGTGACCGCTTGACCGGAGAAAATAAGTCCCCCCAAACGAAGCCTTAGTCCCGATGGCCTCAGCTGCGAGCGGAATCGTGAGGTCGGTGAACGGTAAAGGCGAGGTCGGGTAGGACATGGGAATAATATGAAAAAGGGCTAGTTTTAGGTATTTAAGTGGTTTGCGTATAGTAGATTTAAATGCCACAAAAACTACAAATTTGATTTGTATATAGCCAAACTCTACAAATTTAAGTGGTTGGCATGCGTGCAGACGGCGCCCACACGTGTGGAAGCGGGCACGCAGGCAGACGGTGCCGCGCGTGGGCGCCGACGCTCAGGCGGATGGTGTCGCGCGTGTGAGCGCTCCCCGTTGAGCTTTCGTCTAGGTGCACGTGCATGTTTCCGCGTGCACTTTGCTTGGTGGCTTCGAGACCCTTCGAGCGAGCGCGGCTCGTTCAGCCGATTCAGCCCGCTTTGAACTATTTGGGAAGCCTCTACCGTCACGACTCCGAATTCTTTAGGGGAACCACATCAATCACATTCTCCATGAAACCACACATACACACAAGGGATTACACTGGGTAAACAAGTGAACACTTAATCGAATTGTAGTTCTTCAAAGACCACACATGCGCACACACAGGATTAAAACGAGATGATCGAAGACAAATCTTCTCTCTCTCTCTCTCTCGAAGAGAAATATATAGTTTTGTAATGGTTCTAAAATATGACCATCAAGTGAACATGAGCTCTTCGATTTGTATTTCTCTGATTTGATAGATTGTGTAGTTTTGTAATATATAGACGAACATGAAATTGAAATACTATATGCGTTGTTTATAAATATACATGGTGTGTGTTTGGTAATAGTAATCGGTGTGACAACCTGCAGACCGCTATAATAAAACAGTAAACATTAGGGCCGGGCCGTGTTTTTTTCTAGTGCATGCAACACATTACACATTAGAACAATGAGTATAACACAAATGTATAAAATAAAAACTTTCATTTCATTAAAAGCATATTTACATAATCTCATCACAATGTAAAGTCTATAAACTAAGACAGACTATCTATTCAATCTTAATGCACACACGACAATGTGGGCCTTAACAATTCTCTACATGCTTCTCCACCGCTTCACTTATCCCTACAAATATCTTCAACGATACCTTATGATAACTCCCACGAGAGATTTAGGTATTTAATACTTAGACCTCCCCTGTAACTTTGCAAAATTACAAATTGCAGCAATCTATCTTTTGAAATTATAAAAATCTCTCATGTGAGTTTACATTTCTTAATATACATGCACAAAAATGCTCCAATAGCCAGGAGCTCTAGAGTGATATTATTGTACATAGATGTTATGAAATATAAACTCAGATGAGATTTTTATAATATCAATTACTAGAGAGATGCAATTTGTAATTATGCAAACTTATATAAAAGTTTTGGGTAATACTATCTCTCTGTGTGTGTGTGCGTGTGCGCGCTATATTAAAATGGAAAAATTTTATTTGGTGAAAATGCATAATATCGATAATACCCCTATATTTTTAATCTAATGTTGTTGACGCCAGGAAAATCCTGACCTCAAAATTCGGACCGATGCAGCCGGAGGCTACTCGCCCAGCAGTCCGACGAGATGACCTGGCTGGCGACTACTGAAGAGCTAGAAGGGCAACACACAGGACCCCAGGTGCTTGGCAGGGAGGTCCCACCACGTACCCAGAAGCTCAAGAGAGTCTTCCCCTCCGAAACCAAAGTGGCCGAGCTTGGTACAGGGAAGGCACCGACTTGGCTAAAAGCAAGGGTGACGGGCTCGAGAGTTCGGGAATCGGGGTCCAAAAGCTCAAGTCCAGGTGTCAATCCAAGTACCTCTGGGGTCCTATTTATAGGAAAACCAAAGTGTAGGGGGGTTTTATAGCCCAGCCCCCAACCTGGCGACTATGGGTTACTCGGCGAGTATCACGCCATAGTCGCCCATCTGGCGAGTATTGGGTGTTGCTCGCACACGCTGGGCCAATAATCGCCAGGTCTTCTGTTCCATACTCGCCAACCTGGCGAGTATTGCCTGCATACTCGCCGAGGTCTTCTCTACTTCTGCATTGAACTGTCGGGCTCTGTGTTGACCTCTTTGACTTTGACTTCTGCCTACGTGGCCTCGGGGGGGGGGGGGGGGGGGGGGGGGGGGGCACCCTCGGAGAATGAGGGTTGTACACAATCCCCGCTCTTTGCGAGTAACGCAGTTGCTCGGAAAGAATCATCCAACCTTCATTCGACGAGCTCTCCTGCTGGCGACTATCGGCTTATGTTCGCCCTCTCGCTGGCCGACGTTCGAACTCTATAAATAGAGGGGCAGGGGTCTCTGATGGCACGTCTTTTCTGAACTCGCTCAAGATGGTGCGGACTATGCTGCCGAGGCTAAGGCGGCTATGGCTGGTCTTGTAGGCCTATTTGATGGCTCTTCGCTCCTTCCTCGCCCGGATCTCGCATCTGGCGACCTTCCCTCTTCCAAGAAGAGGAAGAGGCTTGCCCAGAATAAAAAGAAGCAGGAGAAGAAGAAAGCCGTTGAAGGTGAGGTCGCCGCTCCTCCGTGCGACCAACACCAGCAGCTGCTGGACGACCTGGGGCTCTCTAATGAGGGCGACTCGCCGGCCGCTGATCCTCCTGCTCCAAATGTCGCCGAGGAAGCGAGCATGCCTGGGTCCTCGACCCAGAATCAACCGGAGAATCTCGCTCCTGCGCGAGGTGGGAGCTACCTACTCGCCACCTTCTTTGATTGACCTCGACTTGGACCGAGATGCTGAATATTTCTTTTATGCTTCGCAGATTTGTCCACCATTGGAGCTCAGGAGGAGCCTCTGGCCGTGCCTCCGCTGAGGTCGTCGCCTATGGTCTCGCCTCGGGGTGGAGGTTGCTCAGGGCGAGTTCTCCACAGCTCCTTGCTGGAGAAGAGGCCGATGAGCGGGCAACATGATCCATTGGCGAGCATCGTGCCTCCGCCTCCTCCGCCTCTTCAGTCCATGGGAACGACGAGTAGTTCGCAGCTGCCCGCAGGTGGGCTTCCGCCACCTCCTCCGTTCCCTCCTTCTGCTACTCCTCAGGGCAATCAGCGTCCTTCGACCTCTACTGCACCTTCGACTCATCAGGGCGAGTCCTCGCGCCGTGGCGGGACTGGGGGCTCCTCGGGCTTTTTTCCTGCAAGGGGAGGAGGACGACCAGTCGATAATCGCGGTCGGGGGAACGCGCCTCCCAGCCGGGATCCGGCATTTGGTGTCTCTTCGCGGCGAGGCGACCATCATCGCAGCCCATCTCCTCGTCGGGCAAGGGTCTCTCCTCGCCGTCATTCTCGCAGTCCTCGGCCAGGTTTTTAGTCGCCGTCTTCAATAGTCGTCATTGTCTTTACTTCGCTGTTTTCGTCATCTAAGCTCTAACACTTAAACCTTTTTTGCAGCTCGCGCTCATACTCCCATAGGAGTTTTGATCGACGCGGTCGGGCTTCCTTCTCGCGAGTACCAGGAGAGGGCTACTCGCGCGATCCTGGAGCTGGAGTCCAAGCTGGAGCGCTTGGCGATCTGCGAGCCTCATCCCCGCCTGTCCGAGGTTGAATCGCGAGTTGAGCGCCTGGCGAGCACTGACGCTCATCGTCGTTTGACCGAGCTGGAGGTGCGAGTATCACGGCTGGAGGAGTTCGATACTCGCCTGGCTGGTGCAGAATCTCGCCTTCATACTGTCAGCGATCTGGAGCGTAGAGTTGCGAGGATCGAGCATCGCCAGCAGCTGCATCATGACGAGTTGGTGGGGATGCGCGCGAGCATGGGCTCGGTCGGTCGGCTGGCGAGGATTGAAGACCAGCTGCGGCAGGGTGAGGACATGATGTCTCTGGCCTTTGAGCACTTCAAGCGTGCTCGCAGCATGGGCTTCGTTGGGCGACATCCTCAGCCTCCGGATTTTCAGGCGAATCTTCAGGCGCCTCCCTAGATGTTGTCCTCTTTTTTTTTTTACTCCTCTTCTTTCTGTGCTAAGTCGCCATTGGCGAGCATTCCTGTAATTCTGAACTATTCCTTTATTGGTGTAATATTTTTCGGCGAGTATTAGAAAACTCGTCTTTTATTACTTGCTCCGCTTTCTTCTTCTGTGATGGGTTTTTGTCAAAATTTTCTATTTTCTTTAACTTTGGCGAGTATTGTCCGCCCGTCGCCTATGCATGGCGAGCTTCGTTCATGCTTCTTTCTTGCAGGTCTTCTCGCCTTGGAGGTCGACTTCCTGCTGACGCGCGTTGTTGAGCTGGCGACTTCAACTTAATACTCGCCACCCCCTTATTCCTGATCGCGCCGTCGTGCTCGATAAGCCAAGTTATCCGACCACTATAAATAGGGGGGGTGGGTGAGTCTTAATTACGTTTTGGCGATTTTCTAACTCTCGCGCGAGTATCTTCTGTCTTCTCTTCTCTTCTTGTCTTCTTTGATACTCGCCTCTCTTTCTTCCTTTCCTCCAAGATGACCGACGAGGCGACCATCCGGCGTGCCAATCACGCCAGGAACTTTGCGGCGACCACCTTCAAGAAGTCTATCACGACTGAGAAGGATTTGGAGGTCATCAAGGCGAAGTACCTCCCGTCAGGGTTTGTCGCTAGGCTTCCTCGCCAGGGCGAGCGACTAAACACCTTCTTGACCAACGAGCGGGTATTCCCTACTCGCCATTTCGAGGTGGGCTTGCGACTACCACTGTGGACGGAGTTCTCCCAAATACTCCGTTACTTTGGGATAGTCCCTGCCCAGATCAACCCCAATGGGGTGGCGATGATTGTGGGATACCTGTGCTACCTGCGCGACCAGGGAATAGCCTTCGACCTGTCGGTCTTTAGGCGAGTATTCCACTTTATGGCGACTGGCGAGGGCATCGTCTTCCTCTGTAGCCACGTCTGCACGCTGGTCGGCACCGCTAACAAGAATCATCGCTGGGGAGAGCGACTAGTCGTCATCGCTGGCGACTTTCAAGCGATCCCCGACAAGTCCTTCCAGCCACCGGAGAGCGTCTTCGGGGCTTCTTTCCTAAGCGAGGGTGGCGAGAAACTGCTCGAGTCCTTCAGGAATCGCCGCCTTGATGTGGTGTTCTGGAGGAGGCGAGTGGATGAACTCGCTGAGGTTTTCGTAGGCGAAGGTAATCTACTGCGCGAGTATTCGCAATACTCGCTCTTCGTCTTCAACTTTGGCGACTAACCGGAATTATCACTCCTCTTGTTGCAGCAGTCCAGGTTATGCCGCGTGAGCTTCTTCCCGTGGTGGTGAAGGCGACGGCTTCCACACAGGGAGGTGCGGGGACCTCTGCTCGCGGGGATGGGGTCTACTCGCCCATAGACTTGTCGCCAGGAGGCGATGAGCCCTTGATCGGCGGCGAAGGCTCCAGGCCGCTTAAGAAGCGGAAGGAGAGGGGCGAGCCCTCCGAGCCCTCGAGGAAGAAGAAGGAGGTCGCTCACCGAGACCTTGGCAAGAAGGCGGACCCTTCTGAGGCCGGCGAGCCCTATACCCACCCTAATTTCAACTTGGGTGTTCGTGGTGAGGACGCCTATGGTCGCCGCCTAGTCGCCTGGTCGGAGGGCGACCATGTGGTGTCTCTGAGCTCTAACCTTCCGCCCTGGTCAGAGGACTGGGAGGATCAGGGCGAGGCCTTTGATGTGCTTCATGCCATCTATGGTCGTGAGGACGCTGAGAGGCTGCGAGAGGAGCCTTCCGAGTACCTGGCGCACCAGACCTCGCGATCTCTGCTGCGGTCCGCCGAGCTAGCGCACATGACGGCGAGGAGGTTGCTGGAGTATGAGGAGGTGATCCGGGTCAGCACGAAGAAGATGATCGCCATGGGGCTCAAGGCGAAGGAGCATGAGGTACTCGCTTCTCTATGATACTCGCCTCCGGGATAGTCGCCACTTTGCCGAATAACTTGCTGACTTTGTGTGTCTTCTTGTTTTTGTAGGTCGCTGAGGTTGAGATGGCGACAAAGGTGTCCCAGCTGGAGAAGGAGCTGGACGACACTCGGCTGGCCTTGGAGGCCGCCCAAGTTCGCATCGCTGAGCTGGAAACTTGGCCTGCCGAGCAACAGCCAGCGGTGGCGGGCCCCTCTAGGGTCGGCAAGCAGATCCGGATGCATGGCGACAATATGCCACGCATTCGCCGAGAGATTGCGCGAGCTACTGGGACCGTCATCCTGAGCCAGCTGAAGGCGGACGATCTTCCAAAGCCGGCGGCGATGGAGCTGACCGTGGAGGACATTATCCCGACGCTGCTCGCCGAGGAGTCCACCTCCCCCTTGCGAGCATCCTCGCCGCCGTCCAGTGGTGCGGCGGATGACGATTCCGAGGACGAGGATGACGATGATGATGGCGATGATGTTGATGACGATGGTGGCGACGATGGTGGCGACGATGGTGGCGACGATGGTGGCGACGAGCCAGATGCAGATATTGATGGCGAGGGTGTCGCCTAGTCGCCTGGGCACCCTTTTTTGCTCGCCCGGCGACCTTTTGTAAACACCTTGAAGATTCTTTTGTAATATACATCAAATATTTATATATGAAAAAGTCAAAGCTTTTGCTCGCCTGTTTCCTTGGTGCTTGCTTTATTTTTTGAATGCCGCTTAGGCTCCTAGGCTCGGGGCGAGGTTGAGTGTTCGCTAGGCTCTTAGGATCGAGGCGGGAGTAGGTGCTTCTTCATACCCGCCACTGTATACTCGCACAACCATACTCGCACCTGTATACTCGTTTCTGTATGCTCGCACAGCCATACTCGCCTTCTTCAATGTTTCCCTTGGTGGAGTCGAGTCGTGGGGGGGGGGGGGGGGGGGGGGGTACTTGGAGGATCCCGAGGGACACATGCTCAACTCAAGGTCTTGCCTTGCACCTGGTGAAGAGTTCATTAGAATTATTTTAATAAAAATGGACTTTTTTAAGGGAAAGAGATAGGGAATGGCAGTCGGGGAGGTCGGGAGGGACACCTCTTCCCGAGGCCTACATCCTACTTGGATACCGGATGTCGACGAAGAATGACGTCAAGTAGGGAACGACAGTCGGGGGGGGGGGGGGGGGGCCCAAGGGGACACACCCTCCCGAGGTCTCCATCCTACTTGGATGCCGGAATGTCTCCATTCTTCGGTCGGTCGAATCGGTCTTGCCCTTTCCCAAAGTTGTAATGCCGGCTTCTCGGCTTTTCCCTGGTAATCTCTTCAGTCGGATGAGAAGTGCGGTCGGTGGGAACCGCGGCCAACGTGCAAGGGGGGAGCTGATCTCGGTCGTCATTGCAGAGGCTTGGACTTAAGGGAACGCACACCCGAGGCACCATCCCATCATCCGTTCTGAGTTTTTACGAGGGTGTAGTCGGATGCTCGTGTTCCAACTTGCGGTGTAGAATGTTGATGCAGGATGACATCAAGCAGGGAATGGTAGTCGGGGAGGTCCAAGGGGACATACCATCCCGAGGCCTCCACCCTACTTGGATGCCTGATGTGGATCAAACCTGCTTCCTGTTGCTTAACAAATTAGCAGGGAGTTAAGCACACCAACTCACATGATCGGACACAATATTTTTTTAGAAAAAACGGTTAGCTTCGCTGCGATCTTTCAGCTCTTGAGGGTGCACGACACCTTTATTCAAGGGTCCCCTGAGCTAGTTAAATCGACCATCTCTTCGCCGAATCGGGAGGTCGACGTCCAGACTTTTCTCCTGGTAATCTCTTCAGTCGGACGAGAAATGCGGTCGGTGGGAACCGCGGCCAACGTGCAAGGGGGGAGCTGATCTCGATCGTCATTGCAGAGGCTTGGACTTAAGGGAACGCACACCCGAGGCACTGTCCCATCATCCGTTCTGAGTTTTTACGAGGGTTAAATCGGAGGCTCATTTCCCAACCCAGCGTGGAGATCGACTTCACTGGCCTTCTTCTTTTGCTTTGAAAACTCATTTTCAATTTGAGGTTAATGTAAACAACTCTTTTCTACCCCATGTTTCAGGGGGGGTGATGAATTTATTTATGAACAATAAATTTACAGGGGTGAGATGTACATACTCCCGCTTAGGAGTAAAACCTTTTTAGGTTGTCGCCGCTCCAAGTGTTTTCCAACAGCTCCCCTTTGTTCTTAGATTAAGCTTCCCGACGGCGGCTGATCTTCCTGCCGCGTCCGCCTTCTTTTGCTTACCTGAGAAATCGAAAAGAGGACCGTGTTGAAACCTGCAACAGGTCTCTTGAGTTCGGACCCATTGGGGGTGTAGCCGATGCTTACTTCTCCCTCACTAGACTCTCTTGACGGTGGATGTGAGAATGTGAATAGACCCAAGGCTGAAGCGAGGAGGTCCCGCCACACACCCGGAAGATCTTAGAGAGCTTCCCCACCCAAACCAGAGCTCAACCGGGCACCTTGGAGGGCACTAGCAGCCGACCAAAAACTAGCCTGGAGGAGAGGATTCTCTAAAATTGGATCTCCTCCAAGGTGCCCTTAAGGGTCTATTTATAGATTTTTCTAGGCTGGTCTGCAAATAACATGAATCCGCCTTTTAATTTACTAACAGCACCCCAAATTGGTCTGCTAACAGCCTAACTCCGCTGTTCCGAAGGGCTATATGCAGCCCACCAGGGGTATCAGGGTCATTTCCCCCTTAAATCATCCTGGGCGAGTGGTCCGTGAGGGCACCACTCGCTGGGCATCCGCCTAGCTGGGCGAGTGCCCACGCCTCCGGGCGAGTGGTCCGTGAGAGCACCACTCGCTAGCTCCTTCTCTTATGCACCTTACCCCCACCAAACCGGGGGTACTTCCACCTCCTAGCCGGGGCGAATGATCGAGCTGACCCAGGTCTCGCCACTTGTCTTGAGGGGCCCACTCGGCGAATACGGGTTGTACACAATCCCCGCTCTTTGCGAGTGGTTACTACGCTCGGAAAGAACAGTCCAACCCTGTATTCGGTGAGTGCGTGCTGACTGGATTCACAAGATTCTGTGGGTCCCACCGTTGTCCTATATATATCTCTTCATGTCAGAACTTCCTGGAGCGTTGACAACCCTCGATTCGGAGCTTCTTCCCTCCCTTAGCCCTTCACTGAGATCAATGTCTTCTCACAAGCCTTCCGCGAGACCCCTCTCGCTGGAGATGATCGAGCGTCTGGCCGCGACCCAAGCTGTAACTGCCCCCAAGGCAGCCAGATTTGCTCCCTGGCTTATGTCTAAGCGGGACCCGAGTGCACCCTACGTCTCGCGTCGAGCCAAGGCGATTCGACTGAATCGTCAGAGAGGTGAGACTGCCTCGGAATCCCCTGCGGGCACTCCTCCGGCGAGGACTCCGCCGGCGGATACTCTTCCGGCAAGTAATCCTCCGGACCTCGGGACGCAGGTATGAGGATTCCTCTCGTCCCTCTGTTTAGTTCCTCTCCTTACCCTGCCTTCGCTCTGACCATTCGCAGGGGATCTCGATGCACGAGACCGGCCACGGGGCCGTCTCGAGCAGTGTCGTGGTGCCACCTCCCCCGGGCGAGAGGCCTTCAGATCGGGACCTTGCTCCTCCACCTCCTCCGGGCGAGACCTCATTTCAGTCCGGTAAGTTGTAACCCCTTTTGGATTCATCCTTCCTGCTGCTCGCTGCTGACCACTATTTTTTGTAGCCCTCGACCCCAACCTTTCGCTGCGGGACTCTATTCCTCCGAGTTCCCCTGTTCGACCGAACCCCTCCGCGCTTGCGGATGAGCCGAGGGTGTCCCCCCAGAAGGGATCCAGTCAGCAGGGCCGCGCGAATGATCCTGCGGATGCTCCAGATCCTACCTCACAGCCTTACCGTCCAGGAAAGGGAAAGGTCTTACCTCCCGCCTGGTTGTTTGGAACGCACCCCCATTCGTCTCGTCCTTCAGGTCACCAGGACCCCACCCCAGGTCAGTTCACTCACCCGCCCCTATCGTACTCGCATATTTTATCACTACTGACCTAGTTGTGATTCCGCAGGCTATCGGGAAGCCTCCCCCTTTGACTCCTACTACGAGGGGGGAGAGGGGATGCTCTCGCCTCTCCCTTCCCCTGGGGATCTCGCTGACTTTCTGGGCGACTCATCGGATCACGCGACCCTGAAGGATCGGATCTCGGAGGTCTTGGGGAAGCTCATCCACATCCAGCGAAACGTAGCCGGCCAGGTGGACGACGTGCGGCTGAGAGTCGCGCGTGAGTTAAAGGACCTCCATCGGGACTACTCGCGCATTCTCACAACGGTGGAGCGCCTGGGGGGCAAAGGAGGGGAGTTGTCTCCCGAAATACACGCCGCGCGAGCCCGGGACCAACTCCAATTGGCTTCCCATGAGATCACCAATATACTCGCATATTACCGCCCGCGAATGCCCATGGAAGCTGGGTCGCGAAAGCGAGGTCGGTGGGTCTGGGAGGAGTATTGAGCCAGTCTTCATTCGCCCTTCTTGTAATTTTTCTGCTTTCTGTAGCGCGGATGCTGGACTTTTATTTCCGTTTGTAATAATCTTATGTCCTGTGTTTTGCGAATGCTCTATTCTTTGTCTTTTATTTCCTATATCTTGCTTGGGTATTGCCGAATGTTTTATTATTGCCGAATGCTTTCTTAACCTCTTTCGCGTAGTCGATGAGCGAATAGCCACAGGGCATTTGTCATTACTGAGCGAGAGGGGTCGGCCCGGGTTCCGAGGCGTCGGGAAGGCGCGACTGCTATCTGCACACCCGTTACCTCGAAAGCCCAAACGCCGTTTAGCCCTCCTATAAATAGGCCTTTCAACCACCGTATTAAATACCTTACCATCCGCTCCTTCTCTTTCCTCGCGCTAGCACTCGCGCTTCTCTCTTCTCTGCTGCTTTCTTATCCTTCGTCATTCGCGTCATGGGTGGTGATGCGGAAGGCAGAGCCAGGTGCGCCAGCGCGTTCGTCAACCACACCTTCGATTCATGCGACCTCTCCGACGAGGCTTACCTGACTGCGGTCGCAGATTACATCCCTCCTGGGTTTGAGGCGCGAAAGCCCAGGCCGGACGAGCGCCTAAACTCCATCTCGTCCTGTGCTCTCGCGATCCCGCTAGAGCACTTCGAGGTGGGGTTTCGCCTGCCCATCTGGCCAGAACTCCGCCAGACCTTCAGATATTACGGAGTCGTGCCCGGCCAGCTCAACCCCAACTCCATCGCCATGCTGGTCGGGTACGCGAGCTATCTGCGAGAATAGGGGATCGAGTTCTCGCTCCCCGTCTTCCGCAAGCTCTACACCTTTCGCTGTACCAACGACATCTCGTTCTTCTCGGGTCTGAACCCGCTAAAGCATTACGGGCTCCCGAATAAGAATCATGACTGGGTTCGGCGCTTCCTTTTCGTCAGCGGGAACCTGGGGAATACACTTCTCGCCCCAGTGCAGGAGGAGGAGTCAACCTTCCGCCCCCCGACCCTAGGGGGCACGAGGTCAAACTCCACCAATACATCTTGGAGCACGGGATGGACCTCGTCTATCTCCGGCGAAACGTCAACTCGCTCCCGCTCATTCCGCAGGGCGAGGGTAAGTTTTCGGAACTTCGTTCGTTTCGATCTTGTGACTCTTATACCATTCGCTAAATCACTCGCAATATTATGCAGGCGTGCGTAGCTTTCCCCTGCATCCGCCGCGTCCCGCTGGGGCTTCTGTGTCTTTCGCACAGGCTGCAGCGGATGCCTGTCGGGAAGAACCCTCCTCCTCCAAGCCTAGCGGAAAGAAGCGGAAACCGGGGGCGCTGACCTCCTCTTCTTCCAAGAAATCAAAGAATCCCCCCTCTGCCAAGGGGAAGGGGGTCTTGGACGAGATCCTAGGGGCGAGTGCTCAGACTCAAACCCCGGGGGTGGGTGCGCCAGGCGAGACCACCCTTCGCGCGGGATCGTCGTTGCCGCCGCCTCCATTGCCCAGGGACCACCGGAACTTCCCCAGCGGCGAGAAGTACGTGGACCCCTCAGGGGCCCCCCTGGTAAAGTGGGACAGGAACGCCAACAGGGTCTCGCTCTCCACCCTTCATCCATCGTGGATAGAGAGCGACCTCGCGAGTGGTGAGGCCTATGCCATCGCGTATGCCCTCTACGGTCGGGAGGATGCTGAAGTCTACGATGCCGAGACGACTCAGGTCCTCGCCCATGAGACCGCCAGGGCCATGCTGCGGGCGCTCGAGCTCGCGCATATGTCTTCGCGCCGGAGCATCAAACTGGCGCGGAACTTGGCGGAGGTTGAGGAGTCCAGGACCGTCGTTTCTGCCGAGGCGCTGGAACTCAGGACGAAGCTGGCAGCTGCAGAAACCCTTCTCGCCAGCCGCCCCGTTGCGGAGGTATATATATTTTCTCCTTCCCCGCGAGTGTCCTGTTGCCGATTGATGTACTTTCTTCTTACCACCTTTATTATTATTCTTAGGATACCATGGTTGCCGAGATGCTTCGTGCTCGGGTGGCTGGCCTTGAAGACGAAGTCCGGCTGGCCAAGGCCGAGGCCCAGCGGTCGCGAGAAGCCGAGGTCTCGGCACTCGCCTTGGGGAGCGGGGGGCACTTCTACCCCCACCACGAGCTGGAGCAATTGATGCAGGAGAACGCCCAGAGCGCCGTGAAGCATGCGCTGCAGGTGTTGCGGCAGGCTGGGTACCTGAAGGAAGAGGCCGAATGCCTCTCTGCTCGGCAGGTCGTCCCCGAGCTCTTCATCCCGATCCCCTTCCCGGAAGATGAGGATGGTGAGCCGCGAGAAGACGCCCTCCTACCGGATTCAGGCGAGAGTGATAGATCTTCTGGCGAGAATAGGGCTGATATCGAGTCGAGTTCGAGCGATTTTGGCTCGGCTCGAAATCGAAATTTTCGAGTCGAACTCGGCTCGAAATCGGCTCGAAATCGATTTCGATTTCGAGTCGACTCGACTCGACTCGAAATGGCTCGATTCCGAGCTGGCTCGAAATCGAATCGAGCTGGCTCGAAATCGAATTGAGGTAATTCAAAATCGAATCAATCTGCCTCGAAATTGAGCAATTTTTCTCTTTATTCGTAATTGGCTCGAAATTAAATTGGAAAACATCTAAATTTAGCAAATGAAACATTTAAAGTCTTCAATATTTTTATTTAGGTTTAAAATTTAGTATTTTTAAATTTAAAATAATAACATATTAATAAATACATAATATTTTTAATCAATTCGAGTTGATTCAAATCATATTTCGAGCGATTCAGGGCTGGCTCGAAATCGACTCGAAATCAGATTCGAGTCAAATTGAATCGACTCAAATTGAGTCGAATCAATTGTAACCGATTCCGATTCGGCTCAATATTCGAGCGATTTTCGAGCGACTTTCGAGTTTCGAATAATATGCTCAGCCTTAGGCGAGAAGCCTGCCGACCCCTGAGCTGGACCGTATTTTTTGCCGTCTTTTACTTAAAATCTTTTGAATGTAATCATGAAAGGGGCGAGTGCCCTTGAAATATATGTATATTGGCCACGATTTTTGTGCTCTTCATTTTTGTGCTATCTCCACTTTTTCTCATTTGTTGTTATGTCTCGCTAGGCTCGCTAGGACGTTAATTCTTTCTCATTCGCCGCTATATCTCGCTAGGCTCATTAGGACGTTTAAACTGTAGTGCAACTGTCCCGGCCACCTAGCGAATGCTCGAGGGTGACCTGGGCGTGTCTCTCCCCTTCGCTTTCCGCTGTCTCCCCCACTCGCACTTCCTTACCATTCGCCCAAACCGGGGTTTCGCTTAGGTAATCATGAAAGTGAAGTGAGGTCGTTTCTCCCGCGCGTGGTCAATGCGAGTGCTCTTGAGGTCACCCCCTGAGGATTTTGAACCTGCCACCGAGTGAGCCTTCGGACCTGCCAGCTAGATGAGAGCCTGGACAGCGGGTCTGCTCGGGGCCTTCTTTTCTTTCACATAGAACCTGCCTCCGAGTGAGCCTTCGGACCTGCCAGCTAGATGAGAGCCTGGACAGCGGGTCTGCTCGGGGCCATCTTTTCTTTCACATAGAACCTGCCTCCGAGTGAGCCTTCGGACCTGCCAGCTAGATGAGAGCCTGGACAGCGGGTCTGCTCGGGGCCTTCTTTTCTTTCACATAGAACCTGCCTCCGAGTGAGCCTTCGGACCTGCCAGCTAGATGAGAGCCTGGACAGCGGGTCTGCTCGGGGCCATTTTCTCAACACCTTGGAACCTGCCACCGAGTGAGCCTTCGGACCTGCCAGCTAGATGAGAGCCTGGACAGCGGGTCTGCTCGGGGCCTTCTTTTCTTTCACATAGAACCTGCCTCCGAGTGAGCCTTCGGACCTGCCAGCTAGATGAGAGCCTGGACAGCGGGTCTGCTCGGGGCCATCTTTTCTTTCACATAGAACCTGCCTCCGAGTGAGCCTTCGGACCTGTCAGCTAGATGAGAGTCTGGACAGCGGGTCTGCTCGGGGCCTTCTTTTCTTTCACATAGAACCTGCCTCCGAGTGAGCCTTCGGACCTGCCAGCTAGATGAGAGCCTGGACAGCGGGTCTGCTCGGGGCCATTTTCTCAACACCTTGGAACCTGCCACCGAGTGAGCCTTCGGACCCGCCAGCTAGATGAGAGCCTAGACAGCGGGTCTGCTCGGGGCCTTCTTTTCTTTCACATAGAACCTGCCTTCGAGTGAGCCTTCGGACCTGCCAGCTAGATGAGAGCCTGGACAGCGGGTCTGCTCGGGGCCATCTTTTCTTTCACATAGAACCTGCCTCCGAGTGAGCCTTCGGACCTGCCAGCTAGATGAGAGCCTGGACAGCGGGTCTGCTCGGGGCCTTCTTTTCTTTCACATAGAACCTGCCTCCGAGTGAGCCTTCGGACCTGCCAGCTAGATGAGAGCCTGGACAGCGGGTCTGCTCGGGGCCATTTTCTCAACACCTTGGAACCTGCCACCGAGTGAGCCTTCGGACCTGCCAGCTAGATGAGAGCCTGGACAGCGGGTCTGCTCGGGGCCATTTTGGGAGCTTTCGGAGTTTTTCCTACAAGCTGCAGTATCAATCTCAAACACACATGTTAAACAAAATATTCTTATTTCAAAAACATTTTCATTACATAATTTCAGGGATAGAAACATTTAAGATCGTCACCACTCCATGTGTGGCTGAGAGGTTGGCCCTCCACATTCTGAAGACGATACCCCCCAGACTTTAGTGCCTCTTCCACGACATAGGGGCCTTCCCAGTTGGGGTTAAGTTTTCCCACTGCGGCGGACCTTCCAGCCGCGTCGACCTTCTTGAGCACCAGATCTCCCTTCTCGAACTGCTTGACCCTGACGTGCTTGTCGAAATACCTGGCCATCCGCCGCTTGACCTCTTCTTAGCGAATGGCTGCCAGGTCCCGAGCTTCCTCGATGAGGTCGAGGGAGAGCTGCAACTCCATCTCATTTTCGGCTCTCCAACTTTCCTCTCTGCTTGCGGCGGCCTTTACCCGTGGTGTCATAACTTCGAACTCTATGGGGATGACGGCCTCGCAGCCGTGAGAGAGCTTGAAAGGGGTCTCTCCTGTGGCGGTGTTGGGGGTAGTTCTTAGGGCCCACAAGACCGATGGAAGCTGTTCTACCCAATTGCCCTTCAGATTTTCCACCTTTTTCTTGAGCAGGTTCACGATGACCTTGTTTGCCGCCTCCACTTGTCCGTTGCTCCTGGGATGATGAACGGATGCAAACCTGAGGTCTATCCTCAGCTGGCAACAGAAGTTGATGAATTCCTCGCTTGCGAACTGCAGACCATTATCCGTGACTATGGCTTGTGGAAGCCCATGTCGACAAATGATCTCCCCCCATACGAAGTTTCGGATTACCTGGGAGGTGACCTTAGCCAACGCCTTGACCTCTAACCATTTTGAGAAGTAGTCAATCATTACTAGGAGAAACCTCTTCTGCCCACTAGCCTGGGGGAAGGGTCCTACCAGATCCATTCCCCATATGGCGAATGGCCAGGGCGCCGTGATACTCCTTAGCCTCTGAGCCGGCACGAGCTGAAGCGGGGCGAACATTTGGCACTTCTGGCACCTCTTGGCGAAGGCTGCCGCGTCTTTACTCAGGGTTGGCCAGAAGTACCCCTGCCTCACTATTCTTGCCTCCAACATCCTGCTCCCCGAGTGGCTGCCGCACTCGCCGGAGTGGACTTCTTCCAAGATCTTTGGGACCTCCTCCTCTGAAACGCATCGGGCCAGGAGGCCCGAGAGGGTCTTCCGATACAAGTCCCCCTCGTGGAGCACGTAGTAGGCGGACTTATATCGGAAGCGCCTCTGGTCCGGGACCTCCTCTGGAAACTTTCCTGTTGCAAGGAAGGTGACGAAGGGATCCTTCCAGGAGGGCCGTTGCTCTACTTCCATGAGTTCTCCTTCTTCAATCGAAGGGCGGAATAGATCCATCAGGGTTCCCCCGGCCCGAGGACCGGATTTGGCCAACCGATCCGCCGGGGTGCTCTCCTCCCGCGGGACGTGCTGGATGGAGAAAGTTTTGAACGTTCCCACGAGACCTCTCACTTTGGCCAAGTACCTTATGAGCGCAGGCTCCCTCGTCTCGAACTCTCCCTTGATCTGAGAGGCTATTACCATTGAGTCGGTGAGGACCTCCACGTCATGGACACCGAGCTCCTGGGCCAACCGTAGACCGGCGATCACTACCTCATACTCCGCCTGGTTGTTGGTGATTGGGAAGTGTATCACTAGTGTCTGCTCGATCTTTACCCCTTGGGGACTCTCCAGCACCACCCCTCCTCCGAGTGAATTCTTGCCCGAAGCCCCGTCCACCAGCAGCTTCCACGGAACGTGACGCGGGGCCCCATCTTCCTTCATCTCGGCCGCATAATCTGCCATGAAATCAGCCACCACCTGTGCCTTCATGGATAGTCGAGGGACGAAGACAATGTTGAATTCACTTAGTTCTATTGACCATTTTGCGAGCCTTCCCGAGTGTTCCACTCCTTCGAAGATCTGGCGGAGAGGGTGGTCCGTCACCACTTGAATTGAATGGGCCTGGAAGTATGGCCTGAGCTTCCTTGCCGCGACGACTAGAGCAAAGGCCAACTTCTCCAAGATCGGGTATCTGAGCTCTGCTTCCCTCAGGACCCTGCTCACGTAGTAGACGGGCAGCTGCTTCTTGCCTTCCTCCCGAACCAGGACGGAGCTTACGGCCTCTGTCCCGACCCCGAGATATAGATATAGATCCTCCCCCTCCTTGGGACCTTGAAGCAGGGGAGCCTTGGTGAGTTGGCTCTTCAAGGCCTATAAGGCCTCCTCGCATTCTTTTGTCCATTCAAACTCCTGGTTACCTCGTAATGTTTTGAAGAAGGGGGAGCATTTCTCCCCGGCTCGGGAGAGAAACCTGCTCAGCCCTGCGAGTCTTCCGGTCAAGCGCTGAACTTCCTTGGCGTTCCGCGGCGACCCCAGCTCCATTATGGCCTTCACCTTGTCCGGATTAGGTTCTACCCCCCAAGGGGTGAGAAGGTGCCCCAGGAATTTCCCTTACTGGCCCCGAACACACACTTCAGGGGGTTCAAGCGCATCTTGTACTTGCGTAGGGTGGCGAAGGTCTCCTCGAGGTCCTGGATGTGAGAGTTCACGCACTTGCTCTTCACCATAAGGTCATCCACATAGACCTCCAGGTTCCTTCCCCTTTGCTCCCTAAACACCCGGTCCATCATCTTCTAGTAGGCTGCTCCTGCGTTTTTCAACCCGAAGGGCATCATCTTATAGCAGTAACATCCCTCCCTGGTGATGAACGAGACGTCTTTGACGTCTGGGGGGTGCATCCTGATCTGGTGATAACCTGAAAAAGCATCCAAAAAACTCATCACAGAAAAACCGACGGCTGAGTCAACCAGCGCGTCGATCCGAGGCAAGGGGTAGCAATCCTTAGGGCATGCCTTATTTAATAATGAAAAATCCACACACATGCGCCAGCGGCCATCGGCCTTTTTTACCATTACGACGTTGGAGACCCAGCCTGGGTACTGGATCTCCGATACAAAACCTGCTTCGAGGAGTTTTGCCACCTCCTCGCGGATGGGTCCTTCGAGCTTGCTGGTGAAGGTCCTCCTCTTCTGCCGGATGGGACGGGCTTCCGGATCGAGGTTGAGACGATGACAAGCCACGTCCGCCTCGATGCCTGGCATATCAGCTGCGCTCCATGCGAAGACATCCACGTTCCTCTGGATGCACTCCAGCATCTTCACCCTGTCCTCCGGGCCGAGACTCCCGCTGATCCGCACCTCTCTCACCCTCCCTTCCTGGGTGAGGACTTCCATCTCCACCACCTCTTCTGCCGCCTCGAGCTGGGCTGGCTCTTCCCAATGGCCCTTTGCTTTTCGCCCTTCTACCCGGGCCTCTTCCTCTGCGACTCCTTCCGCCTCCACCGGCTCGACCTCCTGCTCCTCCTGAGCGACCTCCAACAACTCGACCTCCTGCTCCTCACGAGCGACCTCCATATTCTCCTCTCGGGCATCGCCCTCTCCCCCTACTTCTCTCTTCTCCACTTCTTCTCCTGGCCCCTCCGGCCTCGCCATCCCTTCATCCATCTTCTCGGCATCCGCCATCCATGAAATGGTGTTGACGGCAGTCACATAGCACTGCCTCGCCACCTTAGCATCTCCTCGGACGCGGACCTGGACTCCTCCACTATGGAGCTTTAAGCACTGATGGTATGATGAGGGCACGCACCGGAAGGCGCTGATGAGGGGTCGTCCGAAAATGGCGTTATAGCTGCTCGGAGCGTCCACAATGATGAACCGGCAGTTTCTTGGGACTCCTCCTAGCGTCACCTGGAGACCAACACCTCCCTCGACCTCCTTCCGCTCTCCTGAGAAACCAAACAACGGTCCGTCGGAGGCCTGCACCCTCTTCTTTTCCACCTCCATTGCGTCGAAGGCCTTTTTGAAGATCACGTTCACTGAGCTCCCGTTATCTACCAGGATCCGGGAGACCGTGAAATTTTCAATTGCTGTCTGAATCACCAGGGCGTCGCAGAATGGATCCTCATAATCTGGCATGTCTTCCGAGGAGAAGGTGAGCTTCTCCGAGAGGGGTGGGGTCTGGGAAGTCGACGCGACGTCCCTTCGGAACATCGCCTGGAAGCTCCTCTTGCGAGAGGCCTCTATCCCAACCCCTCCATGAATAACCCTGATTCCCCCCTGGTTCCTGTATCCGCCCTGTCCTCGCATCGGTATTCTTCCGCCTCCGGGAGCATTTCCTCGATCCTGGCCTGCTGCCGCCGTGGCTGACCTCTCTCTCTCATCTCCAAGAACTCTGGGCAGGTGGCGGTCGCGTGACCTTCTTCCTGATGAAAGTCACAATAAGGCAACGCCACCCTGCCCCCTCTCCCTGCTCTTCCTCTTCCTCCTCTTGCTCCTCTGGCCCCTCTTCCCCGGCCTACTGCCATAGATTGCTCCCTTAGGGGGTGAGGGGGTCTGGGACCCTGCCTCCACCCCGGATTCATTCCTCCCGCTTCTCTTCCTTGGTATCCTTCTTCCTGACCTCTCGCCGGTCCTTCCTGGTGCCTCCAGCCCAACCTGTTGTTGGGCTCTTGATTCCTCCAATTCCGAGGCAGTCTTTCGAACCCCTGACCCCTGGGTTCATCTCGCCTTCTTCCTTCTTGCTGCCCCACCTCAGGCTCGCTCATCTTTGCCAACCTCCTGTAGAACTCCGGGTTGGCCGCCTCCCCTTCAATCTCTTCTGCTGCTCGCTCCATCAATTCTTCAAAGGATGAGGGAGGTCTTCTTTTCAGGTCCATCTTGAAGAACCCGTCTCGCAACCCTACAATGAACGCCATCTGGAGGGCGAATCACGGCACCTCCTGCACGAGGTGTATCTCCTCCTGGAACCTATCCACGTAATGTGCCATGGACTCTCCCTCCCTCTGCCTGATCTTGAAGAGAGCCTCCGCATCCTTCTTCCTCTTTTTTGACGTCGAGAAGCGCAGCCGAAAGCCTCGGCGCAGATCATCAAACGTGTAGATGGAACCCGCGGAAAGCTGGTGGAACCAGTCCCTTGCTTTCTCCTTCAGGGTGGTTGCGAAGAGTCGGCATTGAAAAGCATCCGTCATGGGAAGGATTGAGGTCATGTCCTCAAACCACTGCAGGTGCACGACTGGATCCTCCTTGCCGGTGTAGTAGGACATCTCCGGCCCACGAAACCCCTCTGGCACTGGGGCCGAGAGGATCATCTCGCAAAAGGGGCTCCCTTCCCCTGTTCGGCGAGTGGTCTTCTCGCGCGGGCCCAGCTCGCACACCTCAGCACTCGCCGGACTGCTGAACAGCTGCCGCACCGGGAGATCTCGCACACTTCCTTCTGCTGGCACCTCCTTCCCCGGCCGCTGCCCTGGTGCGTTCTCGCCGATCTGCAGGGGTGGAACCACGGGGACCGCCGGGGTCTCGCACTCGCTCCTTGCTGCGAGAACTGTCTGCAAGACCTCTCGCTTGAACTTCTCAAACATCTCCAGCCAATCCCCTGTCGCGGGTGGCTGCGAGTGGCCTGAGTCAGAACCATTCCCGCTATCTCCTGTCATCGAACCTAATTCAAGATTTTCCTTCACCGGCTACGGTCCACGCTCACCGCACCAAAAATGTTGAAACCTGCAACAGGTCTCTTGAGTTCGGACCCACTGGGGGTGTAGCCGATGCTTACTTCTCCCTCACTAGACTCTCTTGACGGTGGATGTGAAAATGTGAATAGACCCAAGGCTGAAGCGAGGAGGTCCCGCCACACACCCGGAAGATCTTAGAGAGCTTCCCCTCCCAAACCAGAGCTCAACCGGGCACCTTGGAGGGCACTAGCAGCCGACCAAAAACTAGCCTGGAGGAGAGGATTCTCTAAAATCGGATCTCCTCCAAGGTGCCCTTAATGGTCTATTTATAGATTTTTATAGGCTGGTCTGCAAATAACATGAATCCGCCTTTTAATTTTACTAACAGCACCCCAAATTGGTCTGCTAACAGCCTAACTCCGTTGTTCCGAAGGGCTATATGCAGCCCACCAGGGGTATCAGGGTCATTTCCCCCTTAAATCATCCTGGGCGAGTGGTCCGTGAGGGCACCACTCGCTGGGCATCCGCCTAGCTGGGCGAGTGCCCACGCCTCCGGGCGAGTGGTCCGTGAGAGCACCACTCGCCTAGCTCCTTCTCTTCTGCACCTTACCCCCACCAAACCGGGGGTACTTCCACCTCCTAGCTGGGGCGAATGATCGAGCTGACCCAGGTCTCGCCACTTGGCTTGAGGGGCCCACTCGGCGAATACGGGTTGTACAGACCGTCCGAGGCCGTCATCCTGCTCGCCTCGACTTCCAGGTTGTCAAACGTGTTCGTGAGAACGACATAAAAATGACACGGACCGAACCCCCGTTGCACTCCAGGATTCGGTTGACGGTGAAGTCTTCGACGATCGCATTAATCACACGGGCCTCATGTAAGGGATTCTCATCCCTTAACATGCCCTCCTCCGAGAAGGTGATTTCCTCTAGCGGGGGTGGTGTTTGAGAGGTCGGAGCGACATTCTGGCGGTAGGCCTGGTGGAAATTCGCTTTGCGGAAAGATCCTAGCTCCGCTTCTCCATAACTCACTCTTACCTCTTCGACCTTGATACTTCCTTGACATCCTTGGCTGACCCGATCCCTATTCCTCCTCCGGTTACCCTTTCGGTTACGTCTGTTCCCCTGACGGATAGGGTCGTCTCTCCCCGAGCAATAATTCATAGCGGGATCTCTGAATCCTTCTGGCACTGGCGCGACAAGGATCTCCTCGCAGAAGGGGCTCCTCCCTCCTACCCGGCGACGATCCTCCACCTGGCGAGTATCACCTCCATACTCGCCATATGGGCGAGTGTCCTGGTATCTCGCCTGCTCCTCCGTCTCGCGGAAGCGAATCCTTTGCGAGGTCTGCTGGTAGAACTGCGACCTCCTTGGTCGCTCGGTCTCATCCTCCACATGCTCCTTTCCTGCTCGCCGAGGGGGACTCCTTCCCTTGGTCAGAACCGGGCGATGCGACGAGGTCGTCGTGACCTCGGCGCGCTGCTGAAGCGCTGCTTGCAAGATCCCCTCCATGCGCTGCGCGAAGGCTTCGAAAACTGCCAACGTCACGAACTCGCCACTCGCGGACGAGTTGCCGACTACCTCCTCATGGTCGCCAACTACGACCATTTCGCCTTCTTACTGGGCTTTCTTCCAACGACTACGGTCCACGCTCACCGCACCAAAGTGTTGACGCCAGGAAAATCCTGACCTCAAAATTCGGACCGATGCAGCCGGAGGCTACTCGCCCAGCAGTCCGACGAGATGACCTGGCTGGCGACTACTGAAGAGCTAGAAGGGCAACACACAGGACCCCAGGTGCTTGGCAGGGAGGTCCCACCACGTACCCAGAAGCTCAAGTGAGTCTTCCCCTCCGAAACGAAAGTGGCCGAGCTTGGTACAGGGAAGACACCGACTTGGCTAAAAGCAAGGGTGACGGGCTTGAGAGTTCGGGAATCGGAGTGCAAAAGCTCAAGTCCAGGTGCCAATCCAAGTACCCCTGGGGTCCTATTTATAGGAAAACCAAAGGGTAGGGGGGTTTTATAGCCCAGCCCCCAACCTGGCGACTATGGGTTACTCGGCGAGTATCACACCATAGTCGCCCATCTGGCGAGTATTGGGTGCTGCTCGCACACGCTGGGCCAATAATCGCCAGGTCTTCTGTTCCATACTCGCCAACCTGGCGAGTATTGCCTGCATACTCGCCGAGGTCTTCTCTACTTCTGCCTTGAACTGCCGGGCTCTGTGTTGACCTCTTTGACTTTGACTTCTGCCTACGTGGCCTCGGGGGGGGGGGGGGGGGGGGTCCACCCTCGGAGAATGAGGGTTGTACAAATGTCATCAATTTATTTTATTTATTTCAAAATAATTTAAATTATAATGTTCATCTAAGTAATTATGAATAAAAAAAAATTAAAAAGTAATTTGTTGAAATCAAGTTGTAAAAAACAAGTTGTCAAAATCAAAATTTTCAAGTTGTCTTAATTCTTATATTATCTAGCTGAGAAAAGAGAGAAGAGGGAGAGAGAGAGACTACTAAAATGAAAATTTTTTTTGGATGGTGATGGTTCTAAAATATGACCATCAAGTGAACATGCATGAGCTCTTCGATTTGCATTTATTAATTTGGTTTAACAGACAGTCTGTAGTTTTGCAATATATAGACTAAGATGAAATTAAAATAATATATGCGTCAGTTTATAAATATACATTGTGCGTGCTGGTAATAGTAATCGGGGTCACTCAAGTGACAGCCAAACACCATTATCGTGTTCACTACAAGAAAACAGACATTTACTGACGTAAACTTTGTGACGAAATATATTTTGTCACTAAAAATACCTCTTTAGTGACGAAATATAGTTCGTCACTAAAGACAAGTCTCTCGTCACTAAAGACAAGTCTCTAGCGACGAAATAAATATTTGATCACTAAAGACATATCTTTAGTGACTAAATATAAGTTTTGTCACTATAGTTAATTTTTCAAAGCATGGAAGCCCATGCGACAGACGATTGTGGCTGTAGCCAATCTGGCGTCGTCGGTGCTAGGACGATCCTGTTTGCGACAAATTCAACGCACATGGATAGAAGGATTGCTGTTTCAGTCCAAGAGGCCTGGGTTGCGAGTAACAAAAATATAAGTAAATTTATTGAGGAAATAGAAAAAAAAAGTGTGTGATTGATACTCCCCAAAAATCGTCCAATGCATATAAAATACCATTCCTAATTAAAATTAACCAGGGATCTATAACTGAACTGGTTCATCGTTAAAAAAACCCGGCCTTTTAGACTCGAGTCACTCCTATAAAAGAGGGGGAAACCCTAAAAGCGAAGAACTACTTGATCTTATCCGAGCAGCAGGAAGCCGCATTTTAGCGCTTTCTCCAGTCGCCTCCGGCGAGCGAAGAGGAAGATGCGAATTGCTTGGCACGCCCTGCGATGAAGACTGCCCGCCGGCGGAGCACTATGATCTTCTCTTTCTTCCTCTGAAGAATAGAAGACGTGCGATGACGCTCACGCGGGCTCCCCCCCAACCCCTCCTATCTGATAGTTTTTTTTTCTATAATATTTTTGTTTGCGTTCCGGAATTCGAAAAATTGTTCCTTGTTTGATGCAGCCAAATAATCTCTTTGAAGTTCCAAGTTTGAATTTCGTATTTGTTTCCCTCTGTGATCTTCACGATCTCTGTTTTTTTGGGTAAATAACCTACATTTTAGGGGAAAAAACTAGCGTAGTTTAAATTGGGATACATAGAAGCTATGCTGCAGAGTAGTATATTTTTAAGATCTACATCTTAACATCGCTTTGATTATGCTAAGAATTTTAATATGGCTGCCTTCCTTTTTTTACATATAGTAGATCCGGGTCAAAACAGGCTTTGCTTCAGGATTTCTACAGTTAACTAATTTTTTTCTTTTTAAGCTTCCTACCGCTCCTACAAACTTACACTTAGGCTCTGTTTCGCACTTTTTTTTGCTCCGGTGAGTTTGGACAAAAACTGAGCCTTAAGGATCATTAATTAGAACTGACTTCATGAAATGTTAGTATACTGGTAGACAGTAGTCATCATCATTTTTGTAATGGATAGATGCATCCAGTCTGTATTCTCGCCCATATATAATATGTATTTTTCAATTATTTCACTGTTATAACACAGCTGATTGATGTAGAATCATATAGAGCACAGTGGAAATAAAGCTGATGAAATGTATTTTCTGTTTCTATGCTCGTTTCTGAAAAACATGTATACGCTACTCTGTAATTCCAAGCTTGAGAATAGTGGGATATATATAAATTATTGTTTTTACAGCAAGATTTTTTGTTTAAGAGAGGAGTTGCAATCATGAAGTTGGAGGGAATGAGAGATACGTGGATAGAAATTCAAGCATCCATGCTATGCTTATTGTATATTTTGTTACTATAGAGCATTCTTTGTTTACTATATCAAATTTTGTGCCCTACATGATTCTTATAAAAAGAAGCTACTTTGCAGCTTTGCTCATGTTGGTTTACTTTGTTGTTTAGGTATATTTTTTTATTGTTGTTGTAGTATTTTAAATGATTTTTTATCTGGCTATCTTGCTTGAATATGGGATCAAAATATCTTACAATTATATGTCATGACTTGGGAAATGTGTTGTATTGTGTATATGTAAAAAAAGATTTTTTGAAGTAGTCAGCACAATTTGTGTGAACACAATATATTAATGGTGGTGTCAAGGGCAAACCTAAAATGAATATGCACACCAAATGTAAAATTAAAACACTTAATATTTAAATGTTAAAGGCCGACCAATGGAAAAAAGATCTCGGAAGTTTAAAGCTCTGTTTGGGACAGCTTTGGTAGATGAAAAAGCTATATTTCAACCGCTGTAGCTGTTTTTAGTTGTTTGGGACAACTCTCTAGTTCAGCTTCTCAAAAATCATGTTTGATAGAGCCAACTTCTCAAAAATTATGTTTGATAGAGCCATGTATTTGGTTTATTTTGAGAAGATGCGAGAGACCTACTTTTGCGATCAAAATTCGTTCATTTTTTCCCATCGCCATCGACCCCGACTTATCGCCTATGCATCTTTGCGCTTCTCTATTTCGGGATTCATTTCTTCCTCCGATCTTCTACTTCCGCAATAGCCCTTTCGACGACGGCAACAACTTTGGCAACCTGTGATACTCCTCCGGCGATGCCCTGCGACGTCGACGATCTTTCTCCCCTCACTTCTATCAGGCTCTTCACCACCGCCTTCAAGCACCACCGACATCTTTGGCACCACCAGCTGTCTCTACACCGCCGCCTTCAAGCACACCGCCTCCTCCAACACCTCTGACAGTGACACCTCCCAAGGCTTCTCAGCCCCACCTTCTCTAGGGCCAATTCTTACCATTTTCAAGACTTCAATTCTGAAGTCCTACAATTTCTTACTGTTCCAAATGCAAAAGCGAATCTACATAAAAGATCAGAAGAGAGAATATGTCCATCCATTTTCAAGACTTCAATTTTGAAGTCCTGCGATTTTGCTGCTAAGGATGAGGGATGATATTATTTTGATGGCAGAAACGGTTGTGATGTTTTCAGTATGTTGAAGCATAAAACATATGATATTCAATGCGTCGCCCTCATGAAGCAGTTTACATGGCCGGAAAGAAGCATTATTTTGGTGTAGGCGGTGGAACTAGGCAATTTCTGAACTTGGTTGAAGCAGATGGTGAGTTTATTGTTAAACCAACATGTTAAATGCTTGATTTTGTAAATGTTATTTATAAACTGAATTCATGTTAAATCATGATTGTGGTGACATGCTCCATGGTATATTGTGTAAATCATGGTTATGTTTTCCTTTGATATCTTTGTAATTACAGAGCAGGGCTACAGTTTTTTGAAAATTTGCTAATTAGGTCTCTATTTAGTGTAAAGCCTTCTAATTTCAAAATGTTATTATTTGGACTCGTGTTCTGTAAAATATTTCTTATTTGTAGTACATTCATGAATTGCTTTTTGAATGTTTAGGGTATTTTTGATGTAAAAGATTTGGAGGCAATGCAATGTATTGTGTGTTTTCTTGAAATGTAGGTTATTATGTAATAACATCCATTATGAATCACCAATCATCAACTAAAACAGTTCTCAAAATACTCTTTACCAAGCACTCAAAAATGAAAAATCTCTGTTTTCTCGGCAATTATACGGAGACTCTTCAAACAATCAACAGCTCCCTTAAACAGACCCTAAATTTCTCGCACCTAGCATCTCTCGCAGCCTCCGCATTGGCGAGGTAGACAGCTTTGGTGGCGGAAGAAATGATTCCGACAGTCGTAGAGGATGGGGACAAAAGATGAGTGACTGAAAGAATCCATTTCCCCGCTGCTTTCCGGTCATAATTGCCGACTGGATTCGCCTCCCTTTCCTGAAAGCCATGTCGTTGCCGGAGTCCGGAGATCTTGTTGACGATGGCCGAACGAGGTGTTGGCGGGCTTGAGGCGGTGCTTGACAGGTTTGCGGGTAGTAATATCTCGGCAATCCAGCAGCTTTGGCGATGATTGGTGGAGGACGGCAGTCTTCTTCCTCAGAGGTAAGGGATGATATCAAAACTGCAAATCCTTCTCTGCTTTAGAACAGAGCATTGGTCGGCAAATTTGCTTGGAGTTGAAGCAAACTCACATCAAGCAAATGAAGCTGGTAAAGCTTGCGGAAGATGATTCAGGAGCTTGGAAGGCAGCAAATGAAGGAGGCAAAGCTGTGAAGAATCACTAAACTCATGGTCGTCAACAATGGACTACTTTCATTGCTTATAGAACATGAAAAAGAAGCATCCATACGGTTAAAACAAATGGTGGCAGCTCAATGGAAGCATCAACCTGGCACGAGGCCGTAAAAAACTCAGGTATGATATTATGATTTCTGCGAAGAATCACAAAACTCAAGGTCCATAAAGCGAGAGTGGTGTCACCCGCAAATTCTGTGTTGCCTCTGTTTTATTTCCATCCTCCGTAGACATGGCTACTTATGTGCTCGCCGTCCCTTGCCTGTCATTGGGCATCAGGTTCCTCGCTCGGATGGAGAAGAGTATCATAACTTCTTTGTCGGTGACGACAGAGTTTCCTCGCCGTCCCTTGCCCCATTTAGACTGCATTGTCAGTCCTCCGCAGCAGGCCCCGATTAAAGCTTGAAATGGGAGTTCGCCTGGCAGTGGAAAAATATTTTTGATTTTGGATAGGAGTCTGCATTTAGCAATGTGGCCTGCATTTAAAATTGTTGTGTGCATCTATTATTGATGTGCATACATCCATAATTGGTGTGCATCTATCATTGATGTGCATACATTCATAAATTTATATAAGTAATTGAACTCCCATCCGCAGGGAATAGCTTCAGTCCGACTGCAGGGAACGACAGTTTCATTCTTCTACTCTGAGCGATGACCTTTCTGATCCCTGAGCGGTTTCGTTTTCTCCTCCAAGCTCTCCGCCGTTCTGCCAACGGTTTTGTTGCGGTTCGCTCGAGTGCTCTGGTAGACCGGTCGAACGAGTGCTCTGGTAGACCGGTCGAATTGAACCACCTTAGCTTGAGAGCGAATCGAGCCAGCAAACAGTCAATAAGTGAGTTAGTAAGTGACACAAGAACTTTTAATGTGGAAAAATCAAAAATGGTGAAAAACCACGCGATCGAAACTGTGCTGGCCAACTTCCACTATCTTCTGGGGAGTTAGAATTAGAAATTAAGAACTCGAGAGCGATAGACCGCTGCTCTTTACAATGATAGAGAGAGAGAAAGAACTCTGAGGGTGAGAAACCACCTCTCGGAAAATTAAGTATTTCTTCTTCTGAGAATGGTGGTGAGAACAAAAGTGAGAATGCTGAGTCACTTTTCGCTATCTTCGAAGGCTCGAAAGTGATCTTCAAATATTCGAAGGAGATCTTCGAAGGCCGAAGAAGATCTTCAAGCGCCGAAGGAGAATTTCAAGGAAATCTTCAAAGGAGCTCTCTCGGGCGTAAAAGGCAAGGTGTCTTAAAATGAAGGCTCTTGACTCCTTTTATAGTTTTGGTCGGGGGTAGCTCGGTAATTTCGTCGTTGTAACCATTGTAACCACCTGGCGGGCGAATCATGTTTTCCGATTCTGAGCACACGGATCGCCATTTTTTATAAATGATCGTCTCGCCCTTCGGGCAGTTCAGGCAGCTTCGTTTATGGTGATGAAGGCGACGAACGGGTCCTGCAATCTGAGAAATTAGGAAACGTTAATTGTGCTCGTGTCGGGAACGAGAGAACATTCTGAGCGCGCGACGAACACGAGAGCGTTATGAGTGGGCTCTGAGCGCGGGAGCGATCTGAGCGCGTAACGAACACGGGAGTGTTCTGAGCGAACGAAGAGGCGTTCTAAGCGTGCAACGAACACGTGAACGTTCTGATCGCGCAACGAGTGCGGGAGCGCTCTAAGCGCGCAATGAACACGAGAGGATTCTGAGCGAACGGAGAGGCGTTCTGAGCGCGCAATGAACACGAGAGCGTCTTGTGGCGAACAGGGAAATGAGAAGTCACGCCCCCAAAGGGGAATTGGGCTCCGACCGCACCTGACGAGGGTGTGATTTCGGCCGGATCCTCTGCGGGACCCCCTGCGGAAGGAGGGGGAGGCTTAGCCGCACCCCGTTGCGGGGTGGGGGTGCGGCCAAGCCGCACCACCATGGGATCGCGGGGTGGGGGTGCGGCTCGGCCGCTCCCCCTATGGGGTTCGGTTAGGCCGCACCCCCCATCATAGGGATTGCGGTTAGGCCGCGCTCCGCTGAGTTGGGGGCGCGGTCTTAGTCGTCCCTGGCGCCGCAGGAGTGCGAACCGTTTGTGGCGGATTTTTTCCACTCTCGCGATCATGGGATGGACTCTTGACACCACTAACTCCACTTCCCTTTAGCGGAGCTTTCTCTAAACGCACCTCACGAGCTCTTATAAATCCATGGATGAACATGTTAAGATGGTAAATCTTATATGATGTAAACGAAAGGAAGCAGGAAATTCAGATCTAGTATTAATGACTTAAAACTAATACAGCTCTCAAGTCCTTTATATAGAAGAAGACAGAAAAGAGGAAGCAGGAAAGAAGGTTCTAGAAGACTAAAAGAAACAACATAACAACATTACAAGATATATTTTAACACCCCCCTCAAGTTGGTAAGTAGTGACTGTCACAAATACCCAACTTGCCAAGAAATGTTTGTAAAGCTATCTTCCCAATTGCTTTGGTAAAGAGGTCAGCAAGTTGCTGTTTGGATGGAAGATAACGGGGAGCAATCATGTTAGCCTGCAGCTTTTCACAAACAAAATGACAATCCAGCTCTATATGTTTCGTTCTCTCATGATAAATTGGGTTGGATGCAATGTGTAAGGCGGCTTGATTATCACAATGTAATGGTATTGGTGTTAAATTGGTGATCTGAAGATCAGCTAGAAGGTTGATGAGCCATGTCAATTTACAACATACTGCAGCCATGGAGCGGTATTCAGATTCAGCGGAGGATTTTGAAACCGTGTTTTGCTTCTTGGTTTTCCATGATATTAGTGCACCTCCAATTTTAATACAGAAACCTGTAATAGAACGCCGAGTCATGGGGCATGCGGCCCAATCTGCATCGCAATAGGCTTCCATATTTAGAGTACTTTGTGCAGGAAAGAACAGCCCTTGTCCAATAGATCCTTTGATGTATCTCAAAACTTTGTGCACTGCGTTCATATGTGGGATTCTGGGTTTAGCCATGAATTGACTAAGTATATGAACAGCATAAGTGAGATCTGGTCTGGACACAGTCAAGTATATAAGTTTGCCCACAAGTTTGCGGTATAGAACAGGATCATCAATGAGTTCTCCATCATGATCATTTAATTGGTGATTTTGTTCCATAGGAAGATCACTCAGACGGCATTCAGTTATCCCAGCATCATGGAGAATAGCCTGGGCATAGCTTTGTTGGTTTAAATGAATTCCAGACTTATTTCTTATGGCTTGTAAGCCCAGAAAAAAATTTAGTTCACCCAGATCTTTAGTCTTGAATCTAGTGTTGATAAAGGCTTTAAAATGTGTAATTGTGTCCTGGCTAGTGCCCGTGATTATGATATCGTCGACATAAACCAATAAAACCGTAAAATCAGTAGCAGTTTTTCTGGTAAATAAGGAATGATCACATTGAGATTGAACGAAACCTAGTTCTTCAATTGTTGAGGAGAATTTTGCAAACCATTGTCTAGATGCTTGTTTGAGGCCATATAGGGATTTAGTTAAGCGACAAACCGGTGTTGAGTAGTCACCTTGGATAATGAAACCTGGAGGTATTTGCATGTAGACTTCTTCCAATAAATCCCCATGTAGAAATGCATTATCTACATCGAGTTGAGTGATGGACCAACCTTTTGAAGCTGCCACAACAATCAAAGTCCTGACAGTGGTCATTTTAACAACTGGTGCAAAGGTGTCTTGATAATCAAGCCCTTCAACTTGTGTAAAACCCTTCGCAACTAAGCGTGCCTTGAATCTTTCTATGGATCCGTCAGATCTATGTTTAATTTTGTATATCCATTTGCAACTTATAGCTTTCTTCCCAGCTGGTAATTCAGTGATATACCAGGTGTTATTGTCTTCTAAGGCTGTGATCTCTTTTGCCATAGCTGCACGCCACCGGGAATCTTGATAAGCTTGTTTATATGTCTGAGGTTCAGCAGAGAGGACTGAAGTATCAGTGGGGTTGAAGTTGATGGAGGAATTCAGAGAGATCACATAATCATTCTGCCATGAAGGTGGTCTTGTTGTTCTTGTGGATCTTCTTATACCAATGTAAGTAGGATGTGATGCATTCTGTTGAAGTTCTGTTGATGGAAGTTGCTGGCAAGTAGTGTCAGTAGAAAGAGAATGTTCTAGAATATGTTGATTTGAGCCAGTTTCAAGTGCTGGATCATTGTAAGCAGAAGGGAGAGGTAAACATGTTGAAGTATGTTTACCGGTATTTAGAAAAGGAAAAGTGTGTTCATGAAATTTAACATGTCTGCTAATGAATATTTGATGGGTATTGAGATCATAAAGTTTGTAACCTTTTTGACCATGTGGATAACCAATAAAAATGCACTGCCGAGCTCTGGGATCAAATTTGTCATGATTAGGCATGTTGGTGGAAGCAAAACACAGACAGCCAAACACCTTTAAATCCTCATAATTTGGTGGTTTGTTGAACAGAACTTCATATGGTGACTTATGTTTAAGAACACTGGAGGGTATTTTATTGATCAAATGGGTGGCTGTAAGTACACAATCTCCCTAGAAATGAATTGGTAAACCAGCCTGGAATCGTAAAGCTCTGGCAACATCAAGAACATGCCTGTGTTTGCGTTCAGCAATGCCGTTCTGCTGTGGGGTGTAAGGGCAACTCCTTTGATGTACAATCCCCTTTGTAAGAAAAAATGATTTCAAGGTATGATTGAGAAACTCTGATCCATTATCAGTTCGGCATGTCTTGACACAGACATTAAATTGGGTGTAAATCATTTGTATAAAAGAGGATAATAAAGAGGGAACATCAGCTTTAGAACTCATTAAAAAAGTCCAGGTGTTCCTGGTGTAATCATCCACAATTGTTAAAAAATGTGTATAACCATGATGAGTAGGTGTCTTATAAGGACCCCATGTGTCACAATGAATCAAATCAAAAGGTTGTAAAGAGAAAGCATCACTTTTATTGAAAGGTAGTTTTGATTGTTTTGCCAAGGGACATATATGGCAATGATGATGTTTAACAGTATGTAAACCTGGAATTACATCAATTAAATGTCTAAGCTTAGGAGTCGAGATATGACCCAATCTATGGTGCCATAGAATTTCTTTATCTAGGCTAGTAGTAAGTGCTGTAGAAGAGGTAAATTCTGTTGCAGCTTGCTTTGATGGTTGATGAAGATAGTATAATCCGCCCTGTTGTCTGCCAAGTTCTTTAAAAACCTTCTTCGTATGGTCCTGAATAAGACAACAATTTGATTCAAAACAGATGGATTTGTTTGAATCTAAACTAAGTTTGCTGATAGATATCAAATTGTGCTTAAATGCAGGGACAAATAAGACATTTGTCAGAATGATATCATTGATAAGGAGAACTGATCCCGTATGAGTAATGTAAGCAGTAGAGCCATCTGGCAAGTATACTGGTGCTGGTTGATGTAGTTGTTGTGGTTCACGAAGCAGATGGAAGAGATGTGTGATGTGAGCAGTTGCACCGCTGTCTAGAATCCAATCATCAGTTCTTGGAGAGAAGGAAAGACTATAGCAAATACCTGTCAAACGCTGAGTGACATCTGTGCAGTGTTGTTTTGGTTGATTCACAAGTTCAAGCAGTTTGGAAATCTGTTCTGGAGTGAATTGATGCATAGAAGATGCGGATTCAGCAGAGGAATTAGATGATTGAGGCGGGATTCCCATTTTATTGTTAGAGGAGCCTGATGACAGATCTGATCTATTGAATTCCACAAGATTGCTTTCAGTTCTTGGAGATGGTCTGGTTTGTGGTTTCTTGAATTTGTTTTTATAGTTGCTGGGATATCCATGAATCTTGAAACATTTAGCCTTGGTATGTCCCGTCATCTGGCAATGTTCACACCACAATGTGCGCTTATTATCAACCACCTGATTCCAATTTTGGCGTGAATGAGAGGGATTTGGAGAATTTCCTGTATAAAAGACAGAAGACGTGTCCTCCATAGGAAGAGTCGGAGAAATTGACATTTGCCTCTCTTCTTGCTGAATCATGGAATAGGCATCGTCTATAGACGGCAAAGTTTTCATTAGGAGTAATTGACCACGTAGGGGTGTGAAACTATCATTCAATCCCATCAAAAACTGCATGAGTTTTTGTTCTTCCAACTGATTGATCCAAGCTGTGGCCACTTCGCAGGTTGTATCAGAGTGACATACAGGAATGGAAGTAATAGCCTCTAAGTCATCCCATAGTTGTTTAATCTTTGTGAAATATGCCTCGATGCTCAGATTTTCTTGAGTACAACAAGAAATTGCTTTCCGCAAGCTGTAAATTCTGGAACTGTTACTGTTAGAAAATCGCCTGTATAGATTGGACCACATGATCGCGGCGGTATTGCTGTGAATAATTGATTGTCCAATGTCTTTGGATACCGCATTGATTAGCCAAGAAATGATCATGTTATTAGCTTGTTCCCATTGAGGAAGATTCGGATCAGTTGTATCAGGTTTAGGAAGAGATCCATTAACAAAACCTAATTTGTTCTTGCATGAAAGGGCGATCTCCATGGAGCGTTTCCATGGAATGTAGTTAGTGGTGCCGAGGAGGATCTGATTTACAAGGATCATACCAGGAGAATCTGAATTATGCAAAGAAAGATTTGCTAAGTTCCGACGATCTTGAGTTGGTGGGGGTTGCGCTGCTGCTGTAGAATCATCCATGAAGAAAAGGAAAACGAAGCACAGGTCTTAGGATGTTGGTGCCTCTGATACCATGTTAAGATGGTAAATCTGATATGATGTAAACGAAAGGAAGCAGGAAATTCAGATCTAGTATTAATGACTTAAAACTAATACAGCTCTCAAGTCCTTTATATAGAAGAAGACAGAAAAGAGGAAGCAGGAAAGAAGGTTCTAGAAGACTAAAAGAAACAACATAACAACATTACAAGATATATTTTAACAGAACATCATCTCTACAGATACACATCAGGTTTCATCTTCTCCTCCAAGCTCCTCCTGCAAATTCGAGAAAGCCCGATCTCCTCCAAGCTCCTCCTGCAAGTTCGAGAAAGCCCGATCTCTTCCTCCAAACGTGTGTTATCAAGAGTGGTGACCTACTTACGAGAGTGTGTTATCGACACCGCTATAGTAGAGCCAATTAGGTGTTACCTGTTTCAATTTACTTACACAAGTATTATGGCTTCCTTGTTACTCTCTGTTGTCTTGTTAGATAATGCTAACTTATATATATATATATATAGCATTGTGCTGGCTCTTGCCGTAGGATATGTTATACACTCTCTTGAGCATGCTAAAGGCTTGCAGAAAGTGACGGAGCCACTTAACATTATGATCCTGTGACATGTATGCAATTGCTGTATATTTTTGTTTATCGATTTCATTATGTATTTTCTGATTCGTTGTGAGCCGTAGTTTTGGATCCATTTCTTTGAACGGTGGGCCTCTTGCCAAGCTAATTGCTCTTCACCATGACGATAATTTTGTTGGAAGCGTTACGTATGCCACGCAACTTCACTATCCCCCTACACTCAAATGCGAGCACCTCTCAGCCGAGCACTCCACGGCGAACACACGTTGCCGAGAGCACCTTTGTTGGAAGCGTTACGTATGCCACGCAACTTCACTATCCCCCTACACTCAAATGCGAGCACCTCTCAGCCGAGCACTCCACGGAGAACACACACGTCGCCGAGAGCACCTTCTCGCGCGAGCACTAACCCACTCGAGCTCCACCTCTTACTCCGGCGGGCACCTTCACTTCACGGCGAGATGCACCCCACCACTCTATGTGAGAACCTCCCTCTCCCGGCGAGAAACACAACCTAACTACCGGCGAGCACCCCTTCACTACTCCTACAGCGAGATGTCTCCGGCGAGCACGGGCTGGCGCACCAAAACCAAAACCAACAAACTTTCCCTCAAACTTGGCAGCACATGCCAAGTTTGCGTTTGAGTTTTGCGAACGTCTCCACCTTCAATGTCTTGGTGAAGATATCAGCGACCTGCTCTCCGGTGGGGGCAATACACAACCTCAACCGTCTTCTGCTCCACCTGCTCCCTAAGAAAGTGATACCGGGTCTCGATATGCTTACTCCTCCCATGTAGCACTGGGTTCTTCGCGAGTTGGATCCCAGCTCCAGCAACTGTCTTCTTCAAACACCACATCCCTTGAGACTATGGCCTTCTCCGTCACCGGGTTGTATAACTTGTAAGCCTTACTCTCCGGAGCGTAGCCCACAAAAATGCACTTCTCGCTCCTATCATCGAGCTTCTTCCTTCTCTGGTCCGGGACGTGGGCATGAGCTACACACCCAAAGACCCGCAAGTGCTTCACACTTGGCTTCCAGCCACTCCAAGCCTCGAACGGGGTCATGAACTTCACACTCTTCGTGGGGCATCTGTTCAGTAGATACACCGCACACTGCACTGCCTCCGCCTAGAACATCTTCGGCAACCCTTTGCCCTTCACCATACTCCTTGCCATGTTCATGATGGTGAGATTCTTCCTCTCCGCGACTCCGTTTTGCTGTGGTGAGGACGCCGCCGTTAATTAGTGTGAGATCCCATTCTCCTTGCAGAAAACATTAAACAGCCTCGAGGTGTACTCCCCACCTCGATCTGTCCTCAGCACCTTCAGTGGCTGACCGCTCTCCTTCTCCGCCATCGCCTTGAACTCCTTGAACTTGTCAAGCGCCTCAGATTTTTCCTTCAAAAAATACACCCAACACTTCTGACTGAAGTCATCCGTGAAGGTGATGTAGTACTTGCTTCCGCCAACTGAGGTGGTATCAAACGGACCCGCAACGTCCGAGTGAACCAGTTCAAGTTGTCTCCTCGCTCTCCGAGACTTCCCTCCTTCAAACGTCAGCCTCTTCTGCTTCCCTTTCGTGCATGCCTCGCAGTCTTTCTCCGGAGGTGAGATCATTGGCAGATCCTCCACCATCCTGGAGTGGGATAGCAGCTTCAAGCCTGTGAAGCCCAAATGACCCATCCGATGGTGCCACAGCCATGCTTCCTCTTCTTCCTCTGTCCTCGCGAGACATGTCGTCTCCTGGGTATCCATCTTCAATGTAAAAAGACGGTTCACCGTCATCTTCACCTTCACCACTTCTTTCCCTTGATGGTTCTTCATCGCCAAAGACCTATCCTTCAATTGGACACAGTAGCCTCTCTCCACCAACTGCCCAAGGCTCAAGATGTTAGTCTTCAAACCTGGCGCATAAAACACATCATTCAGGTGCACCTTCTCTCCATTCAGCTTCACAACCACTAAGCCTTTTCCTTCCAGCGAGATCTTCGAAGCATCACCAAAATTAACCTCACCCCCGCTGGGCTCCAGGTTGGTGAACATCTCCCTATCTCCGCACATGTGGTTTCTCGCACCTGTGTCCAGGTACCACACTTCATTTCTTCCTTCCTCTGCTCCTCGGTAGGTTAGGAACATCATCGGATCTCCAGCGCCAGCATTGTTCCCGTTGTTCCTAGCCTCGGCATAGTGGTTTGCCTCTTCTCTCTTCCTCGGAGCCCAACAGTCATAACTCATATGCCCGAACTTGTTACAGTTGTAACATTGGATTTGGGACATATCTCCTCGACCTCTTCTTCTTCCTCTTCCTTCTTGCCAACCTCCTTGAGGTCGCTCCGCCTCTCTCTGGAAATTTTGGTTTCTTCCTTGGTCTCTACCTCCTCTTCTACCTCTGCCTCTGCCTTGGTGACCTCGGCCACGCTGGCCGCCTCCTCTTCCTGAGCTTTCCCCAAAGTTCAACTGGGTCCGGAGTGCTTTTCCTAAGCCACTCGCTTCTTCATCATCTTGCAACATCCTATACTCATGAGCTTGCAAAGAGCCTACAAGCTCGTCAACGGCCATCTCGGTGAGGTCCTTCTACTCTTCGATCGCCACCACTATATGACAGAACTTCTTGGACATAGATCTCAACAACTTCTCCATGAAGCTCACATCATCGATCGTCTCCCCATTGCGCTTCATCTCATTTGTGAGCGTCCGCAGACGGGTCACATAGTCACCGACCTTCTCGGTGCTCTGCATCTTCGTTATTTCATATTCCGCACGGAGGGACTGCAACTTCACCTTCTTAGCCTTGTCTACCCCTTGCATGGAGCGTTGCAACACCTCCCATGCCTCCTTAGAAGTCTTCGCGTCTGAGATCTTCTCGAAGGTTGCCTCGTCAACCCCTTGATACAACAAGAACAAAGTCTTCTTGTCTGTCTTCCTTGTTTCTCTAAGTGTCGTCTTCTGAGCGTTAGTCAACGCCGCCTCTGCTGCAGCAGTACGCTCCTCATAGCCATTCTCAACTATATCTCATAGTTCTTTAGAGGCGAGTAGCACTCGCATCTGCATGCTCCAATTCCCATAATTTGTCTTTGTCAACTTGGGGACTTGCCCCGGCATGGCTTCACCCGTCTCCATCGCTTCTACTCCTCAAACCTTCCGAGTCACCGCAAAGGTTTGGAACCTCGCTCTGATACCACTTGTTGGAAGCGTTACGTATGCCACGCAACTTCACTATCCCCCTACACTCAAATGCGAGCACCTCTCAGCCGAGCACTCCACGGCGAACACACACGTCGCCGAGAGCACCTTTGTTGGAAGCGTTACGTATGCCACGCAACTTCACTATCCCCCTACACTCAAATGAGAGCACCTCTCAGCCGAGCACTCCACGGCGAACACACACGTCGCCGAGAGCACCTTCTTGCGCGAGCACTAACCCACTCGAGCTCCACCTCTTACTCCGGCGGGCATCTTCACTTCACGGCGAGATGCACCCCACCACTCTATGCTAGAACCTCCCTCTCCCGGCGAGAAACACAACCTAACTACCGGCGAGCACCCCTTCACTACTCCTACAACGAGATGTCTCCGGCGAGCACGGGCTGGCGCACCCTTCAACACATCGCCGAGCCGGGCTGGCGAGACATCTCCGGCGAGCTGCTCCTGCAGCGAGATGGGAGGCTCAGCAGGGAGGCGAGATGATATGACGAGATGGGTTGGCTCGTTATTCCTGCGAGAATAAACAAATCCCTCTCTCTCTAAACTCTCCCTCTCTCTCACTAATATTCTACCCGAAAATCTTCTCAAAACTTTCTATTCAACCATCCTAAAAAAAACTTTACAAACACAAGCCTATTTATAGGCAAGAGAAACACACACTCTTCTCTCTCCACAATAAATGCTCTTCCTCTCTCCTCCTTTTAAACTAAAAACAAAATTCATAAATATAAAAGCAATAAAGGTTGACCAAGTCAACAAAACCAAAACCAACAAATTTAGGGAGTGAGGTTTCTGTGGTTACAACATGACAATTTAGTCTTCTGCTTATATTTCTTCCACATATTCTATTTGTCGGGATGGATTGATGACTTGGTTGTTCACTTAGCACTGTAATTGGGTTGAGACGTTGGAGTGTATAGTTGGAGAGAGTTGATAGGGTTACAAGTTACAACTATCCTCCCGCTAGCCAATTCAATTACTCAATTTGGTCACGGTGTGCGATAAGATTTTCCATTCGTGCCTATTTCGGGAAGGGGGCCATATAAAGGGATCATAGTACAAATCGATCAAAAGAGCCAGTAGTACTTACAAAAATGCCTTCCATTTCACTAGTCGAATTTGCTTGGTTCGGGGCGAACCAATGCAACAGAAGCGGTGGTGGACCTGAAGGATAATAAAAAAAAATAAGCGCAACTTCAAGTATAAGTTTAGATAATGTGATCAGGTGTGCCTTACACTATTAACTTGCTAGCCTTTCCGTCAACACATTATTTTTTAGTATGAATGTTGTTTGACACCACGAGTGAGACTTTATCTTTGCTTCTTAGTGATTCACCTTGACAGTAAAATGGTAAGTAGTGATGACAATTTGATTCCCCACGGGATTGTGGATGCTCAAATCTTGTTAGAAGTTCCTTTTCCTTATCGAATTCTCCTACATGGCGTCTCCCACGCCTCGTCTCTGTGAATTATCTCTCAACTTCTTGTGTAATTGACTTTGAATTCTAACCAACACGTTCAGATCAATGTGCTTAACTGTTGGAGCAAGTGCTTACATTATTACCATCGTGCGGCGCTGCAGAACACTCCTATTATCTGTTAACGCATTTAACTATTATGTTCGTGTGTCCGAACCGACACGATAGGTCTTAACGGGTTGCGTGTCGACCTAGGGCTCCGCCCTAAGCTGGAGATACTATATAACCCTCATTCCAAACTTGATGAGGGCTATGGACTATCTTGAGCAACCCTAATCTAACATTCTCAAGATAATTTCGTTTAGGTTTTTGCTCTCCGTACGGTGTTCTTCCGAGATCCGCCGCTCTCGATTTTTCTACCGCTCGCGAGTTCATCTTCCCGTCGCTGCCCTCGCTGCTTCCGTCGCTCTCGTTCTTTGAGCCGCTGGGAGTAAAGCTTTTGATCGCAAGGTATTGCCGATCGGAAGAGGGGGAAGAAGGAAGATTTTCGCACTCTTCCGATCTGAAGAAGAGGGAGATCGTGCTTTTCTGTCGTCGTCAATCGCTGGAAGGGACTGCTCGCCTGAAGGAAGTCCAGATCCCGTCACCGTCGATGGTCTTGGAGATTCCTGCGCCGTCTTCCTCTTTCTAAGTCCAGATCGCTCCTGTGCTTGGATCTGTCGCTGGATCTGCCGCTGCTCATAGAAACTGTAGATCCGACCGCCGCTGGTGCAGATCCGCCGCTGCTGCTCCTCTTTTTCCTTTCTGATCTTGCTGCGGTTGAGAACTTCTTCTCCAGATCTGAAAAAAAAGGAGAAGGAATATCAGATCTAAATCTGATAGTGGATTGGAAACATGCCATTGCCATTCCCGTGATTGAATAAACCTGCTAGCCTTTTTTTTGGTTTGGTCAACAGTCAACCATCAAACCAATATTGTTTGGCTGCAAGCATTCCAAAGGCCTTATTAAATCTATTTCCAGATTCATCTTCATATATATCAGGAGCAACAAATCTAGGCAAGGATCTTTGGAGGAACCTTTGTGCTGCTTGGAGAGAATTTTTTTCTTCTTCTCGGAATTGGCTCTGAAGTTTTCTGGATTGGATCCGAAGTACCCGACGCGTCCTCGCACGGATCAGGTGACATCTGACTTATTCATTTTTCCTGTGTGAAAATGTCGAAGCGTAGTTCCTACGACATCGTGAAGCTGCAGTCTTTCGACGCTACGGATTTCCACGTTTGGAAATCCATGTCCAATTGGGCATGAAAGAGCGTGAAATTTTCTACACCGTCCTCGACGATTTTGCTACGATGCGCGAAGACGTGGACGAGCACCAGTGGAGCAAGGACGAGGATTTCTGCAGGGACTATCTCCTGAATTCTCTAAACCCTCGCCTCGCGATGACCTACAGTGCATACAAGACTGCGAAGGAAATCTGGGATCGCCTGAACGCGTAATTCCAGAAAGAAGAGGGACTGTCGAAGACTCTCCTGGGCGAGAAATTTTTTAATTTCAAGTTCAATGCAAACTCATCAGTCACCTCCCAACTGATCGATCTGGAGAATCTGCGCCTCAAGCTGGAAGATGAACAATCTGACATGTCTGATAATTTATTCGTCAGTCTGATCCTGAGCAAGCTGCCTCCTGAATGGAATACCTTCAAGACTGAAATGCACAGACTGAAGGAGCGAATCGCATTGGATGAACTCAAAAGGTTCATCCACATCTAAGACCAAAACGCTGCTGGAAAAAGCCTGGAGCAAGCTGGCCAACCCTCACAGGTTGCCAACTTCATTTCACGACCCAGTAAGCCTCCTCGGAAGCCCGCAGCTCCCAAAAGTGATGTCTCTGCACAGGTACAGGCCAAAAAGCCATCTCTCAAAAGGAAAAGAGGCAAGTGCCATAACTGCGGCAAGTGGGGCCACTGGGCAGCTGAATGCAAAGGACCGAAGAAGAAGAAGGAGGAAGCCCCACCGAACACTACAAACATGCTGGTTGACATCTCCGGTCCTACGTCATTCGTGGCCATGATTGGAAGCAGTCACCGCAGCACGTCTTCAGAGTGGTGGCTAGAGAGTGGCGCTACCTGTCATGTGACGAATGACAGAGCTCTTCTCACTGACGTTACTGAGGTCAGAGACAAGGTAGAAAACTGCAATGGAGGAGAGACTGAAGTCAAGTATGCTGGGACAGCACACCTGGTTCTCTCTTCAGGTAAAACTCTAATTTTATTACATGTTAGAGTAGTTCCTAGTTTAACTAAAAACTTAATTTCCATTAGTTTGTTAGATAAAGCAGGAATGTCCTTCACAACCTCTAGCGGTAGAATAACTTTAACAGTAAATTCCCATTATTATGGTTGTGCGTATTTGATCAACGGAATGTATAGACTTAGCCTTAATAATGATAGCATAAACCAAGTGAGTTCAAACTTAATAGATCCTAAATTGTTACATAACAGACCAGGACATGTGAACTACAGGAAAATGCGAGATCTAGCTAACAACCATAACATCCCCTTAGATCTTTCTATTCGATTTGATAAATGTGAGGTGTGTGCACAAACCAAGATCACTAGAAAACCGTTTAAGTCTGTTTCTAGGAGTACACAACTTCTAGATTTGATACATTCAGACCTCTGTGATTTTAAGAGTCACGCCACTAGAGGCGGAAAGAAGTATCTCATCACGTTTATCGATGATTATTCCAGATACTGTCATGTCTATTTATTGAAATCGAAAGATGAAGCTTTTGAGATCTTCAAGATCTTCAAATCCCGGGTTGAAAATCAATTAAACCTGAAGATTAAGCGTTTTAGAAGTGATCGAGGAGGAGAGTACACTGCAACAGGGTTTCAAGACTTTTGTGCCTCCGCGGGTATAATCCTAGAAACCACTGCTCCTTACTCACCCCAGTCTAACGGAAATGCTGAATTCTATGCTCCTTACTGCTGGCATGCCTAATTCTTTTTGGGGAGAAGCAGTCCGAACTGCTAATCACATTCTGAATAGATTGCCTCATGCTAAGCTCACTTCCACTCCGTATGAGCTGTGGCATGGCCATCCTTGTAGATTTGACACTCTAAAGACTTGGGGTTGTACCCCAGTCTAACGGAACTACTGAGTCACTTTACCAGTAGTCCGAGCAAAGAGCACTGAGATGCTCTCGATAGGCTGATGAGATACCTGTCAGGTACCAAGAATCACGCCATGTGCTACACTGGTTACCCACCTACTGTGGATGGATATTCTGATGCCTCATGGTGTTCAGAAGTCAGTAACAGCAAATCTACCAGTGGATATATATTCACACTAGGTGGAGCTGCTATCACTTGGAAATCCAAAAGACAGACCTGTATAGCATTGTCTTCTATGGAAGCCGAGTTGTTTGCCTTAGCTTCGGCTGGTGAAGAGGCAGACTGGATCAGAAATCTGATACTAGATATTCCCTTGTCTAGGTTACAAGTCAACTCACTGAGCTTGTATTGCGATAACCAAGCAGCAGCCCAAGTTGTTAAAAATGCCCTCTACAATACTAAGAGGAGACATGTACGACTGAGACACGCTCTGCTAAACTATCTGAAAGAACAAGGAATTATCTCTTTGGTCGACGTGCGATCAAAAGATAATCTAGCTGATCCATTGACGAAAGGAATGCCCAAAGACCGGTTAATCAAAACAGTGGGGGAAATGAGACTACAGGCGATTTAGATCACCTTAGCCTACATCGATGTTTTGATTTCTCCTGGTTTCCTTTGTCAAAGCAAGCATGTTGTGCTCCGTTGATGTTTTGGTTGCTGAGTACGAATCTGGTGAGTTATTTCATTCCAAATTTGATGTTAATAACTTTACCTGGATTCGTCTTCTCTTACCTTGGAGGAGAGTGTTATTCCAAACTTGATAACACAATCTGACTCGGTTTGACTCTTCTTTAGTTAAAGGGTTTTCATTCCAAACTTGATGATCTCCACTTAGCTTTAGAAGAACAGTAACCCGGACATTCTATATTGGAACACAGATATCGCTGCGGTGTCCAGAAGTCTATAAATCGTCTCGTTAGAAATTGATATTAGATTCTGAGGTTGAACCTATAATACTCTAAATATTCCTTCAAACTTAATTATTAAGTACTACGTTCCTTTTTGTTGAACTAGATACTTGTACATTTTCAAAAGCATGAATTCATTTCAAATGACATTCCATGTTGAAAATTACAGGAGTTGCTGTTAATGGAGGAGCACTGGCAGGATGGGATCCTGAGCAGGATGATTTACTGGACGTCTGAGGCCGACGACATTAGAGTGTTATTTGCTTTCTGTTGTTTTATCTCTGCTTAGAGCACTGTTTAGCTCTCTTTGATTCACTTGCTATTAGACTATTGCTCTTTCTGTTGATTCTAGTCATTATGTTTGATGGACTTGTGCTATGATCGTACTTTAGACTGTTTTGTAGTGCAGCTGAGATTTACTGTTTATCTTTATGCGTGCATACATTTTCTGTTAAGTCTAATCAGCTTTTGCAGGTGTTGGACACAGTTGTGTACTGTTCACGTTTTGGTTGAATTTACACAAACCACCCTAATCGTCGTCGGGTTTACCGCGGACATAGGAGGAGATTGTTAACGCATTTAACTATTATGTCCGCGTGTCCGAACCGACACGATAGGTCTTAACGGGTTGCGTGTCGACCTAGGGCTCCGCCCTAAGCTGGAGATACTATATAACCCTCATTCCAAACTTGATGAGGGCTATGGACTATCTTGAGCAACCCTAATCTAACATTATCTAGGTCTTTTAGAAGAAACATGACCATGAATTTATACATCCATGACCTTACAATCATTTGGTGTAAAATACCCATAATTGTCTATGATGAGTATGCTTTGCTCTCGCCCTTGAAAGTCCCTGCTGCATCCACATTTTCAGGGATGAAAATATTATTTGTTTTATTGGATTTGTAAAATCCCATTTTCAACGGGTCCAGCTGGCTCAATTGAACTTCGGTGTGCGGCCTAGTTGGACCCATGTGACTCGTTACCTGACAATGACCCTACAAAAATACTGAATATTTTAAATACACGTAAGCCAATAAACCGAGTTATTGACATCAGAAATGACCTCAATTTTGGGGCTGAATTTGGAATCGGGTTTGAGGCTCATTAATTGATCAAAACAATGTACCAACATTCAAGACTATAAATTTAATATTTCATATATATATAACCCTAAGATATTGCACCATTTCAGTAAGTAGAAATATTTTTATTACAATTATGAAAAATCTATTTTATTAGGTTAAACTATTGAAAAATTAATGCCAAGTCTTGCTTAAACCTTGGGCCACACCAAACCACTAAATCTTAGGGTCAATCAATGTTGACACTTAAGAGAACCCCGCTTTAATTTAACTTGCACCTCAAAACTGGATTCATTAGGCATATTTTATACTTAGAATAAATTGGAGAATCCGGGGTCCTCAGACAGGAAAAAAATTTGGGGACAATCATAGTTCATGATAATGCTTGAATTGCTTATTCAAACATAGAATATTTATGCCTGGTTTAATTATGCTTCTATTCGTCTGATGATCTCTTACAAGTGCTTGTTCGTTGAAATCATACATAAAACTACAGTATACGATGAGTAACCTAATTGGCGTTAAAGCCCATATGGGCCATGAGAACTACTATAATACGTCCTAGGGTTTATCTTAGGTCATTATGAGAATGTCACTGCACCTCACTAAACTGCCTTGAAAGACTTTCACGGTAATGTGGGTAAGAGGAAACTCTCGTGTGATTGGGTAAATCTTATCGTAAATAAGAGTTTGGAACATTGACATGTTCATTGAGCGAGGATATAGTATGGATGACTTAGGAGCCCGTGTGTTGAAACCGATTTCTCGGTCTCTGTGGAGTCCGGGGCCCTCAGCAAGCTGAGGGGCGACCAACCCTTACTTTCCCCAAGGGAGAGCTCAAGGTTGAAGGTTGAGGAACTATGGACTGGACCAAGGGCTTAGTGGGGAGGTCCCGCCAGATACCCGGAAGCCCCTTAGGAACTTCCCCTCCCAAGCCACTACTAAGCATGGGCACCACTGGAGGCTCTCCTCACCCCCTAGAGAGACTTGGGGAGGGAGAGAGAGAGGGAGAGAGCTAGCCTAGGATGATCCCCTTCCAAATGGTGCCCCTTGGTCCTATTTATAGGATTTTGGATTTGGGCTGCGAATAATCAAAAACTGCCTGCGAAGTTACCAAAATGCCCCCGGATTTGGCCTGCGAATAGCCAAATCCCGCTGTTCTGAGGTGCTAAATGCAGACCGACCCCTCCTCCCAGAACCGGGCGAGAGTGGGTACCTCGCGGGGCTCGACGAGCCCGCTAACTGGGGTGGGGCGAGACCCGGGGGTCGGCCCCCCTGCTGGTCTCGCCCTTCTGCTAGGGCTGGGCGAGACCCAGCTAGGGGCGCCCCCCCTGCTGGTCTCGCCCCTCTGCTGGGGCTGGGCGAGACCCAGCTAGGGGCGGCCCCCCTGCTGGTCTCGCCCCTCTGCTGGGGCTGATCGAGACCCAGCTAGGGGCGGCCCCCTGCTGGTCTCGCCCCTCTGCTGGGGCTGGGCGAGACCCAGCTAGGGGCGGCCCCCCTGCTGGTCTCGCCCTTCTGCTAGGGGCGCGGGGGGCGAGAGGAGCTCGCCCCCGTGGAGGGTATGGGGGCGAGAGGAGCTCGCCCCCCTTGCCTTGGGCTAGATCGGCTAGCGCCCGGCGGTATTGCTACCGCCGGTGCTAGCGACTCGCCCTTCGGGTGGGGCTGGGCGAGACCCAGCTAGGGGCGGCCCCCTGCTGGTCTCGCCCTTCTGCTGGGGGGTGCGGGGGGCGAGAGGAGCTCGCCCCCCTGGAGGGGATGGGGGCGAGAGGAGCTCTCCCCCCTTGCTTTGGGCTAGATCAGCTTGCGCCCGACGGTATTGCTACCGCCGGCGCTAGCGACTCGCCCTTCTGGTGGGCCTGGGAGAGACCCAGCTAGGGGCGGCCCCCCTGCTGGTCTCGCCCTTCTGCTGGGGGCGCGGGGGGGCGAGAGGAGCTCGCCCCCCCTGGAGGGGATGGGGGCGAGAGGAGCTCACCCCCTTGCCTTGGGCTAGATCGGCTAGCGCCCGGCGGTATTGCTACCGCCGGCGCTTGCGACTCGCCCTTCTGGTGGGGCTGGGCGAGACCCAGCTTGGGGCGGCCCCCCTGCTAGTCTCTCCCTCCTGCTGGGGGGCGCGGGGGGGGGGGGGGGGGGGGGGGGGGGTGAGAGGAGCACGCCCCCTGGTGGGGATGGGGGCGAGAGGAGCTCGCCCCCTTGCCTTGGGCTAGATTGGCTAGCGTCCGGCGGTATTGCTACCGCCGGCGCTAGCGACTCGCCCTTCTGCTGGGGCTGGGCGAGACCCAGCTAGGGGCGGCCCCCCTGCTGGTCTCGCCGCCGGCGCTAGCGTCCGTGTCCGAGCCGACCATGGTTAACAAGGGATGATTGATTTACCCCCCTATTCTTGTCCTCGGTCATTGTAGGAAAAACAAGTCTTAAATACCTCTTGAGTCCCAGGGGGTCGCTCGGCGAATTCAGGGTTGTACACAATATCCGCTCTTTTCGAGCGAGTTACGCGCTCGGAAAGAAACGTCCAACCCTGCATATTTGACGAGCGTCGCCGGGAGTCCGGCGAACGGAGCTATTTTGAGGGAAAACATAAAGCCTCCTCGAGAGGTACTCCCACCCTGCCGGCTAGTGAGAGCCCGGTCAGCGGTCTCTGCTCGGGGCCTAAGTCGACACCTTCTAGGAGCCAAGCTCAACTAGGGGTGGATAAGAGTCGGCACCATCCAGGCCACTCGCTAGACGAGCGAGCTCAACTTGAGGTGGAGAAGAGTCGACACCCTCCAGGCCATTCGCTAGGTGAGCGAGCTCAACTGGAGGTGGAGCATTTTTCTTTCCTTCCCCGAGCGGTTCCCGGCCCTGCCAGCTAGGTGGGAGCCTGGTCAGCGGGCCAACATCGGGGGGGGGGGGGGAGTACAAAGTCGACACACTCTAGGAGCCGAGCTCAACTAGAGGTGGAGAAGAGTCGACACCCTCCAGGCCATTCGCTAGACGAGCGAGCTCAACTGGAGGTGGAGTATTTTTCTTTCCTGCCCTGAGCGGTTCCCGACCCTGCCAGCTAGGTGGGAGCCTGGTCAGCGGGCCAGCATCGGGGGTGGGGGGGGGGGGGGGGGGGGGGGGGGGGGGGGGGGGGGGGGGGGGGGGGGTGGGGGTGGGAGTACAAAGTCGACACACTCTAGGAGCCGAGCTCAACTAGAGGTGGAGAAGAGTCGACACCCTCCAGGCCATTCGCTAGACGAGCGAGCTCAACTGGAGGTGGAGTATTTTTCTTTCCTGCCCCGAGCGGTTTCCGGCCCTGCCAGGTAGGTGGGAGCCTGGTCAGCGGGCCAGCATCGGGAGGGGGGGGGGGGGGGGGGGGGGGAGTACAAGGTCAACACACTCTAGGAGCCGAGCTCAACTAGAGGTGGAGAAGAATCGACACCCTCCAGGCCATTCGCTAGACGAGCGAGCTCAACTGGAGGTGGAGCATTTTTCTTTCCTGCCCCGAGCGGTTCCCGACCCTGCCAGCTAGGTGGGAGCCTGGTCAGCGGGCCAGCATCGGGGGGGGGGGGGGGGGGGGGGGGAGTACAAAGTCAACACAGTCTAGGAGCCGAGCTCAACTAGAGGTGGAGAAGAGTCGACACCCTCCAGGACATTCGCTACACGAGCGAGCTCAACTGGAGGTGGAGCATTTTTCTTTCCTGCCCCGAGCGGTTTCCGGCCCTGCCAACTAGGTGGGAGCCTGGTCAGCGGGCCAGCATCGGGTGGGTGGGGGGGGGGGGGGGAGTACAAAGTCGACACACTCTAGGAGCCGAGCTCAACTAGAGGTGGAGAAGAGTCGACACCCTCCAGGCCATTCGCTAGACGAGCGAGCCCAACTGGAGGTGGAGTATTTTTCTTTCCTGCCCCGAGCGGTTCCCGGCCCTGCCAGGTAGGTGGGAGCCTGGTCAGCGGGCAGCATCGGGGGGGGGGGGGGGGGGGAGGGGGGAGTACAAAGTCGACACACTCTAGGAGCCGAGCTCAACTAGAGGTGGAGAAGAGTCGACACCCTCCAGGCCATTCGCTAGACGAGCGAGCTCAACTGGAGGTGGAGTATTTTTCTTTCCTGCCCTGAGCGGTTCCCGGCCCTGCCAGCTAGGTGGGAGCCTAGTCAGCAGGCCAGCATGGGGGGGGGGGGGGAGAGTACAAAGTTGACACACTCTAGGAGCTGAGCTCAACTAGAGGTGGAGAAGCGTCGACACCCTCCAGGACATTCGCTAGACGAGCGAGCTCAACTGGAGGTGGAGCATGTTTCTTTCCTGCCTTTAGCGGTTCCCGGCCCTGCCAGCTAGGTGGGAGCCTGGTCATCGGGCCAGCATCGGGGGGAGTATAAAGTCGACACACTCTAGGAGCCGAGCTCAACTAGAGGTGGAGAAGAGTCGACACCCTCCAGGCCATTCGCTAGACGAGCGAGCTCAACTGGAGGTGGAGCATTTTACTTTCCTGCCCCGAGCGGTTCCCGACCCTGCCAGCTAGGTGGGAGCCTGGTCAGCGGGCCATCATCGGGGGGGGGGGGGGGGGGGGGAGTACAAAGTCGACACACTCTAGGAGCCGAGCTCAACTAGAGGTGGAGAAGAGTCGACACCCTCCAGGCCATTCGCTAGACGAGCGAGCTCAACTGGAGGTGGAGTATTTTTCTTTCCTGCCCTGAGCAGTTCCCGGCCCTGCCAGCTAAGTGGGAGCCTGGTCAGCGGGCCAGCATCGGGGGGGGGGGGGGGGGGGGGGGGGGAGTACAAAGTTGACACACTATAGGAGCCGAGCTCAACTAGAGGTGGAGAAGAGTCGACACCCTCCAGGTCATTCGCTAGACGAGCGAGCTCAACTGGAGGTGGAGTATTTTTCTTTCCTGCCCCGAGCGGTTCCCGACCCTGCCAGCTAGGTGGGAGCCTGGTCAGCGGGCCAGCATCGGGGGGGGGGGGGGGGAGTACAAAGTCGACACACTCTAAGAGCCGAGCTCAACTAGAGGTGAAAAAGATTTGACACCCTCCAGGCCATTCGCTAGACAAGCGAGCTCAACTGGAGGTGGAGTATTTTTCTTTCCTGCCCCGAGCGGTTCCCGACCCTGCCAGCTAGGTGGGAGCCTGGTCAGCGGGCCAGCATCGGGGGGGGGGGGGGGGGAGTACAAAGTCGACACACTCTAGGAGCCGAGCTCAACTAGAGGTGGAGAAGAGTCGACACCCTCCAGGCCATTCGGTAGACGAGCGAGCTCAACTGGAGGTGGAGTATTTTTCTTTCCTGCCCTCAGCGGTTCCCGGCCCTGCCAGCTAGGTGGGAGCCTGGTCAGCGGGCCAGCATCGGGGGGGGGGGGGGGAGTACAAAGTTGACACACTCTAGGACCTGAGATCAACTAGAGGTGGAGAAGGGTCGACACCCTCCAGGACATTCGCTAGACGAGCGAGCTCAACTGGAGGTCGAGCATGTTTCTTTCCTGCCTTTAGCAGTTCCCGGCCCTGCCAGCTAGGTGGGAGCCTGGTCATCGGGCCAGCATCGGGGGGAGTACAAAGTCGACACACTCTAGGAGCCGAGCTCAACTAGAGGTGGAGAAGAGTCGACACCCTCCAGGCAATTCGCTAGACGAGCGAGCTCAACTGGAGGTGGAGCATTTTTCTTTCCTGCCCCGAGCGGTTCCCGGCCCTGCCAGCTAGGTGGGAGCCTGGTCAGCGGGCCAGCATCGGGGGGGGGGGGGGGGGGGGTACAAAGTCGACACACTCTAGGAGCCGAGCTCAACTAGATGTGGAGAAGAGTCGACACCCTCCAGGCCATTCGCTAGACAAGCGAGCTCAACTGGAGGTGGAGTATTTTTCTTTCCTGCCCCGAGCGGTTCCCGGCCCTGCCAGCTAAGTGGGAGCCTGGTCAGCGGGCCAGCATCGGGGGGGGGGGGGGGGGGAGTACAAAGTCGACACACTCTAGGAGCCGAGCTCAACTAGAGGTGGAGAAGAGTCGACACCCTCCTGGCCATTCGCTAGACGAGCGAGCTCAACTAGAGGTGGAGTATTTTTATTTCCTGCCCCGAGCGGTTCCTGACCCTGCCAGGTAGGTGGGAGCCTGGTCAGCGGGCCAGCATTGGGGGGGGGGGAGTACAAAGTCGGCACACTCTAGGAGCCGAGCTCAACTAGAGGTGGAGAAGAGTCGACACCCTCCAGGCCATTCGTTAGACAAGCGAGCTCAACTGGAGGTGGAGTATTTTTCTTTCCTGCCCCGAGCGGTTCCCGGCCCTGCCAGCTAGGTGAGAGCCTGGTCAGCGGGCCAGCATCGGGGGGGGGGGGGGGGGAGTACAAAGTCGACACACTCTAGGAGCCGAGCTCAACTAGAGGTGGAGAAGAGTCGACACCCTCCAGGCCATTCGGTAGACGAGCGAGCTCAACTGGAGGTGGAGTATTTTTCTTTCCTGCCCCGAGCGGTTCCCGGCCCTGCCAGCTAGGTGGGAGCCTGGTCAGCGGGCCAGCATCGGGGGGGGGGGGGGAGTACAAGGTCGACACACTCTAGGATCCGAGCTCAACTAGAGGTGGAGAAGAGTCGACACACTCCAGGCCATTCGCTAGACGAGCGAGCTCAACTGGAGGTGGAGCATTTTTCTTTCCTACCCCGAGCGGTTCCCGACCCTGCCAGCTAGGTGGGAGCTTGGTCAGCGGGCCAGCATGGGGGGGGGGGGAGTACAAAGTCGACACACTCTAGGAACCGAGCTCAACTAGAGGTGGAGAAGAGTCGACACCCTTCAGGCCATTCGCTAGACGAGCGAGCTCAACTGGAGGTGGAGCATATTTCCTTCCTGCCCCGAGCGGTTCCCGACCCTGCCAGCTAGGTGGGAGTCTGGTCAGCGGGCCAGCATCGGGGTTAAGTATTTTTGAAAAACTTTCATTATATTAACTATCCCAATACATGTGAGGAAATTAGGCATGGAAACAAAACTTCGCATTATATGAACTTAGGGATTGAAAAGAAAACTAAGCATGGAAACCGAACTGAGTCTCCCACTCCCAGGCCCGATCTTCCTCGACTTCTTCTGGTAGTTGCTGTTGTTACCTTGGACTCCTCGCATCTTTCATTTCCAACAACTCGGGGCAGGCGGACGTTGCGTGACCCTCCCCGTCGTGGAAGTCGCAGTAAGGTAATTCGTGTAAGATCTCTTTTTCCAAAACCCGCTCGGGTACTTGAAAACTCGAACCTCTCCTGCATCGAACGGTTGAGGTGGATCTTCGCCCAGAATTGCTGCCTTGCGGTGTCACCAACACTCGGGTTGGTCAACACCGCTCAGCACCAACCCTGTCGGCTATACGATCATAAGTAAAATATGCCAAATAGGTATATACATAAAAGATGACATGTCCACAATCACAGCATCATATATATTTATATAATGAAAACAGAGTGTCCAGAAGAGAAGTACAAGCAAAAAGGGCTTATGCCCGATACATATCCAAAATAGAGTACTATCTCCCTCTCACTAATACAAGCGGAAAACTACATTAAAACTCTCAAAAATGCGGAAGACTAGCTATATAACCATCAACCTGTGGCATCGTGGTAGTGCGCTGCATCTGCTGCTCAGGTCCTGCCATCACGTCCTGCTGCGCGCGAGACAACTCCGTCTCCTCGGACTCCTGCGGTCACACCGACCGTTAGTCTTAAAGACTAAGTCATTTTGTCCTCGCCTCCCCCCACGACTCCTAGGCACCGAGCGGGAGGAAGAAGCGGAGGACAAACAAGGGGTAAACAAGAAGGTGGTGACATGACACTATTCTAGCACGTATAATTAAAGCAATAAAATCTAGCTAGCAGTATAGTGCAGGTATAAGGCAGTAAAGTAGAGCAATGAAATAAGCAGTAAATAAAACGAAAATGCAGTGCAGTAAGTAAATCTAAGCTACCATCATAGATTCGTACCTTAATTTATATGAACGCCCATACGACATATAAGTTAAGATGTCCAGGCAACCCATCATATAAAAGAGCCCATACTAATTTATATGATGGGGGTATGCTAATGTGTATGTTATGCTATGCTATGGTTATGATGTTTTAATGAGTTTATGCAATATGACTCACCCACACGACTCTATGCGCACAGACCTTTATAGTTCCCAATTTATTTGAAAGGAAGCCAACCTTTCGGGTACCGACCGTCGTGGCTCACGGTGGTAGTGGATCGGGCACTCCACATCCTAGGCGGGTATAGTCACTACCAAGCCTAGACCTCATGTACGCCACAACGCTAAGACACAACAGCGGAGCTCCTGCGTACTCTTGCTGGAATCCACCAGACTTTAAGGTCGGGGTGGGTTATTAGGGATTGTCCTCCAGACCGCGGTACTCAAACATACCGGCCCTCTAAACCTCACCCTCACCCGAGTCAACGAACTACCGTCGGTGACACGACTAGCCTAGTACCGAAGACTCGCCACTATTTGACTAAGTAACATGTGTTAACAATGTCCACCTGAGCTTCCGACTCAGGGACTATCACACAAGCTGACCCAACTCATCTCCTCCCCAGAGGAGATCCATACCAGTTTGCATCCCTACTTAGGCTACTCTTGCCTACAGTTTAGTTAGTGTTATAATTAGGATGAATCTTCGACTTCCCGCGGTGTACTCCATAAGGGGCCCCTAACGGTACTATAGATCAATGGGCTCAACCCAACCATGCTCCTCAAGACAATTACTTTAGTTGGTGGTTAACATTTGGATCACCCTCACTATTCCATAAAGTTAAAGTGCCTTAGCCCAACACCCGTCCGGCCCAATTGGGTTGGACGTACCTTCATTCCTCCTACATTATCTCTAGCACAACCTCACAACTAACTCTAGGATTGATCCTCCTTGAATCATGGTGTGCTATAGCTCATTTACTGACTGGGTCTAACCCCTATCCACTACTTAGGGATCCGAATTGTCAAAAACTCAAAATTCTGTTTTTACTAAGCGTAGACCACCAAATTGAACTATCCATCAACCCTATAAGGGAATCCTTCTATAAACTCCTCTCTAGGGTCTGGTATAATTATCCTAGGCTACCACTGACCTTAATAGGGTATTGTCTAATTTCCATAATTTTCCACATTAATTTGGTATTTATTTTTATTTAAAGTAGTTAAGGACTTAGGTCAAATTACACATGAACTACCCTCAAAATGATTCCTCATGCTACATGAAAATTATCAGTAAGGTAATATCCCATATCAAGGTGGTTCACTGAGTATCATGATCCTAGGATGCAAATTGGCCTACTATATCATCATAATTGTATAATTACCAAAATGCCACTATAATTAGGACAAATTGTAATTTCACTTCTGAAATTCTACAAAAATTACCAAGTGTTCATATGGGGACCTAGAGTCCTCTGCCAAAAGATTGTGTCATTACCATGTGATTTGACTTTTTAAAAGGATTTACTAACCAAGTGATGTAAAATTCTATTTCTACATGAAGTACATGAACTACAAATCTACAAGCTCCCAAACTATGGTCATGGATATATTTTAACCTAAAATCACAGATCACCAAGTATCAAGACAAAGCCCTATGATTTGATATCTTAAAAAGATTAAATACTCAAGTGATGAAAATCTCAATTTCTACGTGAGGTACATGAAATACAATTCTACCAGCTTCCAACTAATTACCATGGGCATATAATAGCATTAAATGACAGATAACCAAGTTTCACACTTTTGCCCCATGATTTGATATTTTTCAAAAATAAATTCCCTTAAGCTAGCAAGTACTTAAAATTTCCTACGCAAGGAATAATACTTCAATAAATCATAACAAAATTACTATAGTACAATTTCATCCCTATTCAGCCACTGATGGAGTTTCAACACCATACAAGGTCCTATGACCATGCATTTCATTTTATTAAGGAAAAGGTGACAATTTCATTTATTAGGAAGAAAATACTTAAACACCTCTAAAAATTCTCATTTAATTAACTAGGTCATTTTATGCACCTACAAACTTATCCACAAAGTTCTGAGCCAAGGCTAGAACATTTGGTCCTATGTCCTTCACAAATCCCCACTTTGCACCCTTAAGGATTCACCCTTAGGGTTTTAGGTCACACCACCCTAATGACTCCAAATGGACCATTAGGGTGTGACACAAGCATTTGTATATCCATACCCACATATCCACCATGATGGGAGGAGGCTAACACACTCCACTCCTCAAAATGATCTAAACCCTAATTTGACCCTTAAAGGCCCTCATTAGGGTTTCCTATTTTCCATAGCAAATCAACTTCAAATGGAATGAAATTTTAGTAAAGCACTACTCATGTACTAAAGAGTGTGCCACCAAAGTTTGGTGTCATTTGGACATCAAATGCTCCAAAAATCAACTTAATTTAAATATCATAACTACCACAAAAACCCTAGGTAAAAGTCTCCACCAAGGGCTGTCCCGTTGGCAGGGGGTGCCCCTAGGGTATACCAACCCATGGTTAAAAGGATAGCTCCAAAGATTGAAGGGTTTGACCTAGATAATTTTTCTAATGGACTGACCTAGTGTAGGACCAGTCCTAGTAAAACAGCTCCCTAGGGAGCTGTAGGTCACCAAATGACCTAAGCTCAAAGCCATATGAAAGCTAAGACCTAGGCCTACAACTTTCATGTTGGGCACTTTTTCTAAATCGGCCATTAAGTGGCCCTAATTTTTATTTGAAGAGCACTGAGTTTTTGAGGCAGAATAACAAGTATAATGAATTAATTAAATGCAGGAAAAAGGAGATCAGCACGGATCTTGGCGCAATCAGACAGCGGCGGCTCATCTTCTTCCTTGAGCCGACGACCAGGATTCAACCGCGCTGGGCCGATTTCTTCCCCCATTTCCCGGCCACCTGGTGGCCACCACGGCTGGCCACCACCGCCACCACCTTCGTGGTGGTCAGGGCTACGATTTCCCGGCGACATGGCTGCCGGAGGGGGGGGTTTTCCGGCGAGCCTGGGTGGCTCAATTCGAGCCGAATTCCATGAAAATGACGAGTGGATTCGGGCTCAATTGAGCCCGATCCTTCAATATTTTGTGATGAGAAGCTAGCACCAGGGGAGGGGAGGAGAAACGAACCATTGCTGGTGCGTGGCGGCGGCTCCGGCGGCGGTTGGCCATGGAAAATCCTTGCTCCGGCGATCCCACTCCCGAACGCATTTCTTCAGCTAAAGCTTCGCTCCCGATGTGGTTTTCGTCTGCTCTCAGTGCTCTGAAGCTAATGGGATGGCTGAAATGGGAGGGGAGGCCTCTATAGGGGGTTTTGAAATCGAGCTCCTCGGTTGTGCCCCCTTGCTATCACCCTCCTGTAGCTGCCGGCCTCCTGCTTCCATCTGGGTCAAGCTCAGACCCCCAGCAATCAGGGAAGGGTCCAAGACTGATTGGGGAGGAGGAGTGTAGAGGAGGGGAATGCTTTAAGCCTTTTGCTTTATGCTTTAACCTTTTGATCAACTTTTGGCCCCCCCCTCCATTGATTTAATCAAGCTCAAGGTGTAGTTCAGTCTAGGGCTGATGGCAAGGCCTAAGGTCCATGATTGAGGTTAATTGGTTGGTGTTAGGTTTCATTTCAATTTAGGCTTGAAATTAACCTTTAATGGGCTATGTTGACCATGGTTGACTTTGGTCAACCAAGGTGAGTGCGTTGACCCCACCTGGGGGTCATGGGTCCCTTAACATCACCCAACATAGGTTGGTCCATTGTGGGGCTCCAATTGGTTCAATTTAATCAAAGAGTGTAAATTTGACCAAAATTGGGTAAGGTTTGACTTTGGTCAATTGGGGTCAATTGGTCCCACTATGATGGGGCTTTTGGGTCCAATGAGTTCCTTAAAGTGTTTAGAGTGTGGTGGTAAGGTCAATTTGAACATTTGAGGGTCAATTGCACTCTAATTGACTTGGTTTGGTTAAAGTTGACCTATTGTTGACTTTGGCCAATTTCATGCAATTGGGTCCCACCCAAGTGCACTTCTCAGCCTATAGGGCTCCCTTGGTGGTTATGGCATCATAAGTGAGGTCAACTTGGACAATTGAGGGTCAATTGACCTAGTTGAGGGGCTTAGGGTTAGGTTAGTTTTTGAGCTTTGGTGTGCACTTAGCAATTTCTGCCCTAGCCAAAGGCCCTTGTGGCCACTCACCTCACCCCTATGCCCTAACATTTCCAATGGGTCTAGAAGGATTGTGGATGTTACAAATCCTAATAAACAAAAAAAATATTTCGTCCCCGAAATTTAAGATCGGGTTTACGGGTTTTACGCAATATAAGGTAAAAGAAAATTGCAAGGATGTTTAGGTTGTACCTGAAGTAAAGAGTTCCGGGTAGCGTTGTTGCATGAGGTCCATGGGCTTCCATGTGTGCTCCTCTCGCCCGTGGTTGGACCACAACACCTTCACCAACGGTACACTCTTCCGCCGCAGGACTCGGACCTCCGTATCTTCGATCTGGATGGGCTCCAGTATAACTGATCGATCGGGCGCCACCGGGCCTGATGTAGATGTAACATGCTGCTCAGGACGGCAGGGCTCTCCGAAGCGAAGAGACGTGGAAGACGTCATGCAGGTTCTCCAACTCTGGCGGTAGCTCCAGCCTGTACGCCAAAGGACCGATCCGCTCCAGGATCAAATAAGGCCCCACGTACCGAGGACTGAGCTTCTTGTGCCCCCGCACTCGAGAAACCCCGTGCATAGGACAAATCTTCAAGAACACCCGCTCTCCTACTTGGAACTCCACCATACGATGCCTCGCATCATAGAACTTCGCCTTTCTGCTCTGGGCCTCCAGCATCCGCTCCCTGATCAGTCTCACCTGTGCATCTGTTTCCTCAATGTAATCTGAACCCAACGACTTTGGATCCTCGTTCTGGATCCAGGAAAGTGGTGTGCGACACTTCCTCCTATACAGTGCTGCATAAGGTGCCATCCCAATGCTAGCCTGGTGACTGTTGTTATAGGAAAACTCTATCAAAGGCAACAGTCTCTCCCAGGGCTTGCCGGTATCTAAGATGCACAAACGCAGTAGGTCCTCCATAGTCCGGTTGGTGCGCTCAATCTGACCGTCAGTCTATGGATGGAACACCGTGCTAAATGTCAACCGGGATCCCAAGTAAGCCTGGACCGCCTTCCACTCCCTCGAAGTGAAGCGTCCGTCTCTATCTGAAACAATCATCTTGGGCACCCCGTGATATCTAACCACCTGCTCCACAAACACCCTGACTAGGTCACCGACTGGGCCCCCCTTCTGTACCGGAATAAACCGAGCTACCTTCGTCAGCCTCTCCACTATCACCCATATCGAGTCATTCCCAGAGCGGGAGCGAGGTAGGCCATGCACAAAATCCATCGATATATCCTCAAACTTCCACTCAGGTACTGGTAAAGGCTGCAACAATCCTCCCGGGCTCCTGCACTCCGCCTTCACTCGCTGGCAGCCCTCGCAGTGCGTCACATACTGTATAATATCTCTCTTCATCCCTGGCCAAAACATAACCTTCCGAAGGTCTGCTGCCATCTTCGTGATCCCTGGATGCACTGAGTACTGGGAGCAATGAGCCTCCCTAAGCACCTCCTCTCTAATACCTCCTCTGGCTGGGATGTAGACTCGGTCTCGATGGTGAATAAGATCATCTCTCAACGAATAGTCCCCTGCCATACCGTCCACCAACGATCTGAATACTGGCTCCAAGGCAGGGTCCTGCAACTGTGCCTCCCGAATGCGGTCCCGAATATCGCAGACAATATTCAAGGATGCTAGATACTCCATGTACGTCTCGAGGTCGGCCCTGGATACAACTGTGATGTGCATGTCCTCCAAAGCCTGAATCAACTCCATAGCCGTCACGCGGCTCTCTGCTCCTGATGCACCTCCTCTCCTGCTCAAAGCATCTGCTACGGTGTTGGCCTTGCCTGGATGGTAATGTAGGGTGTACGTGTAGTCGCACAAGAACTCTAACCACCTCCGCTGATGTAGGTTCAAGTCCTTCTGCGTATCAATATACTTGAGGTTCTTGTGGTCTGAGAAGATCTCACAATGAACCCCATAAAGATAGTGCCTCCAGGTCTTCAAGGCAAAGATGACCGCTCCGAGCTCGAGGTCATTGATAACTTCTCAAAAAGAAGTTATCTTGTGATTTAATTGTTACCCTTTTGATTAAAATGTTGATAATTATGAGTTAAAATGTTATTAACATGAGTAATATATGTTCTTGTTGAAAGTTTGGATACTATCGTCATTTTATATGTTATTGCGCAGAAAATTTGAAGTATCAATCTTGAAGAATCAATGATGGACAATTAATTAAGTGCAGGAAGAAATGTTGCAACATAGTTCGTAGTTCAGAAAAACATGTTGCAACATCTTGGTCTCTGTTTGATGAAGAAAAGTACATAAACATGTTGTAACATATCCTGCAGTTCAAAAAATGATGTTGCAACATGCCGACGGTTTCTGACAGATTTAAATACGAAATTACTCCACGTACTTCTGGCGGTTACGATGATGGGTGGTTGCATCGATTTCGCAATTTAACATGTCTCGACGGTTGAGAAGAGGAGGATTATCGCACAGGAGAGGGAAGTAGTGGGGCGAGGAGAAAAAGGAAGAGGAGAACGGTTCTAGGGCGAGAAAACAAGGAGATAGACGCTCCGGATCTTCATCAAGGAGGACATTTGCGCAATTCTGAGTACAATTTCCTGCAGCGTTTAGATCTCTAAACATCATGTCTTGTAAGATCTATCTAATTTCGTTGTGTTTGATCTTAGTGATGAACTAAATTCTCTTAGTCTTGTATGTTGTGAGTACTTTGACTCTTTGTGGTGTTTTGAACCTTATTTCTTCGTCATGAATGCTTGAGATTATATCGTTATTGAATTTATGATTCTTATCTTGGGAATTTTGGGTTAAGTTTTCATCTTTAATTTGCTTGGCGAGATTCGAGAGAGGAGTCAGGCTAGATGAATTTTTATTTTACGCGACAAGATTCGAGAGAGGAGTTGCGTAATTATTTCACCAAAGTTTCCGCCTTAATACTACGCTGCGAGATTCGAGAGAGGAGTGGCGTAAGTGTATCATAAATTTTAATATATCGTTGAAGGGAGAAAGAGATTTCGTCTTCTCGGTAGCAGCATTGATTTGCGTACTTGATGTTACTCTCTATTGTTACCTATGTTAGAGATAACTAGGGAAATACGGGGTAAACGGATGTCGGATATCGAGAGATAGCGAGATCCATTTTCAAATCGTTGCATGATAGTCATTTCAACATTCATGATAAATCACTTTAAGAAAACATTACAACAAGCAGAGGAAAGCAATATACGAGACTATCTTCCTAAACTGATTACAAGTATTCTAAAGTAGTTATTATAGAAACTAGATTTGATTTTTCGTTGTTAACATAAATCACCTTAATTAATTCACTTGGATTTAAAGAAAAGGTTAAACTAGTAATTGTCAGCGTTAGATTCGACACTTCCTCGTGGGAACGATCTTTACTTACACTTTATTACTTGAACCGACACGTGCACTTGCGTAAATTATATATCTGCTTTTCGCGTATCAAGTTTTTGGCGCTGTTGCCGGGGAAGTGTAAACTAATTTAATGTTTTCTTGCAATATTAGTATACCCTGAGTATTTAGAGCTCAAGTTTTTGTTGTTTTATTTGAGAAATTAATTGTGAAGTTGTTTTCTTTTTAATTCTCTTTTCATTGTTATTTTAAATTTTCTAAGCGGGCCTCCATAGTGGTTTTGTATTTGTACATCTAGTTTATGCATCATTTTAATTTGTGAATCCACCCATATATCATCATGTTTTCTTACTCTCAATGTCGATGGTGCGGATCTTATAATCATAATAGTGATGAATGTTATATAGGAGATCATGGTTATTCGTCATATGACTCACCTTACGGAGGACCAATATCATATGATATGTCATATGGAGAGCCTAATTTTTATAATTACGCACCTCCACAACAAGTATCGTTCCCTTATTTCAGCCCGACCCCTCAAAGGCCGAGAAGAAGTGGGGAACAATGCATATTCTGTCATAGCACCGACCACGTATTAAAAGAGTGCGTTGCACTTCAACGTAAAAGGGAGGAGGAGAAGGGGTCATATATTGAAATTAGTCTATTTGATTATCCACCTTGTATGCGGGGGGCTATTGCGAATTCTCTCCGTACGCATGACGTTCCTTCTACCTCTGATGATCCATACGCAGTACCACCTTGTCTACGAGGGAGTATTGCAGATTTTCCTATTATATTTTCCGATGATTTGTGCAATGACACGGTTGTGCCTCCTTTACACACACATTCATCATCTCTTTTGGATTCACCCAACGAGGAACCAATCCATATGTTCTCTGATACTGCGGTTGACACAGTTCCTCCTTTGCATAAACTTTCTACATTCATTTCTGCTGATCCTACTTTAGCCATCCAACTTGGCAAGGTTACAGAGATTGTAGTCGAATCACAAAAGTTCGACGAGGATATCTCACTGGTTGAGGAAGCATCCACTTCCTCACTTGTTGGCGATGTCAATGTCGCTTACGTGACTCCTATACCCTCTGATATCTCTTGCCCCGCCTTGGATGTCGATAGTAGTGTTCGTGTTTTGGAGCCTGTTGGGAGTGAGACCGGAACCACTCCCATAATTTTCAATTATTTAAGTCTTTATTTTAATTTATTTCCTAAACCCCCTTCACCATCTAAGTCTATGCAAGTTGATGAGTCACAGGTGCATCAGGAGGATATGGAGCAACAAGCTCTCTTTGATGCGGTGAGCATCCTCTTTTGTGAGGAGGTTGATCCCTCCTTCATCGAGGTAGCTCTACTTGTTGCTCTCCCCCCATGTATTATCCCTGAGGACGATGACACCTTGTTAGACAAGGATATATATTTTGATGAGATAAGTGATGAGCAGACCTCCTCCTCCTCTTATTTTCTATTTCCCTTACCTATGAAGTTCAGGTATTATTATTCAGGAGAGGGAGTAACTGTGTTATCTCCGTATCGGTACCCGTTACCGCAACGGATATTAAGGCAGTTACATGTTCACTTTATCTTTCACAGGCCAATAATCTAGAATATTTTTAAGGCCTAAATAAGTCATGCTGGGGAGACAATAAACCCAGTAGTTATCTTATTTTTCCTGCATTTTTATTTTTCCAAGTCTAGTTTAATTAGTTTTTATTTTATTTTATTTGTCTATTTTCCTTGTTTGTTGGAGCCCACCACTGCAGGTACACTTCATTTGGACTTAGCGACAGAATTTTTGATCTTATTTTGCCTTCTGAGTATGTAAAGCGAAGAGATGTGAAAAAGCTTCGGATTGTTAATTTCAGGGGAGTATTTATATTTAGTTTTTATTTTGAATGATTAAATCCTTCTTATTCAATTGTGATTTACTGTGCCCATTCTTCAAGAAATATTTTTGCTAGGAACTAGCAAAAGAACAAGTGTGGGGGTGGGATAACATTCACTGATTGAGTGATGGATAGTTTATTGCATAATAATTTGTGGAGCCTTACTCTTATTTCAAGTTATGCAATTTATATTGATTGGTGGACTTGTCAGTCCTAAAAGTTCAAATTTTAACTTTTGAAGTTAATAAGATATGTTAGAGCTCTCTTATGTATTTTCTTTATGCACAATATTCCTTACAAAAAATATTTTATTCCTACAAAATAACTTTATTAACTTCCAAACATATTGCGGAGGGGTGAGCAAGAATTGAGTCAATGTTGTAAGCTTAGACATGAAGTGTATGTAGTTAATTGATAAAAATGATTAAGGACACCTTTGGATAATTTCGCACCGCAAAGCCTACAATTATTTTGATTATCCATAACTCTTGAGCTTGAACCTTGTAATTTTGATACAAATTGACATGCATAACTTCCCTATAATTTTACTAGTTATTTCTTAGTAAACTTTCCATCTTTGAGTGTTTAATAAAAAAAAAGAGTACGAGTCATATTGATATGTGGCCTAAATATGTGTATACCTACTTGGAGTGATCCCAACTATGATTATAAAAAAAAGAGTACAAATGTCATAGTGATATGTGGCCTAAGTATGTCTACACATGCTTGGAATGATCCCAACTATGATAAAAAAAAGGTATAAGTGGCATAGTGATATGTGGCCTAAGTATGTATACACCTATTTGGAATGATCCCAACTATGGACTGCAAAAAAAATGATGATTGGGAAATTAATAAACCTTAAAGTATGGACAATTATTAGGAATTTTAACTAGGAAAATTCCATCCACTATCAAAATTCATCCATAAGTTCCTTACCAAGCCAAAGTCATTCCTACCGCAAGTCCTTATGATTTCTATTCAAATTGAACTACTACACTCTTGTGGAGGCCACATCAAAGACTCAGATTATTCTTATCATTTCCAATTATGAGGAAGTTTAATGACTTAAATTGTCTGGGAGTGAATAAATTTAAGGAATATCACACACAACACTAGGAAATCATAATTGAACTTTAACTCTTATCAAGCTAATGGATTTGTGCATGTTTGAAATTTTAATGATTGACATGTTTACCAATTGTTAATGCAAATTACTTGAGTAATCTTGATTAATTATGTTTAAGGGTAAGGAGACTCAAATTTATGTGTTGATAGATATTCACTCATTCAATTAGTTTTAATGATTTATTTTGCTAGGGACTAGCAAAAAGCTAAGTGTGGGGGTGTGATAACTTCTCAAAAAGAAGTTATCTTGTGATTTAATTGTTACCCTTTTGATTAAAATGTTGATAATTATGAGTTAAAATGCTATTAACTTGAGTAATATATGTTCTTGTTGAAAGTTTGGATACTATCGTCATTTTATATGTTATTGCGTAGAAAATTTGAAGTATCAATCTTGAAGAATCAATGATGGACAATTAATTAAGTGCAGGAAGAAATGTTACAACATAGTTCGTAGTTCAGAAAAACATGTTGCAACATCTTGGTCTCTGTTTGATGAAGAAAAGTACATAAACATGTTGTAACATATCCTGCAGTTCAAAAAATGATGTTGCAACATGCCGACGGTTTCTGACAGATTTAAATACGAAATTACTCCACGTACTTCTGGCGGTTACGATGATGGGTGGTTGCATCTATTTCGCAATTTAACATGTCTCGACGGTTGAGAAGAGGAGGATTATCGCACAGGAGAGGGAAGTAGTGGGGCGAGGAGAAAAAGGAAGAGGAGAACTGTTCTAGGGCGAGAAAACAAGGAGATAGACGCTCCGGATCTTCATCAAGGAGGACATTTGCGCAATTCTGAGTACAATTTCCTGCAGCGTTTAGATCTCTAAACATCATGTCTTGTAAGATCTATCTAATTTCGTTGTGTTTGATCTTAGTGATGAACTAAATTCTCTTAGTCTTGTATGTTGTGAGTACTTTGACTCTTTGTGGTGTTTTGAACCTTATTTCTTCGTCATGAATGCTTGAGATTATATCGTTATTGAATTTATGATTCTTATCTTGGGAATTTTGGGTTAAGTTTTCATCTTTAATTTGCTTGGCGAGATTCGAGAGAGGAGTCAGGCTAGATGAATTTTTATTTTGCGCGGCAAGATTCGAGAGAGGAGTTGCGTAATTATTTCACCAAAGTTTCCGCCTTAATACTACGCTGCGAGATTCGAGAGAGGAGTAGCGTAAGTGTATCATAAATTTTAATATATCGTTGAAGGGAGAAAGAGATTTCGTCTTCTCGGTAGCAGCATTGATTTGCGTACTTGATGTTACTCTCTATTGTTACCTATGTTAGAGATAACTAGGGAAATACGGGGTAAACGGATGTCGGATATCGAGAGATAGCGAGATCCATTTTCAAATCGTTGCATGATAGTCATTTCAACATTCATGATAAATCACTTTAAGAAAACATTACAATAAGCAGAGGAAAGCAATGTACGAGACTATCTTCCTAAACTGATTACAAGTATTCTAAAGTAGTTATTATAGAAACTAGATTTGATTTTTCGTTGTTAACATAAATCACCTTAATTAATTCACTTGGATTTAAAGAAAAGGTTAAACTAGTAATTGTCAGCGTTAGATTCGACACTTCCTCGTGGGAACGATCTTTACTTACACTTTATTACTTGAACCGACACGTGCACTTGCGTAAATTATATATCTGCTTTTCGCGTATCAGTCATGCACTGGGTAGTTCCTCTCGTGAACCTTCAACTGACGGGAAGCGTACGCGATCACGTGACCGTGCTGCATCAACACTGTTCCCAACCCCTGGTATGATGCGTCCGTGTAAACCTGAAATACTTCCTTCCCAGATGGAAGTGCAAGGATGGGGGAAGAGGCGAGTCGGCCCTTCAGCTCCATGTAGGCCGCCTCACACTGCGGAGTCCAGACGAATGGGGCATCCTTCTTGGTCAAAGAAGTGAGCGGAAGGGCAATCCTGGAGAACCCTTCCACAAACTTCCGGTAATAACCCGCCAATCCTAGAAAGCTCCGAACATCCGAAGCTGACTGTAGTCGAGGCCACTCCTGAACGGCCCGCATTTTGGCCGGATCCACTGCCAGACCTGCTCCACTGATGATGTGTCCTAGAAAAGCCACCTCCCGTAGCCAAAACTGACACTTGGAGAACTTCACATACATCTGGTGTTCTCTCAGCTTCCTCAATGCTAGGGCCAGATGCCCAACATGCTCCTCCTCCGTCCTGGAATATACTAGAATATCGTCGATGAACACGATAACGAAGATGTCGAGAAAGGCCTCGAACACCCTGTTCATCATGCTCATGAAAGCTGAGGGGGCATTAGTGAGCCCGAAGGGCATCACCGTGAACTTGTACAATCCATACCGGGAACTGAAGGCTGTCTTCGGTATGTCCTCCTCTCGGATCCGTAGCTGATAGTATCCCGATCTCAAGTCAAGCTTGGAGAACCAGTGAGCTCCCTGCAACTGATCGAAGAGCTCGTCAATCCTCGGCAACAGATAGGTGTTCCGCACCGTCAGTCTGTTGAGCTCCCGATAATCTATGCACAATCTGAGCGTCCCATCCTTCTTCTTCACAAATAACACCGGCGCTCCCCAAGGTGAAGAGCTCGGCCTGACGAAACCCGCATCTACCAGCTCTCTCAACTGCACCCTAAACTCTGCCAGCTCCCTGGGTGCCATGCGGTATGGTGCCCGAGACACGGGCCTCGCTCCCGACACCAGCTGAATCGGAAAATCTATCTCTCGATGCGGTGGCAGTCCGGGCAACTTCTCTGGGAATACGTCGGAGAAGTCCCGTACTATAGGAATGTCTGATAAGGAGGCCTCCACCTCCGCCATCTCGAAGCACACAAGATATACCTCGTCGCCCTGCTCGTGGGCCTTGACTACTTGGACAGAAGATAAAGAAGAGCGGGAGATCGACTCAATACCTTCGAACGTCGCGGAGGTGGTATTGTGCCGCACCACAACTCTCTTTGCTTGGCAGTCTATCTGGGCGTGGTTCCCCGCGAGCCACGTCATGCCCAAGATAAGGTCAAAGTCCGCGAGCTTCAGCACCGAAGCTGGAGCATCGAGCGTTAGGCCGTCAATGGTCACCTTCAAGGTGCACTTGGCCGCCGTCTCGATCTCTGATCCATTGGGGAGGCGCACCCTCCTGATGGGTCCTGTGTAATAATGGATCTGCTCCAAGCCCTTAACAAAGTCTTCGGAGACAAAGTTATGCGAGGCACCAGTATCGAATAGGGTGTGGGCGGGCTTGCCGCACACCACTATAATGCCTGGGGAAATTGGGTTGTTTGTTTAATTTTCTAAACTAGAAGATTAAAATTGCAGGAGAATTTAAGCAGTAATAAATCAAGATACTGAAAGCATTAATTTACCTGCAATAACCTCCTCCGGGTTCCTCGGCTGTGCAAGATCCAAGGCGTAAGCCTGCTCCTGATGCCTTCCTCTGCCGTGATTTCCCCTGCCTCTACCCCGTCCTCGGCCTCGGCCCCGCTGTGCTGGAGGGGCTGCCGGAGGTGCTGCTGGTGGTGGAGGAGGAGGTGGAGGGAATCGTCGAGGGCAATGGGCCTTGATGTGACCTGGCTGGTTGCACTCATAGCACACCACTGGAGCGCGTCCCCGATCATCAAATCTCTGGGGCCCCCAGGTACGTAGGGGTTGTGGGGCTAGTAAGGGCTGGGGCTGCTGCTATACTAGTGCAATATGAGGACGAGGACTTCCCCCACCCCTCCGGTGTCTCATAACTCTGCCCCGCTGTGAGCCTCTGCTGCTCTCCCCCTGGTACATGGCCTCAGCTGGCCTCTTCACTCTACCCTGCACACCGATCTGATCTGCCTCTAGCTTCTTCGCTGTCTCTATGATCTGAGTCAGGCTGCCCTCAGAAACAAACAAGGGTGCCTGCCTCAATGGGTCTCGAAGTCCCTTGTAGAATCTCTTCGCAAGGGCACGATCATCTGGAGCATGAGACCTCGCAAACCTGGCTAAATGGGAGAACTCCCTTTGGTACTCAATCACCAAGCGTGTCCCCTGAGTGAGGCATAGAAACCTCTCTTCCAGCTCGTCCCTGTCCGTGCTGGATATGAAGTGCTCCAGGAATGTGGTACTAAACTCGTCCCAAGAGATATCTGAGTACTCCCTATCTCTGAAAGTGGTCTCCAGTAGCGACTTCCACCACCTCTTGGCATGTGACTCAAGAGCTGATACTGCCAAAAATACTGCTTTGCCGATCGGGCAACCGATGCCGGCCAGCATCTCCTGAATGGTGTCCAGCCACTCCTCAGTCTTTACTGCATCCTCTGTCCCTCGGTAGGTCGGTGGGGAAAGACCTCTAAAGGTACTCAACCAATTCGCTCCCGGGTTTGGCAGTGGTGCCGGGATGGTCTGGGCCCTGAAGGTCTCTAGGATGGCTCCTAACGTCTGTCCCAACTCTGACTGCTGAAAAGTAGTGGTAGTCGGAGGGGGAGGAATGCTGACATGAGGCTCCGTGCTCACTGGGGCCTACAAAAGATAGGGATTTGGTCAAAAATTTGGCCTTACTTATTGGTTATTGGACTGTTTTATGTGATTCCATACATGGGCACACCATAGCTTCCGCTGCCTAGTTTGTCCGCAAACTAAGCTCGATCGGGGTGACACAGTACGTTGTGGACTGTTCTTTTATGATCGTTCGTTCAGTGATACCATTTGTAAGATCTCTTTTTCCAAAACCCGCTCGGGTACTTGAAAACTCGAACCTCTCCCGCATCGCACGGTTGAGGTGGATCTTCGCCCAGAATCGCTGCCTTGCGGTGTCACTAACACTCGGGTTGGTCAACACCGCTCAGCACCAACCCTGCCGGCTATACGATCATAAGTAAAATATGCCAAACAAGTATATACATAAAAGACGGCATGTCCACAATCACATCATCATATATATTTATATAATGAAAACAGAATGTCCAGAAGAGAAGTACAAGCAAAAAGGGCTTATGCCCGATACATATCCAAAAGAGAGTACTATCTCCCTCTCACTACTACAAGCGGAAGACTAATCAAAACTCTCAAAAATGCGGAAGACTAGCTATATAACCATCAACCTGTGGCGTCGTGGTAGTGCGCTGCATCTGCTGCTCAGGTTCTGCCATCATGTCCTGCTGCGCGCGGGACAACTCCATCTCCTCGGACTCCTGCGGTCACACCGACCGTTAGTCATAAAGACTAAGTCATTTTGTCCTCGCCTCCCCCCACGACTCCTAGGCACCGAGCGGGAGGAAGAAGCGGAGAACAAACAAGGGGTAAACAAGAAGGTGGTGACATGGCACTATTCTAGCAGGTATAATTAAAGCAATAAAATCTAGCTAGCAGTATAGTGCAGGTATAAGGCAGTAAAGTAGAGCAATGAAATAAGCAGTAAATAAGACGAAAATGCAGTGCAGTAAGTAAATCTAAGCTACCATCACAGATTCGTACCTTAACTTATATGAACACCCATACGACATATAAGTTAAGATGTCCAGGCAACCCATCATATAAAAGAGCCCATACTAATTTATATGATGGGGGTATGCTAATGTGTATGTTATGCTATGCTATGGTTATGATGTTTTAATGAGTTTATGCAATATGACTCACCCACACGACTCTATGCGCACAGACCTTTATAGTTCCCAATTTATTTGAAAGGAAGCCAACCTTTCGGGTACCGACCATCGTGGCTCACGGTGGTAGTGGATCTTGTTGGATCTTACGGCGCCCTTAGAGGGGGGGGGGGGGGTGAATAAAGGAATAAAAATCTTTTTATAATTTTTGAGAAAATTACAAAGTTGTTTTGATTAATAGGAAATAATGATGACAAATTAGAAATAAATAATTTATATTTAGAATTGAAAACTTAGAAACACAAAATAATAAAGATTAAGCCAAATGATAGAAATCAAAGTAAACACAAAAGAGACATGATTATATTATGTGAAAAAGTGTTTACATAAAATTTGATTTCTATAACGCTAGAAATCGGGGGCGTACAAAAATGATTTTCTTTTCCTTTTCTATACCGACTCGTATCCCCACGAACCGGTTGGCTTTAGCCAATCCTTCCCCGGAAATGGCCTCAAGCCGCTCTAGCCAATCCTTCCCCGGATATGGCCTCGAGCACCCCCTAGATCTAATCCCCTAGACCTAGTCGCCAACTCACACGGCGAATTCCCCCTAAGCCGCGCAAGGACCTAGTCGCCAAAATCAAGGCGATTTCACTACAACGGATACAAAAAGTGTGGAATGGAAATAATAAATAACAAGCAAAACTCCCTCTTGAGATTTCTGGAGATGAGGATGAAGGATCGCAGAAGCACAAGCGAGGTCGAAGCGATCGTTCTTCGGATGCAGCGTGATGGCTTCCTTCTCCAGAATTTCTTCTTTGGCTTTGAGTGGGAGATGATGATTTGGTAGAGTAGCAGCACAAGAGTTTGGGCACAAGTAATATCTCTAGAAGGTCTAGCCAAAACGAGAGAGAGCCCAGCCTTTTATAAAACTTGGAGCTAGCGCCTGCGGTAGTGGCTAGCGCCTGCGGTAGCGTTCGTGTGGAGCGGTTGCGCAACCGTCGGCGGTGTGGCGCTGTGCACAAACTGGAGATAGCGCCTGGCGGTAGCGGGAGATATCGCTGGCGGTAGCGGTAGAGGTAGCGGTTACGAAACTGTCGCGTGCACGAATTCGAGATAGCGCCTGGCGGTAGTGCTGGCGGTAGCGGTAGCGCTAGCGGTAGTGCTGGCGCTAGCGATAGTGCTGGCGGTAGCGCTCCTCCTTTCAAAAAGTTGTTCCAAGCTGCTTTCTACCAGTGGAGTATTGCACCTATAGTTCCTGCACACTATAAACACACTACAAGCAATATCAAATACAATATGAGATTTGTTATTCTCAAACAAAGGGATGTGACACACATGTCCAACAATCTTCCCCTTTTGATAATAACAAATCCTCTAAGCAAGAAATCAACAGTAGTGTTTATAGATAAGATAAGCAAGATAAAAGTGCAACTATAGTATATGATATGCATGATAATGTGCATACTCCCCCTATCTTAATGCTCCTCCTACATAAATGCAATTTATGTGTTACTCCCCCTAAATGATAAATTTCATGAATTTATTCTCCCCTTAATCTTCTATATTTCTTCTATATAGATTTCTTCAATTAATCTCCCCCTTTTGGTATTATCAAAAGAAGGTGGGGTGAGGGTACTAAGGAGGCATTAATATATCATGATCGAGTTTTTTGAAATATAAATAATGATAAATAGTTTAAGCATATCATACATACGGGATTTCAAATATAAAGATAAGAGTTGTAAGCAAGCGGAAGATTATAATAAACATCTTTTTGTAAGCATGAAAAGCATAAGTAGAAATATGAGTTTTAGTTCAAATTTGAAAGATGTTTTAATCTGTTTGAAATCTCAAAGTTTTTCATAAAAATACCAAGCATGATATGAACATATCAAAGAGAGATTATACTACAATGTTACTTAATTCTAAGGTCAAGAAATACCAAAAACATTGTAGAGATCATGCTAGATTATCTAGTGCATAAAGAGTAGTATAGATAAAGCATTAGAATTCAATACTCATGAGAAGAAGTGTTATGAAAGATAACGATGTGCACATAAGTGTATTTTGGGCAATGTTAACAATTGATTTAAATCACCAAAATACAAGACATATGTAAAGTAAAATGCACAATAAAACATAAGTAAATTACTTTCACACACTTTTAATGCACATAGTTTTTAACAAAGTGGTGTAATAACCAAGGTTTGCACAAGTAACTTTACTATTCTTTCAAAGGTGCTCAACCTCACAATGCTTATGAAGACTTATCAGGAGGTTCAAGTAGTGTTTGGTGGAGTTATATTTGTCTACATATATATAATTTTTTTTGTTCATATTTGTGAGACAACATTCTCCGAATACACTTGTTTTGCAAACCAAAATTTTTAACTTAACCACTTTTCTAAATTTCATAAGTGCAATTCAAATGTAATGTAGGCAATAAACTTATGCAAGTTTTAATTCATTGCACACATACAATACACAAGCAAGCATTTTTAGATTTAGACACACATGTTGATTACCAAAATAAGTGAGTGAAATGTATCATTATCAATCATAAAACATTTACTCATACTTAGAGGCATGCTAAGCTTGGTTCTACACATTTTTCAATACAACTAATGCACTTTAAATGGATATATCAAAGCATGATAAGCAAAACAATGTTCTTAGTAATTTGAAAGAATATGTTTCAACATTGTAAATAATTCTAAATAATAGAATTCATACATGCTTGATATTGACAATAAAGATCATACAGTTTTTTTTGTTGTTTTGAAAATTTTTAGTGAAATAAAAACTGAAAAACACAAAAACATATTTTTGTAATTTTTGAATTTTGAATTTTTGTAGTTGATTTTTCATAAAATAAATAAAACAAAAAATAAAAAATGTCAGAACTACAAATCAAAGTAGTACAAATACACTAACATATTTTTCTTGTTTTTTAGAAAATTTAAAAAACAGAAAATTTGAACACTCACGCTAGCGCCGGCGCTAGCGCTAGCGCGGGAAACAATACTCGATTTTTTAGGAATTTAAAATTTTTGATTTTTGATATTGGTTAGGGGTCTTAGGAGTAGTCTTATGCAGAAGTTTTGTAATTATCAGAGATGTCTTGATTGCTCAAAATGCATAAAACATTAGCGTTTTATATATTTTCATCCTAAGATGTCTAAGACTCCTAATTCCAACCTTAACATTTGAAACCTTGCATCGGGAAGAGGTTTAGTGAATATATCAGCAAGTTGAAAGTCCATACCAATGAAACTAATCCTTACATTTTCCTTTTTAATGTGATGTCTTATGAAATGATGACACACATCTATATGTTTGGATCTAGAGTGGTGTACCAGATTATTTGTGAGATCAATGACACTCTTGTTGTCACATTTTAATTCAATAAGTTTTAGATGAAAACCAAAGTCCTCTAAAGTTTGGCTCATCCATAGAGCTTGTGCACAACAACTCCCTAATGCAATGTATTCGGCCTCCGTGGTGGAGAGTGCAACCGAATTTCGTTTCCTACTGGACCATGCAACTAATGAAGGTCTTAGAAAATGACAAGTACCACTAGTGCTTTTTCTATCAAGTGAGCAACCGGCATAATCCGAATCGGAATAGCCATGCAATGTAAATGAATCATTATGTGGGTACCATAATCCTAATATAGATGACCCAATGAGATATCTAAAAATTTGTTTTACCGCTTTTAAATGAGATTCTTTTGGATTGGCTTGAAATCTAGCACATAAGCATACGGCAAACATAATATCGGGTCTAGTTGCACTAAGATAGAGTAGAGATCCTATCATACCTCTATATAAAGTTTGATCTATAGAAACTCCTGATTTATCTTTTCCTAATTTTAGTGATGCACTCATTGGTGTAGAAGCATGTTTAAGGTTTTCAAATCCAGAACGTTTAAGCATATCATGGACATATTTAGTTTGACATACAAAGATACCATCAATTCTTTGTGATATTTGAAAACCAAGGAAAGAAGAAAGTTCTCCTACAAGACTCATTTCAAACTCATTTTTCATCACTAAAATAAATTCTTTACACATCTCTTCATTAGTAGATCCAAAAATAATATCATCAACATATATTTGTAAAATAATTATATCATCATTATTGTGCTTAATGAAGAGAGTATTATCCGCACTTCCCATAATATAACCGTGCTTTAATAAAAATGATGTATGTCTTTCATACCATGCACGGGGCGCTTGTCTTAAACCATATAGCGCTTTTTCTAGTTTATAAACATGATTTGGAATTTTTTCATTAATAAAACCGGGGGGTTGTTCAACATAAACTTCTTCTTTTACAAACCCGTTTAGAAAAGCACTTTTCACATCCATTTGAAATAGTTTTATTCTTTTAAAGCTTGCAAATGCTAGAAAAATTCTTATAGACTTCAATCTAGCAACGGGTGCAAAAGATTCATCAAAATCTATCCTCTCGATTTGAGAATATCCTTGTGCTACTAAGCGTGCTTTATTTCTAGATATTCTAGACTCACCATCTAATTTATTTTTAAAAAACTATTTTACACCTACAACCGGGTGATTAGATGATCTTTCTACTAATTTCCAAACAGTATGTCGCTCAAATTGTTCTAACTCTTCATTCATAGCCAAAAACCAAAATTCATCATTTAAAGCGGTTGTAACATTTTTTGGTTCAATTTCGGAAACAAAGCAAATATTTGAATAAGATTCATGAAGAGAAGAACGAGTTCTTACCCCGATGGATGGTTCACCAATTATCAATTCCCGTGGATGATCCTTTGTGAATTTTAAGACGCTTGGAGGTACATATTCATCTTTCTTGGCCTCCTCTTCTTCTTCTTTGGAAGGTTCTTCATCACCATGCTCCAAAGGAGGTAATAGATCATCCTCTTTACCTGAGGAAAGTCTTTCTATACAAGGAACAAGCTCATCAAAGTTCACATTAATTGACTCTTCAACTTTTCTAGTTCTTTTATTAAAAACTCTATAAGCTTTACTAGTTGAAGAGTATCCAAGAAATGTTCCTTCATCACATTTTTCATCAAACTTTCCCAAGCTATCTTTTGTATTTAAGATAAAGCATTTACAACCAAAAACTTTGAAGTAAGACACATTAGGCTTCTTTTGAAAATAGAGTTCATATGGTGTGAGATTTAAAGATGGGCGAAGCATGATTCTATTTATAACATAACATGATGTGTTTACGGCTTCGGCCCAAAAGGACTTAGGTAATTTATATTCACATAACATAGTGCGTGCTAGCTCTTGAAGTGTCCTATTCTTTCTTTCTACAACACCATTTTGTTGTGGTGTGCGTGGTGCAGAGAATTCATGTTTTATGCCTAACATATCACAAAAAGAAGTAAATTTTTCATTTTCAAATTCTCCTCCATGATCCGAACGAATGCATTTAATTTTTAAATCAATTTCATTTTGAATACGAGTACATAATTTTGAAAATTCACAAAACGCTTCGGATTTGGATGAGAGAAATATTGTCCAACAATATCTAGAAAAATCATCTATTAACACATATGTATACAATCTACCACCAAGACTTGCGGTGCTAACGGGACCAAAGAGATCCATATGAATTAATTGCAAAGGTCTTGTAGTAGAAATAACATTACTTTTGAAAAAGGATCTAGTAATTTTACCTTTTTGACATGGTGAACAAAGTGAAGGTAAATTTCCATTTAATCTAGGCAATCCTCTAATTAAATCTCTTTTGGCAAGTTTTACAATAAGCTTTGTGCTAGCATGTCCTAGCCTTCTATGCCAAAGATCAAGTTCATCATTTTTGATAATAAAACATTTTAAAGATATTTTGAAAGATCATGAAATGAAAGAATATAAACAATGTGTATTCTTGGTGCAGTTAGTAAAATATTGTTTGTAGTAGGATTAGATATTTTGCATAGATTAGTATAAGATTCAAATAAAGCATCTAATCCTTTATCACATAATTGGCCAATTGAAATAAGATTATGTTTTAGCCCTTTTACATAAAGAACATTTGATATAGTGAAGGATTCGTTACCAATTGTACCAATTCCCATGATTCTTCCTTTTCCGTTGTCGCCAAAAGTCACAATCCCTCCCTTCTTCCTTTCTAGGCTAAGGAACTTTGATTTATTGCCCGTCATGTGCTTGGAGCATCCTGAATCCAAGTACCACACGTCTTCATTATCCTTAGCCTGCCTGCACATCTAGAAAGAAGATGAGAGTAAAGATCCGGATACCCAAGTGGAACCTCCCATAGAATAAGTGGAAGCCTTAGGTACCCAGATTTGCTTTAAAGTATTTTGTTTTATTTTCCTGCAAGAACTAGTTGTGTGACCCAACCTATAACAGTTTGCCCACGAAATAAAGGGGGTTGAGACCCTTTTCTGGAAAATTTTCTTGCTGGAATAATTTTGATTTACAGAAGGAAAGCATTTTGAAAAAGAAATTTCAGGTTTCTGGTATGAGGTGCTAGCGCCGGCGTTAGTGACTAGCGCCGGGCGGTAGACCTCATCTCGATATCCGAGCCCAAACTTTCCAGATCCATGACACTGGTACCCTAGAATCATTTCCAGTGATTTTTGGCCTATACCAAATTTTTTAATGGCCATGGTGAGATCATGAACTTGTGCTTTAAGTGAAGAATTTTCTTTCACAAGCATGACACACCTATTTTCAAAACCTTTCTTATTATTTTTGATTTGCAAAAGAGAGGCTTCCAATTTCCTTTCTAATTCCCCCTTCTCTTTTGTAAGAGTTTTGGCATGAGAGAGGGCTTTAGAAAGTGACTCTTCTATATCTTTTGCCAATTTTGTGGAGTGATCACATTCTTGGCACGAAACCTTTCTCTTTTCTAAGACAATTACCTTTTTGGAAAGCATTTGATTTTCTTTAATAAGAGATTCATTTTCACGATTTAATAAAATACTATCTTTCATATTTTTATCAAAAGCTTTGCAAGTTTCAAGAAATTCATTATACAATTCATCATAAGTGGGAGGAGTTACCTCAGTGTCACTAGGAACACTGGTGTCGTCGCCGTCGTTTTCATGTCCCATGAGGCACATGTTTGCTTCCTCATCTTCGCTTGATGAAGACCCACTTGATTTTTCGGAGGAGGAGGAGGAAGAGTCATCCTATGTTCTAGCTTTTAGTACTTTCTTCTTCTCCTTCCCTTTGTGCCGTTTTTCATTCTTCTCCTTCAAGAACTTTGGTCACTGACTCCGAATGTACCCCGTCTTCCTACAATGATAACATTCCGGTGGAGGTCTCTCTTCTTCATTGTCGCTCTCTTTTTCTTTCTTTGAAGATGACCCTTTCCATCTTTCACCCTTTTGGAAATATTTTCGAAAGGTGTTTCTCCTTTCCGGATTGCGCATGAACTTTCAGAAGTTCTTTACCAAAAGACTCTCTTCATCTTCATCCTCATCCTCTTGGCACTCCTTCTTTGATTTTAATGCCAACGCCTTCATCTTTGGATCCTTGTTGTATTCATCATGTTGGATTTTGAGTTCTACCTCATGGGTTTTGAGATTCCCAATGAGGCTCTCAACTTGGAGCGTCCTTAAGTTGTGCGACTCCGAAATAGCCGTCACCTTCGGGTTGAATTTTGGAGGAAGAGAACGAAGGATCTTATGGACCAAGTCGCCATTTGAGAAGGTTTTTCCAAGAGCTTTTGATGCATTGACGATCTTGGTGAAGCGCGTGTACATACCATCAACATCTTCGCTTTCATCCATTCAGAATTTTTCATATTCCGACTCCAGTTGGAAAAGCTTAGAATCTTTAACCTGCGATGTACCTTCATGAGTAACTTCCAAATGATTCCAAATTTCATATGCAGTAGTACAAGCAGAAATTCTATTAAATTCATTTCTATCTAACGCACAAAATAGAGCATTCATGGCTTTTGCGTTATTTTTACATTTGAGTTTATCCCGATCATCCCATTTATCATTGGGTTTTTCTAACATAACCTCTCCAACTACAAATGTAGGAGGAGTGTATTCTTCTTCTACCATGTTCCAAACCTCAATATCTAGGGTCATTAGAAAACAACGCATCCTATTTTTCCAATAATTATAATCCGACCCAGTAAATAGTGGAGGTCTACTAATTCCCTGACCCTCGGGAAAAAGCGAGATCATAAGACGCCATTATTCCTGTTTTTTAAACCGTTTGGAATAACCTGCCCTCTGATACCACTTGTTGGATCTTACGGCGCCCTTAGAGGGGGGGGGGGGGGTGAATAAGGGAATAAAAATCTTTTTATAATTTTTGAGAAAATTACTAAGTTGTTTTGATTAATAGGAAATAATGATGACAAATTAGAAATAAATAATTTAGATTTAGAATTGAAAACTTAGAAACACAAAATAATAAAGATTACGCCAAATGATAGAAATCAAAGTAAACACAAAAGAGACATGTTTATATTATGTGAAAAAGTGTTTACATAAAATTTGATTTCTATAACGCTAGAAATTGGAGGCGTACAAAAATGATTTTCTTTTCCTTTTCTATAACGACTCGTATCCCCGCGAACCGGTTGGCTTTAGCCAATCCTTCCCCGGAAATGGCCTCAAGCCGCTCTAGCCAATCCTTCTCCGGATATGACCTCGAGCACCCCTAGATCTAATCCCCTAGACCTAGTCGCCAACTCACGCGGCGAATTCCCCCTATGCCGCGCAACGACCTAGTCGCCAAAATCAAGGCGATTTCACTACAACAGATACAAAAAGTGTGGAATGGAAATAATAAATAACAAGCAAAACTCCCTCTTGAGATTTCTGGAGATGAGGATGAAGGATCGCAGAAGTACAAGCGAGGTCGAAGCGATCGTTCTTCGGATGCAGCGTGATGGCTTCCTTCTCTAGAATTTCTTCTTTGGCTTTGAGTGGGAGATGATGATTTGGTAGAGTAGCAGCACGAGAGTTTGGGCACAAGTAATATCTCTAGAAGATCTAGCCAAAACGAGAGAGAGCCCAGCCTTTTATAGAACTTGGAGCTAGCGCCTGCGGTTGTGTCTAGCGCCTGCGGTAGCGTTCGTGTGGAGCGGTTGCGCAACCGTCGGCGGCGTGGCGCTGTGCACGAACTGGAGATAGCGCCTGGCGGTAGCGATAGCGCTGGCGGTAGCGGTAGCGGTAGCGGTAGCGGTTACGAAATCGTCGCGTGCACAAATTTGAGATAGCGCCTGACGGTAGTGCTAGCGGTAGCGCTAGCGGTAGCGCTAGCGGTAGCGCTGGCGCTAGTGATAGTGCTGGCGGTAGCGCTCCTCCTTTCAAAAGGTTGTTCCAAGCTGCTTTCTACCAGTGGAGTATTGCACCTATAGTTCCTGCACACTATAAACACACTACAAGCAATATCAAATACAATATGGGATTTGTTATTCTCAAACAAAGGGATGTGACACACATGTCCAACAGATCGGGCACTCCACATCCTAGGCGGGTATAGTCACTTCCAAGCCTAGACCTCATGTACGCCTCAACGCTAAGACACAACAGCGGAGCTCCTGCATACTCTTGCTGGAATCCACCAGACTTTAAGGTCGGGGTGGGTTATTAGGGATTGTCCTCCAGACCGCGGTACTCAAGCATACCGGCCCTCTAAACCTCACCCTCACCCGAGTCAACGTACTACCGTCGGTGACACGACTAGCCTAGTACCGAAGACTCGCCACTATTTGACTAAGTAACAGGTGTTAACAATGTCCACCTGAGCTTCCGGCTCAGGGACTATCACACAAGCTGACCCAACTCATCTCCACCCCGGAGGAGATCCATACTAGTTTGCATCCCTACTTAGGCTACTCTTGCCTACAGTTTAGTTAGTGTTATAATTAGGATGAATCTTGGACTTCCCGCGGTGTACTCCATAAGGGGCCCCTAACGGTACTATAGATCAATGGGCTCAACCCAACCATGCTCCTCAAGACAATTACTTTAGTTGGTGGTTAACATTTGGATCACCCTCACTATTCCATAAAGTTAAAGTGCCTTAGCCCAACACCCGTCCGGCCCAATTGGGTTGGACGTACCTTCATTCCTCCTACGTTATCTCTAGCACAACCTCACAACTAACTCTAGGATTGATCCTACTTGAATCATGGTGTGCTATAGCTCATTTACTGACTGGGTATAACCCCTATCCACTACTTAGGGATCCGAATTGTCAAAAACTCAAAATTCTGTTTTTACTAAGCGTAGACCACCAAATTGAACTATCCATCAACCCTATAAGGGAATCCTTCTATAAACTCATCTCCAGGGTCTGGTATAATTATCCTAGGCTACCACTGACCTTAATAGGGTATTGTCCAATTTCCATAATTTTCCACATTAATTTGGTATTTATTTTTATTTAAAGTAGTTAAGGACTTAGGTCAAATTACACATGAACTACCCTCAAAATGATTCCTCATGCTACATGAAAATTATGAGTAAGGTAATATCCCATATCAAGGTGGTTCACTGAGTATCATGATCCTAGGATGCAAATTGGCCTACTATATCATCATAATTGTATAATTACCAAAATGCCACTATAATTAGGACAAATTGTAATTTCACTTCTGAAAATTCTACAAAAATTACCAAGTGTTCATATGGGGACCTAGAGTCCTCTGCCAAAAGATTGTGTCATTATCATGTGATTTGACTTTTTAAAAGGATTTACTAACCAAGTGATGTAAAATTCTATTTCTACATGAAGTACATGAATTACAAATCTACAAGCTCCCAAACTATGGTCATGGATATATTTTAACCTAAAATCACAGATCACCAAGTATCATGACAAAGCCCTATGATTTGATATCTTAAAAAGATTAAATACTCAAGTGATGAAAATCTCAATTTCTACGTGAGGTACATGAAATACAATTCTACCAGCTTCCAACTAATTACCATGGGCATATAATAGCATTAAATGACAGATAACCAAGTTTCACAATTTTGCCCCATGATTTGATATCTTTCAAAAATAAATTCCCTTAAGCTAGCAAGTACTTAAAATTTCCTACGCAAGGAATAATACTTCAATAAATCATAACAAATTACTATAGTACAATTTCATCCCTATTCAGCCACTGATGGAGTTTCAACACCATACAAGGTCCTATGACCATGCATTTCATTTTATTAAGGAAAATGTGACAATTTCATTTATTAGGAAGAAAATACTTAAACACCTCTAAAAATTCTCATTTAATTAACTAGGTCATTTTATGCACCTACAAACTTATCCACAAAGTTCTGAGCCAAGGCTAGAACATTTGGTCCTATGTCCTTCACAAATCCCCACTTTGCACCCTTAAGGATTCACCCTTAGGGTTTTAGGTCACACCACCCTAATGGCTCCAAATGGACCATTAGGGTGTGACACAAGCATTTGTATATCCATACCCACATATCCACTATGATGGGAGGAGGCTAACACACTCCACTCCTCAAAATGATCTAAACCCTAATTTGACCCTTAAAGGCCCTCATTAGGGTTTCCTATTTTCCATAGAAAATCAACTCCAAATGGAATGAAATTTTAGCCAAGCACTACTCATGTACTAAAGAGTATGCCACCAAAGTTTGGTGTCATTTGGACATCAAATGCTCCAAAAATCAACTTAATTTAAATATCATAACTACCACAAAAACCCTAAGTAAAATTGTCCACCAAGGGCTGTCCCTTTGGCAGGGGGTGCCCTTAGGGTATACCAACCCATGGTTAAAAGGATAGCTCCAAAGATTGAAGGGTTTGACCTAGATAATTTTTCTAATGGACTGACCTAGTGTAGGACCAGTCCTAGTAAAACAGCTCCCTAGGGAGCTGTAGGTCACCAAATGATCTAAGCTCAAAGCCAAATGAAAGCTAAGACCTAGGCCTACAACTTTTATGTTGGACACTTTTTCTAAATCGGCCATTAAGTGACCCTAATTTTTATTTGAAGAGCACTGAGTTTTTGAGGCAGAATAACAAGTATAATGAATTAATTAAATGCAGGAAAAAGGAGATCAGCACGGATCTTGGCGCAATCATACGGCGGCGGCTCATCTTCTTCGTTAAGCCGACGGCCAGGATTCAACCGCGCTGGGCCGATTTCTTCCCCCATTTCCCGGCCACCTGGTGGCCACCACGGCTGGCCACCACCGCCACCACCTTCGTGGTGGTCGGGGCTACGATTTCCCGGCGACATGGTGACCGGAGGGGGGGTTTTCCGGCGAGCCTGGGTGGCTCAATTCGAGCTGAATTCCATGAAAATGACGAGTGGATTCGGGCTCAATTGAGCCCGATCCTTCAATATTTTGTGATGAGAAGCTAGCACGAGGGGAGGGGAGGAGAAACGAACCATTGCTGGTGCGTGGCTGCGGCTCCGGCGGCGGTTGGCCATGGAAAATACTTGCTCTGGCGATCCCGCTCCCGAACTCGTTTCTTCAGCTAAAGCTTCGCTCCAGATGTGGTTTTCGCCTGCTCTTAGTGCTCTGAAGCTAATGGGATGGCTGAAATGGGAGGGGGAGGCCTCTATAGGGGGTTTTGAAATCGAGCTCCTCGGTTGTGCCCCCTTGCTGCCACCCTACTGTAGCTGCCGGCCTCCTGCTTCCATCTGGGTCAAGCTCAGACCCCCAGCAATCAGGGAAGGGTCCAAGACTGATTGGGGAGGAGGAGTGTAGAGGAGGGGAATGCTTTAAGCCTTTTGCTTTATGCTTTAACCTTTTGATCAACTTTTGGTCCCCCCCTCCATTGATTTAATCAAGATCAAGGTGTAGTTCAGTCTAGGGCTGATGGCAAGGCCTAAGGTCCATGATTGAGGTTAATTGGTTGGTGTTAGGTTTCATTTCAATTTAGGCTTGAAATTAACCTTTAATGGGCTATGTTGACCATGGTTGACTTTGGTCAACCAAGGTGAGTGGGTTGACCCCACCTGGGGGTCATGGGTCCCTTAACATCACCCAACATAGGTTGGTCCATGGTGGGGCTCCAATTGGTTCAATTTAATCAAAGGGTGTAGATTTGACCAAAATTGGGTAAGGTTTGACTTTGGTCAATTGGGGTTAATTGGTCCCACTATGATGGGGCTTTTGGGTCCAATGAGTTCCTTAAAGTGTTTAGAGTGTGGTGGTAAGGTCAATTTGAACATTTGAGGTTCAATTGCACCCTAATTGACTTGGTTTGGTTAAAGTTGACCTATTGTTGACTTTGGCCAATTTCATGCAATTGGGTCCCACCCAAGTGCACTTCTCATCCTATAGGGCTCCCTTGGTTGTTAGGGCATCATAAGTGAGGTCAACTTGGACAATTGAGGGTCAATTGACCTAGTTGAGGGGCTTAGGATTAGGTTAGTTTTTGAGCTTTGGTGCGCACTTAGCAATTTCTGCCCTAGCCTAAGGCCCTTGTGGCCACTCACCTCACCCCTATGCCCTAACATTTCCAATGGGTCTAGAAGGATTGGGGAAGTTACAATTCGACCACATCCTTTCTTTTTCCCCTTCTCTTTGCTTTCTTGGCTATCCTCCTTCTCCCCCACCCGAATGTCATGGTTTGCTGAGGTGGTGGAGTGGGTGCGTTCGACCCTTGCCTTCGCCCCGAGCGGTTGGCTCTTTTCCTTTGGAAGCCCTTCCTTCCTGGCTCTCGCGGGGTTGAATTGCTGACCTCTGCGCTCGCCGGGTTATTGGGTAGCCGCCACCCGGGGTGGTCTCGCCCACCAACATTCACTCGACACCTTTTGGAGTGGGGCGAGCGGGGGCCGGATGCCTCCCCGTTCGCCACCCTTTGGGGCTGGACTAGAAGGGGCGGGGTGAGCTGGGAGGGCGCCTCCCTCCTGAGCTCGCCCCCTTGCAGGGGCGGGGCGAGCTGGGAGGGCGCCTCCCTCCCGAGCTCGCCCCCTTGAAGGGGCGGGGCGAGCTGGGAGGGCGCCTCCCTCCCGAGCTCGCCCCCTTGAAGGGGCGGGGCGAGCTAGGAGGGCACGTCCCTCCCGAGCTCGCCCCCTTGAAGGGGCGGGGCGAGCTGGGAGGGTGCCTCCCTCCTGAGCTCGCCCCCTTGAAGGGGCGGGGCGAGCTGGGAGGGCGCCTCCCTCCTGAGGTCGCCCCCTTGGGGGGGCGGGGCGAGCTGGGAGGGCGCCTCCCTCCTGAGGTCGCCCCCTTGGGGGGGGGGGGGGGGGGGCGGGGCAAGCTGGGAGGGCACCTCCCTCTTGAGCTCGCCCCTTGGGGATGGGTGAGTGGGGGTATGGCACCTCCCCACTCCACCTCCACCGGTACCTCTTTCCTGGACTGTTGGCCGAGAGTTACCTCGTCCACCCGCTGGGGCGGGACCTCTGGATCATCTCTTCTTCTGCCTCCGACGATCATGGCGAAAGCAACCTGGAAGGTCTGTAAGACCTCTTGCCTGAAATCTTCGAACATCTCCAACGTCACCCCAACGACCGGAGGTTGCGAGTGACCTGGGTTGGATCTTTCTCCACCTCCGTCCATGGAGCTCATCTTGAGAGTTTTTTGAATCGGTCACACTCCACGCTCACCGCACCATAATGTTGAAACCGATTTCTCGGTCTCTGTGGAGTCTGGGGCCCTCAGCAAGCTGAGGGGCGACCAACCCTTACTTCCCCCAAGGGAGAGCTCTAGGTTGAAGGTTGAGGAACTATGGACTGGACCAAGGGCTTAGTGGGGAGGTCCCGCCACATACCCGGAAGCCCCTTAGGAACTTCCCCTCCCAAGCCACTACTAAGCTTGGGCACCACTGGAGGCTCTCCTCACCCCCTAGAGAGACTTGGGGAGGGAGAGAGAGAGAGGGAGAGAGCTAGCCTAGGATGATCCCCTTCCAAATGGTGCCCCCTTGGTCCTATTTATAGGATTTTGGATTTGGGCTGCGGATAACCAAAAACTGCCTGCGAAGTTACCAAAATGCCCCTGGATTTGGCCTGCGAATAGCCAAATCCCGTTGTTCTGAGACGTTAAATGCAGACCGACCCCTCCTCCCGGAACTGGGTGAGAGGGGGTACCTCGCGGGGCTCGGCGAGCCCGCTAACTGGGGTGGGGAGAGACCCGGGGGTCGGCCCCCCTGCTGGTCTCGCCCATCTGCTGGGGCTGGGCGAGGCCCAGCTAGGGGCGGCCCCCCTGCTGGTCTCGCCCCTCTGCTGGGGCTGGGCGAGACCCAGCTAGGGGCGGCCCCCCAGCTGGTCTCGCCCCTCTGCTGGGGCTGGGCGAGACCCAGCTAGGGGCGGCCCCCCTGCTGGTCTCGCCCCTCTGCTGGGGCTGGGCGAGACCCAGCTAGGGGCGGCCTCCCTGCTGGTCTCGCCCTTCTGCTGGGGGGCGCGGGGGGCGAGAGGAGCTCGCCTCCCTGGAGGGGATGGGGGCGAGAGGAGCTCGCCCCCCTTGCCTTGGTCTAGATCGGCTAGCGCCCGGCGGTATTGCTACCGCCGGTGCTAGCGACTCGCCCTTCTGGTGGGGCTGGGCGAGACCCAGCTAGGGGAGGCCCCCCTGCTGGTCTCGCCCTTCTGCTGGGGGGCGCGGGGGTGGGGGGGGGGGGAGAGGAGCTCGCCCCCCTGGAGGGGATGGGGGCGAGAGGAGCTCGCCCCCCTTGCCTTGGGCTAGATCGGCTAGCGCCCGGCGGTATTGCTACCGCCGGCGCTAGCGACTCTCCCTTCTGCTGGGGCTGTGCGAGACCCAGCTAGGGGAGGCCCCCCTGCTGGTCTCGCCGCCGGCGCTAGCGGCCGTGTCCGAGCCGGCCATGGTTAACAAGGGATGATTGATTTACCCCCCTATTCTTGTCCTCGGCCATTGTAGGAAAAACAAGTCTTAAATACCTTTTGAGTCCCAGTGGGTCGCTCGGCGAATTCAGGGTTGTACACCGTGGGACGCACATACATGTATCGTAATCACAAGACGACCCGTGGTACTTGATATACCCGTGTACGCAATTACATATCAACCCGTTCATTATCATTTATCGTATGCATGGGAAATTGGGAGGGTACATGTTGCTAATGTGGCGGTTTGGCATCTTTCACAAAGATACACTACGAGTGAAGCTATGATGATGAAGTATATGTTTAAGATTGTGATGACCGGTGGACTAGCTCATAGGTTTCTCATAGGTTCGTCTCACACCTATTTTGGTTATGTGTCGAGCGAGTCTCCGCTTAAGGCGAGGGAAAGTTTCGTAAACGGGTTGTGGATCAGGTGAGAGACCGGAGCGGAACCTGTACTGCGAAGCGGTTCTTTTATCTGGACGTTCATCTTGGGCATACAAACTCTATGATTTGAAACACTGCTCGATCGTCTCGAAATAATGCAACTGCGCCTCCAAAACTTTTCTGTTTCATACAAGCTTACCTGCAATTCACAGTTGAGATTTCTACTTCTCCGAGGACCCGCGTATTTGCCGCTATATAAACCATTAAAATAAGCTTAGGAGATGAGCATTGGCATGAGATTTTTAAGTGGACTTATAAAATATATAATTAGCATTCTCCTTATATAGGCAATTCTTGATTATACAATTATTACATTGTTGTTCTTCAATCTTCATAAAGATAATGGTGTGCATCTATTACTATTAATAAATGAAGTTAATACTATACCATTAAACTCATCAGATAATGACATTATCATTCATAAAATTTATAATAAAATAATATATAGTAAAATAAATTAGGTTAAATAATAAAACAAAATTAAAATATAAAAAAAAAGTTAAATTAATAAGAATAAAATAAAGTAAAATAAATTAGATAATATAAAGGCGAAAGAAAATAGGAGTTTCACATAGAAAATTATGCGGAAACTGAACATCTAGCTTAGAAAATTCATTGGCTTTCAAGAGAACCTTTTCTTCTATGACATGACATGACATGGAGGAAAGTGTTTTATCTAATTTGTAAATATAGTTAAAAAATTTATCATTTATAATTTTGAGTGTTGTTTTACATAGACTTTTTCTTTAATTATTCTGTTTAAGAATGCACTTTTTACATTCATGAAAATTCTGCAGCTCCTTTTGAAAACCCTTCATTTGGTTCATTATTTAATGGTGAAGATGCCTTCTTCTTTTATCTAACGTAATCTCCGCGGTGAAATGAGAACTATCCATTTTGTACAAATGGAGAGAATCTTTTTCCCGCTAGGGAAGCTTCGGGTGCATTACCAAGTGGTACCCGCCATACGCGCATCCATTTTCTTCATTGCAGGCGGCCCCACACAGCGGAACGCTGCGAGTGTACTCAACCTCGCTAGAGCCCGACTATTTCTCCAACAAAATGGACTCAAATTCATCCCCTCCGGGCCATCATCAACTAAGTCAGAGATCTATGATGTATAATACATATGCATGCAATGTGGCCTCTCTTTCTAGATCTGCTCTTTGGACTCATTAGGTCTGATCCTTCCCCATGCCCCTAAATTTTGGGTTCTATGCATCTTGTGTTTCCAAAGAAAGTAGGGTTGAAGATCGTGCGGTTGATATTGGTAGGACCATTATGATATACGCACATATGCGAGTGACAGGCATGAGGTTTTGCCCCTATATGGCCAACCGTGATAGTGTCCCGATCACGACAGACACGGGGCTCCGCCCCTATCAATTAATTAATACGGCTTAAAATAAACCCGATATCAATTAATTAATGCGAAAAATAATTATACATTATTTTTCAATTTTTGTTAAAAATATTTTCATCATAAATAATAATGCATATATCATTGCTTTTTCAAATCAACTTAGTTTGATTTTCATAATTACATTTTCAAATCAACTTTATTAAAGCTACCATGCCTAATGACAACCTATCAAAGTAGATATAAGAGCTCTACTAAATTTATTTATTTATTTTTGAAATATTATAATATATGTTAAGTCAGTAGAGTAAAATAATAAGACCATGTCTCCGTTTGACATGACGGTGGCGGTCGTGAACGCGATGGTAAAACCGTCATTCGTGAACGGGCACCTAAGGAATTTCATCCACTTTTATGTTCAAGTGGATGAAGTTGCTTAGGTGGGCGTTTATTAGTGACAGTTTTACCACCGCGTTCATGACCGTCACCACTATACCAAACAGAGCCTATATATGCTAATTTTGAATGTTTCACCAATTTTTTTCCCTTTTAATATTATATATATCACTATGAAAGAAGGGCAATGTTATAAGCAATCCTATAATGGCTAAACAGAGTTCATTGATATTCGCAGTCCAATAAATTTAAGTGTTTTGGGCTGAGAATAACCGTTTTAGATATTTTTAGGACTGTGAATAGCTGTCATAGGACTACTAATAGCCGTCATAGGACTGCTAATAGCCGTCATAGGACTGCTAATAACATCGCCTTAAAAGAAGTATCTGTTGCGGAACGCTTAGGACTCGTGGTAGACCGGTTCACTTGAACCACCTTAGCTCGTGAGCGAACTAAGCGTGCAAACAGTCAATTAGAGATTTGCTGAGTACACAGGGACTTTTTAACGTGGAAAACCCGGAAAGGGTAAAAAACCACGCGGCCGGAGCTGTGCCGACCAAACTTCACTATCTTCTGGGGGTTACAACTTGGAAACTAGAACTTGAGCGCGACAGGCCGCTGCTCGTTACAATATTTGGAGAGAGAGAGAACGAGCTCCGAGGGTGACATGCCACCTCTCGGCAAAACTAAGTCTTTTTCCCTTCTGAGAATGCTAGTCGTCTTTCGGAAGTGAGGCGGCTAGTCGCCTTTTCCTTCTGAGAATGCAAGTCGCCTTTCGGAAGTGAGGCGGCTAGTCGCCTTTTTCCTTCTGAGAATGCTAGTCGCCTTTCGGAAGTGAGAAGGCTAGTCGTCTTTTTCTTCTGAGAATGCTAGTCGTCTTTCGGAAGTGAGAAGGCTAGTCGCCTTTCAGGATGATGAAGATATTTAAGTCCACGAAGGAGATCTTCAAGCGCCGAAGGAGAATTCCGCAAAAGTCTGCAAGGAGCTCTCCCGGGTCCAGAAGTCAAGGTCCTTTCAAATGAAGCCTTGGGGCTCCTTTTATAGCTTTGGACGGGGGCGACCCGGTAATTTTGTCGTTGGTAGTTTCCATAAATGCTCGGTGGACGAATCATATTCTCCGGTTCGGGGCCATCGGATCGCCATTTTTCGTAAATGACCACCTTGCCCCTCGGGCAGCTTGGGCAGCTCGGGCAGTTCCGTTGGAGGCGAAAAAGGCAACTGACTGTTCCTGAAAAGTGAGAAGCCTGAAAGACAAAAAGTGAGAAGCCGGAAAGACAAAAAGTGAGAAGCCAGAAACCCAAAAAGTGAGAAGCCGGAAACCCCAAAAGTGAGAAGCCGGAAAGACAAAAAGTGAGAAAGCTTCCTGATCGCGCTCAGAAAGGTTCTGAGCGCGCGCTAGCGCTGAAGTGCTCCAAGTGCGCAACGAACCACGGAGATGCCTCGGGCGGACGGCGGACAGGGAGTTGCCCCCCAAAGGAGGGACCGGGATCCTTTGGCGAGGAGAGGGCGCCGGACCGCACCCCGAGGAGGGGTGGGCGCGACCGCGCACCCCAAAGAAAAAGGGGGGGTGCGGATTGGCCGCACCCCCCAAGGGGGTGTGCTTGGGGTGCGGCTTGGCCGCACCCCCCAAGGGGGGATGCGGCTTGGCCGCACCCCAAGGGGGGTGTGGCTTGGCCGCACCCCCCTGGGGGGTGCGACTTGGCCGGCCGCACCCCCAAGGGCGGTGCGGTCGGGGGGGGGGGGGGGGGGGGGGGGGTGCAGCCTGCGTGCTACCGCGCTCTTTGACCGTCGACCCCTCCTCTCTTTTCCGAGGCTTACTTCAGGTGCGTCCTAAGGCCTTTACGGGTGTACAACATAAGCCCCCCAAATCTTCGGAGTCCGAGTTCCGGAGCGAGGAGTTCGAAGGTTTTGATTTTTTCTGCTGCGGCTTTACCCATTGTCCTCTGTGCGGCGCTTTTCTGGTAGGAACTGATGTCGGAGGGTGTTGGTTTTCCGAGGTCATTGTGGGCTTGCTGCCCGGCTCTGATATCCGTATGGGCTGAGGGGTTTCTGCAAAATGACAGATTAGCTTGCGCGGTTCTGAGCCCGCGACTTTTACACAATAGAAAATTGGTTTGCGCAAGTCTGTTCTTGCGGCTTTTTTGCACGAGTCTGTGCTCGCGGCTTTTTTGCACGAGTCTGTGCTCGCGGCTTGGCCGGTGAATAGCGGGTGTATTCAAACCGTGGGTGAACGTAAGGGGGGCAGGCCCCTACGTCACCGGGACTCGACGGCGGAGGAGAAGGGCGAACCTTCAATCGACGGCGGTGCAAAGTCCCCGGGGCAGGGCCCCGAAGTGGCCGGTGAATAGCTGGTGTATTCAAACCGGGGGCGAACGTAAGGGGGGCAGGCCCCTACGACGCTGGGACTCGACGGCGGAGGAGAAGGGCGAACCTTCAATCGACGGCGGTGCAAAGCCCCCGAGGAAGGGCCTCGAAGTGGCCGGTGAATAGCTGGTGTATTCAAACCGGGGGCGAACGTAAGGGGGGCAGGCGCCTACAACGCTGGGACTCGACGGTGGAGGAGAAGGGTGAACCTTCAATCGACGGCGGTGCAAAGCCCCCGAGGCAGGGCCTCTTTATAAAGTTTTTTCTTAAGTGAGTGTAAGTGTCAAAATATGGTTTTACAGTATGAAATCATTTGGTGCATAACTTTATGTAAGATAAGATAGGTGCACGAGTCTGGGCTCGCGGCTTTTACATAATATGTAATATAAGATAGGTGCACGAGTCTGAGCTCGCAGCTTGTACATAAATTGAAGATAAGTTTGCACGAGCTTGAGCTCGTGGATTAGTACATGATAGAGGTCCCTGGATCACTGGTAAAAGCGGCGCAGGTTTTGAGCGTTCCAGGTGCGTGGTAAAGTCTTCCCTTCCGCCGTCCTGAGCCTGTATGTTCCGGGTTTCACGACTGTGGTGACTACGTACGGGCCCTCCCAGACCGGTGAGAGCTTATCTCCTTGGGGGCCTTTACCGGCGGCCTCGATGCTGCGTAAGACGAGATCTCCTACGTTGATTGGTCTGGGCTTCACCCTCCTGTCGTAGGTCCGGGCGACACGCATTTGGTAGAGTGCAGCACGGTGAGCAGCGCTGTCTCGAACTTCTGGGATTAGATCGAGGTTTTCTCGGAGCAGTCCATCATTCTTGCTGAGGTCGAAGGTTAGTACTCGAGCACTCGGAACGCCGATGTCGACGGGGATGATAGCTTCGGTTCCGTAACAGAGGTTATAAGGTGTCTCCCCTGTAGGAGTCCTCTCTGTTGTGCGATACGCCCACAACACATTCGGGAGCGCGTCTACCCACTGTCCCCGGCTTCTTCCAAGCGTGTTTTTAGTCCTTTGAGGATGGTGCGGTTTGTGACTTCTACTTGTCCGTTGGTTTGCGGGTGTGCCACGACCGTGTGACGCAGGTTGATCTTCAGATCCTCGCACATCTTGGTGAAGGACTTCCCAGTGAATTGAGTGCCTTTGTCGGCAATGATCGCAGCCGGGATGCCGAAGCGGCAGACGATGTTCTTCCAGACGAATTGTTAGCGTTTTCTTCCGTAATTTTGGCCAGGGGCTCCGCCTCCACCCATTTGGTGAAGTAGTCGATGGCTAGGATGATGAACTTCCTCTGCCCGGATGCTAGAGGTAGGGGACCGAGGAGGTCGATCCCCCACTGCGCGAATGGCCACGCACTCTGCAGCGTGGAAAGTGAGACCGGGGGTTGATGAGGCATGTTGGCGTGCAGCTGACAGCTTTTGCACCTCTGGACAAAGTCGGCCGCGTCCTTCCTCATTGTTGGCCAATAGAAGCCTTGACGCAGTATTTTCCGCGCTAATGCCTTCCCGCCTAGGTGCTCTCCGCATACTCCTCCGTGTACTTCCCTGAGGGCGTAGTCCGCCTCGCCCGCTGGCAGGCATTTTAGATATGGTCCTGAGAATGCCCGTTTGTAAAGCTCCCTGTCTATAATGGTGAACGATGCTGCCCGCATACGTAGCCTTCGCGCCTCTAGGCGATCTTCGGGAAGGTGCCCTTGCTCGAGGTAAGCTCGCAATGGGGTCATCCAGGATGACTCTTCCTGGTGGATGGCTGCGATTTCCCATGGCCCTTAAATGCTTGGGATCACGACTTCTTCGATTCGGCGTCTTCGAGACTGGTAGCTGGAGGGTGAGGTGGCGAGCTTGGATAGAGCATCCGCCCTGGAATTCTGCTCTCGGGGGATGTGTAGAATCTGATACGATGAGATCTTCTGGAGAAGTGATTTCGCGAATGTGAGGTACTTTGCCATCTGTTCGCTCTTAGCCTCGTAATCTCCTTCAACCTGTGAGACCACGAGTTGGGAGTCTGTATAGATCGTTAGGTTCTCGGCTTTGCAGTCGATGGCGAGTCGGAGACCGGCGATCAGTGCTTCGTATTCCGCGATGTTATTTGTTGCGGGGAACTTTAGCCGGAGTCCGTAATCCAGGGTGATCTCTTCGGGGCTTATGAGGAGCAATCCTGCTTCGGCCCCTTCAGCTCCAGAGGCGCCGTCGACATAGAGGGTCCAACGGGGGCTGGTGGTGTCTTTGATGAGGGTTGTTTCTGGCGGGATGGTGTATTCCACCACGAAGTCGGCGAGCACCTGTGACTTGATGTCGGGCCGAGGCAGGAATTGGATGTCGAACTCGCCGAGTTCTACGGCCCACTTTACAAGTCTCCCCGAGACTTTCGGCTTCTGGAGGATTGCCCGCAATGGGAGTTGCGTCAATACCTTGACCGCATGAGCCTGGAAGTAGGGTCTAAGTTTTCTAGCTGAGAAAACAAGAGCCAAGGCTGTCTTGTCTGCTGCCGGATATCTGGTTTCGGTGTCGGTGAGGACTTTGCTGAGGTAGTAGATTGGTCGCTGCACCCCTCCTTCGTCTTTCACGAGCACTGAGCTAAGAGCCGTAGGCGACACGGTCAGGTACAAGAACAGAGTTTCCCCGGGGGTGGGCTTTGACAGAAGCGGTGGCGAAGCTATGTACTGTTTGAGAAGCTCGAAGGCCACTTGGCACTCGTTCGTCCACTGGAAACCTGAATGGCGCGCTCCCCGGAGGATTTTGAAGAAGGGGAGGTACTTGTCTCCCGTTCGTGATAGGAAACGGGACAAAGCAGCGATCCTCCCGTTTAGGCGTTGTACTTCCTTAATTGAGCGAGGTGGCGACATATCCTCCAACGCCTTGATCTTCTCGGGGTTGGCCTCAATTCCCCGATGGGTTACCATGAAACCTAGAAACTTCCCCGCCGTCACACCAAACGCACACTTACTGGGATTGAGCCGCATCTGGAAGCGACGGAGAAGCCGGAAGCACTTTTCCAAGTCTTCCAAATGGTCGCGTCGGTGGACGCTCTTTACTAGCATATCGTCCACGCAAACCTCCATCATTTCTCCGATGAGGTCCTTGAAGACCTTGTTCATCAGCCTTTGGTAGGTGGCTCCGACATTTTTAAGGCCGAAATGCATCACCTTGTAGCAGTAGACTCCCCGGTCGGTGCGGAAGGCAGTATGTTCTTCGTCTGCGGGGTTCATCCTTATCTGGTTGTAACCTGAATAAGCATCCATGAAGCTGAGCAGCTCATGGCCTGCCGTAGTGTCGACGAGCTGGTCAATCCTTGGGAGGGGGAAGCTGTCCTTCGGGCACGCTTGGTTCAGATTGCTGTAGTCGACGCACATCCGCCACTTTCCCGAGGCCTTCTTCACCATGACTACGTTGGCGAGCCATGTGGGGTATTCTGCTTCGCGTATGAATCGTGCCCCTAGGAGCTTAGCTACCTCCTCCTCGATCGCCTTTAAACGCTCGGGGGCAAAGTTCCTCTTCTTTTGAATCACGGGTTTGCAGGCGGGGTTGATGTTTAGCGAGTGATAGATAACGTTAGGATATACCCCGGGCATGTCTTCCGGGCTCCAAGCGAAAATGTCCTCGTTCTCCTGCAGGAAGGTGGTGAACTTTTCTCGCTTTTTTTGTGTTAAGAGTGACCCGACCTGAACAGTTCGAGTCGGGTCTCGTCGGGAGAGTGGTATTTCTACCAGCCCTTCAACGGGCGCTCCTCGTTGCAAAGTAGCATCGTCTCGCAGGTCGAAGTTATTGATGTTGAGAGCGGTCGCCCTTGCTGGTTGGGCCTGCTTCAGGTAGCAGGTCCTGGCTGCCTCTTGGTCTCCTCTTACGACTCATATTCCTGCGGCAGTAGGGAACTTCATAGCTAGGTGTGGAATGGAAGGGATTGCCCCAAAGATCGACTGGAGCGGTCTCCCGAAGATGGCATTATAGGCGGAGGTGGACTCTACCACCATGAACTGGATGTTGTGCGTTGACTGTCTTGGAAATTCGCCCAATGTGACTGGGAGAATGATCATGCCTTGCACCGGGACAGGTCTGTTGTCGAAGTCGTAGACGGGCCCGACTGCAGGACTAAGCTGGTCTTTTGTGAGCTTCATACTTTGCAAAGTGGAGAGAAATAAGACATCGACCGAGCTTCCATTGTCGACCAGTATTCTCTTCACCTTGAAGCAGGGATCCCTGATCCCTGCGCTGATCACGAGTGATCCTGGTGTGGAAGCCGCAACCCTTGCAAGTCTTCATCTCCGAAAGCTATCGTAATATCTTGCTTGAGTTTTTTGTCTTCGTGGTCTCTTACGGGCTGGGCAATTGAGAGGATCTGTGATGCTGAGATGGGGGGTCCGGCGATCGTCTCGATTTCTCCTACCATCTGCCTTCCTCCCCCCGCGCCTCGGGGGGCGGGGGGCTGCTCCCCTGCATCACTAGGCTGTTGGGGCTGATTGGGAATCTGGCCTTGTAGGAATCTTCCCAGGAGTCCCTGGCGGATGAGGCGCTCGATTTCGTCTTTGAGTCTGGTTCACTCCTCAGTGGTATGCCCGGTTCCCCGATGGAACTCGCAGTACCTGGACTGGTCGCCCCTTGGATTTGGCGGGGGTATCCTGGGCATGCGGAGCTCGGGGTTGTTCTGTATGGCGTAGAGCACATTCGTTCTGGTGGTTTTCAATGGGGTGTAGGTCCTGGGCGGCTGTGGTCCCAGATCCCTCTGGTGGTTAGGCCGACGTTCATCGCCGCGACGCTCCTCGCCGCGACGTTCTTCTCGTTCGCGAGGGGCTTGATCTGATCCTCTCTTCCTTCCCTGGCTTCCTTCGAATTGCCGACTGTGTGCTTCGATAGCCTCATCTGCAGCTATCTGTGCTTCAACCCGATGAACGAGGTCGGGATAACTTGGTACGATTTCTCTCATGAGAGCCGAGTAGAAGCCACTTGGGCGGAGTCCTCCCAAGAAAACTCCTCGCAGGAGCTCGGGGTCGACTCCTGGGATCTGTCGAGCCTCGGTAGTGAAGCGTCAGAAAAAATCTTTGAGTGTCTCTCCATCGTTCTGGCGGATTCCTGAGAGGTGGGAGGGATCCCGGACAATTCAGCGGTTGGCAATGAACTGATCCACGAACTGCTGCGCCATTTCTGTGAAGTTGTTGATGGCCCCATTCCACAGGGAATGGAACCAAGTGCGCGCTTGTCCCTTCAAGGTTGCTGGGAACACTTGGCAGAGGAGCTGATCAGGAGCGCTGTAAATCCTCATGACGGTGGTGAAGTGATTGACGTGTTCCAGTGGATCGTCCGTCCCGTCGAACGTCTCGATGTTGGGAAGCTTGAAGCCATTAGGAATTGGATGGGCTAAGACTTGAGGTGATAGCGGGGAGCCATGATGCGCGGGACGGCGGGCGAGAGCGGCGCGTCGTCCTGCTTGGGCATACTCTTCCTCTATCATGTTGCGTATCTCTTCCTGCGTAGCTCTTTCCACTGCTTGCTCAGGGGCAGCTCTTCCATGGTGGTGGTGGCGGTGATCAGCTTCTGGGCCTCCAGCTGGTGGGCCAAGGTGAGCAGTACTTGCCGCATTGGAGAATCCTTCTGAAGCTTCGTCTTCTTGGACAGCCTCCCCGTTCGGGGCATGATTCAGAGCCGGGGGCGGCGGTGCGTTCAAAGCTGGCGGTTGGTTCGGAACTTGAGGAGCCCCAAGATTTCTCACGAGGGCCAACATCTCAGCTTGATGTTCTTCGATCTGCTGCATGCGCACCTCCAAACCTGCTGCAGGTGCAGGCAGCGCCTCCTCCGTAGGAGGTGCATTGATAAGTGAGTGGGAGGGAGCTGGGTCGACGCGTCCTTCCGGCATCGATCCTTCAGTAATGCGAGCACTCTTTCTTGCCATAGCAGTTGGCTCTCGAAGAGTTTTTCGGGAAAGTTTCCCACAGACGGCGCCAAATTGTTGCGGAATGCTTAGGGCTCGTGGTAGACCGGCTCACTTGAACCACCTTAGCTCGTGAGCGAACTAAGCGCGCAAACAGTCAATTAAAGATTTGCTGAGTACACAGGGACTTTTTAACGTGGAAAACCCGGAAAGGGTAAAAAACCACGCGGCCGGAGCTGTGCCGACCAAACTTCACTATCTTCTGGGGGTTACAACTTGGAAACTAGAACTTGAGCGCGACAGGCCGCTGCTCGTTACAATATTTGGAGAGAGAGAGAACGAGCTCCGAGGGTGACATGCCACCTCTCGGCAAAACTAAGTCTTTTTCCCTTCTGAGAATGCTAGTCGCCTTTCGGAAGTGAGGCGGCTAGTCGCCTTTTCCTTCTGAGAATGCTAGTCGCCTTTCGGAAGTGAGGCGGCTAGTCGTCTTTTCCTTCTGAGAATGCTAGTCGCCTTTCGGAAGTGAGAAGGCTAGTCGTCTTTTTCTTCTGAGAATGCTAGTCGCATTTCGGAAGTGAGAAGGCTAGTCGCCTTTCGGGATGATGAAGATATTCAAGTCCACGAAGGAGATCTTCAAGCGCCGAAGGAGAATTCAGCAAAAGTCTGCAAGGAGCTCTCCCGGGTCCAGAAGTCAAGGTCCTTTCAAATGAAGCCTTGGGGCTCCTTATATAGCTTTGGACGGGGGCGACCCGGTAATTTTGTTGTTGGTAGTTTCCATAAATGCTCGGTGGACGAATCATATTCTCCGGTTCGGGGCCATCGGATCGCCATTTTTCGTAAATGACCACCTTGCCCCTCGGGCAGCTTGGGCAGCTCGGGCAGTTCCGTTGGAGGCGAAAAAGGCGACTGACTGTTCCTGAAAAGTGAGAAGCCTGAAAGACAAAAAGTGAGAAGCCGGAAAGACAAAAAGTGAGAAGCCGGAAACCCAAAAAGTGAGAAGCCGGAAACCCAAAAAGTGAGAAGCCGGAAAGACAAAAAGTGAGAAAGCTTCCTGATCGCGCTCAGAAACGTTCTGAGCGCGCGCTAGCGCTGAAGTGCTCCAAGTGCGCAACGAACCACGGAGATGCCTCGGGCGGACGGCGGACGGGGAGTTGCCCCCCAAGGGGGGAACCGGGATCCTTTGGCGAGGAGAGGGCGCCGGACCGCACCCCGAGGAGGGGTGGGCGCGGCCGCGCACCCCAAAGAAAAAGGGGGGGTGCGGATTGGCCGCACCCCCAAGGGGGGGGGGGGGGTGCGGATTGGTCGCACCCCCAAGGGGGGGGGGGGGGGTGCGGCTTGGTCGCACCCCCTTGGGGGGTGCGGTCGGGCCGCACCCCCTTGGGGGGGGGGGGGGGGGGTGCGGCTGAGCCGCACCCCCCTGGGGGGTGCGACTTGGCCGGCCGCACCCCCAAGGGCGGTGCGGTCGGGGGGTGCAGCCTGCGTGCTACCGCGCTCTTTGACCGTCGACCCCTCCTCTCTTTTCCGGGGCTTTCTTCAGGTGCGTCCTAAGACCTTTACGGGTGTACAACAGTATCGTATGACTTTTAAATTCCCTGATTCTAAAAGCTATGGAAGAAAGCGTGATCGTCGGATCTGAGTTCTTTATTCATCAGCCGTCAGATCATATATGCTGGACAAAACTAAAAAAAACTAGACACCCAACATTTTTTAGAAAGAGGGAGAGAGAGAAAGAGAGAGAGAGGAGGCCGCCCGAAAACATCACGCTGGGGGCGGGCGAAGCCCGCCGTCGCCGCCCAGGTACCGTCGCGCTTGGCCGTACCGTGTCGGGCACTCGTGTGTGTGTGTGTATATACGAGTGACAGTGCACAGGGGGGGCACTCCCCCCCCCCCCCCCCCCCCCCGACGGGGCACTCCGCGCGCCGCCTGAATAACCCCGGCAGGTTCGCCGGGGTCCGGCGACCTCGCCGGTGGGCTCCGGTCAGGCGGCGGTGGCTCCGGCGGCGGCGGGAAAAATCTCGGTGTACAGTGACTGTCGTGTTTTCTGCAGGAGGAGGAATATGAGGAATTCATTTTTTTGGCTATTAGCAGCCCGAGTAAATCAGCTTTTGGCTATTTTTAGCCCAGATCTTCGCGATCCAACGGTTGAGATTGAATTTATGGTTGTATTTTGGTATCAAGATGGACCTGAAAGTTTTCCTTTATATAATATAGATATATGATAATAATGGGGAGATTAATAAATATCAAAAGAGCTTCTTTGTTTTCAAGGCTGGCTGACTGCCCCATGCCTCACGGTCCCGTGCATGTGCCGTATGGTCCAAGACTCAATTGTATAGTTGTGCTCCGTGTTTCGTTCAAATTCATTAAATTTGGGTCATTAAACCCGCCTCATCTCTCTCCTTGTCGGTTCAAAGCATTCCCCTCTCTTTATTATTAAGGAAAATTATCCGGTCCGGAGTAGCGGACGTAGAGCCGGTCTGCTCCATCAATTACAGTGTCATGTGGGTGGGTCCGGGTTTGAAATAAATTGGGCCAAGTGGCGGTCCCGCCCGCACGCATGCACCACTTTCTTGCCAAGTGGTGTTTCTTTGAATTGAAACTTGAAATTAGAATCAGAGACCTTTTCAATTAAATTTAAACTTTAATTTCAATTATGGAGCTTAAGAGATTGAAAAGCAAAAAAAAATTAATATTTCTGTAAAAAAAAAAAAATGCGCTGATATCCGCGCTATAGTTTTAGGAAAAATGTTCAACACGAAAGTTGTAGATCTTGTTGAGATCTACAACATTCGTGTTGAACACTTTTTTTAATCTAAAAATGCATGTACAAAGCGTATTTCCTAAAAGAGTCACGCGTGGGGCTTTACCGGCAAGAATCAACGAGAGGCTATGAGCGCGGGGCTTCGCCGACAGGGATGGGAAGGAAAATCTCAAAGCTAGGGCACACTCACATGCACGGGAGCAAAGAATTGTTTGGAGTTGGGCAGCACCTTGTATGTTTTAGAATACGAGTGATAGTACACGGTTCCCCCAGTCCGGCCGCGACAGTGTCACGACACGATAACACTCTTGCGACTCGCAGCCTAACGTGTGACACCCATTCTTCTCTCTCGCTCTTCTATGTTTTCTTTTTTCTCATTTTAAAGTTATGCTTATTTTTTTTTTAAGTTTTAGGATTTAAAATCCGATTTTAAATTTTCTAGCTTTAATTAGGAGTTATGTTTTAGGGCCTGTTTGGAACAACTTTTTTGCTCCTTTTCATTTTATAAAAAACGCCACCGTTACTTTAGTTCCGTTTGTTTTCTCTACCAGTGGAAAACGCCACTGGCCAAAAAGGAGGTATTCCGCCTTTTTAAAAAGTCAAGCCGGGGTTCCTTTTCGCAACTTCTCTGCCGCTCGCGATTCGTCCCCGATAGATGTCGTGCTCCCCATTCGACCTAGCGGCGTTCTTCCCTTCTCCTTCCCAATCTCGTTCTTCCCTTCTTCCAGATCTCGCTCTTCCCTTCTCCTTCCCGGCAGATCCGGTAGGGCTCATCCTCGCTTGTTGCCGACAGCGGCAGCAATCCGCCTAGGCCTCCCTTTTGTGCCCCCGTTCCTAGCCCAGACTGCCGCCGCCGGGATCATCTTCTCCAGATCGGTGTTCTACAGGGGCAGCACATCTCCCTCACCCAGCAGATTCAGCAGGTTTCCGATACCTTTCAGCAGCTCGCTCTCAACCTCGGGGCGGAGGCCGACGCCGATCTTATCTCCAGATCGGTGTTCTACATCTCAATAGGAAGCAACGATTTCATACATTACTACCTGAGAAACGTGTCCGGTGTGCAATCTCGGTATCAGCCATCAGAGTTCAGCCAGCTACTTTCCGGCACTTTGCAGCAGGAACTCGAGGTCTCTTCTTCTTCTTCCTCCTCCTCCTCATTTTCTAATTTCTGAATATCATTTTTGATTTCTCACAATTTCATCTTCAGATATCTTCTCCATTTTTGTTTTGTTGTTTTTGTGTTGAATGGTGTATGTGGTGTATGTGTATGTGGTGTATTGTGTATGTGGTGAATGTGTGTTGTGTTGTGTATGTGTTGAATGTGTGTGTGTGTGTTGTGTATGTGTTGAATGTGGGTTTGTGTTGTGTATTGTGTATGTGGTGAATGTGGGTTGTGTTGTGTATTGTGTATTTGTTGAATGTGTGTTTGTGTTGTGTATTGTGTATGTGTTGAATGTGTGTTGTGTATGTGGTGAATGTGGGTTGTGTTGTGTATTGTGTATGTGTTGAATGTGTGTTTGTGTTGTGTATTGTGTATGTGTTGAATGTGTGTTGTGTATGTGGTGAATGTGGGTTGTGTTGTGTATTGTGTATGTGTTGAATGTGTGTTTGTGTTGTGTATTGTGTATGTGTTGAATGTGTGTTGTGTATGTGTTGAATGTGTGTTGTGTATGTGGTGAATTGTGTATGCTATCTACTATCATTGTGATGATTTTAATAATTTTTCGTTATGTTCAGTCCTGCATAATGGGTAAACATAGAGAAGGAGGGAATTCTGCAACCTGGGAAATGAATGATGTGATATTTTTTTGTGACTTATGCATAAAAGAAATTGAGTTGGGGAACAGACCAACAACTCATTTTAGCAAAGAGGGATGGAATAATCTGGTGAATAAGTATCGTGAACGAACGGGAAAGTCATATGACCAAAAACAAATGAAAAATAAGTGGGACCAGCTAAAAAGAGAATGGAAAGTTTGGCGAGAGTTGAAACGGGGAGAAACTGGTTTGGGTTGGAATCCCTCACGAAAAACTATCGACGCTTCTGATGAATGGTGGGACGAAAGGTTGAAGGTAATTTAATTCTCTTGACGTTTTTCTCGCTATTACTTTTTGAGTTAATTATATTATCATTAATTTGATATATACTCTTAGGTGGTCCCTACTGCAAAGAAGTTTCGGTACTCAGGTATAGCTCCAGAGTTGGAGGAAAAGCTAGACAGGATGTTCAGCAAAGTAGTTGCTACAGGAGATCTTGCATGGGCACCAAGTTCACGAAACCTGGTGCATGAATCTGTTGATGAACGTGACATGTCCGATGATGACGATAGTCGAGCTGCTGAAGATTTATCTCCTAATACAACAGACACGAGAGTGGACACTACCTCCACTCGACCCTCTAGCTCATCGGAAGTTAGGAAGAAAATAAAAGAGAAGGGCAAGAAGAAGATTGCTGGAAGAAAGCGAGCAATGAGTTCCACAATGGAGGACATGGCAGAGACATCTCGTATAATAGGCCGTGTTATGATGGAACCTCCAAAAGTACAAATCACCTCTGCATTGTTTACCATTCCAGAAGCACTCGGAGAGCTTGAAAAATATCCAGAGATTACGGGGGACTTTGACTTCTATGACTACTGCACGATGTTTCTCAGAGATAAGAGAAACATGGAAACATTCATGAGTATTCCGGAGAAGCTCAAAGTTAGGTGGCTGAAGGCGCGATATACACAAAATTCACAGTAGGGCTCAGATGGTTGTAGTTATCTGCGGAACATGAATGCGGTTGTATCTTTGTTTGTGGATCTGTTTATTTTATCATTATGTAGAACAACTTGAGAAAATGGTATTATTGTCATCATGTTATCTGCGGAACATGAATGTGGTTGTATCTTTGTTTGTTTTCTGATTATTATTATTGCTTCATGTGGATGTATCTTTGTTTGTGGATACTGTTGCCAGATTATTATTATTACTTCATTGGCTTCTATTTCAACAAAATAGTATTAATGTTGTTATTAATACTCTTGCTTCTTTTTTGTACTGATGTATGAAATTATATAATTAAATCTGTTATTATTTGATTTATCTATTTGCACAGTTCTACAATATCCTCCGATAATTCAGATAGCTCCAATGAGGAAATTCAAGAAAGAGTGATAGATTTGGTCAATCAGTCTCGAAACGTTTTAGCTCACCATCAACAGACATCAGCTGCATGTATGGTGCACAGTTGGAGTTCGTCATCCAGCAATAATCCATGCATGACATCACACCAATCAGGTGACAAATGGATCAGAGAATTGCTAAATGGGCATCCTACTAGAATTTACGAGAACTTACGGATGTCAAAGCGGATATTTCTTGATCTGCTTCAGGTACTTGAACAACGTTATGGGCTACGCGGTTCAACGAGAACTACCTCACGAGAAGTTCTCGCACTGACATTGTACATTTTAGCACAAAATGAATCAATGAGGCTAACAAAAGAAAGATTTCAACACTCAACGGAAACAATATGTAGATATTTTTCAGCGGGAATAGCTGCTCTGAAAAAGTTATCATCTGATATTATAGTGCCAACAGATAAACACTTCAGGGAAATTCCACAACAAATATTAAATGATGCTCGATACATGCCATATTTTGAGAACTGTATTGGAGCAATAGATGGAACACATATTTGTGCACGAGTTCCACCTGAACTGCAAGCTGCGTACATTGGACGTCATGGTATGCCAACCCAAAATGTTATGGCAGTATGCGACTTCAACATGTGTTTCACATTTGTGCTAGCTGGATGGGAGGGTTCGACGCATGACAGCCGTATTTTTCAGCGTGCACTCATGGATCCAAGTTATAATTTTTCGTTTCCGCCTACAGGTATAATTTTAAATATGAAATTAGAGTTATTTAAAATAGAATACTAATTGTTGTTTTTAAATTTTAGGAAAATATTATTTGGTTGATGCTGGATATCCACTGCAACGAGGGTTCTTAAAGCCATATTCAGATACACGATATCATTTACCAGACTTTGCGCGGGGAAATCGTCCTATACAAGGAAGAAAAGAAATATTCAACCATGCGCATTCATCACTACGTGACGTCATAGAGCGTACATTCGGTATTTGGAAGAAAAAGTGGGCTATACTAAGGGACATGCCTCAATATAGTTTAGCAAAGCAACGTGATATTGTCATAGCAACCATGACTTTGCATAACTATATTCGTAGGCATGCATCTCGTTCTGATCCAGACTTCTTGGCCTGCGATGATGACGAAAATTTAATCTATCCTGAGGCACATGTAATAAGAGAAAATCATACACCGACCACTAATGTAACATTAAATGCAGATCGTGTGAGAGGTGTGCGAGTGGGTGTTCAGGAAATGATTACATTGCGTGACCGCATTGCAGAACAATTGTATCAAGCTAATACATAGTTTGTCTGTTTTAAATTCTTGTCTTTCAATGTAATATCAACTTTTATTTCTAATGAATGAAGTACTATTATGGTTTTATAATTATTTAAAAAAAAATATTTTACATCAAATATTTCTACAATTTAATAAAAAAGACACCGCAATGGAGATTTGCCAAACAATTTATAAAGTGTTTCTCCTTTCTGAAAAACTCCGCAAAAGGAGTTCACCCAAACAGTTCTCCTTTTGCAATAGACATTTTCCAAAAGCTCCTTTTGCCACCATCCTTTTGCCACCACTCCTTCTCCTTTCTGAAAAGCCCTCCCAAACAGGCCCTTAGTTTACCCTCTTTTTAATTGAAGATCTTCCTTTAATAATCTTATACGACGAATTTTATGTTTTGGTTTATAATAGTACTAGGGCTTGGAAAACTTTAAGGCTCCGTTCGTTTGGGCGGAATTGGAGCATTAGAATTGGAATTTAATTGTCAATTCCAATTCTGTCGTTCGGCAGCCCAAAAATGCTGTGGGAAATGGAATTCAATTCAATTCCTATAGGAATTCATTATAGAGGAAAGAGGCCATCCCCAATTCAGACCTCGCGAGGTCAGTTTTCTCGATTCTGATCCGCGCTCTACCCATCACGACCCCGATGCCCCTGCTCCCGCGAACGAAGACAATGCAGTTTCTTCTTCGGCAACGACGACGTCTTCTTCTCCTCCCTCATCGACGACGACGACATCTTCTTCTTCGGCAACGGCGGCGATCCCAGACGTCTTCTTCTTCGGCGACGGCGGCGATCCCAGACGTCTTCTTCTTCCCTCATCGGCACAGCGGCGTCTTCTTCTTCTCGGGCTGCAATCTTAAGCACCTTCTTCTTCTCCATCATAACAACGGTGTCTTCTTCTCAGGCTTGCAATCTGTGTACGCTTTTATTTAAAATCGCTGAAAAATGAAGCTGCACTTTAATTTCGTGAACTTCTTGTCATGTTGAGCAGCAATTGCCACACTGTGGATTGACTTTGTGCGAGAGCTTCGTTGGTGCTGGGAGGAGTCGCAGCCATTGCCGAAAGTGTCAGCTTCATCCAACATTGACCTGTCCACATGTCTGGTGCATCAGAAACTGCAGATGGTATTGCTGCATATGTTGAACCTCCATCCTATTTTTAGCATTTCTAATGGAAACTAAGTTTGCTGATTCTGAGAAAAAAAAAGATACATAAAGATGTAGAGATGTGTCTTATTCAATAGAGAAACTCTTTATATAAAAGTCAAGATACAATCGGTGTGAACAAGAAATGGCCGGCTAAGATAATCTCTGGAAAGTTTCTGATACTTAAAATGAAACTTTTCTAATGACTTTAATATCATCACTGATTATAAAGTATGGTAAATGATGGGTACTCATAATAGAGCCTCATATTTATAAAAGAGCTTGGTAGAGATCTTCTTAGAAAGGCAACGAATATTTCCAAAGACGGATATTTCCAAAGACGGATCATTTCCAAAGACGAATTACTTCCAAAGACGGATCATTTCCAAAATCTCTCATCCCCCAATTTGGCAGGAAAAGTAAGACGCGCAAAGCCGTCGCAAACACGACAGAGAGTCCCCCACCCATCGCGGGGGGAATTCCCACCGCCGCGCCGCGTCCCGGAAGGGACGCGGCCAAGTCGCGCCCCCTTGGGGCGCGGCCTTGGCCGCACCCCCTTGGGGTGACGCCAAGTCGCACCCCCTCGGGGTGCAGTCAAAGCCGCACCCCCTCGGGGTGCGCCCGGGCCGCACCCCCTCTTGGACGCGCCTACATCGCATTCCCTCAGGATACGGCTGCGTCCACCCCTCCTCGGGGTGCGGTCCGGCGCCCGCTCCTCGCCGAAGGATCCCGGTCCCCCTTTTAGGGGGCGACCCCCCCCCCCCCCCCCCCCCCGATTCGCCGTCCGCCCGAGGCGTCCCCGTGGTTCGTTGCGCACTTGGAGCGCTTCAGCACTAGCGCGCACTCAGAACGTTTCTGAGCGCGATCAGGAAGCTTTCTCACTTTTTGTCTTTCCGGCTTCTCACTTTTGGGGTTTCCGGCTTCTCACTTTTTGTCTTTCCGGCTTCTCACTTTTTGGGTTTCCGGCTTCTCACTTTTTGTCTTTCCGGCTTCTCACTTTTTGGGTTTCCGGTTTCTCACTTTTTGTCTTTCCGGCTTCTCACTTTTCAGGAACAGTCAGTCGCCTTTTTCGCCTCCAACGGAACTGCCCAAACTGCCCGAGCTGCCCAAGCTGCCCGAGGGGCAAGGTGGTCATTTACAAAAAATGGCGATCCGAGGGCCCCGAACCGGAGAATATGATTCGTCCACCAAGCATTTATGAAAACTACCAACGACAAAATTACCGGGTCACCCCCGGCCAAAGCTATAAAAGGAGCCCCAAAGCTTCATTTGAAAGGACCTTGACTTCTGGACCCGGGAGAGCTCCTTGCAGACTTTTGCGGAATTCTCCTTCGGCGCTTGAAGATCTCCTTCGTGGACTTTAAGATCTTCATCATCCCGAAAGGCGACTAGCCTTCTCACTTCCGAAAGGCGACTAGCATTCTCAGAAGAAAAAGGCGACTAGCCTTCTCACTTCCGAAAGGCGACTAGCATTCTCAAAAGGAAAAGGCGACTAGCCGTCTCACTTCCGAAAGGCGACTAGCATTCTCAGAAGGGAAAAAGACTTAGTTTTTCCGAGAGGTGGCCTGTCACCCTCGGAGCTCGTTCTCTCTCTCTCTCTCCATATATTGTAACGAGCAGCGGCCTATCGCGCTCAAGTTCTAGTTTCCAAGTTGTAACCCCTAGAAGATAGTGAAGTTTGGTCGGCACAGCTCCGGCCGCGTGGTTTTTTACCCTTTCCGGGTTTTCCACGTTAAAAAGTTCCTGTGTACTCAGCAAATCTCTAATTGACTGTTTGCGCGCTTAGTTCGCTCACGAGCTAAGGTGGTTCAAGTGAACCGGTCTACCACGAGCCCTAAGCGTTCCGTAACAGTTTGGCGCCGTCTGTGGGAATGGATTCCCAAATTCTAAGCAAAGAATTTCTGAGCGCAGTACCCGCTTCGCCGGAATTCTCGGAACCAGCAAGAGTGGACACCTCCCCTGAACTATCCGACGCATACAACTCCTCAGTTCCAGAGAGCCCGGTGAAAGGAGCGCTCATCACTGCACCCATCCGGCCCCCTTGGCCTGGATCGACTGGCAAACCGACCCCTCCCGCAGGAGGGCAGGATCCGAACGATGAAAAATATCAACGAAAGCGATCTCCACTGTCAAAGACAATTTTGGCATACCCAGTTCCGCCATGGCTAAAGTTCCTGCACTATAAGGAGTTCCACGGAGTAGAAGACCCCTACGAGCACATTAACCATTTCTTGGCAACGATGCGGATACACGGACTTCCCGATCAGATCGGATGCAAGATCTTCGCCAAGACACTGCGCGGAGACGCCCTCCGCTGGTATCAAGCCCTGCCAAGTGGAGCGATACATAACTTCACCAAGTTGTCCCAACTGTTCGTCGAGCGGCACGAGACACACTCGACAAAGATCCAAGAAGAAGGAAAGCCTGGTGCAAGCAAACCACCTCTCCTAGGGGAGGAAGAGCGGAACGAGCAAGCGGAGAAAATCGGCACAAATTTTCACCAAGAGCGCCCCTGCGCATAGATGGACTTCACCTTGGACGCAAGCTTAGGGAATCCCCCCTGTGAGCTGAAGAAAGCCTTGATAACCCACCGCATCTCCTTCAACGTTCTATTCCTAGCAGCAATAGTTCGGCTCAAGCTCCTAAGCGGGAACCTCAAGCTTAGGGCCAGCGAAGCAGAGCTCCCTGATGGAACTACGGTACCCACCGTAGGAATCATCACCCTCCCCGTCCAAGTAGGGACGCACGCAGAACCAGTCCAGTACGATGTACAGTTCGTCGTCGCCGAAGCAGACTCCCCCTACGATGCAATATTTGGGAGCCTCCTACTAGACGCCATGGACCACGACGTTTTCATGTCCGGACGCATGGCCAGCAAAGGAAATATCCTCAGGAGCGCGATGCATGGTTTCGACACACCCGCCTCCAGGCTCCCCTGGATCAACAACAACCCGTCGGCGAAATTGAAGTCCGAGAAGCAGGGTGCATGGAAAGGCCAAGCGACTCCTGCAGTAGTTGGAAAAGACAAACTTCAGACACTGACAGGCTCGCCGCCCTTCGATACAAGCCGCAAGAGAAAGGGGCAGCAGCAACAGCTCGAGGAAGCCGAACTGCCCGCTCAGAACCAAGCAGACCGCCCCCGAGAGCCAGCAAGTCAAGGCTCCCGGAGCTTCACCCCGCTGAATACACCACGCGAGCACATATTGTCCGTAATCTGTAATAGCAAGATCATCCACTGGCCCAGAAAGCTCTCCTTGCACAGGGGAGATCAATCCCAGTTTTGCCACTTCCACAAAGGCCGAGGGCACCGAACGGAGCAATGTGCCCGACTGAAAGATGAAATCGAACGCCTTGTCCAATTAGGATACCTGGAGGCCTTCCGCGAAGAGACACAGGAAAAGGCCAACGAAGGTCAACCGCCACGCCACTGTCGCCCCCCAAGCTGAACGACCGAAAAGACTCGAGCAAGCGCAACGCAAACGAAGCTCAACGCTATCTTCTCTCTCAATAAAGCCTGTCTCAGAAACTTGTTAACCCCGGGATCGCAATATTACACTTGCGCATGTATCAGTATTCATTTTCTAATAAAAAATTCTACTTGCTCCAATCCATTCTGCTGCAGGTACCGCTTCGGGGCCCTGCCCCGGGGACTCTACACCGCCGTCGATTGAAGGTTCGCCCTTCTCCTCCGCCGTCGAGTCCCGGTGTCGTAGGGGCCTGCCCCCCCCCCCCCCCCCCCCTGCGTTCACCCTCGGTTTGAATACACCCGCTATTCACCGGCCAAAGCCGCGAGCACAGACTCGTGCACCAAAGCCGCGGGCACAGAACCGCGCAAAAAAGTCGCGAGCAAAGGCTCGTGCACCAAAGCCGCGGGCACAGAACCGTGCAAAAAAGTCGCGAGCAAAGGCTTGTGCACTAAAGCCGCGAGCACAGACTCGTGCACCAAAGCCGCGAGCACAGACTCGTGCAAGAAAGCCGCAGGCACAGACTTGCGCAAACTAACTCTTTATATATGTATACATTTGAAAGCCGCGGGCTCTGTCTCGTGCAAAGCTCATTTTAAAAAACAAAACAAAACAAACTATGCAGGTGCTAACAACCAGGTTAACAGGATCACACAAAGAAGTGAATACAATAAACACGATAACCGAGTCAGCTCAATGCTGCGCACAAAACAGACAACAATACGGAAAGCGAAAAAGCAAAAAAGCCAACTCAGAACGACACACAAGCGAACAATGGTATGGAAAACAAGAAAACAGGAGACGACCAACATCAATCCTCGGATGCGTCCGAGCACTCATCCTCCGAAAGGTCTCCCGCTCCAAGACCAGCGGTATCACACCCGAACTTCCTCCCCACCAGGCGCAGAGTCTTCTGAATGCCGCGCTGGAAGGCGACTTCGCGCTCGTCCTCCAACAAGGACTCGACCTCCTTCGTCATGACCTCGACACGGATCTCCTCCACCATCTAGAACCGCTCCTCGACAAAAGCAAGAGAATCTCGGAACTCGGCCACTCCGGCCGCCTTGGCATCCTCAAGGCTGTGCTCGACCGACGACAGCCGCTCCACATCGCTCCGCAGAAAACCCAGCTCCCCCTCCATGCGAAACATCTCCCCCTGAGCCTCAGACAACTGACGAAGCGCATCCTGGGCAAGCACCTTGTCTCCACCATACGCCTTGTTGTACACCCGTAAAGGCCTTAGGACGCACCTGAAGAAAGCCCCGGAAAAGAGAGGAGGGGTCGACGGTCAAAGAGCGCGGTAGCACGCAGGCTGCACCCCCCGACCGCACCGCCCTTGGGGGTGCGGCCGGCCAAGTCGCACCCCCCCCCCCAAGGGGGTGCGGCCCGGCCGCACCCCCCCCCCCCCCCCCCCCAAGGGGGTGCGGCCAAGCCGCACCCCCCTTGGGGTGCGGCCAAGCCGCACCCATTGGGGGGTGCGGCCAAGCCGCACCCATTGGGGGGTGCGGCCAAGCCGCATCCCCCTTAGGGGGTGCGGCCAAGCCGCACCCCCCCTTGGGGGTGCGGCCAATCCGCACCCCCTTTTTTTCTTTGGGGTGCGCGGCCGCGCCCACCCCTCCTCGGGGTGGGGTCCGGCGCCCTCTCCTCGCCAAAGGATCCCTGTCCCCCCTTTGGGGGGCAACTCCCCGTCCGCCCGAGGCATCTTCGTGGTTCGTTGCGCACTTGGAGCACTTCAGCGCTAGCGCGCGCTCAGAACGTTTCTGAGCGCGATCAGGAAGCTTTCTCACTTTTTGTCTTTCCGGGTTCTCACTTTTTGGGTTTCCGGCTTCTCACTTTTTGGGTTTCCGGCTTCTCACTTTTTATCTTTCCGGCTTCTCACTTTTTGTCTTTCAGGCTTCTCACTTTTCAGGAACAGTCAGTCGCCTTTTTTTTTTCCTCCAACGGAACTGCCCGAGCTGCCCAAGATGCCCGAGGAGCAAGGTGGTCATTTACGAAAAATGGCGATCCGAGGGCCCGAACCGGAGAATATGATTCGTCCACCGAGCATTTATGGAAACTACCAACGACAAAATTACCGGGTCGCCCCCGTCCAAAGCTATAAAAGGAGCCCCAAGGCTTCATTTGAAAGGACCTTGACTTCTGGACCCGGGAGAGCTCCTTGCAGACTTTTGCGGAATTCTCCTTCGGCGCTTGAAGATCTCCTTCGTGGACTTGAAGATCTTCATCATCCCGAAAGGCAACTAGCCTTCTCACTTCCGAAAGGCGACTAGCATTCTCAGAAGAAAAAGGCGACTAGCCTTCTCACTTCCGAAAGGCGACTAGCATTCTCAGAAGGAAAAGGCGACTAGCCGTCTCACTTCCGAAAGGCGACTAGCATTCTCAGAAGGGAAAAAGACTTAGTTTGTCTGAGAGGTGACCTGTCACCCTCGGAGCTCGTTCTCTCTCTCTCTCCAAATATTGTAACAAGTTGCGGCCTCTCGCGCTCAAGTTCTAGTTTCCAAGTTGTAACCCTCAGAAGATTGTGAAGTTTGGTTGGCACAGCTCTGGCCGCGTGGTTTTTTACCCTTTCTGGGTTTTCTACGTTAAAAAGTCCCTGTGTACTCAACAAATCTCTAATTGACTGTTTGCGCGCTTAGTTCGCTCACGAGCTAAGGTGGTTCAAGTGAGCCGGTCTACCACGAGCCCTAAGCGTTTCACAACAGTTTGACGTCGTCTGTGGGAAACTTTCCCGAAAAACTCTTCGAGAGCCAACTGCTATGGCAAGAAAGAGTGCTCGCACTACTGAAGGATCGATGCCGGAAGGACGCGTCGACCCAGCTCCCTCCCACTCACTTATCAATGCACCTCCCGCGGAGGAGGCGCTGCCTGCACCTGCAGCAGGTTTGGAGGTGCACATGCAGCAGATCGAAGAACATCAAGCTGAGATGTTGGCCCTCGTGAGGAATCTTGGGGCTCCTCAAGTTCCGATCCAACCGCCAGCTTTGAACGCACCGCCGCCCCCGGCTGTGAATCATGCCCCGAACGGGGAGGCTGTCCAAGAAGACGAAGCTTCAGAAGGATTCTCCAATGCGACAAGTACCGCTCACCTTGACCCACCAGCTGGAGGCCCAGAAGCTGATCACCGCCGCCACCACCACGGAAGAGCTGCCCCTGAGCAAGCAGTGGAAAGAGCTACGCGGGAAGAGATACGCAACATGATAGAGGAAGAGTATGCCCAAGCAGGACGACGCGCCGCTCTCGCCCGCCGTCCCGCGCATCATGGCTCCCCGTTATCACCTCAAGTCTTATCCCATCCAATTCCTAATGGCTTCAAGCTTCCCAACATCGAGACGTTCGACGGGACGGACGATCCACTAGAACACGTCAATCACTTCACCACCGTCATGAGGATTTACAGCGCTCCTGATCAGCTCCTCTGCCAAGTGTTCCCAGCAACCTTCCTGCAGGAGAACGAGGACATTTTCGCTTGGAGCCCGGAAGACATGCCCGGGGTAGATCCTAACGTTATCTATCACTCGCTAAACATCAACCCCGCCTGCAGACCCGTGATTCAAAAGAAGAGGAACTTTGCCCCCGAGCGTTTAAAGGCGATCGAGGAGGAGGTAGCTAAGCTCCTAGAGGCACGATTCATACGCGAAGCAGAATACCCCACATGGCTCGCCAACGTAGTCATGGTGAAGAAGGCCTCGGGAAAGTGGTGGATGTGCGTCGACTAAAGCAATCTGAACCAAGCGTGCCCGAAGGACAGCTTCCCCCTCCCAAGGATTGACCAGCTCGTCGACGCTACGGCAGGCCATGAGCTGCTCAGCTTCATGGATGCTTATTCAGGTTACAACCAGATAAGGATGAACCCCGCAGACGAAGAACATACTGCCTTCCGCACCGACCGGGGAGTCTACTGCTACAAGGTGATGCCTTTCGGCCTTAAAAATGCCGGAGCCACCTACCAAAGGCTGATGAACAAGGTCTTCAAGGACCTCATCGGAGAAACGATGGAGGTTTACGTGGACGATATGCTAGTAAAGAGCGTCCACCGGCGCGACCACTTGGAAGACTTGGAAAAGTGCTTCCGGCTTCTCCGTCGCTTCCAAATGCGGCTCAATCCCAGCAAGTGTGCGTTTGGTGTGACGGCGGGGAAGTTTCTAGGTTTCATGGTAACCCATCGGGGAATTGAGGCCAACCCCGAGAAGATCAAGGCGTTGGAGGATATGTCGCCACCTCGCTCAATTAAGGAAGTACAACGCCTAAACGGGAGGATCGCTGCTTTGTCCCGTTTCCTATCACGAACGGGAGACAAGTACCTCCCCTTCTTCAAAATCCTCCGGGGAGCGCGCCATTCAGGTTTCCAGTGGACGGACGAGTGCCAAGTGGCCTTCAAGCTTCTCAAACAGTACCTGGCTTCTCCACCGCTTCTGTCAAAGCCCACCCCCGGGGAAACTCTGTTCTTGTACCTGGCCGTGTCGCCTACGGCTCTTAGCTCAGTGCTCGTGAAAGACGAAGGAGGGGTGCAGCGACCGATCTACTACCTCAGCAAAGTCCTCACCGACACCGAAACCAGATATCCGGCAGTAGACAAGACAGCCTTGGCTCTTGTTTTCTCAGCTAGAAAACTTAGACCCTACTTCCAGGCTCATGCAGTTAAGGTATTGACGCAACTCCCATTGCGGGCAATCCTCCAGAAGCGGGAAGTCTCGGGGAGACTTGTAAAGTGGGCCGTAGAACTCGGCGAGTTCGACATCCAATTCCTGTCTCGGCCCGACATCAAGTCACAGGTGCTCGCCGACTTCGTGGTGGAATACACCATCCCGCCAGAAACAACCCTCATCAAAGACACCACCAGCCCCCGTTGGACCCTCTATGTCGACGGCGCCTCTGGAGCTGAAGGGGCCGGAGCAGGATTGCTCCTCATAAGCCCTGAAGAGATCACCCTGGATTACGGACTCCGGCTAAAGTTCCCCGCAACAAATAACATCGCGGAATACGAAGCACTGATCGCCGGTCTCCGACTCGCCGTCGACTGCAAAGCCGAGAACCTAACGATCTATACAGACTCCCAACTCGTGGTCTCACAGGTTGAAGGAGATTACGAGGCTAAGAGCGAACAGATGGCAAAGTACCTCGCATTCGCGAAATCACTTCTCCAGAAGATCTCATCGTATCAGATTCTACACATCCCCCGAGAGCAGAATTCCAGGGCTGATGCTCTATCCAAGATCGCCACCTCACCCTCCAGTTACCAGTCTCGAAGACGCCGAATCGAAGAAGTCATGATCCCAAGCATTCAAGGGCCATGGGAAATCACAGCCATCCACCAGGAAGAGTCATCCTGGATGACCCCATTGCGAGCTTACCTCGAACAAGGGCACCTTCCCGAAGATCGCCTAGAGGCGCGAAGGCTACGAATGCGGGCAGCATCGTTCACCATTATAGACGGGGAGATTTACAAACGGGCATTCTCAGGATCATATCTAAAATGCCTGCCAGCGGGCGAGGCGGACTACGCCCTCAGGGAAGTACACAGAGGAGTATGCGGAGAGCACCTAGGCGGGAAGGCATTAGCGCGGAAAATACTGCGTCAAGGCTTCTATTGGCCAACAATGAGGAAGGACGCGGCCGACTTTGTCCAGAGGTGCAAAAGCTGTCAGCTGCACGCCAACATGCCTCATCAACCCCCGGTCTCACTTTCCACGCTGCAGAGTGCGTGGCCATTCGCGCAGTGGGGGATCGACCTCCTCGGTCCCCTACCTCTAGCATCCGGGCAGAGGAAGTTCATCATCCTAGCCATCGACTACTTCACCAAATGGGTGGAGGCGGAGCCCCTGGCCAAAATTACGGAAGAAAACGCTAAACAATTCGTCTGGAAGAACATCGTCTGCCGCTTCGGCATCCCGGCTGCGATCATTGCCGAAAACGGCACTCAATTCACTGGGAAGTCCTTCACCAAGATGTGCGAGGATCTGAAGATCAACCTGCGTCACACGGCCATGGCACATCCGCAAACCAACGGACAAGTAGAAGTCACAAACCGCACCATCCTCAAATGACTGAAAACACGCTTGGAAGAAGCCCGGGGACAGTGGGTAGACGCGCTCCCGAATGTGTTGTGGGCGTATCGCACAACAGAGAGGACTCCTACAGGGGAGACACCTTATAACCTCTGTTACGGAACCGAAGCTATCATCCCCGTCGACATCGGCGTTCTGAGTGCTCGAGTACTAACCTTCGACCCCAGCAAGAATGATGGACTGCTCCGAGAAAACCTCGATCTAATCCCAGAAGTTCGAGACAGCGCTTCTCACCGTGCTGCACTCTACCAAATGCGTGTCGCCCGGACCTATGACAGGAGGGTGAAGCCCAGACCAATCAACGTAGGAGATCTCGTCTTACGCAGCATCGAGGCCGCCGGTAAAGGCCCCCAAGGAGATAAGCTCTCACCGGCCTGGGAGGGCCCGTACGTAGTCACCACAGTCGTGAAACCCGAAACATACAGGCTCAGGAAGGCGGAAGGGAAGACTTTGCCACGCACCTGGAACGCTCAAAATCTGCGCTGCTTTTACCAGTGATCCAGGGACCTCTACCATGTACTAAGCCACGAGCTCAAGCTCGTGCAAACTTATCTTCAATTTCTGTACCAAGCCGCGAGCTCCGACTCGTGTGAATTTATCTTATAATTTATGTACAAGCCGCGAGCTCAGACTCGTGCACCTATCTTATATTACATGTTATGTAAAAGCCACGAGCCCAGACTCGTGCACCTATCTTATCTTACATAAAGCTATGCACCAAATGATTTCATACTGTAAAACCATATTTTGACACTTACACTCACTTAAGAAAAAACTTTATAAAGAGGCCCTGCCTCGGGGGCTTTGCACCGCCGTCGATTGAAGGTTCGCCCTTCTCCTCCGCCGTCGAGTCCCAGCATCGTAGGGGCCTGCCCCCCTTACGTTCGCCCCCGGTTTGAATACACCAGCTATTCACCGGCATCTTCGAGGCCCTGCCTCGGGGGCTTTGCATCGCCGTCGATTGAAGGTTCGCCCTTCTCCTCCGCCGTCGAGTCCCAGCGTCGTAGGGGCCTGCCCCCCTTACGTTCTCCCCCGGTTTGAATACACCAGCTATTCACCGGCCACTTCGGGGCCCTGCCCCGGGGACTTTGCACCGCTGTCGATTGAAGGTTCGCCCTTCTCCTCCGCCGTCGAGTCCCGGTGACGTAGGGGCTTGCCCCCCTTACGTTCACCCACGGTTTGAATACACCCGCTATTCACCGGCCAAGCCGCGAGCACAGACTCGTGCAAAAAAGCCGCGAGCACAGACTCGTGCAAAAAAGCCGCAAGCACAGACTTGCGCAAACTAATTTTCTATTGTGTAAAAGCCGCGGGCTCAGAACCGCGCAAGCTAATCTGTCATTTTGCAGAAACCCCTCAGCCCATACGGATATCAGAGCCGGGCAGCAAGCCCACAACGACCTCGGAAAACCAACACCCTCCGACATCAGCTCCTACCAGAAAAGCGCCGCACAGAGGACAATGGGTAAAGCCGCCGCAGAAAAAATCAAAACCTTCGAACTCCTCGCTCCGGAACTCGGACTCCGAAGGTTTGGGGGGCTTATGTTGTACACCCGTAAAGGCCTTAGGATACACCTGAAGAAAGCCCCGGAAAAGAGAGGAGGGGTCGACGGTCAAAGAGCGCGGTAGCACGCAGGCTGCACCCCCCGACCGCACCGCCCTTGGGGGTGCGGCCGGCCAAGTCGCACCCCCCAGGGGGGGGTGCGGCTCAGCCTCACCCCCCCCCCCCCCCAAGGGGGTGCGGCCCGGTCACACCCCCCAAGGGGGTGTGGCCCAGCCGCACCCATTGGGGGGTGCGGCCAAGCCGCACCCCCCTTGGGGTGCGGCCAAGCCGCACCCCCCTTGGGGTGCGGCCAAGCCGCACCCCCCTTGGGGGGTGCGGCCAAGCCGCACCACTTGGGGGGTGCGGCCACGCCGCACCCCCCTTGGGGTGCGGCCACGCCGCACCCCCCTTGGGGTGCGGCCACGCCGCACCCATTGAGGGGTGCGGCTTGGCCGCACCCATTGGGGGGAGCGGCCAAGCCGCACCCATTGGGGGGTGCGGCCAAGCCGCACCCCCCTTGGGGTGCGCCAAGCCGCATCCCCCCTTGGGGGGTGCGGCCAATCCGCACCCCCCCTTTTTTCTTTGGGGTGCGCGGCCGCGCCCACCCCTCCTCGGGGTGCGGTCCGGCGCCCTCTCCTCGCCAAAGGATCCCGGTCCCCCCTTTGGGGGGCAACTCCCCGTCCGCCGTCCGCCCGAGGCATCTCCGTGGTTCGTTGCGCACTTAGAGCACTTCAGCGCTAGCGCGCGCTCAGAACGTTTCTGAGCGCGATCAGGAAGCTTTCTCACTTTTTGTCTTTCCGGCTTCTCACTTTTTGGGTTTCCGGCTTCTCACTTTTTGGGTTTCCGACTTCTCACTTTTTATCTTTCCGGCTTCTCACTTTTTGTCTTTCAGGCTTCTCACTTTTCAAGAACAGTCAGTCGCCTTTTTTTCGCCTCCAACGGAACTGCCCGAGCTGCCCAAGCTGCCCGAGGAGCAAGGTGGTCATTTACGAAAAATGACGATCCGAGGGCCCCGAACCGGAGAATATGATTCGTCCACCGAGCATTTATGGAAACTACCAACGACAAAATTACCGGGTCGCCCCCGTCCAAAGCTATAAAAGGAGCCCCAAGTCTTCATTTGAAAGGACCTTGACTTCAGGACCCGGGAGAGCTCCTTGCAGACTTTTGCGGAATTCTCCTTCGGCGCTTGAAGATCTCCTTCGTGGACTTGAAGATCTTCATCATCCCGAAAGGCGACTAGCCTTCTTACTTCCGAAAGGCGACTAGCATTCTCAGAAGAAAAAGACGACTATCTTTCTCACTTCCGAAAGGCGACTAGCATTCTCAGAAGGAAAAGGCGACTAGCCGTCTCACTTCTGAAAGGCGACTAGTATTCTCAGAAGGGAAAAAGACTTAGTTTGTCCGAGAGATGGTCTGTCACCCTCGGAGCTCGTTCTCTCTCTCTCCAAATATTGTAACGAGCTGCGACCTGTCGCGCTCAAGTTCTAGTTTCCAAGTTGTAACCCCCAGAAGATAGTGAAGTTTGGTCGGCACAGCTCCGCCCGCGTGGTTTTTTACCCTTTCCGGGTTTTCCACGTTAAAAAGTCCATGTGTACTCAGCAAATCTCTAATTGACTGTTTGCGCGCTTAGTTCGCTCACGAGCTAAGGTGGTTCAAGTGAGCCGGTCTACCACGAGCCCTAAGCGTTCCGCAACACGCCTCCTGCAGCTTCTCAACCTCAGATTGGGAAGAAGAGAGGCCCGCCTCCAGCTGCTTGACGCGGGACAGATCGCGATCCCTCCTCTTCTGTAAAGCAGACATGTCCCTCTTCATCACGCTCAGCTCCTCCTGGAGGGAGATGTAGCTGTCCTTGAGGCCCACGTAACAGTCGTTCCACGAGAGTGCGACATTGGTCAGAACGTTCGCCTGCAAACACGAAAGAAGCAATCAGGAAACATAAACAATGAAAGCAAAGACAAGTCAAGACCCAAGAAAGGAGAGCTTCACTTACTGCAGAAGTCATCGCCTGGAGGGATGAGGAAACTCGCCTCGACGGTGGATGAGGAGGAGGTGGCGGCAAGTCTCCCTGCCCGACTTGATCGGCGGCGGGGGACGTCAGAATCTCGACCTCCGGGTCGGATGGGATCGGCTCTCTCCGACAACGACTCGGGCCGGCCTCGTGATCGTGGCTCCTAAGCTCCGGCAAGGTGGAACACGAACCAGGAACTCCGTTCTTGAAGACAATCTTCCTCTTTTTCCCACGCTCCAGGGGAACCGCAGCCTCCCGCTCAGGGTCCCAAGAAAGCCCCACCGAAAGCAGTCGACCCTCCTCCACGCAGTTGTGCACGCTGAACAAAGCCTTCGACAACCCCTCTCGGCCGGGAAAACCGGGGATAGGAATGAACTCGTCTTCCCGACCGGTCAGCCGGCGACAGCGTCCAGGGAGTGACCTCCAAAGCTCAGGCAGCTCCCAACGATTTCGAACATATTCATAAAGGGTATTCCCGTGCCGATAATCTGTCTTCTAGCCAAAATGAAACCAGTTTTTGTTGCTTCGAACCTCAATCCAGCCGCCCGAGTCAGTGGTAGCCTCGCACCAATCCTTGAAAGGCTCGAGTGAAAAGCGCGCGCTGTGCTCCCGAAAGAGCACCACCAGCCCCATGCTATTCGACATCCCGGCGGGCGTAAACTGGGTAATTGGGACGCCGCAGAACCGGAATATTTCGATAGCTTCCTCCGATGGAGGGATGCGGAATCCAGACTTCAGGAAAGTCTCAGAAAGTGTCATGTAACCCGTGGGTGGATTCTGGACTCGCTCCTCCGCTCCCGGGATTTTCACCTCAACATTCGGAGGCAATCCGAACCACTTGCGCCACATCTCGATTCGCGCACCGTCAAGTGAAGAACGTAGGCGCATCGGCCTCGACTGACCGCCCCGCTTCGAAGCCTGCAAGGAAGAGCAAGCACATAAAAACGAGCGTTAAAAAGAAACCGTATCAGAAAATCCAAAATGTTACAAGTCACCTCTCCGCGCACCAAGCACGCGAACACCGGAGGCCCGCACCGCCAGCCTCACCCGCACGCGAGAAACAGCCGCACGCGAAGGCACAGTCCACGCGCAGGAGCCCGCACGCAGGAGCCCGCGCGCAGGAGCCCGCGCGCAGGAGCCCGCGCGCAGGAGCCCGCGCGCACCGTCCACACGCAGGAACCCGCGCGCGGGAGCGCGCAGCGCGGCACCCGCGCGCGCGGGCGCGCAGCGCGGCACCCGCGCGCAGCGCGGCACCCGCGCGCGCAGCGCGGCACCCGCGCGCGCGGGCGCGCGGGAACAACGCCCGCGCGTCCCGCGCGCAGGGGCCACACCCGCGCGCGTAGGCGCGCGGGAATCCCGCGCGCAGGGGCCACACCCGCGCGCAGGGGCACGCTCGCGCCAGCCGGGCGCCCCACCGCCGGCCCCGGCCGGGCGCAAGCATGCCCGGGTGCCGCCCCTCCGCCGGCTCCGGCCGCGCGCGATCACGCCCGGGCACCGCCTTTTCGACCGCTCCGGCCGCGCGCAAGGGTGCCCGGGCACCGGACGCCCGCGCACCGCTCACCGCGCGCCCTCCCGTCCGCCGCTGGCCGTTTTTTCCCTCCTCTCCTATTTTGAAAAAACAAAAAACAAAAGCAGCTAACCCCGGCCATCGTCCGACGCACCCTGCAGAGATGACAACCAGATCCGCTGCCGACTGTTCAAAAACCTTCGCACTCCCTCCCAAGGTTTGGACTACGAAGGTTTGGGGGGCTTATGATGGGTACTCATAATAGAGCCTCATATTTATAAAAGAGCTTGGTAGAGATCTTCTTAGAATGGCAACGAATATTTCCAAAGACGGATATTTCCAAAGACGGATCATTTCCAAAGACGAATTACTTCCAAAGATGGATCATTTCCAAAATCTCTCCTCCCCCAATTTGGCAGGAAAAGTAAGACGCGCAAAGCCGTCGCAAACACGACAGAGTGTCCCCCACCCATCGCGGGGGGAATTCCCACCGCCGCGCCGCGTCCCGGAAGGGACGTGGCCAAGTCGCGCCCCCTTGGGGCGCGGCCTTGGCCGCACCCCCTTAGGGTGCGGCCAAGCCGCACCCCACGCGGGGTGCGGCCAAACCGCACCCCCTTGGGGTGCGGCCTTGGCCGCACCCCCTTGGGGTGCGGCATTGGCCGCACCCCACGCGGGGTGCGGCCAAGCCGCACCCCCTCGGGGTGCGGCATTGGCCGCACCCCACGCGGGGTGCGGCCAAGCCGCACCCCCTCGGGGTGCGGTCAACTCGCACCCCCTCGGGGTGCGCCCGGGCCGCACCCCCTCTTGGACGCGCCTACGTCGCATTCCCTCAGGATACGGCCGCGCCCACCCCTCCTCGGGGTGCGGTCCGGCGCCCGCTCCTCGCCGAAGGATCCCGGTCCCCCTTTTAGGGGGCGACCCCCCGATTCGCCGTCCGCCCGAGGCGTCCCCGTGGTTCGTTGCGCACTTAGAGTGCTTCAGCACTAGCGCGCGCTCAGAACGTTTCTGAGCGCGATCAGGAAGCTTTCTCACTTTTTGGGTTTCCGGCTTCTCACTTTTTGTCTTTCCGGCTTCTCACTTTTTGGGTTTCCGGCTTCTCACTTTTTGTCTTTCCGGCTTCTCACTTTTTGGGTTTCCGGCTTCTCACTTTTTGTCTTTCCGGCTTCTCACTTTTCAGGAACAGTCAGTCGCCTTTTTCGCCTCCAACGGAACTGCCCGAACTGCCCGAACTGCCCGAGCTGCACGAGGGGCAAGGTGGTCATTTACGAAAAATGGCGATCCGAGGGCCCCGAACCGGAGAATATGATTCGTCCACCGAGCATTTATGGAAACTACCAACGACAAAATTACCGGGTCACCCCCGGCCAAAGCTATAAAAGGAGCCCCAAGGCTTCATTTGAAAGGACCTTGACTTCTGGACCCGGGAGAGCTCCTTGCAGACTTTTGCGGAATTCTCTTTCGGCGCTTGAAGATCTCCTTCGTGGACTTGAAGATCTTCATCATCCCGAAAGGCGACTAGCCTTCTCACTTCCGAAAGGCGACTAGCATTCTCAGAAGAAAAAGGCGACTAGCCTTCTCACTTCCGAAAGGCGACTAGCATTCTCAGAAGGAAAAGGCGACTAGCCGTCTCACTTCCGAAAGGCGACTAGCATTCTCAGAAGGGAAAAAGACTTAGTTTTTCTGAGAGGTGGCCTGTCACCCTCGGAGCTCGTTCTCTCTCTCTCCAAATATTGTAACGAGCAGCGGCCTGTCGCGCTCAAGTTCTAGTTTCCAAGTTGTAACCCCTAGAAGATAGTGAAGTTTGGTCGGCACAGCTCCGGCCGCGTGGTTTTTTACCCTTTCCGGGTTTTCCACGTTAAAAAGTCCATGTGTACTCAGCAAATCTCTAATTGACTGTTTGCGCGCTTAGTTCGCTCACGAGCTAAGGTGGTTCAAGTGAGCTGGTCTACCACGAGCCCTAAGCGTTCCGTAACAGTAAATATGCTAATATTATTATTATTATTATCATAATAAAGTAAAATGTTAACATTCGACAAACTCAAAAGAGTGTAGAATATGTATGTGTGTGATTATGCGTGTCCTGATATTTTAATTCTTGCACTATTTTAAATTTAAATTTCAATTCCATCAACTGAAAAATAACATGCAGCCGAACATCAGAATTACTAATTCCAATTCATGTGACAGAATTCCTGCATTCAACCGAACAACAGAATTAGAATTGACTTCAATTCCAATTCCCCGTGGGAATCGGAATTGGGTCAATTCCAATTCCTGCATTTCATTTCCTGCCAAATGAACGGAGCCTAAAACTCATTTCTGTGCACGAATCCCTGGGTCATTCTTATTTGGGCTCTGTAGCTAGATGAAATCAAAGAAAGAAAATAATTGTGAAAATTTTACTCTTTCTTGAGTGAATTCTACAATAGGTTTAGGCAAAACCTGTTTGATTTCTGCATATAAACTATTGAACTAGGTATACAAACACAAATGATGAGTTTTAAGTTTTAATTTAGTGCTTGTGGTTGAGTCAAAATTTTCTCTCTCTAATACTCGGGTTTAGCCAAAATTCTCTCTCTCTCTCTCTCTCTCTCTCTCTCTATATATATATATATATTCTTGTTCCCTTATATTCTATATTTGTATGGGAACATAGTTGATTGCATGTCTCTTTGACTTTCTTTCTTTTACTACTAAATATATTATATTGAGTAAATAATACATCTTATTTATATTAGATCCACTGCAGAAATACTTATTGGGAGTGAAAATTAGATTAAAGTCTCTCTGCGGGGAGATGAAACCACCGTTGAGATATTTCAAAGATTTCTCTCACGCGCGGTTGGTGGGATGTCTCATCGTGTCTCTTCGAAACTCCCGTTGAGCTACGATGACTATATTGGGCAACTGGCACGACCGATGTCTATACTCATGGCGACGAGACGAAACTTTTCTGCTATTTTTATCAAGTTCCGAACAATTTCATTTTTCCGCAAAACGGTAGTTGCTATCGGCCACACCACTACTCCGGCGAACCTGGTCATGCTGCCCGGGTCCATCTGGCGGGCAAAGTTGTCAAACTATCAAAGTCAGTGATACGAGGGATGTAGACCGGGCGTTTCTATTCGTTCGTCAATTTTTTTTGCACTCCTCTTTTTGAAATCTCAGACCACCAGAAGGTTTTTTTCAGATCCGCATGCATCTTTGTGATGCCCGGATGGATCGAGTAGCGAGTGTGATGGCTCTCATACAAAATCTCATGCCGAAACTGTCCACCTGAAGGTAGGAACATCCTATCACGGAAGTAAATGATTCTGTCTTGTATCTTAAAACCTGGGTGTTCTTTTCCGGCCTTTAAAGTGTACTGATTTTGTGCTCCTCCGATGAAAGTTCACTAGCACTTTCGTGTGACACTCTCCCGAGCGTGCTCGCAAGCACATTCCTCTCGAGCGCACCCTCATGTGCTCTGCTCTTGAGTGTACACCTCTGCGCCCTGCTCCTGTGTGTGCCCTCGCACTCTACTCTTCATTGCACGTTCCTGCACCCCCCTCTCACCAGAAGGGGCTCCGCTCACTAGAAGACACTCCGCTAATTACCAAAAGGCACTCCGCTCTCCAGAAGGCGCTCAGCTCTTTAGGACGAGCCTCGTGCCACTCTCCAGAGCACATCGCCGCGGCCCGACCTTCGGGACGCTCCCCGCACGCAGCTCTCTAACCCGTGTCTCCGACTTACACAATTAACAATCCGAATACTCTTTTAACATTGTAGCACGAGTGACCTATCGCCCCCGCTAAATCATTTTGTGGACAATAGCAATAATATTGCTAGTTTATTTGCCTGAGCGGGCTAAGCCCCGTGGTACCGGTTTTCCACAGTAATTTTTTTGATGTCGCCTTTTGGTTGACTGTGCGCGCATTTGATTGAATCTCAAGTTAAGACGAACCTCATCTACCGAACCCAATGAGCGTTGATTGACCCACAACAATATTAAATTAGTTTTATCATTAAATAACCATCATCAATATACACATGATTAGAGCGTGCTAAAAGCGAGATTAATTATCCTTTTCCAAAGAAGTGCGGTGATCAGCTGCTCCGGGAAAAAACTTGGAGAGGAAGATTACTAAACCCATGTTACAAGCGTCTCATTGGTTTCTTTAAATTAATTAATGTATTTCTATACTAAGACAAGCACCGGCGAAGAAAATAAAACCATTTTCAGATCCTTAAAGTGAGAACCAGAAAAAACAAGGAGGAAACATTGTCTGCCCAATTTCAATGCTCTCATCTTTCGGCTTTGCTGTTTTCTGCGCGAGGCGTGCTCGTACTGTCTCTGCTTTCTTAGGCTTCGTTTGGCGCAGTGGTTGCGGTTGTGAACGCGGTGATCATGAATCGTCGCTCGTGAACGCCCGACCTCATCTAAAAAATTCATGCATTTTATGCTCAAAACTAGTTTTTTTTTTCTTAGTAGCGGTCATAACCTTTGTCTTGTCAAACATACAATCTATGATATAACGACATTTTGATCAAACTGACTGGTGCAAATAAGCCGCGCCAGACGAAGCCTTAGCAAACTAGCTCTTATACAATAAGGGCAATGTTATAGGCACACCGTTTATGAACATTACACGTCAAAACATGTTATTTTCACACCGACATATTATTAACACATCAAAGCTAAAATTTTGAATTTTGCACAGCAAAATTAAAATTTGATTGTTGCACACCAAAGTAGAAAAAAATAATGTATGCACACCAAAACAAAATTTTGATTTTTTATACGATATTTTCGCTTCGTAATCTACAGAAATGGTTGAACAATCGCCCCTCGCTAGAGATCATAGTGAAGCATCTTCTTCTTCGCATAATGCTATTAGAAATTATTAAAGTACTACAAATTCAGAAATATAATCCAGAAGGCCATAGTGCTAAAAATTCAATCCAAACAAGTTACAATGTTCAAAAGAAAATTACATGACATGATAAACGAAGACCGCAAATTAAACTTCCCAGAGATTATCCTAGGCAGATCTCTCGATCTCTTTTCTCTGAAAAAAAATTTGGATGACAAGGTCAACCAACTATGGAGTAAGAAAGACTCTTCCTTTTAGCGACACCAAAATAAATTAATTATGCAATAACTTATAAGCTAAGGATGGTGATTTTCTAAATATGTCACTATGCATGTTTTTAATGTAAGAATGTAAATAGTTTTATGCGCCATAATTCCGAGTTCTAACCTAAAGATGTGAGTGTTCTGGTTCACGCATTCTTGATTTCAAGTCGTTTAACTTATTAGTCGATCGTATCCCGTGAATTGGGACCTTGAGTCCTTAGTGATAACTGAAAGTGCTTTGATGCATTCCTAAAGTGGATCGCGAACTTGCATTTACCACGTTCTATATCGGAAAAATAGGTCCCCAACCTTTGTCCGAGGCTCGTTATTCTACTGCAAATATTTTTTTTATCATAGAAGCATGTGAAATTCATCATCTGTTGCTACAAGGGACGATACGTAGTTAATTGGTGTAATATCAATTTTATCTTCTTCTTCTTCTTCTATTTATTCTTTTGTATTTGCAAAATCTAAAAAAGTTTGCTGATTTGTACCGACATTTAATTTGCTGATTAGTCCGTTCATGCACCGACATTTAATTTGTATAAAAAGTTTGCTGATTTTAAAATAATTATGAATGAAAACTTTGAAATTATTGCACAGTCAATAAAATTGCATTTACCTGAACATCCCCTCTTAAGTTTGCTAAATGACAAGTTGCATTTCTTTTACTTTTGAAATCACAAAAAACTCTCATGGAAGTAATTCTATATTTCATATTAATATCGATGCACAAAAAGACCTTCCTAAAAAACTACTCCCAAGGTGATATTTTTTGTGCATGAATGTTTTGAAATGTAAAATTATATAGGGTTTTTTGTAATTTCAAAATTAAGAGGGGGGTACAAACTGTAATTATGCTAGCTTCTAGAGAAATTTTTGATAATTATCCCTTAAATAAAACATAAAAGTTTTAAACGAAAATGTCCCAATTATCATACAAAAATATAAGGGTAAAGTATTGGTGGCACACCTATATTGATGCAATGTAAGTTTTAAAAAGAATGTTGTAAGCTCTAATTTTTCATAACCGACATATTTGACCCCATGTTGAAAGAATTTGTAATAGATTAAATATCTGATCAGTTATAAAGAATTAGGAGTTACTACAGTCCTTTTGAAACATACAGAAATTTACAATAAATGGGTGTGCACAAGAAAATATATCTAAATATAATAATACATAAAATATTCCATTAATTGTTATTTCACGAATCGAAGGCTCTGCCCTAGTTATTGAAACCGTGATCTATTTCGCAACAGAGCGGGGGTGAGTAGGTGGGCCGCGAGTCACAGGTTTGAAATAAAATTTGGGGGCGCATTTAGCTGAGCTTGGTCTGCGAATAACCAAAGTTGTTCTACGAATAGCCACATTTTGATTTGCTTATAATAAAACGAAAAAAATGAGAATGTCAGTTCCCTTTGGCCTCCCTCTGAATCCGCCCCTGAAAACCCAAATATTAGGCAAAATATAATAATTAGACAAGACCAAATTTCATAATTAGGTGAAAGTCAAGAAGGTGTTTGGCCTATCCCTCTCACATGTCCACGTGTCAATTTAATCTTAGCTGGAGTAAAAGCTAAAGCCTTCATCCCCATTATATCTCGGAAAAAGACATTAACGAAGGAACAATTTTTGGGTACTCGCATCACACAGCTACAATGCGGTGCGCGTACCATCTTGATCCTGAAAAATTTGAGATGCATCAAATCACGTGCGCACATGATTTAAAGTTTTTTCTCCAGTTAAGATGGTACACGCACCACACTGTAGCTGTGCGATACGCGTACTAACGAAGAGATCAGGATTTCCTCCATCTCTTCTACTCCCCAATTCTCTTCCATATTCCATATAAAAGCCGGAGGAGACAGAGCTGCCCATCTCTCTGTCTGTCTCTCTCTCTCTGTCTCTCTCTCTCTTGGTTGAGATGGAAGAACAATGGAATTCTTCATCATCTTCTTCCTCTATAGATGGCAACTGCAACCCTTCTCCCTCTACAGAATCATCCAGCTTCGCTCAGACCAAAAGAAGAGACTTTTCCACAGAATTAACGCTTGGCCTGAGCTTATCGCCATCTTCATCGCATCACACTCAGCCGTATTCAAGGTCTGATTAACCGAATCACTGATTCTTCTCGATCTGTTTTTGCCTCGAGGAAAAATTCATGAGTTCTTGTGCATTCAATATCAATTTTGGGCTCCTCTCTTCTATACACAATTTATTTTAATTTGAATGATTAAATTCTAACATAATATCATTTGATCTTTTAAATTGGATGCTTACATTCTAAGAAATTTTACTCATTTCATTCTGAATGAAATTACCATTTTTAATAGAAATTTTAACCAGCTTTATGAAATTTGAAACCGTTGTAATCTCTATATATCCACAGAGTAATACTTTACTTCTTTATATTTTAAGTTTTTTTAATTCAAAATAGTTTTTCCAAAAAAAATTTGAAGCATATTTCAAAATATAATGATATATATATATATATTAAAGTGAAGAAGTAAGTTTGATGAAATATTCATAATGCGAAATTTTTTTTTATTTTTTTTAATCTAATGTCATCAATTTTTTTATTTATTTCAAAATAATTTAAATTATAATATACATTTATGTAATTAGGCATCAAAAATGAAATAAAAAATAAATAAATTATTGAAATCAAATTGTCAAAATCAAGTTGTCAAAACCAAACTATCGTAATTATAATATTATTTAATCGTGGGGGTTATAAGTAAGGCAAAGAGCCCAGGAGTGTCGTTGCGTCAGTATCGGATACTGTAGTAGCCGCATGGTCACTAATGTATGTATGTATGTATATATATATAATAACAATATTTTTTTAATACATTGATTAATCACATATACTAAGGAATCATTTTTAGTACTATGCGCAATAATAGGATGTAGGCCGGCCAACAGAAAGATTATTTGTTTTGCCTACACTAGTTGTAGAGGGCTGATAATTGTGGGTTGGGCCAATGGGCCCTTGACGAACTGTTTGACTTTATGCCCGTGTTCAATAATTGGACAGGAAAATAGAGGAGAGAGAAAGAGAGGGAGAGAGAGTCGTTAAATAAAAATATAAATACAAAATGATATATAGAGAGAGATTGATGTGAGTGAGATGAAGATAGAAGAGAGAGAAAGAGAGTGGAAGAGATACATTAAATAAAAATACAAAACAAGACATTGAATAAAAATATAAATAGATGCGGGCGCAGCCCGCCCAAAAGCATCAGACAATGTCAATATAAATAGATGCGGGCGCAGCCCGCCCAAAAGCATCAGACAATGTCATACCGGGAGTACTGTCGCGGTCGATGAATTGTCGCGGTTGGTCATAGGGGCGGAGCCTCACTCACTCGTTATATTAAATGAAGAAGATATTATTAAAAATATTATTAATCAATTGATGATTAGGTGCCTTATAGGATGTAAATAAAGTCGCTGCACTGTAACTTTATATTATATTAAAAGAAGAAATAATTTATTAAAGAGGTAGTCGGGTTGGACATACAAGCTCAACCACTCTCTTCAAAATTATCATTAAAAATTTGATGATTAGGTGCGCCATGCAGCATGTAAACTAAGTAGGGTATATATTCGGGCCCGCCGGATCGGATTTGTTTCTTTGTCCCTAGGACGGACCCACACAAGGAGACTTTTAGAGACCATCAAGATTGGAATTGGCCGATCAGGCTGCCGACAAAATTGATGGGCGTACCCCCAACAATAAAGCTAGGCGCTGGAAAGGATCCAACCGTATTACTTGTCGTCAACCCAGTTGCAGAGGTGTGTCATAGAGCAAAGTCGGGCACCGCCTAGCTGCCGGGACTCAACCTGGCCCTAGCTCCAGCTGGGCACCAGGCTAGACCCAAAAATAATATATCGGGCCGATCTCACGAGCTTTTTCATAATCAAGGGCTCGTTACCAAACATATATTTCATAACGATGACGTTTTTATCCAAACTCAAGCGTCTAGGCATAATATTTTTTGCTGCTTAATTAAACAAAATTAATTTTTTTTTTCAAAATTTAGATGAAGTACAGCTGAAAATTGATTATCATAAATTTCTGCAGGGAAACAATTCTCTGCTAAATTAGTATCATATAATTGATTATTTCAGAAGATTGGTTAAGCTATTAATTAATCTATATATATATTGTTTTTATCATAAAATAGGGATGATGAATCTGATTGGCCTCCAATCAAACCATGCCTCAGAAGCTTCTTTGTGAAGGTTTACATGGAGGGAGTTCCGATCGGGAGGAAACTGGATTTACTCATGCATGACAGCTACCAAAGTCTCATTAAAGCCCTTCGAATCATGTTCCCAACCGCAATCATCTGTAAGATTTTATATATCTTCCATCCGTTTTTAAGTCAAATTAAAACCGTCGGATCAAATAGATTAGGTCTGCAAATAGCCAAAATCGGAAATGTCTCCTCCCACCATCCCGATTACAGCCCGATAGCCAGCCGTTCCCCTGTTAGTCCTGCAGCGCTCCGACAGGGCCACCACCGGCGGGCCCTGATCGTGAGACCCAAATCTCTCTCTGTCGCTCTGTCTCTCTCTCTCTTGTAATAAATTCAAAATCTATATCTATATAGATTTTTGTAATACATTCAAAGTTGTCAACTCTAAAATAATTACATCATATCTCACTATTAAAAGAAACTATGTAAATCCATAAAATTCAAATAGTTTCTACTAGACCTTCTACACCTACTATTCTAGGTTGTCATTAAATAATTGATAGGGGCGGAGGCAAGCAGTTTTGCACTGACCGCTATTTGCAGACTGCACGACGGCGGGCACAGCCTGCGGAAGATGGGCTCTCGGCTGGGAGCCCATCTTGCCCGCTGCCAATGCGAGCAAAGCCTGCCGTTGCATTAACATAAAAAATGAGGACGTACTTGATAATCAGCCTTCCTGGTTGAGTATACAGGTGCTAATCATTAATCAAGCTATAAACCTGCGAGTGTAAAATGTTGAACCGCCAAACCGAACGGTAAGATGTTGAAATTTTGGCCTGAACAAACACTGCGGTCCGTTTGTCACGGCGGCTGCAGTCGTGAACGCAGTGGTTATGAATCATCCTTCGTAAAAATCCTCCCTCACCTAAGAAACTTCATCCACTTTTATATGCAAAATTAGTTTTTTTTTTTGGGTGACGGTCATAACCGCTGTCATTCCTAACGGCTAACAGGTGAAACCATCCCCGATACGGAAATTATGCGCATCACACTTCTATATATATTTGATAAAAAATAAGTATTTATATTCAATATACAAATAATGACTTTAATGAATTCAAATCAACATATATACTGTTACTAACCCTTATATTATCTTCCCACTTAATATATCAATTAATTCTTGGATTTATTTCAAAATTAATTCACTGACATGGGTTAATTAGAGCTGATTAATTGTTTATTTTTTAAATTTTCTGAATCAATATTGTTAAATATATTAGGGTTTGATTAATTAACAGGGGGAGTGCATGAGGGTCCTGATGATGCCACCCAGTTGGAGCCTTCAACCAAAGCTTATGTGCTCACTTATGAGGATAAGGAGGGAGATTGGATGATGGTTGGAGATGTCTCTTGGGAGTATATATATTTATATATGCTTCTTCGTCACCTTTCAAAAAAAAAAAAAAAAAAAAAAATTTATATATATATATACTCAAGCTTTTTAATTAACTCTAAAAAAGTTTGTGCATGTTTTCTCAAAGTACATGTTGGGATTAGACAAATAATATATGCATTTTGTAGCTAAAAACGATATCTACTACTTTCATGTTGAACATTTTTTCAAAATATGCACGATTTGTCTGGAACATGGCCTGAAAGGTTGCTGGATCGAAATAAATATAATAATAATAAATTTCAAAATTTGAGACAGAAACCTTTCGAGTCATATTTCTGCTAAATCGTGCATAGTTTGTAAAAATGTTCTTGGCAACAAAATACATATATATCGCAATTAATTACTCTTTAATACCTCCTCAATTTCTCTTACATATTTTTTTGTTTGCATGCAGATTTTTCTTAACCACTGTAAGAAAGCTCAAGATAACAAGGGTTGATAAATGCTAGAGAGATCAAACATAATTATATATATAGCTAGGTTTAATTACCGGGACCTCCGGTGGGAGTTTGCATAATTACAGGTTGCACCCCTCGATCTTTCAAATTACATTTATCTCCCCTCTAAGTTTCCTTAGTTTATAAAAATGCCTGACCCTTCTGGTAGAAATATGAATGAAAAATGATAAAATCAGCAAAATTATTTTATGATATTTCAATTTTATCAATTTATAATGATTCTAGATTCATTACAAAGGGTAAAATGTAACACATCCTTCTCAATGTAGAGTTATTACAGTTAATGGGTAAAATTGGAATATCATAAAGTAATCTGACATATTTGATCACTTTTTATCTATGTTTCTGACGGAAAAAGTCGTGCGCAGAGTCATTACAAATTAAGAGTAAAATTGAATATCATAAAATAATTTGGCTCATTTTATCATTTTCCATCCATATTTTTAATGGAAGGGGCATTTTTGTAAACTAGGCAACTTAGTGGGGAGGTAAATATAATTTCGAAAGATAGAGGGGTGCAACTTGTAATTATGCAAACTCTTAGGGAGGTCCCGGTAATTAAAGCCTATAGAGATATAGAGAGAGAAATATATTGAGAAATAGTTTGCAAGCTTGTTAAATGCTACGAATGTACAAAATATATAGAGAAATAGTTTACAAGCTTGTTCTGTGTAGTTTCTACGGTAAGAACATGTGATATTATGTGATATATACACAGGAATATAAATGTTTTTATGTACTGGAAATAGACTGTCTGAAAAAAATATGCTGAATGGGATGACCGTTAACGATTTTATTTTATTATGGTGGTGTCATTTAAATTTTTTTAATAATTTTGATGAGATTTGTACTTTTGAATTCGATAGTAGTAGCTTGTAATTACATGTTATTTGGTTTCTTGAAATTAAAAGAGTGTAAATTGTTAAATACATTATTTGATAATAAATGTAGTTGTTAGATAGTTATAATTAAACTTGAGTTTATGCTCTTCAAATCTCTTAAAAACTCTCTAAAATTGTTTGATTTTAAATTGCACACACAAAATATTTATCAGCTCAGTTCATTCATTTTTAAAAAACATGAATTTTAGTTATAAAGACCTCATTACATGCATTCAACCAAATAGTATACTTTCTAAATCAAATTATGCAAATTTATAAAAAGAGAGCCTTGCAAACTCATGCGCCACACCGTTAGCACACCGGCGAATACAAACGAAGGTGCGTGAATCAAATCTATGGAGGAGTTATAAACTTGTGTATCATTGAAGGACTTTTTCTAGAGCTTGCAATTTAGCTCGCTTGGATCTCGATTCCGAACCCTATTTCCCTTTCGCTCAAAAATCAAAATAGCCACGTGCCAACACCACTCACAAAGCCGAACGATGAACTTTGTCCAGATTGCAGATACACAAATTTACCCTTTTGAGGTTAGGAACCCGTTGATAGCTTTAGGAAAGCTCTTGAAGAGGAAGTATCCACTGCATGCACGATCTCTGAGAGATCATCATACCGATGATTATAATGTTGTGAGGACAATGGGAGTCACTATTCATCATGTTAATTGTAAATTGTTTGCATATTCATCGTTATGCTATAATTTTCAATTGATTGTGGTATTTGTTGGAGATGTGGTGTGATCGTACTGGCGATTCATCCACTGCTTTTCGCGGATCCAACTTTTTTGGGCAAGGTTATTTATGTAATTTCTTTATTACGGTTAACCTAGACTTCAAGTATAAAAGAGCTTCTTTGCATCTCGTTTCTGTAACTGAAAATAAAGATAGTGAAAACCCTAGTGCGACCATGGATGTAGGCAAGGTTGCCGAACCACGTAAACCTGTGTGTTTTCTGTGGTGATTTTTCATTTTTCTTCTCTTGCTTTCGATCTTCATTCCTAAGAGTATTTGTTCTTAAAACTTAGACTCCGTTTGGCACGCCGTTTTTGCTCCGGTTAGTTTGGACAAAAATGCAACCATCATAGAATGCATGTTTGACAAGACAATGATTATGACCGTCACCAAGAAAAGAAAACTAGTTTTGAACATAAAAGTGAATGATCGATGTTCCTAATTAGGTGAGGTCGGACGTTCACGAACAATAGTTCATAACCACCGCGTTCACGACCACAATCACCGTGCCAAACAGAGCCATAGTTGTTAAATCAATCGATGTAAGGAATAAGAAGATTAATTCTGGTGTAAAGGTTTTTTGAAGATGCTTTCTTCATTCAAATGACAATCATCTTCCAAACATGCACATATAAAACAAAATAATTTAGTATGTCAAGACCTATTAATTTCTATTAATTTTATAAATTGAGATTTCAGGATGTTTCCAAAATGAACCATTTCTTTCCAAAATGCCCTCCTCACAAAGGACATTTCATGCGCCAGGGTCTGTCTGGTCCGGCCAGGCATGGGCCTGGTTTGGCAACGTGCGGTACTGCGCGCGCAACCGCGCGGCAACACGCGGTACCGCGCTGCCGCGCGGTACCGCGCGGGCAACCGTGCGACACGCGCAGTACCGTGCGCGCACGCGCGCGGGATACCACGCGCGCGGTATCGCGCACCCGCAAACGCGCGCGGTACCCCTCGCCTGCCGAGCGCGGCGCCCAGCACGCGGCCGCACGCCTGCGTCCGCTCACGTGCTCGGCGCCGGCCGCTCCCCCTCGCCTCGTGCCGCCCGTTGGCTCTTTGCGCAATCCTTGCGAAACCCCGATCACGCTAATGCTGCTAAGTCCTTAGCATACTCTTGACCAACGCGCACTTGAACTTTGCAAAGCTCATTATTGCACGCGCCGATTGCTAACTCCATTTTCTCTCTTAAGATTACAGGATTTACGCATTGCAATCAGGAACGTCAACTGCCCGAACTGCCCGAACTGCCCAAACTGCCCGAGGGGCGAATCCGTCATATCCAGAAAGTGGCAATCCGTGTGCTCTCGATCAGCGGTCGAGATCAGCCAGTCAGGTGGTTACGGTGGTTACAACGACAAAATTACCGGGCCGCCCCCGACCAAATCTATAAAAGGGACCCAAAATCCTCATTTGAAGGGATCAGACATTTTGCATCCGGGAGAGCTCCTTGAAGAATTCTTTTGAAGATCTCCTTCGCGGTTGGAAGATCTCCTTCGCGGTTCGAAGATCTCCTTCGTGATTCGAAGATCTCCTTCGTCACTTGAAGATATTCTTCGGATCTTGAAGACCTCTTGAAACAACAAAATACTTAGTTTTTCTGGGAGGTGGCATGTCACCCTCAGAGACTTTCCTTTAACTGCAATTATAACGAGAAGCGGCATGTCGCTCTCAGTTCTCGCAACTCCACTTATAACGCCCCAACACTTAGTGTAATTGGCTGGCACTGATCCGACCACGTAGTTTTTCACCATTTCCGGGTTTTCCACGGTATAAATGTTCTCTTGTCATTTGTATGTTCTCTCTGTGACTGTTTGCGCATTCGGCTCACTCTCGGGCTAAGACGGTTCAATTCGTCTGGTCTAGAAGAGCGTCGAGCAGGATTCGAATGACGTCTCTCTCCAGCGAGGACGATCCCCCCTGTCAAAATCAATCTTGACGTATCCAGTCCCATCGTGGCTTAAACTCCCACGCTATAGGGAGTTCCATGGATCAGAGAATCCGTACGAACACGTTAACTGCTTCTTGGCCGCAAGGGAGGCGTTCGGGCTCCCTGACCAAATCAGCTGCAAGATCTTCACGGAAACACTACGCGGAAGCGCTCTCAACTGGTATCGATCTCTTCCTGAAGGGACCATCCACAACTTCACTGAGCTGTCCCAGCTGTTCGTTGAATGACACGAGGATCGCGCGCAGAGAATCCGAGAAGAAGAACGAGCGTGGGAAGAGCTCGAGGCGAACAGATCTCCCTACACGAGATAAGCTCATCATAACAAGCAGCAAGAAGATGTCGCCACAAGTTTCCACCAAAAGCATCTCTACAAAGGGTTGGATTTCGTCTTGCACGCAAGCATCAGCAATCCAGCCCGTGAATTAAAGAGGGCGCTGATAAGCCATCGCATCCCGTTCAACATCCTGTTCATGGCAACCGTGGTGCGACTCAGACTCCTCGACGGGAACCTCAAGCTCAGAGCCAACGACGCAGAACTCCCGGACGGAACAGTAATACCCACCGTAGGAGTCATCGTCCTCCTCGTCCAAGTAGGAACGCTCCCGGAACCGGTCCAGTATAACGTCCAGTTCATCGTTGCAAAAGCAGACTCGCCCTACGACGTAATATTCGGATGCCTCCTACTCGACACCCTTCATCATGACGTTTCCATGGCCACCCGCATGGCTAGGAAAGGAAAAAATCCTCAGAGATTCGATTTGTGGTCTCAATGCTGCCACAACCGGGCTTCCATGGGTCAACTACGAACCATCGCCAAATCCAAATTCTGAGAAAGGCCGCGCAGCTCCCGCATCAGCGGAAGAAACTAATTTCCCGGCATCAGCGGATACACAACAACTTAAAGTTACGAGTCGAAAAAGAAAGGAAGCAACCAAGGGACGGTCACCTGAATGATTAGCACATAGACCACCCGAGTAGAGCACGCACAACACGCGTCTCATCTATCATCAATTTCTATTTACCGCTCCTTCCAGTTTTCTGCTTTTAAAAGCAGTAAGCCGCAAGATTGTACTTGTGCGCAGGTACTCATTGTGTATTTAAAATTACTACTGCTACTCCCTGACTCCATCAGCAATACGGATCTCCTGAAGTAAGGCTATGAACGTTAAAGCCATGACTTTCGGTACTAACACCAAGCAGCTAATTTGCCAAATTTGGTGATGAGAAAATGCCTCCTACGAGTAGAGGATTGGCGTCGAATTAAGTTTGCCCGAAAGACAACCTCGCCTCAGCGCTGCTTGGGCACCTCGCCTCAGCGCTGCTTGGGCACCTCGCCTCCGCACTGCTTGGGCACCTCGCCTCCGCGCTGCTTGGGCACCTCGCCTCCGCGCTGCTTGGGCACCTCGCCTCCGCGCTGCTTGGGCACCTCGCCTCCGCGCTGCTTGGGCACCTCGCCTCCGCGCTGCTTGGGCACCTCGCCTCCGCGCTGCTTGGGCACCTCGCCTCCGCGCTGCTTGGGCACCTCGCCTCCGCGCTGCTTGGGCACCTCGTCTCAGCGCTGCTTGGGCACCTCGCCACCGCTCTGCTTGGGCGTCTCGCCACCGCGCTGCTTGGGCATCTCGCCACCGCGCTGCTTGGGTAGCTCACCTCCGCGTTGCTCAGGAATCTCGCCACCGCGCTTCTCGGGTATCTCGCATCCGCGCTGCTTGGTCCCCTCACCACCGCGTTGTTTATGCACCTCACCACCACGCTCATCGGCCCTCAACGCTAAACGACAAGCTCATCATGATCTCTGATACATAATCTGGACACATCGCAACCTCGTATCCGCGCAACCAAGCGGAGGGCTTTCCCCATCCCGCGAGTGAAGGCCACCTCGCGCTCGTCCTCAAGCTGAGGCTTCACCTCCTTGTTCCAGATCTCCTCGTGAGCTTCCTCTGAAATCCGAGAACGGTCCTACACATAAGCTACAGAGGCTTTATACTCAGCGACTCCAACATCCTTCAACTCAGCAGTCCGCTCCAGAATGGACAGACGCTCCTCCCCCATCTCCAAAGACAACAACTCGGCCCCCAGACGAGCCGCTGTAGATCGCAAATCCTCCAAAAAATGAGATGAACCCCCCACAAGGGCCTTCTTCGACTGAACTCCAGCACGGGACTCCACCAGCTCCGCCGCAGCGCCCGGATCACACCGAAAGATGACAAAATCCTCGCACTTCTTTAAGCAACAGTAAAGAACTTCGAGGATTTGGGAGGCAATTGATGAGTTCTCATCTATTTTATAAAGAGAAATCCGGGTTGCGTTTAGCCGAAAACCCCACTCCACACTAAGATAGTGGTGGAGGCATGGGCAAGAAGGAGGAGAAAAACCGCCCGAGAACCACCACGCGCACAACAGCTCCGTGCGCTATTGCGCGCGGTACCGTCACGCGGTAACACGCGCGGCAGCGCACGCCCGCACACGCGCGGCAGCGCACGCGCGGTACCGCCACGCGGCAACGCGCGGTACCAATATCTCAATCTTTTCGGGTATTGGAGGAGGAGACCTACAGTTGGCAAGCTTTTCTTTTGATCTTCGAGCACCAGGTGCGGGTGGCAATCTCCTACAGTCTCGTCGAGATCTTCCAGCGCATCGACTGCTCCTCCAATATCTAAATCGGCCTGCCCTGCACTGGAGAACAGAGATGGAGACCCTGTATCAACCCTGCCGACACTTTTCTCTTCAGTCTGGGCTAGTTCCGTCTTGAAGCTTTTCACCCAGGGTTGTGGTCTCCTCTTTGCCATCTACAGAACAATTCTCAAGCTACATTCAGATTCAGCTTTTGGGAAGATTTCAGTCTTGCCTTGGATTCTTCATCAGCCGGCTAACCACCGCATGAATATACATAAATATCTGGTTTGGTTTTTCTGATCTCATTCCTTTTCACACTATTTCCAATGCATTTCATTTTGAAGCGGAAGGATACACACACCAAGTCATTATCGATTATCCCAGTGAAATTTCATATGGTACTGTAGATCTTTTATGAGATTTTGGTTGACTAGAGATCTTTCAAATTAACCATTAATATCAGATTTCTGAAGTAATACATATCTGATTGGTTAACGTACTTACATATATGTGCATTGTGCTAAACTAATCTTGTTGTAGAGATTAAAGTCCGAACACTCTTGTACGTTAGGGGGTGTTTGAAGCACGAAGCCGATGCTTCGAGCGGTCAATTTATCTCCGCACCTTAGTTACCGTTCATTCAAGTTTGAATTTTATTATGCGTTATTAAAATTAATTTGATTAATTAGAGATATTAATCTTGCATATTACTCCATTAGAGATTAATAGATTTTGAATAAGACGATCCTGCATTTCAATTGTCGTTGCATTCAGTAATTGGTATTGTCATAAATTTTTCGAAAATACTAATTAGCGCAGCGACACCTATATTTTATTAACACGAAGAACTGCGTGAATTTGAATCCTTACGAAGGTTTGACACAGAGTACATTGGCTTCAGTTGGGAATGACCACATCGATATAATTAAGAATGAAAATGACAAGACAAATACTGATGCGATTAATATCGATTATTATCAATTTTGTGTTGTATTGATTACTTATGTATGTTTAAATTATTCTTGGTACTGCTATACCATCAAAGAGTTGATCAAATTATTTGTAAGTAATAACCTAGAAATATGTTGCATATGCATGAGAAGAGTTATCGATTTTTAAGCTCTCTTTGAGTCTATTGTGGCTACCGGAAAAGCAGTGGTGGGAAATCTACATTTGGATTAGAGATGTTAGAAAATAGTGGTATAGGAAAAATAGGAGGAGAAGAAGGAGATATTGACCTACGAGAAGAGCAGCATGAAAGCGCGGAAATCTCATCTCAGCTTTTCTTTAAGTGGGAGGAAGGTTCACTGCTTTTCAAAAGTCCCCAAAACACCTTTTTGACTAGCACTTTTCTACAATAAGAAAACTGAACACCTCTTAAACAACTACTGTGACTGTGAAATAGAACTTAATGCCACCAGGGTCCCAAATAGAGCATTGATATTTTGATGTTGTAATGTTATTTGGTACAACATACTTATTTCTAAGCGCATGGAGGTTGATTTTGCTCTACGCATGCTCCATATTCTTAGACAATAACTATATGTTGAAGATTCAAAGCCTGACCCAAAACCAAAGCGTCATCTGAAGATAATTTAATGAGGAGATATTACTAGCGCCAAACGACTAAGCAGTAAGCCCAGAAGACGAAGCAAAAAGGTCAGAAGATGAAGCACCGTGAACCAGAAGACTAGAAGTCATGCGCCTGCGGCTCATTTAATAAGAAATCAATGTAATCATCTATAAAATGAATGACTATTGTAACCGTGAATGTATCAACTATATATGTTTTGAAATGAAATATCTCTTTGTATATTTCCTCTTCCCTTTGTTTTATATTATCGATATATTTCTTTACCAAATGCTCACAGTGGTATCAGAGCAGGCAGGTTCTATCTGTTAGAAGCCATCAGAGGAGAGGGGTATTTGCTCATCAATTCATCACGAATTTCTCACCTCCTCTACTCATCACATGGCAGCCGCAAATTCCTCTCATATGTTTCAATTCTCACAAAATGGTGTTCCCATCTTTGATGGTGAATACTATGATTTTTGGAACACCCATATATGCATATCCTTTCCCAATCTAAAGTTCTATGGGACCTAGTGAAGAATGGAAGATTGGAAGAGGAAGAGTCAACCCAAAGCAAGGAGAATGAGGTTACTAAATCCAACCGCTGCAGAATAATAATTGAAGAAGCCAAGCAAGATGATAAGGCACTTCTATTGCCTCATCAAGGAGTGAGCAAGGAGATCTAACCAAGAATAATGGGAGCTGACACTTCAAAAGAAGCATGCGACATCCTCTTCAATGAGTTTCAGGGCTCGGAAAAGGTAATTTCTATCAAACTTCAACGACAATGGAAGTTGTTTGAAAACATCTCCATGAAAGAATCAGAATCAGTAAAATATTTCGTATCCAAAATTGTGGTGTAAGCCCCCCTAGAACTGAACTCAGGTCGGGAGAGGAGGGTCTTACTGCCCAAGACGGCCACTCAGTGCTTCACGGGTGGAAACGACCCACCCTCTCAAGCACTGGGTGGTCGCCTTGTCAGGCAAGAGAAACAACACATCACATTAGAACACAGTGCAGAAGCAATCATAAGAAAAACTAACAAGACATACGCATATACATAAGCAAAAGACCGTAGCCAACTATTTACATAGTCTACTACAACTCCTCGGTGACTCCAACTCCAGGATGGCTTTGACCTTGTCCAGATTGGGCTCGACCCCCTCCGGGGTGAGCAGGTGACCTAGGAAATTTCCTTGTCTTGCTCCGAAGACACATTTAGAAGGGTTGAGCCTCATCCCGAACCTCTGAATGGTAGCGAAGGTCTCCCCCAAGTCCTGCAGGTGAGACTCTACGTCCGTGCTTTTGACCATCAAGTCGTCCACATAGACTTATAGGTTGCGCCCCTTCTGCTCCTTAAAGACTCGATCCATCATTCTTTGGTAGGTTGCTCATGCGTTCCTCAGTCCGAAAGGCATCATCTTATAACAATAACACTCATCGTCTGTGATGAAAGAAACATCCTTAGTATTGAAGCCTGGAAAATCCCGGCTCCAAAATTCGGATAAATGCAGCCCGAGGTTACTGATCCTGCGGTCCAACTCCACGGCTTGGATAGCTAAAATAGAAAAGAGAAAATGACTATATGCACAACCCAGGTGCTCCAGCAGGGAGGTCCCACCACATACCCGGAAGTTTGGGAGAAACTTCCCCTTCGCAACCAAAAGTTGGGCGAGGTACTAAACGAGCATGGACTTGGCGAGTATCCAACTTGGGGGGACCTCGACCACTTCCAAAAAGTGTCATTTCTAGTACCCCTGGGGGTCTATTTATAGAGAAATCCTAGGAGGGGGGGGGGGGGGACAGGCGAGTATACTTCCTAAGCTTGCGAGTTACAAGGGCTACTCGCCCATACTCGCAAGGTACTCGCCCAAGCTCGCCTCTTCTCGCCCCTGCTCGCCCCTGCTCGCCCCATGCTCGCCTCTTCTCGCCCCTGCTCGCCCCATGCTCGCCTCTTCTCGCCCATGCTCTCCCCATGCTCGCCTCTGCTCGCCTCGCGAGGTCTGCGAATAGGCGTCTTCTTAGGCCTTTCTGATCTCGACGAATTACGGGTTGAACACTTAACATCGGGTGGATGCATTCAGATTTGATGGTAGCCGGAGAACGCATCCAAGAAGCTCATCACCGGGAAGCCGACAGCTGAGTCCACCAACGCGTCAATCCGAGGCAAAGGATAACAATCCTTAGGACATGTCTTGTTCAACAGAGAGAAGTCCACACACATTCTCCACCTCCTGTCCCCCTTCTTTACCATTACCACATTAGAAACTCATCCCGGATATTGGATTTCTTCCACGAACCCTACCTCTAGCAGCTTCCTTACCTCCTCTCTGATTGGCCCGACGAGGGTAGACGACACATTTCTCTTTTTCTGGCAAATGGGGCGGATGCTTGAGTCGAGGTTGAGGCGATGACATGCCATATTCGCATCGACGCCTGGCATCTCTGCAGCGCTCCACGCAAAGATGTCCATATTCTGCTGGACGCACCTTCAGATCTTCTCTTGATCCTGCTCGCTCAGCCTCCTGCTGATTCGTATCTTCTCCGACCTTCCACTGCCGCTAACGACCTCTCTCTCTTTTACTTCCGCTGCCACCTCCAACTTGGTTAGATCGTCCAACACATGATCTGCCTTCTCTGCCTCATCTTCCCTTGTCAATGGCCGCGACTTGCTGGGAGAAGGTGAGTTCCTTGGCTCTTGGCTTCCAGCCATGAGACTTGCTCAGGGCTTTCCGAACTAGCTGCTTTCACGCTCACCACACCAGAATGTTGAAACCAGAGAACTGGTCTCGACGTTCGAAAGGGGGATGCAGCTAACCCTTACTTGACCCGAGCTAGAACCCTTGACCAGTTGCTAAAAACCGAAAAACCTTCCCTTGAAGAACACTTGAGGTTAAGAACAGACCCCTTAAGCTGCAGCGTGGATGCCTACCACACACCCAGAAGTTCAAAGAGAGCTTCCCCTCTCAAGCCAATGCTGAGCCTGGGCACCTTGGAGGGCACTAAGGACCACCTCACCGTCAACCTTCACTGACAGGGGAGGAGTGCTGGCTCACAAGACACACACGAGGGGAGAGTCCAACCCTTCCCAAGGTGCCCATGGGGGTCTATTTGTAGACTTCCCAAAATTGGGCTGCAGATAAGCCAAAATTCTGCTATCCGCAGCTCAACTATGAACCTGAACGACCAAAACAGGAGGGGGTGAGTGGAGGTTGAGACGTCCACTCCCCCCTTGCCGGGGGTCAGGAGAGTGGACTGAATGGTGTTGGACATGTGTGTCACATCCCTTTGTTTGAGAATAACAAATCTCAAATTGTATTTGATCTTGCTTATCGTGTGTTTATATTGTGCAGGAACTATAGGTGCAATACTCCACAGGTAGAAAGCAGCTGAATTCAAAAATCTGGAAGAATGCGCTACCGCCAGGCGCTAGCTCAGGTTCCGTTCGACGAACTTCGAGCTGCGTTCGACGAAATTTTCGTTCGACAAAAATTTTCATTTGACGAAAATTTCGTTCAACAAAAATTTTTGTTCGACGAACTTCGAGCTCCGTTCGATGAAAATTTTGTTCGACGAAAGTTTGTTCTGCCACGCTGCTGACGGTTTCGCGAACGCTACCGCCAGCGCTAGCGCTACCGCCTAGCGCTATCTCAAGTTCGTGCACAGCGCCACGCCACCGACGATTTCGCAACTGCTCCACACGAACGCTACCGCAGGCGCTAGGAGCTACCGCAGGCGCTAGCGAGAAGTTCTATATATTGGAGCTTTGCTTCTCGTTTTGAAAAATCCATCCCAGAGAGGTTGCAAGTGCCACAATTCCATTGCTGTTATGCTGCCGAAGATGGATCTCCCACTAAAAGCTTAAGGAGAATTCTGGAGGAGGACAACGTCACGCTACATCCGAAGGACGATCGCTTCGACCTCGATTCTACTACATCGATCCTTCAACTCCGACTTCAGAAGATCTTATATATGGAGTTTTTATTATTGTTATCTTTATTTTTCAATTCATACTTTTGTAACCATTTAGTAAATTCTCCTTGTGTTGGCGACTAGGTCTGGGTAGGACTTAGGGAGAAATTCGCCTTGTGTTGGCGACTAGTTCTAGGCGATTAGATCTAGGGGGGCTCGAGGCCATATCCGGGGAAGGATTGGCTAGAGCGGCTTGAGGCCTTATCCGGGGAAGGATAGGCTAAAGCCAACCGGTTTGTGGGGATACAAGTCGGTATAGAAAAGGAAAAGATATTTACTTTTGTACGCCTCCGATTTCTAGCGATATTGAAATCAAATTTATGTAAACACCTTTTTTATATAAATACAATCATGTCTTTATTTGTGTTTACTTGATTTCTCTCATTTGACGTTATCTCTAAAATATTGGTTACAAAGTTTTCTATTCAAATTACTTTATCTAAATTGCTTATTTCAATCTCTTAATCATAAAATAATTTAGTACTTATTTCTAAACTTGAAAATTATGATATTCTCACAAATTAGCTAAATTGTTATTTTGTCTTTCTCATATTACAAAACAATTTAGTAATTTTCATAACATTATTGAAAAGAATTATTATTCCCTTATTCACCCCCCCCCCCTCTAAGGGCGTCGTAAGATCCAACAAGTGGTATCAGAGCTAGGTTATTCCAAACGGCTTAAAAACCAGGAATAATGGCGTCTCATGATCTCGCTTCTACTAGTGGGGGAAACTTTCTTATAAATGAAAAATCTTTAGTACCACCTTTATTTGAAGGTAAAAATTATAATGGGTGGAAATTTCTTATGGAAAAATGTCTTAAATCTTTGGATATTAAAGTATGGAATATTACAATTAAAATGCCCCCAAGTATTTTAAATAAAAATGAAATGTTTTTAAATGTCAAATCTATGAATAGTCTATATTGTGCATTAGATCAAAATATTTTCAAACTTATTTATACACTTCCTACTGCTTATGAAGTTTGGAAATTTCTTGAGAATACTTATAGTCTTCCTTCCACAGATGATGAACAAGATTAATTCCTTATGGATCCAAGAGAAGAAATCGACAAAGACTCATTCTTGGAGGAAGATAAATCTAAGAGAGAAATCGACGAGGAATTCCTTATGGATCCAAGAGAAGAAATCGATGAGGACTTATGCTTGGAGGAAGAAGAATACAACGTCACAATATTGGACTCATTTGTTGGCAACACTTCAAGCAAAAGAGAAGACGGAAATTCAACTATGGACGAGAAATGCGAAGAAGATGTTAAAGGAACCCTTGGTCCAAATCTTGCCTCATCTCATAGCAATGTAAGAAAATAAAAAACTCCTCTTTTTGTAACAAATTCCATTTCTACTTCTCGTATGCTTAAAATTGCTAAACGTAAAATTTCAAAGTTAAAAATTGCTAGTTCCAAATTACGTTTAGAAAATAAATCTTTAAAAACAAACGATAACGCAGAATCAAATATTGATGTGTTAAATTCTATTTCATGCTCTTTAGTTAAAATTCCTATTCCTTGTTTTGATTGCAATTTATTAAAAGAAAAATTCAAGGAAATTGAAAAAGGGCTCTTAATTTCTAAAAGGCATAATGAAAAATTGATAATTGAAAATGATGTTTTATCTTGTAAGTTAATACAATTAAAATCTTTTGTTGAAAAATTTCAAATGTCATGTAATGAATTTCATCATAAGATTTTGAATAACAAGGATAAATTAACTTACAAAATCATTTCTAAAAGGACCATTTGCATACATTAAATCAAAAGGAGTTTAGTTTCAAAAAGAATTATTATCCTCATAAAATTCTTAAGAGTCACTATTATAGGTCTCAATATATTTTCAATCATGACTCATATTTAAAAACTCCTTTTCATGAAAATCAAACTACAAAATATAATCCTTCATATTGTAAGAGTATGTCTATAAGAAAGAGTGGAAATGAAAATCATCAAAATAAGAATCAATCTTTTAAAACATATTGTAACCCACTCTTTCAACAATCACTTCTAAAGAATGAAAATCACTCTTATAAACTTTCAAAGAATCCATGTAATAAAATTCATTATGATTATCAACATCAATCTATTTTGAAAAATAATTTGTATAAACATAAATCACAAATGAATTATTTTTCAAACAAATATAATCATATAAAGATGTCATATTATCATAATATGAATTTAAAAAATAAACAACCAAGGTATGAATGGAGACCCTTAAAGAAAAATGACACATCAACTTTAATTGAAAAGGCCCATTTATCCTTGTCTCCTAAAAAATCATCATGTCATATTTGGGTACCCAAAGGAACCATTACACATGGTCAACTTTGGATACCTAAATCTCTCATTCATTAGTATCTAATCATTTGCATGAAGTAGAAACAATTAAAAATGAAATGTCAATACTCTACTTCATGATATGCTTATTGTCTCTTTTCTTTTGTTTATTTTTTATTATTTTTTGAACAAACTTGCTATGATCACTTTATGTATCATGAAATATGACTTTCATGTATTAAGCCTAATGTTTATCAACTCAAATTTGAATTAAAATTGAACATTAAGTCATATATTTTTTTCAAAGTGATCTACCTTTCATCTTTGTTGTTCTATCCTTTTTAAATCCATTGCCTATAAATGTCTTATATTATCATTATAAATTGAATGCTAAATTTTCTAAATGATATTATCAAGACTAATGAAATTACTTTCAAAATTGGATTTAAATGGACTTTTAGGGGTCTTAGGCTAAAATATTAAATGCGCAACTAATTGCATATTTGTCTATTTTTCGTTGCTGCATATAATAGTCCATATATTGAAAATCATAATCGAGAAAAATCAGAATCAAATAATATCAAAAACTATGTGTTTTAAATCAAATATAGTAACTCTGTTGCTAATGTCAGGCGTTATCACTAACGCTGGCGGTAGCATAGTTTCCTAAAAATTCTGATTTCTCTATTTTTTATTTTCTGAAAAATTATTTTACTGTGTTAAGTATCATTGTCTTCTACTTTCAGATAATCAAAACAATTTTGTTTGTGTCTTTAAAAGGATGAATATGAACTATTCACACACCACCATGATCTATTGATATCCTATGCTAAAATTCACTATTATCATATATCATAATTCATGATCTATCAAGAATTATTTTAAATCAACTATTTCTATCAACCTTAGGAATTATGAAATATATGATGACAATGGTATTATAGTATCATATCTTATTATGTGTGTGATGTGTGTCACCAATGTTTGCATGTAATTTAGACCTTAGAATCATCTAGTATCATTAAGATCAAATCAAAAGTTTAATCATTTCATTCTAGGTCTAAAGAAAATTAATTTGAAAACTTCTCATATTACATGCAACATTATCTCCATTAATCCTATGTAATAACATTGCATTTAAACTCATCATCCTAGCATCACTTCTTGGTCTATGCTTATATATTTATGCTACGTATAACACTTACAATGTTATTCAAATTTCATGATAACTATGTGATTTGAAATTATAATAGAATACTAAAATTCCAACAAACACATAGTTTATGGTTTAATCATTAGAATATTTATGAATATTGTTTCATGAATCATATATTATCATGCAAAACCAAAGATCAATAAATTCAATTATTGAATGGCATTTTATTTCAAAACTATATATTTGTGATCTTTGTCTTTGATATGATAGCATGATCATCATTTTCTAGACTTACAATTCAAACATGCTCATTCAAAATAAAATCACCAAATCATATTGTCATAAGTCTAGAAGAATTAGAGTTTACATACATCATGATGATCTAACATATATTCTATGCAAAATTCTCTATAATCATAAATCATAATTCATGTTCTATCAAGAAATATCTCAAATCAATAATAAGAATTATGAATCTTATGATAAAAATTTGAATAATGTATTTCTTTCCATTATTTGGTGTATTGATATGCTTTGCTAGTGATTGCATGTATCTCTCATATTTGTAGACTATAGAATCGACTTTGTAATGAAAGTATAAATCAAACATAATCATCACTCTATTCTAGATCTATACTTTGAAGCTCTATTTTGGAATACATGCAACATTAATATTAATCTTATGACATGACATTAAACCCAAAACTCATCATACTAGCATTGTCACTTATTGAATATTAGTAATTGTGCTAGTTATCTCATATCGTCATCTCATAATAGTAGAAAAACTATGCGGCAATATATAACTCATCACATTAAACAAAACTCATAGTTTATATATCAACTCATAGTTTAAAAGCATAGGTTGTCCAAAGATTATTCACCTATGACTTCATATCTCACAATAGCGGGGGCGTAGAGTTGTATGCATTAGAGACCTAACCTCTAAGTCATGTCTTGTCCTTAACCGGGGAGGGTTCCAGTGGGGCCTTGCGAGGCACTGAGGGGAAAGAGTGCTAGGTTGAGCGTTCTCTAATGTGTGCATATGAGATTAACACCCCAACCTACGACATGTGTGCAACTCCTCATGCCCATCCGTCACTTAGTACGGGGTTAGGGTGTAGACATTTAGTCGGGGTAGTCTTTAATCTTAGGACATACTTATATTACTCACTGCATGAACATTTTTATTCACTTATTACTTAAATCATGCATATTTTGGGTTGTTTAATAAAAAATGTCCTCTTGTGTTTGCATAATTTATCTTTTTGAACTAAAATGTTTTTGTAAAACACAAAAATTTGAAAAAGCCAAAGTTTCATGTAAATTTGATCCACCTAGAGATCTCTAAAAATTCTGAAATTTCAGCATGGAACTACTCTAAGGACACTTAATCAAAATAAAAAATAAAAAATTTAAATTCTTAAAAAATCGTGTACTATTTCCAGCGCTAGCGTTAGCGCCGACGCTAGCGTGGGTTTGTGATTTTTCTGTTTTTTAAAATTTTTAAAAATCAACAAAAATATGTTAGTTTATGTGTACTAATTTATTTTTGTGTTTCTGCCTATTTTTTTATTTGCATTATAAAAAATCAACTACAAAAATTCAAAATTCAAAAATACAAAAATATGTTTGTGTGATTTTTCTGTTTTTATTTCATTAAAAATTTTTCAAAACACCAAAAAAAACTGTATGATCTTTATTACTAATATCAAGCATGAATGAATTCTATTATTTAGACTTATTTACAATGTTACAATTCATTCCTTCAAATTACTATGAACATTGTTATGTTTATCATGCTTTGATATATCTATTAAAATGCATCAATTATATTGAAAAATATGTGTAGAACCAAGCTTAACATGCCTCTAAGTATGAGTAAATGTATTATGATTGATAATGATACCTTTCACTCACTTATTTTAGTAATCAACATGTGTGTTTAAATCTAAAAATGCTTGCTTGTGTATTGTATTTGTACAATGAATTAAAACTTGCATAAGTTTATTACCTACACTACATTTGAATTGCACTTATGAAATTTAGAAAAGTGGTTAATTTTAAAAAAAAAATTGGGTTTGCAAAACAAGTGTATTCGGAGAATGTTGTCTCATAAATATGAACAAAAATTATATATGTTGACAAATATAACTCCACCAAGCACTACATGAACCTCCTGATAAGTCTTCATAAGCATTGTGAGGTTGAGCACCTTGGAAAGAATAGTAAAGTGTCTTGTGCAAACCTTGGTTATTACACCACTTTGTTAAAAATTATGTGCATTAAAAGTGTGTGAAAGTAATTTACTTGTGTTTTATTGTGCATTTTACTTTACATGTCTTGTATTTTGTTGATTTAAATCAATTGTTAACATTGCCCAAAATACACTTATGTGCACATCATTCTCTTTCATAACACTTCTTCTCATGAGTATTGGATTCTAATGCTTTATCTATACTACTCTTTATATAAAAATGCACTAGATAACCTAGCATGATCTTTACAATGTTTTGGTTTCTCTTGAACTTAAAATTAAGTAACATTGTAGTATAATCTCTCTTTGATATGTTCATTTCATGCTTGGTATCTCTATGAAAAACATTGAGATTTCAAAATGGTTAAAACATCTTTCAATTTTGAACTAAAACTCATATTTTTACTTATGCTTTTCATGCTTACAAAAAGATGTTTCTTATAATCTTCCGCTTGCTTACAACTCTTATCTTTTTATTTGAAATCTCTTATATACTATGCTTAAAATCTTTATCATTATCTATATTACAAAAGCTCGACCATGTTTTATCATTTATAAGAAATACCTCCTTACTACCATCACCCCACCTTCTTTTGATAATACCAAAAGGGGGAGATTAATTGAAGAAATATATATAGGAGAAATATAGAAGATTAAGGGGAGAATAATTCATGTAATCTATCATTTAGGGGGAGTAAAACATAAATTGCATTTATGTAGGGGGAGCATTAAGATAGGGGGAGTATGCTGATACGGTGAAAATGAGTGTTACGCAAGTGCACGTGCCGATTCAAGTAATAAAGTGTAAGTAAGATCGTCTCCACAGGGAAGTGTTAATTTAACGCTCACAAGTACTAATATTATTCTTTTCTTTGAATCCAAATAAATAATTCAAAAGTTGGTTGCGTGAAGAAAAATTAAAATAGGAAAATAACTTTAATTAATTAATTCAATGAGTTTTTATTTTTATTTTTGAGAAATACCAATTTTTAGAGAAAGCTTTGCATGTGGATTTCCTAAGTCTATGTGATATGAAATTTCAAAAGATTTAGTTAAATATTTGTAAAATTATTCTCCTGACGCAAATTAAATGTAGGACTCATTACCTTTCGGTCCCCGAAATCCGTACACAGCGACTAATCATGAAGAAAGTGAAATCTCTTTCTACTTCCAATGATTAAATTAAAATATGCGAATTACTTTCGTCACTCCTCTCTCGAATTTCGCGACGCAGTATTTGGATGAAGAATTTTTGGTTAAAGATTTATGTGGTTCCTCTCTCGATTTATTCCACATAAGAAAATGGTTTGTATAACCTTGCGTGCAACTCCTCTCTCGATTTATGAATACACTCCAAAGAGATATACAAAGCTTGACACAAAATCTTCAAAATGTAATCGCACACTTAAAACGGACAAAGAATTGAAGCAAATAATTTAACAGAATTGTGTTCTAATACATATCACAAAAGACAAAGTACTTTTCCACACACAAAGCTACAGATTTTAGTTCATGCTAATTGGAATAAAATAAAAAATAAGAACATCCTTACAAGACATGCTCAAAGACATGGTTGAAGAAGGTAAGTTTTTCATTCCAAAGTTGCAATATCTCTCTCCCGGATTGGAATGGTTCGGCTCTCCAAGTAGGAAGAATTCTCCTTGCCGAAAATATCTTCTCCTTTCTCCTCAATTTCGTCGTTCTCCCCCCAATTTCCTTCTCTTTCTCTTGCTCTCCTTTCCCTCTATTTTATAATTCAAATTAAGTAACTTCCCAATTTCAATTCTTGTAACCGTCATCTTCTATATTTAATTCTCCTCATTAGAATCACATAATAAGCCTTCTAATTCCGTCTCCAGCCAGCTGTCCGCCTGTGCATAACTGCTGCCACCTCATCATACGGTTTTAAATAATCGCGCCATTTATGCCATGTTTTCAGCGCCCGCTTGTTGTAACCTTGTTGTAACCCTGTTGCGACAAATCTGCCTGCATTAATTATTCCTCCATTTCTTTTCTTTCTATTCTGAACACTCATTTAATTCCTGCATATTAAACTCGAATTTAAGCAGAATCACCATGAAATAATTACTTTGTAATTTATAATTAATTAAGTTTATTATATCAAAGTTTCATATTAATATTCATCATTTCATAGTGCAAAATGTGTTATTCATAGACCAAATAACTTCTATTTTAGGAAGTTATCACACCCCCCACACTTAGCTTTTTGCTAGCCCCTAGCAAAACTACATAAAAAAATTTTGATTCATATGAGCCTGCATGCTCAAGATTTATACTATAAGGAGGCTAAGCAAGCAACATCATTGTAAAATTTTGCCAAATAAACATATTTGAGTAAGTTAGGGAAATAGTGGGAATAATATTCAAATGAGACTTCACATAGTGTGTGTGTGTGTGTGCGTTTCTCTTTTAAATCAATCGTTCCAATCCAAATTAATACATTTAAACATCTATAAAAGAAATAATTCTGAGTAGAACAATGCTAATAACCATGATTAGTCCATTACAACAATAATTTAGTAAAAACAAGGAATGGAAAGGATTCTCAATAATATGGTCTTTTATAACAAATGAGAAAGGATTTTCAAAAAGCAACAATCCCCTAGTGCTTAGGTCATGAAGGCACACATTTATTACTTTTTATGTACTCATGATAGGGATCTTTCCAAATATTTGAATGCGTACTTAGGCCACGTATCACTATGGTACTAAATAAATTTTTTTTTCTTTTTATAAATATATCATCATAATAGGGATCATTCCAAACATATGCATGTTTAGGCCACATATCATTATGAGACGTTCTCCTTTTTTTTAACATATACACACATAGCAGGGATCATTCCAAGTAAGCAAGCAAATATCCAGGCCACATATCACCATAAACAATTTCTCTCTTTTTACTTTTGATTTTTTTTCTTCATAATTTAACACACTAGCATGGATGTCACTTGAGAAAATCCACAAGATTAATATTCAAGAATGAAGTTGATTTTCCAAGATGATAGTAAGTGATGGTTCGATAAATGATATTTACTAGTTCATTATTGCTTTGGACTAAACAATGCTTATTTTGCTCTTGACTACTTTTGAATTTAATTTTTATAGAAATTTAAAATATATACAACTTGTTTTAGAGCTCATGAAATAAAGAGAAGTAGTGTTCAACAAATTTTTCAAAAGAATACTCCCATTATTCCCTAACTTTGGAAAATAAATATACATTCACTTGGCAAAATAATTATCATTGCTACTTATGAAAATAACGGGGTGATAAAATTTTATAGTGACAAAGGTTATCAAATATAACCAACCCACCCCCACACTTTAGAATTTAACTTGCCCTCAAGTTAAAACAGATGTATTCACATAACGATATAAATTGAACAAAATACTCCTCTTCCAAACATAGGAGTATGTTGGATCCATTCAACTAGCTCCAAGCTCCATGTAGTAGATGACCTTGGGCTCGGCATGTCACATTTTCCTGCAACATAAACTCACCAAAAACAATACATGCATAGCAATATCCCAACAAAATATAATATTCAGCAGCATAATGATCAACCACAAGTAGTCACATGTGGGTCCTAGCTTCCACAATAATATTCGTTCAGAAAAACATAACCAACCCAGCAGAATATTGTAGAAAGTAACAATCAAAACACATCTATGGTTCAAGCAAAAAGCAGTAATTATGCAAAGAAATTATATTAAAAATTAAAAATAGCTTCCTATTCTACATTTTATTGGGTTGCCTCCCATCCAGCGCCTAATTTAAAGTCCCGGCAGGACCTAATGATAGTGTTTATGCTAATATGGTTACCACCGCCTCACATTGCTCATTTTGTTGGAAATATATCTTAAGGCGTTGTCCGTTGACTTTAAATTCAGATTTGTCTTTCTCATTTTGTATGGTCACAACCCCATATGGGTGTACCTTTGTTACACGAAATGGTCCCGACCACCTAGATTTTAGTTTACCCGGGAATAATCTCAACCTTGAATTATATAATAATACTAATTGTCCTTCCCGGAATTCCTTAGGTGAAATCCTAGCGTCATGCCATTTCTTCGTCCTTTCTTTATAGAGCTTATGATTCTCATATGCATGAAATCGTATTTCATCGAGTTCGTTTATTTGGGCTAAATGATTTTATCTGCATTATTAAAATCAAAATTCAATTTCTTAATTGCCCAAAAAGCTCCATGCTCTAGCTCAACCGGTAAGTGGCGTGCCTTACCAAATATCATCCGATATGGAGTCAACCCTATAGGTGTTTTGAATGCAGTCCTATAAGCCCAAAGTGAATCATTCAACTTGTGTGACCAATCCTTACGGGTTGTACTCACTGTCTTTTCTAAGATTGATTTAATTTCTCTATTTGAAACTTCGGCCAAACCATTGGTTTGTGGGTGATAAGATAAGGCAACTTTATGTGTTATCCCATATTTATTTAACAAGGATTTAAAATGATAATTGCAAAAGTGTGCCCCCCCCATCACTAATGATAGCCCTTGGTGTGCCGAACCTACTAAAAATATGTGACTTTAGAAATTTTAGTACGGATTTTGCATCACACTTTTGAGTTGGAATTGCCTCCACCCATTTGCTAACATAATCAACCGCTAGTAGAATGTAAAGATGTCCATTTGAATTCACAAATGGACCCATAAAATCTATCCCCCAAACATCAAATATCTCAACTTCTATGATGTTATTAAGGGGCATACTCGCTCCTCTATTCATATTACCGGTGCTTTGGCACCTATCACATTGTTTTACAAATTCATGGGAGTCCCTAAATAAATTTGGCCAATAGAATCCAGCTTCTAAGACCTTCATAGCCGTCCTAAGTCCTTGAAAATGTCCTCCATAAGGAGATGCATGACATTTGTGAAGGATACTTGGGACTTCTATTTCGGGGACACATCTACGAATCATTTGATCGGCACAAATTTTAAATAAATGTGGTGCATCCCATAAATAAGATTTCACTAAATGAAGGAATCTCTTCTTTTGTTGAAAACTTAAATCCGGTGGTAAAATATTACTAACAATATAATTTACAAAATCAGCATACCATGGAGTATTATCACTAGTAATTGCAAGAATATACTCATCCGGAAAGTTTTCCTTAATCTCTACTTGGCTATTCCTTTCACATTCTTGTTCTAGCCTTGATAGGTGGTCGGCCACTTGATTTTCAGCCCCCTTACGGTCCTTAATTTCTATATCAAACTCTTGTAATAGTAGCACCCACCTAATAAGACGGGGTTTAACATCTTTTTTCTCTACCAAGTATTTGATAGCCGAGTGGTCTGTATAAACTATCACTTTAGAATTTATTAAATAAGAACGGAACTTATCAAATGCAAACATTACGGCTAAGAGTTCCTTCTCGGTTGTAGTGTAGTTTATTTGTGCATCAATAAGTGTTTTGCTAGCATAATATATAGTATGAAAAATTCTATCCCGGATTTGTACTAAAACAACTCCTACGGCATAATCACTAGCATCACACATAAGAACAAAAGGTGACGACCAATCCGGTGTTGTGACAATAGGTGAAGAAACTAGCTTGTGTTTTAATGTGTCAAAAGCGTGCAAACAGTGGTCATCAAATATAAAGGGAGTGTCTTTTTCTAACAAGTTACATAAAGGTTTTGATACTTTAGAGAAATCTTTAATAAACCTCCTATAGAACCCCGCATGACCTAAAAAGCTACGAATGCCCTTGACATTCTTAGGAGGAGGAAGCTTTTCAATAACTTCTATTTTAGCCCGATCTACCTCCAAACCCTTGCTTGATACTTGATGGCCTAAGACAATTCTCTCTCTCACCATGAAATGACACTTCTCCCAATTTAGCACTAAATTTGTCTCAACACATCTTGTTAACACCTTCCTAAGAATTTCCAAACAACAATCAAATGACTTTCCAAACACAGAAAAATCATCCATAAACACCTCTATTCCTTCATCCATTAAATCAGTAAAAATAGATATCACGCACCTTTGAAAAGTGGCGGGTGCATTACATAATCCAAATGACATTTTGCGAAATGCAAACGTACCATAAGGACATGTAAATGTGGTCTTTTCTTGATCTTCCGGAGCAACCATAATCTGATTATAACCGGAATATCCGTCCAAGAAACAAAAATAATCATTACCCGTCAACTTGTCAAGTACTTGATCAATAAAAGGTAGTGGAAAATGATCCTTCCGAGTTGATTTATTTAGTTTTCTATAATCCATACATATTCTCCAACCGGTAACCGTCATAGTTGGTATCAACTCGTTGTTATCATTTTTCACCACCGTAATTCCTCCCTTCTTCGGTACACATTGTACCGGACTCACCCACTTGCTATCCGAAATAGGGTAAATAATTCCTGCATCTAACCATTTTATTATCTCATTCATAACTACTTCTTTCATGGGTGGACTAAGCCTACGTTGATGTTCAATTGACCCTTTAGCCTCATCTTCTAATATTATTTTATGCATACAAATCGAGGGGCTAATGCCACTAATGTCTGCTATAGTCCATCCCATGGCCTTCTTAAATTCTTTCAAAACAAGAAACAGTTTTTCTTCATCTTCAAATTTTAATGATGCATCAATTATTACCGGAAGAGTATTTTCTTCTCCAAGAAAAGCATATTTAAGATGTTCCGGAAGAGGTTTCAAATCTAAAGTTGGAGGTTCAATATTTGAGGGTTTCATAATTTTTGGTTCGCTTGACCTAGTTATAGATTCAAAACTCCTAAAGATAGGCAATTTATAATGGGATTCTAAGACCCCTTCACACATTCATCCAAATCTAAATCATCATCCCACTCTTCATTTGTCAAAATTGTGAGAAGTCTTTGTTCTAGATCATCTTCATTACCCTTAATTAATTGATTTTTAAACTCCACTTCTTCAATAGAGTAACAATCTTCTTTTTCATTTAGAAATTTCATAGTTTTTAGGATATTGAATGTTACTTCCTCTTCATTAACTCTCATTGTTAACTCCCCTTTTTGTACGTCAATTAAAGTTCTTCCGGTTGCTAAAAATGGTCTCCCTAAGATTATGGGCACATCCTTATCCTCTTCCATGTCCAACACTACAAAATTGGCCGGAAAAATAAATTTCTCCACCTTAACCAATACATCCTCAACTATTCCCTTAGGGAATGCTAAAGTCCTATCGGCTAATTGGAGAGTAAGAGTTGTTGGAGCTATCTCTCCTAGACCTAACTTTGTATAAATAGATAAGGGCATTAAATTGATGCTTGCACCTAAATCACATAAACCTGGTGGTTGAATTGCATTTTGTGAATTTTTCCAAGAAAGATTGGGATGATTTCGCCATTCTGGATTATAATGATTTCCGAAATTTGAAGGTCCTTGCCTTTGTTGGCCTCCAAGATAATGTACTTCTTCAGTTACTTGGTTTAATTGTTCCACTGTCATTGGCATACTTGTTGAAGGGGTAGATAAAGAATCTAACCTCTTATTTATTAAATTAAATTGAGTGGCCATTTGAGCTGCTAACGAAGTGATTTGATCTACTTGATGAATACCGGCTGGATGGTTATTACCTTGCCTTTCGAATTCTTGGTAATTGTTAGAAGTAAGATCTTCTAATATTTCAAAAGCATCTTCTGGATATTTCTTTAATAAAGACCATCCCGCAGCTCCGTCAACTAGGATCATCGTAGAGGTTTGTAACCCGTTATAAAAAATTGTGACTTGTTGGTGTTGAGCCATTCCGTGATGTGGACACTTCCTAAGCATTTCTTTAAACCTTTCCCATGATTCATAAAGTGTTTCGCCATGATTTTGGACAAAAGTGGTGATGTCTCTAACCAACTTAGCTGTTTTAGAAGGTGGAAAATATTTATTCAGAAATTTCTCTTCCAATTGATCCCACGTAGTGATGGAACCAGGAGGTAGAGAGTTAAGCCAATCTTTAGCTCGACCCTCCAAAGAAAATGGGAATAACCTCAATTGAATAGCTTCATCCGAAGCCCCGTTTACCTTGTACATATCACAGATTTCTAAGAATGTTCTTAAATGAGCGTTTGCATTTTCATGATTAAGACCCCCAAACTTGTTTTGTTGTACTAGTTGCATTGTGGTAGAGTTTATTTTAAAATTATTAGCGGCGATTGTGGGTCGCGCTATACTAAATTGCAAACCTCCTCTTAACGGTGCGTTATAGTCTCGACAAGTCATTCGCGGTGCAACGTTTTGAACATTGTGACCATTGTGTTCGACTTGACCATTAGGGTCCACCTGACCCCCATGATCATGACCATCATGACAATTCCCATTCCCGTTATTTAAACCGTTTGGGTTCATAGTAGGATGACTAGAATGCTCTAAGCGAAAAGCTCTTCTATTTTGCCTACACTCACGCTCAATTTCTAAATTTAGCGGGAATAATTCAATAGGCCGAAATCTGGACATAAACTAAAGTAATGCAATTAAAATAAGTAAAACAGACAAACAATGAAATAAAACAAAAACAGTACTTGAGTTCCAATTACTAAGGATTTACTAATATTGCAAGAAAATGCTAAATTAGTACACCTCCCCGGCAACGGCGCCAAAAACTTGATACGGTGAAAGGGGGAGATTGTTGGACATGTGTGTCACATCCCTTTGTTTGAGAATAACAAATCCTAAATTGTATTTGATCTTGCTTGTCGTGTGTTTATAATGTGCAGGAACTATAAGTGCAATACTCCACAGGTAGAAAAGCAGCTGAATTCAAAAATCTTGAAGAATGCGCTACCGCCAGGCGCTAGCTCAGGTTCCGTTCGACGAACTTTGAGCTGATTTTCGTTCGACAAAAATTTTCATTCGACAAAAATTTCGTTCGACAAAAATTTTCATTCGACGAATTTCGAGCTCCGTTCGACGAAAATTTCGTTCGACGAAAGTTTGTTCTGCCACGCCGCCGACGGTTTCGCGAACGCTACCGCCAGCGCTAGCGCTATCGCCTGGCGCTATCTCAAGTTCGTGCACAGCGCCACGCCACCGATGGTTTCGCAACCGCTCCACACGAACGCTACCGCAGGCGCTAGGAGCTACCGCAGGCGCTAGCGAGAAGTTCTATATATTGGAGCTTTGCTTCTCGTTTTGAAAAATCCATCCCAGAGAGGTTGCAAGTGCCACAATTCCATTGCTGTTATGCTGCCGAAGATGGATCTCCCACTAAAAGCTTAAGGAGAATTCTGGAGGAGGACAACGTCACGCTACATCCGAAGGACGATCGCTTCGACCTCGCTTATACTACATCGATCCTTCAACTCCGACTTCAGAAGATCTCATATAGGGAGTTTTTATTATTGTTATCTTTATTTTTCATTCCATACTTTTGTAACCGTTTAGTTAATTCGCCTTGTGTTGGCGACTAGGTCTGAGTAGAACTTAGGGAGAAATTCGCCTTGTGTTGACGACTAGTTCTAGGTGATTAGATCTAGGGGGCTCGAGGCCATATCCGGGGAAGGATTGACTAGAGCGGCTTGAGGCCTTATCCGGGGAAGGATAGGCTAAAGCCAACCGGTTTGTGGGGATACAAGTCGATATAGAAAATGAAAAGATATTTACTTTTGCACGCCTCCGATTTCTAGCGATATTGAAATCAAATTTATGTAAACACCTTTTTTATATAAATACAATCATGTCTCTATTTGTGTTTACTTGATTTCTCTCCTTTGGCGTTATCTCTAAAATATTAGTTACAGAGTTTTCTATTCAAATTACTTTATCTAAATTATTTATTTCAATCTCTTAATCATAAAACAATTTAGTACATATTTCTAAACTTGAAAATTATGATATTCTCACAAATTAGCTAAATTGTTATTTTGCCTTTCTCATATTACAAAACAATTTAGTAATTTTCATAACATTATTAAAAAGAATTTTTATTCCATTATTCACCCCCCTCTAAGGGCGCCGTAAGATCCAACAAATGGTCCACTGCTTGGGCTGGGCGAGTGGACCACTCGGTCCACTCCCCTCAGGGGCGAGTGGACCATGGGTCCACTCGCCCGAGTGCCCGGGGCGAATGGACCACAGGTCCACTCGCCCCTCACCCTGGGCGAGTGGACCATGGTCCACTCGCCACCCCTGGGCGAGTGTCCCATAGGTCCACTCGCCCAGGTGAGGAAGCGGACCTCCGGTCCACTTACTCCCCCCCGGGACTTCTTTTTTTGATCTCGACGGTCCCCGACGGGTCAGTCTACTGCGCCACGGTCACCCTCTCTATCACGACCTCATCCACGTCGGGTCACACCGACTCGAAAAATATGAGGGTTGTAAACCCTAGATAGGAGCTACAATATGCCCTTTATTAAGATGCAGAATTCCTAGCTAATAGAGAATATTAAACTCCAGATTTAAGAAACAACTCACTCAAACCATCCTTAAATAGAGAGAGAACTCCTTGGTGATAGGCAGAAGATGGATATCCAGAGCAGAAAGAAATTGCATATTCCTCAAAGAGACAACATTGAAACTGTTGTAACGTGGGCCCGACCTACTCATTCGGAGCCCCCTGACCGGCCCACGTCCGGACTGCAGTCCGTACACCCCAACTGTCTCTCCTCTCTCCAATCACGTGGAAGGAGAGGTAGGTTGTTGAGGTCGGGCCTCGACCCGTCAACCTCATTTATGAGGGTGTTCACCACAGTCCTCATACTCAAGTGAGTTGCAGCACAGTTGGGTATGGGGACTGTGGTGAACACAGTTGTAACGTGGGCCTGGACTGGTCACTCGGCCCCCTGACCGGCCCATGTACGGAATGCAGTCTGTACACCCTAACAGTCTCGATCTCCTCTCTCCAACCACATCGAAAGAGAGGTAGGTTGTTGATGTCGGGCCTCGACCCGCCAACCTCCTTTATGAGGGTGTTCACCACAGTCCTCATACCCAAGTGTGGATAACACCTCTCTGTATTTTCAGCGGCGGCGATCGGCTGCGCCGATGCTCGAGAAAGTGAAATTCTATGGAACCTTAGGCTTTGTGTGTAACACTCTCATCCTTTCTTTCATCACTGAACTTTTTGGTTGGGGCTCTCTCATTGAGTGGCAAAACGGTTGTAGTTTAAGGGTTTTAGGATAAATTGAGATCTACACGGCCGACAACACAGGTATGCCAGTGTCTGTGTCAACTTGTCATGGGAGGTGTATATGGTCCAGTGACACTGTCCATCCTACCCCTTTGTCCGACTACTTCTAGGACTACATGACTGGCGACACGCTCATGTCACAATAAATGTCACAAGGTGTCACTTTTGGCATGGGCATGTACACGGTCACCCATCCCGATTAAGGACTACAAGGCCTAGGGCACGACCATATCATCCTCTCAAATCTTATGTGCCACATACACGACCAAGTACAGGGTCGTGTATTTACCCAGGCGAGAATTCCTAGTTTTTATTTAAACTGCTGATCACGCATAAAATGTTATTGGACAGTTGGGATGAATTTAGCGAGTGCGTCTAATGATTTCAAGGAGATTGAAGAAGGAGATCGATAATCTGATATGATAGGAGTCATTAAAGACTTATCCAATTCGCAGTGAAGTTTTTCAAAAGAGAACTCATGGTCGATCGTAAATTTAAGAAGGTAACGATCATTTTTCTCCCGAAATTGAATTTTTTTTCATCATTTTCTTCAATTCTTGATTTTGAATTCGGCAAACTTACATCCAATTAACTAGTTGGAGCTTTCGAAACTGTGGCTCATAAGATCACGATGATGCACAATAATAGAGTCTGTTTGAGACAGCCCCCGTGGATGGAAAAACTATATTCCAACCGTCAAAACTATTTTTTAACCGTAGTCACTACGTTGCTCTTCCTTATTTCTCGGAATCTGACGAGACCCCGCGTTTAGCGCTCCCAAAAATCACTTCTCCTATTTTTTTCTTTCCCGTTCTCGCTCCCGATCCCTAGCGAGCGAGACGACTGCTATCCCGACGACACTCCCCGTCTTCTTTCCGATCTCGGGCGCCATCCCGTCCTCTTCCAGATCTCCGGCGACAGCGGCGAAGAAGTACTCGGGATCTCTCTTCCTCCCCCAGCTGCGTCGAAGTACTCTCGATCTCCCTTTCTCCTCCAGCGGCTTCGAACGACTCCCGATCTCCTCTTCCTCGTACAGGTGACATTCTTCTTCTTCCCCCCTCTTACTCTTTTTCTTCTTCTTCCTGTTAGTCCAGGGAATTGCTGATGCAATTGTGGTGATTATAACCCAACTCATGGATTTTGCCAAACATAACTTTGTGGGCAAAAGAGATACCAAATAGGCCATGAACTCTGCTGAGCGTAAATACCACCAACACCGATGAAGCCGTAAAGATGACGTGTATATGTCATTGCATTGCTTAACAATTGATCGCATAGCATAAGGCTTAACACCTCAAAGAAATTCAAGAGAGCTAAACTATTAAAAAATTTCAGTACAGAGACATTACCAAGGATGGGAATAATGCTTCAATTTCACCATAATTTACCTTATTTATATAAGAAATGCTGATTCCAATCTGCAGGATTTGTCTTTTTAAACATTGTTTGATGTGCATTGTTTTATTCATGTTATGTTAGTGAACAATTTATATTTTGATTGCTATGTTTAATTGTCCTTTTGAAAAAAAACAGCTCTAAAAAATCTGTTCTGCCAAACAACCTTTAATGAAAAGCTCTGTTCCATCAACACTTATACACAGACTCTTCAAACAGCCTCCAGCTTTTCAAAACAGCTTCTCAAAGAGCTCCGTTCAATCAACTCTATTCAATCAACAACTTTTCAATCCGCAAAAGCTCTTCCAAACAGACCCTATGTTTTGTAGTTTACATGTGCTCAGAGCTTAGGCATTTTTTGATGAAGCTCAATAGCTATTAAGGCGCGGATTGACAGTGTATGCTTTGTGACGATCATATAGGTTTTGACCAAGATACGTGAATGTAGAATGAGTCCATATGTTAGTGCTTTCTCCATTAAATATAGTGAGGTTACGTAATTGGTTTCGTGACCGGAGGCTTCCATAGGAGGAATTATGGCTAGCGATGAATGCCCCTTATTTTGGCACCCATTGACGATTAATTGACTTGCGATTGATGTGATGATCAAATTACTATGCCTTGCGATTGGTGTTTGGTGAAGTTGTTTGGAGATTGAAGGTTGGCAAAATGGCCCGTTATTGGGTATAATTGACCACCTTCAAGGCTAGGACTAGCGAGACTGTCGCCGAGGTAGTTCATTTTGGGTCTCCTCCTCACTTGTGATCGAGTTATCTATAAGATTGAAGACACTATCACATGGACTTGTCCATGGGGTTTTCTCCGCACATGTGGATGTGGTTGCGAAAGACTAGAGTGACTGTCTCATGGATTTCCCATCCACTTGGTCTCCTCTGGACCCCAAATGCAAGAACTTGTCAACACAAGCAGAAATAAAGTACACTTTGTATGGTTCTATCCAGTAGCACTAACATATGAGTAAACATCGTGTTATTTTCACCATAGACATTTCTTGTAGAATACAATGAACTCGTGAAATCACACACAAGCATATGCAACGTTTAGAGAGCGGTAGCATCGAAATACGAGTCCCGCCCCAATTTCTTTGCTCAGAACTATGGAGCTTTTCTTTTTTAGATTTGTGCTAACGCTGTACGATAGCGAGCTATCATTGGGCGGTAGTAAAGTTGAAATTTTGCTCACCAATCTCCGTTCAATCTGTATGAAGGTGCGATGTTTATGTAATAGCTTGTATGAATGGGATACCATGAGCGCGGCAAGATATGTTGTTATGAATATTTGTGTGAGGTCATATGACTGACCATCTATAACTCGCGTTGCATAGTTGGCTCCAAAAGTATGTCAACCAAATGAGGACGTGATTGACGTTTACGACACTAATTACAATCATTTCTTCTATACACATGTCGTAATTGCATTATTTTAAGAAATGGTGACTTGTAAGGTGAGGCAATTCTCTAGGGTTTGTTAGGTGGTCCAGGAGGATGAAAATTAGTATGTTGGTGTTGGTCAGCTTTCAAATGATCCTCGTGTGTACCAAACTTGCATTTTGTAAGTTTGAAGGGCATGGATAAGAGATTAAGAGTAGCCATTAAAAAAAAGAATTATCTTGACATTACGAAGAGCAGCCGTTTCATTGTGTTTTCCTGTTTTCATTTGTTATATCAAGCTCAATGTTATAAACACTATAGTTGATTTATCTTCGGATTTTGTAATAGCCATAAGGCCCCTTAAACTAATTTTGCACTCTGGATGTTGTAATAGCTTAGTTTGGACATTCTTTTATTGTGTGTTCAATTTCTCCATTTTAGTTTACCCTTATAATGTTGATGGGTGGGTTTTTTCTTGTACCTCTTTTAAATGTTTTTTTTTATTTGTGTGGTATGATATGGAGGCCCAACCTGTTGAAACCGTCAACCGGTCTCTGAGTTCGGACCCACATGGAGGTGTAGCCTGCGCTTACTTCTCCCTCATTAAACTCTCCTGACCGAGGATGGAAAACCTAGAACAGACCTAAGGCTGTAGCGAGGAGGTCCCGCCACACATCCGGAAGATCTAAGAGAGCTTCCCCTCCCAAACCAGTGCTCAGCCGGGCACCTTGGAGGGCATTAGCAGCCAACTCCGGAAATTGCCTAGAGGAGAGAGCTCAAAAGATCTGGTCTCCTCCAAGGTGCCCTTAAGGGTCTATTTATAGATTTTCTAGTCTTGGACTGCAAATAGCGTGAATCCGCCTTTTGGTTTTACTAACCGCACCCCAAATTGGTCTGCTAACAGCCTAACTCCGCTGTTCTGGGGGGCTATTGGCAGCCCACAAGGGGCGTTTAGGTAATTTCCCCTTAAAGCCTTCTGGGCGAGTGGTCTATGAAGGCACCACTCGCCAGGCTCCTTGCCCGTCATAGTTCGGCGGGCGAATGGCTCATGAGGGCACCATTCGCCAGTTGCTCGACTCGCCTGTCGGGCGAGAACCTGGGCACTCGCTCTCACCTATCTGCTATGACACCATGCGAGTGGCCCGCGAGTGGGGCCTCACTCGCCCAAGGGCCCTTGGACCCCTACTCTGCACCTGGACCCTCCACAGGGTCTTGGGGACCCACTCGTCGAATACGGGGTTGTACACAACCGAACTTATATTATAGTATAGATGCATGCAGGTTATTACGTGTGAAACTTCAGCAATGTAATAAGATAAAGAGACCCCAAAAACATTAAGGCTGGGAGATGCGATACTTGAAGCTTTGATAATGGTCGTGATGTGATGGCCAAACCACAACATCAGATGCATTGTTCACTTTGGTTTAGCCCATCGAACTCTAAACTGAATTGTATGATTTTACCATTTTCTATAGGTGACATATACGAGTACTTTTCGAGAGGTCACCCACGTCAACACTACTCCCACCAAAGCACGTCAAACTACAGAGTTTCCAACACAACTATAGAATTTTCTCAAAGTTATTCCTGATATTTGATGGCACACATTTTTACTTAAGCCCAATAAATTTCTCTCCAATTCATTCATACACCTCGTTTCACTTAGAAGTCTATCATTCTCAAAATTTGTAATGATTTGCCTTTCCATGTGCATTGTCCGTCCTCGATAAAACACATCGTATTGTAGGAGGTGTTGCTATGATATCATTTGTAACAACCCCACCTACGATATCAAATGTATTATTGTCCACTTTTGTTCATCTCATCCAATACTAAGATGACCAAATGATTTTATCATTTTTCATAGGTGGTGGTGGAGACCAGCCCATATCTGGTCCGCACGGGCTTCGCCCGTGCTCGCTAACTCTTAGCGGGATGGGCCCGCATTCAAGCGGGCTGCGCCCGCATTCGACAGTACCCAACCGACGACGGTGGGCTTCGCCCTCCCCTGCGGGCTTCACCCTCCCCTGCGGGCTTCGCCCGCAACATATACATATGAGTACTCAAAATGACCGTAAAAAAATATACATCAATATTTTATAATTATTTTTTTCAAAAACATTTATATTTTAACAAAAAATCATTTTAAAGTAAACAATTATATTTCGAAATTAGTTTTTGTAAGGCCTAATGATAACCTACATAGTAGGTCTAGAAGGTCTACTAAAAACTTTTGGATTTTATGAATTTCCATCATTAATTTTATTATAGGGATATGATGTAATTACACAAACAGTCGTTATATTTTATGAATTTTCAATTTTTTATAATATATATGTTAAGTCATTGGAGTAAAAAATGAGGATATATTTGGCTATTTTGAATGTTGCACCAAAGGCAACTTCTTCTATATAATAGTTAAAGATACACACACACACACACACACACACACACACACGAGTGACAGGCACGGGCCTCCGGCCCCATGCATGCAACATTCGTCGTGGGGGCGACATTCGCCGTGACGGCGACATTCGTCGTGGGGGAGACATTCGTCGTGGGGGAGACATTCGTCCTGGGGGCGACATTCGTCCTGGGGCGACATTCATCGTGGGGGCAACATTCGGCGTGGTGACGACATTCGTCCTGGGGGCGACATTCGTCATGGGGGCGACATTTGTCCTGGGGCGACATTCGTCGTGGGGGCGACATTCGGCGTGGTGACGACATTCGTCGTGGTTACAACATTCGTCGGCAGAGCATCATTTGTCGTAATAGCATCATTCATCGTGGGACCAAAATTCATCGTGGGCACAAAGTATGTAATGAGAGCAATATTATATAACAGAATAGAATCAAATATCTTAAGTTAACAGTGTAATAAAATATCAATATAAAATCTGAGGACTGCCCGATTTGTAGTCATGTAACCATGTACATCTTCAATCTCTGGTAACATGCGTAATTATTGACCAGTAGGTTTGAGTGATGAGATTAGCTAATTGTACATTAGTTTTACCGTAGACATTTTCAATCTCTCCTAACATACGCAGTGAACCTTTAATAAAATTGACTGAAGGCTTTATAAATTGCGGTGCAACGCCTGAAACAAATGAATTTAAATAATTAAAAAAATATACATAATATATAGTAATATTAGTCTGCTATATTTAAAGAACTTTTGAATATTTAAAAATAGGGTGAAAATAAATTTTGGAAACTAAGTACATACCGTTTAGTCCATACTTATGGAGTTCTTCATATAAAGTTATCACAGTGTATGACTTTGGTATGAATCTTCTTTTAAAATTAGATAGTCACGGAAGACGTACATCCATCGTTCAGTCTTCAATGAATCATGACACATGTGGATTTTGTCATTATTCTTTTCTTTTTGCACCGTTGGCAGCATAGAATATAAATAATTAGATGTGTAAAGATAGAATTTGTAAAAGAATGCATGAACCCAAATATTGTTAGGTTGAATCTGCTGTCATACCGTTCAAGGTGTGTGATTCGAATCTACTCGTGCAAATATCTCTTTGAAAACCACGTTCTTTGTGTGCACACCCTCATGACCATCGATTGCATGATTTTTTACTAAAACTCGTGTGGTCTGTGCTGAAACCCCTTGTGATAAAGCAACGCATAATTGGCCATGGCTGAATACGTGATTTGGAATATAGATCCCTACATTTCCAATTGTTTGGCCCTGGGATTTGTTAATTGTCAATGCGAAACTCAATCTGATAGGAAATTGTTTCCTCATTAACTCAAATGACATTTTGTAATCTTTTGCACTCTTAAGCAGTATGCGTGGAATTAAAACTCTAAGACCCTTGAATTGCCCAACCAATATAGTTGCTTCATTGATATTTCTTCCAAACCAACGACATATTAGTCGTGTGTCATTGCACAATCTAATTTTTGGATCTATATTTCGGAGCAACATAATGGGACAACCGCGCTTTAATGTTAACTTGTGTGGGGGTAGATTACCAGGATTAATGGAGTTTAAAAACTCTGGAAGATATAAGTTATGGTTATCGTCAGAAACAGAGTCGAAAGAGTAGTACGTTGTGCTATTCCCTGGGAACAAAGCATGCAACTTTCGTTTAACTTGTTAACATCTTCATTAAATGGAGTTATTAGGGCTCTGGTCTCTAATACTCGATGTTATTGCTGCTGACACTGTAATTTTGCATATCGGGGAATACAAAATTTATTAAATGTTGAATTGAGTGCTCTCCTTCCCAAGGGATAACAATTGAGTCGAGAAGCCGAATCATGTCATTTTCCGTTGGTGGCTCCTCACCATCTCCAACCCTGAGCAAGAATTCAGCAAATTGGACGTCATTGTGTGCCCTCATATTTTCGTTTAGTTTAAGCAACTTGACATCGGGCCATAAATAAGACTCAACGATGCTTGACCGAATTATTTCCAGTCTTGTGCCATTTACGACAACGGGTGTTACCTGTCTGAAATCACCTCCCATAATAAGAACTTTCCCACCAAAAGGCTTGTCTATTTCTAGCACATCTCGCAATGTATGATCGAGAATTTCGAAAGTTTTTCTGTGAGCCATTGGTGCCTCGTCCCAAATAATTGCACATGCAAGCTCGACTAATTTACGTATATCAGATTGTTTACTAAAACCGCAATTTAGTACGTTCTCGAGTTTTATCGGTATTTTGAGCCGGGAGTGAGCAGTGCAGCCACCTGAAAGTAAATTTGCTGCTATTCCGGAAGTTTCAGTTGCAATCACAATACGACCTTCATTACGAAAAGTCGTTAATATAGAGCGGTAGAGAAAAGTTTTACCGGTTCCACCAGGGCCGTCAACGAAGAAAGTAGCTCCGTTTCCTTCTCTTATGCAAGTGCATATAATATTGTATGTTGTTTGTTGTCCATGATTTAGGAATGTTGTTGAGTTTTTTAAATCCACTGCTGATATTGGAATTGATAGTTCGTTGTCAATCAAACATGGCAAGTCAACTGAGTATTGTATGCCATCGCTTAATCTTGGCAAGTCGAAATCTTTTGTGCTCTTGTTATATTGCTCGAAGATAATATTTAAATCGCAAAGTAATCTGTTAACTAAAAAATCACTATTTGTTGTGTTGGTGCTGCCATAATCCTCGATCATCGCTGCGTGGTTTTCATCCCATAGGGTTCTTACCCCGGTTGGCTGACAATACAACAATATTGTTGCAAATAATCTCCGAAGTGCTGACGACATTCTGAAATTTCTAGCTTCTGATAGGCATTCTCGGATGTTATTGTCTTCTTCAAGCAACCCTTGTAGCTCAGCAGCTTCTTTGAATGTGGCACAACGATGACCATTGACAGTGTATAGGTAACCAAATGATGTTGGTGTTGGGATGTGATTAAGTAGAAGACGTAAGTAGAAGCGCTCACCATCGGTTGGTGATACAACGTATATGCGACGAACAACCAATCGATTCCTAGCTCTTTTTATCCATTTTTTGAAGGTACGAGCCATCGATAGTGTTTTGCAAAATCAACATATAAATATTGTTCTGCTTCAAGTCCCTCGTTGTAAAGTTTGAAAAACTCTGTTAACATTGTTCGTGAATTGCGCTCGTTAGCGAGCACATTTTCAATAGACTCATTTGCCTGAAACCAAACTTGATGCTGATTTGGCAAATGTATTTGTAATCTCACGACTGAAGGATATGTTTGGTACATATGATATTTGAACAACTTCCATGAAGCCTCAGGCGGGCAAATCCATCGACCATCCACGTATTTACTAACTTCGTCGTAGTTCTGACCCGATCTCACCTCGAACGCAACCCAATCGGGACCCTTGTAAACATACTTGTATAAGTATTTTATGCTCTTAATGCTACTGCATATTTCCACATTTATGTGACAGTCATATTTAAGAAGAAGCCATGGGTTGTACGGAACAACCCACCCATTATCGACCACCAAATTGTCATCACGCCCCAAAGTTATTATCCTGTCATCATTCCGGCGGCGGTATAGGGGGTATTAGTCAATTCCATGCGTTGTGCATTCGGAGAAAGGTTTTGGGAAACCCTTTTTGCAGACATTATCTTTCATGCATTGCGCGTTCGGCCGCAATCGTCCGCACGGTCCGTGAATCATATGTTTAAGTACCGCACTGTACAATTCGGGTTCTACGGATTGTATTGGTATTTCTGCTCTTACAACGCCGTCATAATTGTCTGGACTGTTCAACTTATCGTGCTCATTGAAAATAAAGAGCATGTGTGCATGAGGTAGTCCACGCTTTTGAAATTCAACCACGTAGACGTGCGCGACAACTCTACCGAGAACGCCTTTATTGAAAACATCATTTTTTAAACATTCTAGCTTTGCATGAAAAATTCTAGAGATTAAATCTGGTCGATCTTGAGGCGTTTGTCCATTTGAAAGCTCAGCAGTTATCTCCGGCCATGACGGATTGCACGTCATTGTTAGGAAAATATTTGGCTTACCGTTATTACGCACAACTGCCATAGCATCCTGATACCTTTGATGCATATCTCTAGGGCTTCCAATAAAGGACGATGGTAAGATTGTTCTACGACCCACATTACCTATAAAGAGTTAACATGCACATCTATAATTTAAGCTCTGCAGTTTATTTTGCAACATCTATGTAGTATAAATATACCCGCATCATGTTCGCCGCTATGTAAGCAATCTTGTAAACCCTGATAAACCTCAGCCCTAATATCACTCTGGTGTGACCGAATCCAGCAAAGTTTTTGTGTTTCGATTTTAATGTACATGTCAACAATGTATTGTTGTAGCAAACCAATTTATGCAGACCAATTTATGAACTAAGGTTGAAAATCTAGGACAACAATCGAACAACAATCGAACAATAATGGCTAGAAATGAGGAGATGTAAATATATGTGAATGCAGACCAATTTATGAACTAAGGTTGAAAATCTAGGACAATATAGAAGATTTTTTTAATAGTAAAAATGGAGAGATTCATGTAAACAACTAATAGGAGATTTTATAAAACACAAAGCAAAAATTGAAAACACATACAATTACATGAGTAAAAAGGAGTTAACTCACCCCAACAAAACATCACTTGGACAATATATCAAGCACCTTGAGTACAACATTAAAAGCTGAAGAGTTTAACCTTATTGAGGAACTCAGATATGCCTGCAATATTGAAAACGAAAATGAAAGAGTTCAATGAGAAGTTCATGGTGGAGGCGGAATGAGCAAATAGATGAAGCAGCCAAGAAGGAACAAAAACAGAGGAGGATATAAATTTTTGTTTTAGAGAAAGATCAAATCTTAGAGAAGAAGAGAGGAGAAAAAAATATAAATTAATCAAGAGAATGAACAGTTCCCTTACCTTCTTCATGTTGCCGACGACTGAAAAGCTTAGAGCGTGCTTATGAAATTTTGCTGAAAGAGAGAGTCGGTAGCGCTGTAAACTGAAAAATATTAAATAAAAATGAAAGTGGAAGTGAGATAAAGGCCAAATCCAGTGTTTTCCCTGTCTGAATGTTGTACTGACCTTCACGATGAGGATGGAGGAAGAGAGGTAGAGGCAGGGTTGTACTGGAGAAGTGATCTAGGTTGCAGATTGTGGGAGATCAGAATGTTGTACTGACCTGCCGAGAATGATGAGGGTTCAAGGTTTGGAGTTCTTTGATGTCGTAGTAGAGAAGATGAGATAGAGGGTTGAAGGTTTGGGGACAGTGAGAAGGGAACAGAACACCGGCTTTTAGTCGCGGGAGAACCTAGTAGTTTTGTGCGGGGACAGTGAAAAGGGAACAGAACATCGGCTTGTAGTCGCGGGAGGAGAAGCAGCCGCGGGAGGAGGAGTCGCGGCAGGAAGAATTAGGGTAGAGCGGGATTTGGCGTAGGTGCGGATGGTTTAAGCCGACTAAAAAACCTAAAGGACGGCGTGATGGTTCTAATGAACGGGCAGGATTGAATGATGTCTCATTTACCTAGCCATACTATATTTCTTTTTAATATAGTATATATACGAGTAACGGGCACGGGCCTCCGGCCCTATGTAGTGCAACGGCGTGGGGGCGACATTTGTCGCGGGCGGCGTCATATATCGCGGGCGGCGACATTTGTCGCGGGCGACATTTGATTGCACCGACATAGGCCTAACTCTACATCTATCCACTTCACGATCCATCTTCTAACTAAAGGATATTACAAAAGAGGAACATGTAAGAGATGGACCAAGCGATATGTTCCCATCTGAAATCTGGATAATCAATAAGAATTGTAATCCAATGAAACTTATCATGCACTAAAATTGTAGTCTTAGGATAAATATAGTCTTGATATAATGATATGAAAAAACTATTAAATCTTCCAGTAATTGCAAATTAAAGTTAACACAATTCAAAATAAAGTCAAATAACAACACTAACCTCTCATGCGCAATCCAATGGTTGTTTCTTATATGTTATCTATTACCATGAACCAAAATTTTTACATCCATTACCCAATAAAGGTCACTGCTCGAGTTTAGACAAATGCCTATAAGAAATCAAGGGTTAGAATTATCTAAAATGGTATGATGCCACTAATTGGAGGAAGATATCTATGCTAAGAACGATACAAACCTCAAAAGTAAAGCATCGTGTGTATGGTAAGAATGACATCGAAGAATGATTCCTCAAAAGTATGTGGCCACTGCCACTATATGGAATGCAAGTAACATTGGAAAACAGGGATTCAGTCAAAAATACATAGCAGCAGAGAATATTCAAAATGGAAATTCAGATGGATGAAGAGCCGATCCCAGTCATTTTCGTGTGCATTAGAGGAACACAGTTAATGTTCTGAGGCTGCAACTTCACTTGAATCATTAACTGAAGTAAGAGTACAAAAATTCATAACTACGTTACCGGAGAACATATTTAATAATCCACTAAATAAATTAGCCCATAGTATGCATATAAGGCTCATGAAAACAATAAACCACCAACAAAAACTTCATAACTAAAACACATCAAATGCATCCTACATAAAGCTTAAAATCAATTCCAAGTTAGGTAATACAGACCTCAAGCTTCCCAGCCAACTAAATAAATTTATAGGAATATCATCATCGACCAATCATTCTCTAAGAAAGAGAGAAAATACTCACGACACTTGATTCATTATTGCATTTTATTATGTGGGGTTTGGCCATATTAATAAGGTCTTTGCTGTAAAGTGCCATGTCCGCTGAATACACGGGAATGATATGAATATAACCACATTATGTGAGCATGCAAAAGTCCATCTCCATGAATGTTTGTTTGAATTCCTCCATGTGGTTAATGAAGGTAGCTGAAAAAAATAAAATAAACAAACAACAGTTCATAGCCATTTGAGACTAATTATTCTAAGAAGAATCTCACTTGCAAAGCCTATTCATAGCTAGGTAGCTCTCGCATATACACATAAATTCATGAACTACAAAACTAATGAGTTAAATCAATAGTTTTTGAAATGCCTATTATTTATCTGCAAATTAAAAATGCCTTGACATGAGAAAATAATTATTCCAAACAAAGAGATATTACAGGGAGGAAGGTGAACCAATAAATATACAGTAATCAACTAAATAAATTAGCCCATAGTACAAAAAATATATAATAACCAAAAAATTCTGAACACAGATTATCCGCGTACATGGATCACAAAGGTTTTATTTCTCTTATATTGTTGCTCGATTAGAAAACCCTAAAATTGATGTCCTTCTATTGGTGTCTGTAGAGAAATACGAAATCTTGTATATATTTCCACTATCTTAAAAAACAGAGTATGAATACATATATATAGGAGAGAGGAGGAGAAAATAAATCCTATACAAGATGTGGGACTAAACAACAAGAGGCTACATGGGCTCCAATCTGGGCCCTTACATGGGCTTTTCTAACACTCCCCCGCAAGCTGGAGCGTATAAGTCATAAGCACCCAGCTTGGACAGGAATTGATAAAATAGGGTACTTGGTAGGGCCTTGGTGAGAATATCAGCAACTTGGTCAGTACCCGGAACATGCTTTAATTCTATCTTCTTCATTTGAACTTTCTCCCGAATGAAGTGACAGTCCACTTCAATGTGTTTCGTTCTTTCGTGGAAGACTGGGTTCTTAGCTATGTGTATAGCAGCTTGACTGTCACATAATAAGATAGCAGGTGAGGAAAGTTTTACTCCTAGATCAGCAAGGAGACTTTCAAGCCATGTGAGTTCAGAAACAACTGATGCCATCGAACGGTATTCTGCCTCAGCTGAAGATCGAGCAACCACAACTTGTTTCTTACTACGCCAGGTAACCAGGTGACCTCCAAAGTAAGTACAAAAACCACTGGTAGACCGCCTATCGTACAGGGACACCGCATAATCTGCATCTGAGTGTGCAACCAAAGTTGGAATAGAAGACGGGGTTTTATATACCAGCCCTTGACCAGGGGCTGTTTTTAGATATCTCATAATGCGCTCAACAGCTTGTAGCTGAGATATCCGAGGAGAATGCATAAACCGGCTGACCACCCCAACTGCAAAGGATATGTCTGGTCTTGTGACTGTCAAGTAAATAAGCTTTCCAACAAGCCGTCGATAGTATTCTGGATTCGGAAGAGCAAGATCATCATCCGAGGCATGTGCACACAACTTGTGATTGACATCCATAGGAGTGTTAACTGACTTGCATCCAGAGTAGCCAGCATCCTGAAGAAGATCGAGACAATACTTCCTTTGAGAGAGGACAAGTCCATCAGGACGTCTGACAATCTCAAGACCAATGAAGTATCGAAGGTTCCCCAGATCTTTGGTTTGAAAGACGGAACTGAGATGCTGTTTGATCGCTTGTATTCCCTTTGAATCATCGCCTGTGATTAGGATGTCATCGACATATACTAACAGAAGAACCGTGCCCGTAGTTCGATGTTGAGTGAACAGAGAGAAGTCTGTCGAGCTCCGAGTAAAGCCAACTTCCCGGACAACCTTACTGAACTTATCAAACCATGCCCGGGGGGATTGTTTGAGACCATAGATGGATTTCTTAAGATGACATACTCGGGACTCCCCCTGGTCTCAAACCCGGGAGGTTGCTGCATGTAAACTGTTTCTTGTAGGTCGCCATTTAAAAAGGCATTTTTGATATCCAACTGATGGAGAGGCCATTGACGATGCACAGCCACGGAGAGAAGAACACGAACTGTGTTGAGCTTGGACACCGGAGAAAACATTTCCTCATAGTCGAGACCTTGTTGTTGTGTGAAGCCACGAGCCACCAGACGGGCTTTAAGACGGTCAATTGTCCCATCCGAAGCATGCTTGATTACAAAGACCCATTTGCAACCAAAAGTAGTGTGGCCTGGAGGGAGAGGAACAAGATCCCATGTTTGATTAGCCCAGAGAGCTGTCATTTCGTCGTCCATGGCTGCCAGCCAGCCCGGATGTTGGAGAGCCTCCTGCACAGAGTTAGGTATAGAAATAGAAGACAGAGAAGTAGCCAAGGTTTGTAGTGGCGGGGACAGGCGATGTAAAGATACATAGTTCTCCATGGGATGAGCGGTGGAGGCCGGTGCCGGATCAGCAGGTTGCAGAGTGTCAGAGGTTGAAGCCGACTGCATTGGGGTGACGGAGCGAGGAGGGCGACGAGTGTAGACACGGAGAAGAAGAGGTTTATTTGCTGTGGGAGCCGGGAGAGGAGGTTTGGTTTGGTTGAGAAGTAACATGGATTACAGGTCTAGGTACGGATGGTGGTGGAGGAGGGGGGTTTTGGGTGGAGAAGAAAGGTTGATCTTCCTGGAAGGTAACATCAACCGATATTGTCACCTTGCGGGTAGTAGGAAAGTAGCAGACATCCTTTCTGAGTACGGGAATAACCGACGAACACGTGTTTGGCTGCTCATGGTGCCAACTTGTCTGTGGACGGACCAAGTAAGTGAACGTAGCAGGTACATCCAAAGATTCGAGGGGTGAGAGAGAATGGTGGAGTAGTTGGGAAGAGGAGACTGAACAGAGTAGCATTATTAAGGACGGAGGAAGGTAGACGGTTGATGAGGTAGCATGCTGTGGACAACGCAAAGTTCCAATAGGCTTTTGGCACCTGCATTTGAATCATGATGGAGCGAGCAACATCAAGAAGATGTCTATTTTTGCGTTCAACAACACCGTTTTGTTGAGGTGTATAGGCACAAGACGTTTGATGAATAATCCCAAAGTCTGAGCAGAGGTTGGTAAATTCATGGCTAGTGTATTCGCGAGCGTTATCCGTTCGAAGTGTTTTGATTGGTTCGGAAAACTGAGTGCGAATCTCAAGGATGAACGTGCGGAAGACACGGGGAAGCTCGGAGCGATCACGAAGTAAGTATAGCCATGTCGTTCGAGAATAATCATCAATAAACGTTATAAAATAGCGATAACCAGAAACACTTGTAATTTTATACGACACCCAAATATCAGAATGTACTAAAACAAAAGAAGCAGAGCTCCGAGTACAATGAGGAGAAAACGATGAGCGGTGTTGTTTACCCAGAATACATGAATCACAACTAAAAGAAGGAAGATAAATCTTCGGAAGAGCCTTCCGAGGACTGGAAGAGGAGCATGTCCGAGACGTCGGTGCCAATCAACTGAGGAGACGGAAGAGAGGATGGTAGGGGGTCTTCAAGAAGGTAGAGCTCATTTTGCAGTCGTCCTTTACCAATGATACTCTGCGTCCGTCGATCCTGCATAAGAAATGTTGAAATTGTTGAAGTGGAAGTGAAGGAGGCTTTTGGACCTGGGCGGTCTGGGAGGAGGTCGGGCGGTCTGACGTGACCGCACGACCTGACGGTCTGCATCTGCGGTCTGGCTGATCTAAGCCTAGCTGCGGTCTCCCGGGTTGACCGCTGGTCTTGTCCAAAGTCTGCTGAAGGTGGAGCCGCGCGGTCTATGCGTGACCGCGTGGCGTGCTGTCCTCTTCAAGGCTGTGGCGGTCTGATGTGACCGCACAGTTTGATCCAGGTTCTCTCCGGAATGCGGTCTGGTAGCTGACCGGGCTTTCTGGGGGTATTCGCGGACTAAGGGTCTTAGTCGCGCGGTCTCAGTTCGCGGTCTCAGGAGGAGACTGGTATGCGAGCTAGTTGCTGTTCGCGGTCTCAGGAGGAGATCGACATGCGGATAGGAGTTCGCGATCTGATGGCGAACTAACTGTGTTCGCGGTCTCGTGCGAACACAGGTGGTGAATAGCTTCGGGCGGTCTGGCGAGCTCTTTGTGGAGTCGCGGTCTGCTGTGAGAGTGGCGGTCTCTCATGGCGACATTGAAGCTGGCGGGTTCACCAAAAATGAAGCATAAGTAATGTTGCTGATCGCGCAGTGTGACCGGTCAGGTCGCGCGGTCTGGAGGGTGGTGATCCTATCTCATAGGGTGGTGACTGGATCAGGTCTCACGCCTATAAATAGGAGCCACTGTTGCAGCAATCATAGACACACCAAGTGTAAGCTGAGTTCGCTCTTGTTCTTGCGGTCTGGTTATTACTGACCGGGCGGTATCTGATTGAACTTTTATTGTGCAGCTTCTGCGGATAGTGTGGGCAGCAACGATCACCTCTTCCTCTGAAAGTGTTCGGGCGGTCTGCGGCTTGGAGTTGTGGTGCTGGAGTTCGGGAGAATCAGGAGGTCGAAAGAAGGGAGCGGTCTGTGCAGCGGTCTGGTGGTGTTCTGTGGTCGGCAGAGAGTTGCGGTCTTGCAACTGGCAGAGATCGCAGGGGAGGTCGCGCGGTTTGGGCGGTCTCTAGTTATCCTCAGTTTTTTTGTATTTCTCTTTGGAGTTTTGTGCTGACGAAATCATGTCTCGTCAAGCATGTCTTGCCCTGTAATTGAAGTTCGCTATCAATAAAGATCGTTTGTTTGCCTAGATTGTTTCTGGTTGTTTTGGCTTGTATCTCTAGTTGTTATTCCTGCTTGCTCTCACAAGGTCCGAGAAATTTTCACAAGAAAGGTAGAGGAGGTGAATGTCACAGAGCAATTCAAATCTGTAGTGAGGCGACTGACAGACAGTAAATTAAACGGGGAGCCCGGGACATGAAGAGCCGAGCGGAGGGAGAGAGAGGAATTGAGAGGAATATCAGCGGAGCCGGAGACAGGGACAGTGTCGCCATTGGCCACAGTGATATATTTAGGATGTGGAGAGTTCAAGTATTGAGGTGGCTTCAGCGAGGTGATGTGATGAGTAGCACCTGAGTCCACTATCCAGCGCGGACTAGTGGAGAGACAAGTGATACCTTCATTGGAGATGGAGGCGGCGGAGGCAACGGAGGCGGGCGGGCGGCTGAGCATGCCATGGAGTTGCTGGAGCTGGAGGCGGACATCTTCGAGGTCAGCACGAGTGGCAGAGGGACTATCGACAGCAATATTTGCAGCAGGACGAGGAGGATGACCATGTTTGCGGTAGCAGGTCGCCTCGAAGTGTCCATCCTTACCACAGAAGGAACACTTAGGACGTGTCCGGCCACCACGACCCCTTCCCTGAGAACCTGAACGTCCCCCATGTGCGGGAGGAGGGAGAGAGAGTAATGGTGCAGAAGCTTTCTGAAGTAGAGCTGGTGAGTGAGGTCCTGTATTATCCGGAGGAGGTGATACCTTGAGGAGCATGGAGCACACATCAGAGAGAGACGGAGTTGCAGCGGATGAGAGTATCTGGGCTCGAATGCTCTGAAGATGAGGCGGGACACGAGCCATCATGGCAATACAAACTGCTTCCTTCTGAGAACGTTGAGCAGCGAGGTCCGTAGTAGAGGGCTGATGTCGGATCCAGGCTTCGGCCAGTGTCTTAGCCTGAGCAACAAAGGAGGTCAAGTCTGCTGCACCACCAGTGTCAAGAGTCTGAAGATCCGTGATAATGTCATAGAGATGTTGGAGACTGTCCTTCCCGGAGTAGAGAGAATGGAGCTCGTCCCACATTGCCTTGACCGTCTCGTGATACATGGCCATTCGATAGGGTTCGCCATCAAGAGAGTTGAGGAGACAAGTCTGAACACGACCATCGTCCCGTAGCCATTCATCCGTAGGTGCAGAAGGAGGATCCTTTTGGAGATGATGCAGAAGTCCCTTAGATTGGAAGACCCGTTTGACAGAATGCACCCATTCGACAAAGTTCTTCTTCCCGGCAAGGGAGATGGTGGTGATCTGTAACTCATCACGCACCTCCGGAGTAGGAGACATGCGACCTGTAGGAGAGGATGCGGGCAGCTCTGAGGATTCCGTCGAAGATCCCATGGAACCACAGCAGAGAGGGGACTCGGGTCAAGAACGCGAGCAAGATCGCAACTGGGAGAGGTCGCTGGAGCTCGGCAGAGATCGCAACAGGGAGCAGGCCGTTGGGATGAGATCGCTGGAGCTCGTAGGAGGAGGCCGCTGATCGCTGTAGAGGAGGCCGTTTGATCGCAGAAAGCTCGACAGACCGCTGGGAGGAGCGGCAGATCGCTGTATAGGAGGCCGCTGGAAGAGCGCGCAGGAGGAGCAGACCGTCAAGAGAACGCTGAGCGCAGATCGCTGAGCGCAGAACGCTGAGCGCAGACTGTCGAGAGATCGGGAGGGAGAGATCGCTGAGCGCGGATCGACAGTCGAGAGTGCAGAGGAGATCGCTGAGCGCTGATCGCAGATCGCAGATCGACAGTCGAAGAAGGCTATAAGTAGATCGACAATCGAGAGCAGATCGACAGTCGAGAGATCGCTGATCGCTGATCGCAGATCGCTGGGGGGTGGGACCCACTTGACAGAGAAGAAGGCTATAAGTAGCCGATTAGCATTCGCAGGTGGAAGAGCGGCAGAGATCGCAGGGAGGGGGGTGCGGTCACAAGAAAACGAGACCGCCAAGACAAGGAGCTCGCAAAAAATGTGAGACCGCAGGGGGGGGGGGGACGATCACAAAAATTTGAGACCGCAGGTCTGGACCGAATGCTCTGATACCATGTAGAGAAATACGAAATCTTGTATATATTTCCACTATCTTAAAAAACTGAGTATGAATACATATATATAGGAGAGAGGAGGAGAAAATAAATCTTATACAAGATGTGAGACTAAACAACAAGAGGCTACATGGGCTCCAATCTGGGCCCTTACATGGGCTTTTCTAACAGTGTCAAAAAAAGAAAAAAAAAAGGTCCTTGTTCAGTAAGACATTGCATCAAACAGGTTAAAGGCATTCCAATTTAATTCAAAACTATTCTAATTTCTCATCATTTTGAAGATGCCAAAAGCACAAATGGCAGGGGAATCATTGCTTAATCGTTAGAGAAATTAACTAAGCAAAGCAGATTTAGGGAGAGAAAATGAGAGTAGTTGCAATACATGGAGTTCGATGGTGGTGAATCATTGCTGTGCATTTGTCTGTGTATCACAAACCAGAGAACCCAAAATATGAACATTAAAAGAGGATATTTTGAAGATGTGGAAGAAGGAACGCCAAGCGTAAGGGGTTCTTCCTGAGAGAGTTTATTCAGGTGAAGTGCAGCTGCCATATGAAAGATTTAGGGTTAAGCTTTTGTCTCCCTTGGTTCGAAAGGTAGAAGATGAATGATGCAGTCAAGAAGTTCTTACGAAATGAGTCTGTGGCGTTGTGGAAGATGAAGTTCCCTGCTTATCCGATTCCTGCTTTGTCCGATCCCTGCTTGCGAGATATTGATTGAAGAGGAGGTTTGGAGGCGTGCTGTTGCGGCGTGTAGAGGAAATGGCGAGGGAAAGATAGGGGCGTGATGTTGCGGAGTCGGCAAAGACGTCGGCAACTTGCGAGACACGGGGAGAGGAATCGGCAGAGGATGCGCCGATCGTGGAGAATGCGGTTTAGGACATGGAAGAGGGACGGCGTGGAGAACGGGAGGGAGGAGTTTTGCGATTGAGAATCGGTTTGAGTGCGGGTTTTGCAATTTTACGGAGACATAGCAGTGTAGCTAGATAGATGGAGAGCTTTGATTATTTTGGTAGATGGATGGAGGGTTGTGATATATTGGATGTCTTATTTACCTTGCCATGAAATCCTAAACAATATTTCTTTTTAATATAGTATAGATATATACAACCCCTACATTCCTTACATTCCGGTATGCTGTCATGTGGTATGGGGGCTTCGCGCTGTCCAATCTCCTGTGAATGGTTATATAAACAACCGTTAGTCACAGAGCTAAGTGGAAAACATACCTCCCTGGATCCGTATCCTGAGGACGAGCTTAAGCACCCAAACTGTAAATAGATAGCCGAAGCAAATAGGGGTTAACAACATGTAAATATCCGGAAGCCATAATAATATCATTAGTTGAAAAAGGATAGTTCAGCTAATATCAGTAATAACACTAATAACCGCAATTTGCAAACACGTCGCATGTGTTCAAAACCTGCTTACACAATCCTGTGCCGACACAGTTTGGACCGCTTCTCTTCCAGCAGGGTAGCGAACCCCGCGGACCTCAACGAAGTGTCCGTCGGTGACAGTGGCAAGTCATGCCACTTCTGGGTGTGGTCGTACCGCACCACCCAGGCCCTACTGTACAACTCAGTGTACTCCTTGGATGTGAGCGACATCCGGCGATTCCGAAATTTAGGCCGACCAGTGGAGACAAATCAACGGGTAAGGAATGGTGATTACCCGCGGTACACGTCTCCATGTCGCCATGAGTGGTCAACTCTGCCGCAACGGTACGAACGGTCTGCGGGCGTGACCGACCCGCCACTTTTACCGTAAGTATTTCACAAACAGTTAATTAAATAGTAAGGATATGCTTCGGGTCTGCCACGACTATCTTACTTTGACCAGCTGCTCAACTTTTGGTCGGGAGGCGCAACGGGCGTAAATGCACATTATTTGGGGCTAACCCTGGAGGAGATACTCGACTCGCGGTTATCCCCAACTAATGCTCTACCAAAAGAACCGGCCGCTCGTCAGAGCGGGACCCGGACTATAACTGTAGATATGATAAATTGTCGTTATTGAGTGCGGTAAAATAGTGCTATAAATAAGCTGCAGAAATGAAATGTTGAACGGTAAAGGTACTAAATGAAAGAACGGAAGTAAAGAGCTGAGATAACCGGACCAGTACGAGACTGGAGTAGTACTGAAATGAAAGTGAAGTAAAGAGCTGAAATAACTGAACCAGTATGAGACTGGAGCAAAAGAAATTGCAATAGAATAAAAGGGTTAGTAGTCCTTCACTCCATATTTAGGAGACTTCGGTTCCATCTCCGTTCATAGGAGGAAAGTTATGTTCTATCTCCATTCGTAGGAGTTTCTTCCAAATTTTGCCCTTTATTATAGTCCGACCATGAGTTTTAATTGCACCTTTTAAGCATGACTTAAGCGAATTTGAGGAACGTTATTATGAGTTCTTAACTTCTCCAAAAAAGGCGACTTCCTATGTCCGAGAATTATTCTAAACGCAGCTCGATGTTTTATAAAACCCCATATTGCTTCGAGCTAGATTTTTCATTTTCATTCGTCGGGTCATCATTTATTTGTAATATCATCCAACGATTATAACGCGATTGCGTGCTACGATCTCTTCTCCCAACCTTTAGAAAATTTGATAATTTAAAACTCGATCGTTTTACCCGAAAGTTCGATGATTACACCATTTCCCTCCCAACGTACCCATATTTAGATAGTACACTCAAGATGGTAAATTAAGAGCCTATAATTTTTCCCCAAAATTTTCCAACCTTTTTAGGGGGTTTATTTTGTCCAAATAAGTCTTTATTAGGCCTTTAAAAATACCCATTCAAGTTATAAAAATCCCAAAAATTGATAGTACCCCCAAGAGGCCCTATTGCGAGTCTAAATTTTTTCCCCAAGATTTTCCAAGATATTTAAGGCATTTGTTTTATCCAAACAATTCTTGTAAAGGTTTTTAATAATAGCAAATCACTTTAGAAAAATCCCAAAAATTTACTGGAGATAGCCCTCATGGTGGGTAACAACTTTCATGTTCAATAAATTTCCCCTAGAAGTCTAGATGTTTCTCAGAAAAATCGGGAAGAGGGGGGGGGGTGCGGTTAGCCGAATCCTAACGCAGGGATTGGGATAACCGCGCGCGCGTTGGAGATCTGTCCCCCACAGCGGATCTGGAGCCGATCCACTGTGGGGGGCGCAGATGCTGAGGCGGGCGGGAATTAAGGTTCCCGCCGCCATCCGATCTCATCGTGGAGATCAGGCGACAGCTACTGCTCCCCGACGGTGCAGAGGGTGGCGACCTCTGCCACCGCCGGCCAGCAGCCGCCCCTGGTTGACTCGTCAGGGGCCTGTGAACCATCTGCCGATGGTTCGACGGCCTGACGCCGCTGGCCACCGCCGGATTTCTCCAAAATGAGGGAGCGGGTGGCGCGTCCTGCATGTGTCGTCCCAGCTGGTGCCGCACTGCCCCTCCCTCCCTGTTGGACACCCTACTGCCCTCGGCCGGCTCGCCGGGGGTCGGGCCTCCCTCCGGCGGTGGCCCGCCGGCTTACGCGATTTCCAGCGGCACCATCGCCTCCCGGGTGGTGGGGGGGGCCCCTAGTGGAGTGCTACTCCCCTAACGCCACCACCGACGCTGGGTGGGGCTCACTCCGCATGGCCACCACCCGAGCCTGGAGCTTTGCTCTGGTGGTGCTGGCGGCACTCCGTCGGTGGAGGTGTGCATGCATCACGATGGGGGGGGGGGGGGGGGTGGAAGGGGGAGGATAAGGGGTTCCACCTGTAGTGGAGGTGCTTGGGAGCTCCCATGGAGGTTGTCCATGTGAGGCGGCGAGGGTGGTGGTCTTGGTGGGGTTTTCCGGCGAGGCAGCTTCGGCAACCGGGGGGCTATGGTGAGGGTGGTGTGTACTCAGTAGAGGGGGAGGGGTTGCTTTTATAGGAAGGGAGGATGGCCTCCCTTCCTTTCTCCTCGATGTGGGACTAAGGGGGTGTGAGGAGGAGACCCTTCTCCTCCTCCAGCTGTCTTGGACAGCTGGCCACCCCATGAGGAGGGTGGTGGCACACCCTCCTAGGTGCTTAAAAGGAAACCAAACCCACCCAAGGTCTACCTTGGGTGGTGGCTTTGGATTTTCCTTTGGAAGGAGGGGAAGAGACCCTAGCTTCTTGGGCTTGTATCAAGGACAATTGGAGTCTATGTGGGGTATGGGAGGTGGGGCCCAAGTGACTTGGTGATGGGGCGGTGAAGCCTAATTTTAGAAAATAATTCCAAAATAATTCGAAAATAATTCGAAAAATAAAGATTTTTGAGGGTTTGACCAAAGTCAACCCTGGGGGTGGGTCCTTCATGTCGGTTAAGGTCATAGTGGGTCTAAGTCGTCGGGTGATTGGTGAATGTTGGAGTATTAAATCAACATGGGTGCGTGCAAGCTTTTCAGTGTGTCATAAAGCTCGATTTGCCGTAGTTTGACTTTCCGACGTCGAAATTGGTTATAACGAACTTTGTTGGTCTTGTTTTGACTTTTGGAGTCCAATGAAATTGACCTTGATCGATTTTGAGTTTGTTTGTTTAATATTTTAAAAAGTGCGTCATGACGGCCTACGAAACCTAAAACGGTCATATTTCTTATATGACCTCTGATTGCAATGAAACAAGTCATGTTGCATTCGTATTGACTGTACGAGTCTAACGCAACTGACGGAAGTCAATTCATAGTACATATGATCATTATAACAAAACAACGTCGTCGTGACGCTCTACGATACTCAAAATGATTGTTTTCTCTAAACGACCTCAGATTGGAATATAACGAGTTATGTTGCACTCGTATTGATTATACAAGTCTAACGCAACAGTCGGAAGTCAATTCGTAGTACGTATGGTCACTATACCAAACGGCGTCGTCGTGACGCGCTACGATACTTAAAATGATCGTTTTCTCTAAACGACCTCAGATTGGAATGAAACGAGTTCTGTTGCAAACGTATTGATTATACGAGTCTAACGCAATTGACGTAAGTCAATTCGGAGTACGTATTGTCACTACTTTGTGACGCGCTATGATACTCAAAATGATCATTTTCTCTAAACGACCTCGGATTGGAATGAAACGAGTTATGTTGCACTCATATTGATTATACGAGTCTAACGCAACTGACGGAAGTCAATTCGGAGTATGTATGGTCACTATACCAAAACGGCGTCGTCGTGACGCGCTACGATACTCAAAATGATCGTTTTCTCCAAACGACCTCGGATTGGAATGGAACGAGTTCCATTGCACTCGTATTGATTATACGAAGCTATAAGAACGGACAGAACCCAAATCGGGGTTCACTGGCATAATATCCTAAATCAGGTTATTTCCTATCTTTTACATTTTGGGGTGGGAGATTGGGTTACTTTTATTGGGTCCACTAAGGTCTAGTGACCGAATAAAAATCGGAATGTTACACATGGGTATAGTAAATCAAATAAGGAGTTTTGGTGATAAACTCAAAGATAAGAAAATATCCCCAAAAATCTTGCGGTGTCTCCCTCTCAAATTTGATACCATAGTAACAACTATAGAGGAAACCCAAAACCTGAAAACTCTCTCAATTACAGAATTCATGGGGTCTCTTCAAGCCCATGAAAGAGACGCTAAAAAGATCCAATGAACCATTGGAACAAGCTTTTCAAACAAAGACCAAAATTGTCTCAGAAAAAAACCACTTTTAAGCCTACAAAATCAACTGTGAGAGGGAGAGGGAGATTTATGGAGACAAGAAGCACAGAAACAGAAAACCAAAGCTTATCTTCTTGTATCCCTAATTCCCTATGTAAACGAACAAATCACATAGCCTCAGAATGCTTCTACAAATGCAAAAGATGTAAGAGGCCTACTCACATGGAGAATGATTGTTGCTTTAAAAATAAAGAAGAAACCAAGAAGAAGGAGGAAGCAAAGTACTTAGATGCAACAGAAAAGCTATTTATGGCCAGTACACATCTTTGCAAATCATCAAGCGAGACTTGGTTTATAGATAGTGGTTGTTCAAATCACATTACTCCAAATAAGCAATCCTTTGTTGAATTAGATGAATCTAATAAATCTAGTGTATTGCTTGGAGATGGGAAGGAGCTCAAGATTCAAGGGACTGGAAATGTTGCAGTGCTTTCAAAAGATGGAGGCACAACAATCATATAGGAAGTTCATCATGTCCCCTTACTTTCTCAAAACCTTCTTAGTGTCGGCCAACTCATGAAGAGAGGCTACACTAACCTATTTGAAGATAGTCTCTGCCATATCAAGCATAAGGAAACCAGTGTTTGCATTGCCTCCATTCAAATAACAACAAATAAAATGTCCCCACTTGTGACCAACACTTCTTTTGATTATACACTTACATGCAGATCACTAACACTATGACACAATAGATTTAGTCATTTGAATTTCAAGGATCTAAAAATACAGCAGCAGAATGAAATGGTTCTGGGACTTCCAGAACTAAAGGGAGAAGAACTCAAGTGTGAAGACTGCATCATGGAGGGCCAAACTGTCGCTGGAATTGATCCACAAAGATCTATAGGGACCAGCTGCTACTCTAACGCCCACAGGGTTAAGGTACTATCTTTGCTTAATTGATGATTATAGTATATATACATGGATATATTTTCTTCACAACAAGTTAGAAGCATTTGAGAAATTTAAGGAATTTAAAGCCTTAGTTGAAAATGAAACCACTCTCACCATTAAAAGGCTCAGAACTGGCAGAAGGGGAGAGTTCACAAGCATAGAATTCTCCACCTTCTTCAGCTCAAATGAAATTCATAGAGAACTAACAACCCCCAGAAATCCAAAACAGAACGGAGTGGTTGAAAGAAAAAATAGACCATATTTGAGAGAGTAAGGGCAATGATCCATCATCACAAGGTACCCGACCAATTTTGGGGAGAATTAAGCAGCTCAGACAACTGTCTATGTCCTGAATAGATCACCTAACAAGAGTCTAGCAAACTCCACACCATATGAACTCTGGTTTAACAGAAAACCAAAGATTCATCGCCTCAAGGTCTTTGGGTGTCTTGCATTCATGCACATACCAAAAGAAAATAGAAAGAAGTTAGAGATGAGAACTGAGAAAGGAATATTTATAGGATATAACTTATAGTCAAAGGCCTATCGTATTTATGATCCAAACACTCAGCAACCCTACATTACACGGGATGTCACCTTTGATGAAGAGGCCTCCTGGTCTTGGGATCAGATTCCCGTCTCTCCTACAATTGGGGTTGTTGTGCAAGGAACTCATCCATCCATACCAATTGAGGAAGAAGAACACAGTCCAGAGATACCTTGTGACTCAGATTCTAGTGAGGAATCATCATCTCCCAAGCGCTATCGATATCAGATATATACCAACAAACTGAGGAAGCTCTGCTTACCAAAGAGGAGCCCGAGTCATATACAACTGCTTCAAAGGATCCAAAATGGGTGAAAGCAATGCAAGAGGATATGATATGATTGAGATAAACAACACATGGGAATTAGTTCTCAGGCCCAAAAATAAAAATATTCTTAATCTAAAGTAGGTATATAAGACCAAGCAAGATGTGGTTGGCAATCTTGTCAAATACAAAGCCAGAATTGTTGCCAAAGGCTTCTCACAGAAGCATGACATCGACTATAATGAAACATTTGCTGCTGTGGTGCGGATGGAAACTGTTAGAACCTTACGTGCAGTTGCAGCTCAGAAAGTATTGGAAGTGCAACCGCTTGATGTTCATTCTGCCTTTCTCAATGGAGAAATTGAAGAGGAGATATATGTAAACCAGCCTGAAGGGTTTGAGAAAGTAGAAGAGAAGCAAGAAGTAGAAAAGGAGAAGGTTCTAAAGTTGAAGAAAGCTCTAGACGGGCTAAAACAAGCCCATGTGGCATGGAATCAAAAAAATGATTCCTACCTTCTTTCAAATGACTTCAAGAAAAGCCTCAACGAGCCATCTCTCTATACAAAAAGGTATTCCAACAATCAATTCCTTTTCTTATGCTTGTATGTAGATGAGCTGATCTTGATTGGTTCTACACCGGCAATTGTTGAAGATTTTAAACAAGTAATGAAAAAGGAATATGAGATGAGTGACCTTGGTCTCATGAAATACTTCCTAGGATTTCAAATAAAGCAATAAAGCAATCCCCATGGACTATCTTCATGAGCCAAGAAAACTATGTTGACAAGTTGCTCGAGAAATATAACATGACTAGCTGCAATGTTGTTGCTACGCCTATGCTAGCCACCACAAAAATGACACGAAAAGAACAAGGGAAACCTGCTCCAGAAGATGAGTATAGGAGCTTAGTTGGATCATTGATCTATCTCACCAATACACGTCCAGACATCGAGAATGCCGTGAGTTTACTTTCCAGGTTTATGACACACCCAAGCTTAGACCATTTCATCATTGCCAAGCGTGTACTGCGCTATCTTAAAGGCACAAAAGTCTTGGGGGTCTTCTTTACCAAAGAGAGGACAGTTCTAATATCTCAGGATATACAGACAGTGACTGGGGAGGCGATCTCCTGATGACAAAAGAAGCACATGAGGGTATGTTTTCATGCTTGGAAGGAAGATTATGTCCTGGTCCTCAAGGAAACAAAAAATTGTTGCCCTGTCAACAACAGAAGCAGAATATATTGCGGCCTATGCAACAACATGTGAAGCTATCTAGCTTCGACGACTACTAAGTGACTTGCTAAAAGAAGGAGACAAACTTATCCCTATATGGTGTGATAACATAGAAACAAGTGGGATAGCAAAACACCCAATATTCCACGCACGCACTAAACATATTGAGCTGAAGTTTCACTTCCTAAAGGGGCTTGTGGAATCATACCAAATTGTCCTGAAGCACTGTCCCTCGATCAAACAACTTGCAGACATAATGACAAAGCAACTTTTCGGAATTTTTTTTTCAAAATTTAGGGCAAAATTAGTAACAAATCTGGATTCAGCTTTGAGGGGGAGTGTTGAAGATTCAAAGCCTGAACCAAAACCAAAGCGCTAGCTGAAGATAATTAATGAGGAGATACTACCAGCGCCAGAAGACGAAGCTATAAGCCCAGAAGACAAAGCAGAAAGCTCAGAAGATGAAGCGTCGTGAACTAGAAGACTAGGAGTCATGCGGTTGCGGCTCATTTAATAAGAAATCAATATAATCATCTATAAAAGGAATCGACTATTGTAACTGTGAATGTATCAACTATGTTTTGAAATGAAATATCTCTTTGCCTATTTTCTCTTCCCTGTGTTTTATATTATCAATATATTTCTTCACCAAATGCTCACACTATATGCAGGCCGACTTCAGCTATGTGCATGCCGCACAATTTCATAACGATTATGTGCATGCCAATTCTTTACGGGTTCACAGCTTCCTATGACTTTTTAGGTTGGCCTACATTTATCCTTGGACTGCACATAGCCGGAAATGACATGCATATAACATCACCCTATTTTTATTCTTTTACTTGTAAAATGAAGTACATGAACGGGACAGATATCCCAATTTTTTCAATCATTGGAGCATTGTTATGTGCCCTGAATTTGCTGCATGGACTCCTGCAGGTCGGAGTCTAATTATTTTTGGATTCTCAGGCTCACGATAGATCTGTGTGAAATATTTAAAGTCGGAAGAACACGTCAACCAACAAGGGAATAAGGACACCAAGAGATGAACTCAAACTTTCACAAATAATAACCCTAGGCAGCTAGTTACAAATGAACAGGGCTGAAAATAAGTTGCATCCAACTTGATTCACAACAGCCAATAGTAGTAAAGGAACTAGTCACGGACAGTGTCCGCTTCTCCTTCGGAGCACACCACGTAGGTGATACTCGCTGCTCGCTACCGCCGACGTTAACTACTAACGCCCAACGTTAGCTCTCAAGACGCTACTCGCAAGCTCGCTGCTCGCACTCTCAGCTCGCTAGTCGCTACTAGACAAAGCTCTCTACTCGCCAACTTAACGCCCCGCGTTATCTCGCGATCAAGAAACTCTCTCTAGGTCGCTTGCCGAACTGACTCCGAGTTCGATGCTCGCTAGGTGATGATGCTCGCCACTCTGAATGCATGCTCTTAGAGGGGGGTGCCCCTCCTATTTATAGGAAAAAGTGAAGTCTTCTAGAAGCCGAGCTAACGCCGGCGTTAGCTCTAACGCGGGCGTTAGATCACTTCAAAACTCTAACACTCCCCCTTGAAGTGAGCTCCGGGAACAACTCCAAGCAACGAGCGAATCCTCCGGAATGGCCCCGCAGATAGGGGCTTTGTGAATATATCTGCAAGGTTGTCTTCGCTCCGCACATGCTCCACAACGATCAAGCCACCCAGCACCTTCTCTCTGATGAAGTGATGCTCGATCTCTATGTGCTTGGTCCTTGCATGACACACTGGGTTGGTTACCAGTTTCAAGGCACTCTCATTGTCCCCGCAAAGCACAGTAGGTCCGCTGACCTCTTCGTCCACATCCTCCACTAGTCTCCTTAGCCAGACACACTCCTGAGCTGCTAAGGACGACGCCTTGTACTCGGCCTCCGTGGTAGAAAGAGAAATAGAGTCCTGCTTCTTGCTACACCACGAGATAGCAGCAACTCTACACAAAAACATGTAACCTGATGTCGACTTGTGATCATCAGTGTCACCTCTGTAGTCTGCATCCGTGTACCCATGCAGCTTGAAGTCAGACTCCTCTTTATAGGACAACCCCATCTCAAGGGTTCCCTTCACATACTTCAGAATCCCTTTAGCTGCCTCCAGATGAGGCTTCCGCGGCTCCTGCATATACCGACTAACTCGGCCAACAGCAAAGGCGATGTCCGGCCTCGTGATAGTCAAGTAGATAAGACTCCCCATCAGTGCCCGAAAGATCTTCGGATCAGGAAGAATCCTCCCTTCTTCCTTCCGAAGCTTCAGCCCAGCCTCCAGAGGAACGAAACTGCTCTTCCCCTCCATGCCGAATCTCTCGACGATCTTCTCGGCATAAGCCCTCTGGGAAACATACAACCCGCCTCTTCTCTTCTCAACTTGAAGGCCAAGGAAATGATGCAGTTCACCAAGATCCTTCATCTCAAACCGTATGGAGAGCTGCTATCTCAGCGCCGCAACCTCCTCAGGGTTGTTCCCTGTCACGATCATGTTGTCGACGTACAACAACACCAACACGTGAAGACCTCCACTCTTCTTCACAAACATGCTAAAGTCTGAGTCTGAGGCATCATAACCGCAGAACTGCAGGTACTCCGCAATCTTTCCATACCAGGCTCTCGGCGCCTGTTTCAACCCGTAGAGGGCCTTCTTCAGCTTGCAGACGTGATGTGGCAGTGACTTGGACACATATCCAGGTGGTTGCACCATGAATATGTCTTTGTCAATCTCTCCGTACAAGAATGCGTTCTTCACATCAAGCTGCCACAACTTCCAACCTCGGCACGCCGCCAGAGCGATGACCGTCCTCACCGACATCATCTTCGCGACAGGACTAAATGTCTCCTCGTAGTCCTCTCCGTAGGTTTGTGAGAAGCCCCGAGCGACAAACCTCGCCTTGTATCGCTTTACTTCTCCATCCGCTCTCTTCTTGACCTTGTACACCCATTTGCAGGTGACAGATTTGATGCCCTCCACCATGTGAACAAGGTCCCATGTTTCATTCTTCTCTAGGGCCTCCATCTCCTCAATCATGTCCGCGTCCCACTCCTTGATGCCAGTTGCATCCTCAAAGCAGGTAGGTTCCCTCTCGTCGAGTGTTCCTGCGAAGAAGCAGGAGACCAAACTCACGAAGTTCCCCTCCTTATAGCGAGCAGGCGGGACGATGGTCCGCTTCGACCTCCTCAAGGCTTGGCCACTATCTACCACTCCGGTAGACTCCTCTACTTGAGCTCCTCTCTGAACTCCTCTTGAAGCAGTGCTTTCCCTGCTTCTAGAGTTCGAAGCTCCCCCTGAGCCAGAAGGCGATGGGGCACTGGGAGATACCTCCAACTCCACAGTAGAGTCCTCTGTGACTCTCTCTTCTCCCCTGCTAGAATCTCCACTCTCCGGCAGCACCACAGAAGAGACACCCTGATACAAGATCAGTTCGTCAAACACTACGTCGCGCGAGACGACGAACTTGTGGGTCTGCGGATCCATGCACTTCCAACCTTTCTTCCGCTCATCGTAGTCGATGAAGACACACTTCCTCGCTTTCGGCTCCAACTTGGTTCTCTGAGCGTCCGGGAAGTGCACGAAGCAGGTAGAACCAAAAACTTTCATGTGACCCATATTTGGCTTCTCTCCGAACATGAGCTGGTGTGGAGACACCATCCTGTTAGGACTCAGTGGTAGCCGATTGATCACATGGGTAGCACACGTCATTCCCTCCGCCCATAAGGCCTTGGGAATGCTCTTGGCATGTAGCCAACTCCTGGTAGTCTCCACCAGATGGCGGATCTTCCTCTCTGCCACCCCATTCTGCTGAGGGGTGTGAGCGCAGGAGAGCTCCCGCCGAATGTCGAACCTCCTGCAGAAAGAAGCAAACTCATTGGAGGTAAACTCCCCTCCATTTTCGCTTCTCAGCTTCTTCACTCTGCGATTCAGTCTTCCTTCCACAAGTTCCTTCCACTCTTGGAACTTCTCGAATACTTCTGACTTCTCTCTCAGAAAGTATACCCACGTATAGCGGGTGTAGTCATCCACCATGACCAGCGCATACTTATTGCCTCCATAAGTAAGGGTGGCGCACGACCCCATAACATCAACATGTACGCACTCAAGAGGGGTCTTACACCTGGTCTCCGACTTGTCAAATGGAAGTCGATGTGACTTTCCATATTTGCAGCCATCGCACACATGGTCGTCGTCGTAGGAAGAGAGATGAGGCAGGCCACTCACTAGGCCTTTTGCCTCCATCATCTTCAGCTTGTCTATCCCCACATGACCTAGTCTCTCATGCCAGATCACTGCGCTGTCATTTGTTTTCAGCTTGTCCACGTAGGCATTTGCAGATAGAACATACAAATCCTTCACCCTCCTCCCGGTGAGCGTGACATCAACATCGACCGACGATAGGTTCTTCAGGAACTTCACCTCCTTCGGTCCAAACAACACGTGGTATCCAGCATCCACTGCGTTGGCAACCGAGAAGAGATTCTTCTTCATGCCCGGAACATGATACACACTCTTCAGTTTCACGGGCTTCTCTTTACTCCCAAGGGACACCTTCCCTTCTCGCTCCACGGGATGTACCGTATCATCCGCAGTGATGATAGCATCCGTTCCTTCATATGCTTCCAAGGAGTCGAACTTCGACATATCTCCAGTGAGATGATGCCACTATCCAGTCGTTCTCAAGGTTGATGGAGGCTAAAACATCGACTAACGTTGTCGTCATCTCTGTCAGAAAACAATTGTCTCCCCTCTCACCGCCCTGGTGACCTCCACCTCTTCCTCCACCTCTCTGATGGTCTCCACCTCTTTGGTGTTCTCCCTCCTTGTTAGCAACATGACCGACCTTCAGATTGGACCGACAGTCCTTTGCCATGTGCCCGTACTTCTTACAGGCATAGCAAAGGGATCTCCCCATCTCATCGCGCGCAGGGAGGAACTTCCTCCCATCTCCCTGAGAGGACGTTGAAGGTCCATCTCCGGAGTTCTTCTTTCTCTTGTCCCAGGATCTCCTCTTTCCTGAGAACAAGGCCTCGCCATCCTCCCTGAGATGGATACTCCCGCCATCTGCTTCGCCAAGCTCTCCTGTGACGACAACAGGTTCTCTAGCTCCAATAAGGAGGGCTGAGTAGCCCATCCTTGCACAGAAGTAACGAAGGGGACATACTCCTTCCTCAAGCCTCGGAGTATGTGCCGCTTCAACTTCGCCTCTGAGATCGGCTCTTCAGGTTCTAAGGCCGAGATCTCCCCACGCAAGTTCTTCACCTTCAGGAAGAAGGTGGATATCGCCATCTCGCCTTGAGTGGACCTCGCCAACTCATTCTCCAGGAATTGTAGCCGCGCTACATTCTTCTTGTTGAATAGCCCGTCGAGGGCTTTCCAGATCTCAGACGCTGACTTGCAACCTATGATGTGGTCAAACAAGTCAGGTGATATGACTCTCTTCAGAGTGAACTCTGCTTTGGCGTTGGTCTTCCTCCAAGCTCTCACAGTTGGACCATTATCTCCGGCAGCTACTACTTCCTCTTGCTCCCCACCACCAACGACCTCCCAGAGGTCCTCTCCAAGAAGGTTGCTCTCCATACATGACTTCTACTTCTTGTAGTTGGTTTGAGTAAGCAGCTCAATGCCAAGTCCCCTAGCATACCCTCCTCCGCCGTCCATCTTGGTTGCTCAGTCTTGTTCCCACTATCCCTCTGATACCATGTGGAATATTTAAAGTCGGAAGAACACGTCAACCAACAAGGGAATAAGGACACCAAGAGATGAACTCAAACTTTCACAAATAATAAACCTAGGTAGCTAGTTACAAATGAACAGGGCTGAAAACAAGTTGCATCCAACTTGATTCACAACAACCAATAGTAGTAAAGGAATTAGTCACGGACAGTGTCCGCTTCTCCTCCGGAGCACACCACGTAGGTGATACTCGCTGCTCGCTACCGCCGGCATTAACTCCTAACACCCAGCGTTAGCTCTCAAGACGCTACTCGCAAGCTCGCTGCTCGCACTCTCAGCTCGCTAGTCGCTACTAGACGAAGCTCGCTACTCGCCAACTTAACGCCCCGCGTTAGCTCCTAACGCCCCGCGTTATCTCGCGATCAAAAAACTCTCCCTAGGTCGCTTGCCGAACTGACTCCGGGTTCGATGCTCGCTAGGTGATGATGCTCGCCACTCTGAATGCATGCTCTTAGGGGGGGGGGGGGGGGGTGCCCCTCCTATTTATAGGAAAAAGTGAAGTCTTCTAGAAGCCGAGCTAACTCCGCCGTTAGCTCTAACGCGGGCGTTAGCTCACTTAAAAACTCTAACAATCTGTTCCAAGTAGTTTGCAGCCAAATGAAGCTGTGGTGGCTAATTCCGGCTGAGCTTGTCATTTTAGAGATAGGAATTCTTCATTTCATTGTGAAAACTTGTGTTCAGCGCTTAAATCCTTGCAACAATATGATCATTTTGTTAAGAGTGAAGTTAAATAGTGCACCGCGAATACCTTAAGAGACATTCTCTAAACGACCCCATGCAAGAAAGCGAATTTCGTTTAGTTAGCTTGAGTTTGATATTAATTACTGCGGTTAATGATAATTACGGATGATGGATATGGCTATGGAAAAAATTTAGGCTCTGTTTGGCGCGACGCTTTTTGCTCGGGCGAGTTTGGAAAAAAAAACTACCATCATAGAATGTATGTTGGTATGAAAACCGTTACACATTATATCTAAACCGTTACACACTAGATCATTCAAAAGAAGGATATACTAGATCTAAACAACCGTTACACACTAAATCTAAACCTCATCCAAAAGAAGGATATACTAAGCGGAATCCTTCAAGGATCATTCAGTCACCTTGGCAAGATCTCATCTCCTAGATCAGTGTAAGGCGAATCACTCATCTCTATTCGTGCACCATATCACGCCGGAGGAATACCTTATGATCCTCTATTCCTATTTGGATTGTGGTAGAGCTATTTTTGTTGGTTTTTCTGGTGTATTCTTCGGAATTCATTTTTTTGCTTGCCTCATATTGTAGGTTCCAACAATTTCTTTCTAATGACTTTGTAATTCTGATTTGATTATCCCTCTATTTTTGAGGATGATCAAGGAGTTTTGTTCTAACTAAAATAAATTGTCCTGTATTTTTATCAAATACTTATTTGAAGAAATTTGGATTTGCTAGTAGTAATGTTTAGTCAATAAGGGTCAATTTTGTTGTTGAAACTGAGACTTGAGAACAAGACTTAGTTTCTGTGGAGTTCGGGCCCTCAACAGGTTGAGGGGTGACCAACACTTACTCCCCCCAATAGAGAGCTCTAGGCTAAGGGGCTAAGGAACTAGGAATAAGACCAAGGGCTTAGCGAGGAGGTCCCACCACACACCCGGAAGATCTTAGAGCGCTTCCCCTCCCAAGCCAATGCTAAGCTTGGGCACCATTGGAGGCTCTCTCCACCCACTAAAGAGACTTGGGGAGAGAGATAACCAAAAGAGACATCCTCTCCAAATGGTGCCCCCTTGGTCCTATTTATAGGATTTTGAACTTGGTCTGCAAATAACCACAATCTGGCCTACGAGATTACGAAAATACCCCCGGATTTGGCCCGCGAATAGCCAAATCCTGCTGTTCCGAGGCGCTAAACGCAGCCCAGAACACCCTCCCGGGGTCGGGCGAGAGGGGGCTGACCTCCTCCCTGTCTCGCCCCCCTGCTGGGGATGGGGATGAGAGGGAGGGTCGGACCCCTCCTCCTCTCGCCCCTCCACTTGAGATGGGGGCGAGAGGGGGGTCGGACCCCTCCTCCTCTCGCCCCTCCACTTGAGATGGGGGTGAGAGGGGGGTCGGACCCCTCCTCCTCTCGCCCCTCGACTTGAGATGGGGGGAGAGGGGGGTCGGACCCCTCCTCCTCTCGCCCCTCCACTTGAGATGGGGGCGAGAAGGGGGTCGGACCCCTCCTCCTCTCGCCCCTCTTCTTGAGATGGGGGCGAAGGGGGATCAGACCCCTCCTCCTCTCGCCGCTCCACTTGAGATGGGGGCGAGAAGGGGTCAGACCCCTCCTCCTCTCGCCCCTCCACTTGAGATGGGGGCGAGCGGGGGGGGGGGGGGGGGGGGGGGGGGGGGGGGGGGGGGGAGGTTGGACCCCTCCTCCTCTCGCCCCTCCAGTTGAGATGGGGGCGAGAGGGGGGTCGGACCCCTCCTCCTCTCGCCCCTCCACTTGAGATGAGGGCGAGAGGGGTGTCGGACCCCTCCTCCTCTCGCCCCTCCACTTGAGATGGGGGCGAGAGGGGGGTCGGACCCCTCCTCCTCTCGCCCCTCCACTTGAGATGGGGGCGAGAGGGGGGTCGGATCCCTCCTCCTCTCGCCCCTCTACTTGAGATGGGGGCGAGAGGGGGGTCGGACCCCTCCTCCTCTCGCCCCTTTACTTGAGATGGGGGCGAGAGGGGGGTCGGACCCCTCCTCCTCTCGCCCCCCTGCTTGGTTGGGCGAGCAGGAGGATCCCGCCTCCACCGCTTGCCTCCTCTCTTCCTCTCTTGGAACATGCTGAAAGACGATGTCAAAAATACCACATGGGATCCGGGGGCCCACTCGGCGAATACAAGGTTGTACACAATCCCCGCTCTTTTCGAGCGAGGTACACACTCGGAAAGAAAAGTCCAACCCTGCACATTCGGCGAGTGGCGCCGAAAGAAATTGGGAAGACTCCACTTTGTCCCAGTGAAAATTTACTAAGGCTTCTTGGGGGGCCACCCTGCCGACTGGTGATAGCCCGGCTAGCGGGGCCATGTTGGGGAAAAACACTTAACCTCCCTAGGAGGTCAACCTGCCCTGCCGGCTAGAGAGAGCCCGGTCAGCGGAACCATCAGAGGGGAAGAAAACTTAGCCTCCCTGGGAGGTCAACCTGTCCTGCCGGCTAGTGAGAGTCCGGTCAGCGGAACCATCCGAGGGGAAAAGAACTTAGCCTCCCTGGGAGGTCAACCTGCCCTGCCGGCTAGTGAGAGCCCGGTCAGCGGAACCATCCGGAGAAAAGTACTTAGCCTCCTTGGGAGGTCAACCTGTCCTGCCGGCTAGTGAGAGCCCAGTCAGCGAAACCATCCGAGGGGAAAAGAACTTTGCCGCCCTGGGAGGTCAACCTGCCCTGCCGGCTAGTGAGAGCCCGGTCAGCGCAACCATCCGAGGGGAAAAGTACTTAGCCTCCCTAGGAGGTCAACCTGTCCTGCCGGCTAGTGAGCGCCCGGTCAGCGGAACCATCCGAGGGGAAAAGAACTTTGCCTCCCTGGGAGGTCGTCCTGCCCTGCCGGCTAGTGAGAACCCGGTCAGCGGAACCATCCGAGGGGAAAAGTACTTAGCCTCCCTGGGAGGTCAACCTGTCCTGCCGGCTAGTGAGAGCCCGGTCAGCGGAATCATCCTAGGGGAAAAGAACTTTGCCTCCCTAGGAGGTCAACCTGCCCTGCCGGCTAGTGAGAGCCCGGTCAGCGGAACCATCCGAGGGGAAAAGTACTTAGCCTCCCTGGGAGGTCAACCTGTCCCGCCGGCTAGTGAGAGCCCGGTCAGCGGAACCATCTGAGGGGAAAAGAACTTTGCCTCCCTGGGAGGTCAACCTGTCCTGCCGGCTAGTGAGAGCTCGGTCAGCGGAACCATCCGAGGGGAAAAGAACTTTGCCTCCCTGGGAGGTCAACCTGCCCTGCCGGCTAGTGAGAGCCCAGTCAGCGGAACCATCCGAGGGGAAAAGTACTTAGCCTCCCTGGGAGGTCAACCTGCCCTGCCGGCTAGAGAAAGCCCGGTCAGTGGAACCGTCCGAGGGGAAAAACACTTAGCCTCCCTGGGAGGTTAACCTGCCCTGCCGGCTAGAGAGAGCCCGATCAGCAGAACCATCCGAGGGAAAAAATACTTAGCCTCCCTGGGAGGTCAACCTGCCCTGCCGGCTAGAGGGAGCCCGGTCAGCGGAACCGTCCGAGGGGAAAAATACTTACCCTCTCTGGGAGGTAAACCTGCCCTGCCGGCTAGAGAGAGCCCGGTCTGCGGAACCATCCGAGGGGAAGAACACTTAGAAAAACTTTTATTACATTAGTCATCCGGTTACATGCAAGAAAAACTAAGTAAGGAAACAAACCATCATATCACATGGATTTAAAAAAACTAAGCACGGAGATCGGGGTTTGGACTTCTACTCCCAGGCATGGTCCTCCTCGACCTCCTCTGGTTGCTGACATTGCGGCTTCGGACGCCTTGCCTCCCTCATTTCCAAGAACTCGGGGCAGGTGGATGTCGCGTGACCCTCCTCATCGTGGAAGTCACAGTAAGGTAACTCCACCCGGACGCCTCCTCTTCCTCTTATACGATTTCTTCTTCTTCTGCGGCTGATCGCCATGGTTTGCTGGGGTGGTGGAGAGGGTGTCGTCGGCCCCTGCCTCCACCCTGGGAGGTCGGGCCCCTCTTCCTGGAAGTTGTCCTCCTCTTGGTCGAACTTCCTCTTGGGAGCCCATACCGTCCCCCCTGCTGCCTTGTCTCCGGCTCACTCAGTTTGGCCAACCTTCTCGCGAACTCCGGGTTGACCTCCTCACTCTCAACTTCTTCTGTCACCCTTTCCATCAACTCCTCAAAAGACAAAGGAGCTCTCCTCTTGAGGTCCCTCTTGAAGAATTCCCCCTGCAGCCCCACGATGAAAGCGAGCTGGATGGTGTAGCCTAGCACCTCTTGGGTGAGGAGAAACTCCTCCTGGAACCGGTCAACATAGTGAGCCAGTGACTCCCCTGGCTCTTGCTTGATCTTGAAAAGAGCTTCGACATCTTTCTTCCTCTTCCTTGATGTCGAGAAGCGTAACAGTAAAACTCGGCCCAAGTCTTCGAAGGCATAGATGGATCCCACAGAGAGCCGGTGGAACCAATCTCTAGCCTTCTCCTTCAGAGTTGTCGCGAAGAGTCGACACTTGAAAGCGTCCGACATAGGTCTAATTGAGACCATGTCCTCAAACCACTGCAGGTGCAGGACATGGTCATCCTTGTCGGAGTAGTGAGACATCTCCAACCTTCCGAACCCCTCTGGAACTGGGGCCGAGAGGATCAGCTCACATAAAGGACTTCCTTTGCTCGCCCCCCCCCCCCCCCCCCCCCCCGCCCCCCCTTGGGGCTGGACGAGTGGGGGTCTGGGACCTCCCCGCTCTCCCCCTTGGGGCTGGGCGAGTGGGGGTCTGGGACCTCCCCACTCCCCCCCTTGGGGCTGGGCGAGTGGGGGTCTGGGACCTCCCCCCTCCCCCCCCCCCCCCCCCCCCCCCCTCCTAGGGAACTGGGCGAGTGGGGGCAGAATGCCTCCCCACTCCCCCCACTGGCACCTCCTTCCTGGATTGCTGGCCGAGAGTGCTCTCGCCCACTTGCTGAGGTGAGACCTCCGGACCACTTCCTCTCCTGCCTTCGCCTATCGTGGCGAAAGTTAGCTGCAAGGTCTGCAGTACCTCCCGCTTGAAACTTTCAAACATCTCCAACGCCACTCCAACCACCGGGGGCTGCGAGTGGCCTGGGTCCGATCCTCCACGTCCAGCCATGGAGCTCATCTTGAGAGTTTCTTGAGTTGGTCACTCTCCACGCTCACCGCACCATAAATGTTGAAACCGAGACTTGAGAACAAGACTTAGTTTCTATGGAGTTCGGACCCTCAACAGGTTGAGGGGTGACCAACACTTACTCCCCCCAAGGGAGAGCTCTAGGCTAAGGGGCTAAGGAACTAGGAATAAGGCCAAGGGCTTAGCGAGGAGGTCCCACCACGCATCTGAAAGATCTTAGAGCGCTTCCCCTCCCAAGCCAATGCTAAGCTTGGGCACCATTGGAGGCTCTCTCCACCCACTAAAGAGACTTGGGGAGAGAGATAATCACAATCTGGCCTACGAGATTACGAAAATACCCCCGGATTTGGCCTGCGAATAGCCAAATCCCACTGTTCCGAGGCGCTAAACGCAACCCAGAACACCCTCCCGGGGTCGGGCGAGAGGGGGCTGACCTCCTCCGTGTCTCGCCCCCCTGCTGGGGATGGGGATGAGAGGGAGGGTCGGACCCCTCCTCCTCTCGCCCCTCCACTTGAGATGGGGGCGAGAGGGGGGTCGGACCCCTCCTCCTCTCGCCCCTCCACTTGAGATGGGGGCGAGAGGGGGGTTTAGCCCGGGCACACAAACGAGCGCACGTTTTTTCCCCAACGCACAAACGCGCGCCCGGCCGGAAAAACATGCGCCTGGGCGAAAAAATGCGCCCGTGTAAAAATATGCGCGCCCGGGCGAAAAAATGCGCCCAAGCTATAAACTTGCGCCCACACGAAAAACTAACGTCTGGTCAACAACGCGCCCAAACATATATTGTTGATTTTTTTGCTGCAATTGATTTGAATATTGTTAAAAATTTGCACATATCAATGATGGAAAGTCATCCTACAAACGAACAACAAAAATGATGAATGTCAATTTTTTGACTACCTCATTATGTGACCGAGCAGCAACATTGGAATTAGTCTCAATGTCAATCCTTTTAAGAATTGATTTTCAATCTAATGTCATTTCTTGAATACAAATATCGTTGAAACGAACGGATCCTAACTGTTTTAAATTTGCTTATACCAATCCTCCATTTTATAGAGAATTTTAACATAGTCTTATGGAAATTTTAAAAGGCAAATTTGGTAGTAAAAGCAATCTATGTGAGATAGTATTCTTAAGATGTAGATTTTTGAAGAGGAGAATATAATGAGAATTTTGTAGAGTGAAAATTGGAGATAAAATTTATAGGGAGAAAATTTTCGAATGAGAAAAATCTAGTAAAATAGAACTAGAGAAATGCATTACTAGATATAGTTCTAATGATTTTAGAGAAAAATTTGCAGGGAGAAAATTTCAAAAATGATCAAATTCAAAGATCCAAAAGTGTCCGAGAGAGATAATTTTGATGAGATAGAAATTGTTGAGAAATAATTTATTATAGAGAATTCTAGTGAATTTTTGTAGGTCCTGTTTGAGAAAGTGGTGGTGGCCAAAAATATTTTATTCTCACCACCATTGTTGTTTTGCAATCATTGGTGGTGAGAAAAGTTTTGCATAAAAAAGAAATTTTAGGTCTTCTTGCACTTAGAACAAATTTTAGGTATAGTACGCACGCGTACAGGGAGGATTGTAGGGAAAATTCAAATATACGTAATATTTTTTTTTATTTATGGTCATTTTAAGTAGTCATATGTATATATTTTAGGATAAATATACACCTATAAAAAGTGAAATTTTTGAATTAAATTACAAGTGTAATTTAAACTGAAAATACAGTTCATTTACAACTGTATTTGAAAATACAACTGTAATTTGGCAAGAAAAAAAAGGTTACCTACGATCATCTCTATATGCGCGCATACCTAAAATTATCTCTTTTGGTTAATCGTGAACCCTCCCACGTCTTAAAGGCTAAAAGAAGGTTTCTAGATTTTTTTGCTTCTTTTCTAGTAACTCTATGTTTACATTGTCCTCGAATTGCTTTTAGTACCGCTACTTTTTTTTTGAAAACTATACGCCTTGTTTGGGACGACTGTGATGCATGGCAGTAACGAAGAAACTAGTGGTAAGATTAAGGGCTTGTAAGATTCTAATCGAAGACCCTCCTCCCAGTTATGTCCGACTCTAGCTTTCATCCCGCTCGCACTATGCCTCCGACCGCTCCCTTTCCGACGAGTTCTCGGTGTGCCTCAACTCCAAACTCGCTTTCCTCAAATCTCCTTGCCCGCCTCAGTCACATTGCCTTCAAGATACGTGTAAAGAAGAAAAAAAAGTTAGAATTCTTCACTGGACAAGGGGAGTAGCTCTCCTCCATGAGCGCGAGGCTCGCCACCGCCGAGGTGGTTTTTGTGCTTTGATATGAATTGGGTGTGGTTCCCGTCCGAGTCGGACAAAAATCACCGAGTACACGATAACCCGTTAACCTTTTTTTTGTTGGTTTTGTTTAAAATAATAAAAAGAAAAGAAAAGAGATGGGATAGGGGGGGGGGGGGGGGGGGGGGGCGGCAGGCAAGGCAAGGCAAAATTAGATAACCTAATCTCATTGCTCGTTTTTGACATCTCCCTCTCTCTCGTTTTTTTTTGGTGAACCGCCGCAGCCCTCCATCACTCCCTCTCTCTCGGTTTGGAGAGCAGCCGCAGCGCCTCTCCCTTTCACGCAACAGAGGCGGCGCCCCCCTATAGCAGCAGCAACGAGATCTTCATAGGGGCCGACGACGGGAGCAGCAACAGCGGCGTGCGGTTCAGAGCAGCGTCTGCGTGCCGATCTATAGTAGCGGCGGCGTGCGTTTGGATCAGTTTTAGAAGGGGCTTTGTGCTCGTGATCGTTGTTTTGGAAGGGGCTAATCGTAGCCGGTCTTGTTCGTGGTTTGGGAGGAACGTCATCTTCGACGTTGGGACGGATTGCTCAATCCGTCCGGGTAACGACTCCGTCATCTCTCTTGTATTTCTCTTTCAATATTGTGATTGTGTATTGTGTTGGAAGAGAAGTGGGTGGTGTAAATCCTTTGTGGATTGTGTTTGTGGTTGTGGCGGAGTGGAGATCCTTTGTGGATCGGTGGAGGGAAAGCCTGTAATCCGCGCGTGTGATTTATCACACATTTTTAGTGGAGACTTTCCGGGTTGGACTCCGATCGTCCTGTGATTTTTCACCCAATTGAGTTTTCGACGTTAAAATCTCTTGTGTACTTTACTATTTCCGCATTGCATTTTGTTTTGTATTTGCATACCGCCGAACGCGGTCGCACGGGTGCTTGCTCGAATTGCAACAGGTGCTCTGGTCCGGATTGTTTGCTCGCATTCCCAACAAGTGGTATCAGAGGAAGGTTCAGTGACAGAGCCGTTTCTGTGACAGAGCAGATACCGGGCTGACCTTTTGGGTTTTCAGGACGAGTTGATTGTGATCTCGGGTGTGTAATTGGGAGTGGTAGTTTACGACCACTGGCCCGCTGGCTATCCTCCCTTGTTGCATATTTTGAGATAGTCAACTCAAAGATCTATGGTCGGTCCGGCCAGTTGGCTGAGCAGAATGGAGTCCACATCTGGTTCAGAGCAGATGGTAAAGCTGAATGGTGCCAATTATCACTAGTGGCATCTACTGATGGAGGATTTGATATATGTGAAGGGTTGACATGCTCCTATCTTTGAGGAGATGCCAAAGGTCATGGATCCGGCGAAATGGAAGGTGGAGCATAGGAAGCTGTGTGGGTTTATCCGACGGTTCGTGGAGTCGAACGTTTAAAACCATGTGGTTAGCATCACTGATGCAAAGGTACCGTGGACGACTCTCGAGACCTTGTATGCCAAGAGCACGGGCATCAACAAGTTGTATTTGCTGAAGAAGCTTGGAGAGTTCAGATATCGAGAGGGCTCACCATTTTGGATCATGTCAACGAGTTCTAGGGGATTATTGATCGTCTGACTGCTATGAAGGTGACTTTTGAAGACGAGGTGAATGCTTTGTGGCTACTCAAGTCACTTCCAGACTCGTGGGAGATGGTCGGAGTTTCTCTGATCAATTCTTCCCCCCAGGGGATTGTTTCCATGGAGATCGCCAAGAGTGGGATCTTGAATGAGAAGGTGAGACGAAAGTCTCAGGGGACTTCAGGCTCTTCTTCACGAGCCGACGTTCTCTTTACTGAGCCCAGGGGAGACGAAGGAGTAAGAGCCGAGGAAGGAAGGAGGACAGGAGTCAGAGTAGGGGCATGTCGAAGACACGTTATCAGAACGTGGAATGCCACTACTGCCATAAGAAGGGCCACATCAAGAAATTCTGCTACTCATTGAACAATGATCAGAGGAAGATGGGGATTGCCACTGAGGGCAAGGATGAGGGTCACACGGCAGCCACCGTTGCGACTGAGGAGGACGACGTCATTATTGTTGGCGACGACGTCACAGCTGCACTTGCGTGTGACGACCGATGCTGGATCATTGATTCTGGAGCCTCTGCGCATGTCTCCCACAACAGGGAGTTATTTGTCACTTACACAACTCATGACTGTGGGGTGTTGAGGATGGGCAATGGAGATACGTCCAAGGTACTTGGGCGTGGTGACATGCACTTGAAGACGAGTACTGGAGCCCTACTAGTTCTGATGGATGTGCGACATTTGACAGACATTCGCTTCAATCTGATATCTGTTGGCAGACTTGGAGACGAAGGACACCTGAGTGTCTTTGGAGGAGACTTTTGGAAGCTGATCAGGGGATCACTTGTGATGACCAGAGGTTACAGAGATACTGGCTTATATTACATGGAGGGGAGGCCTGAAGCTGCTCATGCCAACTCCGTCAGGGATGAGGCATCCACCTCCTTATGGCACAACAGGCTGGCACACATTAGCCAGAAGGTTTTGGGATGCCTGGCGAAGAAGAAGCTGATCAGTGACATTTTAGGTGATCACTTGGAGAGGTGTGACCACTGTATGGCTGGGAAACAGAACAGGATTTCATTCCACAGCCACACTTCCACCAGGAGATCAGAGCCGTTGGAGCTTGTTCACACTGATGTGTGCGGACCACTGAAGGTCCAGACTAGAGGATGAGCATCATACTTCGTTACTTTCATTGACGACCATTCGAGGAAGCTTTGAGTCTATGCCATCAAGACCAAAGATCAGGTTCTCGATACTTTCAGGAGATTCCACGCTGAGGTGGAGAGACAGTCTGGGAAGAGACTGAAGTGCATCAGGTCCGACAACGGGGGAGAGTACATTGGTCCCTTTGATGAGTACTGCAGGGACCATGGCATCAGACATGAGAAGACCCCGCCGAAGACGCCACAGCTGAATGGCGTAGTTGAGAGGATGAACATGACACTGATGGAGAGAGTTCGATGCATGCTTTCTGAGTCGAAGCTGCCAGGGATGTTTTGGGGCGAGGCTCTTCTTACTGCAGCGCATGTCATCAACCTCTCGCCGAGTCCAGCATTACAGGAGGATGTCCCAGATAGGGTCTGGAATGCGCAAGACCCCTCTTACAGTCACTTGCGGGTATTTGACTGCAAAGCCTTTGTGCACGTCCCCAGGGACGAGAGATCGAAGTTGGATTCGAAGACCCGACAATATATTTTCTTGGGATACGGCTACAGTGGAGAGTTTGGGTACATGTTCTTTGATCCAGTTGAGAAGAAGCTTGTACGTAGTCGTGATGCTGTTTTCTGTGAGGATCAGACTTTTTGTGATCCTGAGGGAACTGTTGAGTTTGAGGTTGACTCTCGTACTGCTGCAGAGTCACCTATGGTTGGAGATGACGACACTGAGGAGGCTACTGAGCCTGAGCCAGCACAGGGTATGATACCCTTCTGGATCATGATATCACCACTGATGGTGAACCAGGAGTCGCTGAGGACATTACTGATGATGTGCCGGGCCCTGAGCCTGCCCTGCGAAGGTCAGACCGGGCCAGGCACCCGTCCGCTAGATATTCTGCATCAGAGTTCATATTGCTGACTGATGCGGGGGAGCCTGAGAGTTATGATGAGGTCGTGGAGAGTACAGAGAAGCGCCAGTGGATGGCTGTTATGCAGGATGAGATGCGGTCGCTACAGAAGAATCATACATATGACCTGGTGAGATTGCCTAAGGGCAAGAAGGTCCTGAAGAATCGGTGGATTTTCAGGGTGAAGCAGGGAGATTCCTCCACACCTCCCAGATACAAGGCCAGGCTGGTGGTGAATGGTTTTGGACAGCGACAGGGTGTTCACTTTGATGAGATCTTCTCACCAGTGGTGAAGATGTCATCTATTCGTGTTGTCCTTGGCCTCGCTGCGAGGCTTGATTTGGAGATTAAGCAGATGGGCGTCAAGATCGCCTTCCTGCATGGCGTTCTTGACGAGGAGCTTTACATGGAGCAGCCTGAGGGTTTTAGTGTCAGGGGAAAGGAAGGTCTGATGTGCCGCTTGCAGAAGAGTTTGTATGGCCTGAAGCAGGCCCCGCGGCAATGGCATGGGAAGTTTGATTCTTTCATGGGGGAGATCGACTTCAGGAGGATCACCCTTGACCACTGCGTGTTTATCAAGCAATATGCTCCAGAGGATTTCATCATTTTGCTACTGTACGTGGATGACATGTTGATCGTCGGGAGGAACACTGCTCGCATTGCTGAGTTGAAGCGGCAGTTGAGTTCCACTTTTGAGATGAAGGATCTGGGTGCTGCGAAGACCATTTTGGGGATGCACATTCGCAGAGACAGGGGAGCCAGATTACTTTGGTTGTCACAGGAGCGGTACATCCGCAAAGTGCTGCAGAGATTTGACATGGATCATGCGAAGAAAGTGAGCGTGGCAAAGTGCTGCAGAGATTTGACATGGATCATGCGAAGAAAGTGAGCGTGCCTCTTGCAGCTCACTTCAGGCTTACCGCTGATCAGTGCCCCAGCACACCCGATGAGATTGAGGCGATGCAGAAGATTCCGCATGCATCTACAGTGGGAGCCTCATGTACGCGATGGTGTGTACTCGTCCAGACATTGCGCATGTCGTCGGGACAGTCAGTAGATTTCTCTCCAATCCTGGGAGAGAGCATTGAAGCGCAGTGAAGTGGATACTGAGATACCTGCAGGGGACGTCAGACTTGGCGCTGAGATTTGGAGACAGTGAGCCAGAGTTGTTGGGCTACATTGATGCTGACATGGCTGGAGATGTAGACTCAAGGAGGTCGACGTCCGGATACATGATTCTGTTTGCAGGGGGAGCTGTCTCGTGGGCGTCGAGACTGCAGAAGTGCATTACACTGTCTACCACGGAGGCTGAGTTCATTGTGGTTACTTAGGCTGGGAAGGAGTTGCTTTAGATGAAGAGATTCATCAAAGAACTTGGATTCACTCAGGACTGATACACATTCTTGTGTGACAGCCAGATCGCTATCCACCTAGGGAAGAACCCCACGTTTCAGTCGAGGTCAAAACACATCTACACTCGGTATCATTGGATACGAGATGTCCTGGAGCAGAAGGAGTTTGATCTTCAGAAGGTGCACACTGATGACATGGGGCAGGCATGCTGACCAAGGCAGTGCCAAGGGGGAAGTTCGAGCATTGCGTTAGAATCGTCGGGATGGCGGTTTCTTCTCGATGTGAAGGGGGAGATTTATTGGGTGTGCTTCTCATCTGAGTCGGACAAAAACCACCGGGTACACGATAACCCATTATCCTTTTTTTGTTGGTTTTGTTTAAAATAATAAAAAGAAAAAAAAACGATGGGATACAAGGGTGGGGGGGGGGGGGGGGGGGGGGGGGGGGGGGCAGCCAAGGCAAAATTAGATAACCTAATCTCATTGCTCGTTTTTTACATCTCCCTCTCTCTCGTTTTTTTGGTGAATCGTCGTAGCCCTCCGTCGCTCCCTCTCTCTCTCTCGGTTTGGAGAGCAGCCGCAACGCCTCTCCCTTTCACGCAGCAGAGGCGCCCCCCCCCCCCCCCCCCCCCCCCCCCCCCCCCCCCCCCCCCCCCCTATAGCAGCAGCAACGAGATCTTCATAGGGGCCTGCGACGGGAGCAGCAGCAACGACGTGCGGTTCAGAGCAGCGGCTGCGTGCCGATCTATAGTAGCGGCGGCGTGCGTTTGGATCAGTTTTAGAAAGGGCTTTGTGCTCGTGATCGTTGTTTTGGAAGGGGCTAATTGTAGCCAGTCTTGTTCGTGGTTTGGGAGGAACGTCATCTTCGACGTTGGGACGGATTGCTCAATCCGTCCGGGTAACGACTCCGTCATCTCTCTTGTATTTCTGTTTCAATATTGTGATTGTGCATTGTGTTGGAAGAGAAGTGGGTGGTGTAAATCCTTTGTGGATTGTGTTTGTGGTTGTGGCGGAGTGAAGATTCTTTGTGGATCGGTGGAGGGAAAGTCTGTAATCCGTGCGTGTGATTTATCACACATTTTTAGTGGAGGCTTTCTGGATTGGACTCCGATCATCCCGTGGTTTTTCACCCAATTGAGTTTTCCATGTTAAAATTTCCTGTGTGCTTTACTATTTCCACATTGCATTGTTTTGTATTTGCATACCGCCGAACGCGATCGCACGGGTGCTTTTTAATTATTTGCTCGCATTCCCAACAATATGTGTAGACCCTAAAATTATATTTGAAATAATAATCATCTATTAGGCTTGCCATAATTTTCAATAAAATTTTGTACGAAAATTTTATAATTAACTAAATTCTAATACCGTATACTACAACAACAACAACAACAACAACAACAACAGAACCCATATAGTCCCCAATCATTGGGGGTATGGGCGGGGGAAGATTGGAAACAGACCTAACCTTTGGCACTATGCACAAAGTGGCTTCTCTCAGAGGAGAAAGACCTAACCTTTGACAATAAATGCACAAAGTGGTTGCTCACAGAGTACCACTGAAATAGTGGCCCCCTATACAGTTGCGTTTGCTGCGGAATCATGCCCTCAAATCAAAGCCAAAGACATCAGAGAGGGCAGACCCAAGAATCCATTTTGATTTATGTGCACATACCCATGCTTCCTTCATTCAACATCCAGAGCATTGGTGAAGCACAATAATACCGTATACTGCCGGGGTTTAATTAAAAAACAAATTTATTCGATAGACTTTATGTGAAAGTTGAATATGTCGGCCCAGAAATATGTCGGCCGAGTCTCATGCCGCGTGTCCAGAGCATGAGATACCTACGCCACTTGGCAGTGCTTTTGTTTTGTAATTATATTATTCACAATTGTACGCGCTCCCAGGGTATGTCAATGTGTCATTAATGAATACTTCTTCTTGAATAAGATTTAGGTTATGTTATTATAAAATTTATAGCTGTAATGTGATCCTATCCAAGCGCCAGCGATGCATTTAAATTTTTAAATCTGTGAGCTGGATGCATTTCACCCAATTTAAACATCTAAATAATATTTTATATTTTTATTAGAAAAAACTTGAAAATTCAGAAATATGCAGATTTGTGAGCAGAGACGAATTCATCTGAAATCATTAAATTATATAAAGTGGTGGTTGCGAAAGTGGTGGAAAAATTGTCATTTGTGAAAGTTCATTCATTTTTATGTTCGAAGTGGATGAAGTTTTTTAAGTGGGCGTTCATGAATGGCGGTTTTACCATCACGTTCATGACCGCCACCAATGTACCAAACGAAGCCGTATATAGGAATTTCGGGCTACCAATAACCGGAATTACTTATGTCCCCACTAACTCATGGAGAAAACCGCCGCGCCAACCGCCCAGCCGGCCATCCGCCGATCGCACGCGCGGGACCGCGAGGGATCGTGGCCGGCCTCTCGTCTGGCCGCCGCCTCGCCTCACGGTCGCACGCACGCGGCCGCGAGGGGCATCGTCCGGCTGCCGCCGCGCCTCGCGGTCGCACGCACGCGACCACGAGGAGTTTCGTCCGGCATCTCGGCGGCGGCCACCGCGCCTTGCGGACGCACGCACGCGGCCGCGAGGAGCCGCGTTCGGCCTCTCGGCCAGCCGACGTCGTGCCTGCACGCATGCGGCCGCTTTGTACTCCTCGGCCGGCCGCCGCTTCGTACTCCTCGATCGGTCGTCGCTTCCTCCGCCTCAGTCGGCCTCCCGTCGTCGAGGTCTCGTCGCTGACCGCCCCCTCCGGTCCGGCCTTCCTCCTCCTCGACCGGCCGCCGCTTCTTCCTCCTCGGTCGGCCGCGCTTCGTCCTCCTCGGCCGGCCTCCCATCGCTGGGGTCTCATCGTCGATCGCTCCCTCCGGGATGGCCTCCCTCCGCCGTCGGATCGCCGTCCCACGATCTCCCCCATCCGATCTACACATAACCAACTCGTAATCACCCATAGGGGGTGCGCTTAGCCAAAAATGATGATTGGTATGCACATATTAATTCTCCTAAAAATATGTGCGATATAAAATATAAGGTTTCGTTCTGCGAGTAGCACATAAAATGGTTGGTTTGCGGATAACCGCGTAACTATCATAACCACTAGGGAAGCGTATAAATAGTACACCGGGGTCACCTCCATTGGGATCTTCTCCTCCTGCTTCTCCTCCTACGCACGTGAGAGCTCCTTCGAAGGCCTTCTTGCGTCTTCGAAGAATCCTTCGAAAATCTTCGAGTGTCTTCGAGGATCACTCGAAGGTCTTCAATCTTCTTCGAGCGCCCAACGCTCATTCCACCCCGCACACATTCCACCGTGCACACGTGTTCCACTCGCGCACATTCCACCGTGCGCACGTGTTCCACCCTCCGCACATTCCACCGGGCGCACATGTTCCGCCCAACGCCATTCCACGCAGCACGCACTTCTCCCCAACACATAGCGCCCTCCTCTCGACAGCAAATCTACCACTTCAGACTCCTCCACACACAGCAAAATACAAGCTGCAGACCCTAGCGCCCGCAGAGCGCGCAACTCAAGCCTCCAAGCATCGACAGAAGGCCCAACAACACCAATAACGCAACACTCATCACTACAACCAAGAAGAAATACTTAGCTCCGCGAGCGGTGGCCTGTCACCCTCAAAGCTCTTTCTCTCTCTTCCCCAACAATTGTAACGAGAGGTAGCTTGTCGCCCTCGAGTTCTCTAAATTGCCCAGTAACATCACAAGAATATAGTGGAAGTTTGGTCGGCACAGTCCTGACCACATGGTTTTTTATCCCTTTTCGGGGTTTTTCACGTCAAAAAAGTCTCATTGACAGCCGTCTCAACCAGTTTTTCATTGATTGTTTGCGCGCTCGACTGCTCCCCGGGCTAAGACATTCCAATTTAAGTCCGGTCTACCAGAGCACCGAGTTTAACCGCAACAGAACTGATTGGTTCTCGTGCATTCTTGTTCTTCTCTTACGTCTTAGGCTTCTCGTGCGTTCTTGTTCTTCTCTTACGTCTTAGGCTTTGTTTGGCATTATGGTAGCGGTCGTGAACACGATAATTATGAATTATCGCTCATAAGCGCCCGACCTCACTTAAGGAACTTCATCCACTTTTATGCTCAAAAATAATTTTCCTTTCTTGGTGGTAGTCATAACTATTGTCTTACCAAACATACATTCTATGACAATTACATTTTTGTCCACACTAACCGAAAAAAGCCACGCCAAACGAGACTATTTTTACAAACAGCTTTCTCACGCGTTTGTTTTGATTCTTGAAGTAAATTGTAGCTATTATATCAATGAATTATTATTACTTTAAATAAAGTAAATTGCAGTTATTAACTTATTATATTTATTAATTACTATTGCTTTAAATAAAAATAGAATAAAGTCCTAATCAATGAAACTTTATATGTTGAAGGCACCTCACAATCTGCTTTATAATAACAAGCTGTGTTATTCTTCTCCATCTCCTTAAAACCTCCCCTGCTTCATCCTCAGCTTCATATCCCCTCCCTCTGTTTTCCTCTCTCTCTCGCTCGCTCGCGCGCGCTCGATCTGCTTCACTAACAACGAATATGTCGGGGTCGGCGAACTTCATCGATATCCTGATTGCCATCCTCCTTCCTCCTTTGGGGGTTTTCCTGAAATTTGGCTGCCATGTAATTCCCCTCCTCCTCCACTCTCTCTGATTCAGGTGTTTTGGTTCTGTGACATAATTCTAATATCTTCTTCTGTAACAGGAGAAATTCTGGATCTGTCTTCTGTTGACACTCTTTGGGTACTTACCTGGCATCATCTACGCAATTTATGTGATCACCCAGTAAACACAGTAAGCATTCACCGAACTTTTGGTAATTTAAATTGCTCCGAAGAGTAAAGCAAAAAATTAGGGTGCTGTTATAAGCAAACCCTTTTTGACTGCTAGCAAACCAATTTCTATGAGTTATTACACGCCTTTTGAAAATACGCTTTGTGCATACATTTTTAGGAAAAGTGTTCAACACGAAAATTGTAGATCTCGTCGAGATCTACAACTTTTGTGTTGAACACTTTTCCTAAAAATGCACGCACAATGTCCTAAAATTGCCCCGAGCGTAACTATAGTGAATTTCTGAAAATAACAAGAAAAAACGCCTTGTACATGCATTTTTAGGAAAAGTGTTCAACACGAAAGTTGTAGATCTTGACGAGATCTACAATTCTTGTGTTGAACACTTTTCCTAAAAATATATGTACAAAACGTATTTTCAAAATGCGCGTAATAACTCATAAAAATTGGTTTGCTAGCAATCAAAAAAGGTTTGCTTATAACAGCACCCAAAAATTATTAGTGAATTCTTGTTAATTATATGGAGCACGTACGGAAGGATATGAAACTGAGTTTTTCTTCTTCATTATTTTGTTCCCGCAGAAAGAGAGAAGAGGGCTGGAGTTCGCGCGCTAGTCTCATCCAGTTGGATTCTTGACCTTTTTCTTTCGATTCTTTGCTGTGTATTATCAATGCTACCTTCTCTTCCTGTTCTTTGCCTACTCTCTGTGTTTCTACTTTATGCTGGGTTTTTTTGTGTGTAATTAATTGCAGATATGCAGTTGTTGGGTTTTCACGCTGTGTTCTTGATATTTTTTAATTAACCGGGCTTTTCCTCTTTTCATGTAGATACTCTATATAGTTAAATTTGGGTTTTCACGCTTTGTATGGGCTCAATGTTGCTGGCTCTCCATGGGAAGATAATTCTTTACACGCATATAAAGAATCCTGGGGAACTGTATTTTCGGTGTGAAATGTCACTAGACTGCAATGTAAAATACTGTTAGAAACTAGACTATATTTTCAATGTAAAATGCAGCTGCAATAATAGTTAAAAAATGGCTTTTTTACAAGTGTATTTTCATCTCAAAATATATACATATGACTACTTAAAATGATGATAGAAATGCATGGATCAATAATTCATGATTTATTTTGTGAAAAAAAAAAATAATAAATATGAAGAAAATTTGATTTTCCGTAGAGTTCTACAAATGAGTTGAATGTACAAACCACAAATATTTAGGTCCGGCCGAGGAGAAATATTTTTATGGGTGTAGCGTTGCTACCTCTAGCTGCGGGACTGTATTTTCCCTATTAACTATACTTCTAATCGAAAATACAGTTTTAAAAAGCTGTGTTTTCAGACCTTTTTTGCAGGCGAAAATACAGTTATATTTAACACTAGCAAAAATAATTTTTCTACAGTAATATTTTTAACACCTTTATCCAAAACATATGCATATGAGATCTTAAAATGATCGTAAAAAATATAAATCGATACTAAGATTTTTATTTTATAAAAAAATGTACATACTAGCCTACAAAATCAATTTCACATCTAGAGGTAGCAACGCTACACTTATAAAAAAAATCCCCCCCCCCCCGCAGAGACCAATAAAAATTATTTACCAAGAAAAATTAGGAAGATTTTATAATTTCTTGCTAATTAGCATCAAAATTAATTAGTAAACTTTTTTACTTTACCTACAAAAATAATAAGGAATTAATTTGATCAGCAACACTTTTTTATAACAACGAATTTTTTTTGTTTCAAAATTTTTATTGCAAATTAGCAATGAATTTTTTTGTTGCAAAATATTTATGTAGGGAAAAAATTATTTCCTTCCAAAACATTTCATCTATTTCTATAAAAAACAATTTTTTTTATTTCTTTACCTCTCCTAAAATATAATTAATTGTTTATATAGATTTATAAATTAGCATTAATTATTTATATTCAACTAAATAATTAGCCTTTATCTACCATAGTGGGGTCAGCTATATGAATCCTTTGTCGCCATTGCGCCCTATTTTTAATCATAGTCTCACTAATGCCTATGTACATCATATCTTTCCTTAACAGTTTCATTCCAAGTCTTTTTTGGTCTACCCCTCTCTCGTTTAACATGTTTAGTGACTAAACTCTCACAACGCCTAACAGGTGCCTCTAATGGTCTCCTATGTACATGTCTGAACCATCTTAAACGAGCTTCTCTCATCTTCTCTACAATTGGCGCCACTCCTGTCTTATCCCTGATACATTCATTCCTAATTTTATCCAATCTCGTGTGACCACACATCCACCTAAGCATTCTCATCTCCGCAACTCCCATTTTTTGCTCACGTACACCATTCACTGTCCAACTCCATATCTTTCCTTATAGTTTCATTCCAAGTCTTTTTTGGTCTACCCCTCCCCCGTTTAACATGTTTAGTGACTAAACTCTCACAACGCCTAACAGGTGCCTCTAATGGTCTCCTATGTACATGTTTGAACCATCTTAAACGAGCTTCTCTCATCTTCTCTACAATTGACGCCACTCCTGTCTTATCCCTGATACATTCATTCCTAATTTTATCCAATCTCGTGTGACCACACATCCACGTAAGCATTCTCATCTCCGCAACTCCCATTTTTTGCTCATGTACACCATTCACTGCCCAACACTCAGAACCGTGAACCATTGCTGGCCTAATTGCAGTATGGTAAAACTTGCCTTTAAGTTTTATTGGTACTTTACGATCACATAAGATCACAAACGCGTCTCTCCACTTCAACCAACCTGCTTGGATTCTATGTATCACATCTTTATCTACACCTCCATCTTTTTGAATTATCGACAAATTTAAAATAATAATTAAATAGAATACTAGATATTAGCAACAAATTTAAAATTCCTTGACAATGTAAAAAGAAATAATTTTCTTGCTATAAATTTCTTGCAAAATATAAAGGAATAATTTTTTTGAGTGTTGGCCTTATTGGTTCGGATCCGGATCCGAACACGATCCGGACCCACTAGGTTTAGGTTTAATTTTATTATAAATCCTAGCACTTTCCCTCTCTAGGTAAGGAGAGTTGCAGCCACCGTGAGAAATATAAGAACCGCTCAGCCCGCCTCTCTCTCTTCCCCTATTTCTCTATCTCTCTCATGCGCTCGGAAAAATCGCTGGCCTCAAGCCTTGTCGTCGGTCTAGGAGAGGAGCGTTGCCGCCGGTCTTGGAGGAGATAGCCTCCGGCGTTAGGAGAGGTGTAGCGAAGGAGGAGGTGGTCCCATGGAGAGGAGAAGTTTGATTAGATTCGGCTTGGATTCCCTTTCCAGTTGAGGCTTGTTCTCCGGTGGTGGTGTGGTTGAATGTCAGACATCGACGTTGAAGGTTCCGGTGAACCTTGTGCGTCCGCTAGACGGATTGCAGTCCAGATCTTAGACTTTGTCGTGGATCGTGCAAATTGTATGACTTTATACATTGAGCGAGAAATAGCGGAAAAGATTGACAAAGATTGAATCATAGATGAATTCTATGAATTGAAAAATCATCGTGCACAATTGAAATAACATGCATGTGGTTGTATGCGTCTTTTTTGCTTAATGAGTGGGTTTCACCTTATCCCCTAACCAAAATTTCTGGATCCGCCCCTGGATGTCAACCCTTCTTATCTTATCCTCGTGAGCTTGGAGGGATCCAATAAGTTCTATCACGCTCATGGAAGTGATATCTTTGGCTTGCTTGATGACAACTACGACATTGACGAATTTTGAAAGTAAGCTCCTTAGTATTTTTGGTACAATTTTTGAAAATATCTAGTTGCTACCTAAATTACATAGAGGGGTGAATAGTTGAGTTCTATGCCTTTTTAAGCGGAATTAAAATCTAGAAAGTAAAGCACACAGAAAACAAACACACAGAAACACACAGATTTTTATAGTGGTTCCCCGATGTGGGTACTCCACTTTCCCGCCTCACCTATCTAGCACGCCCGGCTAGACTAGTCTACTTCACTCATCTCAGATTAAACGTAATCTTACAACTCGGAGTTCACAACTCCTATAAGCTCGGAGACAACATCCCCTACAAACTCGGAGAACAAACTTTCCTACACACTCGATCCTTTAATCTAGGATCTACAAGAACTCGAAAGATAAAACTTCCTACAAGAATATGTAAAAGATGTTACAAAAACCTTGGATTGAAAATCCAATCTCTAAGAATCTCCACGAGATCCTACTTCTTCAGATCTGAGATAATAAATCTTTTTCTTCCTTGAAAAATGAAATTCTAAACTTGAATGAGGGAGAAGAAAACTCTTTCTCTTGAAAGCTTTGATCTGAACCCTTATCAACCCAACAAGATCTAGAAGAATATTGAATCAATCCAAGCACAAGGATCTTGTTGAATAGAGACTTGCAGAAGAATCGAGCACAAATCTTATCGGCGGCAGAAGATCATCTTTTGTGTGAACGAGAAGAATGCCGACGGAAATCTCGATGTATTGATTTCGATTTAATTGTACGATTAGGGTTTAAGGAAAAACATCTCTTAAGTATTTATAGACTTCCCTCCAACGGCTCTAAGCATTACTTAAGGAGAAGGATCCATGTGGACGAAAACCTTAAATCGACAGACAGACGACAAAAACGCGCTCTATCAACATTCGTCGAAAGTCACTTATGACTCGACGAATTCGTCGAGAGAACAATGTTTTACTCGACGAAAAACTTATAAAGGAATTCGATGAGACAGGAAGATGAAATCTTCATAACTCGCTGAATTCGTCGATTGAATAATTTTCCTCGACGAATTTGTCGAATGAATAATATTATTCAACGAAAGTACTTGGCCGAAATTTCTGATTCTATTCAAGTAATTTCAGCAAATAGTTAAGTTTTCACGAGATGATTCGACGAATTTATATGGACTCATCGAAATCACTCGACAAAAAACACTTATTTTTTCTTCCAATCCTGACTCCAGCAACCATTGACTCCTAACTTTTCCTTAATGCTTGAATGTGAAGTACATCCCAATAGAGAGATTTCATCTGAGTCAACACTTTTATCTACACAATGAAAGTGCACAGTTAACCTTACTAGAATTCTCTAGAGGGGGGGGGGGGGGGGGGTGAATAGAGATTTAAAAATATTTTTGTGCAAAGTTAATAATTATATATATATATGTGTGTAATGATCACAGATTTAAGCTTCCCACACACCAACAAGAATTAAGCAAGTAAAGAAGAAAAATAACAAGTAGAAAATCACAGCACAACACAAAGAAATATAGTGGTTCCCCAAACTTTGGGTAGTCCACTCTTCTACCCCCTTTGGTAGGAATTCACTATCTTGCACTGAGTATTTTGATAAGGAGACTCTTAGAACCAGCCTGAGTCTTTTGATAAGGAGACTCTTAGAACCAGCCCGAGTCTTTTGAAAAGGAGACTCTTAGAACCAGTACAACTGAATTTTTTGAAGAGAGATTCTAAAAACTCTTTTACAATATTTGAAAGTGAAATAAGAAAGAGAAGAAGAAATATTTGAAACAAGAAAGAATCTTCTTCCTAGCAAGAAGATTAGAAGCACAAGAAATAGTGAATGAAATCTCTCTTCTATAGTGAGAAGGAGATTGTGAGCCTTTTCTCTCTTTTAGTGAGAGCTATCAGAGTTTGCAGCAGTATGGCTTCAGAATGAGGAGAAGAAAGCTTGATCTTTGCTGCAGCACTATTTCTCAATTGTCTCTCTTTTCACTTGGGAGCTCTTCCTCTTTTTCAAAATGAATATGGTGGATCACTTCTTGTATTCTCTGCCGACCTCCTCCTTATTTATAGCTCTGTTTAAAATATATTGCTAAAGGAGAATAATCAATTAGCAGACAGAGAATTAAAAAGAGATAAAAATTTCCATAATTAATATTTCTGTAGAAGGAAATGAATTCATCCTGATTTCAAATAATATCCATAATAGTCTTAATCAAATTAGCCAAGAATCAAATAGAAGGAAAAGCTGATTCAGAACGGCTATAAAAGAATAATATCATTCCATATAAATCAGATCTACAGAAAGAAGGAAAGAGATCTGACGTGTTTTTGAATTTCTTGTAGATATCGACGTGCGTCGATTACTATTCGACGTAAGCGTCGAATTCATCCTGGCTGAACATCGAGAGGAGAATAAGGAAGGAGCGTCGACTAAGGTGCGTCGACTTCACTAGATGCGTCGACTAGAAGTCAGAGTAACATCGACATAGAATGCGTTGAATTCTTCTAAGAGTTACTTCGACTCATTCTGAGAGAAACGTCGAATGTATTTCGACGTTGCGTCGAATACTATTCGACGCATATTTACTTAGCCTAATTTTTCATACTTAGAATTTATATTCTTCTTAATTCTATGGGTTAAGATAAATCATTTCCCCAATAATCTCCCCCTATTTGTCTTAACCCTACATAGAGAGAAATTGTATCAGTCTTTTAATCAACAAAGCAAAGCATTTTATATAGAGAGGAAATATGCTAAGCAATCAGAATCATATAAACAGACTTCATAATTTAAGCATGGAGAAGAGAAATATAGATGTACAACCCGTATTCGCCGAGTGGGCCCCCTCCCGCCAACTGGCGAAACCTGGGTCGTCTGGATCATTCGCCGGGTCACTCGCCCAGGCTAAGTGAGGTAAAAATGCCCTCAAGATGGTGGAGGTAAGCTATAGGAAAGAAGACGCTAGGTGAGTGGTACCCTCACGGACCACTCGCCCAGAAGCGTGGGCATTCGCCCAGACAGGCGGGTGCCCAGCGAATGGTGCCCTCACGGACCATTCGCCCAAATGGGTGTGAGGGGAAAATGACCAGGATACCCCTGGTGGGCTGCAAATAGCCCTTCAGAACAGCGGAGTTTGGCTGTTAGCAGACCAATTTGGGGTGCGGTTAGTAAAATTAAAAGGCGGATCCAGGCTATTTACAGACCAGCCTAGAAAAACTATAAATAGACCCTTAAGGGCACCTTGGAGGAGATCCGATTTTTTAGAGAATCCTCTCCTCTAGGCTAGTTTTGGTGGGCAGCCAGTGCCCTCCAAGGTGCCCGGTTGAGCTTTGGTTTGGGAGGGGAAGCTCTCTAAGATCTTCCGGGTGTGTGGCGGGACCTCCTCGCTTCAGCCTTGGGTCTATTCCGTTTCCAGCATCCACCGTCAAGAGAGTCTAGTGAGGGAGAAATAAGCATCGGCTACACCCCCAGTGGGTCCGAACTCAAGAGACCAGTTGCTGGTTTCAACATTTTTGGTGCGGTGAAAGTGGACCGTAGCCGGTGAAAGAAAATCCCAAGCTAGTTTCGATGACGGGAGATGGAGGAAATGGTTCTGACTCAGGTCACTCGCAGCCACCGGCGGCAGGGGAGTGGCTGGAGATGTTTGAGAAGTTTAAGCGAGAGGTCCTGCAGACAGTTCTCGCAACAAGGACCGAGTGCGAGACCCCGGCGGTCCCAGTGGTCCCGCCTTTGCAGATTGGCGAGAACGCACCAGGGCAGCGGCCGGGGAAGGAGGTGCCAGCAGAAGGAAGCGCGCGAGATCTCCCCGGACGGCAGCTGTTCAGCAGTCCGGCGAGTGCTGAGGTGTGTGAGTTGGTCCCGCGCGAGAGGACCACTCGCCGAGCAGGGGAAGGGAGCCCCTTTTGCGAGATGATCCTCTCGGCCCCAGTGCCAGAAGGGTTTCGTGGGCCGGAGATGTCCTACTACACCGGCAAGGAGGATCCAGTTGTGCACCTGCAGTGGTTCGAGGACATGACTTCAATCCTTCCCATGTCGGATTCTTTCCAATGCCGACTCTTCGCGACCACCCTGAAGGAGAAAGCAAGGGACTGGTTCCACCAGCTTCCCACAGGTTCCATCTACGCGTTCGATGATCTGCGCCGAAGCTTCCGGCTGCGTTTCTCGACGTCAAAAAAGAGGAAGAAGGATGCGGAGGCTCTCTTCAAGATCAGACAGAGGGAGGGGGAATCCCTGGCTAAGTACGTGGACAGGTTCCAGGAGGAGATACACCTAGTGCAGGAGGTGCCGGGATTCGCCCTCCAGATGGCATTCATCGTAGGGCTGTGAGAGGGGTTCTTCAAGATGGACCTGAAGAGAAGACCTCCTGTATCCTTCGAGGAGTTGATGGAGAGAGCCGCGGAGGAGATTGAAGGAGAGGCAGCCAACCCCGAATTCTACAAAAGGTTGGCGAAGATGAGCGAGCCCGAGGCGAGGCAGCCAGAGGGAAGAAGGCGAGAGGAGCCCAGGGGCCAGGGGTTCAAAAGACCACCTCGGGTTTGGAGGAACCAAGAACCCAACAACAGGTTGGGCTGGAGGAACCAGGAAGGACCCGCGCGAGGTCAGGATGAAAGGTACCAAGGAAGGGAGGCATGAGGAGTGAATCAGGGGTGGAGGCAGGGTCCCAGACCCCCTCACCCCCCGAGGGAGCAAGCCATGGCGGTAGGCCGAGGGAGAAGAGGTAGAGGAGCGAGAGGAGGAAGAGGAAGAGCTGGAAGAGAGGACAGGGTGGCGTTGCCTTACTGTGACTTTCATCAGGAAGAAGGTCACGCGATCGCCACCTGCCCAGAGTTCTTGGAAATGAGGGAAAGAGGACAGCCACGGCGGCAGCAAGCCAGAATTGAGGAAGTGCTCCCAGATGCAGAAGAGGACCGGTGTGAGGATAGGGCAGATACAGGAACCAGGGGGGAATCGGGGTGATTCACGGTGGGGTTGGGATAGAGGCCTCTCACAAGAGAAGCTTCCAGGCCATGTTCCGAAGGGACGTCGCGTCGACTTCCCAGACCCCACCCCCCTCCGAGAATCTCACCTTCTCCTCAGAAGATATGCCAGACTACGAAGACCCATTCTGCGACGCCCTGGTGATCCAGACGGCGATAGAAAACTTCACGGTCTCTCGGATCCTGGTGGACAACGGGAGCTCGGTGAATGTGATCTTCAAAAAGGCTTTCGACGCGATGGAGGTAGAGAAGAAGAGAGTGCAGGCCTCCGACGGACCACTGTTTGGTTTCTCGGGAGAGCGGAAGGAGGTCGAGGGAGGCGTAGGTCTCCAGGTGATGCTAGGGGGAGTCCCAAGAAACTGCCGGTTCGTCATCGTGGACGCTCCGAGCAGCTATAACGCCATCTTCGGCCGACCCCTCATCAGCGCCTTCCGGTGCGTGCCCTCATCATACCATCAGTGCTTAAAGCTCCATAGTGGAGGAGTCCAGATCCGCGTCCGAGGAGATGCTAAGGTGGCGAGGCAGTGCTACGTGACTGCCGTCAACACCATTTCATGGATGGCGGATGCCGAAAAGATGGATGAAGAGATGGTGAGGCCGGAGGGGCCATGAGAGGAAGTGGAGAAGGGAGAAGTAGGGGGAGAGGGCGATGCCCGAGAGGAGTTGATGGAGGTTGCTCGCGAGGAGCAGGAGGTGGAGTTGTTGGAGGTCGCTCATGAGGAGCAGGAGGTCGAGCCAAGGGAGGCGGAAGGAGCTGCAGGGAAAAAGGCCCGGGAGGAGGGGAGAGAAGCGAAGGGCCAGTGGGAAGAGCCAGCCCGGCTCGAGGCGGCAGAAGAGGTGATAGAGATGGAGGTTACCACCCAGGCAGGAAAGGTGGAGAAGGTACGGATCAGCGGGGGCCTCGGCCCGGAGGACCAGAGGAGGATGCTGGAGTGCATCCAGAAGAACGTGGACATCTTCGCATGGAGCGCAGCGGACATGCCGGGCATCGAGGCGGACGTGGCTTGCCATCGTCTTAACCTCGATCCAGAAGCCCGCCCCATCCGGCAGAAGAGAAGGACTATAGCTGACAAGCTCGAAGGACCAATCCGCGAGGAGGTGGCAAAACTCCTCGAAGCAGGTTTTGTAACGGAGATCCAGTACCCAGGCTGGGTCTCCAATGTCGTAATGGTAAAAAAGGCCGATGGCCGCTGGCGTATGTGTGTGGACTTTTCATTGTTAAATAAGGCCTGCCCTAAGGATTGTTATCCCTTGCCTCGGATCGATGCGCTGGTTGACTCAGCCGTCGGTTTTTCTGTGATGAGTTTTTTGGATGCTTTTTCAGGTTATCACCAAATAAGAATGCACCCCCCGGACGTCAAAGATGTCTCGTTCATCACCAGGGAGGGATGCTACTGCTATAAGATGATGCCCTTCAGGCTGAAAAATGCAGGAGCAACCTACCAGAAGATGATGGATCGGGTATTTAAGAAGCAAAGGGGAAGGAACCTGGAGGTCTACGTGGATGACCTTATGATAAAGAGCAAGTGTGTGAGCTCTCACATCCGGGACCTCGAGGAGACCTTCGCCACCCTACGCAAGTACAAGATGCGCCTGAACCCCCTGAAGTGTGTGTTCGGGGCCAGCAAATGGAAGTTCCTCGGGCACCTTCTCACCCCCTGGGGGGTAGAACCTAACCCGGACAAGGTTAGGGCTATAATGGAGCTGGGGTCGCCACGGAACGCCAAGGAAGTTCAGCGCTTGACCGGAAGACTCGCCGGGCTGAACAGGTTTCTCTCCCGGGCAGGGGAAAAATGCTCCCCCTTCTTCAAAGCGCTACGAGGCAATCAGAAGTTTGAATGGACGAGAGAATGCGAGGAGGCCTTTCAGGCCTTGAAGAGCCAACTCACCAAGGCTCCGCTACTACAAAGTCCCAAAGAGGGGGAGGATCTACACCTATATCTCGGGGTCGGGACGGAGGCCGTAAGCTCCGTCCTGGTTCGGGAGGAAGGCAAGAAGCAGCTGCCAGTCTACTATGTAAGCAGGGTCCTGAGGGAAGCGGAGCTCGGGTACCCAATTTTAGAGAAGTTGGCCTTTGCCCTAGTCATCGCAGCAAGGAAGCTCAGGCCATACTTCCAGGCCCATTCGATCCAAGTAGTGACGGACCATCCACTCCGCCAGATCTTCGAAGGAGTGGAGCACTCGGGAAGACTCGCAAAATGGTCAATCGAGCTAAGTGAATTCCACATTACCTTTGTCCCTCGATTATCTATGAAGGCGCAGGTGGTGGCTGATTTCATGACAGATTTCGTGGCCGAGGTGAGAGAAGACGGAGCCCCTCGTCACGTTCCATGGAAGCTGCTGGTGGACGGGGCTTCGGGCAAGAATTCTCTCGGAGGAGGGGTGGTGCTGGAGAGTCCCCACGGAGTAAAGATAGAGCAGACGCTAGTGATACACTTCCCAATCACCAACAACCAGACGGAGTATGAGGCTGTAATCGCCGGCCTGCGGTTGGCCCGGGAGCTCGGGGTCCATGACGTGGAGGTCCTCACTGATTCCATGATAATAGCTTCTCAGATAAGGGGAGAGTTCGAAACAAGGGAACCTGTGCTCATGAAGTACTTAGCAAAAGTCAAAGGTCTCGTGGGGACGTTCAAAACTTTCTCCATCCGGCATGTCCCTCGAGAGGAGAGCACCCCGGCAGATCGGTTGGCAAAATCTGGTCCTCGAGCCGGAGGGACCCTGACGGACCTATTCCGTCCTTCGATTGAAGAGGGAGAGCTCATGGAAGTAGAACAGCGGCCCTCCTGGAAGGATCCCTTCGTCACCTTCCTTGCAACGGGAAAATTTCCGGAAGAAGTTCCAGACCAGAGGCGCTTCCGGTATAAGTCTGCCTACTACGTGCTCCATGAGGGTGACTTGTATCGGAAGACCCTCTCGGGCCTCCTGGCCCGATGCATCTCGGAGGAAGAGGTCCCAAGGATCTTGGAAGAAGTCCACTCCGGCGAGTGCGGCAGCCACTCGGGGAGCAGGATGTTGGAGGCAAGAATAGTGAGGCAGGGGTACTTCTGGCCAACCCTAAGTAAAGACGCGGCAGCCTTCGCCAAGAGATGCCAGAAGTGCCAAATGTTCGCCCCGCTTCAGCTCATGCCAGCTCAGAGGCTGAAGAGTATCACGGCGCCCTGACCATTCGCCATATGGGGAATGGATCTGGTAGGACCCTTTCCCCAGGCTAGTGGGCAGAGGAGATTTCTCCTAGTCATGATTGACTACTTCACAAAGTGGCTGGAGGTCAAGGCGTTGGCTAAGGTCACCTCCCAGGTAATCCGCAACTTCGTATGGGGGGAGATCATTTGTCGACATGGGCTTCCGCAGGCCATAGTCACGGATAATGGACCGCAGTTCGCAAGCGAGGAATTCATCAGCTTCTGTGGCCAGCTGGGGATAGACCTTAGGTTTGCGTCCGTCCACCATCCCAGGAGCAACGGGCAGGTAGAGGCAGCGAACAAGGTCATCATGAACTTGCTCAAGAAGAAGGTGGAAAATCTCAAAGGCAATTGAGTGGAACAGCTCCCCTCGGTCTTATGGGCTTTAAGAACCACCCCCAACACCGCCACGGGAGAGACCCCTTTCAGGCTCTCTCACAGCTGCGAGGCGGTCATCCCCATAGAGTTCGAGGTTACGACACCACGGGTAACGGTCGCCGCAAATGGAGAGGAAGATTGGAGAGCCGAGAACGAGGAGGAGTTGCGGCTCTCCCTCGACCTCATCGAAGAAGCTCGGGATCGAGCAGCCATCCATCAAGAAGAGGTCAAGCGGCGGATGGCCAAGTATTTTGACAGGCACGTCAGGATCAAGCAGTTCGAGAAGGGAGATCTGGTACTCAAGAAGGTCGACGCGGCTGGGAGATCCGCCGCGGTGGGAAAGCTTAACCCCAACTGGGAAGGCCCCTATGTCGTGGAAGAAGCACTAAAGTCTGGGGGATATCGCCTTCAGAATGTGGAGGGCCAACTCCTCAGCCACACATGGAGTGGCGACGACCTTAAACGCTTTTATCCTTAGTACCATGTAATAAATGATGTTTTTTGAATGAAAGCATTTTGTTTAAACTATGTGTATGAAAATGATGCTACAGCTCGCAGGAGAGACCCTGGATGTTCCAGAGGATGGCCCCGAGCAGACCCGCTGTCCAGGCTCTCATCTAGCTGGCAGGTCCGAAGGCTCACTCGGTGGCAGGTTCTATGTTCCAGAGGTTGGCCCCGAGCAGACCCGCTGACCAGGCTCTCATCTAGCTGGCAGGTCCGAAGGCTCACTCGGTGGCAGGTTCTATGTTCCAGAGGTTGGCCCCGAGCAGACCCGCTGACCAGGCTCTCATCTAGCTGGCAGGTCCGAATGCTCACTCGGTGGCAGGTTCTATGTTCCAGAGGTTGGCCCCGAGCAGACCCGCTGTCCAGGCTCTCATCTAGCTGGCAGGTCCGAAGGCTCACTCGGTGGCAGATTCTATGTTCCAGAGGATGGCCCCGAGCAGACCCGCTGTCCAGGCTCTCATCTAGCTGGCAGGTCCGAAGGCTCACTCGGTGGCAGGTTCTATGTTCCAGAGGTTGGCCCCGAGCAGACCCGCTGACCAGGCTCTCATCTAGCTGGCAGGTCCGAAGGCTCACTCGGTGGCAGGTTCTATGTTCCAGAGGTTGGCCCCGAGCAGACCCGCTGACCAGGCTCTCATCTAGCTGGCAGGTCCGAAGGCTCACTCGGTGGCAGGTTCTATGTTCCAGAGGTTGGCCCCGAGCAGACCCGCTGTCCAGGCTCTCATCTAGCTGGCAGGTCCGAAGGCTCACTCGGTGGCAGGTTCTATGTTCCAGAGGTTGGCCCCGAGCAGACCCGCTGACCAGGCTCTCATCTAGCTGGCAGGTCCGAAGGCTCACTCGGTGGCAGGTTCTATGTTCCAGAGGTTGGCCCCGAGCAGACCCGCTGTCCAGGCTCTCATCTAGCTGGCAGGTCCGAAGGCTCACTCGGTGGCAGGTTCTATGTTCCAGAGGTTGGCCCCGAGCAGACCCCGCTGTCCAGGCTCTCATCTAGCTGGCAGGTCCGAAGGCTCACTCGGTGGCAGGTTCTATGTTCCAGAGATTGGCCCCGAGCAGACCCGCTGACCAGGCTCTCATCTAGCTGGCAGGTCCGAAGGCTCACTCGGTGGCAGGTTCTATGTTCCAGAGGTTGGCCCCGAGCAGACCCGCTGTCCAGGCTCTCATCTAGCTGGCAGGTCCGAAGGCTCACTCGGTGGCAGGTTCTATGTTCCAGAGATTGGCCCCGAGCAGACCCGCTGTCCAGGCTCTCATCTAGCTGGCAGGTCCGAAGGCTCACTCGGTGGCAGGTTCTATGTTCCAGAGGTTGGCCCCGAGCAGACCCGCTGTCCAGGCTCTCATCTAGCTGGCAGGTCCGAAGGCTCACTCGGTGGCAGGTTCTATGTTCCAGAGGTTGGCCCCGAGCAGACCCGCTGACCAGGCTCTCATCTAGCTGGCAGGTCCGAAGGCTCACTCGGTGGCAGGTTCTATGTTCCAGAGGTTGGCCCCGAGCAGACCCGCTGTCCAGGCTCTCATCTAGCTGGCAGGTCCGAAGGCTCACTCGGTGGCTGTTTCTCAGTTCTCAAGAGATGATCTCAAGAGCATTCACATAGACCACGCGCCCGAGAGAGGATCACGCCCCACTCTCTTGACTACTTAAGTGAAACCCCGTGATACGCGAATGGTAAGGTTCACTTGGTAGCGAGAGATCGAAGGGGAGCGACCGACCTAAGTCATCTTCGAACATTCGCGGGGTGGCCAAGACAGTCGCGTCACGACCCGACGTCCTAATGAGCCTAGCGAGATGTGGCAGCGAATAAGAAGAATCGGCGTCCTAATGAGCCTAGCGAGATGTGGCAGCGAATAAGAAGAATCGACGTCCTAATGAGCCTAGCGAGATGTGGCAGCGAATAAGAAGAATCGGCGTCCTAATGAGCCTAGCGAGATGTGGCAGCGAATAAGAAGAATCGACGTCCTAGTGAGCCTAGCGAGATGTGGCAGCGAATAAGAAGAATCGGCGTCCTAATGAGTCTAGCGAGATATGGCAGCGAATAAGAAGAATCGGCGTCCTAATGAGCCTAACGAGGTATAGCGGCGAATGAGGGTAAAGCTTAGAATAACACAAATTGTAGTCAATATATACATCTTTCAAAGGCACTCGCCCGTTCAAGATTACAGCCAAAATGGTAAAGGCAAAAAGAGAAAATACAGGAGGCCCTTCTCAAGGATCAACAGACTTCTCGCTTGAAGATCCGCCGCTCTCGCCAGAGTCTGGGATGAGGGCGTCTTCTCGCGGCTCGACGTGGTCATCCTCAGGAAAGGGAATCGGGATGTAAAGCTCGGGGACGACTTGACGAGCGGAAAGGCGTTCGGCCTCCGCCTTCAGGTATCCCGCTCGCCTCAGCACCTGCAGCGCATGCTTGACGGCATTCTGCGCGTTCTCTTGCATCAGCTGCTCCAACTCGTGATGGGGATAAAAATGGCCCCCGCTCCCCGGGTCGAGTGCTGACGCACCAGCCTCTCGCAATCGCTGGACCTCGGCTTTGGCCAGACGGATTTCATCCTCAAGGCCGGCCACCCGAGCACGGAGCATCTCGGCAACCGTGGTATCCTGAAATTAATAACAAGGGTAGTGAGAATAAAGTCGTCGATCGGCAACAAGTCATTCGCGAGAAAGGCGAAAGCATACATACCTCTGCGACAGGGCGGTTGGCGAGAAGGGTCTCCGCAGCTGTTAGCTTGGTCCTAAGCTCCATCGCCTCAGTAGAAGCAACGGACCGGGACTCCTCCACCGCCGCCAAGTCCCGCGCCAGTTTGATGCTCCGGCGCGAAGACATGTGCGCGAGCTCGAGCGCTCGCAGCATGGCCCTGGCACTCTCGTGGGCGAGAATCTGGGTCGTCTCGACATCGTATACTTCGGCGTCTTCTCGGCCATAGAGGGCATACGCGATGGCGTAAGCCTCCCCGCCAGCAAGATCGCTCTCTATCCACGACGGATGGAGGGTAGAGAGCGAGACCCGGTTCGCATTCCTGTCCCACTTGACCAAGGGAGCCCCCGAGGGGTCCATGTACTTCTCGCCGCTGGGGAAGTTCCGATGGTCCCTGGGAAGTGGGGGCGGCGGCAACGACGGTCCCGCGCGAGGGGTGGTATCTCCTGGCGCACTCGTCCCCAGCGCTTGGATCTGAGCACTCGCAGCGAGGGTCTCGCCCAGGACCCCCTTCCCCTTGGCGGAAGGGGGGTTTTTCGATTTCTTGGAGGTGGAAGGGGTCGGCGCCGCTGGCTTGCGCTTCTTCCCGCCAGGCTTGGAGGAAGAAGGTTCCTCCCGGCAGGCATCCGCGGCGGCCTGTGCGAGAGAGAGGGTAGATCCGGAAGGACGCGGCGGGTGGAGAGGGAAATGGCGCACACCTGTACAATATAACGAACGGTTCTAGCGAATGATGTAAAAATTACAAAGCGAAAGCGAACGAAGTCTCGAACACTTACCCTCGCCTTGCGGAATAGGTGGAAGCGAGTTAACATTCCGCCGGAGATGGACGAGATCCATCCCGTGCTCCAGGATGTATTGGTGGAGTTTGGCCTCGTGCCCCCCTAGGGTCGGGGGGCGGAAGGTTGACTCCTCCTCCTGCACCGGCGCGAGGAGGGTGTTCCCTAGGTTCCCGCTTACGAAAATGAAGCGGCGAACCCAGTCATGGTTCTTGTTCGGGAGCCCGTAATGCTTTAGGGGGCTCTGTCCCGAGAAGAACGAGATACCATGGGTGCAGCGGAAGGTATAGAGCTTGCGGAAGACGGGCAGCGAGAACTCGATCCCCTCTTCTCGCAGGTAGCTCGCGTACCCGACCAGCATAGCGATGGAGTTGGGGTTGAGCAGGCCGGGCACGACCCCATAGTATCTGAAGGTCTGGCGGAGTTCCGGCCAGATCAGGAGGCGAAACCCCACCTCGAAGTGCTCTAGCGGGATCGCAAGAGCACAAGGCGAGGGAGAATTCAGGCGCTCATCCGGTCTGGGCTTTCGCGCCTCGAAACCCGGCGGGACGTAGTCGGCGACGGCAGACAGGTAAGCCTCCTCAGAGAGGTCGCAGGAATCGAAGACATGGTTGGCGAATGCGCTGGCGCACTTGGCTCTGCCTTCCGCATCGCCGCCCATTTTTGCGAATGAAGAAGAAAAGAGGAGCGGCAGACGAGGAAGAAGCGCGAGTGCTAGCGCAGGGAAGGAAAGCGGATGGTTAGGTATTTAATACGGTGGTTGAGAGACCTATTTATAGAGGGACTAAACGGCGTTTGGACTTTCGAGACCTCGGGTGTGCGGATAGCCATCGCGCCCTCCCGACGCCTCGAAGCCCGAGCCGGTCCCTCTCGCCCATTAATGGCAAATGCCCTATGTCGATTCATTCCGCGGCTACGCAACGAAATAGGAAGAGCATCCGGCTAAAGGTTGTCACTCGGCAAAACCCAAGCAGAGTTATGAGATACGAAAAATGAATAAAGAAGCATTCGCAAAGCATAGAAAAATTATTACAGATCAAAACAATGTTCAACGTTCGCAGCACAAGGTAAGAAAAGAAAACAAAAAGAGGGATGGACGTTGAGTAGGTCAGATCTCCTCCCAGATCCACCGACCTCGCTTTCGCGACCCGGCTTCCGTGGGCACTCGCGGGCGGTAGAGCGCGAGCATACTGGTGATCTCCTGGGAAGCAAGGTGGAGTTGGTCCCGGGCTCGCGCGGCATGCCTTGCGGGAGACAACTCCCCTCCTTCACCCCCCAGCCGCTCCACCGCCGCGAGAAGATGCGAGTGACTTCGTCGAAGGTCCTTCAGCTCACGTGTGACTCCCAGCCGCACCTCATCCACCTGACCGGCGACGTTTCGCTGGATATGGATAAGCTTCTCCAGGACCTCCGAGATCCGATCCTTCAGGGTCGCGTGATCCGAGGAATCACCCAGGAAGTCAGCGAGATCCCCAGGGGAAGGGAGAGGCGAGAGCATTCCCTCTCCCCCCTCGTAGTAGGAGTCGAAGGGGGAGGCTTCTCGATAGCCTGCGGAATCACAACTAGGATTAGCGGTGATAAAGTATGCGAGTGCAATAGAGGCGGGTGAGTGAACTGACCTGGGATGGGATCCGGGTGACCCGAAGGACGAGACGAATGCGGGGGCGTCCCAGACAGCCAGGCGGGGGGTAAGACCTTTCCCTTTCCTGGACGGTAAGGCTGTGAAGAAGGGGCCGGAGCCTCCGCACGGTCATCAGCACAGAGATGCTGATCCAGCTCTCGCTCAGGGGAGACCCTCCGTTCATTCGCGGAGGCAGAAAGGTTCACCTGAGCAGGGGGACTGGGAGGAATGGAGTCCCGCAGCGGGACGCTAGTGTTGAGGGCTGCGAAAAGATAGTGGTTAGCAGCCGACAACATAAAAGGGAGTAGCGAGAAGGTTCACAACTCACGAGATTGGGGTACAGTCTCCCCGGGAGGAGGCGGAGGAGCAAGATCCGAATTGGGAGGAGGTATCTCGTCCGCGGGAGGTGGCACCACCACACTGCTCAGAACGGCCCCATGGCCGTCCTCAGGTACCAAAGCCCCCTGCGAATGGTTGGAATACGTGCGGGGTAAGGAACAGGAACCAAATGGAGACAAGAAGAATCCTCGTACCAGCACCGCGGGGTCCGGAAGGGCATCCGCCAGCGTATCCGCCGGTGGAGTATCCGTCGGAGACTCCGAAGCAGTCTCGCCTCTCTGACGATTCAGCCGAATCGTCTTGGCTCGACGCGAGACATAGGGGGCGCTCGGATCCCGTTTAGACATTAGCCAGGGAGCAAATTTGGATGCTCTGGGGGCAGTCGCAGCTTGGGCCGCAGCTAGGCGATCGATCATCTCTCGCGAGAGGGGTTTCGCAGAAGGTTTGTGGAAAGACATTGGGAAGTGGAGGAACTCCGAGCCGAGATGAGAGAGTGGTCCAGAAAAACCTGACATGAGGATATATATATAAGGTGGCGGTGGGACCCACGGAATCTTATGGATCCAGTCAGCAGGCACTCACCGAATACAGGGTTGGACTGTTCTTTACGATCGTAGGAATCGCTCGTAAAGAGCGGGGATTGTGTACAACCCGTATTCGCCGAGTGGGCCCCCTCCCGCCAACTGGCGAAACCTGGGTCGTCCGGATCATTCGCCGGGTCACTCGCCCAGGCTAAGTGAGGTAAAAATGCCCTCAAGATGGTGGAGGTAAGCTATAGGAAAGAAGACGCTAGGTGAGTGGTGCCCTCACGGACCACTCGCCAAGAAGCGTGGGCATTCGCCCAGACAGGCGGGTGCCCAGCGAATGGTGCCCTCACGGACCATTCGCCCAAATGGGTGTGAGGGGAAAATAACCAGGATACCCCTGGTGGGCTGCAAATAGCCCTTCGGAACAGCGGAGTTTGGCTGTTAGCAAACCAATTTGGGGTGCGGTTAGTAAAATTAAAAGGCGGATCCAGGCTATTTACAGACCAGCCTAGAAAAACTATAAATAGACCCTTAAGGGCACCTTGGAGGAGATCCGATTTTTTAGAGAATCCTCTCCTCTAGGCTAGTTTTGGTGGGCAGCCAGTGCCCTCCAAGGTGCCCGGTTGAGCTTTGGTTTGGGAGGGGAAGCTCTCTAAGATCTCCGGGTGTGTGGCGGGACCTCCTCGCTTCAGCCTTGGGTCTATTCCGTTTCCAGCATCCACCGTCAAGAGAGTCTAGTGAGGGAGAAATAAGCATCGGCTACACCCCCAGTGGGTCCGAACTCAAGAGACCAGTTGCTGGTTTCAACAATAGATTGTATCAATATTGTTCAACACATCATTCAGGAGGGGTAGGGGGAGTTTTTCTTTTCCTAGTGAATACTACTGTTTTTGGAGAGGTGGGTTGCCCCTTCTCAGTAGCAGGTAGTTCACTCAACTCCCCCTGAGTTACAGCAGGTTGCTCCCCCTGGGATGGAACTTCTTTTGAGCCTTCTACTTCTTTTTCAGTTTCTTTCTTATCTCCATTTTCAGGTATAACAGCATCTGGCTCCCCCTGAGCTTCAGCTTCCTCTTCATTCTCTGCTCTACTTGCCTCCCCTTGTAATAAATCCACTTGTTGTGCAACTTCTCTTGCTATAATCAGTATATCTGATGTCTGCTCTTCAGTATGTAGCTCTGGATCCACTTGTAGTGCAAGACTATCAGTTTTTGAGGTCGGGAGAGACTTGTGAGAGAGAGATTTATGACTGGAGAGCTGTTCTTCATCTAACTTCTCCCCCTTCTTGACCTTCTTGGCCAAGGAGGCTAAGAAAGACCTGGTGACCTTAGAGGAAGAGAGAGAGAGCTCTTCAGACTTTGCACAGAGGCACTGACCCCATCTATTTGGGTGTGCATGTGTAGGATGGAGGAATGAATCTCGGAGCAGTGCTCATCCAGCATTGCTTGGAATCTTTGAGCTGTGGATTGGATGCACTGAGTGATGAGGCTTTCAGTGGATGGAGATGGTTCAAAATGTGGTGGTGGAGGAGGAGATAATGGTGGAGGTGAATGTGATGAAGGTGGAGAGGGGACTGTATCAAGTTGATGAGGTGTATTTGATGGAGGAGATGGAGCAATAGAAGAGGGTTGAGCAGGTGACTGATTTGGTATTTGGGAAGGTGTGGATGATGGTGTTACAGAAGAGATGTTTGTATGAGCAGGAGGAGGAGGTGAAGATGGATGAGCAGGAGAGTTGGGAGGAGAGGGAGTCCTTTCAGGAATGCCACCAGACTTGGGAATTTGCCTGGTCCATTTAGAGAAGAGGGCTATTGACATCCTTTTTCCTGGAGGAATATGGATTCCTTTTGACCTACATAGGTCAGGGAAGGAGTGAAAGAGTACTTGACTCATGATTCTCATATAGGCATTCTCTTTGTGAGAATATTTAAAGCCTATCATTTTCAGCAGGCAGCTTGCCCAGTCTACTTTCTTCTTCAGCACAAGGGCCCCCATGATGTTCAGTTGCTGCTTGGGCACTGCATCATGAGCAGAGATCTTACATAGTAATATTTTCCCTATTATGTCTGCCAACAGTCTATACTCCTCAGAGAAGTCTATTTTCTTCAGGTGGATTGGTCTATCTTTGGAGAACTTCATGGTGATTAACAAATTCTTTGTTTCATCAGGGGTAAGTTCCATAGGTTCATCACCTGATAGGGGAATTATTTTAGTTATTCTTTAGAAAATGATTTGCTTTCCCTATTTGAACAAGGATAGTATTGGAATATACCTGATGGAAGATCAAAGGTGGTCCTAATGTGTTCTGCAGAGATTGAGACAGGTGTCTCATGGATTGTTCCTTGGATTTTTCCTTATTCAGATATCTGAACATGAGTCATGAGCTCTGTGAGTTCTGTCTCCAGGAGCTTGCATCTTGTGGAGATGACTTGTCTAATCCAGCTTCAGTAAACAGAGCTATGATGCTCTTGTAATTTTCTGCGGCGGCTTGGAAAGATTCGAGGTCAATGTCAAAGCCTGAGTTGGTCTTAGGAGCCATTTTAGGTCAATGACAGAGAGGAAGAAATGGTTGGACTGAGGAGCAAGAAGAATGAAAGATGCAGAGGTCGTGAAGGTTTCTAACTGAAGAGTCTATTTAAGTCAGGTGAAACGTCGAAACAAGGCACAATTCGAGGCTTATTCGGTACAGCAATGGATGTAACCGAAAATATTTTAGTATTGTCGCTCGTTTTCATGAAGTCGACGTTACGTCGAATGGAATTCGACGTGAGCGTCAATACAGTCTGGTTTGGGATGATAGGGTTTCCTATCAACGTATGCGTCGATTGGAGTTGATGCATGCGTCGATTTCATTTATTGAACTAAGTTATCGACGGTGCGTCGATTCGAAGTCGACGTGACTTTATTTGACAGATTCTGGGTTTTCCTTGAGAAATTATTTCCTCCTATTCCTAAAGTTTTCTAAATTACTCTAGGACTAATTTTAAGAACAATTTGATTGATTATGCCAACACTGTTTGGCAGTGTGGCCAATTTTATTACAAATATAACACCTAATTTTCTTTTGACTAAGAAAATTTGAGTTTAGAAAGGAATAGAGATGGTGATTAGGATAAAAGTTTTGATTAGGATAGTAATTTTGATTATGAAAAGATTTTTGATTAGAATAGAAGTTTTGATCAGGATAAAAATTTCGATCAGGATGAGAGTGTCCTGAATTGGGGTTAAGATGGAAGGTTTTTGGAGGATAGACATTCAAGTTGCTCTGAGTTTGTATGCGTCGATATCCATTCGACGTATGTTGATAGTTGCGTTGATTTATATTCGGCGCTTTCTTCAGATTGCGTTGATCTGGTATCGACGCATGGAAGAAGTTGCGTCGATTGGATGTCGACGTACTTTTATTCAAGCGTCGAGTTGAGGTCGAGGCATCTGAGCGATTGCGTCGAGTAGAATTCGACGCACTATCATTCATGCGTCGATATGAAGTCGACACAATTGTGTCTTCACAGATTTTATTTTTCCCTTTTTCTGATTTTATTTCTTTATAAGTTGTTTCTCTTGGCCTAGTTGTCTTCTCAAAAGAAGTTTGAGAGTCATCAGCTGAATAGTATGATGTTTCATCAAATTGGTTTATTTCCTTGAAGTCTTCTACCTTATTTTGTGAGTATTCTTCTTGGTTTGTTGATTTGATGGGTTTAGTAAATTTAACAGGGCTCATCCAAGCAGGTTTGTTGGATGGAATTAGGCTGGTTGAGGGATCAGCCCCTAGCCCAAGATTTTTATGTCTCCTTGTTTGTTGTTCAGTGATTTCCTTAAGTGTTTGACTTCTCATTTTTATTGATTCTTCAAAGGCTTTTGCCTAGGATACCTTATCCTTAAGGAGCTTGTTTTCTATTCTAGCCCTTTCTATTTCCTTTTCTATGATGTTAGCCCTTAATTCATAGTTTTTAGAGCATGTAGCCTCTCTATTTCTCTGGTTTTTAACCATATTAATTTGTTCTTTTAGATCCTTAATTTTTTGCTTAGCTTTTAGTTGATCTAAACATAATCCTCTAAAATTGTTTTTGAAATCATCACATGAGAAATCTATTTCATTAAAAATGCTTACATCATCCTTATCCTCAGATTCATCTATGAGAATAAGGCTATTTTCTCTTTCATCTTCAGATGATATGCTTTCTTCTGATCCTGTCTCACTCCATGATTCAGCAACATCATCTTTCTTTGAGCTTTCAAGAGCCATTAAGCATAGATCTTCTTGCTTAGACTCTTCATTGTCACTTTTAGAAGAGGAGCTGTCCTCAGAGTCTGTTTCACTCCAGGCTTCTGCAATAAAGCCTCTTTCTTTCTTCTTCCCCTTTTTCTTGAGATCTTTCTTTTTCAGATCTTTCTTTGTCTCAGCATTTTCTGGACATTCTGGGGCAATATGTCCAGGTTTCCTGCAAGAATAACACACAATTTCTTTAGTGGGAGTTTTGTCATACCTTGGTTTTGACTCTCTCCTTCTAGATCCATCTGTCCTGGCCCATTTCTTGAATTTTCTAGCCATGAAATTGAATAGTTCTTCTTCAGTGACAGAGGTTCTTTCTTCTGTTGCTTTTAATGCAATGTTCCTGTCTTTTGAAGAGGTCGAAGTGTTTTCTCTTCTTTTCTTCTCTTCTCTGGTTTTCAGCAGTTGCTCATAGGATTTGAGTTTTCCTAAGAGAGCATCTGTTGAAATTTCCCTTTGTCCTCTTGTATCTCTTATTGCCCATATTCTTGAGTCCCATGAACTTGGAAGACCCATTAACAGTTTGTCATTGATCTCTGTGAGAAAGATCTCTCTATCCAGGCTTCTTAATTGATTAATGATCAGACTGAATCTGTCATACATCTCAGAGATGCTTTCTTCATTCTTCTTTTGGAAATTCTCATATTGAGAGATTAATATAGCCTTCCTATCTTTTCTTTCATCAGCACTTCCTTCTACCATCTTTATGAGAGCCTCCCAGATTTCTTTGGCTGATTCACAGTCAACAACCTCTTGAAAGATTTCATCTGAGAGGGTTGAGACAAGAATGTTCACAGCTTTTGCATCCCATGTTCCTGCCTTCTTTTCTTCAACTGTCCACTCAGCCTTTGGGACAAGTGTTTGAGTCACTTCACCACTTGAGTCTCTTCTATAAGGCTTGGGAGGACCTGTCAAGATAACATTAAATAATTCTTCATCAATAGAATTCATATAAATCCTAATTCTTATTTTCCAAACTGCAAACTTTTCAAGATTGCACATTGGTGGTCTGGTGGAAGCATAATCTTTGATTTGTGTCATGTGAAAAATAATTTTTAGAAATATATATATATATATATATATATAAATAAGAGGTAGGATCTTTTTGATCAAGGAGTTAACCTTCTTAGATCAATCTCCCTCTGATACCAATTGAAAGTGCACAGTTAACCTTACTAGAATTCTCTAGAGGGGGGGGGGGGGGGGGGTGAATAGAGATTTAAAAATATTTTTGTGCAAAGTTAATAATTATATATATATGTGTAATGATCACAGATTTAAGCTTCCCACACACCAACAAGAATTAAGCAAGTAAAGAAGAAAAATAACAATTAGAAAATCACAGCACAACACAAAGAAATATAGTGGTTCCCCAAACTTTGGGTAGTCCACTCTTCTACCCCCTTTGGTAGGAATTCAATATCTTGCACTGAGTCTTTTGATAAGGAGACTCTTAGAACCAGCCTGAGTCTTTTGATAAGGAGACTCTTAGAACCAGCCTGAGTCTTTTGAAAAGGAGACTCTTAGAACCAGTACAACTGAATTTTTTGAAGAGAGATTCTAAAAACTCCTTTACAATATTTGAAATTGAAATAAGAAAGAGAAGAAGAAGTATTTGAAACAAGAAAGAATCTTCTTCCTAGCAAGAAAATTAGAAGCACAAGAAATAGTGAATGAAATCTCTCTTCTATAGTGAGAAGGAGATTGTGAGCCTTTTCTCTCTTTTAGTGAGAGCTATCAGAGTTTGCAGCAGTATGACTTCAGAATGAGGAGAAGAAAGCTTGATCTTTGCTGCAACACTATTTCTCAATTGTCTCTCTTTTCACTTGGGAGCTCTTCCTCTTTTTCAAAATGAATATGGTGGATCACTTCTTGTATTCTCTGCCGACCTCCTTCTTATTTATAGCTCTGTTTAAAATATATTGCTAAAGGAGAATAATCAATTAGCAGACAGAGAATTAAAAAGAGATAAAAATTTCCATAATTAATATTTCTGTAGAAGGAAATGAATTCATCCTGATTTCAAATAATATCCATAATAGTCTTAATCAAATTAGCCAAGAATCAAATAGAAGGAAAGGCTGATTCAGAACGGCTATAAAAGAATAATATCATTCCATATAAATCAGATCTACAGAAAGGAGGAAAGAGATCTGACGTGTTTTTGAATTTCTTGTAGATATCGACGTGCGTCGATTACTATTCGACGTAAGCGTCGAATTCATCCTGGCTGAACGTCGAGAGGAGAATAAGGAAGAAGCGTCGACTAAGGTGCGTCGACTAGAAGTCAGAGTAACGTCGACATAGAATGCGTTGAATTCTTCTAAGAGTTACTTCGACTCATTCTGAGAGAAACCTCGAATGTATTTCGACGTTGCGTCGAATACTATTCGACGCATATTTACTTAGCCTAATTTTTCATACTTAGAATTTATATTCTTCTTAATTATAGGGGTTAAGATAAATCATTTCCCCAACACACAATGAGGGATTACATTGCATAAGCCTGTGTTTATGGCTCACTGAAACCCGACATTGGTTTGTACTTAGTAATTAAAGTCCAGCAAACACACAACTAAAAAACTATATCAAATACAATATCAATTCATTTTAGTTCAAGTGACACTTCTTCAAATCAACGTTATTGTGGCTACAATACCCAACAATTTTGATGTCTTCTATAGTTTCACCAAAGCTCCTTATCTGATTTATGATGATGGAAATATTAAAATAATCAAGATGAGGTAGTGCAGAAAAATATTACAACCTCTTATAAAATAGGTTGTAACTTCTTTTGTGCTGTCCTTTTAAAGAGAAAAATGAAAAGAAAAAAAAATGTCCGTTTTTTATTCGGTGCGTGCATTTTTTTAAGTAGCGGACAGTTTTGTTGAAATGGTGCTTTCTCTCTCATCATAACTGCTGTCCAAATTAAGAAGAACCATGTGTGTGGCTTGTTCCCTCTCCTCTCCCTGTTTTCATAACTGGTGCGTAAGAAAGGTTTTCTTCTTTCCTTATTAGTGAAAGAGAGTGAAAGGGGCTGTTTTTTGCCAAGTTCTTTTTCTGCCATTAAAACAGTTTCCAGAAAAGTTCTTTTCCTTGTTGGTGATAGAAGGGTTGCCAACATCAAAGTGCCTAGTATTTGTTGCCCGGTTTTTTGTCTCCTCCACGGTGAAGGTGCAATTCACTTTTTTTCGTTCCATGGTGAAGTTTGTCCGCCAAGATCGAAGCATGTCTCGCTATGGTGAATCACGACGGGTGATTATTTCTCTCTCGGTTTTTGTTGTTGTTTCTCTCTGGTTGTAAGCAAACTTTAAACCTTATTTTTAAATTTGATTTGCGTGGAGTTTATCCCGGTTGGGTTTATCATTGTTGGATTTCATTGCGATTGAGAACGGATTTTGTGCAAGTGGTGAAGTGTTCCTGGGCACATAAATTTCTACATGGTATCAAAGCTTCAGAAGTTTTAGCGGGGCTAAGTTCTTCGTGTTGCAAATATCCGAGTTTCTCATCAATGGAAGGCTGTGGTAGTTCTCGAGGTTTGGGGATCGATATGCTCACGCATACAAATTTTAAGAAGTGGAAGTCATGCTTGGAGAGTTATTTGTTGGGAGAAGATTTATGTGACGTTGTTGGTGGAGACGCACAGACAGAGGTAGTGGCGACTGCGACGAATGCTCGTGAAGTCAGGGTAAGGAAGAAGATGAACGTGAAAGCAGAGTTCACCCTGAAAAGAGCTATTTCACCGGACTTGTTTGATCACATCATAGGGTGCAAATCGTCGTCGGAGATTTGGTCGGCCCTTGATGGTTTGTTCAACAAGAAGAATGTGGCAAGATTGCAGTTTTTGGAAAACTAGTTGACGAAAGCAAATCAGGGAGAGCTTTCCATCTCGGTTTATTTCCTGAAGATGAAGAATCTGTGTGCAGAGATTACCGCATTGGATCCGGAAGAGACAATTTCTGAGGCGAAGTTGAAGAGGCACATTATTAGGGGGTTGCGGAAGGAGTATCCGTCCTTTGTCACAGCAGTGCAAGGATGGGCTACTCAACCGTCTTTGATGGAGTTGGAGAATCTCTTGGCGTCTCAGGAGAGTTTGGCTAGACAGATGACGGGGGTGTCTATCTCTAATGAAGGGAGCGATGTTTTGTACACCGGGAAAAGAAACACTGGGATAAGAAGATGAAGCATAATGACGGAGAAGGTTCTTCTACCTCGTCTAGGGAGGGTGGTGCTCGTTTCCCTCCCAGGAATGATGGAGGAAAGAAGAATGTCAGGTGCTTCAAATGCAACAAGGTTGGACACTACAAGCGTGATTGCAGAGTCAACCTCACACCGGGTCATGCAGCAGAGAAGTAGGAAGGTACAAAGGAAGACGAAGGTTGGGGGAGGTATTGCCTTGCGGAGAAAGTCTCCAATGTGGACACCTTGGCCTCGGTGAACTTCGAAGACGATTGGATCGTCGATTCCGGATGTGGACATCACCTTACCGGTGACGGGTCCAAGTTCTCATCTCTGCGGAAGTATGATGGATGTGATGCTATCGTGACGACGGATAACACAGTTCATCCGGTGGAGCAAGAGGGGACTGTGACAGTTGGCAGTGATAGGAGTGCACTTACATTGAAAAGTGTGTATCATGTGTCGGGTATGAAGAAGAACCTGTTTTCAGTGACAAATGCAGTTGATGCTGGGTGTCACATGTTATTTGGGCCAAAGGAGGTGAAGTTCCTACGAAACTTTGATTCGGTAAAGGTGGAGGTGACTCACACTGGAAAGCGGGTTCGTGATTTGTATGTTCTCTCCACAACATCTTATGTGGATAAGATGAAGGACAACGATAGTGCTGTGATTTTGCATGAAAGGTTGGGGCATGTCGACATGGAGAAGCTGAGAGCGATGGTGGTGAAGAGTCTTGTTAGAGACTTACCTCGCTTGTCTTCTTTCGGTGATGGACATATATGTGAGGGGTGTCAGTTTGGAAAGGCACATCGTCTTCCATTTGACACGTCTCTCTCGAGGTGCACGAGACCACTAGAGTGCATTCATAATGATGTGATGGGGCCGACTGCTACCCCAAGTTTTTCAGGAACTAGGTACATGGTGTTATTCGTGGATGACTTCTCACGCTACACTTGGGTGTATTTTTTGAAGGAGAAGTCATAGGTGTTGGCAAGTTTCTGGAGTTCAAGGAGCGAGTTGAAGGAGTGTTGAATCTGCGAATCAAAAAGTTGAGGACAGACAATGGAGGGGAATTTACTTCCACGGAGTTCTCTTCCTTCTGCAGGAAGAATGGGATCAGGAGAGAGTTATCCTGTGCTTATACACCGCAACAGAATGGAGTTGCCGAGAGGAAGATCCGACATATTTCTGAGACTTGCAGGTGTTGGTTGCATGCTAAGAGTATTCCTAAGGCCTTATGAGCGGAGGGAATGATGTGTACAACTTATGTGATCAACAAGTTGCCATTGAGCCCGAACAACCAAAAGTCTCCATATGAACTCATGTTTGGAGAGGTACCGAGCGTGAAGCATTTGCGAGTGCATTGAGCGGTTTGCTATGTTCATGTTCCAGATGCACTGAGGAAGAAGCTTGATGCCAAAGCTATGAAGTGTGTCTTCATAGGCTATGATGAGCGCAAGAAGGGTTGGAAGTATATGGACCCTCATACTCGAAGGTTTATCATTTCTCGCGATGTTGTGTTTGACGAGTTGACATCTTATGACAGAGGTCCTAGCATATTATTGGAAGAGAATGCGGGAGTAGCAATCCATTAAGAAGAAACTGATGAAAGATCAGTTGAATTACCTATGTCTCCAGGAGCTCCATGCTCTTCGGGTTCGACGTCGGTGGAGACGGAGTCGCGAAGAAGGGGGAGCAGTGCTTCAAGTCATGGTGACGGGGGAGCATGTGCGAAGGCAAGGGTCGGAGAGATGGAGAGTGGTTCTTCTCTTAGAAGATCGAAGAGGACCATCGTGCCACCGACTCGCTATAAGGAAGGTAATATGGTAACCATGGTTTCATGTTACTTTGCAGGTCCACTTTGATGAGCGGGAGCCGTCATGCTATGACGAAGCCGCGGGAGTGAAGGAGTGGGAAAATGCCATGGATGAGGAGATGAGTGCCCTCAAAAAGAACAAGACTTGAGATCTTGTACCCAAGGTGGATGGTGTTACTCCAGTCACATGCAAGTGGGTCTACAAAATCAAGAAGAAAGCAGATGACAGTGTCGAGCGGTACAATGCATGTCTTGTAGCTCGAGGTTTCTCACAACAGTACGGGGAGGACTACGATGAGACATTCAGTCCCGTGGCGAAAATGACTTCAATACGGATGGTGATTGCATTGGCGTCTTGCCAAGGTTGGAGGTTGTGGCAGCTCGACGTGAAGAACGCCTTTCTTTATGACGAGATTGACAAGGACATCTTTATGGTGCAACCACCGGGGTACGTATTTGAATCTCATCCTGATTATGTTTGCAAATTGAAGAATGCATTGTATGGCTTGAAGCAAGCACCTCAGACGTGGTATGGAAAGATTGCAGAGTATTTACAATTTTGTGGGTACTATGCATCTGACTCGGACTCGAGTTTATTTGTGAAGAAGAAGGGTAGCCTACATGTCCTCGCATTGTTGTATGTCGACGATATGATTGTGACAGGAAATGATAACGAAGAGGTGACAATGCTTAGAGCGGAGCTATCAATTCGTTTCAAGATGAAGGATTTGGGAGAGTTACACCATTTCCTTGGTTTGGAGGTGGAGAGGAAGAAGAACGAGTTGCTTGTGTCCCAGAAGACATATGCGGAGCGAATCGTTGATAGATTCGGCATGAAGGAAGGGAAGAACAGTTCTACTCCACTAGAAGTTGGGTTGAAGCTTCGCCGAGATGAAGGTAGGGTCCTCCCGGATCCTAAGCTTTTCCGGGCTCTGGTGGGAAGTTTGATATATTTGACGATTACAAGGCCGGATATCTCGTTCGCAGTTGGCCGAGTAAGTCGTTATATGCAGGAGCCGAGGAAACCTCATCTGGAGGCGGCGAAGGGAATTCTAAAATATGTTCGAGCGACCTTGGACATGGGGTTGTTGTATGAACGGGACATAGTCTTCAATCTACACGGATTCACAAATGCTGATTATGGTGGAGATTCTGATGATCGGAGGTCGACGTCGGGGTATGTTTTCTTGTGTGATTCAACAGCAGTGTCATGGTGTAGTAAGAAGCAAGACCCGGTGTCCCTTTCCACTACCGAAGCAGAGTATAAAGCGTCATCTTTGGCGGCTCAGGAGTGTATATGGCTTCGTAGACTAGTGGAGAATGTGTTTGTGAAAATTGGAAAGACTACAGTACTTCGCGGCGACAATGAGAGTGCTTTGAAGCTCGTGTCGAATCAGATTTTTCATGCTCGGACGAAGCACATAGAAATTGAGCATTATTTCATTCGGGAGAAAGTGCTTGACAGTGCTATCGTGATGGACTTTGTTCGTAGTCATGATAATGTGGCGGATATTTTCACTAAGTCTTTACCAAAAGGATCATTCGAGCGTCTTCGTGGTTTGCTCGGAATGGTATCGGGAGCTCATCTTGAGGGGGAGTATTAAAATAATCAAGATGAGGCAGTGCAGAAAAATGTTGCAACCTCTTATAAAATAGGTTGTAACTTCTTTTGTGCTGTCTTTTTAAAGAGAAAAACGAAAAGAAAAAAACTGCCCATTTTTATTCGGTGCGTGCAGTTTTTTAAGGCTGATGTTATGTGCAAACCGGTTTTGGCTACATGCAAACCATCAAAACTCGCGATTTTTGAAAATGCGCCTTATATGTGCATTTTTAGGAGAGGTGTTCAGCATCAAAGTTGTAGATCTCGTCGAGATCTACAACTTTCGTGTTGAACATTTTGCCTAAAAATGCACTTATAAGGCGTATTTTCAAAATGCGCGAGACTATTGTGAAATATTTCACGCCTTTTGAAAATACGTCTTATATGTGCATTTTTAGGAAAAATGTTCAACACGAAAGTTGTAGATCTCGACGAGATCTACAACTTTGATGCTGAACATTTTTCCTAAAAATGCACATATAAGGCGCATTTTCAAAAATCGCGAGTTTTGATGGTTTGCACGTAGCCAAAACCGGTTTGCACATAACATCAGCCTTTTTTTAAAGTAGCGGACAGTTTTGTTGAAATGATGCTTTCTCTCTCATCATAACTGCTGTCCAAATTAAGAAGAACCGTGTGTGTGACTTGTTCCCTCTCCTCTCCCTGTTTTCGTAACTGGTGCGTAAGAAAGGTTTTCTTCTTTCCTTATTAGTGAAAGAGAGTGAAGTGGGCTGTTTTTTGCCAAGTTCTTTTTCTACCATTAAAACAGTTTCCAGAAAAGTTCTTTTCCTTGTTGGTGATAGAAGGGCTGCCAACATCAAAGTGCCTAGTTTTTGTTGCCCGTTTTTTTGTCTCCTCCACAGTGAAGGTGCATGCCACTTTTTTCGTTCCATGGTGAAGTTTGTTCGCGAAGATCGAAGCATGTCTCGCTATGGTGAATCACGGCGTGTAATTATTTTTCTCTCGGTTTTTGTTGTTGTTTCTCTCCGGTTGTAAGCAAACTTTAAACCTTATTTTTAAATTTGATTTGCGTGGAGTTTATCTCGGTTGAGTTTATCATTGTTGGATTTCATTGCGATTGAGAACGGATTTTGTGCAAGTGGTGAAGTGTTCCTGGGCACGTAAATTTCTACAGGAAATTATAGAGAAGAAAGTTTGGATGAGCTCCTCTTCCTTTATTTGCATCGTGTTGAATTTTCTCACTCATGATTCGAGAAAAGATGGAATTGTCGATTCCTTGAATAATGTTTAGGAGAGCTTTGACATCCCTCTGATGGTTGTTTGTAACCATGCTGAACGAGGTCCCAAACGCCTTGGGACATGAACATGATGCACATTTAAATGCTCCAATAGTCGAAAGATTCTCCATTGAAGATGGGGATGACATTTCTGGAATAAGATTGTTACAGTCCTTTTTTGAACAGGCCCGCAGGCTGTACACTCCAATCATCTTCGCACACGGAGCACGATCCATATGCAGCGAGGTTGTTGAGACGAGGTCTTGAAACCACAACCTCATCAATAGAGAGATTTAGCGCGGACCACAAACTCAAAGCAGAAGCTTTCGGAAATATAAAGAATTCCAAAAACTAACGAAGAGTTACCATATTTTTCAATAAAAATTTGTACGACACTTTTATAATTTACTAAATTCTAATACGGAATATACTGCGGGGGTTTAATTAAAGGCAATGTTATACGCAGTCCTATTCTCGCTATTCGCAGTCCAATTTTTACGAATTTTTCAGCGCTTTTTGAAAATACGCTCTGTACATGCATTTTTAGGAAAATGGTTCAACACGAAAGTTGTAGATCTCGTTGAGATCTACAACTTTCGTGTTGAACACGAACACTTTTCCTAAAAATGCACGCACAAGGCGTATTGCCGCCCTGATTGAAATATGAGCGTAATTTTTGTAAATACGTCTTGTACATGCATTTTCCTTAGTGTTCAGTTGTAAATCTCAACCAGATCTATAACTTTTGTGTTGAACAATTTTCCTAAAAAATGCATGTACATAGCGTATTTTCAAAAGGCGTGGAAAAACTCGTAAATATTGGACTGCGAATAACGAGAATAGGACTGCGTATAACATTGCCCTTAGTTAAAAATCAAATTTATTCGATTGACTTTAATTATGTGCAAGTTGAATTTCTCATCCAGAAATATGTCGGCAGAGCTCAGGCCGCGTGGCCATCCATACATGCGCCACTTGGCAGTTCTTTTGTTTTGTACCGGGCAGAAATAATATATTCACATTGTAAGCGTTCCCGGGGATGTCAATGTGTCATTAATGTAGACTTCTTCATAAACATTTACGTTATATTATTATTATAAAATTTATAGCTGTGATGCGATCCTATCCAAGCGCCAGCGATGCATTTAAATCTGTGAGCTGGATGCATTTCACCCAATTTAAATGCCTCAAAATATTTTATTAGAAAATTCTCGGAAATTAAGATATATGCAAATTTGTGAGCAGACTCTGAAATCATTAATTATATATATTTTTTATAGGTTAAATGAAGGAACTGATCCGTTTTTCTGCGTTCTTGTTCTTCTCTTACGTACTATACCATGTTTGGGCTGCGCGATCATGGCCGCAGTCTATTTTGCTGGGCCACGGCGGTGTGAATGCACCCGCCGAAATTTAACTTTGTGCGCTAAACTGTCATTCGTTAACGCCCACCTAAATAAATGGTAGCTATTAAATACTATAATAACTAATTATTATTATTTTAAATAAAGTAATTTTAGTTAATAAAGTTGAAGGCACCTCACAATTTGCTTTATAATAGCAAGCCGTGTTATTCTTCTCCATCTCTTTAAGGTGTCCTCTGCTTCATCCTCAGCCTCACATCCCCTCCCTCTGTTTTCCTTTCTCTCTCTCTCTCTCTCTCTCTCGCCCCTGCTTCTCCCTCTCCCCTGCTTCAGCAAGAACAAAAATGGCCGGGACTGCGAACTGTGTCGATATCATTATTGCCATCCTCCTTCCTCCTTTGGGGGTTTTCCTGAAATTTGGCTGTCATGTAGTTCCACTCCTCCTTCCCCTCTCTCTCTGATTCAGCTGCTTTGGTTGTGACATAATTCTAATTTCTTCTTCTGCAACAGTCGGAATTCTGGATCTGCCTTCTGCTGACAATATTGGGGTACATACCTGGCATCATCTACGCAATTTATGCCATCACCAAGTAAACAGTGTAAGCATTCACCGATCTCCTGGTAATTTAAAGTTCTCCTAAGAGAAACAAAAAATTAGTGAAATCTTGTTAATTATATGGATATGAAGCTGGGTTTTTCTTCTTCTTCTTTATTTTGTGCCTGCAGGAAAGAGAGATCGAAGAGGGCTGGAGTTCGAGCGCTAGTCTCATCCTGTTGGATTCTTGATCTATTTCTTTCGTTTCTTTGCTGTGTAGTATCATGAACCCTTCTCTTCCTGGTCTTTGCCTACTCTATTTGTTTCTACTTTCTGTGTAATTAATTGCAGGTATGCACATTGTGGGTGTTTACGCTGTGTGTTCTTGATATTGTTTAATTATCCGGTTTTTCCAATCTATATACTGCATATTTAAATTTGGTTTAAAGAGAATGTATACTGTACAATTCGTATTCGCCGAGGGTGAACACATTCAGATCGCATAAACAAAATCAAAATCAGAGCTCATCATCAAAGACCGTGCCAACAAAGGGCGACTAGCCCCTGTTACTCGTCACTATGGGCGAGTAGTTATGTTTGTCGCATTGGTGAGGATGTGATCAAAGTCATAGCAGGTATTTTTTAGGGGTAGGATATTCTTGCAATAATTTGTTTATAAATAGACTCTCAAGGATACCACGAATGACACCTTAACATCTTGAGAATTCCCCTCTTCCACTTTCAAACTTACTACTCTCCAAGTGCTGCCTTCCTCGTACCTAGTTGAGTCCATTGGTTGCAGAGGGGAAGCTCTTTTATTTTTTGGTACATGGCGGGACCTTCCTGCTGAAGCACCTGGGGTGTGCTTCTAAGCGCTCTTTTCTTTTTCTTGCTCTTCCTATCAGTTCCGTTGCATTCAATCGCATGGCTAGTAATCTTCGATTATATTTAGGTCCGAGCATTTGAATCTAAGATTTTCTTGGCTCCAACGTATACCGAATGAGTTTAAAAACTAGTAAATTAAAAAAAGTATGTTATGAAAAAACAGTCTTTTACCCTAGAAGAAAAATTGGTTAGCCAAATGGATAGGATCTTTATCCTTTCCCAGCTTTCTGATAAGCCTTGAAAAGATGAATATATGAAAGCTGTCTAAAAATATTTTTTTACATATAGTGCAGTAAAATAATAAGTGAAGTTTTGCCAATATAAAAAAAAATATACTTATATTATAATACGAGCATCTTCGCATGGGCTACGCCCGTGCTCGATGCTCTTCGCAGCGACAGTACACTTGCAGCGACGGTACCTCTGCCCAAAGTCACCCCTTCTCGGGCGCTCGGTCAATTGACAGTGCACCGGGAGCCCCCGTGACCAGCGCGACAGTAGCCCCACCTCGACAGTGTCCCAACGCGACGACAATCATGCAGCTCGCAAACCCCCGTGCACGACAGTACCCCGGCCACAATAGTACTATGACTGCGGTCGTCACTCCGCATGCAATCACCTTCTCTCGGGCTCACAGAAATGGCACGACGGTTGCCCCTCCGCTCACCACACCTGAGCATTGTAATCGCACTGAGAAGGGGTGAATTTGGGCAGAGGTACCGTCGCTTCAAGTGTACTGTCGCTGCGAAGAGCATCGAGCACGGGCGTAGTCCGTGCGAAGAGCATCGAGCACGGGCGTAGCCCGTGCGAAGATGCTCGTATTAGCAAAAGCAGAATGTCTATAAAAAAACTAATTAGGATTCAAGACATCTTAACTAAGAAAATTCGAAACCCGTGTGTTCATGTACATCTTTGTGGTTGTGATCTAAAACCTATCACTTTAGTTACTTAATTTTATTGTTTGTGCCTCTCTCGCGAAGAATGCTCACCATATATGCTTGAAATAGAGTAATACCATAACTAAGAGACATGTTACTAATTATGAGAGTGGACGTTCACAAATGATAGTTTATGATGCTTGCGTTCAGTAGTAATTGGTGGGCGGTGGTCTTAAGAATGAGTCAAGCCTTTGCATGCTCCAACAATAATGACATCACATTTTCATATATCATTCTGTAGTGCAACAATAATGACAACAAAATTTCATATATCATTCTATATAGTTTCCATTACTATTTGTTCTTACTTCCATATGAACTATTTTATATTCTACCTGCAGCTCCAGGAAAACGCGATCCTGGTCGCCAAGCAGAAGAAGACATAAAATCTCTGCGGAGAACCAACTCTTTCCCAGGAAACGGTGCAATGATGACTTCCTTGCAATAGGGATATCTGGTTTTTGTCAAATATTAAGTGATATAATCAATTTCAGTATAAAAAGATGAATTCTAAAACTAAGATAAGTTTGTGAAAGAACTGAAGGCCACTCACTGGAGAAGTTGGGCTAAAAAACACAATTTAATATCCGTGTTGGATGCTGTAGAAGTAGAAACCCTCCTCTCCATAGCATTTGTCAGCCAAATAATAAGAAATAAAATCATTGAAAGGAGCAGCTGGCCTTTGGGATAATAAAGCCTCAGTAATAAACTTTCCAAACAAAAATTCTTGCAGGAGGAAACATTCAAACAAATAGCTCCAACCAACCAAGTATAGTTTTATGCTTTTATAAAATGAGAACATACAATTGGCAAGCAATTTGAAATCGAAAACAAATAGGAGGTAGATTACCACTAAAGGAAAAGAAAGAGAAAAAGTAAATGAAAATTTTGATGTTAGTGCCACTGAAATAATAAGCTGACATAGAAAAGGGATATAGTGTGGTGGTCATATTACAATTTCGAATAGCGGCATGGAAGATCCCCCCGTGGGACATTAAATCATCAATGCTATGGAGTGAAGCCTCGAAACATTTACCAAATCCTCTAATGGACTATTTATGTCAAATGGTTCATATTCCAACACAATATATGTCATTCAGACCAAGCCTGAGTGGGTGATGGCATTCATGCTTCTCCTTGCACCACTCCATTATGTATTTCCTGAAAGAATGATGGAGATTTTTTGACGAATACTGCAACAAATCATTAATAAACTTCATAAACGCATATTTATTGATTAGTCAAAAAAATCTTGGGACTTAATATAACATATGATTTGAGTATTTGAATGAGATTTTGTTGATCTCTGATGGAGTCAGAAAAAGGTAAAATATAGAATGAGGTACAATCAGAGAAAAAAAAAACGTTGAAATTAGAAGGGGCAAAAGAAGTGAAATATGCATTTAAAATCTTTCTTCAAAATAAATGCATGATTTTAGATTGTGAATGAGCTAACCTTTATTTATGATGGAGTCACTCCCGTGGTTTACAGAGTAAAATGGAATGACTGGTCAAAGATGGAGGTGGTGGCAAAAACCACAATGAAATTTATCTTCCCATCGCTATAAAAAGTATAGCGCTACAAATCTTTAACAGTTTCCTGACAGTAGTAGATCATATTTATTGCATCTGGGTAGAATTTTAATAGAGTACGTCCCCAAAGAAATAAATTGTATTGTATACAAATATGTGAACCATAAAGCCAAACCATTTACTTTCAGTACATGATACTATTTGGATAGAACTCTACACTCATCATTCATCCAATATATTACAGAAATCAACAATTTATTCAGATATCATTAAAATTATACTTCTCCTCCATGAGTCTCATTCAATTATCAAAAGTTGTGCTTCACAATGCTAACGGTAAGCAGAAGACAATCTCAGGTTCAAATGTAATGTAATGTAAATGACAATTCATAAATCAATTATTTATAAAGAGGAGGCGTTGTGTTAGGTAGGTGTAAGCTTACCAAAGAATTGAGATGGAGAAAGGAGGAGATCCAAGATGATCGTAGATAGGTGCAATAACATAAATGAAAATATATTGAAGTAGATAAATATGGAGGCAAATGAATATCATTCATAATTCTTCAATCACTACACGTAAAGATAGTAAATTCCATTATAAACATATAAACCAATATTATAATTTAAAACAGAAACCGCTTACCTTCTTCTTAAGCCTGTAAACCAGTCCCCGAGCAAATTAAGAAGATAAGAATTGCATGTCATTTTTAAAGCCTGAGCAGCAATTATGTTGTCCGACTATCCCCGAGCTAAGAAGATAATTAAAATGATTAAGAGAAGAAAAAAAAAGAATATGTCTTGATTCCATTTCCAAATACATGTCAACTCGTTAGATTTTCCAAGCAATTGAGGCTGGCTTTTCTCACGCACTGCCGAAGTAGATAGAGTCGACTGGGCCAACCGCTGGGCAGGAAGAAAAATAAATAAAAAAAGTAATCAAAAATCGAAAACAAAATCAAAATCCAAAAAGAAATAAAAATTCGAAAACAAAATCAAAATGAAAAAACAGAACAAAAATTCAAAACTGAACAACACCTTTTCTGGATCTTGCAGATCTTTAGTAGCTTAATTCGGTATCATAAATGCTTGGTGAGACTGGGAATGAGCGCATTTATCTAGCTGCATCAGTAGAGATAATTTTCAGTACGTGAGCAAAAAATTCAGAACAAAAGGAACTTCATAACCCTTTTGAATGGTTTATACATTTAAATAAACATATAGTAACACAGCAAGTGATTAATTTGTGCATACTTCTAACTATAAATATATCATTATCACAATTTGTTTTTGAAAATCTGCAAATCAAAATAAAATACAGTGCACATTAATGTGGGGGAGAGGGGAAATGAGTAGATGAAGTTAACGTTTGAAGACTTCAAATAAATCCATGCTTTCTTGGCAACCACAATTTATAGTTATAGATTATATAATATTCTGACGTTCACAGAACTCAAAAACTCAAATTCCTAGTCAGCCAAATGACTACAAAATCAGAAACAAAATGGATTTGAAATGAAGCATTGCCTAAAAAATCAAATCCGATTAAGTCAGCGTCAAAAGTAGCATGGTATATAAATTGTTTTGAAATCTAGGAGGTTAACAGTAAGCAGTTAAATGGGGTTTCAAGGTGCATGTAGAGTAAAGTAAAATCAAAAGAGTTGGAGTTGGATAGGGCTGGAATGAAGATACCAAATTCAAAGAATCTGGGAGCAAGTAGAACATGGTCCAGGCAAGCAACATCAATGAAAGGAAACCACAATTGAAAACTTGAAATCGCCGTGCAAGGAATCAGGAGAAGATGCAGCGGGAGGAGATTAAGATACAACCAAACCTTGGGTGAATGTGATGCTTTAAATCTGCGGAGGCGGGCGACTCGTCTTGAGGCTGCGAGGGGCTACATAGTGAAGGCAAAATATAATGTCGTAGATGATTGGGGAGGCAGTAATCGAGCATGCTCTGCAATTAACAATGAATGAGATTATAAAATTATATAACTAAATTAGTAATCTGGAAGAGGTATTCACAGGCTCAATTAAATCCTCATCTTAAATATGTACTGACATATATTCCTCAATATCCACAATTATCAACAGTTGCAGCCAATTAAACTCACTATTAAAATCAGAACATTAACCATGCCATCTAACTGGAGATGGACCTGAATTTTTGTCTTATCGGTTTTAATCCTAGCAGCGACCTTTCCCTTATGCGCTCAAAGTGAGAACATCTTCTCTGGAGCACTCTCATTGAAAGGAAGAGGTAGCAGATCTGCTAAAAATTTCGATGTTGGCGTGCTCTTATTTCCTTCGTTGCATGTTGATAGCATAGTGTACTTCACATTGAATGTAGGATGTCGCAATGTCACATTGTGATGGGTTTCAAAATGAAAAATCAAAACACGCAAAGACACACCATCGGGGTGACTATTCAACCTTGATGTTATCTTATAATAGAACACATGTGAATTTAAATCTAAGAATATAGCTAATTACCTATTCCCTCACTAAAACCTAAACACGCAAGCACACACCATCGGCGTGACTATTCAATACTGATGTTATTTTATAATATAACACATGTGAACTGAGATCCAGCCATCATTTCAAATTCAAAAGATCAAGCAAGGATTCCAAATTTAAAGTTTGATGCATCACCACATAAGAGTACCTGCACTGCAATTTCTCCTTTTTTTTAAAATCAATAGCAAAATTCTAAACAGAAGAATGTACGAAGAACAAAATAAAAAGTGATTTAAGCCCCTGATTGAGTTCTCCCTACAGTCAAATATAATCGAGGGAGGATTCAAATGCAAGGGGCCATCAAGCAAATATTCCAACAATAAAGGGATTTGAAGGCACTGTACTCGCAAGCTCTTGAATTATAATCAGCGGCATAAATTTAGGCTTCGTTTGGCGCGGCGGCGACAGCCGTGAACACGATGGTTATTAAGTATCGTACGTGATCGCCCGACCTCACCTAAGGAACTTAAATCCACTTTTATGTTAAAAATTAGGAAAAAAATGAACATTAATTTGTCAATAAAAAATGATGCACAGTTAGAGTTTGACAATATTTTTGCAGTAAACAATTGTATGGCATAAGTCACATAATAAAGAAATTGCAACACGTTGCTTAAGAGAAACAACATAGTAAAAAATTTGATGTGGAAAAACATAAATAGTGGAACTTTTAAGAAAAACCAACAAAACCATTGCAAAGCTTTCTGTAGAGTCTGGATTTTGTTTTGGAAATAACAGTAACTACAACAACCAAAAGAATGAGAAGAAGCAACTTTAAAACTCATTTGCAATCTTAGCACCAGCAACTACAGTTACCAAATTAATAAATCACATTACCTCTTACTGATGAATAGAACTTGAATGCTCAGCCACTGCCTTCAATGGAGACGCTGACTGGCTGATTGGCAATCAATATGAATATCAAAATTTGAAATCATTATAGTTCAGACCAAACATGATAAAGGTTCATCTTCATATATTTCCATATTTCAAAGAGAAGTTTTGTTAATGTCGTATGTTCTTATGCTGATAAAAAGGAACAATCAGCCATGCAATCATCTTGCCTATATCTGTGATTGGCACTCCAGATCATGGTTAGAACCTGTGCTTTCTTGGATGCTTGTAGGAATGAATTGACTGTTTGGGTAAGTTCCTATATATAAAACCATTATCTGCCAAAAAAACCTCCTTAATAGCAATCCGAAAATCAACTGGTTTGCTTTTATAAAGTTGTTTCTGGCCTTGAAACCTAACAAAAAAAGCAAAGATTAAGTAATCATCACTTCACATATTTGAATTGGTGCCAGAGATTAAACTACCAACCTGTCTTGAAGGCCACCTTCACCGACTGGCACAATCTCAGCGGTCATTAGCAGTCCTTCCCCATCGCATCCGGTTTTTATTCGCCGCCGCATCCAGTGCCTTTCCCATGTATCTCCGTTGTATCTTGCATCTGCCGCCAAGTCCATCTGGAGTCCGGTGCGTAAATGTGCCTCATTTTTTATTGGCAAAATAATGTTCATTGTTTCGTAATGTGATTTTGTTGTGCAAAAAAATCTGCAGTGTTGAACCGTTGTGAACCCGTGCCGAGTCGAACCGACGTGCTACTGTACAAATCCCATGTTGCAAAGAAGACAAAGCAAATACGTCTTTATAATCTTCTATCAAATTCAACATATAGTATCAACTTGCAAGCTAGCAGAATATGTAAAGATGGAATGAGATTACCTCTGAATGTAAACATCATACTGATAGAAGGAATAGTGGTCAGGATTTCTGGATCAATTTGGTCATTCCTTTTTTATTGATGATTGTATTTCGTAGAGTCAGGCTTTGAAAATTCATTCTCCACTTGAGCTTCTATAAGTAGATCTAATTCTTCCTTCTAGATTTTTGTAAAAATTCTTGTAAATAAAAAATACAGAAGATCAGAGAGAATCCGGAGGAGGGTAAACAGAATGAAACATAAGAAATTTAATGAGAGAAAGAGCATACCCATGTTCAGTATCATTCCAATGATGGTTGAGAAGGCAGCCCCTGCAATAGAAGTAGGATGAGCGGGTCCTTGCTAGCATTCGTTTCAAAAAAAAAAAAAGATCTCAGCACTTCCCTATTCCCTACATTAAATGCATGCTAAGGTCCCTTAATCATATAATCAACTTATCTCATTTCTGGCAGGGGAACTGATAGGGGGAAGAGTAGTGTAGGGGGGATATTAAAAATCTGTAGTGATGGTAAGCATCTATATGGCCAAAAAATAGAAGTGGAGAAATATGAAGCTTTGTAATAGAGCAGTGTTGGTAGGTTTGTTAGAATATGTAGTTGTCAATGCAGCAGTTGTGTATTTTTTTCTGAACTTCTCTGATTGAGTAATCAGGTCAAAAATCGCAATGAGAGACAGAGCAAGTGAGTAAATCTACAGAGCTCATGTAAATGGTAAAAGAAATTCGTAGAGGGATGAGCAGTGAAGCAGAACTGCAGCTGAAACACAGGAATCAGGAACATAGCACAGAGGTTAAGCTGAGAAAACGGAGTGAGAAACGTAGCAGACCAAGAAATGTAGAGAAATGCTGGAAATCTTAAATGGCAAAAATGAAATTTCCAATACTGGATGAGTAATCGAAGAAGATCAGAGAAGCAGGAAACTCACCGATGGAGTCGGAGCGACTGCGAAGAAGGCGCTGCCGGCGATGCCCCGAGGAAGTGCAGAAGCAAGGATGACTTGCAGGTGGACGGAGTCGAGGACGGGCAGTAGAGCAGATGTGCGACCTAGAAATGAGAAAGAAAGCAGGGTGGAACCAAATCAAAGAAGGAGCAGTGCAAATATGAGGAGGTCGGTAGCATACGGCCTCAGAATGAGTAATCGAAGAAGATCAGAGAAGCAGGAAACTCACCGATGGCGTCGGAGTGACTGCAAGAAGGCGCTGCCGGCGATGCCCCGAGGAAGTGCAGAAGCGAGGATGACTTGCAGGCGGATGGAGTCGAGCACGGGCAGCAGAGCAGATGTGCGACCTAGAAATGAGAAAGCAAAGCAGGGTGGAACGAAATCAAAGAAGGAGCAGTGCAAATCTGAGGAGGTCGGTAGTATACGGCATCACATAACAGAACCATATGAGAATAGAAGAAAGGAAATGAGAAAGCACGGTAAAAGAAACTAAAAAACGAAGGAGGAGGAGTACCGGCGGAGGAGGAAGCGGCTGAGAAGTGAGCTATCCGCGGCGGATGTTGCGGAAATAAGGAGGAGAAGCGAGGAAGGGGATCCATTAGTTAGCGGGCAGCGACGACAACGGCGGTGGGAGCACACGCGGCGAGAGGAGACGCGGACGCGAACGCTGCCACTCTGCCTCGCTGACAGCGCGTCGGGGCGTGACGGAGGGGGATCGGCAGGAGGAAGCGGCGGAAGGGCGATTCGGGAAATAGCTTGCGTGACCGACGACCGCGACTCAAGAACGCAGAACATCCTTATTAATAATAGATATAAGCAAACATATGATCAAGTGAGTGCATGAGGTGAAAGTTTTGAAATCGTCCTCCGTTTTCAAATTTAGGTCCGGATTAAAGCAGAGCGTGACACGTGTCAAAATCTCATAAAACTAACTTTTTTATTCCCTTAAGCGCGTGCCTATCTCCCAGGAGGAGATCATTTCTGATCTCCAAGAAGATCAAAAATTTATCAAAGCCAAGCCCACGTTGAGAAGATCATTTTGATCCCGGGAGATCAAACTTTTTGATCTCCCGAGAGATCAAAAAGGGAGATCAAACTTTTTGATCTCCCGGGAAATCTTTTTGTTTCAGAAATTTTTGAGAAGTTTTTTGATATCCCGGGAGATCATAGATTATCATTTTGATCCAGAAATTTTTGATAAATTTTTGATATCCTAGGAGATCAGAAATAATCTCCTGGAGATCAAGAATGAGCTCCTGGGAGATCAGAAATAATCTCCGAGGAGATCAAAAATGATAGGCGTGCACGCTTAAGAGAAGAAAAACAAAAAAAAATATGAGTTTTATGAGATTTCGACACGTGTCATGCTCTGCTTTAATCCGGTCCTAGATTTGGAAGCCCGATTCCAAAAAATTCGCGTGCATGAGACACCGTGCGGCAAACAACAATATCCCAGAACAACGACGCTTCCGCTACTCAAGAATAATTTTTAGGTACACCCAGCGCACGGCACTGTAGCTGACTAGCCGTGCGAGGGACCATCTAGCCATACTGCTGTTCACTTGCACATCAAATATCGTGCGCCTGATTTGATGTGCAAATATGCACCGCAGGATCGCCACTCGCCGACATCTCTAATTGTCCTGAACAGGTACGCTTAACAGCTCTTTGGGACAGCGTTAGTTAGGGTTGGTGTACTCTATATAGCAGCTGGATATTTATTATTATTTTTAAAAATTATTCGAAAAATATATATCTTATATATATATATATGCTTAGGTGCTCTTTTATGTGCTTTTACAGCTGTATGCGGATAAATGTATTTTTTTAGGAGCACAATTTATATTTTACTTAAATAGTATGATCGGTTAACTGTATATTTATCACGCCCTTAATATTTTCGTATTTTATTTAAATTAGTTTAATATACTTTTCTTTTTTATGTATTTATAATTTTGTATTAATTAGTTTATTTTATCTTTTATAGTTATTCACCTTTTTAACCAATGTTTACTAAAGAGCACAGCCAAGAGTAATTAAAGCTTCGTTTGGTTCGGCGGCGGCGGATCGAAACCGGCGGATGGAACCGGCGGATCGAACTGGAGGGGGGAGGCGGCTGCTCCAAAAGCTCCTTTTTGGGGCGTTTTTCCTTGCGGGCGGGTGGAAACAGAGCAAACGCCGCCGGAGGGGCATTTGTTTTGCCGCCTTCCGGCGGCGTTTGCCCCAAACGGGGCGGCGAAACGCCGCCCCAAACGAAGCCTAAGTGTCTGTTTAGCTAAGCTGCAACGTTGGGAGAAGCAGTGATGGAGGAATCAGCTGTTTGCAGAGTGGTGGAAAAATTTATGAAACTGTTTGGAAAATTTTATTCTCAGCGCTGTGTGAAACAGTGGTGCAGAATTAAACAGTAATAAAAATTAAGCAGTGATAATAATTAAACAATGCTAAAAATTTACGAAGTCCACATAATAATTAAATAGTTTGCTGGACACAAAAATTTGCTGTAAATATAATTTAAGTAAATGACACTCTCTTGTCTATATCGTAAACAAACATCACCTGCAAAAGAGAATTACGATAAATTAGATAAATGTAATGTAAATTAAGTAATAAATTTGTTAAACTGTATATGCTTGAATTGTACTCGTGAGTAATTTCTAATTGTTCCGCAATAAATTCTCTCAAAGCATACATCTCAACTGCATGCACCTGTCCCCTCATGTGTAAGAGGCTCTACGATTGGAGTTGTGACCCTGTTGGTTTGTCGATTTCGTTCAATATATTCGTACGTCTTGATACGCGAAAAACAGATATACGCAAGTGCACGTGTCGGATCAAGTAATATAGTGTGAATAAAGATCGTTCCCACGAGTAAGCGTCGAATCTAACGCTTGCAAATACTAACTTAACATTTTCTTTAAATTCAAGTGGTTTAATTAAGATGATTTGTGATAACAACAACATTCGAATCTAGTTTCTATAACGACTACTTAAAAATACTTTTAATCAGTTTAGGAAAATAGTCACGTACATTGCTTTCCTTTGTTTATTGTGGTGATTTCTTAAAGTGATTTGATATGAATGCTGAAATGACTATCATGCAACGATTTGAAGGTGGACCACGTTATCTCTCGATATTCGAAATCCGTTTATCTCTTATTCTCCTAGTTATCTCTAACTTAGGCAACAATAAAGTATAACATCAAGTACATAAATCAATGTTGCTACCAAGAAGACAAAATCTTTTTCTCACTTCAACAATATATCAAATTTATGATACACTTACATCACTCCTCTCTCGAATCTTGCAGTGCAGTATTGTTGGGTCCACATCAATAAATAATTGGTGTTGAAGCTTGAAAAATCCCGGCTCCAAAATTCGGATCAATGCAGCCGGAGGCTACTCGCCCAGCAGTCCAACGAGATGACTTGGTTGGCAACGACGAAGAAGCTAGAAGAGCAACTAACAGGACACCAGGTGCTGCGGCAGGGAGGTCCCACCACGTACCCGGAAGCTCAAGGGAGTCTTCCCCTCCAAAACCAAAAATGGCTGAGCTTGGTACAAGGAATTAGGCAGGGACCTGACGAGTATTCGCTTGAGGGGGTCAACCTCGTCCAAAAGTCCTCTTTCTTGTACTCGCCCATACTCGCCTCTGCTCGGCCAGCTCGCCCCTTGCTCACCCAGCTCGCCTCTTGCTCGCACAGCTCGCCCCTTGCTCGCCTAGCGAGGTATGCGAATAGGCGTCTCCTTAAGCCTTTCTGATCTCGACGAATTACGGGTTGAACAATTGGGGCTCACGACTCATTAACCATTGGTTTTGGAAACCCACCATCACATTGAAGACTACAGTTTCTTGAAACCGTCATCTTTAGTCTAAATAAAGCTATCTTTAATAGGCCAATAAAGCTGTCTTTATTCAGAAAAAGTCTAACCACATTTATTTAGATAATAAATATTGTTATTGGTGGACGTTAGAAACGATTCTCCTTGAAAGATGAAGGAGCAGTTTTCAAATAGTCATTATGGGAGGAAAAACCGCCAACAATACTATATATATATATGATTTAGAGGATTCCCTTTGTAGAAATCGAAGTACGAGTGTCTGTTTTGGCGAGGAAGAAACTTCGAGAGGATCATTGGAGATTCGTCGTCGTTTGGGTAATATCATCATAATTTCTCTTGTGTAATCTCTTGCTCAAAGAGTCTTTGAGCAAGAATGAATTTTGTTCTCCTCTTGTTGTGTTTGTGCACTCGTGATTTACCCCGTGAAGGGAGTTTGCGTTGTAACCTCTAATCCGCGATTAGAGAAGACCCTTTTGGTGATCCTATTATTGGATAGTGGATGGTTAAGTGGTTTACGAGTCCCGTGGTTTTTTACTCTCGGTTGGGAGAGAGTTTTCCACGCTAAAAACTTGTTTGTTACTATTATTATTTTTCTTTTCTTTCATGTGCATGTTAATTATTTTTCCCTACAAGTGGTTTCAAAGCAGTTTCGGGGGAGGGGCATACTGATTGGACGTCCAGGGAAAGTGAAGTGTAGCGATAGTTTACGGTCATTGACCCGCTGGCTATCCCACGGATCCTACTCTAGAACATATCTGTCGCCCCTGTTCTATTTGTATCGTCTGCAATGGAAGAAAAGAATTCGTGTGGGATGATCAAGTTGACTCCCACGAATTACCCAATATGGAAACGCAAGATCTGTTAATTGTCAGAGATTTGTATGGTCCCATTGTGAGCCCAAAGCCGGAGAAAATGAGTGATGGTGATTGGGAAATACAGCACATGAAAGCCGCTGCCACTATTCGGCAATGAGTCGACATGAGTATTTTCCATCACATCTCCGAAGAGGATCATGCAGATAAGTTGTGGGCAACTCTATCGGACATGTATGAGAAAGGCACGTCCAGGAATAAGGCAATGATCATTCGGAGACTTGTAAATTTAAAATACAAGGACAGAAAGAATATGAACGAGCATACAAGTGATTTTCAAGGGCTAGTGAACCAACTGACTACAATGAAGATGACAGTTGAAGATGAGTTGCAAGCTTTATTACTTCTAAGCTCGTTGCCTGATAGCTGGGAGACATTAGTCGTCTCTCTAAGTACTTCGGCTCCAGGAGGAATGCTAACAATGGAGATGGTTAAAGAAAGCTTACTCAGTGAAGAAGCCAGAAGAAAAGAAAAAGGAGAGTCGTCTTATGAAGTACTCGTTTTTGAAAAACCCGAGAGACGTGGTAGAAGCAAAAGCCGACAACCCCATGGACAAAAGAAGAAGGATCATTCCAGGGGGAGAACTCAGAACAGACAAGAAATTAAATGTTTTTTCTGTAATAAGATGGGACATATGAAGCAAGTGAAGGAAATAAAGAGGGAGAGACGAATACCGCCGTTGATGATCAGGTCACTATCATATAGGATGAATCCGCCTGTGTTAATCTAGTAAACCAGGAATGCGATTGGGTGATCGATTCTGGCGCATCATTTCATGTTACCCCTCATGCTGATTTCTTTACCTCCTACTCTGCGGGAAACTTCGGCAATGTCAAAATGGGCAACCATGGCTTGTCAAAAGTTGTGGGAATTGGAGATATTTGCTTGGAGACTAATGCTGGGAGCATATTAGTCCTCAAAGATGTTAGGCATGCCCCAGACATCTGCCTAAATTTGATCTCTACGGGAAAAATTGATGACGAGGGTTTTGGTGGTCATTTCGGTGGAGGAAACTGGAAGATTACTTGAGGTTCTCTAGTTGTTGCGAGAGGAAAGAAGATTAGTTCACTATATGTCTTGCAAGCAAGGCTTCACAAAGGAGAGATAAACACAGTTCAGAAGGCTGCAGACGCTGATCTATGGCACAAACGGCTTGGTCATATCGGTGAAAAAGGACTACAAACTCTTGCAAGGAAGAAATTCCTACCGTCTCTGCAAGAGACCTCTCTCAAATCTTGTGATGATTGCTTGGCGGGAAAGACACATAGAGTTTCCTTTCATTCCCGCCTTCTATCAAGAAAATCTGATATCCTTGATTTGGTTCATACTGATGTATGTTCTATGCAAGTGAAATCTCTTGGTGCTGCATCGTATTTCGTCACCTTTATTGACGATCACTCAAGAAAGGTTTGGGCCATCGCTTTGAAAACCAAAGACCAAGTGTTGGATGTTTTTAAGGAGTTTCATGTAAAAGTTGAAAGCGAAATGGGGAAGCGCTTGAAAGCTGTTCGAGCAGATAATGGTGGTGAGTATAGGGGACCGTTTGAGATGTATTGCAAACTCCATGGCATTAGACTTGAGAAAACTCCAGCAAAGACGCCTCAGCATAACAGCTTAGCTGAGAGAATGAATAGAATGATCGAGGAGAAGATCAAGTGCATGCTTTCACTTGCAAAACTCGCTAAGCCTTTTTGGGGGGAAGCGATGAGGACTGCAGTAGATTTGATAAATCTTTCGCCTGCAACTGCCTTGAAGGATGATGTTCCAAATAGAGTTTGGACTGGGAAAGAGGTATCATATAATCATCTAAAAGTTTTAGGTTGTAGAGCTTTTGTTCATATTGCTAAAGATGAAAGGGCAAAGCTTGACTGTTCAACCCGTAATTCGTCGAGATCAGAAAGGCCTAAGAAAACGCCTATTCGCCGACCTCGCGAGGCGAGCAGGGGCGAGCATGGGCGAGCATGGGAGAGTAAGGCGAGCAGGGGAGAGCATAGGCGAGCTTGGGCGAGTATCTCGCGAGTATGGGAGAGTAGCTCTTGTAACTCGCGAGCTTAAGCAGTATACTCGCCTGTACCCCCCTAGGATTTCTCTATAAATAGACCTCATGGGTACTAGAAATGATACTTTTGGAAGTGGTCGAGGTCCCCCAAGCTGGATACTCGCCCAGTCCATGCCCGTCTAGTACTTCGCCCAGCTTTTGGTTGCGGAGGGGAAGTTTCTCCCAAACTTCTGGGTATGTGGTGGGACCTCCCTGCTGGAGCACCTGGGGTGTGCTTATAGTCATTTTCTCTCTCCTATTTTAGCTATCCGAGCCGTGGAGTTGGACCGCAGGATCAGTAACCTCCGGCTACATTGATCCGAATTTCGGAGCCGAGATTTTCTTGGCTTCAACACTTTGGTGCGGTGAGCGTGGATCGTAGCCGGAGGAAGAAATTTTTGCGAGACGGCTTCATGGCTTAAAGTGGCGAGATGGAGGCCAAAGGCAGCAACTCGCGAGAATTCGACAGGTTAGGCGAGTTCATGCAGGCGACATCCTCAGGCGAGTTCCAGATGATGAGAAGAGCGCATAATTGGCGAATTCCATACTCGCCCACAAGTGAGTTGCATACTCGCCCACAGGCGAGTTCTAGTCGCAGGGAGACGAGACCATGATAGGCGAGTCCATGCTAGCGAGATCCCTACTCGCCATATGCGAGTTCCTACAGGCGAGATCCAGAGATAAGTTCAGACCAGCGTCTTTACTCGGAAGAGAGGCGAGCTTCCTGGGTAGTGGCGAGATCCTTCCTTACTCGCCCTCCTTACTCGGCCATATGCGAGCTTCTTCAAATACTCGGCCATAGGCGAGCTTCTTCAAATACTCGGCCATAGGCGAGCTTCTTCAAATACTCGGCCATAGGCGAGCTTCTTCAAATACTCGGCCATAGGCGAGCTTCTTCAAATACTCTGCCATATGCGAGATCTATACTCGCCCATAGACGAGACCTACTCGCAAGGTGGTGAGAACCTGGAACCCCCGAACCCTCTGCGTAGGGGGTCTTATGTCAAAAAGGACACTCCTCCTCCCCTCAGTTTCGTCCTTCTTCAATATCAGTGATCTCCATACATGTTCATACTTACGGGTGCTTTGGTAAAGCCCGTGAGTGCTTTTGTCTGACTAATAAACAGGATGATTCATGACGAGTTCGCCACCAAGGGAAAGCAATAAGCTGTTTCGTGACTCCATGTCACGATGGTCTTCTTCAACCACCTACTCGCGAGGTCTCCAAGTTGATGCTCGGCGAGCTCCTAGTCGCGATGGTTTTCAAAGCTGGTGTTCCGCGAGCTTCTACTCGCGATGATCTTCATGAAGGACTTATGTTCCACGAGAATGTTTACTCGTGACGTCTTCGAGCTTGGTATTCCGCAAGCTCCTTATTCCCAATGATCTCCTTCCATCAGCTATGTTCCATGAGAATGCTTACTCATGAGGTATTCCAGTTGATGTCCCGCGATGTTATACTCCCGATGATCTCCTTCCGTCGGCTATATTCCATGAGAATGCTTACTCATGAGGTATTCCAGTTGATGTCCCGCGATGCTATACTCCCGATGATCTCCTTCTGTCGGCTATGATCCATGATGGGTCTTACTCATGAGGTTATGTTATCTATAAAACCATCACCTCCCTGAAACATGAGAGATTGTGAGTCTTTTGTCTCTTTCAGCTAAGCGTTTTCAAAAGAAAGAAAGAAAGCAGGTGAAGTCGATCTCCACGGCAGGTTGGGAAACGGGCCTCCGACTTGATTCTCGTAAAACCCAGAGAGGATGATGAGACAGTGCCTCGGTTGTGCGTTCCCTTAAGTCCAAGCCTCTGCAATGACGGCCGAGATCAGCTCCCCCCTTGCACGTTGGCCGCGGTTCCCACCGACTGCATTTCTCATCCGACTGAGGATATTATCAGGAAGAAGTCTGGACGCCGACCTCCCAATTCAACGAAGAGATGATCGACTTAACCGATCACGGGACCCTTGAATAAATGTGTCGTGTACCCTCGAGGGCTAAAAGCCTGTAACAAGCGATTCGTTTCTGATTATTTCCTCCAATCGTGTGAGTTAATGTGCTTAAGTGTGCTTAACTCCCCGTTTAATTGTTGAGCAACATGAAATAGGTTGGGTCGGCATTCAGCACCCAAGTAGGATGGAGACCTCAGGATGGTGTGTTCCTTTGGAACCTCCCCGACTTTCAGTCCCTACTTGACGTCATCCTTTAGCAACACCCAAGTAAGATGGAGACCTCGGGATGGTGCGTTCCTTTGGAACCTCCCCGACAGTCAGTCCCTACTTGTCGATCTCTTCAACAGCACCAACAATAGCAGTAGGATGAAGGCCTCAGGAGGGTGTGTCCCCTTGGACCTCCCCGACTGTTATTCCCTATTTTGGCCACTTCTTCATCAGCATCAAACATAGGGGTACCAGATGAAGTCTTGGGAGTACATGCCTCTAAAAACTTCTTCATATGCAAGTGCGAGTATATATGTGCGAGCATGCAGGTGCGAGTATGCAGGGGCAAGCAGACAGGTGCGCGTAGCTATGTGCGAGCAAGGTATGATCGTCAATTGCACCAAGTACCTCCCATGGTCGCAATTATTATTCCACGAGGATGCTTACTCGTGACGTCTTCAAGCTAGGATTCCGCGAGCTCTTACTCGCGATGATCTTCACCAAGAACGTACTTTCCATGAGATGGCTTACTTATGACGCCTTCGAGCTGCTATTCTGCGAGTTCCATACTCGCGAGGTGATCTCTTCAACATCAATGATGCTCCCCTTCAAATTCACGAGTTCCATACTCGCGAGGTCGTCTCTTCAGCAACCATAGTACTCTTTAATTCCACAAGCTCTCACTCGCGATGATCTTCTCCAACAACCGGCATTCCATGATAATTCTAAGCTGGTCATGCTTGTGAGGTCATCACTTCAGCAACTATGTAGCTATGTTATTCGTTTAAGCTCTTCAATGACTCATACTAGCAAGGATGTCTCTAACTACTCACCTCTACGAAATGAGGAACTGCTCAAGAGTACCTAAAGGCTCAACAGGGAGATCACTTGTCATCGAGAAGCTCGAACTGAACTAGGAAGGACCTTTCATCGTTCAAGAGGCATTCGAGACTGGCGGATACCGCCTGCAGAATCATGAAGGGGAATTGCTTGGAATACATGGAGCGACAATGACCTGAAGAGGTTCTGTCCCTGAGTGGGAAGGTGTATTCTCCCCCACCTTGTGTTTATTCCATTTGAATAAAAATTCCTCGCCCCCTGAAACATGGGCCAAGAGAGTTGTTTTTCTCTTCTGGCAAGAGATTTTCGAAGTAGGTAAAAAAGATCTCCACGACAGGTTGGGAAACGAGCCTCCGACTTGATTCTCGTAAAACCCAGAATGGATGATGGGACGGTGCCTCGGTAGTGCGTTCTCCTAATACCATGCCTCTGCACTGACGGTCGAGATCAGCTCCCCCTTGCACTTTGGTTGAGTTACCCTCCGACCGCATCTCTCATCCGACTGGGGAGATTATCAGAAGAAAGTCTGGACGCCGACCTCCCAATTCGACGAAGCGATGATCGATTTAACTTACTGAGGGACCCTTGTATAAAGGTGTCATTTGACCTCTTGCGGCAAAGCCTAATATCTCTTGTCGTTTATTCCAATCATATGAGTTGGTGCAGTTAATCCCCTCTGATTGTTGAGTGACAGTATGAAGACTCTTCCGCAACCTGATGACCGATTGGGGGACAGGCCTCCGACTTGAATCTCGTAAAAACCCAAGTCGGGTGTGGGATAGTGCCTCGGGAGAGAGTTCTCCTAAGACCAAGCCTCTGCATTGACGGTCGAGATCAGCTCCCACTTGCACGTTGGCCGAGTTACCCCCCCCAACTACACTTCTCATCCGTCTGGAGAGGTTATCAGAGGAGAGTCTGGACGCCAACCCCCCAACTTGACGAAGAGATGATCGATTTGACCAACCAACATTCAGCAAACGCAATAGGATGGAGGCCTCGGGATGGTGTGTCCCCTTGGACCTCCCCGATTATCATTCCCTACTGGTCGACATCCAGCATCCGACAGGTAGAGTGGAGACCTCGAGTGTGTGTGTCCAGAAGGGCCCCCTGAGAGTCATGCCCTATCCAAGCAATGCGACGAAATTCCGCTGAAGAGGTCATCGATTCACGTCACGAGTGGGTTAGAGGATGAGTATCCCGCTTAGCTCTCATAACATACAGAGCGGGTGATGGGACAGTATACCGGGTTTTTTAATACGTCCTCCTAAGACCAAGCCTATGCACTGACGGTCGAGATCAGCTCCCCCTTGCACGCTGGCCGAGCTACCCCCCCTCCCCCCGATTGTACTTCTCATCCGTCTGGAGAGATTATCAGAGTAGAGTTGGAAGCCACCCTCCTAGCCCAAAGTTGCTCACCCCCTCGAGTGAAAAGAAGTCATCGAGTCATGGAGTTGTCGTAATCCAGGCCTCTTCCAGAGCCCTTCTACAGTAAGCCGGCTACTTGCCCCCTCGGATGACTCTTTCTCTCCACCTCCAGTTGAGCTCGGCTCCTGCGAGGTGTCGACCTTCTCTCCGCGTCTAGTTGAGCTCGACTCCTAGAAGGTGTCGACCTTGTATCCGCCTCCTGTTGAGCTCGGCTCCCGTGAAGTGTAGGCGTTCTCTCCTCCTCTAGTTAAGCTCGGCGAGGTATCGACTCTTTTTTTCTCCTACAGATGAGATCCCCTCCTGGGAAGGACCTTACACGATACGTCCTCTTGTTCACATCTCTCCGAACTGCGGGTCCAGCATTGTTTTTTTCGACCTCGCGAGCGAGCTCGAAAAAAGCGGGGATTGTGTTCAACCCGTAATTCGTCGAGATCAGAAAGGCCTAAGAAGACGCCTATTCGCCGACCTCGCGAGGCGAGCAAGGGCGAGCAGAGGCGAGCATGGGGCGAGTAGAGGCGAGCAGGGGCTAGCAGGGGCGAGCAGAGGCGAGCTTGGGCGAGTATCTCGTGAGTATGAGCGAGTAGCTCTTGTAACTCACGAGCTTAGGCAGTATACTCTCCTGTACCCCCCCTAGGATTTCTCTATAAATAGACCCCCAGGGGTACTAGAAATGGCACTTTTGGAAGTGGTCGAGGTCCCCTAAGCTGGATACTCGCCCAGTCCATGCCCGTCTAGTACCTCGCCCAGCTTTTGGTTGCAGAGGGGAAGTTTCTCCCAAACTTTCGGGTATGTGGTGGGACCTCCCTGCTGGAGCACCTGGGGTGTGCTTATAGTTATTTTCTCTCTACTATTTTAGCTATCCGAGCCGTGGAGTTGGACCACATGATCAGTAACCTCCGACTGCATTGATCCGAATTTTGGAGCCAGGATTTTCCAGGCTTCAACATTGACGACAAGGCAAAACCATGCATCTTTATGGGATACGGTCATGAAGAGTTTGACTACAGGCTCTGGGACCCGGTGAACAAAAAGATTGTCAGAAGTAGAGACGTTGTGTTTCTTGAAGATCAATTGTTTGATAAGTGCGACAGAATGATGCTCCTAATTCTCTTATAGAATTTCCTATTAATTCAGATCAGATTCCTCAACCTTTAGAGGTATCTGATCATGGGGGAGATGATCAAGAAAACGGTGAGTGCCGTGATGATGGGGAAGAAGATCGATTGGTGGAGGAAGAAGAGCCAACTGATCAAGCCGATCAACAGGCACCGGCGGTTGACATTCAGGTGAGGAGGTCCACTCGAGAGCGTAGCCGCCCTAGACGCTTCAATTCTAATGAGTATGTGATGCTTTGTGATGGGGAGAGACAGAAACTTACCAAGAAGCCACTGAACACGAGAAGAAGCAAGAGTGGGCCAAAGCCATTCCAGAAGAGATGAACTCCTTGCATGAGAATCACACTTATGACTTGGTGAAGTTGCCAAAAGGCAAGATATCTCTCAAGAACAAGTGGGTTTATCGATTGAAGATAGAGGGTGATGGTTCACAACAACGTTTTAATGCGAGATTGGTTGTGAAAGGTTTCAGTCAAAAGAAGGGCGTTGATTTTGAAGAAATATTTTCTCCAGTGGTGAGGATGTCATCCATTAGAGTTGTCCTTGGATTAGTGGCTCGCTTGAATCTAGGGGTGGAATAACTTGATGTGAAAACTGCATTTCTTCATGGTGACTTGGAAGAAGAAATATACATGGATCAACCAGAAGGCTTCAAAGGCAAGGAACAACTTGTATGCAAGTTGAAAAAGAGCTTGTACGGGCTTAAGCAAGCTCCAAGATTATGATACAAGAAGTTTGACTCGTTCATGATGAGTCAAGGATACACAAGAACATCATCTGACCATTGCGTTTATGTGAAACATCACTCAAACGATAATTTCATTATCCTTCTCCTTTATGTCGATGACATGTTAGTCGTTGGTCATAATGCCAACAAAATTGAAGAATTAAAGATGCAGCTGAGCAAGTCTTTTTCTATGAAAGACCTTGGACCGACAAAGCAAATCCTTGGCATGAAGATCATTCGTGACAGGAGGAACGGGCAATTATGGTTATCCCAAGAATGCTATATTGAGAAAGTTCTTGGAAGGTTCAACATGAGTAATGCTAAGGATGTTAGCTCACCACTTGCGGGTCATTTCATGCTTAGCGTTAAGCAATGTCCCACTAGCAAGGGAGAACAAGAAGAAATGAGCAAGGTCCCTTATGCATCCATCGTTGGTAGTTTGATGTACGCCATGGTGTGTACAAGGCTGGACATCGCTCATGCAGTTGGTGTTGTCAGTCGATTTCTATCGAATCCGGGGAAGGAGCACTGGGAAGCAGTGAAATGGATATTACGATATCTTAGAGGTACTTCTAGAGTTTGTCTATGCTTCGGGAAAGGGGAGCTCATCCTTGATGGTTACACTGATTCCGACATGGCGGGAGACGTTGACTCAAGGAAATCAATCACATGTTTCATGATGACTTTTGCGGGAGGGGCTGTCTCATGGCAGTCCAAGTTACAAAAATGTGTTGCTCTATCCACCACAAAAGCGAAATACATTGCTATAACCGAGGGTTGTAAAGAAGCTTTTTGGATGAAGAAATTTCTTGAAGAATTGGGGATGAAGCAAGATCAATATGTTGTCTACAGTGATAGTCAAAGTGTCATTCATCTCTCAAAAAATTCAACATTTCATTCAAGATCCAAGCATATCGATGTTCGGTATCATTGGATTCGAGACGTGCTTGAAGAAAAGCAGGTGTGCTTGGAGAAAGTTCATAAAATGAGAACGGCTCAGATATGTTGACAAATAGTTTGCCAAAGGGGAAGCTTGAGACGTGTATGCTGAAAGCGGGTTTAGTCGAGCCCACATATTGATGTGGAGGGGGAGTTTGTTGGGTCCACATCAATAAATAATTGGGACCCACGACTCATTAAACGTTGGTTTTGGAAACCCACCATCTCATTGAAGACTGCAGTTTCTTGAAACTGCCATCTTTAGTCTAAATAAAGCTGTCTTTAATAGGACAATAAAGCTGTCTTTATTGAGAAAAAGTTTAACCACATTTATTTAGATAATAAATGTTGTTATTGGTGGACGGTGTTGACGCCAGGAAAATCCTGACCTCAAGATTCGGACCGATGCAGCCGGAGGCTACTCGCCCAGCAGTCCAACGAGATGACTTGGTTGGCAACGACGACGAAGCTAGAAGAGCAACAAACCGGACCCCAGGTGCTGCGGTAGGGAGGTCCCACCACGTACCCAGAAGCTCGAGAGAGTCTTCCCCTCCGAAACCAAAGTGACCGAGCTTGGTACAAGGAAGGCACCGACTTGGCTAAAAGCAAGGGTGACGGGCTCGAGAGTTCGGAAATCGGGGTCCAAAAGCTCAAGTCCAGGTGCCAATCCAAGTACCCCTGGGGTCCTATTTATAGGAAAACCAAAGGGGAGGGGGGGGGGGGGGGGGGGGGGGGCTTTTATAGCCCAGCCCCCAACCCGACGACTATGGGTTACTCGACGAGTACCAGGCCATAGTCGCCCATCTGGAGAGTATTGGGTGCTGCTCGCACACACCGGGCCAATACTCGCCCAGGGCTTCTGCTGCTTCCTGTACGCGACGAGCTCCTCTGGTTAATACTCGCCTACCTGGCGAGTATCACCTGTATACTCGCCAGGGTCTCTTCTGCTTCTGCCTTGGACTGCTGGTCTCTGTGTTGACTCTTTGACCTTTGACTTATGTCTACGTGGCCTTGGGGGGGTCCACCCTCGGAGAATGAGGGTTGTACACAATCCCCGCTCTTTGCGAGTAACGTAGTTGCTCGGAAAGAATCATCCAACCCTTATTCGACGAGCTGTCTTTCTGGCGACTATTGGCTTATACTCGCCATCTCGCTGGCCGACGCTCGAGCTCTATAAATAGAGGGGGAGGGGTCTCTGGTGGCACGTCTTTTCTGAACTTGCTCAAGATGGCACGCGACTATGCTGCAGAGGCTAAGGCGGCCATGACTGGTCTTGTGGGCCTGTTCGATGGTCCTCCGCTCCCTCCTCGCCTAGGTCCCGAGGTTGAAGACTTCCTCGCTTTTAAGAAGAGGAAGAGGCTGGCGAATAAGAAGAAGAAGAAGGGGAATAAGAAGGTTGTTGAAGACGATTCCGCCGCCCCTTTGGGCGACCAACATCAGCAGCTGCTGGACGAGTTGGGGTTGTCCAACGGGGATGGCTCGCCGGTCCCTGATCCTCCTGCTCCAAAGGTCGTCGAGGAGGCGAGCATGCCTGGGACCTCGACCCAGAATCTACCAGAGAATCCCGCTCTTGCGCGAGGTGGGAGCTACCTACTCGCCACCTTTTTTGATTGGCCTCGACTTGGTCCGTATTACTAAATGTTTCTTCTGTGCTCGCAGATTCGTCCACCATCGGTGCTCTGGAGGAGCCTCTGGTCGAACCTCCTTTGAGATCGTCGCCCATGATCTCGCCTAGGGGTGGTGGGCGCTCGGCTCGAGTTCTCCACAGCTCTTTGCTGGAGAGGAGACCGATGAGCGAGCAACGGGCTCCTCTGGCGGGCAGCGTGCTTCCACCACCACCGCCTCTTGAATCTTCGGGGTTGGCGAGGAGCTCGCAGCTGCCCGCGGGTGGGCTTCCGCCACCTCCTCCTTTTCCTCCTCCCGTCATGACTCAGGGCGAGCAGCGCCCTTCGACTTCTACCGCTCCTTCCACTCACCAGGGCGAATCCTCGCGTCGTGGCGGGACTGAGGGCCCTTCGGGCTTCTTTCCCTCGAGGGGGGAGGGCGACCATCTGATAGTCGCAGTCGCGGGAACGCGCCTCCTAGCCGGGGTCAGACCGCTGGGTCCCATCCTGCTTGGCGAGGCGATCACCACCACAGCGCATCTCCTCAGTGAGGCAGGGGCTCTCCTCGCCGTCACTCTCGCAGTCCTCGGCCAGGTACTTGGTCGCTGTTTTTTGATAGTCGCCACTGTCTTCACTCTGTTCCTTTCGTTGTCAAAGCTCTGACACTCTTACCTTTTTTGTAGCCCGCGCTCGTACTCTCATAGTGTTGGACATGTGTGTCACATCCCTTTGTTTGAGAATAACAAATCTCATATTGTATTTGATATTGCTTGTAGTGTGTTTATAGTGTGCAGGAACTATAGGTGCAATACTCCACAAGTAGAAGGCAACATGGAATCAAACTTTCTGAATGGAGCACTGCCGCCAACGCTAGACGATAACGCAGGCGCTAGCGCTACCGCCAGCGCTAGCACTAACGCCAGGCGCCAGCTCTAGATCGTCTCAGCGGTTCCGTCTCAGTGGTTAACGCTACCGCCAGCGCTAGAGATACTGCAGGCGCTATCTCAAGTTTGTGCACAGAGCCACGCAGTCGACGGTTTCGCAACCGCTCCACACGAACGCTACCGCAGGCGCTAAGTACTACCGCAGGCGCTAACTCCAAGGTCTATATATTGAAGCCAACTTCGATCATTTTGATCATCCATCCCAGAGAGGTTGCTTGTGCCACAATTCTAGTGATGTTATGCTGCCGAAGATGGATCTCCCACAAAAAGCTTAAGGAGAATTCTGGAGGAGGACTACGTCACGCTACATCCGAAGGACGACCGCTTCTACCTCGCTTATGCTACAACGATCCTTCATCCTCGACTCCAGAGATCTCATATAGGGAGTTTTATTATTGTTTTTCATTATTTCCATTCCATACTTTTTGTAACCGTTTAGAGAATTCGCCTTGTGTTGGCGACTAGGTCTGAGTAGGACTTAGGGGGAAATTCGTCTTGTATTGGCGACTAGGTCTAGGTGATTAGATCTAGGGGGTGCTCGAGGCCATATCCGGGGAAGGATTGGCTAGAGCGGCTTGAGGCCATATCCGGGGAAGGATTGGCTAGAGCCAACCGGTTTATGGGGATACAAGTTGGTATAGAAAAGGAAAAGAAATTTACATTTGTACGCCTCAGATTTCTAGCGATATAGAAATCAAATTTATGTAAACACTTTTTTCATATAATATAATCATGTCTCTTTTGTGTTTACTTGATTTCTATCATTTGGCGTAATTTCTATTATATTGTGTTCTAAGTTTTTAATTCTAAATCTAAATTGTTTATTTCAATCTCTTTCATCATAAAAAAATTTAGTACTTGTTTCTAAAATTGTAAATCATAATTTTCTATTCATTTAGCTAAATTGTTATTTTACCTTCCCATATTATAAAACAATTTAGTAATTTTCTTAAAATTATAAAAAGAATTTTTATTCCCTTATTCACCCCCCTCTAAGGGCGACATAAGATCCAACAAGTGGTATCAGAGGGCAGGTTATTCCAAACGGTTTAAAAACCAGGAATAATGACGTCTCATGATCTCGCTTCTATTAATGGGGAAAACTTTCTTATAAATGAAAAATCTTTAGCACCACCTTTGTTTGAAGGCAAAAATTATAATGGGTGGAAATTTCTAATGGAAAAATTTCTTAAATCTTTGGATATGGAAGTATGGAATATTACAATTAAAATGCCCCTAAGTATTTTAAATAAAAATGAAATGTTTTTAAATGTCAAATCTATGAATAGTCTATATTGTGCATTAGATCAAAATATTTTCAAACTTATTTATACACTTCCTACTGCTTATGAAGTTTGGAAATTTCTTGAGAATACTTATAATCTTCCTTCTACAGATGATGAACAAGAAGAATTCCTTATGGATCCAAGAGAAGAAATCGAAAAGGACTCATTCTTGGAGGATGATAAATTTAAGAAAGAAGTCGACGAGAAATTTCTTATGGATCCAAGAGAAGAAATCGATGAGGACTTATGCTTGGAGGAAGAAGAATACAACGTCACAATATTGGACTCATTTGTTGGCAACACATCAAGCAAAAGAGAAGACGGAAACTATAGCAAGGTAAGAAAATCTAAATCTTCTCTTTTTGTAACACATTCCATTTCTACATCTCGTATGCTTAAAATTGCTAAACGTAAAATTTTAAAGTTAAAAATTGCTAATTCCAAATTACGTTTAGAAAATAAATCTTTAAAAGCAAACGATAACATAGAATCAAATATTGATGTGATAAATTCTCTTTCATGCTCTTTAGTTAAAATTCCTATTCCTTGTTTAGATTACAATTTATTAAAAGAAAAATTCAAGGAAATTGAAAAAGGGCTCTTAATTTCTAAAAGACATAATGAAAAATTGATAAGTGAAAATGATTCTTTATCTTGTAAGTTAATACAATTAAAATTTCTTGTTGAAAAATTTCAAATGTCATGTAATGAATTTCATCATAAGATTTTGAATAACAAGGATAAATTAACTTACAAAATCATGTCTAAAAAGGACCATTTTCACACATTAAATCAAAAGGAGTTTAGTTTCAAAAGGAATTATGATCCTCACAAAATTCTTAAGAGTCACTATTATAAGTCTCAATATATTTTCAATCATGACTCAAACTTAAAAATTCCTTTTCATGAACATCAAACTATAAATTATTATCCTTCATACTATAAGAGTATGTCTATAAGAAAGAGTGGAAATGAAAATCATCAAAATAATAATCAATCTTTTAAAACATATTGTAACCCACTCTTTCAACAATCACTTCTAAAGAAAGACAATCACTCTTATAAAAATTCAAAGAATCCATATAATAAAAACCATTATGATTATCAACATCATGCTATCTTGAAAAATAATTTGAATAAACATAAATACCCAAAGAATTATTTTTCAAACAATTATCATCATATAAAGATGTCACATAATCATTATATGGATTTAAATGATAAACAACCAATGTATGAATGGAGACCCATAAAAAATGACATATCATCTTTACTTGAAAAAGCCCATTCATCATTATCTTTCCAAAAGCCATCACGATGTATTTGGGTACCCAAAGGAACCATCCCACATGGTCCCCTTTGGATACCTAAATCTCTTATTAATTAGTATCCAATCATTTGCATGAAGTAGAAACAATTAAAAATGAAATATCAATACTCTACTTCATGATATGCTTATTGTCTCTTTTCATTTGTTTATTTTTTATTTTTTGAACCAACACGCTAAGGTCACTTAGATATACTATGAAATATGACTTTTACATTTTAAGCCTAATGTTTATCAAATCAAAATTGAATTAAACTAAATATAAAGTCATAAAATTTATAAGTGATCTATCTTTCCTTTTTATATATTTTATTCTTTTTAAATCCATTGCCTATAAATGTCTTATATTATCATTATATATTGAATGCTAAATTTTCTAAATGATATTATCAAGACTAATGATATTACTTTCAAAATTGGATTTAAATGGATTTTTTAGGGGTCTTAGGCTAAAATATTAAATGCGCAACTAATTGCATACTTGTCTATTTTTCGTTGCTGCAAATAATAGCCCCTATATAGAAAATCATAATCGAGAAAAATCAGAATCAAATAATATAAAAAACTAAGAGTCTTAAATCAAATATAGTAACTCTGTTGCTAACGCCAGGCGTTATCACTAACGCTGGCGGTAGCATAGTTTCCTAAAAATTCTGATTTCTCTATTTATTATTTTCTGAAAAATTATCTTGCTGTGTTGAGTATCATTGTCTTCTACTTTCAGATAATCCAAACAATTTTGTTTGTCTCTTTAAAAGGATGAATATGAACTATTCACACACCACCATGATCTATTACTATCCTATGCTAAAATTCACTATTATCATATATCATAATTCATGATCTATCAAGAATTATCTTAAATCAACTATTTCTATCAACCTTAGGAATTATGAAATATATGATGGGCATTGGTATTATAGTTTCATATCTTATATTATGTGTGTGATGTGTGTCACCAATGTTTGCATGTAATTTTGACCTTAGAATCATCTTGTATCATTAAGATCAAATCAAAAGTTTAATCATTTCATTCTAGGTCTAAAGAAAATTAATTTGAAAATTTCTCATATTACATGCAACATAATCTCCATTAATCATATGTAATAACATTGCATTCAAACTCATCATCCTAGCATTGCCTCTTGGTCTATGCTTATATATTTATGCTAGGTATAACATTTACAATGTTATTAAAATATCATGATAACTATGTGATTTGAAATTATATAGAATATTAAAATTCCTAAAAAATCGTGAGACCGCCCAACAATTCAAAAGAAATTTTTGCCAAGTCAATTCGTCGAGATGTCTCGTGATGTTCCGATGAATCTCGATGAATCCAGACAGAAGCCAAATTTCTAGTTTAGGAATTTCTGCGGCTAAGTCTATTCGTCGAATGTTCACGTGAACTCCCGACGAATATCGACGAACGCAGACAGAAGTCAAAAAGGCTGACTTGTGAATGAAATTGCGTGGCTAAGGAAATTCGTCGAATGTTCTCGAGAACTCCCGACGAATTCCGACGAATGAAAACAGAAGACAGTTTTCAAGCTTTGGTCAGTGTTTTTTCAATGGCTAAGTCAATTCGTCGAATGCTCACGTGAAGTCTCGACGATGGCTAAGTCAATTCGTCGAATGTTCACGTGAAGTCTCGACGAATGACGGACAGACGGATTTCAAATTTTTGTTTCAACAAATTCATCATGCTTATCATATTTCAAAACACTCTATATGTGATCTTTGTCTTTAATATGATTACATGATCATCATTTTTTAGACTTAAAAATCAAACATGCTTATTCAAAAGAAATTCACCAGATCATATTGTCGTAAGTCTAGAAAGAATAGAAATCACATACATCATGATGATATAACATATATTCTATGCAAAATTCTTTATAATCATAAATCATAATTCATGTTCTATCAAGAAATATCTCAAATCAATAATAAGAATTATGAATCTTATGATAAAAATATGAATATTGCTTTAGTTGGTGCATGGATATGCTTTGATATTGATTGCATGTATCTCACATATATATAGATTCTAGAACCAACCTAGGAATAATAAAGATACATCAAACTTAATCATCACTCTATTCTAGATCTATAATTTGAAATTCTATTTTGGAATACATGCAATTTCAATATTAATCTCATGACATGACATTAAACCCAAAACTCATCATACTAGCATTGTCACTTATTGAATATTATTAATTGTGCTAGTTATCTCATATCGTCATCTCATAAAAGTAGAAAAACTATGTGGCTTTATAACTCATCACATCAAACAAAAACCATAGTTTATATATCAACCCTTAGATTTAAAAGCATAGGTTGTCCAAAGATTATTCATCTTTGACTTCATATCTCACAATAGCGGGGGCGTAGGGTTGTATGCATTAGAGACCTAACCTCTAAGTCATGTCTTGTCCTTAACCGGGGAGGGTTCCAGTGGGGCCTTGCGAGGCACTGGGGGGAAAGAGTGCTAGGTTGAGTGTTCTCTAGTGTGTGCATATGGGACTAACACCCCAACCTACGGCATGCGTACAACTCCTCATGCCCATCCGTCACTTAGTACGGGGCTAGGGTGTAGACATTTAGTCGGGGAAGTCTTTAATCTTAGGACATACTTATATTACTCTTTACATGATCATTTTATTTACTTATCACTTAAATCATGCATATTTTGGGCTGTTTAATAAAAAATGTCCTCTTGTGTCTTCATAATTTATCTTTTCATGATTAAATGTTTTTGAAAAACACAAGAATTTGAAAAAGCCAAAGTTTCATGCAAATTTGGTCCACCTAGACATCTCCAAAAATTCTGAAATTTCAGCATGGAACTACTCTAAGGACATTTAATAAATATCAAAAATAAAAAATTTAAAGTTCTCAAAAAATCACGTACTGTTTGCCGCGCTATCACTAGCGCCGGTGCTAGCGTGGGTTTGTGAATTTTCTGATTTTTAAAATTTCTAAATATCCTTAAAAATATTTTAGTCTATATGTACTACTTTGTTTTTGTATTTCTGACATTTGTTATTTTTGTTTTTATTCATATTATGAAAAATCAACTACAAACGTTCAAAATTAAAAAAAATACAAAAATATGTTTTTGTTATTTATGTTTTATTCATATTATGAAAAATCTACTACAAAAATTCAAAATTCAAAAATTACAAAAATATGTTTTTTTTATTTTCTGTTTTATTTGATTTAAAAATGAAAAAAAAAACTGTATGATCTTTATTGCCAATATCAAGCATGTATGATTTCTAATATTTAGAATTATTTACAATGTTAAAACATATTCTTTCAAATTCCTATGAACATTGTTTTGCTTATCATGCTTTGATATATCTATTTAAAGTGCATCAATTGTATTGCAAAATGTGTAGAACCAAGCTTAACATGCCTCTAAGTATGAGTAAATGTTTTATAATTGATAATGATACATTTCACTCACTTATTTTGGTAATCAACATGTGTGTCTAAATCTAAAAATGCTTGCTTGTGTATTGTATTTGTACAATGAATTAAAACTTGCATAAGTTTATTGCCTATACTACATTTGAATTGCACTTATTAAATTTAGAAAAGTGGTTAAGTTAAAAATTTTGGTTTGCAAAACAAGTGTATTCGGAGAATGTTGTCTCACAAATATGAAAAAATTATATAGACAAATATAACTCCACCAAGTACTACTTGAACCTTCTGATAAGTCTTCATAAGCATTGTGAGGTTGAGCACCTTGGAAAGAATAGTAAAGTGTCTTGTGCAAACCTTAGTTATTACACCACTTTGTTAAAAAATTATGTGCATTAAAAGTGTGTGAAAGTAATTTACTTGTGTTTTATTGTGCACTTTACTTGACATATGTCTTGTATTTTGTTGATTTAAATCAATTGTTAACATTGCCCAAAATACACTTATGTGCACATCATTATCTTTCATAACACTTCTTCTCATGAGTATTGGATTCTAATGCTTTATCTATACTACTCTTTATATAAAAATGCACTAGATAACCTAGCATGATCTCTACAATGTTTTGGTATTTCTTGAACTTAGAATTAAGTAACATTGTAGTATAATCTCTCTTTGATATGTTCATTTCATGCTTGGTATGAAAAACTTTGAGATTTCAAAAAGGTTAAAACATCTTTAAATTTTGAACTAAAACTCATATTTCTACTTATGCTTTTCATGCTTACAAAAAGATGTTTATTATAATCTTCCGCTTGCTTACAACTCTTATCTTTATATTTGAAACCTCTTATATATGCTATGCTTAAACTCTTTATCATTATTTATATTTCGAAAAGCTCGATCATGATATATAAATGCCTCCTTACTACCCTCACCCCACCTTCTTTTGATAATACCAAAAGGGGGAGATTAATTGAAGAAATCTATATATGAGAAATATAGATAAATAAGGGGAGACTAATTCATGAAATCTATCATTTAGGGGAGTAACACATAAATTGCATTTATGTAGGGGGAGCATTAAGATAGGGGGAGTATGCACATTATCATGCATATCATTTACTATAGTTGCACTTTTATCTTGCTTATCTTATCTATAAACACTATTGTTGATTTCTTGCTTAGAGGATTTGTTATTATCAAAAGGGGGAGATTGTTGGACATGTGTGCTGTAACACCCCCATCCGTTAAGAAGCATATGACAGAAGGTCCGGTCGGGGCCCCACGCCATATACAACAAAATGAACGGGAACGTCACAATAAGGAATACCATTCAACTCTAAACAACGAACCTAACTCAGAACATTCTATGCGAAAGCAAAAGAGAGAGACAAGATATATAAACCACAAAACCCGAACCTGGGTATGTCCACTTCTATTAATAGGAATAAAATGTTTTACACAACAAAAGAGGCACAACGGCCTTACAAATTACCGACATCGGCGTGCAGGCCGGCCATACATGAAAACAAGAGAACATCAAAAAGGCCTTCAAGGACCGCAGCCGCGCAGGGGCTTCAGCCCGCTATGAGCCCGCTATGTTCCCGCTCGGTCCAACACCTGTACAACAAGCCCACCAAAAACGGTGGCAAAACAGGGCAACGGTCAGCAACAGCTGACCAAATTATAACGACCCCACCCCTTCGAGGGGGTGGCAGTTTCCCGTCCCTGCAAGAGCATCACATTATATATATATATAACAGAATGAAGCGGCTGACGCGGACCACAACAATTCATACATATGCATCAATCACAAACGTGAGAATGGCCTCCACGTCTCGTGCTCTCAGGCACTCTTTGGTGTACTCCGCCTTCCACCACCATCCACTCTTGATGGCTTTGCCCATCAAGGCTAAAGTCGGTGGCCCGAATACCAGGGCTCTCCCGTGCTTTAATTGTGAACATCCCGTAGTCCGAAGACTCTTTCCATTGCTTCCCAACATGCTGTACGAGACTTACTAATCAGGTGCTGCAATGGTGCGGTTTCAGATTCGCCAAATGCCCGTTGTTCACAGCTCTCATTGTACAACACGAAAAGCGGGTATGGCGTCCCCTCAGCCCAGGTATTCTCAATTAGCCAGCTCTACGGGCCGCTAAGTCATCCATCAGGACACCCTCACAGGTCGGGCACACAGGCCTCAGGTCCTCTCAACAGGTGGGCACAACAACATCACCAGAACTCAGTCTGGGAGCTATCGCCGGCGTTAACGCTAACGCCTGGCGATAGCGCCCAGAAACAACATTTTGGCTTCTAGCTGTGGGTGCTTCCTGGGGCACACCCCCAGGCATTGCTGCACATGCAGTAGCACTCCCACTGCCTCAGAGCGCACAAAAATACCAGAACCAAGTCTGGGAGCTACCGCCCGGCGATAACGCTAACGCTGGCGGTAGTGAACAGAAACTCCATTTCTGTTTCTAACTTTGGGTGCTTCCCGGGGCACACCCCCAGACGTTGCTGCGCATGCAGTAGCACCCTCTAGTCCTACGAAGCAGGATAACAACACAGAGTTTTCCCCGACACGCATAATATCAAAAAGCATCACCAATCCGGACGAACCGTCTCGAATGGGCTTCACACAGCGCGCCTACGTCCATTTCACGCATGGACTCTACATGTATGCAAGATCTGACGGGGATAACACGAATCCACCCGTCGGAGGTCACGACCTCACCCTTTTGGGTAGGGATCTCAAAGGTGCACGGAAATGGACTAACACATGTCCAAAAGAGGGTAGAAAGGATCGTTACCCTTAGACGTCGCTTTGAGGCCATAACTTGATTTTTGGCACGGTTGGAAAGGAGCGTCTTGCCCTCCTCTACGCGTAGCCACCAACGGATCGGGATTCGGTGTAGGAAACCTCCACCAAAGATGAGCTCTAGGGTTGGAAAACCCTATTCATCACCACTACCAAGCTCCTCCTTCTCACCAAAACAAAACCCTTAGTGAATAAGGAAGAGAAGAGGGATTTCGGCCTTTTCACGCCACCTCCCGAGCCAACTAGACAAAAAATCAGCCCCTAAAGTCAATTGGCCACCAATGCCCACGATTTCGGCCGCCAAGTACAAATTGCCGCTATCGCCGGCGATAGCGCTGGATTCCAAAAATCCAACTTTCTCTTTTGAGGTCTTACAACCCTCCCCTCCTTATAAAAATTTCGTCCCGAAATTTGTAAAAACAGGTATATATATATCCAAAAAGGTCTTTACAAAAAGGGGAAAACAAAGAGAGATAAACGTCACCGAAACAGCTCGGGGAACTCCTCCATCTTGGTCTGCTCACGCTCCCATGAGAGTTCCTCGCGACCGCAGTTGTCCCAACAGACCTTTACCATATGGATCGCCCTGTTCCGCAACTGACGCACCTCAACATCCTCGATGCTAACGGGCCTGACTGCCGTCTTAAGCCCACTATCCACGGGCACCTGATCCGCCGCGACCACATGCGTAGGCTTTTGCACTGCCTTCCGCATCACGGAGATGTGGAATACATCGTGTAGCCCGCTCAGTTCCGCCGATAGTGCAAGCCTATAAGCCGCCTCGCCGACGCGCTCGATGATCTCAAACGGTCCAAGGTATCTCGGACTCAGCTTTTTCAAGCGTCGAATCCTGGATACACCCTTGAACGACCTGATTTTCAAGTAAACCCAATCGCCAACGACGAACTGGACGTCGCGGTGCTTCGCATTATAGTACTTCGCCTGCCTATCCTGCGCAACCAAAAGCCTCTCCCGGATCATACGTACCATCGAAGTCACCTCTTCGACGTCTTTCCTCTTGAAGAGCTTCGTCTCGCCCGTTTCCGCCCAAGCTAAGGGACTGCGACACTTCCTGCCATAGAGGGCCTCGAAAGGCGCCATCTGAAAACTCGCCTGGTAGCTGTTGTTGTACGCGAACTCAACAAGAAAGAGGTGATCTTCCCACCCCTTGCCGAAATCCAGGACGCACATCCGGAGCATGTCCTCCATCGTCCAATTGGTACACTCAGTTTGGCCATCCGTCTGAGGATGAAAGGTCGTGCTAAACTGCAGCTTCGTACCCAATAGACGGTTGACTAGCCTCCAGTCGCTCGAAGTAAAGCGTGCATCTCGATCACTGACGATGCTACGGGGCACACCATGCAATCGTACTATTGTATCAACATACAGCTTCGCCAATTTCTCCACCGAGTCATCCCTCAGGTTGGGGATAAAGTGCGCCACCTTCGTCAGCCGGTCTACGACTACCCAGATGGCATCGTTCCCGCGCTGCGATCTCGGCAGCCCATGCACAAAATCCATGGAAACGTCATCGAATTTCCACTCTGGAACCCGTAATGACTTCAAAAAGCCACCGGGCTTCTGACATTCCGCCTTCACTAGCGCACAAGTGTGGCACTTGGCCACGTAGTGAGTGATGTCCCTCTTCATACCTGGCCACCAGAAAAGGACCTTCATGTCCTTGTACATCTTCGTGCTCTCCGGATGAACTGAATACCTGGTACGATGCGCCTCGTACATCAACTCATCGCGCAGCTCACCCACCTTGGGGATGCACAAACGGTCGCCTCTCCACAACAACCCGTCACGCACCTGAAACTGGGCATCCGGACCACCACCAGTCTCCTCCGCATAGCGCTTTAAATTCGGATCGAGTTCTAAAGCCTGGCGGACTCTATCTGCGAGGTCGTACTGCACCTCAGTCCAACTCAAACAGGCACCGACACTGCTCCTCTTCTCCATGCAAGAAATACCCAAGGCCTCCAGGTCACGTATCAGGTGCTCATCATGCATCTGAATCCAGTTGGCCTGCGCTGGAGCCCTGCGACTGAGTGCATCTGCGACAACATTCCCCTTCCCGGGAGTGTAGTGGATCTCGAAGGTGTAGTCCCCAAGGAGCTCCATCCACCTCTGCTGTCGCATATTCAGCCCCTTCTGCGTCAGAAGGTACTTCAGGCTCTTATGGTCCGTGAAGATGCCGATCTTCACGCCATACACATAATGCCGCCAAAGCTTCAGGGCAAATATCACGGCCGCCAACTCTAAGTCGTGGACCGGATAGTTCCGCTCGTGCACCTTCAGCTGGCGAGAGCCGTACGCTACTACCTTGCCATGCTGCTGCAGAACACAACCAAGGCCGCTCCCAGAAGCATCAGTGTAGATCTCGTAGCCCTCTGTGCTGCAAGGCAAACATAAGATCTGAGCCGTGGTAAGCCGCCACTTCAACTCCTCGAAAGCCTGCGCACACGCGGGCGTCCAAATAAACTCCTGCATCTTCCGTGTCAGCGTCGTAAGAGGCAGCGCGATCCGTGAGAAGTTCTCCACGAAGCGCCTGTAATAGTCGGCCAGCCCGAGAAACCTACGGACCTCCGCTATAGTAGAAAGAACAGGCCACTCCCTGATGGCCGCAACCTTCACCAGATCTACCGCCACACCCGCTCCACTAACCACATGGCCTAAGAACGCCACGGAAGGTAGCCAGAACTCGCACTTCGAGAGCTTGGCATACAACTGGTTCCTCCTCAGAACCTCCAAGACTACTCGCAGGTGATCACCGTGCTCCTCCTCGGACTGAGAGTAGACCAGTATGTCGTCAAGGAAGACGATCACAAACCGGTCGAGGTACTCTCGGAAAGTCCGGTGCATCAAGTCCATAAACACCGAAGGCGCATTAGACAGCCCAAACGGCATCAAGGTGAACTCATACTGCCCGTACCTTGTACTGAAGGCAGTCTTTGGGATGTCGCACTCCCTGATCCACACCTGATAATAGTCGGACTTCAAGTCCAGCTTCGAGTATACTGTCGAACCAACGAGCTGGTCGAACAAGTCGTCTATCCTCGGAAGGGGAAACTTGTTCTTCTCGGTCAGCTTATTCAGCTCCCGATAATCGATGCAAAGCCGCAGGCTACCATCTTTCTTTTTGACAAAGAAGACCGGTGCACTCCAAGGTGAGGAACTCGGACGCACGTAGCCCTGCTCAAGCAGCTCCTGCAACTGCAGCTTCAACTCCGACAACTCCTTCGGAGCCATACGATACGGCGAGCGGGCCACAGGCTTAGCGCCTGGCACCAACTCAATCGTGAAATCTATCTCCCGCTGTAGTGGAGCACCGGGGAGATCGCTCGGGAACACATCGGGGAACTCTGAAACTACTGGAACATCCACTAGGCTGGGCCTCGGCGTTGAAGCCTCCACTAGAGCAAAGAATAACTCTGCTCCCTGACGCACTGCCTTGGACACCTGGAGAGCAGACATCAGCATCTTGCTCGATCTACGCATGCCCGCAAAGACCGTCTCACGATCGGCACACTGCCCAAACCTCACCTCCTTGGTGGTGCAATCGATGCACGCACGCTGTTCCGACAGCCAGTCCATGCCGAAGATTACATCGAACTCAACCAGGGGGAGTAACGATGCTTTCAGGTCATACTTCTGGCTTCCAACTAGAACCTTCACGCAGCAACTCCTCTCAACACGCATCGAATATCCATTCGGCAGTAGGACCTCCAGTGCATCTGCAGAAGCAATCGACGGCGCACCAATACGTTGGACGAAGTCCGACGACAGGAAGGAGTGCGAAGCTCCAATATCGAAAAGCGCTCTCGCAGGAACGCCTAAAACATTTACAAAGCCTACGCTGCCAAACAAGGTTAGCATGAACACTAAAACAGGTATATAAAACAGTAAGGACTATATCTTAAATTATACCTGTCACGACGTCCTTGGCTTTGATAGCCTCCTGCTGACCAAGACTGAAGACTCTGGGCTGCGGGGGAGCCATACGGGAGGCAGTGGACTCAGCCGCCTTCCCCTTCTCAGAATAAGATGGCCCAGTCTTCTTCTCTGACCTTGGAAGCCCACTGCGACAAGCCTGAGAGAAATGGCCAGGCTTGCCACAAGTAAAACAAATAAGAGGGCCACGTCCAGACGACGCGCCTGAAGCAGAGGGAGCTGGCCCAGATAATCGAGCCTTCTTCCAGCGATTCAACCTCCGCAACTTCGCCGCACTCGGCGCCTTGCCCTCCGACACTGCCTCGACCACAGCCACCTTGCCCTTCTCCCTGAGCATGTCCTGCTCAAGCGCTCGGGCTGAACTAACGAGGGTCGTGAAACCCTGCGTCAACGGCCCTGTCAGAAGGTACCGCAACTCACTACGCAAGCCTCCGTAGAACCTGTTCACCCTTCTCCCCTCATCATCGAAAGAAGTTCCAGCGTAACGCCGGAGGCGGGTGAACTCATACAGGTAGTCGTCAACCAGTCTATCACCCTGCATCAGAGCCAGGAATTGGTTCTCCATCGCGATCTGCTGCGACGGAGGCACATACCTTGCCAGGAAGATTCTCGAGAACTCTTCCATCGGCACATCAACCAGTCGCCTTCCCGCAAACTGGCGCCTCTCTACCTCATCCCACCACCGCCTGACTTCCTTTTCCAACAAGAAAGTAGCGAAGGTCACTTTCTGCGCTTCATCCGACTGTGTCGCTGCCAGAATTCGCTCCATATGCGACAGCCAGTCCTCGACCTCAGCTGGGGATTCAACCCCGGTAAACGGAGGAGGTCGAAATCCTAGGAAGTGCTTCAGCTGTTGCTCAGCAGCACACCTCACGGGGACTTGCTCCACTCTTAGTGGCTCTGGGGCCACTTCCTGCGCCGGCGGTTGACCTTGCCTTCCAGGATGGCCATTCAACGCAGCTAGAACGGCTTCTGTAACTAGCCGAACCATCTCAGCAGACGGAGGTGTAGGAGCCTCAGCAGACCCACTACTCCCAACCACGTCACGGGGACGTGACGGTCCCGCTGCACTTCGAGTGCCCTACACGAGTGCATCACACAGTTAGGCGACAACACAGTCGCAACTAACAACAAAAGGAGCACTCAGGTTCCAAAATCATGCAATAATGGTTGGTTTGTTGTTATATTTTATTCCTAAGTGGACATTTTTGGGTTTATTTTACGTCTCGACGGTAGCGCACACACGTGCTCACCACCCCTTAAAAGAATTCGTCCACGAATTCCTTAGAAGGACACGGAACCCTAGAAGCTGATACCAATTTTGTAACACCCCCATCCGTTAAGAAGCATATGACAGAAGGTCCGGCCGGGGCCCCACGCCATATACAACAAAACGAACGGGAACGTCACAATAAGGAATATCATTCAACTCTAAACAACGAACCTAACTCAGAGCATTCTATGCGGAAGCAAAAGAGAGAGACAAGATATATAAACCACAAAACCCAAACCCGGGTATGTCCACTTCTATTAATAGGAATAAAATGTTTTACACAACAAAAGAGGCACAACGGCCTTACAAATTACCGACATCGGCGCGCAAGCCGGCCATACATGAAAACAAGAGAACATCAAAAAGGCCTTCAAGGGCCACAGCCGCGCAGGGGCTTCAGCCCGCTATGTTCCCGCTCGGTCCAGCACCTGTACAAGAAGCCCACCAAAAACGGTGGCAAAACAGGGCAACGGTCAGCAACAGCTGACCAAATTATAACGACCCCACCCCTTCGAGGGGGTGGCAGTTTCCCGTCCCTGCAAGAGCATCACAACATATATATATAATAGAATGAAGCGGCTGACGCGGACCACAACAATTCATACATATGCATCAATCACAAACGTGGGAATGGCCTCCACGTCTCGTGCTCTCAGGCACTCTTTGGTGTTCTCCGCCTTCCACCACCATCCACTCTTGATGGCTTTGCCCTTCAAGGCTAAAGTCGGTGGCCCGAATACCAGGGCTCTCCCGTGCTTTAATTGTGAACATCCTGTAGTCCGAAGACTCTTTCCATCGCTTCCCAACATGCTGTACGAGACTTACTAATCAGGTGTTGCAATGGTGCGGTTTCAGAAGCGCCAAATGCCCGTTGTTCACAGCTCTCGTTGTACAACACGAAAAGCGGGTATGGCGTCCCATCAGCCCAGGTATTCTCAATTAGCCGGCTCTACGGGCCGCTAAGTCATCCACCAGGACACCCTCACAGGTCGAGCACACAGGCCTCAGGTCCTCTCAATAGGTGGGCACAACAACATCACCAGAACTCAGTCTGGGAGCTATCGCCGGCGTTAACGCTAACGCCTGGCGATAGCGCCCAGAAACCCCATTTTGGCTTCTAGCTGTGGGTGCTTCCCGGGGAACACCCCCAGGTATTGCTGCACATGCAGTAGCACTCCCACTGCCTCAGAGCGCACAAAATTACCAGAACCAAGTCTGGGAGCTACCGCCCTGCGATAACGCTAACGCCGACGGTAGTGAACATAAACTCCATTTCTGTTTCTAACTTCGGGTGCTTCCCGGGGCACACCCCCAGGCATTGCTGCTCATGCAGTAGCACCCTCTAGTCCTACGAAGCAGGATAACAACACGGAGTTTTCCCTGACACGCATAATATCAAAAAGCATCACCAATCCGGACGAACCGTCTCGAATGGGCTTCACACAGCGCGCCTACGTCCATTTCACGCATGGACTCTACATGTATGCAAGATCTGACGGGGATAACACGAATCCACCCGTCGGAGGTCACGACCTCACCCTTTTGGGTAGGGACCTCAAAGGTGCACGTAAATGGACTAACACATATCCAAAAGAGGGTAGAAAGGATCGTTACCCTTAGACGTCGCTTCGAGGCCATAGCTTGATTTTTGGCACGGTTGGAAAGGAGCGTCTTGCCCTCCTCTACGCGTAGCCACCAACGGATCGGGATTTGGTGTAGGAAACCTCCACCAAAGATGAGCTCTAGGGTTGGAAAACCCTATTCATCACCACTACCAAGCTCCTCCTTCTCACCAAAACAAAACCCTTAGTGAATAAGGAAGAGAAGAGGGATTTCGGCCTTTTCACGCCACCTCCCGAGCCAACTAGCCAAAAATCAGCCCCTAAAGTCAATTGGCCATCAATGCCCACGATTTCGGCCGCCAAGTACAAATTGCTGCTATCGCCGGGCGGTAGCGCTATCGCCGGCGATAGCGCTGGATTCCAAAAATCCAACTTTCTCTTTTGAGGTCTTACATGTGTCACATCCCTTTGTTTGAGAATAACAAGTCCCATATTGTATTTGATAGTGCTTGTAGTGTGTTTATAGTGTGCAGGAACTATAAGTGCAATACTCCACAGGTAGAAGGCAGCATGGAATCAAACTTTCTGAATGGAGCACTACCGCCAGCGCTAGACGATAACGCGGGCGCTAGCGCTACCGCCAGCGCTAGCACTAACGCCAGGCGCCAGCTCTAGATCGTCTCAGCGGTTCCGTCTCAGCGGTTAACGCTACCGCCAGCGCTAGCGATACCGCAGACGCTATCTCAAGTTCGTGCACAGAGCCACGCAGTCGACGGTTTCACAACCGCTCCACACGAACGCTACCGCAGGCGCTAAGTACTACCGCAGGCGCAAACTCCAAGGTCTATATATTGAAGCCAACTTCGATCATTTTGATCATCCATCCCAGAGAGGTTGCTTGTGCCACAATTCCAGTGCTGTTATGCTGCCGAAGATGGATCTCCCATAAAAAGCTTAAGGAGAATTCTGGAGGAGGACTACGTCACGCTACATCCGAAGGACGACCGCTTCTACCTCGCTTATGCTACAGCGATCCTTCATCCTCGACTCCAGAGATCTCATATAGGGAATTTTATTATTGTTTTTCATTATTTCCATTCCATACTTTTTGTAACCGTTTAGAGAATTCGCCTTGTGTTGGCGACTATGCCTGGGTAGGACTTAGGGGGAAATTCGCCTTGTATTGGCGACTAGGTCTAGGTGATTAGATCTAGGGGGTGCTCGAGGCCATATCCGTGGAAGGATTGGCTAGAGCGGCTTGAGGCCATATCCGGGGAAGGATTGGCTAAAGCCAACCGGTTTGTGGGGATACAAGTCGGTATAGAAAAGGAAAAGAAATTTACATTTGTACGCCTCCGATTTCTAGCGATATAGAAATCAAATTTATGTAAACACTTTTTTCATATAATATAATCATGTCTCTTTTGTGTTTACTTGATTTCTATCATTTGGCGTAATTTCTATTATATTGTGTTCTAAGTTTTCAATTTTAAATCTAAATTGTTTATTTCAATCTCTTTCATCATAAAACAATTTAGTACTTATTTCTAAAATTGCAAATCATAATTTTCTATTCATTTAGCTAAATTGTTATTTTACCTTCGCATATTATAAAACAATTTAGTAATTTTCTTAAAATTATAAAAAGATTTTTTATTCCCTTATTCACCCCCCCCCCCTCTAAGGGCGCCATAAGATCCAACACATAGGAGCCTTAATCGACGCCGTCGGGCTTCCTTCTCGCGAGTACTAGGAGAGGGCCACTCGTGCGATCCTGGATCTGGAGGCGAAGTTAGAGCGCCTGGCAGTCAGCGAGCCTCATCACCGTCTGACTGATATGGAGTCGCGGGTTGAGCGCCTGGCGAGCACTGACTCTCATCGTCGCTTGACCGAGCTGGAGGTGCGAGCATCACGGCTGGAAGAGCTTGATACTCGCCTGGCTGGTGCAGAATCTCGCCTTCACACTGTCAGCGACCTAGAGCGTCGAGTTGCGAGGCTCGAGCATCGCCAGCAGCTGCATCATGATGAGATGGTGGGCATGCACGCGAGCATGGGCTCGCTCGGTCGGCTGGCGAGGATTGAAGACCAGCTGCGGCAAGGCGAGGACGCGATGACCGTAGCCTTCGAGCATTTCAAGCGAGCTCGCAGCTTAGGCTGGGTTGGGCGACATCCTCAGCCTCCGGATCCTCAAGCGAATCTTCAGGCGCCTCCCTAGATGTTGTCTTTTCTTCTTTCTATGCTATGTCGCCCTTGGCGAGCATTCCTGAAACTCTGAACTATTTCTCATTGATGTAATATTATTTCGGCGAGTATTGGAAACTCGCCTTTTATTACCTGCTCTGCTTTCTTTTTCTGTGATGGATTTTTTGTCAGATTTTTTCTATCTTCTTTAATTTTGGCGAGTAGTGTATGCATGTCGTCTGTACCTGGCGAGCTTCTTTTATGCTTCTTCTTGCAGGTCTTCGCGCTTTGGAAGTCGGCACCTTGCTGATGCGCGTTGCTGAGTTGGCGACTTTAACTTAATACTCGCCACCCCCTTATTCCTAATCGCGTCGTCGTGCTTGATAAGCCAAGCTACCCGACTACTATAAATAGGGGGGTGAGTATTTATTACGCTTTCGGCGATCTTCTAACTCACACGCGAGTATCTTCCGTCCTCTTCTCCTCTTCTCGCTTTTTCCGATACTCGCCTTTCTTCCCTCCTCTCCTCCAAGATGTCTGACGAGGCGACCATCCGACGTGCCAATCACGCCAAGAACTTTGCGGCGACCACCTTCAAGAAGTCCATCACGACCGAGAAGGACTTGGAGATCTTCTCGGCGAAGTACATCCCGCCAGGGTTCGTCGCTCGGCTTCCTCGCCAGGGCGAGCGACTAAACAATGTCCTGACCACCGAGAGGGTGTTCCCTACTTGCCACTTCGAGGTGGGCTTGCGACTACCATTATGGACGGAGTTCAGCCAGATACTCTGTTACTTTGGGATAGTCCCTACCCAGATCAACCCTAATTGGGGTGGCGATGATCATGGGGTTCCTCTGCTACTTGCGCGACCATGGGATCGCCTTCGATCTTTCTGTCTTCAGGAGAATATTTCACTTCATGGCGACAGGCGAGGGCGTCGTCTTCTTGTGCAGTTATGTCTGCACGCTGGTCGGTACGGTGAAGAAGAGCCATCGCTGGGGAGAGCGACTAGTCGTCATCAATGGCGACTTCCAAGCAATCCCCGACAGGTCATCTCAGCCGCCGGAGAGCGTCTTCGGGGCTTCTTTCCTAAGCGAGGGTGGCGAGAAACTGCTCGAATCCTTCAAGAATCGCCGCCTTGATGTGGTATTCTGGAGGAGGCGAGTAGACAAACTCGTTGAGGTGTTCCAGGGCGAAGGTAACCTACCGCGCGAGTATTCGTAATACTCATTCTTCGTCTTCGATTTGGCGACTAACTGGAGATATCTCTCTTTTTGTTGCAGCAGTCCACGTTCTGCCATGCGAGCTTCTCCCCGTGGCAACGAAGGCGACGACTTCCACACAGGGAGGTGCGGGGGACCTCTTCTCGCGGGGATGGGGTCTACTCGCCCATCGACTTGTTGCCAGGAGGCGATGAGCCAACGATCGTCGGCGACGGCTCTGGGCCTTCGAAGAAGCGGAAGAAGAAGGAGGTCGCCCACAGGGACCTCGGCAAGAAGGCGGACGCTTCTGAGGCTGGCGAGCCTTACGCCCATCCGAACTTCAACCTCGGCAGGCGTGGCGAGGATGCCTATGGTCGCCCCTTGGTGACCTGGTCGTAGAGCGACCACCTAGTGTCTCTGAGTTCCAACCTCCCGCCATGGTCGGAGGACTGGGAGGACAAGGGCGAGGGCTTCGATGTGCTCCACGCCATCTACGGTCGCGAGGACTTGGAGAGACTGCAGGAGGAGTCTTCCGAGTATCTGGCTCACTAGACCTCGCGATTTCTGCTTCGATCTGCCGAGCTGGCCCATTCGACAGCAAGGCGATTGCTCGAGTATGAAGGGGTGATCAAGACCCAATGCAAGAAGATGATCGCCATGGGGCTCAAAGAGAAGGAGCATGAGGTACTCGCCTCGCTTCTATACTCGCTTCTGGGATACTCGCCACTTTGCCGGATTGTTTGCTTACCTTCCGCGTCTTCTCGTTTTTGCAGGCCGCCGAGGTGGAGATGGCGAAGAAGACCTCCCAGTTGGAGAAGGAGCTGGGCGACACTCGGCTGTCTTTGGAGGCCGCTCAAGTTCGCATCACTGAGTTGGAAACTCGGCCTGCCGAACAACAGCCAGCGGTGGCGGGCCCCTCCAGGGTCGGCAAGCAGATCAGGATGTTCGACGACAACATGCCTCGCATTCGTCGGGAGATCGCGCGAGCAACGGGGACTATCATCCAAAGCCAACTGAAGGCGGACGACCTTATGAAGCCGGCGGCAATGGAGCTGACAGTGGTGGACCTCATCCCGGCGCTGCTCGCCGAGGAATCCACCTCTCCCTTGCGAGCATCTTCCCAGCTGTCCAGTGACTCCGAGGACGATGATTCCGAGGATGAGGATGATGATGATGGTGGCGATGATCCGGACGCAGATATTGATGGAGAGGATGACGCCTAGTCGCCCGGGCACCCTTTTTTGCTCGCCCGGCGACCTTTTGTAAACCCCTTGAAGATTCTTTTGTAATTTACACCAAATATATAAATGAAAAAGGACAAGATTTTGCTCGCCTGTTTCTTCTGCCTTGCTTCCTGTCTTGAATGTTGCTTAAGCTCCTAGGATCGAGGCGAGATTGAGTGCTCGCTAAGCTCTTAGGATCAGGGCGAGATTGAGTGCTCGCTAGGCTCTTAGGATCGGGGCGAGATTGAGTGCTTGCACCTGCATACTCGCACCTGCATGCTCGCTTGTGTATACTCGCCCATCTGGCGAGTATTACCTACATACTCGCCTTCTCAATGGTACCTTCTGATTGAGTCGAGTCGTGAGGAGCACTTGGAGGGTCCCGAGGGACACATGCTCTCAAGGCCTTGCCTTGCACCTGGTGAAGAGTTCATTAGAATCACTTAATAATAATGGACTTTTTAAGGGGAAAGAGATAGGGAATGACAGTCGGGGAGGTCTGGAGGGACACATCTTCCCGAGGCCTCCATCCTACTTGGATACCGGATGTCGACGAAGAATGCCGTCAAGTAGGGAATGGCGGTCGGGGAGGTCCAAGGGGACACACCGTCCCGAGGTTTCCATCCTACTTGGATGCCAGAATGTCTCCATTCTTTGGTCGATCAGATCGGTTTTGCCCTTTCCTAAGTTGGGATGTCGGCTTCCAGACTTTCCCCTGGTAATCTCTCCAGTCGGACGAGAAGTGCGGTCGGTGGGAACCGCGGCCAACGTGCAAGGGGTGAGCTGATCTCGGCCGCTATTGCAGAGGTTTGGACTTAAGGGAACGCACACCCGAGGCACTGTCCCATCATCCGTTCTGAGCTTTTACGAGGGTTAAGTCGGAGGCTCATTTTCCAACTTGCGGCGTCGAATGTTGATGCAGGACGACGTCAAGCAGGGAGTGGCAGTCGGGGAGGTCCAAAGGGACACACCATCCCGAGGCCTCCATCCTACTTGGATGCCGGATGTGGATCAAACCTGCTTCCTGTTGCTCAATAAATTAGCAGGGAGTTAAGCACACTTAAGCACACCAACTCAGATGATCGGACACAATAATTTAGGAAACGGATTGCTTTGCTGCGAGCTTTCAGCTCTCTAGGGTACACGACACCTTTATTCAAGGGTTCCTTGAGCTAGTTAAATCGATCATCTCTTCGCTGGATCGGGAGGTCGGCATCCAGACTTTCCTCCTGGTAATCTCTCCAGTCGGACGAGAAGTACGGTCGGTGGGAACCGCGGCCAATGTGCAAGGGGGGAGCTGATCTCGGCCGTCATTGCAGAGGCTTGGACTTAAGGGAACGCACATCCGAGGCACTGTCCCATCATCCGTTCCGAGTTTTTACGAGGGTTAAGTCAGAGGCTCATTTCCCAACCTAGCGTGGAGATCGACTTCACTGGCCTCCTTCCTTAAAAGACTTCTCTGGGATAGGAAGGACTGTCTCATCCCATGTTTCAGGGAGATGTAAATTTTTATTTATACGTAAATGAATTTACAAGGGGGGGCATGTACATTCCCTTTAGGGATAAAACATTTTCAGGTCATCGCCGCTCCAGGTGTTCCCTAGCAGCTCGCCTTTCGGGTTTTGCAAGCGGTACCCTCCTGTCAGGAGAGCTTCCTGGATGATGAAGGGTCCTTCCTAGTTTGGGTTAAGCTTCCCGACGGCCGCTGATCTTCCTGCCGCGTCCACCTTCTTCAGGACCAGGTCACCTTCTTGGAAGTGCTTGAGGCGGACATTTTTATCGAAATGTTTTGCCATTCGGCGCTTGATCTCTTCTTGTCTAGTTGAGGCCAGGTCCCGCAGCTCGTCTATGTAGTCGAGGGATAGCTTCTGCGCTTCTTCATTTTCTAATCGCCATTCTTCGTTTCCGTCTTCCGCGGCTGCCACCCTTGGGCTTATGACTTCAAACTCTATTGGAATGAGAGCTTCCGACCCGTGAGAGAGCTTGAATGGTGTCTCCCCGGTGGCTGAGCTAGGAGTGGTCCTCAAAGCCCATAGTACCGAGGGGAGCTGGTCCGCCCAACTACCTCTCAGGTTCTCCACTTTCTTCTTCAGCAAATTGATGATCAGCTTGTTGGCGGCCTCCACTTGACCATTGCTCCTGGGATAGTGTACGGAGGCGAATCGAAGATCAGTTCCCAGCTGCCTGTAAAAGACCATCCAATTCTAAGCTGGCAAACTGGGGACCGTTGTCGGTGACGATGGCGAGGGGGATTCCAAATCTGCAGACGATTTCCCCTAGATGAAGTTCTTCACGACTTGAGAGGTGGTCTTTGCCAAAGCTTTGGCCTCTATCCACTTGGAGAAGTAGTCGATCATGACGAGAACGAACTTCCTCTGGCCACTTGCTTGAGGGAAAGGGCCGATAGAGTCCATCCCCCAGATGGCAAACGACCATGGGGCGGTGATTGATCGGAGCTGCTGGGCCGGCTGCAACTGAAGGGGGGCGAAGAGCTGGCACTTCTGACACTTCTTCGAGAAGGTCTCAGCATCCTTTCGGATAGTAGGCCAGAAGTAACCTTGCCTCAGGATCCTTTGCTCCAAAGTGCGAGTCCCGGAATGGCTTCCACACTCTCCCGGGTGGATCTCTTCCAACACCCGGGGTACTTCGTCTTCAGAGACACATCTGGCCAGGGGGCCTGAGATGGTTTTGCGGTACAGCTCTCCGTTTTGCAGTAAATAGTACGACGCATTGTACCGAAATCTTCTTTGATCCCCTTCGCCCGCTGGGAGCTGGCCGCTGACCAGGAAGGCCACAAAGGGATCCATCCATGAAGGGCGCTGCTCGATCTCCATCATCTCTCCTTCTTCAATGGATGGGCAGAATAGTTCGGTAATAGTTCCTCCAGCCCTCGGCCCATACTTGGCTACGCGATCTGCTGCCGAGTTCTCTTCTCTAGGCATATGCTCGACGAAGAAGGACTGGAAGCCTCCAATCAACCCTTTCACCTTTACTAAGTACTTTTGCAAGATGGTGTCGCGCACCTCGAACTCGCCTCGAATCTGCGATGCGACCACCATCGAATCCGTGAAAGCTCGGACATCATGGATCCCTAGCTCCTTGGCAAGGCGCAAGCCCGCCACTATGGCCTCGTATTATGCTTGGTTGTTTGTGATGGGGAAGAGGATCTCGACGGCTTGCTCGATCCTTGTACCCTGTGGGCTGACGAGCACGATGCCCACTCCCACAGAACTTCTGCCTGAAGCTCCGTCCACGAACATCTTCCATGGAATTGGATTGAGAGCTTCTTCCCCTGGCTCAGTTTCCACCGAGAAGTCAGCCAAGAAGTCTGCTACCACCTGGGCCTTGATCGCCACCCGGGGTGAGAAGGAAATGTCAAACTCGCCGAGTTATACCGACCATTTCGCTATCCTCCCTGAATGCTCCACTCCCTCTAGGACATTTCGGAGAGGGTGATCAGTAACAACCCGGATGGAGTGAGCTTGAAAGTAAGGCCGGAGCTTCCGCGCCGACACCACCAGGGCGAAAGCAAGCTTCTCCAGGATTGGATATTTCAACTCCGCCTTCTTCAATACCCGACTGACATAGTAGATGGGTAGCTGCTTCCTTCCTTCTTCTCGGACCAACACGGAACTTACTGCCTCTGCTCCTACTCCCAGGTAGATGAGCAGGTCTTCGCCTTCCTTCGGGCTCTGAAGGAGAGGTGTCTGAGTCAACTGCTCCTTCAGTCGTTCGAACGCCGTCTCACATCCTTCAGACCACTCGAAACTTTCAGTTTTGCGGAGTGTCTTGAAGAATGGAGAGCACTTCTCCCCGACCTTTGATAGGAAGCGGCTAAGACCCGCCAGCCTTCCTGTCAACCTTTGGACTTCTTTCATCGTCTTTGGGGACGACATCTCCAGGATCGCCCTAACCTTGTCGGGGTTAGGCTCTACTCCCTCTGGAGTAAGGAGATGCCCCAGGAACTTTCCTCTTCCAGCTCCAAAGACGCACTTTGCCAGATTGAGTCTCATCTTGAATTTCCTCAGCGCCGCGAAGGTCTCCACCAGATCAGCCACGTGTTCCTGGACGTTCTTGCTTTTTATCAAAAGGTCATCCACGTACACTTCCAGGTTCCTCCCCTTCTGCTCCTTGAAGATGTGGTCCATCATCTGCTGGTAGGTAGTGTTGAAATTGTTGAAGTGGAAGTGAAGGAGGCTTTTGGACCTGGGCGGTCTGGGAGGAGGTCGGGCAGTCTGGCGTGACCGCACGGCCTGGCGGTCTGCCTCTGCGGTCTGGCTGGTAGTAGCCTAACTGTGGTCTCCTGGAGTGACCGCTGGTATCTGGTCCAAGGCCACGCAGGTTGTCTATAACCGTGCGGCGGGTTGTCTTCTTCAAGGCTGTGGGGGTCAGGTGTGACCGCACAGGGTGTTCCAGGTTCTCTGTTAGTTGTCGCGGACTAAGGCTCTTAGTCGCGCGGTCACAGTTCGCGGTCTCAGGAGGAGACTGGTATGCGAGCTGGTTGCTGTTCGCGGTCTCAGGAGGAGATCGGCATACAGACAGGAGTTCGCGGGTTGATGGCGAACTGACTGTGTTCGCGGTCTCATGCGAACACAGGTGGTGAATAGCTTCGGGCGGTCTGGCGAGCTCTTTGTGGAGTCGCGGTCTGCTGTGAGAGTGGCGGTCTCACATGGCGACATTGAAGCTGGCGGGTTCACCAAAATGAAGCAGGAGTTATGTTGCTGATCGCGCGGGTTGACCGATCAGGTCACGCGATCTGGAGGCTGGTGATCCTATCTCATAGGGTGGTGACTGGATCAGGTCCCGCGCCTATAAATAGGAGGCCACTGTAGCAGCAAAAAGAACACACCAAGTGTAAGCTGAGTTCGCTTGTTTCCTGCGGTCTGGTTTATTCTGACCGTGCGGTCTGCTGATTGAATTCCTCTTGTGCAGCTTCTGCGGATAGTGTGGGCGGCAGCGATCACCTCTTCCTCTGAAAGTGTTCGGGCGGTCTGCGGCTTGGAGTTGTGGTGCTGGAGTTCAGGAGAATCAGGAAATCGGAAGAAGGGAGTGGTATGTGCAGCGGTTTGGTGGTGTGCTGTGATCGGCAAGGCGCTGCGGTCTGGCAGTGTGTTGAAGTCGCAGGGAGGTCGCGCGGTCTGGAGCGATCTCAAGTTATCCTCATCTTCTTGTATTTCTGTTTGGTATCTGTGCTGGCGAAATCATGTCTCGCCAAGCATGTCTTGCCCTGTAATGAAGTTTATGTTATCAATAAAGATCAATTGCTTGCCTAAAGTTTGTTTCTGGTTGTTTGGCTTGTATCTCTAAGTTGCATAATCGATTCCTGCTTGCTCTCACAAGGTCCTTAGAAAAAATTTTCACATGGTATCAGAGCCAGGTTGGAGTGGATAGAGCAGGTTGCAACTTAGAGTAGCCATCGCCTTTGTGAAGAAGGAACCAGAGGGAAAACAATGGAAGGTGGATTTGCAAGAGGTCTTGGTATTGAGATGCTTACGTCGACTAACTTCAAGAAGTGGAAGTCGTGTATGCAGAGCTATCTTCTGGGTGATGATCTATGGGAAGTTGTTGGAGGAAATGAGACAGAAGAGGTGAAGGCAACGGAAGCTGGTGACAATGGTCCGGCCGTAAGGGCGTGGAGAAAGACCAATGCCAAGGTCGAGTTCACTTTGAAGCGTGCCATTTCACCTGATCTATTTGATCACATCTTAGGGTGTGGATCAGCTGCCGAGATCTGGAGAGCCCTGGATGGGCTGTTTAATAAGAAGAATGTAGCGAGGCTGCAGTTCTTGGAGAATGAGCTGGCAAGGTCGGCTCAGGGCGATTTTTCTATCTCCACTTTCTTTCTGAAGATGAAAAACCTCTGCGCTGAGATATCAGCACTGGATCCTGATGAGCCAATTTCTGAGGCGAAGCTGAAGAGGCACATCATCCGCGGCTTGCGGAAGGAATATGTGGCCTTTGTGACGTCAGTGCAGGGATGGGCAAATCAGCCGTCTCTGTTGGAGCTGGAGAACTTGCTTTCTTCGCAAGAAAGCTTGGCAAGACAGATGGCGGGGTTGTCAGTGACTGGGGGAGACGGCGAAGTTCTCTTCTCAGGGAAGAAGAAGAAGTGGGATAAGAAAAAGAAGACCACTGGAGGCTATGGGCCTTCAACTTCTGGACAGCAGGAGAGGGGTTATCCTCCTAAGGCTGAGGAGAAGAAGAAGAAGGAAGGTCTCAAATGCTACAAATGCGGGAAGGTTGGGCACTTCAAAAAGGATTGCAGAGTGGTCACTCAAGCAGGGCATGCTGCGGAGAAGGAGGAAGCTGAGGCCAGACATATAGATGGAGGATGGGGAGGAGCCTTCTCGGCTTCTATTGGAGCTTCGGCTCCCATCAACTATTTGGAGGACTGGATCGTGGACTCGGGGTGTGGTCATCACCTCACCGGAGACGGGACCAAGCTTTCTTCTGCACAACCCTACACAGGTAACAATGCAATCATTACTGCTGATAATACCGTGCATCCAGTAGAGAAGGTGGGGGTTGTTTCTTTGGGCAGTGATAGAGGGCCACTTACTTTGAAGAGTGTCTATCATGTGCCCGGAATGAAGAAAAACCTCTTCTCCGTGACCAACGCTGTTGACGCTGGGTATCACGTTCTGTTCGGCCCAACAGAAGTGAAATTTCTACGTAATGTAAAGGCCGTGAAGGCCGAGGTCGTTCATATCGGGAGACGGGCAAAGGACTTGTTCGTTTTATCGACAAGTTCCTACGTCGACAAGATGAAGACAAATGATGGTGCCGTTATATGGCATGAGAGGTTGGGGCATGTAGGAATGGACAAGCTGAAAGCAATGGCGGTGAGAGGCCTGGTCAAGGGCCTGCCAAGTCTATCTTCCTACGGAGAAGGTCATGTTTGCGCAGGATGTCAGTTCGGCAAGTCTCATCGACTACCGTTTGACAAGTCGCAGACAAGGAGTAGTGTGCCGTTGGAGTGCATCCACGGTGACTTGATGGGACCAACTGCTACCCCAAGCCTCGGAGGCAGCAGGTATATGCTGGTGTTGATCGATGATTACACCAGATATGTCTGGGTATTTTTCCTGAAAGAGAAGGCGGAGGCGTTTGCCAAGTTTGTGGAGTTCAAGGAGCTCGTGGAAGGTCGGCTGAGACTGCGGGTGAAGAAGCTGAGGACTGACAACGGAGGGGAATTCACCTCCAGTGAATTCTCTACTTTTTGCAGGAAGGCAGGCATCCGGAGGGAGCTTACTTGTGCACATACTCCACAGCAGAACGGAGTTGCAGAGCGGAAGATCCGTCATCTGACGGAGACCTGCAAGTGTTGGCTGCATGCCAAGAGTATTGCAAAGTCCTTCTGGGCGTAGGGAATGTCTTGTGCTGCCTACGTCATCAACAGGATGCCTCTGAGTCCCATCAACATGTTGACCCCGCATGAGATGATGTTCAAGGAGAAGCCAAGCGTGGCACACCTTAGGGTGTTTGGTTCCACTTGCTATGTGCATGTCCCAGATGCTCTTCGGACGAAGCTAGATGCGAAAGCAAGGAAGCTAGTCTTCGTAGGATACGATGAGCGGAAGAAAGGGTGAAAATGCATGGACCCAGAGACGCGGAGATTTGTTGTATCTCGCGACGTTGTTTTTGATGAGGTGACATCTTATAAGGGGTCTTCTGGAGTGGAGCTACCAGAGAGCAGGGTGGAGGTGCCAGAGCAAGCAGTGGAAGATCTTCAGGTGGAGCTACCTGTGTCACCAGGTGGTCCATCTCCTTCTAGTTCCGAGACGGGGGCTTCTGGTTCAGGGAGCAGGGGGAGCAATGCTCCTAGCACGTCTGGAAGAGGAGATAGGGAAGAAGCAGCTGGAGATAATGCGGTTCAGGGGAAGGAGCTGAGGAGGTCGAAGCGAGCAATCGTTGCCCCTGATCGTTATACAGGAGGAAACGCAGTGAGCTTTGTCTCATGTTTCTTCGCTGGTCCCTTGGATGAGAGGGAGCCGTCCAGCTTTGAGAAGGCCCAAGGCGTGAAGGAGTGGGATGTTGCAATGCAAGAAGAGATGGCAGCTCTTAAGAAGAATGAGACCTGGTCTCTTGTGCCCAAGCCCAAGGGCACTACTCCTGTAACATGCAAATGGGTCTACAAACTGAAGAAGAAAGCTGACGGCCGTATCGAGCGTTACAAGGCTCGTCTTGTAGCTCGGGGGTTCTCGCAGCAATACGGTGAAGACTATGAAGAGACCTTTAGTCCGGTGGCCAAAATGACTTCAGTTCGGTTCATCATTGCCTTGGCGACGTTCAGTGGATGGGAGATTTGGCAGCTCGACGTCAAGAACGCCTTCTTGTACGGCGAGATTGACAAGGACATCTTTATGGTTCAGCCACCAGGCTTTGTGTCTGAAGATTTTCCGGAGCATGTTTGCAAGCTGAAGAAGGCCTTGTATGGGTTGAAGCAAGCGCCAAGGGCGTGGTATAGAAAGATCGCAGAATATCTCCTATTCTGTGGATTTTGTGCTTCAGACTCAGACTCAAGCTTGTTTGTCAAGAAGAGCGGGGAGCTTCAAGTCATCGTGCTGCTTTACGTCGACGATATGATCGTGACGGGGAACTCGAAGGAGGAAGTAGCTCAGCTTCGGGCCGAGCTGGCCATCAGGTTCGAGATGAAGGACTTAGGTGAGCTTCACCATTTCCTTGGACTCGAGGTGCAGAGGAAGGAAAGTGGAGTGCTGGTTTCCCAGGCTGGATATGCGGAGCGAATCGTGGAGCGATTCGGCATGAAGGAAGGGAAGTGCATCTTTACACCTCTGGAGAAGGCTATGAAGCTTCGGAAGGATGAGGGGAGGATTATGCAAGATCCTTTGGTGTTCCGAGCTCTGGTTGGGAGCTTGATCTATCTGACGATCACGAGGCCAGATATTGCATATGCAGTAGGCAGGGTGAGTCGGTATATGGCGGAGCCTCGGATACCTCATCTGCTAGCGGCCAAGAATATTCTGAAGTATGTCAAGGCGACCTCGGACATGGGTCTCCTATACAGGAGGGATGCGGGCTTCGAAGTGCATGGATACATGGATGCTGATTACGGGGGAGATTCGGATGATTGGAAGTCGACATCTGGATTTGTCTTCATGGCGGGCCCTACGGCTATATCATGGTGCAGCAAGAAGCAGGATTCCGTATCGGTCTCCACCACAGAAGCGGAATACAAGGCTTCGGCCTTGGCAGCTCAGGAAGCCATCTGGCTTAGGAGGCTGGTGAGAGACGTCCACAAAGAGGTTCGGGAGCCAACTCTACTACGCGGTGACAACGAGAGTGCTCTCAAACTGGTAACCAATCCAGTTTGTCACGCGAGGACCAAGCATATCGAGATCGAGCATCACTTCATACGGGAGAAGGTGCTGGAGGGGTCTCTTTCGGTCGAGCATGTGCGGAGTGCGGACAATGTCGCAGACATCTTCACTAAGGCGCTGGCAAAGGGGCCGTTCACACGGCTAAGGGAGCTACTTGGGTTGGTTTCCACTTCCCACTTCAAGGGGGAGTGTTGAAATTGTTGAAGTGGAAGTGAAGGAGGCTTTTGGACCTGGGCGGTCTGGGAGGAGGTCGGGCGGTCTGGCGTGACCGCACGGCCTGGCGGTCTGCCTCTGTGGTCTGGCTGGTAGTAGCCTAACTGTGGTCTCCTGGAGTGACCGCTGGTATCTGGTCCAAGGCCACGCAGGTTGTCTATAACCGTGCGGCGGGTTGTCTTCTTCAAGGCTGTGGGGGTCAGGTGTGACCGCACAGGGTGTTCCAGGTTCTCTGTTAGTTGTCGCGGACTAAGGCTCTTAGTCGCGCGGTCACAGTTCGCGGTCTCAGGAGGAGACTGGTATGCGAGCTGGTTGCTGTTCGCGGTCTCAGGAGGAGATCGGCATACGGACAGGAGTTCGCGGGTTGATGGCGAACTGACTGTGTTCGCGGTCTCATGCGAACACAGGTGGTGAATAGCTTTGGGCGGTCTGGCGAGCTCTTTGTGGAGTCGCGGTCTGCTGTGAGAGTGGCGGTCTCACATGGCGACATTGAAGCTGGCGGGTTCACCAAAATGAAGCAGGAGTTATGTTGCTGATCGCGCGGGTTGACCGATCAGGTCACGCGATCTGGAGGGTGGTGATCCTATCTCATAGGGTGGTGACTGGATCAGGTCCCGCGCCTATAAATAGGAGGCCACTGTAGCAGCAAAAAGAACACACCAAGTGTAAGCTGAGTTCGCTTGTTTCCTGCGGTCTGGTTTATTCTGACCGTGCGGTCTGCTGATTGAATTCCTCTTGTGCAGCTTCTGCGGATAGTGTGGGCGGCAGCGATCACCTCTTCCTCTGAAAGTGTTCGGGCGGTCTGCGGCTTGGAGTTGTGGTGCTGGAGTTCGGGAGAATCAGGAAATCGGAAGAAGGGAGCGGTCTGTGCAGCGGTTTGGTGGTGTGCTGTGATCGGCAAGGCGCTGCGGTCTGGCAGTGTGTTGAAGTCGCAGGGAGGTCGCGCGGTCTGGAGCGATCTCAAGTTATCCTCATCTTCTTGTATTTCTGTTTGGTATCTGTGCTGGCGAAATCATGTCTCGCCAAGCATGTCTTGCCCTGTAATGAAGTTTATGCTATCAATAAAGATCAATTGCTTGCCTAAAGTTTGTTTCTGGTTGTTTGGCTTGTATCTCTAAGTTGCATAATCGATTCCTGCTTGCTCTCACAAGGTCCTTAGAAAAAAATTTCACAGGTAGCTCCCGCATTCTTCAACCCGAAGGGCATCATCTTGTAGCTGTAGCAGCCATCATCGGTGATGAAGGAGACATCACGGCGATCGGGAGGATGCATCCGGATTTGGTGGTATCCTGAAAACGCATCAAGGAAACTCATCACAGAAAAACCGACGGTTGAATCAACCAGCGCGTCCATTCGAGGCAGGGGATAACAATCCTTCGGGCAGCTTTTATTCATCAAAGAAAAGTCAACACACATTCTCCAGCTACCCCCAGCTTTCTTCACCATTTCAACATTGGAGACCCAGCCTGGGTACTGGATCTCCGATATAAAGCCTGCATCAAACAGTTTTTTCACCTCCTCACGGATCGGCTTGGCCAAGATGGTGACGCTACTCCTCTTCTTCTGGCGGACGGGCTGGACCGTGAGATCCAAGTTGAGGCGATGGCATGCAACCTCAGGATCGATTCCTGGCATCTCGGTGGCACTCCAAGCAAAGATGTCGACGTTCTTTTGCAGACACGCCGCCATCTCGATCTTTTCCTCCGTCTTCAGCGACCCACCGATCTTCAGCAACCCAGGTACTCCCGCTGCGGAGAGTACCTCGATTTCTTCAACTTCTTCGGCCACCTCCAGCCTGGCTGGGCTTTCCAACACCCTTCCGAACTCTTCCACGTCAGCCATCCAGCTGATGGTACTGACGGCGCTGAGATAGCACTCCCGAGAGGCTCTTGGATCGCTCCTGATCCTCACCTGGACATCTCCCTTACAGTACTTCAAGCACTGATGGTAGGAGGATGGGACGGCCTTGAAGGCGTTGAGAAGCGGCCTCCCGAAGATATCCCTGTAACAGCTCGGGGCGTCGACGATGACAAATCGACAGCTGATGGAGGTGCCACTGAGCGTTACAAGAAGATCTGCTCCTCCTTCCAGTTCTTTCTTCTCTCAGGAGAAGCCGAAGAGGGGACCATCAGCTGCCCGAACCCTCGCTGCTCCGACTCCCAGTCCGTCAAACGTTCCCTTGAAAATGACGTTTACGAAGCTACCGTTATCGACCAGGATCCGATCAACGATGAAGTCCTCCACTGCGGCTTGAATCACGAGGGCATCATGGTAGGGATTCTCATTCCCTAACATGTCCTCCTATGAAAAGGTGATCTCCTCCATCGGGGGTGGTGCTTGCGAGGTCGAGGCGACACTCCTGCGATAGATCTGATGGAGGCTCCCTTTGCGGGAAGCTTCCAACCCCGCTCCCCCATGGATCACTCCGACTCTGCCTCCCTGAACCAGATCTCCCCGACCTCCCTGGTCGACCCGGTCCTCATTCCTCCTTCGAGCGACGGCTTGCACTGCCGGCGGCTCGACAGGGGATTCGATTCTTCGCTGCTCCCCTCCACCCTCTCCTGCTGCTAGCCTCCTCCGGGCTTCCCAAAAGTCTGGGCAAGCCATCATCGCATGCCCTTCTGCTTGGTGGAAATCACAGTAGAGGGGAACCTCTTCTGTCTGCTGTCTTTTCTTCCACTGCTTCTTCCTTCCTTGACGGCGGCCACGCCCGGCTACCGCCATTGCTTTATCTCTCCTCCTCTCCTGACGCCTCTCCGGCTGGCGAAAGGGCCTTCTCTCCGGGGATCTTCCCTTTGATCCCGACGCTGGTTCCGTCCAGCCGGCCTCCAAGGCGGCCGGTTGACGGGGACCTGATAGCGCCGTTCCTCCTCCTGACGCTCCGGGGTCACGATGGGCCTCCTCTCATCGCTCCTCCTGGTTTCCTCCCTCCTGGGCTCCTCTCTCTTCTTCTCTTCTCTTCTCATTTCCTCGTGCCGCACCGTCCTCTTCTTTTCCGCCCTCCGGGGCTCTTCTCTCTTCCTCTTCTCAGGGATCCTATCCCTCTCTTCTTCTCACCCCCGGTCACCTTAGTAAGCCTGGCCAAGAAGTCAGGGTTGGAAGCCTCTCCTCGGACAAACTTGTTGGCCCTCTGAATGAGGTTGTCATAGGAATAGGGAGGGTTCCTACTGAGTTCCAACTTGAAGAGACCTTGACTTATACCGAACGTCAAGGCCATCAACAGGATGTTGCTATCCACCTCCTGGATCTACAGAACCTCCTCTTGAAAGCACTCGACGTAGGCTCCCAATGCCTCGTCCGGCCTTTATAACAGATAGAACAGGGCCGTTGCCTCTTTCTTCAGCTTCCGGGCTGTGTCGAACAGGGTCGTCAGTCCACGGCACAGGTCTTTAAAGCAGTAGATCGAGCCTATGGGCAACTGGTTGAACCAGTCCCAGGCTTTTGCCTGGAAGGTGATGGCAAACAGTCTACACTTAAAGGCATCCGACATGGTTCGGATAGAGACTATATCCTCGAACCACTGGATGTGCCGGATAGGGTCCTCCCTCCCTGAATAGTAATTCAAGACGGGGTCCCTGAACCCTTCTGGCACGGGCGCGACAAGGATCTCCTCGCAGAAGGGGCTCCTCCCTCCTGCCCGGCGACGATCCTCTACCTGGCGAGTATCACCATCATACTCGCCATATGGGCGAGTATCCTGGTATCTCGCCTGCTTGTCCGTCTCGCGGAAGCGAATCCCCTGCGAGGTTGGCTGGTAGAACTGCGACCTCCTTGGTCGCTCGGTCTCATCCTCCACATGCTCCTTTCCTGCTCGCCGAGGGGGACTCCTTCCCTCGGTCAGAACCGGGCGATGCGGCGAGGTCGCCGTGACCTCAGCGCGCTGCTGAAGCGCTGCTCGCATGGTCCCCTCCATGCGCTGCGCGAAGGCTTCGAAAACTGCTAACGTCACGAACTCGTCGCCCGCGGTCGAGTTGCCGACTACCTCCTCCTGGTCGCCAACTATGACCATCTCGCCTTCTTACTAGACTTTCCTTCTCTAACTACGGTCCACGCTCACCACACCAAAGTGTTGACGCCAGGAAAATACTGACCTCAAGATTCGGACCGATGCAGCCGGAGGCTACTCGCCCAGCAGTCCAACGAGATGACTTGGTTGGCAATGACGACGAAGCTAGAAGAGCAACAAACCGGACCCCAGGTGCTGCGGCAGGGAGGTCCCACCACGTACCCGGAAGCTCGAGAGAGTCTTCCCCTCCGAAACCAAAGTGGCCGAGCTTGGTGCAGGGAAGGCACCGACTTGGCTAAAAGCAAGGGTGACGAGCTCGAGAGTTCGGAAATCGGGGTCCAAAAGCTCAAGTCCAGGTGCCAATCCAAGTACCCCTGGGGTCCTATTTATAGGAAAAACCAAAGGGGAGGGGGGCCTTTTATAGCCCAGCCCCCAACTCGGCGACTATGGGTTACTCGGCGAGTACCAGGCCATAGTCGCCCATCTGGCGAGTATTGAGTGTTGCTCGCACACGCCGGGCCAATACTCGCCCAGGACTTCTACTGCTTCCTGTACGCGACGAGCTCCTCTGGTTAATACTCGCCTACCTGGCGAGTATCACCTGTATACTCGCCAGGGTCTCTTCTGCTTCTGCCTTGGACTGCTGGTCTCTGTGTTGACTCTTTGACCTTTGACTTCTATCTACGTAGCCTTGGGGGGGTCCACCCTCGGAGAATGAGGGTTGTACAGACGGTAGAAACGATTCTCCATGAAAGATGAAGGAGCAGTTTTCAAATAGTCATTATGGGAGGAAAAACTGTCAACAACACTATATATATATATATGATTTAGAGGATTCCCTTTGTAGACATCGAAGGACGAGTGGTTGTTTTGGCGAGGAAGAAACTTCGAGAGGATCATTGGAGATTCGTCGTCGTTTGGGTAATATCTTCTTAATTTCTCTCGTGTAATCTCTTGCTCAAAGAGTCTTCGAGCAAGAACGAATTTTGTTCTCCTCTTGTTGTGTTTGTGCACTCGTGATTTACCCCGTGAAGGGAGTTTGCGTTGTAACCTCTAATCCGCGATTAGAGAAGACCCTTTTGGCGATCCCATTATTGGATAGTGGATGGTTAAGTGGCTTACGAGCCCCGTGATTTTTTACTCTCGGTTGGGAGAGAGTTTTCCACGCTAAAAACTTGTTTGTTATTATTATTATTTTTCTTTTCTTTCATGTGCAGGTGACTTGTTTTTCCCTACAAGTATTAAGGCGGAAATTTTGGTGAAAAATTTACGCAACTCCTCTCTCGAATCTTGCCACGTAATATAAAACATTCATCTTTAAATTAACGTAACTTCTCTCTCGAATCTCGCCACGTGATTTGGAAGATGAAAACTTAATCCAAAATTTCCAAGAACATAATCATAAATTCAATAAAGATAGAGTCTCAAGCATTCATGACTAAAAATTATGGTTCAAAACATCACAACAAATCAAAGTACTCACAACATACAAGGCTAGTAGAGTTTAGTTCATCATGAAGAACAAACACAATGAAATTAGAGAGATCTTACAAGACATGATATAAGAAATTTTGATCCTTCCTTCTTCAATGGTCTTTTATTCCTTCAAAAGCTGTCAAACCCTTAACTTTCCTCTTTATAGATTTTCGAAAATGTTGAAGATGACTAAAAGATGATCATTTCTCTCTCCTTGGCCCATTTTATATTGGTCCATCCCAATAGGAGTCTAAATAGCCGAAAGGATGCTTACTGTGGCTGTCATAATTGTCAGAAATTCAAATATTTCGGAACTGAAAATTCAGTTCCCGTCAGCATGTTATAACATCTTTGTCTGAACTACAATAATATGTTATAACATATTTTCTGCACCCTTAAAACTGCTCCAAACAGCAAATGATGTGTTACAACAAATCTGTTTCTTTTCTCTTTGACTTTAAGTATGGTTATCCTTCGATTGTTTACGGTAGATACTTTTGAATTTCTGCAACAAAAACATGTAAAAATGTCGATAAGTCCTAATTTTTACCATATATCAAATCATTCATGTTTAGTACATTTAAGCACCTTTTTATGGAATATATTAGACAAATGAGTGCAAAATATGGAATAAAATAACTTCTTTATGAGAAGTTATCACACCCCCACACTTAGCTCTGTACTAATCTCGAGCAAAGATTAATCATTAAAACTAATTGAATGAGTGAATATCTATCAACACAAAAATTTTAGTCTCCTTACCCTTGAACATAGTTAATCAAGATTACTCAAGTAATCCACATCAATAATTGATAAATAAGTCAATCATTAAAATTTCAAGATGCACAAGTCCATTAGTTTGATAAAAGTTAAATTTCAATTATGATTTCCTAGTGTTGTGTGTGTTATTCATTGAAATTATTCACTCACAAACAACTTAACTCATTAAACTCCCTTGTAATTGGAAGGGATAACAAATCCGAGTCTTTGTTTTAGCCTCGACAAGAGTTTAGTGGTTCAATTTGACAGGAAATAATAAGGACTTATCGGTAGGAATTGAATGACTTTGGCTTGGTAAGGAACTTATGGATAAATTTTGATAGTTGACGGAATTTTTCTAGTTAATATTCTTAATAACTCTCCGTACTTTGAGGTTTATTTCTCAATCATCATCATTTTTAAGTCCATAGTTAGGATCATTCTAAATAGTTGTACACATACTTAGGCCACATATCACTATGTCATTATACCATTTTTTATTTATGAACATAGTTGAGATCATTCCAAGTAGTTGTACACATACTTATGCCACATATCACTATGACACACATTTTGCTTTTCTATTAAACACCAAAAGTTGGAAAGTTTACTAAGAACCGACTAGTAAAATTTATATGGAAATTATGCATGGTCAATTTATATCAAAATAATAAGGCTCTAGCTCAAAGAATTATGGATAATCAAAATAATTGTAGGCTTTGTGGTGCGAAATTATCCAAAGGTGGTCTTAATCATGCTTATCAATTTAACTACATATACTCTATGTCTTAGCATACAATATTGACTTAGTTCTTGCTCACCCCTCCGCAATATGTTTGGAAGTTAATAAAATTATGTTGTAGGGAGGAAATATTTGTTCAATGAATAATGTGCATAAGGGAAATACATAAAGGAATCCTAACATATTAAACTAACTTCTAATGCAAAAATCTGAATTTTTAAGAATGGCAAGTCTACCAATCACAATAAAGTGAATAACTTGAAATAAGAGTAAGGATCCACCAATTAGTATGCAATAAACTATCCCTCACCCAATCAATGGAGGATACTCTCGCACCATGTTAGAATTGAAGTGAGCTAGCGCTAGCGCCGGCGTTAGCTCCTTCTCGCCACCCCCTGGTTTTTGTCTATAAATAGAGGGGTGCCCCCCTAAAGAGCAGCATTCTGAAAGTTGCGAGTATCCTCAACTTTGAGCGAGTTAGAGATACCAGAGCGCTACCTGGCGAGCATCGAATTTGGAGTAAGTTCGGCAAGCGAACTAGGAAGAGTTACCTACTCGCGAGATAGTGCCGACGATAGTGGATAACGCCTGCATTAGCGAGAAGAGAAAGAAGGAGCGAGTACCTACTTCGGAGATAGCGCCCGGCGCTAGTGGCTAGCGCGCGCGGTAGCGAGAAGTGGAGGAAGCGAAGCGCGGCGAGCGTGCGAGTAGCTTGGAGTGCGAGCAGCGAGCTTGCAAGTTGGAGAGCTAACGCTGGGCGCCAGCGTTAACAACGGCGGTAGCGAGGAGCGAGTATCACCTGCGGATAGGTACGAGGAGACATTTAGTCCTGTCGTAAAGATGACATCGGTGAGGACGATCATCGCTCTGGCGGCGTGCTGAGGTTGGAAGTTGTGGCAGCTTGATGTGAAGAACACGTTCCTATATGGAGAGATTGACAAAGACATATTCATGGTGCAACCACCTAGATATGTGTTCAAGTCACTTCCACATCATGTCTGCAAGCTGAAGAAGGCCCTCTATGGGTTGAAACAGGCACCGAGAGCCTGGTATGGAAAGATTGAGGAGTACTTACAGTTCTGCGGTTATGATGCCTCTGACTCAGACTCTAGCATGTTCGTGAAGAAGAGTGGAGGTCTTCACGTGCTGGTGCTGTTGTACGTCGACGACATGATCGTGACAGGGAACAACCCTGAGGAGGTCGCGACGCTGAGACAGCAACTTTCCATACGATTCGAGATGAAGGTTCATGGTGAGCTGCACCATTTCCTTGGCCTCCAAGTTGAGAAGAGAAGAGGCGGGTTGTATGTTTCCCAGAGGGCGTATGCCGAGAGGATCGTCGAAAGATTCGGCATGAAGGAGGGGAAGAGCAGTTTCGTTCCTCTGGAGGCTGGGCTGAAGCTTCGGAAGGAATAAGGGAGGATTCTTCCTGATCCGAAAATCTTTCGGGCACTGATGGGGAGTCTTATCTACCTGACTATCACGAGGTCGGACATCGCCTTTGCTGTCGGCCGGGTTAGCCGGTATATGCAGGAGCCGCGAAAGCCTCATCTGGAGGCAGCCAAGGGATACTGAAGTACGTTAAGGGAACCCTTGAGATGGGGTTGTCCTATGAAGAGAAGTATGACTTCAAGCTGCATGGGTACACGGATGCAGACTACGGAGGTGACGCTGATGATCGCAAGTCGACATCAGGTTACGTGTTCTTGTGTGGAGCTGCTGCTATCTCGTGGTGCAGCAAGAAGTAGGACTCTATTTCCCTTTCTACTACGGAGGCCGAGTACAAGGCGTCGTCCTTAGCAGCTCAAGAGTGTGTCTGGCTAAGGAGACTAGTGGGGGATGTGGACGAGGAGGTCAGCGGACCTGCTGTGCTTCGCGGGGACAATGAGAGTGCATTGAAACTGGTAACCAATCCTGTGTGTCATGCAAGGACCAAGCACATAGAGATCGAGCATCACTTCATCAGAGAGAAGGTGTTGGGTGGCTTGATCGCTGTGGAGCATGTGCGGAGTGAAGACAACCTTGCGGATATATTCACGAAGCCCCTATTTGCGGGACCGTTCCGGAGGCTTCGCCCGTTGCTTGGAGTTGTTCCCGGAGCTCACTTCAAGGGGGAGTGTTAGAATTGAAGTGAGCTAGCGCCAGCGCTAGCGCTAGCGCCGGCGTTAGCTCCTTCTCGCCACCCCCCTGGTTTTTGTCTATAAATAGAGGGGTACCCCCCCTAAAGAGCAGCATTCTGAAAGTGGCGAGTATCCTCAACTTTGAGCGAGTTAGAGATACCAGAGCGCTACCTGGCGAGCATCGAACTTGGAGTAAGTTCGGCAAGCGACCTAGGAAGAGTTACCTACTCGCGAGATAGCGCCGGCGATAGTGGATAGCGCCTGCGTTAGCGAGAAGAGAAGGAAAGAGCGAGTACCTACTTCGGAGATAGCGCCCGACGCTAGTGGCTAGCGCGTGCGGTAGCGAGAAGTGGAGGAAGCGAAGCGCGACGAGCGTGCGAGTAGCTTGGAGTGCGAGCAGCGAGCTTGCAAGTTGGAGAGCTAACGTTGGGCGCTAGCGTTAAAGCCGACGGTAGCGAGGAGCGAGTATCACCTGCGCGGTGTGCTCCGGAGAAGAAGCGGACCTTGTCCGTGACCAAGCTCTTTCCTACTATTGGCTGTTGTGATTCAAGTTGGATGCAACTTGTATTCAACCTTGTTCATTTGTAACTAGCTGCCAGAGTTATTACATTGTGATAGTATTGTTCCTTTCTTGGTGTCCTTATTCTCCTGTTGGTTGACATGTTCTTCCGACTTCAAAATATTTCACACTTAAGTGTTTTGTTAGTCTCGAGCAAACATATGTTTTGAGGCACAATGTGGGAGAAAAGAAATTTGAACAATCAAAGTAAAAGAAATTGAAATAACAACACTCCCCTGAAATCAATAATCCGAAGCATTTTTTTTTCTCTTTGTCCGTGTCATCTTTCGGATCTCAAGAGAAAGTTATGTGTAATCATCGGCAGAGACGGTTAGTTTAGAGTAACCTGCATATGTTTCACCAAGCCAAAAAGAACCCAGTCTCCAGGATTGAAATGTTGACATTAGTTTCAAACATATACGAACATAATAGCAATACCAACACCATATTATAGATAATAGCATTGAACATTAAAATTTTTATAAAAAAATTCTGTCAGATAATAGCATTACCAACAACACTTAGAGATTAAAAAAATTGAAACATTAAAATTTTTATGAAAAGTCTGTCAGATAACAAGACCAATAAGTAATATATATATATATATATATATATATAATGCACGAATTAGAACACCAATAAGGGGTAGAATATATAATCAACGGTAATAACAACACCAATATAAACAGCATCTCTTATAACAACAAGAGTAAAACTGAGAACCGGATGAGAACAACAACATCAATAGGATTAAAGCTAGAGATAATATTGCAAGAAGAAAAACATCATCAGTAGGATTAAGTCCACCAAATAGAAATAATATTACATGAATAGTTTCATTAAAGTTGAAGGATCAAAATTAAAAGATTAAAAATAGCACTACACCATATCATGCATATGGTAACACTTAATTTGTAGCGGTTAAGTAAACGCTACCAAAAGTTTTTTATGGTAGCGTTTATAACCGCAACTGTAGATAAATAAACGCTACTAGGCATGAATTAAAATTCCGCTGGAGTAATCAGGACCCTTCATTCTTATGATCTACGCTTCCTAAACAAAAAAACTCCTCACGGCATTAAAAAGCCACGGCAAACCTAAACCCTCAAAATCCCGCTCTCTCCCGATCTCTCACAAATGGCGGCTCCTTGCCCTCGCCTACTCCATCAGTCCTCTCCTCTCCAAGCGGCGTCTCATCTTCTCCACCTCCAGCGACGGCAGATCCACATCAGCGACGACGTCTCATCTTCTCTCTGCTAATACAGCTATCCACGCGCAAGAAAAGCTCGCCGGCTCAAACAACGCCTCGCCCGTAAGACGCACGAACACCCATCCTAGGTTTACGATTTCTTATTTCGTCACGATCTCATCCTATTAACTTCCTCTTCTCCAGATCTAAGCAGAGAGAAGAATCATACCCGACAGCCGCCTCTTCACCAGCCACCGCCGCAGACGTCGGATCCTTATTCGGTATCATTCTTCCTCATTGATTTCATATTTCATATTCCAAGTCATCTTCAAGGCATGATGTCTTCTTGCAGGAATGACTCTAAAAATAACCAGATTTTTGCATTTGCTATATTGTAATTATATTTGGGATTTTCTTCTTGCAGGAATGGCTCTACAAAATAACCAGATTTTTGCATTTGCTATGTTGCAATTATATTTGGGATTTTCTTTTTTTTTTCACTCTAAGAAATCCCTTTTCAATGTCTTTCATAGAGCTTGGGGTTTGATCCTACTGTTTATGCTCCTTATCGCGCTATTGAAAGCTTCAGCTTGGATATGGAGGTGATGAACCTGTTTATTTTTATTTCTTTTGTTATTGAAGGCAATGCTTATATCTATGCTTTTGTAGAATACCATGCTTTTAATCATGTAAGTAAGATATATGCAAAACATAAAGTGCAATGAACTCTATGTTTAGCAGTTAGTACTGTATGAATGAAGCAAAACCAAAATATACATGACATTTTATAATGCGCAGCTGATCTTAATCGTCTTCTTCACGTCCTCCACATTGTCTTCAATTTCTTTTCGATGTTTCTAGTCGACGTCACTCATGGTGTCAGCCCATTTGATTTTATCTTGAATTGAATGGAGCAAGTTATCAGAAAGGCGCAGCCTGCGAGTAATGGAAAAAAAAAACAGAAAGAAATAATGTGAAGTTGAGATAGGAGATTAATACTAGATCTGAGTAAACATCAGCATTATCAAAATAATATAATTCTGGACAAAAGTTCATATTTATAAGAAGAAAATGCAGTAACCCTAAGTACAATTGAAATATAGTAGGTGTAGTAAAATAAATGAGATCGATGAGGAAAAACGATTGATGCAAGGAAAATACATTAAATTCTAACATTTTGTACGACCATTTGACAATTAAGGCTCCGATTGGGGGGACTTATTTTGACCGGTCAAAATAAGTCCACCCAAACGGAGCCTAAATCTGTATTTTGAAAAGTTCGTAGATATTTGATAAGTTTGGAGATATTTCATATAACTACAAGCAGCCAATTGGCCGAAGCATGGAAGTTTACACAGTGTAAGTAAATATGCAGAAATAGGTGTAATATTACGCGTTCAAACTGTGGCTAAGATAATTCGGGGAAAACTGTTAGGGCAATGCTCAGGAAATTGTTAGATTTGCTTAGGAAATGTGAACAAATGCAATTTTCATTTGAAAATTCTGTAAACAACCTTAGTGAGAAGTGGATTTGATTTTAAATTTATCAGACTAACGCTCTTGCTCAAAAGCCGGAACTTAAAAGAAACAATAACTCAAGAAAAAAAACCCGCTAATTCAAAATTTCCCTCAATTCTCCACAATTATACAACCGATGAGACTAGATTCAGTTTAGCTGTTTTGCAATTTATATCCATTTATTTATCATCTCTTCTATGAGCTCATTGAAGTAAAACAGAGCCTTAAAGAGTATTAGTAGAAATTACAAACCTGCTAAGACTTGCAAATAAAACAAAAGGCAGATTTATACAGGAAAACAAATCTTTTTTGAAATTTGTGTTAAGAGTAAATGCAAGAAGATAAGGACAACCCGCCCTTATTGGAGGGTCTTTTCCCCTTTATATATATGGATCTCTTTTAGGGACTTCCGGACTACTATTGAAGAACTGGTTTTACAGTTCATTGCGAGTTTGTAGTTAATTTCGTGTTTTAGAGTTGACCTGTGCATAGTTATTATATCTCTTGATTTAAAAAAAAATGTCATTTTTATATTACTGATTAAACTAATTTCGAAGTTAGAATTATCATGTGTCATCTCATTCCTTCAAAGTTATTATCTTGCTGTTATAGGCTTTATATTAATAATTGTCAGGTTATCGTGATCATTCAATGAGCTCTTGATTTGTGAAACGGTTTGAGCCAAATATTTGTTGATCTCCACTGTTTATGAAGTCGGTGATTCCTGCTCTGTCGGCATAGCCCTGAATACCTGTTTTGATGGTGAGTACCACCATCTTAATTGATAGTATTGTTACAGATATTGATTTTTACTACTTCGTTGGAATTGCTTATTATAGGGTTGCCTGCTATGTTGTGTTTTCTGCTGTTGTTTTCTTCAGTACAATATAAAGATTTTTTGCTCCTCCTCCTCCTCCCCTTCATCACTTTTCTGTTGCTTTACCGATCGTGGCCCTGATCTTTTGGAATTTGTGCTAGGAAATTTCCTAATTCCTGTTAACAGATGTTGGGGTTTATGTTAGCAAATTTTTCAAATTTCTTGTTAACAAACGTTGGGGTTTGTGCTAGCAGATTTTCCTAATTTCCTGTTAACAAATGTTGGGGTTATGCTAGCATATTTTTCCTAATTCCCTGTTTTGTTCTTTTCTTTTTGGGAAATGGGGGCTGGTGGCTGCTGGTTATCCTTCCAGGTTATAATAGTAGGAATGTTCCTTTCCCTTTTTGGGGAAATAGGGGCTGGTGGCTGCTTGGTTGCATTATTAGAATTTGTTCTTTTATTTGGGGAATCATTAGCTTCATTTTTCAAGGCCCATTTTCAATTTGGTTAGCACTTGTGTGGTTTCAACAAGTTTACTGCATTTTTAATATCTAGCAATCCCAACCAATTTTTCCAGAAAAAAAAAAAGTATTTTCATCTCCTCTCAAGGTGAGCTCAAGTGGTAGGATGGAGGTTGCTTGCTTATAACTCATGTTTGCCCAATACATAATCAGTGTGGCATAGAAATTATAGTGTGGCTGAATGCAGTTTTTTCTTAGATTTTATCATAAAGCTAGCTGTTATTGGTAGAGTAGTTGGGGTTGTTTTCTTTTTGTGCATGAGAATAATATTTACAATATTCTTTGATTTATCAAAAAATTCTCATTTTTGGCAATTTTCTTTGTCATGTTGTCTAAAGCCAGAGCATCTTTCATTGCAGATTTCCTCCAATAATTCGTTGCATCGATTACATCAAGCAACGTCTGAAGTTAGGTATGAGAAAATGAGGCACCAAGGGAGGCTTCGAAGAAGGAAGAAGGCAAGAAGGATGAGCCCGTGAAGAAGAAAGGGAATAATTTTCATGTATTAATTATATATGTTTTTTCATGTGTATTTGAGTTTATTAAAGAAAATTAAGTGATCTATATATATTGATTGTATTCATGAAGGGTTTGGGCTATCTCTCACCTTCTTTTTAGTATTAATAAAAAAAATTGAATTCTTTTACAAAATAAATATTATCTCCATTATTATTCAATTTAATAGGAAATAAGTGAATTTATTAAACGTCTGGCGTTGAAGAATAAACGTTGCCAAATACAAGAATAAATGTCTGGTGATGAAGAATCGTAGTCATTGTTGTAGAATGGTAGCGCTGAATAACCGCTACCATTGAAAACCAGAAATGCTATAATATATGTGCCTATGGTAGCGGTTTCAGGATGCCACAATACATTGTGTAACCGCTACCATACCCTACGACCACGGCGGCAGATGCAACACACGCGCAACCACTACAGTATCCCTACAGTCACGGTTTTTTAATATATAGTAGCGATTTTTGAGCGCTACCATATGCATGATATATGAACGTTCAGGAGTTGTGCTTCACTCGTCTTCTTCAGTATTCTCATTTTCGTCTTCTTCAGTACTCTCGATGTCGTCTTCTAGGTTTGCAATTGCAGTAGGGACGTCGACTCTCGTCCCGTCGGCTGTTAGCAAGTAGCCCTTAAAATCAAACTGAGACTGTAATACGTAGGTTGGCTCTTCCACTGCAACCTTTGCCTTGCGCATCAGCTTAACTTGGTTTTGATACATGTGCTCAAGTCTAGATTCAAAATATAAATGCTGACATCGTTGGTAAGACTTCATATATTCGATATTTTCAAACATAATGTCCGGTTCGGTCTCATCATTAACTGGTATGTCAATCCAAATGGGTTTGGATGCTGAAGTGGATGAACTGGGTTTGTTGCTCTTGTATCTTTGGGCAGAAGTGGTTTTTTACTTTAATATTGGCAACAATAACATTTTCAGTTATGTGATGAGCAACAAGAGTGCAAACATCAACATCTGTTTGATTTACACCAGCATTATGACATAATTGTGTTATTAAAGTAGGGAACCACAACCGCGTTTCTCCATCATTTACCAATTTTTGGCGGAGCTGTGTTGAAATTATGTGTCCTGCATCTAACTTGGCCCTTTCAGAATACAGAAAATATATAATGATCTATCCATGGAAATATGATTTGCATATTTGGTAGGCAGGATGCTAGCATTTACAAACAACATCCAAGTTTTCGTTTCTCTAGTGAAGCTTGCAGAATTAAAAATCCTTAATTAAATAAATTAACACCAAGAAACGCTGATTCGCTTGAACCGGGAAGGATTCTTTATACCACAAGCAAGGAAAAAAAACAGCAAGGATTATGTTATAACATATATTTTTAGGTGAAATTTTTTTGTTGTAACATGATTTCTCTAACTTATTTTATTAACTCAAAACTTACTCAGATTTAACATTATATAATTATATATGCTAAAACTGGGTTGTCTTCCCAGCAACGCCTAATTTCTTGTCCCTGCAGGACCTTCTAAACTTGATGGGTTAGGCCAGGGTAATGACCATCGCTTCATCGCGATCATTATTCATGAAATAGTGCTTAAGTCTCTGTCCATTCACCTTGAACTCAGATCCATCCTTCTCATTACCAATCTTGATTACTTCATACGGGTACACTTCCATCACTCGAAAGGGTTCAGACCATCTAGATTTTCCAGGGAATAACCTAAGTCTTGAATTGAATAGAAGCACTAGTTGTCCTACTTTAAATTCCCGCTTTCTTATCCTAGAGTCGTGTCATCTCTTGATTTGTTCCTTGTACAACCTAGCATTTTCATACGCATTAAATCTAATCTCTTCCAATTCGTTAAGATGAAAAAGTCTCTTTTTACTTGCTTCCTGGAGATTGAAATTTAATGTTTTAATTGCCCAATATGCTCCATGCTCTAATTCAACAGGAAGATGACATGCTTTTGCATAAATCATTTTGTAAGGGGTCACTACCAGTGGTGTTTTGAATGCAGTCTTATATGCCCATAATGCATCATTTAATTTATGTGACCAATCCTTACGGGTTGTGCTCACCATTTTCTCTAGAATTGACTTTATTTCTTTATTTGAAACTTCAGCTAGCTCATTAGTTTGAGGATGATAAGCTAGAGCGACTTTATGTGTTACTCCATATTTTTTTAAAAGTGCTTTAAATTGTGAATTGCAAAAATGTGCCCCGCCATCACTTATTATAGCTCTAGGCGTACCAAATCTAGTAAAAATATTGGATTTAAAGAATTTAAGCACAACCTTAGCGTCATTTTTTGTGTGTAGCTATAGCTTCCACCCATTTCAAAACATAATCCACAGCTAAAAGTATAAATAAGTTTCCATTTGAATTCACAAACGGCCCCATGAAGTCAATTCCCCATACATCAAATACTTCTACCTCTAAGATATTATTCATTGGCATGCTAGCCCATTGATTAATATTACCTATTCGTTGACATCTATCACATTGCCTTGCGAATAAATAAGCATCCTTGAACAGTGCCAGCCAGTAAAACCGGCCTCTAATACTTTAATAGCGATTCTTTCTCTCATAAAATGTCCTCCGTAAGGAGATGCATGACATTTATCTAGAATACTTTGAACTTCTATTTCCGGTACGCATCTGCGAATCACCTGATCAGCACAAATCTAAAATAAATATGGTGTATCCCAAAGGTAGGATTTTACCTGCTGGAGAAATCTTTTCCTTTGTTGATATTCCACGTCTGGGGGAAATACATTACTCACTATGTAATTTACGAAGTCCGCATACCAAGGAATGCTACCCTCAGTGATAGCTAATATCTGTTCATCAGGAAAATTTTCTATAATTTCTACATAACTATTCTTTTCATTCTCTTGGTCTAAGCGTGATAATTGGTCCGCAATTGGGTTTTCAGCCCCCTTACGGTCTTTGATCCCAAGATCAAATTCTTGTAAGAGGAGAACCCACTTGATAAGTCTAGGCTTCGCATCCTTTTTGTCCACTAAATACCGAATTGTCGAATGGTCAGTATATACTATAACTTTAGAGCTTATCAAATAAGCACGGAACTTGCCAAATGCAAAGACTACAGTATAGGAGTTCCTTTTCTGTGGTAAAATAGTTTATCCGAGCATCCATAAGTGTTTTACTTGCATAGTATATAGTGTGAAATACATTGTTGTGCATTTGCCCTAGCACGGCTCCCACAGCATAATTGCTAGTGTCACACATGAGAACAAAAGGCAATGACCAATCGGGTGTTTTAACAACAGGAGAGGACGCTAAATTTTTCTTTAGTATTTGAAATGCCTCTAAACAATTATCATCAAAAATATAAGGAATGCCTTTTTCAAGTAGATTGCATAATGGTTTAGAGATTTTGGAAAAATCTTTTATGAACCGTCTATAAAATCCTGCATGGCTTAAAAAACTACGAATGCCCTTGACATTAATTGGTGGAGAGAGTTTTTCAATGACTTCAATCTTTGCTCGATCAACTTCTAAACCCTTATTAGATACCTTATGCCCTAAAATAATTCTTTCTCGTACCATGAAATGACACTTCTCCCAGTTCAACATCAAATTAGTTTGAACACACCTACTCAACACCTTCTTTAATACTTCCAAGCAACCATTGAAAGTTTGTCCAAACACAGAAAAATCATCCATAAATATTTCAATTCCTTCGTCCATTAAATCAGTAAAAATAGAAATCATACAACACTGAAATGTAGCAGGTGCGTTACATAATCCAAATGACATTTTTCGAAAAGCAAAAGTTCCATAGGAACATGTAAAAGTAGTCTTTTCTTGATCTTCTGGTGTAACCATAATCTGATTGTAACCAGAATATCCATCTAAGAAACAAAAATATTCGCTTCCTGCTAACCTATCTAAAACTTGATCAATAAATGGTAATGGAAAATGATATTTTCTTGTTGATTTGTTGAGCTTCCAATAATCCATACATATCCTCCAACCCGTTACGGTCCTAGTAGGTATTAACTCATTATCATCATTTTTCATAACTGTCATTCCTCCTTTCTTTGGCACACATTGTACCGAACTCACCCATTTACTATCCGATATATGATAGATAATACCTGTATCAAGCCATTTTATTATTTTCTTCATTACTACTTCTTTCATTGGGGGACTAAGCCTACATTGATGTTCAATGGATCCATTTGCTTCTTCTTCTAGTAATATTTTATGCATGCAAATAAATAGGCTAATCCCTCTAATATCGGCAAGGGTCCATCTCATAGCCCCCTTAAACTCTCGTAAGACTTCAAGTAATTTTTGTTCATTTTCTTGTTCCAAGGAAGCATCAATGATGACCGACAGAGTGTCACTTCCCCAAGGAAAACATATTTCAAATGCTCTGGTAGAGGTTTTAGTTCAAAAGTTTTTGTTCTAAATCTTCATCATTGTGTATTAATTTAGGAAACACTTCTATTTCTTCAACATAATTACATTCTTCTTTATCGTTTGGAAATTTCATAGCTTTAAGAATATTAAATGTTACTTCTTCTTCGTTAACTAGCATTTTAACTCTCCCTTTTGAACATCTATAAGTAGTGTTCTCCCCATAGCTACAAATGGGCTTTCTAAAATAATTGACACATCATTATCTTCATCCATGTCTAAAAGTACAAAATCGGTCGGAAAGATGAATTTTTCTACCTTAACCAATACATCTTCAACAATTCTCTTAAGAAACGCTAAGGATCTATCAGCCAATTGAAGAGTGATAGATAATAATATTAAATTAATACTAGCCCCAAATCACATAACGCTCTTCCGACAAATTTCACTTTTATCGAACATGGTATTGTAAAGCTTCCGGGATCTTTTAGTTTTGGTGGTAATTTATTTTGCAATATTGTGTTGCATTCTTCCGTTAACGCTACAATTTCTTTATCTACAAACCTTCTTTTCTTTGATAAGATATCTTTCATAAACTTAACATAACTAGGCATTTGTTCAAGTGCTTCAGCGAATGGAATATTTATAGTTAATTTTTTAAAGATATCCATGAATTTCTAAAATTGTTTATCAAGCTTTGTTTTTGCTAGCCTAGATGGAAGGATATTCTACGCTTTGCGCAAAACGCTAGAAATAAAGACAAAAGCAACAAAGTCACTCCTCTTGAAACGGTGGTGGAAGATAAATAATTTCTTTCTTTTTATTAATGTGTTGTTCAATTTCAACTACTTCCGGTTCTTTATTTTCTAAGGGTTGTTCTTCTTGTGATTCATTTAAGGGAATGATTCTCTCTCTTTGCTCCTCCTCTCTAGTTTGTTCATCTCTTGTAGGATTAGGTGTAGTGTCTGAAGGTAATGATCCAATTGGTATTTGGCTTAATGAATTTGCTAGTTGACCCAAGGTGGTTTCTAAAGATCTTAAGGACGATTCAATGCCTCATATTTTAGACTCATTCTTTTGAAACATTCCTATAATAATTTCATCAGTCAATTTCCTAGGATTAAATTGGTTGTTTGGAGCATTGATTTGCATTTGATTTGGATTTTTGATTGAATCCCGGTGGTTGATTCATTCCTTGATTATTTTTCCATGAGAAATTAGGATGATTTTGCCACTCCGGATGATAATGATTAGCAAAACCAGCTGACATTTGTCTTTGTTGTCCCCCACATAATTTGTTTCCTCAGTTATTTGATTAAGTTGTTCTACGGTAAGTGGTGCGCTAGGTGTAGGTGTAGATAGGGAATCTAACCTTTTATTAATCAAGTTAAATTGAGATGTCATTTGTGCGGCTAAAGATGTGATTTGATCCACTTGATGAATTCTAGCCGGATTACCATTTTCTTGTCTTTCATAAGCTTGATAGTTATTAGATGTGAGATATTCTAATATAGCATAAGCGTTTTCAGGATATTTCTTCATTAAGGAACCCCCTGCGGCACCATCTACTAAAATCATAGTTGCAGTTTGTAACCCATTATAGAACGTTGAAACTTGTTGGTGTTGGGCTAACCCGTGATGCGAACATTTCCTTAATAACTCTGTCTCTCCCTGGTGCCTCGGCCATCACTTCCTTTCATGCCCTCTACCCTGGGGCATTCTCGCCAACTCCTGATGACAAGACCGCCTGGGGCGCCGGGGTTGCGAGATCCCCCCGTGTCGTGGCGAGTGCCTACTGGATAGCCCCGAGCAGTTCTCTTCGGAGGTCCGCCAGCATCTCAACTGTCGCTGGCGCACCGGATGGTGGCGAACCGCCAAAGCCGGCGTCTCGCTCATCTTCTCCTGCCATGCCGCTTCCTTGAGACTTTCTTGTACTAACTGCTCTCTAGGCTCACCGCACCAAAAATATTGGAACCGAGACTTGGCCCCAACGGGGAGATCGGACCCCTTCGAGGGGGCAGGTAGAACCTACTGATCCCGCGGAAGAAGCGGACCGGAGACTAAGAGCTACACACAGACACTTGGCTACAACACGGAGGTCCCACCACACACCCGGAAGATCTTAGAGCGCTTCCCCTCCCAAGCCAAAGCCGAAGCTGGACACCTTTGGAGAGTCTGAGGAGCTAACCAAAGAACCTAGGGAGGAAGAAGCCAGAAATTGGAATCCTCTCCAAAGGTGCCCTTCAAGGTCTATATATAGTTTTTCTAGTCTGGTCTGCTAATTGCGTAATCCCGTCTTTGGTTTTACTAAACGCACCCCAAATTGGTCTGCTAACAGTCAAACTCCGCTGCTCTGAGGGGCTATTGGCAGCCCACCAAGGGTATTCAGGTAATTTCACCCTAAACCCTAAATTTACGAATTATTTTTCTTAAGTTTTAGGGGTGCGACCAAGGCCGCACCCCCATTTGGGGGGTGCGTCCAAACCCGCACCCCCATTGGGTGTGCGGCCAACCCCCACCCCCCCCCCCCTCCCTTGGGGAATGTGGCCACCCGCTTTAGGGGATACGCCCAAAGCCATTTTTCAGCGCCGACCTCCTCTTCGTAAATAGAAGATCCACGTCCGAACCAATCGTACTGCAACCTAGTTCTGATACCAGTTTTTGTACAAACAATGCGAAAAAACCAAAATCACACAACAATCAAACTATAAACACGATGCGTATACATGGTTCGGGGAGGAGTGCCAACGTCCACAGGGAGAGGCTATTCACTATCATCGGTGGGGGAGAAAAAAAAAGGTCAATATAAATTACAACTTCACACAAAATAAGAACCCTAACCCCTCATATTTATAGGTGAAATTAGGGCAAACTAAAAAAAACTAAAATACCCTCTCAACCAACATGGCGGAGTTTGGGCACGATCAGATCTATGAGATCGAAGAGAATCTCCGATGGACGGCTAATATTACTTTGATCTAATAATCATCGTGTATATATATATACGAGTCACAGAGCACTGGGCCCCTCCGTGCGGCCTTAATACACATGCACGCTTACCTCCCAAGTAGGCTGCTTGTGGCAACGATAATGCGTGGCAATATGTTGGCTATGTACAGTTTTTTTATTTGCTAAAACTATACATACGAGCCAATGTGCACAATATTTTATCTACGACAAATGAACTCAGATGGTCGCTAATGTTCTAAATGTGCAACTTCCAATGTTGCGAATCTTTTCAACTGAGGCAAAGCCACAAATGAAAAATACTTTTTAGCTATCTTTTATATGTTTTTTTAAACTATTTTTTCTCTCCAATTAATTAATATATTTAAATTTATTTTACTAATTTTTTTTGTGTGCCTGATTCACGATTTCTCATATGCGCACTCTAAGTTGCTCACCGGTACTCAGTCGAGATGTGCCAAATTCCAAAGAGCCTGCAATGGACGTGAAATTTTTTGGTCGAGGCCCGGACTCAAAACATTGTTCGGAACTACTCTTTGGGCGACACGTAGAATTATACTGCAGTGATTTCAGCGTGAGAAATGTCCCGCTTTTAACCCAAGTAAAAATACTGTTCATCTTTTTGATCTCTCCAGGCCGTCGAAAGTGCGACCTATGTTCTAGAAGAAAGCTTCTCGCAAAAACGTGCATCAATGAAATCAGGATGACAGTGATCAAAAACACACAAGGGAGTCGTTCACTACGATAAAACGAGGAAATATTAAAACAATTGTGATATCATCAGATAAGATCAATAAATTTAAATATGAAATAATGGATGATCTTTCTTTGACAATTAATCTTTTTGAGCTAAAAATGATAATTTTGCTATCTTCAAACAAAATTAATCTCAACGAAAAGATTAAGATTTTTTAGAGTTTGTTCGTTTTGACGGAATTAGAGCTCTAGATTTTGGATTGGAGGTAAATTTTTAGTGAGATTTTACAATTGTTAATTCAATAAAAACATCAGTTGGCATTCTCAAATTTTTTTGAATTGAATTGGTTACAAAGATAATATTTTGAATTGAATTCAGTGAAAACATCATTTTGATTTGAATTGGTTACAAATATATTATCATTTTCCTAACAAAAATAATTTACCTCCATTTGGAACCACTAATCCTCAAAAATGTCGTCATGAGCCCGATTGCACCAGCAGGAAGAGAGCTCCAATAAAGAACATTGTTTGAGCAAGGCTCTGTTTGGCGCGGCGTTTTTACTTCGGTGAGCTTGGACAAAAACACCACCGTCATAAAATGTATGTTTGTCACGACAACGGTTACGATCACCATCAAAAAAATAAAACTAGTTTTGAACATAAAAGTAGATGAAGTTCCTTAGGTGAGGTCGATCGGGCAAAAATCAATTCAGAAGTCTAAAAATCAATTCGCTTTGTGCGGAATCGAATTCGTCATCCCATGACATCACCATAGAGAGTGTTAAATATAATTCTTATTTTGCTTAAAAATAAAAAAGGCCCTCTCTAATGGCTTTATTACAAATTTGCCCAAAGTTGATTATTTAGGGCATGCTTAATGACATGAATTAAAGTCCAATTCTAATGAAAATGAACCTACAATTCTAGGCTTCGTTTGGGGGGACTTATTTTCACCGGTCAAGCGGTTACGACCGCATGAACCGGAGCTTAAATAAGGTCCGGTTCATGCGGTCGTAACCGCTTGACCGGTGAAAATAAGTCCCCCCAAACGGAGCCCTAATCTCAGTGAGCCAATACATGCCCTTAGAGATTAGAGATTTTATTAGACACAATAATTAGAATCAATAAGGTTTCTGGATCGCACAATCCAAATTCGCCCCCACTTCGACACCAAGCAGCTGAGCATATCTTTTGTAAAAACCAATCCGATCTTCAACCCGCGCGTCGTTAGGGATCAGACACTCGAGCCCGCCGTTAATAATGTTGGTAACAAGCCCGAATCCAGCGACCCGGTTCGCCGCTACGTCGGCGCTGCTTGGTATGAAACGACCGATCATCACGTCGTGGCAGGACGGCTTGCCGTTCCTCGCCGTCATCCAGAACCACAGCGCCGTCTTAAAGGCTATATCCGAGCGATTCGTCACCAACTCCGGCTCTCTCAACCCGTCGAAACCGAGGGCGGCCCCCGCCTCACCGTAGTTGTAGTTCCTGCAATTTTCCAAATTATTGCTATAGTTGATTAGGAAATCGTGATTAAGCTGAGAACAGATAATTTAAGGGAATTAAGAACAAAATTAATTAATTAATTAATTAATTAATTAATTACCAGGAGAGCTGCATTGGTCCTCTTCCATGGTATGATTTGTTCGTGCAGCAAAGCCATTCTGTGCTGTTCGAGTCGCAGTAGCTGCTGTTTAGGTTCAGCTCTTCCTTGAAGCACAGGCCCCATGCGTAGGGTCCGTCCGGAGCGGATTCCCATTTTCCTGTTATAATGTTTTGACCAGATGATTAGAAAGTTGGAGGATATTATCCCAAACGCTTAGGCTCCATTCGTTATGTAGGTTTTGATTGAAAAGAATTGATTTTGGTTCAAAACCAAGCCAAATTCAATTCTCGTGTTCTTTGCAGGATGATGTTCAGGCACAAGAATTGAAAATTGTCCATTTTTCTGTTCGGCTGTAGGATGGCTTTTAGGCGCAGATTTTTGTGAGATTTTTAATCATGAATAATTAATGTCTTTAAATCGGTAAAATATTTAAATTGAGTAAAATAGTAATCATTATCAAAATAATGTTGATAAAATAATAATCATACTTTAAGAGAGAAAAGAACGGGATTTTCTCTCAAAATCGATCAAAATGGGATGATTTTCACCATATGCTATTTTTTTAATGGATCCAACCCGGTAGGTTTTGGAGGAAAACCAATTCCCTCCAATTAAAGACCAAGCGAACGCTTGTGAATGGAATTGGATTGCCAAAAATCCATTCCTTCCTACAAAACCTACCAAATGAACGGAGCCTTAAAATTCATGGACGAGTAACATTTATTTTAGTATTTTTAAGCCGGCCTATCCTTAGTTTATTCAATAATAGATTAAGGCTCCGTTTGGCACCGCGTTTTAATTTGCTCCGGTGAGTTTGAACAAAAAATCACTATTATAGAATGTATGTTTGTCATGCCAATGGTTATGACCGCCACCAAGAAAAGAAACTGGTTTTGAACTTAAAAGTGAACGAAGTTCTATAGGTGAGATCGAGCGTTCACGAACGACGGTTCATAATCATCACGTTCACGGCCGCTATCGCCGTGTCAAACGAAGCCTGAATTGAAACCTAAGGTATATACCCAAGGTATGAAATTAGATTCGAATTGAAAAATTCGGTTGGAGGAGATTATCCCAAAAACATAAAGTTCACGGACTGTAACATTTATTTTAGTACTTCTAAGCAGGCGTATCCTTCGTTAGTCTAATCAATATTATATTATTAGATTAAACCAGAATCGAGCTATGTACCCGAGGTATGGAATTAGATCCGAATTGAAAATTTTGGTTTGATTTTTTGTTTTAATCATGCGTCATAATAATTTTTCATATAAATTTGTGTATTAGTAAACATTTATACCCAGTGTATTCATTTAAGCAAATAATAAACACAAAAATATCATTTTATAAAAGAAATAATACGATGAAACACTTAAATGTTCTGAAGAAGAAAAAAATATCATAAACAATCTTCTTTAATTTGCACTAACAAAAAAAGAAGAACAAAAAGCTCATACAATAGCGTGAATTAATTTTGAACACAACACTATTAGGCTAATATTGAAGAGGTTGTGGATTTGTAGGCCAGGAAAGGTGAAACTTTAAAGATACGATCGATGACTCTTATATTTTTGATACTTAATTTTAATAACTCGCTGGTCTGAGTCCCCAAATGTAAGAACGGAGAACTGAACCATATGGTGGTTCTGAAATTTTGGGACCCAAAATCGAACCGAAATACATGAGAACCAACCCACACCACTCAGTTCTGTTCAGTTTCGGTCCATTTTTCCACAGCCGGGAGAATTAAACCTCTCTCAGAATCATCATTTTGGCAAACAGAGCCCGAGAGGTTTTTAGGTTGGTTTTTTAAAGGAATTCTATGGAGGCTTATTTGACTGTTACACATAGCAATCATATTCTGCAGACAAATTATCGAAATATATAGTATATAGTTATACCTGTTGTCTCGTGAGATATTTGAGCAAGAAAAGCTGCGAGCTCGCGTTTGTTAGCATCCAAACTTCCCGCTCTGCTGAAATTGGGGAAGAAGGCGGTTGCGTTGATAAACGAATCATAAGTGTAGAATCCCTTGGCCGGACAGCCGTAGTCATCTTTGTGGAGGAAGATAGTATTGTACAGTTCCTCCGACAACAGACTGGTGATTGATGAATTGTACGCGTCGCGATTGGGCGGTGTCTCCGCGCTGCTGAGAGAGCAGCCGGAAAGAAGGATGATGAAGATGAAGAAGAAAGTGCAGCTGAGTGGCGGGGAGAAAGCCATTTCTAGCTGTTATATATATATATATATATATATATTATATTATCAGCTGATCAATCGGAGTTTGCTGCCTCCGCCGCCGCAGCTCCTGTTCAGTTTTCTGGAAGAGGAGGAAGACATCAGTAACCCAGCTTTATACAACAGGGGGAGAATCAACAACGACGAGGTCAGCGAGTCAACTGCACCATTTGTCAATTTGTGCAGCCCTCTGCCAATCCAGTCCAAGCTGGACGATAGTAAATTGAAATTGTTTTTTTTTTTTTGAAGTTCAAAATATATGCAATCATTCCACTTAAGCCCGATTCGATCCGAACTATTGACTAAACATGAGGCCTTTGTTTGGGGGCGCCGGAGGCGGCGGTCGGAAAAGCTCACATGACTTTCTCAAAACTGTTTTTTCTGTTTTCAGTTTTTTCTCTTTTATTCAAGGGTTTACGTAAGTCACGCTTCGCGATCCGCATTTCTTTCTTCTCGCCAACGCAAATGTTTATTCGAGGGTTTATGGAAGTCACCCATTCGCTATCCTTGCTTCTCGCCGCTGATCTTTTATAATTAATTGATATAATATTTATTTATTAATGTGATAAATGATTAGTATTGTTCGGGTCAATCAGCGCTCTTTCAGACCGGGCGAATTAAACCGTCTTAGCCCGAGAGTGGGCCGAGTGCGCAAACAGTCACAGAGAGAACATACAGGTGGCAAGAGAACGTTTTTAGCGTGGAAAAACCGGAAAGGGTGAAAAACCACGTGGTCGGATCTGCGCCAGCCAAATTTCACTAAGTGCCCGAGTGTTACAAGTAAAGTTGCTAGAACTGAGAGCGATAGGCCGCTCCTCATTACAATTGCAATTGAAGAAAAGTCGCTGAGGGTGGCAGGCCACCTGTTGGAAAAAAATATTTTGCTGTCGTAGGAGGTCTTCATGGTCCGAAGAAGATCTTCAAGGGACGAAGGAGATCTTCGAACTCTGAATAAGATCTTCTAACTGCGAAGAAGATCTCTGAAGGAATTCTTCAAGGAGCTCTCTCGGATGCAAAGTGTCAGATCCCTTCAAATGAGGGTTCAGAGTCCCTTTTATAGACTTGGTCGGGGGCGACCAGGTAATTTCGCCGTTGTAACCACCGTAACCACCTGACGAGTCGATCTCGACCGTTGATCGAGAGCACACAGATCACCATTTTCTGAATATGACGATTTCGCCCTCGGTCAGTTCGGGCACATCGGACAGTTCGAGCAGCTTCCTTGACAATTTTCGATTGCAATGTGTGAATCCTGCAATCTCAATAAGGATAGTGGAGTTAGCAACCGCGCGCGCTATTGCGTAGGCCGCGCGCGCGCTATTGCGCAGGCCGCACGCGCGCTAGCGCGCAGGCCGCACGCGGTAGCGCGTGCGTGCTGCGTGCGGTAGCGCGCAGGCGGAGCGCGGAAGCGCCCATGCGGCACCGCGCAGGCCGTGCGCGGCTGCGCGTGGCACCGTCATGCTCTGCGGTGCGCGCGGCACCGCCGTGCGCGGTTGCTCGCGGTCGTATGCACAGGATTGTGTGCTCTTATGGCGGTTACGTGCGCGTTCCGCTGCAGAGATAGTGGACTTGACTCTCTTGGCGAAACCCACTTTCTCACCCATGACCTCATTGTCTTAGTGAAGGTGTGGGGGTTTTTGGCTAATCGCAACTCAGATTTCTCTACATAATAGATGAGAAACCATCTAAGTATAAAATATATTTTTTATTATTAATAAGGAAAACATGTATTTTAAAAGTTATTCCTCCAAAGAGTAAAGTGAACGGCAGAAAAATCAATTTGATTGCATAAAGATCATATTTGATCACATAAAGATCATGTTTGATCGCTTAAAGATATTTTTTTTTTTATCTTAAGAAGCACTTCAGAAAAAAGATGGCAAGATAGTAGTCATTTTTAAGTTATTTCCCGTATTTGGGCGGAGGATTTTTCGTTGCGGCGCGCCCGATCATCACTACAACACACTATATAATGCCTAGATAATATAAATGTCATATTTTTTTACAGGCAGAATTAAACCTAAAACATTTTACTAAAATCCAAAATCTTAACATTAAGCCAAAGCCAATATGACAAACCAACTTCGTTGAAAACTAAATGAATAGATTTTTAATATATAATATATGTAAGCCTGTAAGGTCAAAAAATAATTTTAATATAATTTCACCCACGTAACTCCATTGAATTTGAAGATAGCCAACTCTAGCGCCACTTGTCATAAATCTCTCCGTCCTCTTTCAATTCAAGCTGGAAGATAGTAAATTTTTCTTGCTATAAAACAACTACCAAAATCATTTTTTTTTTCTTCTGATAAGATTTGAATATTTCTTTGGTCAGATTGGACTTGTCTTTGCCATGTGTGAACAAGTATTGTGGATAGGGCAAATTTTTTGGTCCGTGAATCGGACGGCAAAAACCGTCCGGAAATAAATAGCGTCGGAGCCCACTGCATTTTTCGCCCTTTCGAAATTTGAAACCTGCTCGCTCGCTCTCCGGAAAATCGAACCCCTTTCTTCCTCTTTCAGGTCTAGGTCGCTCTCCGGAAAATCGAACTTGTTTCCGGCAGTCTTTGGGGGTCTAAAGTCTCCCGAACTTCCCGTCGGCGACGCCACATTGTGCTTCCGAGTTCTTACAAAGGGTCTACTTGCGGTAGGGGTAAGCATTTCTCCCCTCTGTGTTATAGTTTAGGTTTTCCCTAAAACCTGCAAAACGTAAAAATATTCCAGATTGGCTGCCTTCCAGATTTATGTTGTTGTAAACATACTCCTGTTTTTTTTTTGTAAGCATATGTCGAAGTACTGTGTAGGGCTGTCGGTTTTAATGTGTTGTATAATCACATAAAAGATCATGTTTCCGGCGGGATTCATTGTATCTTATCATATTCCAGATCAATTGTCCGGCCGGATTACTCCTGTTTAGTTCTTTTTGTTGTAAGCATATGGCGAAGTACTGTTGTGTAGTTCTTAGCAATTGTCGGTTTTAATGCAGATGGAAGGTTATTCCACTGGAACATATTTGAATACACGTTGCGCTGTCTCCACCTTCAAGAGGCAAGCCGAAACTTTGTTGGCTATCATTTCTGATCAAGCCAAACAGCTACTCATTAACGCTTCAGTTTTTCACCTTTTCTCACTTCCTGATTTACCACAAAATGTCCCTCTATTATATCGTTTGATCAGGCTTTATAGGCCCGATAAAAATGCATTCTTGTTAGGAAAATATTATATAAAAATGAGTGTTAACGAGGTGGCTTTAATACTCGGTCTCCCAAATAGTGGAGATGATTTCAATTTTAGAAGATCACCAGCCTCAAAAATTACACAAGCAGATATTGTGGAGCAGCTTAATACATTAGCCCATACAGAAGCAGTTTCATATGAAGATGATATGGAGAGAGTAGATGCTCTTATAAAGTATGTCCTTATCCGGTTTTTATTTCCCCTAAAGTCTCTTAGAATCCCAATGTGTCTTAAAGATTTTAGAGGCTTGGACGAGTTCCAAAGATTTAACTGGCCAAAAGCAGTCCACACTTTTCTACATAAGCAGTTCGAGTCACTGTATAATCTCAGCTGCACTAGGAATGAACAAGCCAGCCTGGGTTACCTCGAAGAGTGCTCTATAGTTCTTGTGGTAAGGGATTAACATGTATATTTTTTTCTATTTATTTATTAGTATATCATCATCTTATTTATCATCTTATTTGTTACTAATTGTTACATTTTAGGTTTGGTTCTTCGAACATAGTAATCTTCAGGTTCCAGTAGATAAGTTAGGTCGACCACGCTTGTGTCGATGGGCTTGCAAAGATGGTTTCAGTTCGAAGTTCTGTTCTCAATTATCTGAGAAATTGCTCTAAAAAGATCAGGTAACTACTTAGTGATGTTTAGAGTACATTAATCTTCTCTTATTGCTGATTACTAATATATTATGTGCAGGTAAGGACTACCTTTACTTACCTAACCTCCGAGGAGCAACAGATTCTTGGTCCCGAGGACTCAGAATCATCTTTTGAGGAGGTATTGAAAGTGAAGTTGAAGAAGAAAAAGATGATTGAGCAGTCAGTTGATATGGAGAAAGTTCTGAGAATGAAGGAAAAGGCCAAGAAAGAGAAGGAAAAGAGGAAGAAGGAGAAGGAGTTAAAATCTTTTATCAAAAAACGAATTAACCTTTTGGAGGAAAAATTAGTTGCAGAAATTAGTGGTGTGCGAAGCTACTGCAAGGAGAGACTCGACTCTCTTTTTACTCTAATTCAAAGCATGTCGCAAGCTAAAGAACACAATCCATCCGCCGCCACACCAACAACAAAGATTCATTTATTGAAGGAGCATGTAGATGTCTCTAATAGCGAGTCTACCCCAGATTCCAAAGGTCATAAAAAACGACGTGTTAAAGTGTGTGTCTCTATGGGAAGACAATCTAAAATTGAGATTCAGTTCCAAGGAAGATCAAATCTTTCTGCTGCTGCAAGAGTACTTGTAGACTCTACCTTGAGTCGTTTTGCCCCGGGGTAATTTGATTACTTTATTTTCAAAAGAAACCCCTGTTCAAATTGTCTTATAGGATTTAAATTTAAAATCTTAACTTGATGCAGTGATAGTATATTTGAGAGTGACAACATTGCTATGAAAAGATCAGAGATGGAAGATCTATTACGGGACGGATGGCTGATGGATACTCACTTGGATGCTTTCGCCGTCCTTCTAAACCACCGTAGGAGTGCATCCCTTGATTCTTGGAAAACATTTCTCTACGTGTCACCAAACTATGCAATAACAATTGTGCATGTTAATTTTATAAGAGCTGTAAAGTTAATTTCTATGTTATGGTAATTTATAAGAGGTAACCTAACCATGCATTATATATTTTTTGTTCGATACATGCAGTATTATAAGAGCTGTAAAGTGCATTATCATCGTTTGTTATCTCACTTCACACCTTCTAATGTCCAAGCTTGTGAATTGATTATGATGCCTGTGAATGTGCAAAGCCACTGGGTTTTATTAATATGCAATCTAAAACATCATTGTTGGTACTTTTATGACTCATTGCCCAACAAAATGCACAGGGCCACATTACCTTCATTGGTATGTTCAGTTCGGCACCTTGTATTTTTATTTTGATTAAGAATTTTTATAATTTGTTAAAATGCATTATAATTTCTGCAGATTAAAGGGCTGCACGAGGATGCAATGGATGCTCTTCCAGTTCATATTTCAGATTGGGAGATAAGGATAATGAGTGAAGTACCGACGCAAGAAAACGGCCACGACTGTGGTGTGTTCGTCCTAAAGTACATGGAAGTGGAGGCTAGCAAGAATATCATCCCTTGGTCAGACTGCAGAGGGTGGCAAAAAGATATGCCTAAATTCAGAGCTGAGATTGGTTTTGAAATGATTCAATGTTTCTGTAACCTTAATTAACAATCTGGTGTCCTGACTCAATTTTTTGTTGGGTACTATGTACCACAAACAATATTTTTTGGTGGGTAAATAATTACCCAGCTGATCCAACACCTTAGGGTATTTGATCTTACATTTTTGTTGGTTTAATAATTTGTGTTTGTTGGATGTAATCACCAAATAGTAGTTCAGCTAGCCGAGTCTGTGGGTGCTTACAAGGAAGTCAGCATAAGTGATGATGCTCCCTTTCGTATGTGATAGGAGGTTGTGTGTTGTTTAAAATAACCCATATTTGTGATATGAAGCTATAAGCCTTTTAATCTGTCATGTGAATCCGATCGTAATCTGACTTTATTTGTTTGATCAGATCAATTAATACGACCGTAATCTGATAGCAGAAAAAACAGAATTAAATGCTAATTACAATGATTGACAATACAAAACTATTACAAAAGTAGATCACCAACGTAGCACATCAGGGACACTACAAAAATTAAATGGAACAGACGGAGAAACTTCATCTTTTAATCCACTGAATATATTGCCAGGCAATGTGGAAGAGTCTGTTTCAAAGTTGGCACTTCCCATAAAGTCAAACTCCTTAGGGGAGGGATCTTCAAACTCCGGCTTAACCTTAGGGGCCTGTTTCCTCTCTGTATGAAAAACACATGGAATTAATATACTTATTTGAATCAGCAATCATAAACAATGAATTTATCTAATAATGCGGTGGAAGCTTACTTTGTTTCTTTGATGGCTTTTCAAAAAAGCTCTTCAACCGGACTTTTGACAAACCTTTACGACGTCTTGCCCTTGGATCCCTTAACAAGTCTGTCCCCTGAAAATTTCCTTCTGCAGTTTGTGTCTTCAAGCCCCCTTCATAGTCTACTATTTCTTCTGCACTTCTCCTCAATTCATTCATGGCGGTAAGCACATGTTGCTGGGCTGGTGGGCAATTATCTACTAGTTGAGCTAACTCGTACGTGAACCTCTTAAGATGGTTTCTAAACACCAGGCTGGATTGGTTCTCATTCATGCATGTACTCTTTGAGAGGTATAAATCTTTCTTGGCAGCTAGTGTAAATCTCTTTAGAAAGTATTTAAAATTAATTTGTCTTAGATTCTTCGAAATGTATACTCGTAATATGTGTTTACACAAAATTCCTTTTGTTTCAAAACCCTTGCAAGAGCACATCACATCGTATGTGTTACAATCAACTTTAACTAACCATTGTTTGTCGTCGTCCACGCCTGCATCACAATGTCTTGTGATGTATAACATATGATCATCATATTTAATTTCTTCGGTGATGCTCACACTAACTGCCCCACTAATAAAAATTTGTTCGAAAATGGAAAACATTTTTCTTGTGTAAACCTTCGACGCTTGTTTTAGTAGGGGACAATTTTGAAATTTTAAGGTGATAGAACTTTGCTTACACTTGAAATCCTCATCATGTTCAGATCTCCTCCAAGATGAAGTCATCTTCTCCATCCCACTGAAACACTCAACAAGAGAACTTGTTGGTTTTGTACAACCATGTAACACATTGTTAGCCGATTCACTTCTTTGAGTTGATAGAATTCCTAAGTCCAAAATGTCTTTATTAAATGTTGTGGACCATTTATTTCTAACTTTGTATAGATCAGACAACCATCTATTGTCCTCCAACTTACCCCTTATAATCATTGCACTCCAATTTAAATCAAACTCGGCCTCATTGTCACATTTGCTCATGCATTGATAAAATAAAGCTCTAATATTTTTGTCATTGTTGAAGGTTGGCACCTTTGAAGGTGCTTTCTTGGAAATATGCCACTGACATAGGCGATGCCGAGTACTACTGAAAACTCTCGCAATCGCAACGGCCATTGCCTGATCCTGATCTGTAAACATAGTGCTTGGCTGTTTCCCACCAGTAAATCTCAAAAAAGTTTCAAACACCCAGCAAAAGGATTCGATGGTCTCTTCTGCAACGAACACTCCCCCTACAAATACATTTTGCCAATGATGGTTTATGGCTATAAATGGAGCACATGCCAAATTTTATTTGTTCATCCGGTACGTGGTATCAAATGTAATAACATCGTTAAATGAATCGTAGTCAATCCTACTCTGTCCGTCCATCCAACAAAAACTTTTAAGGTGGCCAAACTCGTCTGTCTGGACATCGTACGAGAACATGCTATCTTCCATTTGCCTTTCCTGAAATTTTTTCAACAAACTCGAGGCGTCACCGCTTTCTATCAATTCTCTTTTTTCACGGTGAACAAAATTATAAGCATCTGTTTTAGAAAACCCGACGTTTTCAAATCCGCCAACTTCATCAGTTATAAAATTATAAGCATCAACTGTTCTGATTCCAGCACCAGACATGTTCCTCAATAAGCTACCTTGAACGTCAGATATGTTACGATGAGATCTCAACAAATGACTATCATTCTCTGGAGCAAGCGAATGATTGTGTTCCTCTACGAACCTTATCACCTCCCAATTTTTTCCATCTTTATCAGCCCTAAAATGCAGACAAGCTAAGCAACCAGTACGAGTATCAAGTTTGCGGAATTTCTTCTCTGGATCTTTCACTGGATTTGAACGCTTGAACCCAGTTTTTGAACATGAAAATTCTCCCGCCTTCACAATCCGAGTATGTGTCCAATATACGATATGTTCTTTGCGCACACTGAATCCGAGTTTGTGTGCATAATCTTTGTACATCTGATATGCTTCCTCATCTGAGTGCACAGTAGGAAATACAACAGCATCACTAGCCTGTGGACAATTACATTATGTGATTAATAAGAGGTAAACATCGTGTTGTTTCGGATACTGTTTGTCAAACATCCGGCCGTAAAATAGCAGTGTTGTTCTAAATACTATACAAACTCCGGTCGGATTTTATTTGAACTAAACTATTCATAGATAATTCAAAGAATAGCTAATCATAGAGGTGCTCAAGAAATTTTACAGTATACTATAACTCTACACTACAAATCAGCCGAAATGTAGTTAGCAAATACAAACTGGATAAAACAATCTGGAGAAAACAAAAAGGAATGTTTACTTTAATAGTGTCGTCAGAAGATTTAACAGTGGGACTGTCGTCGGAAGATTTAACAGTGGGAGTGTCGTCGGAAGAAGCTCCAGCTTTGAACATGGTGGAGGCTGCGAAAATCTAGGTTTCGAGGAGGTCGGGATTCCAGGAGGGCGGCTTCGAGGAGATCTAAGCTTCGAGTAGGGCGTCTTCGAGGAGGTCGGGCTGCAAGGCGGTCTGCTTCGAGAAAGATTGCGAGGAGGCCGACATTGATGTACAGGTTTAACCTCTGCGGGAGAAGCAATCTGGGCGATTACGAGGGAGAACGCCGAAAAAAAAGGAGGGAAAGAAAAATCGAAACGAAAAATACAGTGGGCCCGGCGCTATTTATTCCCGGACTGCTTTTGTTGTCCGATTCACGGACCAAAAAATTTGCCTGTGGGTAGATACAAGAAGATTAAAATTTTATTTTCATAGATAAACAAAATTGGGCTGTTTAATTTATGTGATCAGACATTTTTAAAAACATCAAATTTATATTTGCAGGCCACTTAGAGTGATGTCCCCATCTTATTCGCGTGCGAGTCTTCGTCTACATGATGCTCAATCATTAATTACGGCGTATTCCACCGCAACACTTTTTGGTGGCTCTGATGACTGCCTCATTGCTCAGATTTGTCATTCAAATTAGGGAGATTAATAGTATGAATAAACTAAGATAAAAACTTCTCTCCACTCTAAAAAAAATGAAGGAAATGAGAAAGAAGGAAAGAAAAGTTCCTTGCAATCAAAATCTCATAGAACTTTTTGACCCAAATCTTCACTCATTTCTCTTAATTGTTAATCTTCGCCGAAGATTCTTCATTCAAAGAGGGTGAGATACTTCTTCCCTGTGGACATTTTCATGGGCAATCCCCTCTTTACACGTTTTTCTTCACACAACGAATAATTCAAATTTCCTTCTCCTTGAAAATTTACACGGCCTTTATGAATTAGTCTTTCCATTTGAAGAGATCTCGTTTGTAGACACAATTCATGAGGACTCTTTCAAGAATTTTTAGAAGCCATTCAAAAACAATATGTGAATTCGAAAACAATATGTCTGAATTCGAAAACAATATGTCAGAGTTCAAAAACAATGTCTAAATTCGAAAACAATATGTCTGAATTTGAAAATAATATGTCTGGAAGGAGAGCTCCACCCATCTTCTTTGTTCCATTTGAATGACTAAGAAATAAGATGCTAAGAAATGCCTTGTTCTGGAACGAGAGCTCCACCCATCTTCTTTGTTCCATTTGAATGACTAATTAAGAAATAAGATGTCTAAGAAATGCATTGTTTTTGTTTTCCCCATGGTGAAGTTACTTTGATTTACCCTAACTCTTAGTGACGCCCAACCATATAGCCCATACCAAGGCTTCGTTTGGGAGGACTTATTTTCACCGGTCAAGCGGTCACGACCGCATGAACCGGACCTTAATTAAGGTCTGGTTCATGCGGTCGTGACCGCTTGACCGGTGAAAATAAGTTCCCCCAAACGGAGCCCAAATATTATGCAAGATTCTGACATTAGGAACCTAACCCCTTATTATTGAAGTTACTCCAGCTAGCACACCCTTACTTGTAGCTAGTGAGTTCCCACCACATGGCCCTGACAAATATTACATGATGTTCCAACATTAGGAATCTCAACTCATCATGTTTGTGAAGTTACTTTGACAATATAATTCATGGTGAGATCACTTCATAAGATCCATATTGAATATTATATGAAAATTTCCGCATTGGGAACCTCACCCTTTATGTTGGTGAAGCCACTTTCATTCATGTCAACTAATAGTGAGGTCTTATAGGGTCATACAATTTATAGGCGAGGATCCAACGCTAAGGTCCAGTTTCATTTCCATCATAACCCGACGAATGTGACTCCCGAAAGCAGGAGGATAGCCACTGATCTGCTCGCTCTTCACCATCGATGCTCACCGTGGACCGACCTTCTTGGAATCATGCAATTTCGCCGTCATCATCAATTTGCTAGCCAGAAGCGGTATTTTTTTCTATTCTTCCAGCAACATTCTTGTTGTTGAGTCGTCCATTGGGGTAAAGGTTTGGCCTCCCACCCACGCTCATTCTCCTTTTTTCCTCCCTTAATCCCCTCCTCCATCGCAGTTCGAGTTTGTCTGTTTAAAGACGCACATTCTGTAAATTGGTAAGCTCTGCAAAAGCTCTTTTTCCAGGATCTGATTAAAGACGAGATTTCTATTTGAGATGTACACATGACCCTAAGAATCACTGAGTTTTTTGGTCTTGCATGAAATTTTTCCTATAATTATCCCTTAATATGCATTTCAGACTGAGGGTATTATGGGCACTTTTCATGCATGCTAACCTCGGATTTCACTTTTCTTTGTCAATAATTAGAGGTTTCTTCCTTAATTAAGCTTACTACGTAGGCAGAAAAGAAAAGTGATGATATATGACTTTTGGAGAAGATGTTATCCACTATACTGTAATTCTTTCATACCCTGCCCAGTCCATGATTATAGTTTGATATTTCTTTAGCTGAGAACATCTATTTTAGTTCATGTGAATCACTAAAATATTCATGATCTCAAATTGATAGGCATGATGTAGTTATCACTCCCCATGCCTCATTTCACATTTCTCCACTGCAAGATATTCACTCATACGAGGGATTTTGTTAAAAATGATAATGAGTATCCCCAGCAATCTCTACAGTTAAACTCCGTTTGTATGTCTTATGAAGAGGTTTTCATGACAATGTAAACTACAATTTATGGTAAACTGTCACCAAAATTCAAAGTTATCAAACCCCTAAAATTGCTTTCATATTCATGACTGCACTAAAACACAAATTCTCCAAACAACACAATCTTGTCCGTGACAACAGTTTCCAACTACTACATTTATGACCACAGCTTTTCACAACTACGCTCACAATTGCTACCGTCGCCCTAAACAGTCCACACGAATCTCACATTTCTTATTAGTGAAGCCACAACAACTTAACCTAAATTATAGTGAGGTCATGGCATGAGGTTCCTATGATATTATGCGAGGTTTGATCATTTGGAACAAAACCTCACATATTGGTGAAGTCTCTCCGGCTCACTCTCATTTGTAGTAAGGTTACCCACAATATGATCCCCGCCTACTATTATATTAACTATCCAGATTATAAGTCACTCTTAGTAATCATACCTTATGTAGCTGAAGTCACTCTTAGTAATCATACCAAATATTATATAAATTTTGATATTAGGGAGTTCATTTTCTATAACAAAGTAATTATTTTGACAGATTTAAATTTTTGTAGTGGAAGTCAAGCCAATGTCCTAAAAGCATTGTAGGAGATCTAAAAAAGGAGGCCTCAATCTATTGTTTGTACATTCCAAGTAAATTAAGGAACTTTTATTATTTGAGCATATCGAGTTTTTACTATTCGAGTATATCAAACATTTATTATTTGGGTATAAATATTTCTTTGCATACGTCAGCATGATCGATGTGTCGTTATGATGTTTCTTTGCATATGTCGGCATGATCGATGTGCCGTTACGATGTCACAGTGTGAAATGTGATAAATGGCAATTAGTCCGTTTGTTATGGTGCTGGCCCTAGTCTGCCCACACTTAGACCCGCCCCTACCTAACATGGTAATACCTACTTTTTAAGTGACAAGATTTGAATGAGAGGACCATTCTAACATAATAATCATAGGAAATACATATTTGATATAAAGATCACCACTTAGATACAATGAAAACAAAATATAATATAATTTCTAATGAAGATAGCTCCTCTAAAGTTGAAGACGAGATTAACACTTTGGATGCTTAAGATGAAAATTGAAGACTGAAGTTTTAAATCTTATAATTTCGGTATTTGAACATTAGTATTATTAATGAATAATTTACTATTTTAATTGAGTGAGTAAATATTTTCTTACATAGGGGGTGTGTCACATTCCGAAGCCTAGTTCAGATCTGGTCCACTTTTCCAAGCGGTCTTGGGCCAGACAAAGGCCGGGTCCATGCCTAGTTTCATTCAAGATCGGCCGGGCTTCATTTGCATCAATAAATTACTACGGTTATAAACGTGGCATTATGCGCCAAATGGAGCCTTAAGGCTCCGTATGGCATGGCAGTGACCGCCGTCAATGTGGGGGGGTTATGAATCGTTCGTGAACACCTGATCACACAAGGATTTTCATTTCACTTTTATGTTCAAAATCAGTTTTATTTTCTTTGCGACGGTGCATTTTTTTGTAACGATCCGCCCCGACCATCACACCAGAGGCCTACGGCACCGCCCCATCCCTGGTGTGGTGGTCGGGGCGGGTCGTTATAACCATTGTCCTGACAAACATGCATTTTTTGACAAATAGCATTGTCCAAACTCACCGGAGCAAAAACGCTGCACCAAACAGAGCCTAAGGGCCTGTTTGGGATAACCTTTTACCACCGTTTGGATTGTCTACCGGTGGGAAAAGCTATCGCCAAAAACTCTATTTTTCCTCTTTTCTGAAAAGTCGCAGACCTCCTACTTTTCAACCATTTTGAAAAACACTTCCTCATTCCGATACACAGTTGACGCTACAAAAATATTTTCCTCCTCCCGATCCAGTTCGACAACATGACGGTAACCCTAGCCTTTCTCCCGACGATCCAGTTCTCCTGGCGATCCATTTTTCGGCCGGGCACGAATTTTCGCATTTTTTCTCCCGGGCGCGCAATTTCCTCCAAGGAGGGCATTTTCCCGCCCAGGAGCGCATTTTCCCGCCCGGGCACGCATTTTCCCGCCCGGGCGCGCATTTTCTGCCCGGGCGCGCATTTACCCGCCCGTGGGCGCAATTTCCGACCGGGCGCGCATTTTCCGGTCAGGGCGTGTATTTTTCGCTCGGACACGCAATTTTGGTCTCGGCGCGCATTTTTTGGCTAGTCGCAAATTTTTTCGGCCTGGCGCGCATTTTTCGCCCCGCACGCATTTTCTGGACGGGCGCAGATTTTCCGGCTTGGGCGCGCATTTTTCGCCCATGTGCGTATTTTTTGCCCGGGAGCGCAATTTTGGCCTGAGCGCATTTTTCGCCCAGGCGCGAATTTTTTGGCCGAACGCGCATTTTTCAACCGGTCGCACATTTTCCGACCGGGAGCGCATTTTTCCGGCCGAGAGCGCATTTTTCCGCCAGGGCGTGCATTTTTTCGGTCATGTGCGCTTTTTTCCGGTCGGGCGCATTTTCCGTCTGTGCGCACATTTTGCGACCGGGCGCGCATTTTCAGTTGCGGGGGAGCATTTATCACACAGGCGCGCATTTTTCGCCTGTGCGCGCCTTTTCCGGCCCGGGTGTGCATTTTTCGCCCGGGCGTTCAATTTTGGCTTGGGCACGCATTTTTCGCCCATTCGCGCATTTTCGTCCGGACACGCATTTTACCGCCCCGGCGCGCATTTCTCCGCCCCGGCGCGCATTTCTCCGCCCGGATGCGCATTTTCCGGCCAAGCGCGCATTTTTCTGCGCAGGCACGGATTTTTAGGCCAGGGCACACATTTTCTGCCCGGGCGTGCATTTTTGGCCTGAGCGCGCAATTTCCGCGCGGGTGCGTATTTTCCTCTTTGGCGCGCATTTTGCAGGTTTCAGCGCACATTTTCCTCCTTTGCGCGCATTTTTCGATCCGGGCGCGCATATTCGGCCCGGGCGCGCATATTCGGCCCGCGCGCATATTCGGCCCAGGCGGCGCTCATTTTCCGCCCGAGCGCGCATTTTTCCGTCGGCCACGCATTTATGAATTTATTTTATTTTCTTATATCTAGTTTTGTAATATCGTTTAGAATGTAAATCTCCTTTTTGAAAATTTCTGCAAACGGAATTCACCTAAATAAATTTCATTTGCAATAGACCTTTTCCAATATCTCCTGTTCCTTTTTCTACCCTCCTTTTACTATCACTCCTTTCTTCCAACCTCCCCCCGCTCTCCCAAACTATTCAAAGAAAATTCTTAGGATGGTGGACAAAATACACGAAGACTGGGCACTCGAATGAAGCCAACACGCATAGTAGATTCATTCAGCAAAGTCAATTAAAAAAAATTATATTTAATTTTGTGGGGAAATAAAAACAAACACCTAAATATATATACCACATTATGGAATTATGCGAGCCAAATGGCCTAAATTAAGGGCCAACTGGTAATTTATAAATGCTACCAAGCCGACTCTTTTGTTTGCGAGCAATGTTCCAAGAACATGGAGATTTGAGGGAGCAAACTTTCAAAATCTTTTAAAAAAGAATCAATCAAAGCTGTAGGGGTGACTTGAGCAAGATTGGAGAGCACCTCTCGACGGTGGTTCCCGATCTCTGTCCGCCGTCACGACTTCTTCCACCGCTCCAACGGTATCATCGCCATCGGCTGCCGAGGATACTGTCAGGAACATTTTCAATTTTTAAAGGCTACCACATTTTCTTGATCTTTTGAAAATGTAAGAAACAAGATGTGATATCTCGCACGTGCACTGAAGCTGAGTACTTTGTCAATGACTACCACTACCGCTGAAGTCATGACTTGACTACGAAGACTTTTGCGGATATTGCGGGTCGCTCGACGCTCTCGTTTGTCCGTCGAATTGAACCGTCTCAGCTCTAAAGTGAGTCTAGCGCACAATCAGTTAAAGTAAAGTGAGACAGGTGACAAGAAGACTTTTAACGTGAAAAATCCGAAAAGTGTGAAAAACCACGGGGCCGAATCGGTGCCGACCAAATTCACTATCTCTTTTGATGTTACAAGTTGTAGAATGCAAGAGAGAGATTTACCACCACTCGTTGCAGGGGGTGCAGAGAAGAAAGAGAGAGGAAAATCTCGAAGGATGAAGATGATTTCCAAGTGCCTAAGGGAGATCTTCAAATTACCTTCGAAGGAGATCTTCGAAGGGGAAGGAGATCTTCGAAGGCTGAAGGAGATCTTAGAAAGATTCTTCGAACGCCGAAGGAGAACTCTGAAGGATCTTCGAAAGAGCTTTTTCGGGCGCTAAAAGCAAGATATCTTAAAATGAGAGCTCTGAGCTCCATTTATAGCTTTGGACAGGGGTTGTCCGATAATTTCGTTGTCGTAACCACCGTAATCCCCTGACGTGCGAATCACTTTCGTCGATCTGGAGCACACAGATCACCACTTTTGGATATGACCGTCTTGCCCCCCCCCCCCCCCCCCCCGGGCAGTTTGGGCAGTTCAGGCAGCTTCGTTGACAGTGATGACAGCAACGAACGAAACCTTATATCAGGGAAATTAAGAAAGTTAACTGGCACGCGCTGTGCAGGTAGATGTGCTCTGGGCGCGCCGCGAATATGGAGATGTTCAGAGCGCGTCGTGAACTTGGAGATGTTCGGCGTGCGTCGTGAACTTGGAGATGTTCTAAACGCGCAATTAGCGCAAAGCCGTTCTGAGCGCGCAGTTAGCACGGAAGAGCGCCAGTGATGGCGATGAATACGCGGTGGGCATGGTGGAGACAAGAGACGGAAAGCAATAATGCAAGCATGAGAGCGACTGCGCGCTTTTGCGGTGCGGGAGGAAGCTCCCGCTCAGAAGCGTGTGCCTCAGGTGGTCGCGGGGAGTTAGGGCCATTAGACACTCCCCAATTTGGGGAGTTTTGGGGAGTTAGGCTCATTCGACACTCCCCAATTGGGGAGTTTACGTAACTCCCCAATTACCCCAATTGGGGGCGCTGACTTGGTCAGCGCTCCTTTTTTGGGCAGGGTGCGCGACATTTGCCACGCCCCCATGGCAGGCCGCACCTCGGCCGCACCTCAGGTGTGGCATTGGCGGCATTGGCCGCACTTGGGGAGGTGCGGCCTTGGCCGAACCTCGGGAGGTTCGACCTTGGCCGCACCTCGGGAGGTTCGGCCTTGGCCGCACCTCGGGAGGTTCGGCCTTGGCCGCATTGAGGAGGTGCGGCCTTGGCCGCGCAGGGTAGGCGCGGCCGGCACCGCACCAACTCGGTGCGGTGGGCGTCGCGTGGCAGTCGACGCGCGTCGGATGCCGTGCCAACCGCCGTGCGACAGTTTTGAGGCGGCGGTCGGTTCAAGATGGTGGTTGCATGGTTGGAGCGGATGGTGGTTGCATGGTTGGTGCGGACGATTTCGAGAGGCCTCCGCTTCCTCCATTATGAGGGATAACCAAGTACCTATCAGCAGGATATTGATATTCCAGTCTCAGACGCACACCGCTCTTCTGTGACAACACCAATACTACACAAATTGCTTTCAATCTTGTTTTCCATGAACGCATCAAACATATTGAGATTTGTTGTCACCATGCCCGTCAACAATTTCTGAGCAAAATCATCTCGCTTACTCATATCTCTTCAATTCAGAGATATGAGTTCTTGATTCAAAAACTCTATGATTGATTCACAAGCCTTCTGTGAAAAATAACGGCTCGCACTTTTTCAACTCTAGTGCGACACGTGTTTGAGTTTGAGGCGAAATTTTTCGGACCTGGCTCAATTTGGAAATCTAAGTCTGAGTGAAACTCTAGTGCGACACGTGTCGCAATCCTGAAATGCCGATAAATTGAGCAGGCGAGGGATGGATGGGAAAGAACCATCGAGTAGAGATAGCTCGCCAGCGCCGGCTCCGACTCCGCATCACGTCGTGCCTCCGACTTAATCTGAGTCCCAATCCACGACTCCTCATCCTCCGACTCCGATAGAGGGAAGGTCGACACGGGATATTGTCTCAGCTGAATACCAAAGAGATCAAACATATTCTCTAAAGAGATGCTTTATAATGAGATCCAACTATGTGCGTTTGAGATCCCACTATGTGCGTTGATCTCCCAGGAGATCAAAATGCTCTCCACAGAAATTATATTGATCTCCTTATTCCAAGTAGGCAAAGTAGCAGGAAGCCAAGGAATGAAGCGAAAGCATAGTGTACACATAGTAATTTTTTTAAAAATACTGAAATTTATCGCCCTTCCATGTTGCGACAAGTGTCGCGCTAGAGTTTCACCCGGACCTAAATTTTCAAACGGAGCCTGGTCCGAAAAATTTTGCGAGTTTGAGATGGGTGTTGAATATAATACTCATATATATGCAAAACCAATTATGTAAAGCCTATTTTGTAAAACTCAATTGATTCTCTTTATTCAAATATCTCCAAATTGCCTATTGTGTAGAACTCTGCAAAATGAATAGTAGATTTGTATTTCTCTATTCGAGACAATAAATTTGGACTACTTACACGTAAAAAATGGTGGCTGGATGAGAGAGAAATGACTCAAATAAGATAGAGATATTCAAAAAAAATTCTGGCTAATGCCCATGCTCGATGCATTTGGTTGTGAACAAGCTTCTCCCGTTCGTGGGTTGTCTCGCGCCCTGTGCACCCCCAAAATGGCATTGCAAAGATTTTACAAGTTGCAAATGGGCTTCGCCCATTAGTGAGTTGCAAACGGGCTTAGTAAACTCCAGTTAAGATGATTACATACTCAAATTAAATGCAAAGTAAAAAAAATATAAGAAAATGAAGAGACAGTATTTCTAAGATAAACTAAACCAAATTATTAATTATCAAGTGAAGCAAATACCATTATTTAATAGGGATGATTTTTGTGGGTTATTGACAGAGTAATTTATTGACTTAGGAAGGGGACCATTCTTATCTAAGAACCAGTTCATCGATTACTTAGTAGAAATAAAAATTGTAAATGAAGAAACAATCTAGCACTAGGAAATCAATGCTGGGAAAAATTGTAAGCAGAAAGGAGAAACTTGATCTTATATTTCGACACAGTGCAGTGCAAACTGCAATCCAAATTGAAATCACGGCTCGACTTCGTGGAGTGCAAACTGCACTTTGCACTGCAACAAACTGAAGTTTTGTTGCAGTGCAACCTCCAGTTTGCACCGCAATACTGCAGTCTGCAGCAAATTAACAGTTATGTCATCGCCAATGTCATAAAAGCATTGTAGGAGATCTAAAAAGGAGGCCACACTGATCATCTTGGATCAATCTGTTCTCTTACGATGTCATCCCTCGATCTTGTGTTGTTATGAAGTGACGCTGTAAAATGTGATAAATGGCATTCGATCCATTTGGAATACACACATACAAATGGAACCACACACACAAATACACATAGACACACACACACAAATACACATGCATACGCGCATACAATCACACACACAATCACAATTTCAACCACATAAAAAAACACTTTGAATATCTAAACATACAACCACACTTTCATGCACATAACCACATTTTCATTCACTTTCATCCACACAATCACAATAATCACTCATGAAAATCACTATGAAAATACACCAAAAAATACAAACATAAGCAATAATACCCTAAGAAAAAAAAACCTTAAACTCAAATCCTACACAAATGGCCTAAAAATCACATAGCAACCATATTAACTACTTAAAAATCACCTAGGAATGAAACGGAAAGGAGAAGAAATCGGCATAGAAAGGAGAATAATTTGAAAAAATGGGGAAAATCTAGAAAAAATCGAACCTTAAGTAGGTTGGAGAGAAGGGGATTGCATGCTGTCACCTGAGAAGATGGTGGAGGATATATGGAGGAGGTAGACGGCCAGAGCTCGCGGGAGAAGAAATGTCCAGGTCGCTCGCCTCCGTCACTCGTCGAGGTCGATCGCGGGAGAAAAGATGTTAGAATTGAAGTGAGCTAGCGCCAGCGCTAGCTCATACTCGCCATCCCCCTTGTTTTGCCTATAAATAGAGGGGTACCCCCCTAAAGAGCATCGATTCTGGAACTGGCGAGTATCATCAACTTTGAGCGAGTTAGAGATACCAGAGCGCCACCAGGCGAGCATCGAACTTGGAGTAAGTTCGCGAGGCGAGTTACCTACTCGGGAGATAGCACCGGCGATAGCGGATAGCGCCTGCGTTAGCGAGTAGAGAAGGAAGGAGCGAGTACCTACTCAGGAGATAGCGCCCGGCGCTAGTGGCTAGCGCGCGCGGTAGCGAGTAGTGGAGGAAGCGAAGCGTGGCGAGCACGCGAGTAGCTTGGAGTGCGAGCAGCGAGCTTGCGAGTGGGAGAGCTAACGCACGTCGCTAGCGATACCGCCAGCGGTAGCGAGGAGCGAGTATCGGAGCGAGTATCACCTCCGCGGTGTGCTCCGAAAGAGAAGCGAACCTTGTCTGTGACCAAGTTCTTACCTACAAATAGCTGTTATGATTCAAGTTGGATGCAACTTGTATTCACCCTTGTTCAGTTGTAACTAGCTACCAGATTTATTATTGTGAAAGCTTGTGTTCATCTTTGGTGTCCTTATTCTCATGTTGGTTGACGTGTTCTTCCGACTACAAAATATTTCACATGGTATCAGAGGGATAGTGGGAACAAGGACGAAGCAACCAAGATGGACGGCGGAGGAGGGTATGCTAGGGGACTTGGAATTGAGCTGCTCACCCAGACCAACTACAAGAAGTGGAAGTCTTGCTTGGAGAGCTACCTGCTTGGAGAGGACCTATGAGAGGTCGTTGGAGGAGAAGAGCAGGCAGAAGTCTTCCCAATCGAAGACAATGGTCAAGCTGTGAGAGCTTGGAGGAAGACCAACGCCAAGACGGAGTTCACCTTGAAGAGAGCCATATCACCTGACTTGTTCGACCACATCATTGGTTGCAAGTCAGCGTCGGAGATCTGGATAGCCCTCGATGGGTTATTCAACAAGAAGAATGTAGCGCGGCTACAATTCCTGGAGAATGAGTTGGCAAAGTCGACTCAAGGCGAGATGGCGATATCCACCTTCTTCCTGAAGGTGAAGAACCTATGTGGGGAGATCTCGGCCTTGGATCCTGAAGAGCCAATCTCAGAGGCGAAGTTGAAGCGGCACATACTCCGAGGCATGAAGTAGGAGTATGTCCCCTTCGTTACTTCCGTGCAAGGATGAGCTACTCAGCCCTCCCTTCTGGAGCTAGAGAACCTGCTATCGTCACAGGAGAGCTTGGCGAAGCAGATGGCGGGAGTATCCATCTCAGGAGGAGATGGCGAGGCCTTGTTCTCAGGAAAGAAGAGATCCTGGGACAAGAGAAAGAAGAACTCCGGAGATGGACCTTCAACGTCCTCTCAGGGAGATGGGGGGAAGTTCCTTCCTGCGCGCGACGAGAAGGGGAGATACCTTTGCTTTGCCTGTAAGAAGTATGGGCACATGACAAAGGATTGCCAGTCCAATCTAAAGGCCGGTCATGCTGCTAACAAGGAGGGAGATCACCAGAGAGGTGGAGGAAGAGGTGGAGGTCACCAGGGCGGTGAGAGGGGGACAATTGTTTCCTGACAGAGATGACGACAACGTCAGTCGATGTCTTTGCCTCCATCAACCTCGAGAACGACTGGATAGTGGATTCCGGTTGCGGGCATCATCTCACCGGAGATATGTCCAAGTTTGACTCCTTAGAAACATATGAAGGAACGAATGCTATCATCACTGCGGATGATACAGTGCATCCCGTGGAGCAAGAAGGGAAGGTGTCCCTTGGGAGTAGAGAGAAGCCAGTGACACTGAAGAGTGTGTATCACGTGTCTGGCATGAAGAAGAACCTCTTCGCGGTGGCTAACGTCGTGGATGCTGGATACCACGTGCTGTTTGGACCGAAGGAGGTGAAGTTCTTGAAGAACCTTTCGTCTGTCGATGTTGACGTCACGCTCACCGGGAGAAGGGTGAAGGATTTGTATGTTCTGTCTGCAAATGCCTACGTGGACAAGCTGAAGACAAATGACAGCGCTGTGATCTGGCATGAGAGGCTGGATCATGTGGGGATGGACAAGCTGAAGATGATGGCGGCAAAGGGCCTAGTGAGTGGCCTGCCTCATCTCTCTTCCTACGGAGACGTCCATGTGTGCGACGGATGCCAATATGGAAAGTCACATCGACTTCCATTTGACAAGTCGGAGACCAGGTGTAAGGCACCTCTTGAGTGCGTACATGCTGACGTTATGGGGCCGTGCGCCACCCTTACTTATGGAGGCAATAAGTATGCGCTGGTTCTGGTGGATGACTACACCCGCTATACGTGGGTATACTTTCTGAGAGAGAAGTCAGAAGTATTCAACAAGTTCCTCGAGTGGAAGGAGCTTGTGGAGGGGAGGCTGGACCGCAGAGTAAAGAAGCTGAGAAGCGACAATGGAGGGGAGTTTACCTCTAATGAGTTTGCTTCTTTCTATAGGAGGTTCGGCATTCGGCGGGAGCTCTCCTGCGCTCACACCCCTCAGCAGAATGGGGTGGCAGAGAGGAAGATCCGCCATCTGGTGGAGACTACCAGGAGGTGGATACATGCCAAGAGCATTCCCAAGGCCTTATGGGCGGAGGGAATGTCGTGTGCTACTCATGTGATCAACAGGCTACCTCTGAGTCCTAACAGGATGGTGTCTCCACACCAGCTCATGTTCGTGGAGAAGCCCAATGTGGGTCACATGAAGGTGTTCGGTTCTACCTGCTTCGTGCATGTCCCGGACGCTCAGAGAACCAAGTTGGAGCCGAAAGCGAGGAAGTGTATCTTCATCGGCTACGATGAGCGGAAGAAGGGGTGGAAGTGCATGGATCCGCAGACCCACAAGTTCGTCATCTTGCGCGACGTAGTGTTTGACGAACTGGTCTCATACCAGAGAGTCTCTTCAGTGGAGCTACCGGAGAGTGGAGAATCGAGCAGGGAAGAAGAATGGGTCACTGAGGACCCTACTGTGGAGTTGGAGTTATCTCCAAGTGCTCCATCGCCATCTGGCTCGGGAGGAGCATCTGGCTCAGGAGGAGCTTCTGGCTTAGGGGGAGTTACGAACTCAAGAAGCAGAGAGAGCACCGCTTCAGGAGGAGTTCAGAGAGGAGCTCAAGCAGAGGAGTCTACCGGAGTGGTAGATAGTGGCCAAGCCTTGAGGAGGTCGAAGAGGACGATCGTCCAGCCTGTTCGCTATAAGGAGGGGAACTTCGTGAGTTTTGTTTCCTGCTTCTTCGCAGGACCACTCGATGAGAGGGAACCTGCCTTCTTTGAGGATGCAGCTGGCATCAAGGAGTGGGACGCGGCCATGATCGAGGAGATGGAGGCCCTAGAGAAGAATGAGACATGGGACCTGGTTCCCATGGTAGAGGGCATCAAACCTGTCACCTGTAAATGGGTGTACAAGGTTAAGAAGAGAGCGGATGGAGAAGTGGAGCGGTACAAGGCGAGGCTTGTCGCTCGAGGCTTCTCACAAACCTACGGAGAGGACTACGAGGAGACATTTAGTCCTGTCGCGAAGATGACATCAGTGAGGACGATCATCGCTCTGGCGGCGTGCCGAGGTTGGAAGTTGTGGCAGCTTGATGTGAAGAATGCGTTCCTGTACGGAGAGATAGACAAGGACATATTCATGGTGCAACCACCTGGATACGTGTCCAAGTCTCAGCCACGTCATGTCTGCAAGCTGAAGAAGGCCCTCTACGGGTTGAAACAGGCGCCGAGAGCCTGGTATGGGAAGATTGCGGAGTACTTGCAGTTTTGCGGCTACGATGCCTCAGACTCAGACTCCAGCATGTTCGTGAAGAAGAGTGGAGGTCTTCACGTGCTGGTGCTGCTATACGTCGACGACATGATCGTGACAGGGAAAAACCCTGAGGAGGTCGCGACGCTGAGACAGTTGCTTTCCATACGTTTTGAGATGAAGGATCTTGGTGAGCTGCACCATTTCCCTTGGCCTCCAAGTTGAGAAGAGAAGAGGCGGGTTGTATGTTTCCCAGAGGGCGTATGCCGAGAGGATCGTCGAAAGATTCGGCATGAAGGAGGGGAAGAGCAGTTCCGTTCCTCTGGAGGCTGGGCTGAAGCTTCGGAAGGAAGAAGGGAGGATTCTTCCTGATCCGAAGATCTTTCGGGAACTGATGGGGAGTCTTATCTACTTGACTATCACGAGGCCGGACATCGCCTTTGCTGTCGGCCGAGTTAGTCGGTATATGCAGGAGCCGCGGAAGCCTCATCTGGAGGTAGTCAAAGGGATACTGAAGTACGTGAAGGGCACCCTTGAGATGGGGTTGTCCTATGAAGAGAAGTCCGACTTCAAGCTGCATGGGTACACGGATGCAGATTACGGAGGTGACGCTGATGATCGCAAGTCGACGTCAGGCTACGTGTTCTTGTGTGGAGCAACTTCTATCTCGTGGTGTAGCAAGAAGCAGGACTCTATTTCCCTTTCTACCACGGAGGTCGAGTATAAGACGTCGTCCTTAGCAGCTCAGGAGTGTGTATGGCTAAGGAGACTAGTGGAGGATGTGGACGAGGAGGTCAGCGGACCTACTATGCTTCGCGGGGACAATGAGAGTGCATTGAAACTGGTAACCAATCCAGTATGTCATGCAAGGACCAAGCACATTGAGATCGAGCATCACTTCATCCGAGAGAAGGTGCTGGGTGGCTTGATCGCTGTGGAGCATGTGCGGAGTGAAGACAACCTTGCGGATATATTCACGAAGCCCCTATCTGCGGGGCCGTTCCGGAGGCTTCGCTCGTTGCTTGGAGTTGTTCCCGGAGCTCACTTCAAGGGAGAGTGTTAGAATTGAAGTGAGCTAGCGCCAGCGCTAGCTCATACTCGCCACCCCCCTTGTTTTGCCTATAAATAGAGGGGTACCCCCCCTAAAGAGCATCGATTCTGGAACTGGCGAGTATCATCAACTTTGAGCGAGTTAGAGATACCAGAGCGCCACCAGGCGAGCATCGAACTTGGAGTAAGTTCGCGTGGCGAGTTACCTACTCGGGAGATAGCGCCGGCGATAGCGGATAGCGCCTGCGTTAGCGAGTAGAGAAGGAAGGAGCGAGTATCTCCTCCGCGGTGTGCTCCGAAGGAGAAGCGGACCTTGTCCGTGACCAAGTTCTTACCTACTATTGACTGTTGTGATTCAAGTTGGATGCAACTTGTATTCAGCCTTATTCAGTTGTAATTAGCTACTAGATTTATTATTGTGAAAACTTGTGTTCATCTTTGGTGTCCTTATTCTCCTGTTGGTTGACGTGTTCTTCCGACTACAAAATATTTCACAAAAGATGCTCACGGGAGAAGAGTCGGGCGCCCTCAAAATTGCCAAATATGACCTCTGTAGGTCGAATTGGGAGAGGGTGTATTCCTTTAACAAATTTTATTTCCTATGAAAATTTGGGTCCGTCGAACGGCGGAATTGGAATTGTCAATTAAATTTTAATTTCAACACTCCAATTCCACCCAAACGAACATGCCCTTGTAGTTTTGGTATTTAAATAATGGAGTTTATAAGAATTTTATGTGTTTTCTAACTTTTATAATTAGCGTTCATAATCTTTATCTTAAATTTAATAATAAATTTGCAAGTTAAATTTTAAGTATTACTAGAACCGTAGAACATTAGCATTGTTAATTATTAATATTTTAATTGAGTTGGGAGTGTTATTTTTTGGGAATTGTTAAGCGCAGATCGAAAATGGCTATTCGTAGACTAATAATAGCTCTTTTTTTGTGTTTATTATTCTCATTCATTATCCATTCCTTTTATTCACAAACCAAGCTCTAAAACTTTTCCGCGCTTGTACAACCTCGCCCTCAGCTTCTGGTCGCCCGTCTCTCGCACTCCCAGATCCCGTGCGCCCAGCTTTTCGCCGGCAAAGGAGGCCACCTGGTCGCCGACGAAGAAGCGTCTGATTTCGCCGGTGAGTAAAGCTTCCGCCGACGTCTCCTTTAAAAGCTTCCGCCCGCCAGCAATAATCCTTATTTTTTTCCACTGATTTTTTCTTGCAGGAGGATATATTTGCAGTTAACATTGCCGACGAAGAAAAATCTCATCTGTTCGTCTGATTTCGCCGGTTAGGAAAGCTTCCGCCGTCGTCTCCTTTAAAAGCTTCCGCCCGCCAGCAAATAATCCAGATTTTATTCCACTGATTTCTTCTTACAGGAGGATATATGTTGATTAACATTTCAAAAAAAAAAATTCAACCAATTTCTCCATCACATTTCTTCTGTAGTGATTTCCGGAAGCCTTTTATTTGGTGAATATATGTATATCTGTCCTCTCCATTACAATATCACATTTCTTTATGTAGTGATTGCTGCACTATGAACTGCGACTTTCATATTATTCTAGCAGAAGCAAAACAAAATAGTAAGTTTACTATTTTTCCCTTTAACATTTGCTTCATTTTTATGAATCAATGGTGAACTTCAAATCATATTACCTGTAGGGATGAAGCTGGATGAGGAATATTTTGAGCTACTTATATAATATTTTGATGTATACTTCATATTTTCTTGATGTAGGCTCATAGTTTTTTGATGAAGGCTTCAAACCTATTTTGATGAGGATTACAAATATCTTTTTGTAGTAATGTATTTATTTTGAGCTTATTATACTTACTATTTATGTTCATATGAACTATACAGGAGCATGAATTCATGTATTTTTTTATGCTGGTCTACGAATAACAATAATCTCTGTGAATAACAAATTTAAATTCCTTTGGAGCTGCGAATAGTAATAATCAGTGAATAACCATTTTTAGCCTGCGGAAAACAATTCCCTATTTTGTTATTCCAAGTGGTATTGGGGCAGACAAAGGCCCTGCCTGGCCTTGCCTAGTCTGCTCCAAAAATGGCACAACATTTTTGCTCTCAAGAGTTTGGATAAAAACGCTAACATCATAGAATATATGTTTGACATGACAACGATTATGACCGCCACTTGAAAAAAAAATGAGTTTTGAACATAAAAATGGTTGAATTTTCTTAGATGAGATTGGGTGTTCACGAACGATGGTTCATAACCACGGCGTCCGTGAACATGACATTATGCGCCAAATGGAGCCTAGGAATCCAGAAAATACTCTTAGGGGGAAAATTGTAGGTGTGTGCAACGCACCTTAAATCACCGTGCGCGACCCCTGATCCCGCCTTATATTTCCGCCAACAAGAATTTTTGTGCATGATTAATCTAAAATACGATCACTTTTCAATATGACCGTATTACACAAATATAACCGTATATTTTCCCAAAAAATCTACAACGTTGAAATCACGAAACATACGACTGTATTTGCTCTTGCACTGTGATCTATTATGATCACCGTGCATTACACGTACCTATATACTTCTCATTCTTAGGATGGTGGACAAAATACACGAAGACTCGTCACCCAAATGACGCCAACACACACAGTAGATTCATTCAGCAAAGTGAATTAAAAAAAGAGTGGTAATATATGCACACCAATTATAGATATGTGCACACCAAACACTGTCACAAAAAAACCTAACAGCAAAACAACGCGCGGTATACCCGCACACCGCTCGACTCACGTCAGATCCCACCTCTTTCACGAAAAATCCTCTTCTCGCCATTCTTCTCGTCGGCAACCCCTGCAGCCCCCATCGACCTCCATTCCAGCCGGCGAATTGCTCCTCTTGACCGCTGAGATCTCTTCTTCTATCTCTTCTCTTTGTCTAAGATCCTTGTGTAACGTCCCAAGGTCCTGAACTTATCATCGGGACAACGTCCACCGACTGCCTTGCCTGGCGACCGTTACCGGGCTGCAGTCCAAGCACCCCAACCCCTCTCCAGCCCACAGACGGGTTGTTGGTGGTCACAACCTCCCTTTAGTGAGAAGTGAACCAGTTAAGCGCCCCTACTGGGATGGGTGACCTCCTGGAAAGGCCCCGTAGGGGCGCTTAACTGGATCACTTCTCACCAAAGGGAGGTTGTGGCCACAAACCCGCCTGTGGGCTGGAGAGGGGTTGGGGTGTTTGGACTGCAGTCCGGTAACGGTCGCCAGGCGAGGCAGTCGGTGGACGTTGTCCCGATAGTAAGTCCAGGGCCTTGAGACGTTACGCCTTGACTGAACTTGGGTGAGAAGCCGGAGTACATGAAACTGAATCTAAGAATGTGCTCATCTCCTTCCCAAAAACACTAGCTTCACCTGGCGAATAATCTGTCCCAAATGAATTCAGACCAAAATCTCCCTGCCAAGAGAGAGTCCAGCCTCTTCACATCGCGAACTGCCTCCTGCAAATTTGAATAAAATTTTAACTTGAAAAGGTCTTTTCCATACATTATCAAGTTTACAGATAAAACATTATTTTATCTATATTCCAAAAGAGAGAAACTTAGGTGCGCAATTCTCACCTAGAATTAGGTGGGAGAGAAATATAGCCGTATGATCTAAAATCGGACGGTATATAAAATACTGACAGTATTTATTATTTATAAATACAGGATTATTTAGGAAAATACAACCGTATGATCTCTGATCAACGGCTAGATGGGTTCCTCTCATAGGTGAGAGTAACTCACCTACAAATTTTTCATTCCAAAATATGCTCGCAAGGCATGAAGCATCAGAAAGAAATAATCCATGCACATGTAATATGATAATGAAGAACATTAGTTTTCGAAATAAGAAGTTCCAGTTTTCTTAGTTGATTAGCAATTTTTAAAATTTGTTTTTGGTGTGCCATTAAAAACTTGGTGTGCAAATATTTGAATTTGGGCTCTATTTATATTTTGATTGTACAAATCCAAAATTGGTGTGCCTATAACACCACTCTAAAAAAATTTATATTTAATTTCCTGAGGAAATAAAGGCAAGCACCTATGTGATGGAATTATGCGAGCTAGCCAAATGGCGTAAATTAAGGGCGTAATTAATAAATGCTACCGAGCCAACTCTAAAGTATAAAGTTTCCAATACGGCCCCACCTAGACAGCTCTTTTGTTTGCTAGCAATGTTCCAAGACATGATAGAGATTTTGTTGGAATATTTACTTATATTCCTATTTATTTTGTATATTTTCGGTTACAAAAATTCAAATAATAAAATAGATCTAGAAATAAACTTGCATCAACGAATAAAAAAGTAAGTATAATATATATATGATGTGCACCCGTAGATTTATAAGCGCTCTTGAGTGTGTTTAGAGGAGGCTCCACTAAGGATTAGTGGAGTTAGTGGGGTCAAAGTCAAGCCCATGATCATAGGGGTGGAGGGATCCGCCGGCGCACGATTCGCACTTTGGCAACGCCAGGCGAAATCAAGACCGCACCCCACTACTGGGGTGCGGTTAGCCCGCACCCTCTTACGGGGTGCGGTCGCACCACCCATGGTGGGGTGCGGCCAACCCACCCCCCCCATCAGGGGGGGGGGGGGGGAGGGGCGGCCAAACCGCACCCCCTCATCGGAGGTGCGCCCAAACTGCACCCCCTCCATGGGGGGGGGGGGGGGGGGGGGGGGGGGGGGGGGGGGGAGCGGCCAAGTCGCACCTCCACATGGCGGGGTGCGGCCAAACCGCACCCACTCATGGGGGGAGCAGCCAAGCCGCACCTCCCCATGGTGTGGTGAGGCCAAGCCGCACCCCCCCCCCCCCCCCCCCACCCACCCACACACACACAAACATACATGTTGGGGTGCAGCCAAGCCCCCCCCCCCCCCCCCCCCCCCCCCCCTCGCGCCTTGCGGGGGATACGGCCGAAACCGCATCCCCTCGACGGGTGTAGCCGGAGCCCCTTTTCCCCTTAGGGGCGCAGGTTCCCATTTCCCGAATAACACGACCTTCGGCGGGCGCGTCCTCGTTTCCATAACGACTGCACTCCGACGATGCTCATCTGTTCCCTTGGTTCTCCGTTCACTCAGAATGCTCTCGTGTTCATTGCGTGCTCAGAACGATCTCATGTTCGTTGCGTGCTCGGAACGCTCTCGTGCTCGTTGCGCACACTCAGAACGCTCTCGTGCTCGTTGCGCACACTCAGAACGCTCTCATGTTCGTTGTACGCCCAGAACGCTCTCGCGTTCATTGCGAGCTCAGAACACATTCACGTTCCCGACATGTGCGACAGTTAACTTCTCTTAATTTCTCAAATTGTAGATCTCGTTCGTTGCCTTCATCGCCGTCAACGAAGCTGCCCAAACCGCCCAACCTGCCCGAACTGCCCGAAGGGCGAAACAGTCATTTACGAAAAATAGTGATTTGTGTCCCCCAAATCGACAAACGTGATTCGTCCGACCGTCAGGTGGTTACGATAGTTACAACGACGAAATTACCGGGCTACCCATGCCTAAGGCTATAAAAGGAGCTCATGGCTTTCATCTCAAGACACCTTGCCTTTGAAGCCTGAGAGAGCTCTGTTGAAGATTTCCTCTGAGTTCTCCTTCGACGCTTGAAGATCTCCTTTGGTCTTGGAAGATCTTCTTCGAGGCTTCGAAGATCCCCTTCGAGTCCTTGAAAATTTCCTCCACTTCGGAAGACAATCTTCCTAAGCAATTTGGGAATCCTCCAGGTCCAGAAAGGCGACTCAGTCATCTCACTTTCGTTCCCAGAAGTACTTAGTTCTTCGAGAGGTGGCTTGTCACCCTCGGGTCTCTCTCTCTCCTACCATTGTAACGAGTCGCGGCTTGTCGCGCTCGATTTCTTAGTTTCTCAAATTGCAGGTCTCGTTCGTTGCATTAGACTCATATGGTTGATGCGAGTGCAACAAAACTTGTTTCATTCCAATCTGAAGTCATTTGATGAAAGTGCCATTTTGAGTACTACGCATGTCACGGCGATGTTATTTTAGTATATTGAGCATACGAGCTCTGTATCGACTTCCGTCAGTTGCATTAGATGTGAAATTTTTTGAATCTTTATGGAGTGAGCAGGAAACATACAACTTAGAGTTCACAAGCCAAACAACCAGAAGCACATGAAGGAAATATAGTCTTTATTGATAAGCAAAATCTTCATTACGGGGAGAGGTATGTTTGGCGAGACATGATTTCGCCAGCACACAAAATAGAAGAAGAAAAAACACAACTTGAAAAGAAGATAACTGAGACCGCTCCAGACCGCGTGGTCTCCTTGCCGATCTCTGCAAGCCGCCTAACCGCACAACACTGCCGGTTATAGAACACCACCTCAGACCGCTGAGCAAACCGCACCCTCCTTACGAACTCCAATGATTCTCCCGAACTTCAGCAACCCACACTGCAAGCCGCAGACCGCCCGAACACTTTCAGAGAAAGAGGTGATCGCTGCAGGCCGCACTATCCGCAGAAGCTGCATAAGAAAATTCAATCAACAGACCGCCCGATCAGAAAACACAGACCGCAGGAATTAGGAACAACTCATCTTACACTTGGTGTGTTTTTTTTACGATGTTGATATAGTGGCTCCTATTTATAGGCGTGAGACCTGATCCAGTCACCACCCTATGAGATAGGATCACCACCCCCCAGATCGCGCGACCAGACCGGTCAACCCGCGCGATCAGCAACAGTCCTTTCTGCTTCATTTGATGAGCTCTTCGGCTTTACTCCAAACCGCGGGAGATCGCCACTCCCTCAGTCAAGTCGCGACTCCACAGGGAGATCGCCAGACCGCCAAGAAGCCGCCCACCACCAGTGTTTGCCCGAGACCGCAAACACTGTCTGTTCTCCACAAGACCGCGAACACCTGTTCGCAAGCCGACCTCCTCCTGAGACCGAGAACAGAGACCTGTTCGCATACCAGTCTCCTCCTGAGACCGCGAACAAAGACCGCGCGACTAAAATCCTTAGTCCGCGAATACCGCCAGAAAACCTGGACAGCCACAGCCACCAGACCGGCTGCCAGCACCACGCGGTCATAAGCGCCAGACCGCGTGACCTGAAGACGCCAACCCGCCACGTGGTCACAGACAGACCGCGCGGCCTCACCTTCAGCCGTCTTGGACAGATACCAGCGATCATGCCAGGAGACTACGGCTGGGCACAACAAGCCAGACCGAAGAACAGATCGCCAGGTCGTGGGGTCTCACCAGACCGCGCAACCTCCTCCCAGACCGCCCAGGTCCAAAAGCCCACAACTTCCACTTCAAAATTTTCAACACTCCCCCTTGAAGTGGGAAGTTGAAAACAGCCCTAGTAAGCTCCTTAACCGTGTGAACGACCCCTTTGCCAGCGCCTTTGTGAAGATGTCAGCAATGCTGTCCTGACTCCGAACATGCTCGACCGAAAGAGACCCCTCCAGCACCTTCTCACGTATGAAATGATGCTCGATCTCGATATGCTTGGTCCTCGCGTGACAAACTGGGTTGGTTACCAGTTTGAGAGCACTCTCATTGTCACCGCGGAGCAGAGTCGGCTCCCGAACCTCCTTATGGACGTCTCCAACCAACCTCCTAAGCCAGATGGCTTCCTGAGCTGCCAAGGCCGAAGCCTTGTATTCCGCTTCCGTGGTTGAGACCGATACGGAATCCTGCTTCTTGCTGCACCATGATATAGCCGAGGGGCCTGCCATGAAGACGTATCTAGACGTCGACTTCCGATCATCCGAATCTCCCCCGTAATCAGCGTCCATGTACCCATGCACCTCAAAGCCCGCATCCTTCCTGTAAAGGAGACCCATATCCGAGGTCGCCTTGACATACTTCAGTATATTCTTGGCCGCTAGCAGATGAGGCATCCGTGGCTCCGTCATATACCGACTCACTCTGCCAACTGCATACGCAATATCCGGCCTAGTGATCGTCAGATAGATCAAGCTCCTGACTAGAGCTCGGAACACCAACGGATCTTGCAGAATCCTTCCCTCATCCTTCTGAAGCTTCATAGCCTTCTCCAGAGGAGTGGAGATGCACTTCCCTTCCTTCATGCCGAATCGCTCCACGATTCGCTCCGCATATCCAGCCTGGGACACCAGCACTCCACTCTCCTTCCTCTGCACCTAGAGTCCAAGGAAATGGTGAAGCTCACCCAGATCCTTTATCTCAAACCTGATAGGTAGCTCTGCCCGAAGCTGCGCTACCTCCTCCTTTAAGTTCCCGGTCACGATCATATCGTCGACATATAGCAGCACGATGACTTGAAGCTCCCCACTCTTCTTGACGAACAAGCTAGAGTCTGAGTCTGAAGCACCAAACCCACAGAATAAGAGATACTCTGCAATCTTTCCATACCACGCCCTCGGCGCTTGCTTCAACCCATACAGGGCCTTCTTCAACTTGCAGACATGCTCCGGAAAATCTTCAGAAACGAAGCCTGGCGGCTGGACCATGAAGATGTCCTTGTCAATCTCGTCGTACAAGAACGCATTCTTTACGTCAAACTGCCAAATCTTCCACCCCCAACAAGCCGCCAAGGCAATCACAACCCGAACTGAAGTCATTTTTGCTACCGGACTGAATGTCTCATCATAGTCTTCACCGTATTGCTGCGAGAACCCCCGAGCCACAAGGCGAGCCTTGTATCGCTCGATGCTGCCGTCAGCCTTCTTCTTCAGCTTGTAGACCCACTTGCATGTCACAGGAGTGGTGCCCTTGGGCCTGGGCACCAGAGACCAGGTCTCATTCTTCTCGAGAGCTGCCATCTCTTCTTGCATTGCAATGTCCCACTCCTTCACGCCTCTGGCCTTCTCAAAGCTCGACATCTCCCTCTCATCCAAGGGACCAACAAAGAAACAAGAGACAAAGCTCACCATGTTTCCTCCTGTATAGCGATCAGGGGCAATGATAGTTCGCTTCGATCTTCGCAACGCCTTCCCCTGACTGGCAGTATCTTCGGTTGCTTCTTCCCTAGCTCCTCTCCCAGACGTACTCGGAGCATCGCCCCCTACTTCCTGAACCAGAAGCCTCCGCCTCAGAACTAGATATTGATGGACCACCTGGTGACACAAGTAGCTCCACCTGAAGATTTTCCACAGCCCTCTCCGGCTCCTCCACCCTGCTCTCTGGTAGCTCCACACCAGAACTCCCCTTCTAAGATGTTACCTCGTCGAACACGACATCGCGAGATACAACAAATCTCCGCTTCTCGGGGTCCATGCACTTCCAGCCCTTCTTCCGGTCATCATACCCCACGAAGACCAGCTTCCTCGCTTTCGCATCTAGCTTCGTCCGAAGCGCATCTGGAACGTGCACATAACAGGTGGAACCAAACACCCGAAGGTATGCCACAATTGGCTTTTCCTTGAACATCAGTTCATGCGGGGTCTTTATATTGATGGGACTCAGAGGCATCCTGTTGATGACGTAGGCAGCACAAGACATTCCCTCCGCCCAGAAGGACTTTGGGATACTCTTGGCATGCAACCAACACTTGCAGGTCTCCGTCAGATGACGGATCTTCCGCTCTGCAACTCCGTTTTGTTGTGGAGTATGTGCACAAGTAAGCTCCCTCCGGATGCCCGCCTTCCTGCAAAAAGTAGAGAACTCACCAGAGGTGAATTCCCCTCCGTTGTCAATCCTCAGCTTCTTAACCCGCAGTCCAAGCCGACCCTCCACGAGCTCCTTGAACTCCACAAACTTGGCAAATGCCTCCGCCTTCTCCTTCAAGAAATATACCCAGACATATCTGGTGTAATCATCGATCAACACCAGTATATATTTGCTGCCTCCGAGGCTTGAGGTAGCAGTCAGTCCCATCAAGTCACCGTGGATGCACTCCAACGGCGCACAACTCCTTGTCTGCGACTTGTCAAATGGTAGTCGATGTGACTTGCCGAACTGACATCCCGCGCACACATGACCGTCTCCGTAGGAGGATAGACTAGGCAGGCCCTTGGCCAGACCTCTCACCGCCATAGCCTTCAGCTTATCCATCCCTACGTGCCCCAACCTTTCGTGCCATATCACAGCACCATCATTCGTCTGCATCTTGTCAACATAAGAGCTTGTCAATAAAACGAACAAGTCTTTAGCTCTCCTCCCCACATGAACTACCTCAGCCTTCACCGCCTCCACATTCCGAAGAAACCTCACTTCTGTTGGGCCAAACAGAACGTGATACCCAGCGTCTACAGCGTTGGTCACGGAGAAGAGGTTTTTTTTCATACCAGGCACATGATAGACACTTCTCAACGTAAGCGGCCCCCTATCACTGCCCAAAGAAACAACCCCAACCTTCTCCACAACATGCACAGTATTATCAGCAGTAATAATTGCATCGTTACCTGAATAGGGATGCGCTGAAGAAAGCTTCGACTCATCCCCGGTGAGGTGATGACCACACCCCGAGTCCACGATCCAGTCCTCTTGATAGTTGATAGGAGACTCAGATCCAACAGAAGCCGAGAAGGCTCCTCCCCATCCTCCATCAACCTGCCTGGCTTCAGCTTCTCCCTTTCCTGCAGCAGCATGCCCTGGCTGAAGATTCACCCGACACTCCTTCCTGATGTGACCAATCTTTCCGCACCTGAAGCACTTCGGACCCTCCCCTTTCTTCTTCCCTTCAGCCTTAGGAGCATAGCCCCTCTCCTGCTGTCCAGAAGTTGAAGGCCCATTGCCTCCTCCAGCGGTCTTCTTCTTATCCCACTTCTTCTTCTTCCCTGTGAAGAGAACTTCGTCATCTCCCCCAGACACTGATACCCCCGCCATCTGCCTTGCTAGACTCTCCTGCGAAGCAAGCAGATTTTCCAGCTCTAGCAGAGACGGCTGATTTTCCCAACCCTGCACTGACGTCACAAAGGCAACATATTCCTTCTGTAAGCCACAGATAATGTGCTGTAAGGTCTCTTTTTCCAAAACCCGCTCGGGTACTTGAAAACTCGAACCTCTCCCATATCGCACGGTTGAGGTGGACCTTCGCCCAGAATTGCTGACTTGCGGTGTCACCAACACTCGGGTTGACTAACACCGCTTAGCACCAACCCTGCCGGCTATACGATCATAAGTAAAATATGCCAAAAAGTAAGTACAAAAAGGAGGCATGTCCACAATCACATTATCATATATAAATATAATGAAGACAGAATGTCCATAAGAGAAGTACAACTAAAGGGGGATTATGCCTGATACATATCCAAAATAAAGTACTATCTCTCTCTCACCACAACATGCGGAAGACTACATCAAAACTCTCAAAAATGTGGAAGACTAGCTATCTATTTATCAACCTGTGGCGTCGTGGTAGTGTGCTGCATCTGCTGCTCAGGTCCTGTCGTCTCGTCCTGCTGCGCGCGGGACAACTCCGTCTCCTCGGACTCCTGCGGTCACACCGACCGTTAGTCATAAAGACTAAGCCGTTTTGTCCTCGCCTCCCTCCACGACTCCTAGGCACCGAGCGGGAGGAAGAAGCGGAGGACAAACAAGGGGTAAACAAGAAGGTGGTGACATGACACTACTCTAGCAGGTGTAAGTAAAGCAGTAAAATCTAGCTAGCAGTATAGTGCAGGTATAAGGCAGTAAAGTAAAGCAATGAAGTAAGCAGTAAATAGAAAGGAAATGCAGTGCAGTAAGTAAATCTAAACTATCATCACAGATTCGTACCTTAACTTATATGAACGCCCATACGACATATAAGTTAAGATGTCCAGGTAACCCATCATATAAAAGAGCCCATACTAATTTATATGACGGGGGTATGCTATGTGTATGTTATGTTATGCTATGGTTATGATGTTTTAAATGAATTTATGAAATGTGACTCACCCACACGACTCTATGCGCACAGACCTTTATAGTTCCCAATTTGTTTGAAAGGAAGCCAACCTTTCGGGTACCGACCGTAGTGGCTCACGGTGGTAGTGGATCGGGCACTCCATATTCTAGGCGGGTATAGTCACTACCAAGCCTAGACCTCATGTATGCCTCAACGCTAAAAACACAACAACGGAGCTCCTGCGTACTCTTGCTGGAATCCACCAGACTTTAAGGTCGGGGTGGGTTGTCAGGGATCGTCCTCCAGACCGCGGTACTCAAACTTACCGGCCCTCTAAACCTCACCCTCACCTGAGTCAACGTACTACCGTCGGTGACACGACTAGCCTAGTACCGAAGACTCGCCACTATTTGAATAAGTAACATGTGTTAACATGTCCACCCGAGCTTCCGGCTCAGGGACTAACACACAAGCTGATCCAACCCATCTCCTTCCCGAAGGAGACCAAACCAGTTTGCATTCCCACTTAGGCTACTCTTGCCTACAACTTAGTTAGTGTTATATTTAGGGTGAATCTTGGACTTCCCGCGGCGTACTCCGTAGAGGGGCCCCTAACGGTACTACAGATCAATGGGCTCAACCACACGATCCTCTTCAAGACAATTACTTTAGTTGGTGGATAACATTTTGTTCACCCTCATCGTTTCATATGCTTAGTGTGATTTAGCTCCAGACCCGTCTGACCCTATTGGGTTGGACGTACCTCTTTTCCTTCTACATTAACCCTAATACAACCTCACAACCAACCCTAGGATTGACCCTCCTTGAATCATGGTGTGATATAACTCATTTACTGAATGGATATAACTTCTAAACACTACTTAGGGATCTGAATTATCAAAAACTCAAAATTTTGTTTTTACTAAACGCAGACCACCAAATTGAACTATCCATCAATCCCTCAAGTGAACCCTTCTAAAAACTCATCACCAGGGTCTGGCATAATTATCCTAGGCTTCCACTGATCTCAATAAGCTATGTTCCAATTTCCGTAATTTTTCATATTAATTTGGTATTTATTATAATTTAATGTAGTTAAGGCCTTAAGCCAAATTACACATGAACTACCCTCAAAAGATTCATCATGCTACATGAGAATTATCAGTAAGGTAATATTCCATATAATGGTGGTTCACTGAGTATCATGACCCTAGGATGTCATTTGGCCTACCATATCATCATAATTGTATAATTACCAAAATGCCACTATAGTTAGAAAAATAGTAATTCACTTCTGAAAATTCCACAAAAATTACCAAGTGATCCTATGGGTACCTAGAGGCATCTTCCAAATTATTGTGTCAATACCATGTGATTTGATATTTTAAAATGATTAAACATCCAAAGGTGGCAAATATCAATCTCTACATGAAGTACAAGAAATATAAATCTACAAGCTTCCAAACTGTTGTCATAGGCACATATTAACATAAAATAACAGATTCAAAAGTTTCATAACATTGCCCTATGATTTGGTATTTTAAAAGGATTAATTACACTAGTGATGTAAATTTCACTTTCCACATGGAGTACAAGAAATAGAAATTATCAAGATCCCAAACATTTATCATGGGCTCATATTGACATAAAATGACAGATTCCAAAGTATCATAACATTGCCCTATGATTTGGTATTTTAAAAGGATTAATTACACTAGTGATGTAAATTTCACTTTCCACATGGAGTACAAGAAATAGAAATCATCAAGCTCCCAAACATTTATCATGGGCTCATATTGACATAAAATGACAGATAACAAAGTATCATAACATTGCCCTATGATTTGATATTTTAAAAGGATTAAATACTCTAAAGCTAGCAAGCACTTAAAGCTTCTCATACAAAGAATAATGCTTCAACAAATCATAACAAAATTACCATAACCTTATTTCACCCTAACACACCTAGTGATAGTATATCAAAGTCATACAAGTTCATATGACCTTGCATTTTATTTTATTAAGGAAAGGGTCACTTTCATTTATTAGGAAGAAATACACCTAAATACCCCTAAAAATTTCTCATTTAATTTACCAAGTCATTTTATACTCCTACATACCTATCTACAAAATCCTAGGCCAAGGCAAGTACATTTGATCATAAGTTCTTCACAAACCCAACTTTGCACCCTTAAGGGTTCACCCTTAGGGTTTTAGGTCACCCCACCCTAATGGCTCCAAATGGACCATTAGGGTGTGACACTAGCATTTGCATAGCTATACCCACATAACCAACAAGATGGGAGGAGGATAACACACTCAACTCCTCAACTTGATTCAAACCCTACTTTGACCCTTAAAGGTCCTCATTAGGGTTTCCAACTTTCCATATCAAATCAACTCCAAATGGAGTGAAATTTTAGGTAGTCACTACACACATATAAAAGAGCCATCCACCAAAGTTTGGTGTCATTTGGACATCATATGCTCCAAAAATCAACTTAATTTAAAAATTCTAACTACCACAAAAACCCTAGGTAAAATTGACCACCAAGGGCTGCCCTTTTGGCAGGGGATTTCCCTAGGGTATACCAACCCATGGTTAAAATCACAGCTCCAAAGATGGAGGGGTTTGACCTAGGCAATTTTTCTAATGGACTGACCTAGTGTAGGACCAGTCCTAGTAAAACTGCTCCCTAGGGAGCTGTAGGTAACCAAATGACCTAAACTTAACGCCAAATGAAAGTTAAGACCAAGGCCTACAACTTTTATGTTGGGCACGTTTTCTAAATCAGCCATTAAGTGGCCTTAATTTCCATTTGAAGTTGGCTGATCAATAAGGACATAATATCATATATAGTGAATTAATTAAATGCAAGTAAAAGAGGATCAGCACGAATCTTGAAGCAAATCCAAGGGCAGCGGGTCATCTTCCTCCTCCAGCCAACGGCTGGGATCATCCCGATCTGGGTCAACTTGCGCCTCCCTTTCCCGGCCACCTGGTGGCCACCACGACCAGCCACCACCGCCACCACCTTCGTGGTGGTCGGGGCTACAACTCCCGGCGACATGGCGGCCGGAGGGGACGTTTTCCGGCGAGCCTGGGTGGCTCGATTTAAGCCGATTTCCATGAAATCGACGGGTGGATTCAGGCTCAATTGATCCCGATCCTTCAATCTTTTGTGATGGGAAGCTAGCACGGGGGGAAGGGAGGAGAAACGAACTCTTGTTGGCGCGTGGCGGCGGCTCCGGCGGCAGCTGGCCATGGAAGTGCCTTGCTCCGGCGATCCTGCTCACAGCCGTGATTCTCCACCAATCTCCCCGCTCCAGTAGCTGATTTCGATTGCTCTCAGTGCTCTGAAGCTAATGGGATCGATAGAATGGGGTGGGGAGGAGTGTATACCCGGTTTTGAACTTAGGTGCTCACGAGATTGCTTGGTTATCACCATGGCTGCCACCCCCTGCTATCTCCTATTCCTCCAGCAATCAGCCAGGACATTTCCCAAGCCCCAAGAGTGATTGGCTTGGGTGTAAAGGGTGGCCAAGCTTTTGCTTTCTCTTTTTGCTTTAAGCTTTTGCTTTTATATCAAGCTTTTGGTCCCCCCCCCCTCCATTGATTAATCATACCATAGTTTAGGGTTCAGTCTAAGGGCTGATTGGGCAAGGCCTAAGTCCAAGTATAATGGTTAATTAAGGAGTGTTAAATCCCATTCACTTTAGGCTTGAAATTCCCTATAATAGGCTATGTTGACCATGGTTGACTTTGGTCAACCATGGTGAGTGGGTTGACCCCACTTGGGGGTCATGGGTCCCTTAACCTCACCCAACATAGGTTGGTCCATGGTGGGGCTCCAATTGGGCTAATTTTTCCTTAAGGTGTGATTTTGACCTAAATTGAGCTAAAAATTGACTTTGGTCAAATTGGTCAAAAGGTTGACCAAGGGATGGGGATTTTGGGTCCAATGAGTTCCTTAAAGTGTTTAGAGTGTGGTGGCAAGGTCAATTTGAACATTTGAGGGTCAATTGAACCCTAATTGACTTGGTTTGGTTAATGTTGACCTAATGTTGACTTTGGTCAATTTCATGCAATTGGGTCCCACCCAAGTGCAATTCTCATGGTAATGGTCTTCCTTAGTGGTTAAGGTGGAATGGGGGAGGTCATTTTGGTGAATTAAGGGTCAATTGGCCTAAGGGAGTGATATTGGGCTATGTTGATTTTGTGCCCTTGGTGTGCACTTAGCACACTCCACTTGGCCCAAGGGCCCTAGTGGTCACTCTGCACACCACCCATGCCCTGACACCATCTAGGGGTCTAGAAGGATTGGGGATGTTACATGTGCCTCTTGAGCTTCGCCTCAGAACTTGGCTCATCAGGATCCAGCGCTGAAATCTCGGCGCACAAGTTCTTCATCTTCAAGAAGAACGTTGAGATAGAAAGGTCACCTTGAGCCGATCTGACCAGCTCATTCTCCAGGAATTGGAGTCTTGCCACATTCTTCTTGTTAAATAGCCCATCCAGGGCTCTCCAGATCTCTGCAGCTGATGCACACCCCAAGATGTGATCAAACAGATCAGGTGATATTGCCCTCTTCAGGGCGAACTCTGCTTTGGCATTAATCCGCCTCCAGTTCCTCACCTCATGATGGTTATCTCCAACCAGGAAGACTTCCTCCGTGCTTTCTCCTCCAACTACCTCCCAGAGGTCCTCACCCAGAAGATAGCTCTGCATACAAGACCTCCACTTCTTAAAATTGGTCGAGTTGAGCATCTTAATTCCAAGACCCCTCGCTTCCATGGCTCTACCACCGGTTCCTTCTTCACAAAGGCGATGGCTACTCTAAGTTGTTCACTGCTCTATCCACTCCAACCTCGCTCTAATACCATGTGAAATTTTTCGAATCTTTATGGAGTGAGCAGGAAACATACAACTTAGAGTTCACAACCCAAACAACCAGAAGCACATGAAGGAAATATAGTCTTTATTGATAAGCAAAATCTTCATTACAGGGAGAGGTATGCTTGGCGAGACATGATTTCGCCAGCACACAAAACAGAAGAAGAAAAAACACAACTTGAAAAGAGGATAACTGAGACCGCTCCAGACAGCGCGGTCTCCTTGCCGATCTCTACAAGCCGCCTAACCGCACAACACTGTCGGTTACAGAACACCACCTCAGACCGCTGAGCAAACCGCACCCTCCTTACGAACTCCACTGATTCTCCTGAACTTCAGCAACCCACACTGCAAGTCGCAGACCGCCCGAACACTTTCAGAGGAAGAGGTGATCGCTGCAGGCCGCACTATCCGCAGAAGCTGCACAAGAAAATTCAATCAGCAGACCGCCCGATCAGAAAACACAGACCTTTCTGCTTCATTTGATGAGCTCGCCGACTTCACTCCAGACCGCGGGAGATCGCCACTCCCTCAGTCAAGTCGCGACTCCACAGGGAGATCGCCAGACCGCCGAGAAGCCGCCCACCACCAGTGTTAGCCCTAGACCGCAAACACTGTCTGTTCGCCACAAGACCGCGAACACCTGTTCGCAAGCCGACCTCCTCCTGAGACCGAGAACAGAGACCTGTTCGCATACCAGTCTCCTCCTGAGACCACGAACAGAGACCGCGCGACTAAAAGCCTTAGTCTGCGAATACCGCCAGAAAACCTGGACAGCCACAGCCACCAGACCGGCTGCCAGCACCACGCGGTCATAAGCGCCAGACCGCGCGACCTGAAGACGCCAACCCGCCACGCGGTCACAGATAGACCGCGCGGCCTCACCTTCAGCCGCCTTGGACAGATACCAGTGGTCATGCCAGGAGACTACGGCTGGGCACAACAAGCCAGACCGAAGAACAGATCGTCAGGTCGTGCGGTCTCACCAGACCGCGCGACCTCCTCCCAGACCGCCCAGGTCCAAAAGCCCACAACTTCCACTTCAATATTTTCAACATTAGACTCATATAATCAATACGAGTGTAACGGAACTCGTTTCGTTCCAATCCAAGGTCATTTGGTGAAAGTGTCTCTTTTGAGTATCGTAGCGCGTCACGACGACGCTATTTTAGTATATTAAGCATACGAGCTCTGAATCAACTTCAGTCAGTTTCATTAGAATCGTATGGTCGATACGAGTGCAACGGAACTCGTTTCGTTCCAATCCGAGGTCATTTGGTGAAAGTGACCGTTTTGAGTATCGTAACGCGTCACGACGACGCTATTTTAGTCTATTGAGCAAAAAACTCTGAATTGAATTCTGTCAGTTGCGTTAGACTCGTATAAACGATATGAGGGCAACAGAATTCATTTCGCTCAATTCCGACATCGTTTAGTTAAGTAAATAAAAATAAATTCTCGTAAAATTATACGAAACCTCGAGATACGTGAACACTTGATTTTAACCCCGTCACATTAATGATGAGTCGACACTCAACGACTAGGACCAATAATGACTTTGACCCATTTGAGGGACCCACTTAAGGTTGACTTTGGTCAAACCCATCTTATAAAGGGATTTTTATAAAATTTAACTACCTCCACTCAAACCCACTCACCCCAAGACCATCCCCTCCATCTGATTTCCAAAGACACTAATCCTTAGACAGATGGAGGTTTAATGCCAAGGCTAACCCAAGCTTAGCCTAAACCATCACTAACCTTCCACTTAGCCTAAAACCAAGATGGTGGCCTTAGATATTTTGGGAGCCTAACCTATGCCACTAACCCAGGATGTACTGCCACCCAATCAGGTGCTACCATCAGCCCTCCCCCACTCAACCATGGGGGCTTGGATTTTACTCGGGTAAGAAGAGAGAGGGGGGGGGGGTCTCGGTTTGCCTATAAAATGAGCCCCATCTCTGCTTCAAATTGGATCGACCTGCAGGAGCCCCTCTCTAGTGCTTTCGAAACCATCCCCACCACACAACGCACCTGTCGGCGCCGGAGAAGATGCTCCAAGCTCCACCACCACCTCTGTCACCCTCCTTCCCCTACCGTGCATGGGGAGCTTCCCATGGCCTTTTGCCTTTGTGGAGAGTCACATCTCGTCGGAGGGGCGGCTGCGACCCTCTCCGGGAGGATTTCGGGTGGTAACACCGCCAGAGAGTAGAGCTCCAGCGGTGCCCGAGAGCTCGGTCTCTGTTATAAATCCTCCCGGCGGTCGACGGCGGCGCTAGGCCGTCAGACCACCACCGGGCGAAGCGCCTGCCTCCGGCGAGCCGGCCGGAGGAGTTGGCGCGGCCAATGGGTGGCCGACCGGCAGTGGAGGAGGCTCGTAAGAGCCTCTGTCCACCGCCAGTTTATAAGAGCCGTTGGATCTCATTCCAGAGATCCAACGACCCCGCTCAACTTAAAAGGTGCTAAGAAATGATTGGCCCCACAACGGATCGTCATCGAATCTGCTGTGGATGCGCAAGAGAGTTCCTGTATGGCGCGATCTCAGCCAGACAGATGTCCAATACCTATGTATATTGGGTTGTATATAGTAGATATGATTTTTTTTCTAACTCCTAACCAGAGCTCAAACAAGAAAACTCCAAACATGAAAGTTGTAGGTACGGATAATAGCTACCTCCTAAAATTTTTGAGAATTTTCTGAGATCAGTATATATTTTTAGTATTTAAAAAAGTGGTAAAATATATGTTTTTAAATTAGCAGAGGGCTTCAACATTAATGAAAAATTCTGAGATAATTAGGGAACCTCTGTAGTACTGACTTACACCCACTATAATTATTTAAAAGTTTTTGGGAACTGTTTACTATTTCTAGATAATTAAAACATATGTTTTAAATTAATAGAGAATTACCCTCTCCTTCAAAATGTCTCCAAATATTATGGAAAGTATGAGGGGCATATTCACACCCTATGAAAAAGTTTGGAAAATTTTAAAGTATTCCTGCTATATTTTGAGTTTAATTAGCAGCTACGAGAGGAGTAATAAATTAGCTAAGGCTATTTTAATACCTCAAGAGGCCATGGAAAATTTATGGTAACACTTTAAGAGTATGATAAACCCCTGGTAAAAGTTTGATAATTTTCCGAGTCAGTTACTATTTTATCTGATTTAAAATAGGGCAACCCCATAAAATAAAATAGAATGGGCCATTTATATGATGGGGAGATAATTCAAGCAACCCCAGACTCTAATTGCTCGGATAATTTAGAGTTGACCTGAAGACGAGACATTCCTTCAGGGTCAATCCTAAATAATACTGAACTGACCGCTGTTTTTTGGAGCAGAGCGGACAAATCGATGTTTTCACTTTTGTTTCATTATTGCCTATAATTTAGAGATGACTTGAAGATGAGACATTCCTTCAGGGTCAACCCTAAATAGTACCGAACTCGCCGCCGCTTTTTGGAGCAGAGCGGACAGATCGATTTTTGGCTTTTATTTCAGTATTGCATATAATTTAGAGGTTACCTGAAGATGAGACATTCCTTCAGGGTCAACCCTAAATAGTACCGAACTGGCCGCCACGTTTTTGGAGCACAGCGGACAGATCGATGTTTTGGCTTTTAGTATTGCCTATAATTTAGAGTTGACCTCAAGATGAGACATTCTTTCAGGGTCAACCCTAAATAGTACCGAACTGGCCGCCGCTTTTTGGAGCAGAATACATAGATCGATGTATTGGACTTTGTTTTAGTATTCCTATTGTACAAGCCTCATTCTCCGAGGGTAGGACCCACCCAAGGCCACATATACAGAGGTCAAAGTCAAAGAGTCAATACGGCAGTCAACAGTTCGAGGTACCAAGATAAAGTCGGCCAGCAGACATAATGGGATAGTTCGTCAAGCATAGGAGCAGAAGACAGCCTAGGCGAGTAGGGGTGCACTCGTGCGAGTAGCCCGGATACTCGCCAAAAGGTGGCGACCATAGGTGATACTCGCCCATTTGCCCGGGAAGATCGCCTCAATATCGCTAGTCGTCGGGCAGGGGCTGGGCTATAAAACCCCCCTACCCCTTGATTTTCCTATAAATAGGACCCCAGGGGTACTTGGATTGACACCTGGACTTGAGCTTTCGAAACCCTGCTCTTGCATTCTAGAACCTGTCACACTTGGCCGCTACTCCCGGTACTAGCCAAGTGGGTGCCTTCCTTGTACCCTGCTCAGCCATTTTTGGTCTTGGAGGGGACGTCTTTTCGGAGCTTCTGGGTACGTGGTGGGACCTCCCTGCCGCAGCGCCTGGGGTCTTGTTTGTTGCTCTTCTAGCTCCGTAGTAGTCGCCAGCCAGGTCATCTCGTTGGACTGCTGGGCGAGTAACCTCCGGCTGCATCGGTCCGAATCTTGAGGTCAGGATTTTCCTGGCGTCAACACTTTGGTGCGGTGAGCGTGGACCGTAGTCGTTGGAAGAAAGTTCAGTAAGAAGGCGAGATGGTCGCAGTTGGCGACCATGAGGAGGTAGTCGGCAACTCGTCCGCGAGTGGCGAGTTCGTTACGTTGGCAGTTTTCGAAGCCTTCGCCCATCGCATAGAGGGAACCATGCGAGCAGTGCTTTAGCCGCGCGCCGAGTTCACGGCGACCTCGCCGCATCGCCCAGTTCCGACCGAGGGAGGGAGCCCCCCTCGGCGAGCAGGAAAGGAGCACGTGGAGGATGAGACCGAGCGACCAAGGAGGTCGCAGTTCTACCAACCAACCTCGCAAGGGATTTGCTTCCGCGAGCCGGGCGAGCAGGCGAGGTACCCGGATACTCTCCCATATGGAGAGTATGGTGGTGATACTCGCCAGGTTGAGGATCGTCGCCGGGCAGGAGGGAGGAGCCCCTTCTGCGAGGAGATCCTCGCCGCGCCAGTGCCAGAAAGGTTCAGGGACCCCGCCTTGAATTACTATTCGGAGAAGGAGGACCCCGTCCGGCACATCCAATGGTTCGAGGATATAGTCTCTATCCGAACCATGTCGGACGCCTTCAAGTGCAGGTTGTTTGCCATCACCTTCCGTGCAAAGGCCTGGGACTGGTTCCACCAGTTGCCCGCCGGCTCGATCTACTGCTTTGAAGACCTGTGCCGTGGGCTGACGACCCGGTTCGACACGTCCCGGAAGCTGAAGAAGGAGGCAACGACCATGTTCTATCTGGTGCAAAGGTCGGACGAGGCGTTGGGACCCTATATCGAGCGCTTTTAGGAGGAGGTTCTGCAGATCGAGGAGGTAGATAGCAACATCCTGTTGCTGGCCTTGACGTTCGGCATAAGTCAAGGCCTCTTCAAGTTGGAGCTCAGTGAGAATCCTCCCTACTCCTACGACAACCTCATTCAGAGGGCCAACAAGTTTGTCCGAGGAGAGGCTTCCAACCCTGACTTCTTGGCAAGGCTTGCACAGGTGACCAGAGGCGAGGAAGGAGAGAGGGATAGGATCCCTGAGAAAAGGAAGAGAGAAGAGCCCCAGAGGGAGGAAAAGAAGAGGCCGGAGCGGCGAGAAGAAAGGAGGAGAGAAGAGAAGAAGAGGGATGAGCCCAGGAGGAAGGAAGCCAGGAGGAGCATTGAGAGGAGGCCCGTCGAGTCCCCGGAGCGTCAGGAGGAGGAAAGGCGCTATCAGGTCCCCGTCAACCGACCACCTTGGAGGCCGGCTGAACGACACCAGCGTCGGGATCAAAGGGGTAGATCCCCGGAGAGAAGGCTTTTTCGCCAGCCGGAGAGGCGTCAGGAGAGGAGGAGAGACGAAGCGATGGCGGTAGCCGGGCGTGGCCGCCGTCAAGGAAGGAAGAAGCAGAAGCCGAGGAGGCAGCAAGCAGAAGAGGTTCCCCTCTACTGTGACTTCCACCAGGTGGGAGGGCATGCCATGGCTGCCTGCCCAGACTTTTGGGAAGCCCGGAGGAGGCTAGCAGCAGGAGAAGGTGGAGGGGAGAAGCGGAGGATAGAGGCCCCTGCCGAGCCGCAGGCAGGGCAGGCTGCCGTCGTTCGAAGGAGGAACGAGGACCAGGTCGACCAGGGAGGTCGGGGAGACCTGGTTCAGGGTGGCAGAGTCGGAGTAATCCATGGGGGAGCAGGGCTGGAAGCTTCCCGCAAGGGGAGCCTCCATCAGATCTACCGCAGGAGTGTCGCCTCGACCTCGCAAGCACCACCCCCGATGGAGGAGATCACCTTTTCAGAGGAGGACATGCTAGGGAATGAGAATCCCTTCCATGATGCCCTCGTGATACAAGCCGCAGTGGAGGACTTCACCGTTGATCGAATCCTGATCGATAACGGTAGCTCCGTAAACGTTGTATTCAAGGGGACGTTTAGCGGACTGGGAGTCGGAGCAGCAAGGGTTCGGGCAGCTGATGGTCCCCTCTTCGGCTTCTCCGGAGAGAAGAAGGAAGTAGAAGGAGGAGCAGATCTCCTTGTAACGCTCGGTGGCACCTCCATCAACTGTCGATTTGTCATCGTCGACGCCCCGAGCTGTTACAGGGCTATCTTTGGGAGGCCACTTCTCAACGCCTTCAAGGTCGTCCCATCTTCCTACCATCAGTGCTTGAAGTACTGCAAGGGAGATGTCCAAGTGAGGATCAGGAGCGATCCAAGAGTCGCGCGGGAATGCTATCTCAGCGCCGTCAGCACCATCAGCTGGATGGCTGACGCAGAAGAGTTCGGAAGGGTGCTGGAGAGCCCGGCCAGGCTGGAGGTGGCCGAAGAAGTTGAAGAAATCGAGGTACTCTCCGCAGAGGGAGTACCTGGGTTGCTGAAGATCGGCGGATCGCTGAAGACGGAGGAGAAGATCGAGATGGCGGCGTGTCTGCAAAAGAACGTCGACAACTTATCTTGGAGTGCCGCCGAGATGCCAGGAGTTGACCCTGAGGTTGCATGCCATCGCCTCAACCTGGATCCCGCGGTCCAGCCCGTCCGCCAGAAGAAGAGGAGGACCGCCACCATCCTTGCCAAGCCTATCCCGAAGGAGGTGAAAAAACTGCTCGATGCAGGCTTTGTATCGGAGATCCAGTACCCAGGCTGGGTCTCCAATGTTGTAATGGTGAAGAAAACGGGGGATAGCTGGAGAATGTGTGTTGACTTTTCTTTGATGAATAAAAGCTGCCCGAAGGATTGTTATCCCCTGCCTCGAATCGACACGCTGGTTGATTCAGCCATCGGTTTTTCTGTGATGAGTTTTCTTGATGCGTTTTCAGGATATCACCAGATCCGGATGCATCCCCCTGATTGCCGCGATGTCTCCTTCATCACCGATGATGGCTGCTACAGCTACAAGATGATGCCCTTCGGTTTGAAGAATACGGGAGCCACCTACCTGCGGATGATGGACCACATCTTCAAAGGGCAAAAGGGGAGGAATCTGGAAGTGTATGTGGACAACCTCTTAATCAAAAGCAATAGCGTCCAGGAACACGTGGCCGATCTGGTGGAGACCTTCGCGACGCTGAGGAAATTCAAGATGCCACTCAATCCAGCGAAGTGCGTCTTCGGTGCTGGAAGAGGAAAGTTCTTGGGGCATCTCCTTACCCCGGAGAGCCTAACCCCGACAAGGTTAGGGCGATCCTGGAGATGCCATCCCCGAAGACGATGAAGGAGGTCCAAAGGTTGACAGGAAGGCTGGCGGGTCTTAGCCGCTTCCTCTCAAAGGCCGGAGAGAAGTGCTCTCCATTCTTCAAGACACTCCGCAAAACCGAAAGCTTCGAGTGGTCCGAAGGATGTGAGACGGCGTTCGAAAGATTGAAGGAGCAGTTGACTCAGACACCTCTCCTTCAGAGCCCAAAGGAAGGCGAAGACCTGCTCATCTACCTGGGAGTAGGAGCAGAAGCAGTGAGTTCCATATTGGTCCGAGAGGAAGGAAGGAAGCAGCTACCCATCTACTATGTCAGTCGGGTGTTGAAGAAGGCGGAGTTGAAATATCCGATCCTGGAGAAGCTTGCTTTCGCCCTGGTGGTGTCGGCGCGGAAGCTCCGACCTTATTTTCAAGCTCACTCCATTCGGGTTGTGAGTGATCATCCTCTCCGAAATGTCCTAGAGGGAGTGGAACATTCTGGGAGGTTAGCGAAATGGTCGATAGAACTCAGCGAGTTCGACATTTCCTTCTCACCCCGGGTAGCGATCAAGGCCCAGGCAGTGGCAGACTTCCTGGCCGACTTCTCGGTGGAATCGGAGCCAGGAGAAGAAGCTCTCAATCTGATTCCATGGAAGATGTTTGTAGACGGAGCTTCGGGCAAAAGTTCTTTGGGGTGGGCATCGTGCTCGTCAGCCCACAGGGAACAAGGATCGAGCAAGCCGTCGAGATCCTCTTCCCCGTCACAAACAACCAAGCAGAGTACGAGGCCATAGTGGCAGGCTTGCGCCTTTCCAAGGAGTTGGGTATACGTGATGTCCGGGCTTTCACGGATTCGATGGTGGTCACGTCACAGATTCGAGGCGAGTTCGAGGTGCGTGACACCATCCTGCAGAAGTACCTAGTAAAGGTGAAAGGGCTGATTGGATGCTTCCAGTCCTTCTTCGTCGAGCATGTGCCAAGAGAGGAGAACTCGGCAGCAGATCGCTTAGCCAAGTATGGGCCGAGGGCTGGAGGAACTATTACCGAACTCTTCCGTCCATCCATTGAAGAGGGAGAGATGATGGACATCGAGCAACGCTCTTCATGGATGGATCCCTTTGTGGCCTTCCTGGTCAGCGGCCAGCTCCCGGCGGGCGAAGGAGATCAAAGAAGATTTCGGTACAAGGCGGCGTACTATTTACTGCAAAACGGAGAGCTGTACCGCAAAACCATCTCAGGCCCCCTGGCCAGATGTGTCTCTGAAGACGAAGTACCTCGAGTGTTGGAGGAGATCCACTCGGGAGAGTGCGAAAGCCATTCTGGGACTCGCACTTTGGAACAAAGGATCCTAAGGCAAGGTTACTTCTGGCCTACTATCCGGAAGAATGTCGAGACCTTCTCGAAGAAGTGTCAGAAATGCCAGCTCTTCGCACCTCTTCAGTTGCAGCCAGCCCAGCAGCTCCGATCAATCACCACCTCATGGACGTTTGCCATCTGGGGGATGGACTTGATTGGCCCTTTCCCTCAAGCAAGTGGCCAGAGAAAGTTCGTTCTCGTCATGATCGACTACTTCTCCAAGTAGATCGAGGCCAAAGCTTTGGCCAAGACCACCTCTCAAGTCGTGAAGAAATTCATCTGGGGAGAGATCGTCTGCAGATTTGGAATCCCTCTCGTCATTGTCACCGACAACGGTCCCCAGTTTGTCAGCTTGGAATTGGAGGACTTTTGCAGACAACTGGGAACTGATCTTCGATTCGCCTCCGTACACCACCCTAGGAGCAATGGCCAAGTGGAGGCCGCCAACAAGCTGATCATCAACCTGCTGAAGAAAAAGGTGGAGAACCTAAGAGGTAATTGGGCGGACCAGCTCTCCTCGGTCCTTTGGGCTCTGAGGACCACTCCTAGCTCAGCCACCGGGGAAACACCGGTCAAGCTCTCTCACGGGTCGGAAGCTCTCATTCCAGTAGAGTTTGAAGTCAGAAGCCCAAGGGTGGTAGCCGCGGAAGACGGAAACGAAGAATGGCGATTGGAAAATGAGGAAGCCCAGAAGCTGTCCCTCGACTACATCGAAGAGCTCCGCGACCTGGCCTCAGCTAGGCAAGAAGAGATCAAGTGCCGAATGGCAAGACATTTTGACAAGAATGTCCGCCTCAAGCACTTCCAAGCAGGTGACCTGGTCCTGAAGAAAGTGGACGCGACAGGAAGGTCAGCAACCGTCGGGAAGCTTAACCCGAACTGGGAAGGACCCTTCATCATCCAAGAAGCTCTCCTGACCGGAGGGTACCGCTTGCATAACCAAGAAGGCGAGCTGCTAGGGAACACCTAGAGCGGCGATGAGCTGAAAAGGTTTTATCCCGAAGGGGAATGTACATGCCCCCTTCTTTTGTAAATTCATTTGTAAATAAAAAATTTACGTGTCCCTGAAATATGGGATGAGGCAGTCCTTCCTATCTCAGAAAAGTCTTTTAAGGAAGAAGGCCAGTATAGTCGATCTCCACGCTAGGTTGAGAAACGAGCCTCCGACTTAACCCTCATAAAAACTCAGAACGGATGATGGGACAGTGCCTCGGGTGTGCGTTCCCTTAAGTCCAAGCCTCTGCAATGACGGCCGAGATCAGCTCCCCCCTTGCACGTTGGCCGCGGTTCCCACTGACCGCATTTCTCGTCCGACTGAAGAGATTACCAGAAGAAAAGTTTGGACGCCGACCTCCCGATTCGGCGAAGAGATGATCGATTTAACTAGCTCAGGGGACCCTTGAATAAAGGTGTCGTGCACCCTCGAGGGCTAAAAGCCCATAACAAAGCGATGCGTTTCCAATTATTTCCTCCAATTGTGTGAGTTAATGTGCTTAAGTGTGCTTAACTCCCCATTTAATTGTTGAGCAACAGGAAACAGGTTCGGTCGGCATTCAGCATCCAGGTAGGATGGAGGCCTCGGGATGGTGCGTTCCTTTGGAACCTCCCCGACTGCCAGTCCCTACTTGACATCATCCATCGCGGACGTCCAGCATCCAAGTAGGATGGAGGCCTCGAGATGGTGTGTCCCCTTGGACCTCCCCGACTGCCATTCCCTGCTTGACGTCGTCCTGCATCAACATTCACCGCCGCAAGTTGAAATACGAGCCTCCGACTACACCCTCGTAAAAACTCAGAACGGATGATGGGACGGTGCCTCGGTAGTGCGTTCTCCTAATACCAAGCCTCTGCACTGACGGTCGAGATCAGCTCCCCCCTTGCATGTTGGTCGAGTTACCCTCCGACCGCATTTCTCGTCCGACTGAAGAGATTACCAGGGAGAGTCTGGAAGCCGACATTCCAACTTGGAATAGGGTAGGACCGATTCGACCGACCGAAGGATGGAAACATTCAGCGCAAAAGTTGGATGGAGACCTCGAGATGGTGTGATCCCTTGGAAGGTGTTCCATCGGAACCTCCCCGACAGCCATTCCCTACTGTGTCAACATCTTCAGCGACATCAACCTGAAGGTATAAAATGTGGTTCTAGAAAAGCATATCTCAAGGATCCTTCTTCATATGCAGGTGCGAGTAGGAAGATGCGAGTATGTGGGCGCGAGCATGTATGGCCGAGCATCTACCCAGCGAGTAAGGTATGATCATCGTCCGCAGCATCCTATCTCGCCTATGCTTAGTCGCCTAGCAAGCACTCAACCTCGTCTCGAGCCTACGAGCCTACTCGGCATGATCACGAAAAGAAGAAAAGCAAAAGGCGACTACAAAAGGCAAGCAAAACAATTGTATTCATTTACTTTCATAAGTACATATACAAAAATGATTGTACAGATTTGCAAAAAGAAGACAGGCGACTATGCATCATCGCCACCATCCTCGCCGTCAGGATCGACATCTTCGCATCATCACCCTCGTCCTCAGAATCGTCATCTTCGGAATCGGTGGATGAGGATGGAAGATCTCGCATGGGGGAATTGGACTCTTCGGCGAGTAGTGCCGGGATGATGTCCATGACAGTCAGGTTCATTGCCTCCGGCTTCAAAAGGCCATCGGCCTTCAGACTGCTTAGGACCACCTTCCCGGTTGCTCGCGCGATCTCCCGACGAATATGCGTCATATCGTCGCCGACTATCCGGATCTGCTTGCCAACCCTGGAGGGGCCCGCCGACGAAGGCTGTTGCTCGGCAGGCCGAGTTTCCAACTCGGCGATTCGCACTTGGGCAGCCTCCAAGGTTTGTCGAGTATCCTCCAGCTCCTTCTCCAGCTGGGACACTTTCTTCGCCATTTCCAGCTCGACGGCCTGTACAGATGAAGACAGCGGTTAGCAAACATCCATCGGCACAAAAGGCGACTATCTCAGAGACCAGAAAGGCGATGAGCGAGTACCTCCTGGTCTTTCCACTTGGCGGCCTCCAGCCCCATGGTGATGAGCTTCTTGCTCTGCACCTTGATCATCTGCTCATATTCAAGCAGTTTCCTCGTCGTCGCATGCCCAAGCTCGGCAGCTCGCAGGTTAGCTCGCGAGCTCTGATGGGCGAGATATTCGGCCGAGACGTCTTGCAAGGATTCGGCGTCCGCGCGACCATAAAGGGCGAACGTCACGTCAAACGCCTCGCCCGCATCCTCCCAATCCTCCGACCAGGCGGGGAGGTTGGTGCTCAACGTCACTTCATGGGCTCGCTCAGCCCAGGACACCAAAGGGCGACCATAGGCATCCTCGCTGCCCACACCTTCGCCGAAGAACGGATGGCCGCTGGGCTCGCCAGCCTCCGAAGCATGTGCCCTCGCTTTCAGGTCCCTCTTGGCGACCTCCTTCTTCCTCATAGTCTCGGCGGACTTCCCCTTGACCTTCCTCTTCTTCGAGGGCCCAGCATCGTCGCCAGCGACCTCCTGATCATCGCCGCCGGGCGACAAATCAACCAAAGTAGGAGCCCCCGCCTTTGGCACCAAGGGAAGAAGCTCGCTCGGTAAGGGGCGAGTAGCTGCACCCAGACATAAAGAAAAGAGCATTAGGCACCGACTGAAGACAAGTGGCGAGCATGACCAAGTACTCGCTTAGACGACTACCTTCACCAGGGAACACCTCGGTGAGCTCATCTACTCGTTTTCTCTAGAGGACGACATCCAGACGGCGACCTCGAAAGCTGTCGAGTAGCTTCTCCCGGCTCTCCTCCAGATAAGGGGCAGCGAAGGCACTCTCTGCCGGCTGGAAGGACGAAGTCGGCACGACGCCAAAGTCTCCCTTGATGACGACTATTCACTCTGTCCAGCGATGGTTCTTGTTCGTCGTGCCGACCAGCGTGCAGACATGACTGCACAAGAAGACGACGCCTTCGCCAGTGGCGCCGAAGTGGAATACTCGCCGGAAGACGGAGAGATCAAAGGCGATCCCCTGATCGCGCAGGTAGCAGAGGAACCCCACGATCATCGCCACTCCGTTTGGGTTGATTTGCGCCGGGACTATCCCGTGGTAGCGGAGGATCTGGCAAACCTCCGACCACAAGGGTAGTCGCAGGCCGACTTCAAAATGGTGGATGGGGAAGACCAGCTCGGTCGCCGAGAAGGAGTTCAGACGTTCATCCTCGCGAGGAAGCCTAGCGAGATACCCCGGCGACAAATATTTTGCAGAGAACTCCTTCAGATCGCTCGGCCGAGTAATCGGCTTCTTGAAAGAAGTCGCCTCGAAGTTCTTCGCATGACTTGCACGGCGAATAACTGCCTTGTCAGCCATTCAGGAAGGGAAGGATTAAAGAAGCGAGTATCGAAGATGCGAGGAGAGGAGCAATCGGGAGATAGTCGCTGGAAAGAAAGGGAAGATCGCCAAAAGCGTAATAAATACGTACCCCCTATTTATAGTATTCGACGAAGCTTGGCTTGCCGCGTACGCCACCGCGAGCACGAGTCGGGGGTGGCGAGTATCGAGGAAAGTCGCCAAAACCCAGCGTGCACGTCAAATCACCGTTGTCGAACGAGCGAGTACCTGCATCAAATTACTAGGGTACTCGCCACACCAACACAACATCCAACAACTACTCGCAGGAAAGAAAATAAAAAAGAGCATCAAGACATCACAGAAAACAAGAAAGGCAACATGGGCGATATTCATGCTCGCCAAATAGCAAATTACTTTAAGAAATCAAATAGTTCAGAATTACAAGCATTTGCCAAAAGGCTACAAGCGACTATAAAAAGAAAAAGGGGCAGAGTCCTAGGGGTTCGACTGAGCGTCAGGAAGCTGCGGTTGTCGCCCAACCCAGCCCATACTGCGAGCTCGCTTGAAATGCTCGAAGGCCACGGACATCGCATCCTCATCTTGTCGCAGCTGCTCCTCCATCCTCGCCAGGCGACCAACGGAGCCCGTGCTAGCACGCATCCCCACCAGCTCGTCGTGATGCAACTGCTGGAGATGCTCCATCCTGCCAACCCGGCGCTCTAGATCGCCGACAGCCTGAAGGCGAGATTCTACACTAGCCAGGCGAGTATCAAACTCCTCCAGCCGTGATGCTCGCACCTCCAGCTTGGTCAGACGACGCTGAGAGTCGGCAGCCTCCAAGAGCTTCACTCGCGCTTCCACCGCGGTGAGACGCCGATGGGATTCGCTGATCGCCAGACGTTCCAACTTCGCCTCCAAGTCCAGGATGGCGCGAGTAGCCCTCTCCTGATATTCGCGGGAGGGAAGCCCAACCCCGTCAATCAGAGCCCCGATAGGGGTGTGAGCGCGAACTGCAGAAGACATAAAGGCGAAGTCTTAGTGACGAGTAGCAGGAAGACCCTTCTTTGAAGATATTCGAAAAGATAGCGACTCCATTTACCAGGCCGATGAGCATCATTCCGCAAATCACGGTGAGGACTCCGAGATGGTCGACGAGGAGAGCTCCTTCCCCGATGTGGAGACAGACTGCGACGAGCACCATCTCGTCGGTTCGAGTGCGATCCACCGATGTGCTCCCTACTGGAAGGCGCATCACCCCGACCGCGACCATCCACTGGTCGCCCTCCCCCTCTGAGAGTGAAGAAGCCAGAAGACCTCGCCACCCCGCCTCGGCGCGAGGATTCAGCCGGATGAGCGGTGGGAGTCGAGGAAGACAGAAGGCGGCGATCATCCTGCATATCGGCAGGAGGAGGGAACGGAGGAGGTGGAGGAAGTCGGTCCGCGGGCAGTTGCGGGCTACTAGCCACCTCTGGTTGCTGCAATGGCGGTGGCGGCGGAGGAGGATTACTCGCTGAAGGAGCCCTCTGCTCGCTCATCGGCCTCTTATCCACCGCGGAGCTATGAAGAATCCGCACCGATCCGCCCCGGCGAGTTCCTCCCCCAGTCCTGGGCGAGATCATAGGCGATGATCGCAGAGGAATAACGCTCAAAGGCTCCTCCCGAGCATCGACGAGAAGCGGATCTGCGAGATAGTATAGAAAACGTCAGACAGACGGGCGACTAAAACTTAAAAAGTGGCGAGTAGGTAGCTCTCACTTCGCGCAGGAAGAACTTCAGTTTGATCTTCAGCCGAGATTCCCACAGTACTCGCCTCAGGAGCTACATTCGACAAAGGAGGATCAGGAACAGGCGAGCCGCCCGACTGACCGAGACCCAAATCGGCGAGTACCTGCTGGGTAGTGCCAACCTGAGATTCAGCGATATTCTCGGAGGCGTCCGCATTCTTCTTCTTCTTGTTCTTCTTCTCCTTCTTCTTCTCCAGACGCTTCCTCTTCCTGGAAGCGAGAAAGTCTTCAAGCTCGGCGTCGCGAGCAGGCTTCCGCAAAGGCGGTATCAGATTAGCAAGCTCGTCCATGTCCGCAGCAGCTTCCTCGGCAATACTACGCGACATCTTGAAAGCGAGATCAAAAAAGCCTTGCCATCAGAGACCCCTCCCCCTCTATACATAGGGCCAGAGCGTCAAACCAGCGGGATGCCGACTATCAACCGATACTCGCCAGAAAGACAGCTCGTTGAATCATGGTTGGATGATTCTTTCCAAGCAACTACGTTACTCGTAAAGAGCGGGGATTGTGTACAACCCTCATTCTCCGAGGGTAGGACCCACCCAAGGCCACGTAGACAGAGGTCAAAGTCAAAGAGTCAATGCGGTAGTCAACAGTTCGAGATACCAAGATAAAGTCGGCCAGCAGGCATAATGGGATAGTTCGTCAAGCATAGGAGCAGAAGACAGCCTAGGCGAGTAGGGGTGCACTCGTGCGAGTAGCCTGGATACTCGCCAAAAGGTGGCGACCATAGGTGATACTCGCCCATTTGCCCGGGGAGATCGCCTCAATATCGCTAGTCGCCGGGCAGGGGCTGGGCTATAAAAACCCCCCCTACCCCTTGGTTTTCCTATAAATAGGACCCCAGGGGTACTTGGATTGGCACCTGGACTTGAGCTTTCGAAACCCTGCTCTTGCATTCTGGAACCTGTCACACTTGGCCGCTACTCCCGGTACTAGCCAAGTCGGTGCCTTCCTTGTACCCTGCTCGGCCATTTTTGGTCTTGGAGAGGAAGTCTCTTCGGAGCTTCTGGGTACGTGGTGGGACCTCCCTGCCGCAACGCCTGGGGTCTTGTTTGTTGCTCTTCTAGCTCCGTAGTAGTCGCCAGCCAGATCATCTCGTTGGACTGCTGGGCGAGTAACCTCCGGCTGCATCGGTCCGAATCTTGAGGTCAGGATTTTCCTGGCGTCAACACCTATAATTTAGAGTTGACCTGAAGGTGAGACAATCCTTTAGGGTCAACCCTAAATAGTACCAAACTGGCCGCCACTTTTTGGAGCAGAGCGGACAGATCGATGTTTTGGCTTTTATTTCAGTATTGCCTATAATTTAGAGTTGACCTGAAGATGAGACATTCCTCCAGGGTCAACCCTAAATAGTACCGAACTGGCCGCCGATTTTTGGAGCAGAGCAGACAGATCGATGTTTTAACTTTTATTTCAGTATTGCCTATAATTTAGAGTTGACCTGAAGATGTGACAATCCCTCAGGGTCAACCCTAAATAGTACAGAACTGGGCGCCTCTTTTTGGAGCAGAGTGGACAGATCAATGTTTTGGGTTTTATTTTATTATTGCCTATAATTTAGTGTTGACCTAAAGACGAGACATTCTTTCAGGGTCAATCCTAAATAGCATCGAACTGGCCGCCGCTTTTTGGAGCAGAGCGGACAGGTCGATGTTTTGGCTTGTATTTCAGTACTGCCTATAATTTAGAGTTAGCCTGAAGACAAGACATTCCTACAGGGTCAATCCTAAATAGTACCGAGCTGGCCGCCGCTTTTTGGAGCAGAGCGGACAGATCGATGTTTTGACTTTTATTTCAGTATTGCCTATTATTTAGAGTTGACCTGAAGATGAGACATTCCTTCAGGGTCAACCCTAAATAATACCGAACTGGCCGCCGCTTTTTGGAGCAGAGCGAACAGATCGATGTTTTGTCTTTTATATCAGTATTGCATATAATTTAGAGTTGATCTGAAGATGAGACATTCCTTCAGGGTCAACCCTAAATAGTGTCGAACTGACCGCTGCTTTTTGGAGCAGAGCAGACAAATCGATGTTTTGGCTTTTATTTCAATATTGCCTATAATTTAGAGTTAACCTGAAGATGAGACATTCCTTCAGGGTCAACCCTAAATATTATCGAACTGGCCGCAATACTCGAGTCGAGTGGAAAGTTCGATGTTTTGGTTTTTATTTTACAATTGCTTATAATGCAGAGTTGACCTTGAGGCGGAGTAATTCCTTAAAGTTAATTCCTAACTCGATCAACTCTCTCATTCAGAGAGCAATGTTATTGAGTTCGAAGTCTTAATTTCTTGCCCGAGATAATTAAATATCAACTAGGTCAAGCACTGATAGTGTTAGTAATGGAACGTTCACCTAGAGGGGGGTGTTAGGTGATCTGGGCTCTTTTTTAATCTATTTGCACGAGTTTCAAATATTCAAGCATAAAATAAAAAATAACGCACAGATAAGCACAGATAAAGCACACCAGACGACACAAGATCTATAGAGGTTCCTCAAGACCGGGTGTCTTGAGTAGTCCTCTGTCCCTCTGCGCCTACCCAGCAGTGTACTAGGATCGGCAAACGCCGCCAAAAACTTCAGGCCCTCAAGCCTTACAACACGGACCCGCAAGTCCAACAGCCTAGGCCCGCAAGCCCCTACTGCCCCCGAGCCCGCAAGCTCGACACTCAGGCCCTCAAGCCCTACACAACACAGACCCGCAAGTCCTGTGCCTACAGCCTAGGCCCGCAAGCCCCTACTGAGCCCGAGTCCTCAAGCTCGACAAGATCGGACCCGCAAGTCCACTGCCCTGGCCCTCAAGACTCACAGCTCTCCAACCCTCAAGCTAGACGGTGTCGGACCCGCAAGTCCACTTCCCTGGCCCTCAAGCCTCACAGCTCTCCAGCCCTCAAGCTAGACAGTGTCGGACCCGCAAGTCCACTGCCCTGGCCCTCAAGCCTCACAACTCTCCAGCTCTCAAGATAAACAAATAGGCCTGCAAGCCTTACAAAAAAATTACACTGATAAAAGACTGTTACTTCTGCCGGATGAAGATCAACAACTTTAGCCTGTTGAAGATCGGCTTCTTAAGGTTGAAGAAGATGCTTCTGAATCAGATCTTGAGCGCACAGTTCTTCTTCAATCTTTTCTTAGCCTGATGATGATTGGCTTCTTATCAGTCGATGGAGATGACTGCTTCTTCTTTTTCACTTTCTTTCTTGCGCCACTTTTTCTGTTCTATTTTCTGTATGCGCAAGTTCCTTTTTTTGATTGATCGATTCCTCCCGTATTAGGACAACCTCTTATCTCTTTTATAAGACTGCGAGGTCCCCAGCGGTCTTCTGAAAAAATTCCTTAAGTGTCAGATGCTCATTTCCTTAAGAGCACGCGCTGATTAGACAATCAGGCGGTGCCATTAAATGCTGACAGCGCGTCCGCAACTTTTGAATCTGTCTCGACGATATTTCCATTGTTACGATGACATGGACAATATCTCGACAACAGGACTTTGTCGATGCCTAGAACTTGGTAGATCTTCAGTTCTTCTTGCTTCTGCCTCTGATGCTGGTATCTCGACGATACGAGACATTCTGGTGCTTCTGCATATACGACGATATGCTGTCTCTGACTGTGTCGTCGAGAGCTTCTCTCTTGCTGACTGTCGTTGTAATCATGTTGTTCTCTCGACGACATGAGTGATAACATGTTGACAGAACATACTTTAGCAACTGTTTGTCTTCAGCTGATCTTCTTCAGTCTTCTCGACGACATGCTTTCTTTACGACGATGTTCACCGCCATTAGTCATATTAGCCTTTTCAGCGACAAGGCTTCTTCAACTTCTCGACGACAAGGCCACTTTGGTGATGTCGACGATACCGCGTCTTCTTGACGACATTTCTTCCTTTTGTCTTCATTCTTCTCTGCGTTCGACGAACGACAATCTTCGTTCGACGAACAGCATTCTACGCTCGACGAGCTTCATTCTTCTGTCCCGTCTCTGAGTTCGACGAACTCGCTAAGTCTCAGCGGTCGACTGACTCGCCAAGTCTCAGTGGTCTGCGACCTTCCTTCTGAGTTCGACGATCTTCCTTCTGCGTTTGACAAACACGTCAAGTCTCAGCGGTCGACGAACTCGCCAATTTTCAGCGTTCGACGAACTCCATTCTTCGTTCGACGAACTTCCTTCTGCGTTCGACGAATCTTGTTCTACTAACTTTCTGAGATTTATAAGATAGAGAAGTGATCAAATACAAAGTGAAGTTTTCTTGACTTGGTGACTTTCTCAAATCAGGAATCATGTGGCAAGATTCTCAACAGATAGGTTTATCTTCTTGGATGCAAATGGTTGAACTGAGGTTGTTATTGTGAACGAATTGGTTCGTAACCCACGAGGCCAGGCCAAGACGCTCAGTAAGATGAGCCATGGATTGGGGCCTACCAGATTCACAAAGCTTTAAGTAAGGCTTACATGCACAATTGAGCATGAAGAGGTCTTAACTTTTGACTCAATCTTTGAATGCTCTGGTTTTCGATTTTATTGTTATAACTGTTATTGTGAACAAGTCGGTTCATAATCCAAGAGGCCATGACTCATGTCAAATCGAGCCAGGGACTGGGTTTACCAGAGTCACATTGCCATATTTACGATTTATGAGTTTGTTCGGGCGGGATAAGGCTCCAACCTTTGACTCGATCCTTGGGTACTTTGACGATGGCTTTGTTTGACCTATGAAAGTTTCGATTCAAACGATTTAATTTCTATCGCTCAGTATTGTACGATGTATTCGCCTTCAATAGAATTTATATCACTATAAAGGGAAATATCCCTACAGTGATTTAAATGTTGCCCTCAATGAAATGTGTCTCCGAGATATAATTCCTACGTGAATGAAATGTGTCTCCGAGATATAATTCCTATGGGAATGAAATGTGCCTCGGAGATATAATTTCTACGGGAATGAAATGTGTCTCCGAGATATAATTCCTACGGGAATGAAATGTGCCTCCGAGATATAATTCCTACGGGAATGAAATGTGCCTCAGAGATATAATTCCTACGAGAATGAAATGTGCCTCCGAGATATAATTCCTACGGGAATGAAATATATGTCTCCGAGAATAATTTCTACGGGAATATATCGTGCCTTCAAGAAATTGTGCCTTGGGGAGAAAATCAGATGGCTGACGAGTTATACTCTAAGGCAACCCGCATGAAGGACGGTCTGGGAAGACAACCCGTGCGAAACTAATAGAACTACGTGAGTCTGAGACCGTATGCATGCTGATACGGAGTACGTAGTAAGTGGTCGCCGAAAGACTGCCACGACCCAATAGAAGTCCAGATATTTCCTCCCTTATAAATATTATACTATGCTTGATGCTAATAGGGATTGGATTTTATTTGTGGTTCTAATAACTTGTCATTAGCACAGGTGACATGTGCAAATGAGAGACAATGCCCAGGTGTGGAGGAAACCACAGAGCACCGAAGCCTATCAGCCCAACCAAACACCACCTTAATTCCGTGAAATTTATTTTAAGATAATCTACATGTCTCAGTTCCAATGTCTATTATTAACATTAATTACGAGAGAGATTCCTAATAAAGAAGATTACATCATTCTAAGAAACGAACATTTCATCAAATGAACGATGGTTCGTAACCATCACGTTTACGATCGTAACCATCACGTTTACGATCGTCGCCACGTGTCAAATGGACCCTACATCTCTCTCAAAATTGTGAATTATCCATTATTCTAATTATTAAACAAGCATCCAACACCACTCAAACAAGCATCCAAATTAAGTTATCCACCACTACTCAGCATACAACATGATAATTCCATCACCCATACTTGTTCTCTTTGCATTAAATTAATTAAATTCATGTTCATGATTTGTGCTGAACAATTATTTTTTGTTCTTTTTTTCTTACTGTTGATTACTCAATTTTTGGGGGAGTTATAGCAATATGTACTTACATATTGCGCCCCTATATAATTTGAAATTATTAAAATCTCTCGTGTAAACCTACATTTCATATCATACATTGACAAAAATATTCACATAGGGCCCGTTCGTTTGGACGGAATTGAAGATTTGAAATTGAAATTCGATGTACTTACATATTGTGCCCCTATATAATTTGAAATTATTAAAATCTCTCCTGTAAATCTACATTTCATATCATACATTGACAAAAATATTCTCATAGCTAGGGCCCGTTCGTTTGGACGGAGTTGAAGACTTGGAATTGAAATTCGACGTCGAATTCCAATTACGCCGTTCGCTTGTTAGGTAGCTTTAATAATTGGAATTTGAGTTGAATATCATTGAATTCATTTTAGCCTAGGCACAAAATCTAGCTGGACATATCGAAATTGGGCGAGTCTGGCACGCTCGATTTATTGTATTTTTCGCCTGGGCGTGAGTTTATGCGCCCGGGAGCGCAATTTTTTGCCCGGGCGCGAGTTTTTCGCACGGACGCGAGTTTTTCGCCCAGACACGCAAATTTCGCCCAGACACGCAAATTTCGCCCCGACGGAAGTTTTCCGCCCTAGCGCGTTTTTCGCGCAGGCGCACGTTTTTTGTGCGGGCGCGCTTTTTTCGCACGGGCGCGCGTTTTTTCGCCTGGGCGCGCATTTTTCGCCCGGCCCCGCATTTTTCGCGCGGGCGCGCGTTTTTCGAGCGAGCACGTGTTTTTTGTCCGGGCACGCATTTTTTGCCCTTGCGCACAATTTTCGCTTGGGCGCGAATTTTTCATCAGGGCGCGTGTTTTTCGCCCCGGGTGCGAGTTTTTCGCTCGGGCGAACGTTTTTCGCCCGGGTGCACGTTTTTCGCCCGGGCACACGTTTCTCGCTCGGGAGAGCATTTTTCACCTTGATGCGCGTTTTGTCGCCCGGGCGCCCAATTTTTCGCCCGGGCGCGAGTTTTTCGCCCGGGCGCGCATTTTTTGCAATGACACGCCTTTTTATTATATATGTAAAAAAATATTAGTTTCTTTATAATAGTTTTCAATTCTTAGATTGAATTTTATTTAACAAATGAACAAAAAAACTGATAAATTTCACAATATTTAACAATATTGTTTATTAGGCGAACGATGGAATTGTAATTAGATCAATTCCAATTCTTAATATCGAATCTCAATATCGAATTCTAATATCAAATTTCAATTCCGTTCAAACGAACAGACCCATAAAGATTTTCTCCATGAGGTTATATTAGTGTGACAAAATCAATGTAATTTTTCTTATTCCATATCACTAGAGGGTCCGGTCCTCAAAATATATACAAGACATTACAACATTTTCGGCTTTTAGCAACACTTGAAAACTATTGCCTAAAACTGCAAAGTGTTGCCAAAACATTGAAAACTGTTGTCATAGGGGTGTCTTCTATACGCGTGTTGCCAAAGGTCTAAGACAACAGTTTTCATATCTTTAGGCAACACTATACAAAAACTGTTGCCTAAACTCTTAGAATAGGCAACAGTTATTTGGTGGATCTATTGCAACATCTTTTAAATGTTGCCTTATATTGTTACAGTTAGCAAATGTTGCCAAATTTTTTTAATTAAGAAAAAAAATTAATGTCTCATTCTTTTATTAATACTATACAAAAAAAAATTAGGCATCACTATATCCAAAAATGCTTTCACACTTATGTTGACCGGCTCTTTTATCAATTATCAATAAACATATATATTGGACAAATATCCACACTTATGTCATGTCAAATATCCATCAAACATAGATTACAACATTTATGACAAAAGCTAATATTTCAAAAATAAAATAGAGGATTGTGACGTATAATTATGCTAATTCTCATTTGATCAGGTTCAAGTGATTACAAACATATATACATTTATCAATAAGAATTTGAGGTTTTTCTTAGAAATTTTGCACTGCAGTGCTTAAAACTTGAAACTTTCAATGAGAACTCAACAAAATAAAAAGACTCACTGACAAAATTTATCTCATTAACCGCAAAGAAACAAAAAATAATATTGATAAAGGATTTATGGAGATCCAACTCAAGTAATTAAAAAAATTTGTTGATTACAAGTACTTTTCTCACATTTGCATAATTCAATCTTCCTCCCAACATCTGTGCAGTTATTATTCCATCATTCTTCTCCAACAAGCTCCAGTTGCAGAGAATGTATCAGAAAATGCATCAGAATACATACAGCAACATGGGGGGTGCTCTTATTCAGCAAGCGCTCCAGTTACAAGCTTTGATGTCCGGTGACACGAAGCGACGGTGCTTCTTTTTGGATTTCTTATGTGAGATGGCGATGGCGATGGCGATGTCGTTGGGGAAGAGATCACGGAAGACGAATCCATGGATGAGTGCAGACATTTCACTCAGAGCAATAAAATTAAACAATACAAAGTTATTCGTGAAATAATCTTTTTATGCAATGAAAATGAAAGAAAGAACACTTGTATTACAGTCACCTCAAGAGGAAGTGCATCAGCCGATAATGCAGGATCATCAGCCATGAGAGGATTTTCAACTTCCAAAGTTGTAAGCTCATGAATTCAGGCTAAAATGGGTCGCCACCTCCTTATAACAGCAACAAAAGGAGGCATAATTGCTTCTACATACTGTTTTCGAATAGGTTTCCTGTCCCTGCCAATGGCATGCCATACCTGCATCATCAGATTCACAAAATATATTCTTCTTCATAAAATCTGTTATATACATATGAACTAACATAATTAATTAAGAAGCATAATAATGAGCATCTTAATACGAAAGTAGATAATCATCTTTCTTCAATTCAAAAGAATGTCCAAAGAAAGTGGAAAAATTCACCTTGTAATTACGAATTAATACAGGATTATCTAGCACTTAATACAGCATCGCAAGACATGAAATGGCTATCTCTCAGAGTTCAAAGTTGTCATGTCTTTAAGATAGATTGTTATTGACACATATAAAACAGACTTTAACTTAGAAAATAATCTGATAGTGAAATTCTTTGTCATTTAAAAACTGTGCATATAAGTCGTTTGTCAGTGCTGTGTGATATACAGACAATATAAAAGAGCATGACAACGTGGACAAATACAATACGCCTGCTTTCCGGAAAGTCATTACAGCATCGTCTAAGAGAGAGATTTGCAACCCACAATAATCCAGGTGACAACCAACAACTGCACCAGGAAACATTTGCTGACAATAAGTCATGCAGACTATCAGCCATCAGTGCATTCATAGTTTTTTTTCACTCTATCAACTGTGAAGCAAGAATAACTATGATGAAAAGAAGAAGTAACACTTTTGGAAAAAAAGCAATAAGAACATAATATCGAACACAGTTGAGCCCCGGAAGATTTCACAAATCAATTAAAGCTGTTGCTATACTTAATATATTGGTTGGCATTCAAAATGAGAGAAAAGGCAGAACTGCTAAAGCCTGTACTACTGCTAAAGCCTTTACAATAAATTTAGACAATCCTGTATTAATTGCTAAATTACGATGCTGTAATATTTGAGATTCAATATCAAAAGAATGTCCAAAGAAAGTGGAAAAGTTCACCTTGTATAGATCAATGGGCCTCGCCATACTTGAGCTCGGATCAGTGTTAGGTTGTTCTGCTGCCAATTTCATCTCCTCCTGTGCCACTGAGATGGAATTTGCCGACGAGTCTTTATTCGCGACAGAGGAAGACGAATTTTGCTTTCCGGTGATAGTTGCTTCATTCTTAGCATCCGTAATAGAGTCCGTCGTGAATGCCTGCGCCTCCATCTTGCTTCTTGGTCTCGGTGCTGGAGGCGGCTGTTTATAAAAATAAACCATTTATGGAAGGCAAGAACAATGAAACCATGAACTTTTTGGAAACATGAAAAAAAATAAAAAAGATGATTGCAGGAAAAGTTCACCTTGTACAAACCAAGGAAACCAGACATGAACTTTTTTAATGGTGTATCCTGAGTGATTCAAGAAATCACTCAGGATATTCTCTCTGCTTTATATAAGCTTCAAGAACTCTTGATCAATAAGTTTGGTAGTATCTGTTTTGAATTTGTGAATGTCACTGCAGTGTTCATTACCAAGGAAAACATAGCTGAAATTTACAGGAAAATAATAAATCTAATTAACAAACTGAGCACACCTTTGAACATAAATAGCTTAGCGGAAACACGATAGCAGACAAATTTAATGAATTTCGTGTTTCATGTAGCAGGTGCTTGATGGAAAAAAACTGAACACACCATCATATAAAAACTTGAGCTAAAGCGAACTAACTCATCCATACAAAACATCATTTGGACAATACATCGAGCACCTTCAGAACATGAAATAAAAACTTGCAAAATGCAGCCACATGTAGGGATTCAGTCAAATAAACCTTGGATGCAGAGTTACTTGGACGAAGTTGCAGGCTTGCAGTTGGCGGGACGTGAAGGAGAACTCAATTAGAGCATCAAGGAAGGCGTAAAGACCCTGCTGTGTTAGATCTTATGTCAAGCCCAACAGGTTTAGAAGAACCTCGTTGAGTTAGATCCAAAAACAACAACAAAAATCAAAAGTTAAGAAGCAAAACAAAGAGAAGCGTAAAGACCTAGCTGTGTTGAGTGAAGAAGAGGAAATACCGATGGTGCTCGAGAGGAGGTCAATACTCCTGACACCGGGAACAAAGACCTAGTGTGGAGGAAGGTCGTCGATGGCGTCGAGAGGCTGGCTCTCCGGCGAGTTCGATCGGCTCCGCTGATGGGGGTTCCTTCTGCGCTCCTTTCGCGATTTCAAGCAAGGGGAATCGGGAAAGGAGGAAAGTTGTTGGGGTTAGAAAGATTAGGTTATTTTTTCAATTTAATTTTAAGTCTTAATTTTGATGTGCGAATAGCTATTTTTGTTGTGCCAGTAATTATTTTGGCTGAGATTAGATAGGGGTAGTAATATTTTTAACATGTTGCAAAATAAAATTTTAATAGCCAGCATATTATAATTGTTGCTTAAAGTGAGTTAGCAAATGCAACATTTAGAAAATGTTCCCAGTAATAGATAAGGGAACATTTATTGAATGTTGGGTCGAAAGTGTTGCATAAAACTACTACTCTATTGCAACAATTAAAAATTGTTCCTTATTCTATATTTAGAGAACATTTTTTAAATGTTGCAAAATGAAGTGTTGCTAAAGACCAAAAATATTGTAGTGAGAAGAAAAGCCAGCGGTAAAGAAAATACGGAGCCAATATATAGCTCCTATGATCATTCAATTACTATACAAAGTTGCCTAAACATTTTACGTAATAATGATAAATATATGCAGGATAAGATGACTAGAAATTCCATGAAATGGGAATACTATATCTGGATATTGCCAATCGATTTCACGTAATATGTTGCAAATTTTAAGATAATGCATGCACATTATGAAAGATAAATTTACAGTGGTGCTCATAGTAATTTCAAACGTACGAGAGGGTGTAACTTGTAATTTTGCAAACACGCAGCAGTGATCCCGAGAAATTTTTGTGTATAGCGGGAGTTGTTCAGTTTGGACAAATCATATGATATTTTTCACTCGTAAATTTTCACATTTTGCATGTTCTGCATTATTTATGGGGCAGTGTCAAATTTAATGTATTCAATATAACTAGATATTGTGAATGCGATAATAATGGGAGATTAATTAATTAGTTCTTAATCAAGGTTATCATTGGGGGTGACGGTGGCGGTGTGAAAATCTCTATTTTAATCGTCACCGCCTATTTTAAATTGTTTGGATGAGTAGCATTTTTAGAAGAGCGTTTACAAGAAAAGTGTTTTGAGAGCTTTTTGAGCAGTCGGTCCAGCAGAGTTTTCTAAAAACTGTTTGCTTTACTTTCATTTTTCCCCCTCTTTTATTCGAATATTTTCTTCTCTCATTCATGATCTTCACCCATTCGCGATCTTTGCTTCTCGCCGCTGACCTTTTGTAACTTATTTATTTATGATTTATATAATGTTTGCTTTGATATGGTTTCCCATAATGGGTTCGTCCAAACCAGAGATTTTCCGTCGCAACCTCAATCCGCTCGCCAATACAATTCCAACGGGCTCATCCTTGTTAAAAATTCTAGCCCGATATCTTGTGATAAATTTCAGCTCAGATACCAAGTTAAAATTTCTTAGAAGAGGGAATAAGGCGCATGAACACTATAACCATTCCAAGTTAAGTAACAAACAACAATAGAAAGACAAGAATATTGTATTAATCTATCTTCTTCACAATTCGAGACATATATGACGAGACTTGATTTATCAGAATACAAGATGGAGAGAAAACAAAGACAAACAAGCAACTGACGAACACCAACAAGAGAGACCGCCAGAGACCGCTGAAATGGTCAGACCGCACGGCAACCACTGAGACCGCGCAAACAACACAGGTCGTCAACCCGCTATCTGCCAGACCGCAACCTCAGACCGCACGAACTGCTGACTTATTGAACTGCTGAGAAAACAATCTGTCCGCACTTCTTGATCGCCTGACTGCAAGGTCGCATAACCACAGAAGCTGCCCGCGAACAGAGAACAGAACTGCAAAAACTGTCGCCTGACCGCAAGGTCGCCTGACCGCTAAGCTTGCTGCGAACAACCCAAAAACTGCAACACAGTCCGCACAAAAGAAGACCGCTGGCGAACTGGTTATTCAAAGCTGGGAAGAATCACCAAGGAAGAAGATCGCTGACTGCTGGCCGCTGACCGTTCTCGTTATTAATGACGAGCCCTGCACCTCTATTTATAGGCAGACAGACAAATGTCGTCACTGCCCAGTGGAGATACAGTAACCGCCCCAACCAGACCGCACAAGGGGAGATCACGCAATCACAAGAAGATACTTGCTTGAGCCTTAGCCAATGCATCGACTAGATCGCTAGAGGGAGACCGCGGAGACCGCACGATCTCGACGATCACTGCGATCTGTCTTCCTCAGACCACCCAACACACTTCTACTTCCACTTCAAAAATTTAACACTCCCCCTTGAAGTGGGAAGTGGAAGTCAGTCCAAGCAAACTCCGTAACCAACCAAAAGATCTCTTCGACAGCGGCTTTGTGAAGATGTTCGTGACATTGTTCTCGCTCCATACATATTCAACCATCAAAGATCCCCCCCAGCACCTTCTCCCAAACAAAGTGATGCTCGATCTCGATGTGCTTGGTCCGCGCGTGACAAACTGGATTATTAACCAGTTTAAGGGCACTCTCATTGTCATCGCGAAGCAGAGTAGGACCTCACACCTCCTCATGGATATTTCCCACTAGCCTCCTAAGCCAGATGGTTTCCTGAGCTGCCAAGGCCGAAGTCTTATATTTCGCTTCCATAGTGGAGACAAACTCTGAATCCTTCTTCTTGCTGTACCACGAGATAGCTGCGGAGCCAGCCATAATTAAAGACATAACTAGAAGTCGACTTCCGATCATCTGAATCTCCTCTATAATCAGCATATGTGTAACCATGCAGACAGAAACTCGAGTCCCTCCCATAAAGGAGACCCATATCATAGGTGGACTTCACATACTTCAGAATACACCTTGCTGCCACTAGATGAGGTTTCCGTGCCTCCGCCTTATATCGACTTACTCGGCCCACAACATAAGCAATATCCGTCTTTGTGATCGTCAAATAAATCAGACTTCCAACCAAAGCCCAGAACACCAAGGGATCAGATAGAACCCTTCCCTCATCCCGTCGAAGCTTCAAACCAACCTCCAGTGGAGTAGAGCTACTCTTCCCCTCTCCCATGCCGAATCGCTTCACGATCCGTTCTGCATAGCCCTTTTGAGAAACGAGCACACCGCTTTCTTCCCTCTCCACCTCAAGACCAAGGAAATGGTGGAGCTCACCCAAATCCTTCATCTCAAATCTGATTGCTAGCTCAGCCCGGAGCCTAGCTACCCCTTCTTGAGAGTTCCTCGTGATGATCATGTCATCCATGTACAACAACACCAAGACTTGTAGCTCCCCCGCCTTCTTTATAAACAAGCTTGAATCGGAATCCGAAGCAAAATATCTGCAGAATTGGAGGTATTCTACGATCTTCCCATACCACGCCCGAGACGCTTGCTTCAAGCATTAAAGAGCCTTCTTAAGCTTGCAGACATGTCCTGGATGAATTTCAGAAACATTGTTAGGTGGCTGCACCATGAAGATATCCTTGTCAATCTCTCCATAAAGAAAAGCATTCTTCCCCGTCGAGTTGCCAAGTCCTTGTCGTACTTGAAAGTGGAGGTTAGATCTTAAGTTACTCTAGAGGGGGGGTGAATAGAGTTTAAAAACTTTTCCTTAGTTTTTATAGCAGAATTAAAGTAGTGTTATATATATGAGAAAGCAGTGTGAGAAATATATATAAGCAGAAAACTAAATAAGTAAAAGCACACTGCACAGCATATAGAAACAAACAAACACAGACGACACAAGAAATTTATAGTGGTTCCCCAATAAATTTGGGTAGTCCACTCTTCTACCACCCTTGATAGGAGTCCACTAGGAGGGTTGATCAGGTGCCCTAACACCAAGGTGATTTTGATCAGGTGTCCACACACCACAGAGCTTTTGTTCAGGTGCTCAAAACCAATTAGATTTTTTGATCATGTGTCTTGCCACCAAGGAGTTACACTTTTGAAGGGAATATTAACCCTGTACAAGAGAGGTAAGAAAGAGGTTATAGTGTTCTTCTCTGTCAAGATGCTGAGAGAAGACTCTAGTGGACTTGTTGTAAAGCTCCCCCTGTCTGATTGAAGTATTTGACAGATGATGGAGAAGCTTTCTCTTGAAAACACAAATCTTCTGTAGCAGATTGATCTGGAAGAAAATAGCTCTTCAGATTCTTTGTTGCTCTTTTAGAAGACTTGAACTTGCAGCAGATATTTGAGAGATGGATCTTTGAAGAAGATGTTCTCAGAGAAATGATGATTGCTGCTTGAGGAAGAAGAAGACTGAGAATAATTTTCTGAGTGTTCTTCCTTTTCTTTCTCTATACTTGTTGTTCTTCTCTCTGTATTATGTAAGAGTATATTTGAATTCTGTCGAGATGGTGAGAGAATAAACTCTGTCTTGATATATTCTATCTTTGGAATAGAATAATCAGGATTTAATTCTTTCTTGGAACTATAACAGAGACAACAACTTTGGCAGGTCCTTTAATTCCTTAGCCGTGAAATACTCCTTTGCATTAATTGTCAACGGTTATCTTTGCCTTGGAATAAAGGAAAGAAGGGAATATATTCAAAGAATATAATATCCTTATTTAACTGTCTTGAATACGTCCAAATATATTGAATATATCTGTTAGAGTCGTCGATCTGCGTTCAGAGTACTGACAAATAACTGATATTTAAGAATTAAATAATCTGGATTCTGTATTTGTCGATCTGAGCTTCAATAAAGAATTTGTCGAGCTCTGGCTGAAAACTATCGAACGCTGGTTGGAATCTGTCGAGCGCTGGCTAAAATCTGTCGAGTGCTGGTTGAGATCTGTCGAGCGCTGGCTGAAATCTGTCGAGCGCCGATAGCCATTTGTCGAACGATGGGAACTTAAATTTTCCTTAAGTTCTAGCTAATCTAACAGCCTAAAGACTTGACCCTTAAACTATACAATGGGGTCAACTTGATCCTAGTCAAAACATGGTGATCCTAGCTCAAATCAGTAATGGGGTTGTTCTAACCGTACTGTTGAGAGAACCCTCGAGCTACAAGGCGAGCCTTGTACCGCTCAATGCTACCGTCAGCCTTTTTCTTCAACTTGTAAACCCACTTGCACATCACAGGAGTGATGTCATCAACCTTGGGCATAAGATCCCAGGTCTCATTCTTCTTGAGGTCAGTCATCTCCTCATCTATGGCATCTTCCCACTCCTTGACTCCAGTGGCATTTTCAAAGCATGACGACTCTCGCTCATCCAGGGGGTCAGCAAAGAAACATGAGGCGAAGCTCACCAAGTTCCCCCTGTATACCGAGCTGGTGTAATAATAGTCCTATTGGACCTCCCCATGGCTTTACCCTTATCCACCTCTTCTGTTGCTTCTTCTAGACTAGCTCTCCTTCCGGGCATACTTGGAGCATCGCTCCCCCTGCTTCTAGAACCTAAAGCACTTGTCCCAGAGCTAGAAACAACTAGAGCACCTGGTGAAACATGCGACTCCACCAGAACTTCTTTAGCAGCTTCTCCTTGCCCTCCATCTGACCTGTTCTCTTGTAGCTAGCTCCACCAATGAGCTACCTTGGTATGACATCAGCTCATTGAATGCCACATCCCTTGAGACCACATACCTTCGTGTCTCAGGATCCATGCATCTCCAACCCTTCTTCCGGTCATCATAACCAACGAACACTAGATTCTTGCTTTTGCATCTAGCTTCGTTCTTAGGGCATCAGAAATATGCACAAAGCAGGTAGATCCGAACACTCAAAAGTGTTCCACACTTGGCGTCTCCTTGAACATCAACTCATGTGGAGTCTTCATGTTTATAGGAATGAGAGGCATCTGATTGATGATGTAGGCTGCACAAGACATTCCCTCCGCCCAGAAGGACCCAAAAATGCTTTTAGCATGAAGCCAACATTTGCAGGTCTCCGTCAGATGACGGATCTTCCGCTCTACAACTACGTTCTGTTGTGGAGTATGTGCACTAGAGAGCTCCCTCTGGATACCATGCTTCCTGCAGAAGTTGAAGAACTGATCACTTGAGGTGAACTCCCCATCAGTGTTAGTTCTCAACTTCTTGATCCACAAGCCAAGTCGGCCTTCCACAAGCTCGTTGAACTCCACAAACTTCCCGAACGCCTCAGACTTCTCCATCACAAAGTATACCCAGGTATACCTAGTGAAATCATCAATCAAGACCAGCATATACCTGCTACCTCAAAGACTGGCGCAATTGCGGTGGGTCCAAACAAATCACCATGAATACACTCCAACGGTGCTTTGCATCTGGTTTGTGACTTGTCAAATGGAAGGCGTTGAGCTTAACAAACTGACATCCAGCACAAACGTGAACATCATCAAAGAATAATAGACTAGGCAAGTCATTCACCAGGCCTCTTGCTGTCATAGCCTTCAGCTTATCCATACCAATATGCCTAAGTCTCTCGTGCCAGATAACAACACTGTCGTTAGTTCTCATCTTATCAACATATGAACTTATTGATAGAACAAACAAGTCTCACCCTCCTTCCTACATGAGTGACTTCAACCTTCACGCTTGACACGTTTCAGAGAAACTTCACTTCTGTTGGGCCGAACAGAACGTGATACCCCACATCTACAGTATTGGTCACAGAGAAGAGTTTCCTCTTCATACACGGCACATGATATACACTCCTCAAGGTGAGTGAACCTCCATCACTGCCTAAAGAAATGACACCTTCCTTTTCGACTGCATGAACATTATCATCAGCTATAATAATAACATCATTACCTGAGTATGTCTGCAGAGAAGAGAACTTTGACTCATCCCTGGTGAGGTGAAGACCACACCCTAAGTCCACGATCCAAATATCTTCGTAGTTGATGGAAGCCAAAGCACGAACACAAGTGCACGTCATGAAGGCACCTCCACCCCAAGTACATTCACCATTGGAACCAGCCTCCTCCTTTCCTACAACATGACCTGGCTGAAGATTAACTCTGCAGTCTCTCTTGAAGTGACTAGGCATACTGTACCTGAAGCACCTTGGCCCTTCCTTCTTCTTCCCATCATGCTTAGGAGCATAGCTCCTCTCCTGCTGATATGAAGTTGAAGGACCTTCACCTCCATGTGACTTCTTCTTCTTGTCCCATCTCTTCTTCTTACCAGAATAAATAACCTCACTTTCTCCCTCATAGATAGATATCCAAGCCATCTGCTTAGCTAAGTTCTCCTGCGAAGCAAGCAACTTTTCTAGCTCTAGCAACGATGGCTGATTGGCCTAGCCTTGCACAAAAGTAACAAAGGTCATACTCCCTCCGCAAGCCACAGATTAAGTGTCTCTTCAGCCTTGCTTCTGAGATAGGCTCTTCCGGGTCCAATGATGATATCTCAGCACAAAGGTTCTTCATCTTCAGGAAGAAGGATGAGATAGACAAGTCTCCTTGAGTTGCTTTCGCCAACTCATTCTCAAGAAATTATAGTCGCGCTACATTCTTCTTATTGAACAAGCTATTCAAGGTTGTCCAAATCTCAGCAGACCGACATCCTATGATGTGGTCAAAGAGATCAGAAATGATAGCTCGCTTGAGAGTGAACTCTGCTTTAGCATTTGCTCTCTTCCAAGCCTTCACCTGCTTAGCATTCCCTTCAGTAGCTACCATTGGTTGTCTCGCTTCTCCATCGACTACCTCCCATAAATCCTCGCTAAGAAGATAGCTCTCCATGCAATACTTCCACATCTTAAAGTTAGTCTGTGTAAGGAGCTCAATACCAAGATCTCTTGCATAACCTCCTTTTATTGCTATACCGTTGGTTAACTTGAACTTCCAGAAATCTCAAGAGAGATACTGAGGTTGATCACTGCTCAAGCCTTCTGTCCCTCTGATACCATGTTAAAAATTCCAGCTCGATATCTTGCGATAGATTTCAGCTCAGATATCAAGTTAAAATTTCTTTGAAGCAAGAGTAAGGCGCAAAAACACTACAATCATTCTAAGTTAAGTAACCAACAACAATATAAAGACAAGAATCTTGTATTAATCTATCTCCTTCATAATTCGAGACATACATGACAAGACATGATTTATTAGAATACAAGATGTAGAGAAAATAGAGAAAAATAAGCATCTGGCGAACAACAACAAGAGAGACTGACAGAGACCGCTGAAATGGTTAGACCGCACGGTAACCACTTAGTCCGCGCGAACAACACAGGTCGTCAACCTGCTATCTGCCAGACTGCAACCTTAGACCGCACAAACTGCTGACTTATTGAACTGCTGAGAAAATAACCTGTCTGCACTTCTTGATCGCCTGACCGCAAGGTCGCATAATCACAGAAGCGGCCCGCGAACAGAGAACAAAACTGCAAAAGTTGTCTCCTGACTGCAAGGTCGCCCGACCACTGAGCTTGCTGGGAACAACCCAAGAGTTACAACACAGTCCGCACAGAAGAAGACCGATGGCGAACTGGTTATTCAAAGCTGGGAAGAATCACCATGGAAGAAGATCGTAGACTACTGGCCGCTGACAGTTCTCGTTATTAATAACGGTTCATGCACCTCTATTTATAGGCAGACAGAAAAAATGTCGTCACCACCCCAAAGGAGATACAGTAACCACCCCAACCAGACCGCACAAGGGGAGATCGCGCGATCACAAGAAGATACTTGCTTGAGCCTTAGCCAATACAACAACTAGATTGCTAGAGGGAGACCGCGCGGTCTCAGCGATCACTACGGTCTGACTTCCTCAGACCGCCCAACACACTTCTACTTCCACTTCAAAAATTTAACAATCCAAGCACAGAGAGACCGATGAAAAACCACCAGTCCAGTAATGATAGCAAAACCACCACGCGACGCCCGCCACGTTAGTCGGGCCGCACCACCACGGTGCGGCCAAACCCGTCATGGTGTGGCCTAGGCCGCATCTCCTCTTATGGGGTGTGGCCAAGGCCGCACCCCCTGTCACAACCCGCATTTTCTCTGTATTAAATAATACGTCAGAGTAAAAGAAAATACGTGTCGTGATGTCACGTCGTGCAGAGGACAACTGCAGACGCCCAGGCAACTCCTATTCATATTACCTATTATGAAAAATCCATGAATTATAACTTTAAAACATGATTTAAGTTAAATTTATTAACCATGTCCCTCGGTTCAGTGGATCAACTAATCCACGAATAATGGTATAAGTAGAAATACGCAGCGGAAAATACTAGGTTTTATTTACTTATTACATTATATGAACATAACAATCCAATGATATAACATTTTATGCAGACGTCTTGGTTTAGTATAAGTATGAAAAGACCATTTTATAACCTTTAAAAACAGAGTGAGATTCGTTTTGAAAAGAAGTTATGAATTACTGATATAAACCCATTTTTATACTTAAAATATCTAACATGCAATCCTAGCATAAAACCTCTCAGAGAGCCAGTAAACTACTCCAAAAGAGCAAGAAAATAACTAGCAGCTAGCAAAGTGTCCAAAATCAACAAACTCTGTGGATGTCAACAACCTGACACCAACCCACAGATCTCAATAGTATGTCTGAACTACAACAAAACAAAACAACGAACATCTACCTCACAATGGTGTGGAGAAACAGCCAAAGCTGCTACTACAACACTGAAACACCCGCTCTAGCTTTACAGACCGCTACTGCTCTGAACCTGATGCATTCATAAAGAGAGAATCCCTCAGCAATAAGGTACAAGTGGCGGCACGAAATAAAACAAAGTAAACAACGGTCAACAGGGGTACCAACCCAAGACCAACTTTACTGAACGTAAAGCACAATATGCATGATAAATAACAATGGAAACATTTACGTGAAAGTTCACGTATGTCTGACAACACCAAGAACGGTGGAAAGCCAAAAGCTTATCTACACATCTACAATATGAAACTATAAACAATGCTATAACAATTCTTATAATTAAGTGTTCAACAAACACTAACACCGGTAAGAGTCCGGTGATTGTGGGGGGAATACCTCCGCCAGGACAACCACAGAACAAACTCCGCAAGGGCCCAAGGGTAAGGTGGTCTCATAGCCTAACACACCCGAACTGGAAAGTATTCAGCAACTGCTGTGGGCGATACCTCCGTCAGAACACCAACAGTAAAACAAACAAACAACAAACCAACCAACTCGGGTAAAATCCCGTAAAAAAATATTCAATTTAAGTGCCGGGCACTGGGGCGGTGGTTTTAATCCACCAACACCAACGGCCCCAAATCGACTACATATAACTCGAGAATGGCACGACTGACTAGGCTAGATTTCAGGAAAAAAGGGTCATCGAGGAGAAAACTGCTACATGCAGCCCATAATCACTAAGAAAACCTTACATTCAGCCAGATTACCAAAAACAGTGAGGAAGAAGCAATACTCCTCACGGAGAAACACTACCTGAACAAAGAACCCACTCTAGAGAATAAAGAGGAAGACAACTAGATGCTCATACCTTAAAGGGAGAGAAACAAGCATTAAAGGAACCAAAAACTGCACTAACGGAGGAAAATCGGCGGGTGCTCCCGTCGATCGACGGGTGGTCCCGTCGATCGACGGGAAGCCCCGTCGATTTCGAATTAAGACTCGGGGAACATCTTACTCAGCTCAGCTGCTGCCGACGATTGATGGGACGGTCTCTTTGATTGACGGTAGGTCCCGTCGATCGATGGGATGTCCCATCGATTTTGAGTTAAGATTTCGGGGAAACGATTTCCCCAACTGATGCCGACGATCGACGGGACGGTCTCTTCGATCGAAAGTTGAGTTTTGAAAGAAATTGATCTTGACACTCAGAATACCCGCCAAAAAAATTTAACTAATTACTTCTGGAAAAGCCTAAATCTGGGCTTCCAGAACAAATCTCAACTAACAACAATTATGGTAAAGAAAAATCATTCAACACTAAATTTCCCAAATAAAGATTATAAGAAAGAGAAGGAATTAGAGAAACATGCTAAGGGGGAAGGGGTGCAAACCACCAATTTCCTCGGTTTACCTGGATCCGAACTCCGAAACGCTTCATGTCGTAGATCGGTCCAAAAGAAGGCATGGTAAGGCGGAATCTACAGAAAAGGCGACCAAACGGGGGTTAGGGACGCGAAGAGCACGATGAGAGATTTCCAGATCTATACTCCAACGAAGATCTCGTGCACGGGAGCTCCGTCGGCAGCAATCGGAAGCTTCACGAACGGAACGACTCTGCCATTCTCATGCTCTCTGCTCGGCCAGAATGAAGGAAAAAGAGGAGGAGGGGATATTTATATATAATAATAATATTAATAATAGTTAATATAATAATAGTATATTATTACCAAAAACTACACAAACGTCGAAACCAACGAAAATCACACCAAAAGCGAATGTCGACGCTACGAATTCAACGGCGAAGTCAAAACCAAAATCCGACGTGCCGTTCTCGAGATATAAGCTTTTAGAGTTTACGACGAACATAAATTGTACAAAACTTCGAAAATGCGTCGAGGCTCCAAAATGACTCGGATCGCAACGAAACTTGACGAGCAAGTCTAAAATTAGACAACTTAAATTTCCAACGTAAAATTTTCTACTTTCGATACAAATCTCAAAATCTAGTCAGCTAGACCTAACAGATGTGAAAACGCACTAATGGCGACGCACTGCCAACTTGACGTTAAAAGTAACCCCCTAACGTCATAAACACGTCATCACTGAATTAAATAAATACCGAAAAAAATCAGGGGCATTACACCCCTCATTTGGGGTGCGGCCAAGCCTACACCCCCACATGTGGGGTGCGGCCTCGCACCCCCATCCCCCTAAGGGGTGCGGGCAGGGCCGCACCCCCCTCTGGTGTGTGGGCAGGGTTGTACCCCCCCCCCCCCCCCCCTCTAGAGGGTGTGACCCATTCCCCCCCCCCCCCCCCCCCCCCCCACCCCGTTGGGGTGTCACGGGGCCGCACCCCCTTGGGCGCGGCCAAACCACAACCCCTTAAGGGGTGTTGCTTCCTATTTTAGCGGGTGCGGCCAAAAGCCGCACCCCTCATCCCCTGAGAGACACGCTCTTCCTCTTATAGGCACGCCTCCTCGGCGTCACTCGGCTAACTTCTTAGTTTTCCATTCACGGCGCTCAGAACGCCTCCACGCTCACGGCGCGCTCAGAACACCTTCACGCTCACCGCACGCTCAGAACACCTCCGCGCTCACCGCGCGCTCAGAACGCTTATGTGTTCACCGCACACTCAGAACGCTTCTGCGTTCACCAGCGCTCAGAGTGCCTTCACATTCTCATACACGCGCGACAGTTAATCTTTCTTAATTTCTTAGATTGCAAGTCTTGTTCACTGCGCTCAACGCCATCAACAAAGCTGCCCGAACTGCACAAACTGACCGACCTGTCCGGGGGGGCAAGACAGGAATATCCGAAAAATGGCAATTTATGTGCTCCAAATCGGTGAGCATGATTCACCCGTCATGTGATTACGGTGGTTACGACGACAAGATTACTGGGCTACCCCTGCCCATGGCTATAAAAGGAGCCCAAAGCCTTCATTTCAAGGGACCTTGTCTTCTACACCCAAGAGAGTTTCGTTGAAGATTCCTCAGAGTTCTCCTTCGGCGCTTGAAGATCTCCTTCAAGTCTTCGAAGATCTCCTTCAAGTCCTCGAAGATCTCCTTCATGCATTTGAAGATCTCCTTCAAATCCTCGAAGATCTCCTTCAAGCATTCGAAGATCACCTTCGAGCCTTTGAAGATCTACTTCGCTTTCGAAGACTTTCTTCCTAAGTGCCTCAGAGATCCTCTGGGCACCGAAAGGCAACTAGAGCATCTCACTTTCATTCCCACGGATAAAATACTTAGTTTCATAAGAGATGGTCTGTCACCTTCGGAGATTTCTCTTCATTACCATTGTAACGAGCGACGGCTTTTCGCCCTTGAGTTCTCAATTTTATTTGTAACAAACCGACATATAGTGGAATTTGGATGGCACAGCTCTGGCCGCATGGTTTTTACCCTTTTCGGGTTTTCCACGTTAAAATGTCTTCGTGTCGTTCACTAGATCTCTCATTGACTGTTTGCATGCTCGGCTCTCTCTCGAGCTAAGGTGGTTCGATTCGACCAGTCTACTAGAGCGCCGAGTGACCCATAATAGTTTGGCACCGTATATGGGAAAGTGTTCCCCAAAACTCTATAAAGTCTCTGAAGACAGTATCCACAACACAATGATACTCGTGACAAGTAACAATGGCAAGAATAGCTACCCGCACTATTGAAGGATCAGTCCATGGGGGGCACGTCGATCCAACTCCCTCCCACTCGCTTATCAACTTGCCTCTCGCGGGAGAGGACTCAAACCCACCCATTGCAACATTGGAGGGACGCATGCGCCAGATGGAAGAGCACCAAACTGAGATGCTCGTGCTCCTAAGGAACCAAGGGGCGCAATGAGCTCCTAATCCTGCCCCACCCCCCCCCCCCCCCCCCCCCTGAGCAAGGCAACCCGCCTCCGCCAACTCCGGATCGCGCTCCAGCTGAGCGCTTCACTCACGAGCACCACATACCTGAAGAAGAGTTCTCTAACGCAGCCAGCTCAACGCGCCCAGTCTGTCATGCCAGAGAACCTGAAGCTCATCATCACCACCACTGCTCGAAACCGACAGGCTTCGAGCATGCAATTGGAATGCTCACTCGTGAAGAAATGTGTGGTGTAATCACCAAAGAATGCGGACAAGCCGGACGATGGGCCGTCTTTGTCCACCTCCTGATACGCGGAAAGTGTATATATAAGCAAGTGCACGTGTCGTTTCAAGTAATAAAGTGTAAGTAAAGATCGTTCCCACGAGAAAGTGTAAAATCTAACGCTTGTAAATACTAGCTTATCCTTATCTTTAAATTCAAGTTGATTAATTAACGAGATGATTGGTTTTGAAATCTACTTATAATAACTTCTAAAGATTACAACTACGATTATCTAAAAATACTTTTGATAACAATTTAGAGAAAAAATCGTGTACGTTGATTTCCTTTGCTTATTATGATGGTTACTTGAAGTGATTCGATATGGACGCTAAAATAACTATCATGCAACGATTTGAAAGTGGAAAACATGATCTCTCGATCTATGAAATCCGTTTACCCCTTATTTCCCTAGTTATCTCTAACTAATTAGGTAACAATAAAGAATAACATTAAGTACACAAATCAATGTTGCTACTGAGAAGACGAAATCTCTTTCTCTCTTCTACGATATATTGAAATTATGATAAACTTACGTTACTCCTCTTTCGAATCTCGCAACGTAGTATAAAGACAGAAATTTTGGTGAAATACTTACACAACTCCTCTCTCGAATCTCGCCGCGCAGAATAAAACATTCATCTAGCCTGACTCCTCTCTCGAATCTTGCCAAGCAAATTTAAAGATGAAAACTTAACCCAAAATTTCCAAGAACAACTTCATAAATTCAATAAAGATAAAATCTCAAACATTCATAATAAAAATTAAGGTTCAAACATCACAATAAAGCAAAGTACTCGCAACATACAAGACTTAGAAAAATTAATTCATAATGGAAAAAGGAGAACACGCAATTGTAAAGATTTTACTAGACATGGTTAAGGAGAAAAAGAAAGATGTTAGAATTTCTTCCCAAAAACGCTGCAGGAAAATCCACCTCCTTCTTCCCCTTGGCCGAAAATCTGTCTCTTCCTCCTTCGTGAACAGTAAAACCGCCCGGAATAAAATCTGCCCAGGAATTCCTCTTTGGCGTGAAAGATAACTCCCCCACTTTCTCTCTCTCCTCTTGTCCAATAACTACCTTAAGTGTTTCCCCCACTTATAATTCGAAAATCCACTGAAAAAGATGCACTCTCTCCATGTTTGTAACCGCCACAATCATAAAATGCGGGTTTAAAATCTGTAATTTCTGATCCAGACTTGTTGCAACAACTTTTCAACAACTGAAAAAGTTATTGCAACAACTTTACTTAGACAGAAAAACTACTTTTTTCTTCATTTCTTCGGGATGACTCATTCAGCATTTTTCTTAGGAATGACACCTCCGCCATTTCTACAATGAAAACATAGCAACATAATGAATATATCCATACTTAAATTAATAATGGAAATATCAAAGTATTAAGCTTTTTATATACACAGTCCATGAATAATTATAAAATCATATTTAATAGTGAAAATAACTTCTTTTTAAGAAGTTATCAAACCCCCACACTTAACACTTTGCTAGTCCCTAGAAAAGATAATCAATATTAGTAAATTGGGTGATCACCAAAGTAATATGATACAACTTCAATTTGCCCTTGCCACCAATATAGAAATAGTTATCACAAGAGATTTATTTGAGCAATTGAAAGATTTGTCAATCATTAAGATTTTAACAATCATAAAGGAAAAGTCTAAGTTTGATCAATACTAGCATTCCACTAGGATTTCAAGTATTGTGTGTGTATTCTCAAAATTCATTACTTCTACACAAGTTATCATGATAAACTCCCATACTAATGAGGGTGAATAAGAATAGGTTGAATAATGACTTAGCCTCCACATAAGTTTTGTAGTTTGATTGAAAAGGAATAATAGGGGCATAAGACTTCCTTAGCTAGAACATCATAAATAAGTTTTTTTTTATAATAAGATAAAAACATCTTCCTTAATAATCTTAATGAAAGTCTAGAATATGGGGTTTAATTATCAAACATCATATATTTTTCTTAAAATCATAGTTGGAATCATTCTAAGCATGTGTAGACATACTTAGGCCACAAATCACTATGACATTTTTTTTTTACTCATAGTTGGGATCATTCCAAGCATGTGTAGACATACTTAGGCCACATATCACTATGATATTTCTTTTTATTCCTCATAGTTGGGATCATTCCAAGCAGGTGCACACATACTTAGGCCGCATATCACTATGAGATTTTTTATAAATTGTGTTACAATAGTTTAGACACCCATAAATTGACATTCATTTCGATACATTTAGAAGGGTCATGAGCTAGTTTGTATCAAAATAAAATTGCTCCAAAATCAATGTCTTTAATATCTCTTACCAATCAACTACGTTACCCATGTTTTAACTTATATCATTGATTCATTTTTTGCTTAACCTTCCATCATAGAGTATAGAAGTTAATAAAAAAAATATTTTGCATAGAAGTAAATTCTTTTGAAAAGAAGTATAAAGTGCATATATAAGTGAAATATTTAATGGAAGTTTAGAATATAAAAATAAGTTTTAGTTTTAAAATTGGAAATCTTAGGTTTGACTACTCATCAATTGCAGTTAAATAACTTGAATAACACATTCATGTATTTAAGATCAAGGGCAATCAAAGAAGTATTGAGTTTAGTTGAATCTTCACCCAATTAGTATAGGGTGTACCCCCACACTTGATACATTGTTAGTTTCTAGCAAAGATATCACTTAAAGTATGCATGCGATATGTCATATTTGAGCAAAGGAACATTTAATCAAGCAAAAGAAAATGTGAATGTAAATACTCTCCTGGAATCAGTAATCCAAAGCTTCTTCACATCTCTTCTCTTTACATACTCAGGAGGAGAAATAAGATCAAAAATTCTGCTGCTAAGTCCAAATGAAGTGTACCTGCAGTGGTGATCTCCAACGAACAAGGAAAAATAGAGAACAACAAAAATTAAACTAATTAAACTAAACTTGGAAAAATAAATGCAGGAAAAATAAGATAACTACTGGGTTTATTGTCTCCCCATCATGACTTATTCAGGCCTTAAAAATATTCTAGATTATTGGCCTATGAAAGATAAAGTGAACATATAACTGCCTTAATATCCATTGTGGTAACGAGTACCGATACGAAGATAACACAGTTACTCCCTCTCCTGAATAATAATGCATAAACTTCACAGGTAAGGGAAATAAAAAATAAGAGGAGGAGGTTTGCTTCTCACTCATCTCCTCAAAATATATATCCTTGTCTAGCAAGGTGTCATCGTCCTCAGGGACAATACATATGAAGAAAGCAACAAGTAGAGCTGTCTCGATGAAGGAGGGATCAACCTCCTCACAAAATAGGATGCTCACCGCATCAAATTGAGCTTGTTGCTCCCTATCCTCCTGATGCACCTGCGACTCATCAACTTGCATAGACTTAGATGGAGAAGTGGGTTTAGGAAATAAATTAGAAGAAAGACTTAAATAATTGAAAATCAGGGGAGTGGTCCCGGTCTCACTCCCAACAAGCTCCAAAACCCGTACACTACTGTCGACATCCAAAGCAGGGCAAGAGATATCAGAAGGTATCAAAGTCACTCAAGCAACATGGACATCGTCAACAAGTGAGGAAGTGGATACTTCCTCGACCATTGAGATGGCCTCGTCGAACTTTTGGGACTCGACTACAATCTTTGTAACCTCGCCATGCTGGATGGCTAAAGCAGGATAAGCGGAAATGAGTGTAGAAAGTTTATGCAAAGGAGGAACTGCGTCAACCGCAATATCAGAGAACATGTGGATTGGTTCCTCGTGGAGTGAATCCAAAAGAGATGATGAATGTGTGTGTAGAGGAGGCACAACTATGTCATTGCACAAATCATCAGAAAATATAATAGGAAAATCCACAATACTCCTCCGTAGACAAGGTGGTACTGCGTATGCATCATCAATGGTAGAAGGAACGTCACGTGTGCGGATAGAATCCGCAATAGCCCTCCGTAGACAAGGTGGATAATCAGATAGACTAATTTCAATATACGACCCCTTCTCCTCCTCCCTTTTACGTTGTAATGCAGCACACTCTTTTAATACATGGTCGGTGCTATAACAGAAAATGCATTGTTCCCCACTTCTTTGCGGCCTTTGAGGGGTCGTGCTGAAATAAGGGAACGATACTTATTGTGGAGGTGCATAATTATAAAAATTAGGCTCAACATATGACATATCATATGATAATGGTGCTCCATAAGGTGAGTCATATGACGTATAATTATGGCCTCATATATAACATTCATTACTATTATGAGTATAAGACCCGCACCATCGACATCGAGAGTAAGAAAACATGATGCTGCATGGGTGGATTCACAAATTGAAATTATGCATAAACTAATTGTACAAATACAAAACCATTATGGAGGCCCGCTTAGAAAATTTAAAATAACAATGAAAAAAAGAATTAAAAAGAAGACAACTTCACAATTAATTTCTCAAATAAAACAACAAAAACTTGAGCTCTAAATACTCAGGGTTTACTAATATTGTAAGAAAACATTAAATTAGTTTACACTTCCCCGGCAACGGCGCCAAAAACTTGATAGACGGAAAAGTGTATATATACGCAAGTGCACGTGTCGGTTCAAGTAATAAAGTGTAAGTAAAGATCGTTCCCACGAGTAAGTGTAAAATCTAACGCTTGCAAATACTAGCTTAACTTTATCTTTAAATTCAAGTTGTTTAATTAACGAGTGATTGGTTTTGAAAACTACTTATAATAACTTCTAAAGATTACAACTACAATTATCTAAAAATACTTTTGATAACAATTTAGAGAAAAAATCTTGTACGTTGATTTCCTTTGTTTATTGTGATGGTTACTTGAAGTGATTCGATATGGACGCTAAAATAACTATCATGCAACGATTTGAAAGTGGAAAACATGATCTCTCGATCTATGAAATTCGTTTATCCCTTATTTCCCTAGTTATCTCTAACTTAGGTAACAATAAAGAATAACATCAAGTACACAAATCAATGTTACTACCGAGAAGACGAAATCTCTTTCTCCCTTATACGATATATTGAAATTATGATAAACTTACGTTACTCCTCTCTCGAATCTCGCAACGTAGTATAAAGACGGAAATTTTGGTGAAATACTTACGCAACTCGTCTCTCGAATCTCGCCGCGCAGAATAAAACATTCATCTAGCCTGACTCCTCTCTCGAATCTTGCCAAACAAATTTAAAGATGAAAACTTAACCCAAAATTTCCAAGAACAACTTCATAAATTCAATAAAGATAAAATCTCAAACATTCTTAATAAAAATTAAGGTTCAAATATCACAATAAAGCAAAGTACTCGCAACATACAAGACTTAGAAAAATTAGTTCATAATGGAAAAGGAGAACACGCAATTTAAAGATTTTACTAGACATGGTTAAGGAAAAAAGAAAGATGTAAGAATTTCTTCCCCAAAACGCTGCAGAAAAATCCACCTCATTCTTCCCCTTGGCCGAAAATCTGTCTCTTCCTCCTTCGTGAACAGTAAAACCGCCCTGAATAAAATATGTCCAGGAATTCCTCTTTGGCGTGAAAGATAACTCCCCCCCCCCCCCCCCCCCCCACACTTTCTCTCTCTCCTCTTGGCCAATAACTACCTTAAGTGTTTCCCCCACTTATAATTCGAAAATCCACTGAAAAAGACGCACTCTCTCCATGTTTGTAACCGCCACAATCATAAAATGCGGGTTTAAAATCTGTAATTTCTGATCCATACTTGTTGCAACAACTTTTCAACAACTTAAAAAGTTATTTATACAACTTTACTTAGACAGAAAAACTGCTTTTTTTCTTCATTTCTACGGGATGGCTTCCTTCAGCATTTTTCTTAGGAATGACACCTTCATCATTTCTACAATGAAAACATAGCAACATAATGAATATATCCATACTTAAATTAATAATGGAAATATTAAAGTATTAAGCATTTTAAATACACGATCCATGAATAAATGTGTTATAAAATCATATTTAATAGTGAAAATAACTTCTTTTTAAGAAGTTATCACCTCCCACTCCGCCACAGCTCGCCATTAGCACTTGAGGTCTTGGCGCATCTGAACTCGCATGCCTTCAAGCTCGTGAACATTAAGACGTTCAACGGAATGGACGATCCACTAGAACACGTCAACCACTTCACCACCATCAAGAGGATTTGCAACGCCCCTGACCAAATGGTGTGCCAAGTGTTCCCGACAAAGGGACAAACACGAACTTGGTTCCACTCTCTGAGAGAACGAGTCATCAACAATTTTGCGGAACTAACTCAGCAATTCGCCGAACAATTCATCGCCAACCGCAGAACCGTCCGGGACCCCTCCCACCTTTCAGGAATTCGCCAGAGCGAGGGAGAGACCCTCAAAGATTTCTTCTGTCACTTCACTATTGAGGCGCGGCAAATTCCAGTGGTGGACCCCGAGCTTCTGCGAGGAATTTTTCTTGGAGGCCTCTGCCCCGGTGACTTATACTCCGCACTAATGCGGGAAACTGTACCCAACTACCCAGACCTTGTTCACTGAGTCAAAACCCAGATAGCAGTTTACGAAGCAATAGAAGCCCATCGACAACAATTTAAGGGCAGTCTAAAGAGAAAAAGAGAACAAGTCCCGCCAACGATACCGAAGAGGAATCACAAGTCTTGTGACGACTCCCGCTAAGCCGAGGGCACCACCAACATCAAACTTTCACCCCACTCAATACCTCGCGAACGGAAGTATTGCTGGTCTTCCGCTATCATCCCTCTCTTCAGAGGCTAAGGGCTCTTACATTAAACTTCGGAGATCAATTCAAGTACTGCGACTACCATTGAGGCCACAGGCATAAAACAGAAGATTGTTCGCGACTGAACACAGAAACCGAACGATTCTTTCGTCTGGGACTCCTTAGAAAATTTCTCCAAAACAAGGACCCTGAATCAATAGGTCAAGAATGACCCAGCATGGGGGCAATCCCTAGGGAGACCGTCCCAAAGAAGAGCATATTCTCTGCCCGTGAAACGTCCAGGGCACCCGACATATATACTTGTATCTCATGTTTTCAGCATCCATGTAACAAACAAGTGTCATTTTTTTTATTTTTTATTTCATCATGCGCTCAAACAACAAGTGTCGTTTTCAATTTTACTATTTGCCTCAGAACAGAGTGTTCGGATCTCCCAACAAAGGACTCTGGCCTCTCCCAGAATAGAGTGTTCGGATCTCCAAAAAAGGGACTCCGGCCTCTCCCAGAACAGAGTGTTCGGATCTCCCAACAAGGGACTTCGGCTTCTCCAAGAACGGGGTGTTCGGATCTCCCAAAAAGGGACTCCAGCCTCTCCGAGAATAGAGTGTTCGGATCTCTCAACAAGGGACTCTGACCTCTCCCAGAACAGAGTGTCCGGATCTCCCAATAAGAGACTCCGGCGAAATTGGTTCTAATCAAGGTCCTGTGTTAGGTCACGGTTTGAAGCATCAGCCCTTCGCCAAAACTTTGGGGCCCTACCCACGCGAAATTGGTTCTAATCAAGGTCATGCGTACGGAACAACGCCGACACCACAAAAGCCAAGTCATTACACAAGTAATGTCATAAGCCAAAAAAGCTCATAACCACGCAAGTCAAAATAACTCGCCTAAACGAGCTCGCACCCCCGAATATACATGTTTGTCAGAAAACATTTCGAGCTCATTTTTACAAAAAAACGATCTCCGAAAATTGGGGGGTAATTGATATGGTTCCCCATAATGGTTTCGCCCAAACCGAAGATTTTTCGCCGCAACCTCAACCGGCTCGCCATTATAATTCCAACGGGCACATCCTCACATGGAGAGACCGACGCAGAACCACCGTCCAATAACGGTAGCAAAACCACCGCGCGACGGCCGCCACGTCAGTCGGGCCGCACCACCACGGTGCGACCAAACCCGCAATGATGCGGCCAAGGCCGCACCCCTACATGTGGGGTGTGGCCAAGGCCGCCCCCCCCCCCCCCCATAAGGGGTGCATCCATGGGCGCACCCCCACACGTGGCTTGCGGCCAGGGCCGCACTGTAAGACCCCCTATACCCCAACACTAAACCCGGGTCGGAGGAGGAGGGTCTTATTGCCCATGACGACCACTCAGCGCTCTTCAAGTGGCAATGACCCACTCACTTGAGCATTGGGTGATCGCCTTGTTAGGCAAGAAAACACAACACATCAGATCACAATGTGGAAGCAGTCATAAGGAGGATAAACCAGACATATGTATATATGAGCAAAAGAGTGTATCCAATGTTTATATATAACTGCCTCATAGGCTCCAAAAGACTATAGCTAGAACCCTCTTCTACTCTTCCTGTTATGCAAAACTCACGTCTCAAAAGTCGGGAGATGATGGGGGTGCCTGTGCTCGGGTAGTCTCAACTGCTGGTATGTCGTCGTGCGGCAACTGGACTTCGCGGTGCTCCGTCTCTTGTGAATGGTTATATAATCAATCATTAGTCACATAGATAAGTAGAAACACATCTCCTTCCCGGATCCATATCCTGTGGACGAGCCTAAGCACCAAAACAATAAATAAATAGCCGAAATAAAAGGAGTTAGCATATAAATGATTGGGAGCTATGGTAATATCAACAGTTATGTATATGTATAAGAATAGCTCAACTAGCAGTCATATCATCAACTAGTACCCCCAGTCTGTAGTCATACCGCAGGTGTTCATAACCAGCCAACTCACCCAATGTCTACATAGCTTGGACCGATTCTCTTCCAGCAGGGTAGCAAACCCCGCGTGCCTCACCGATATGGTCGTCGGTGACAGTGGTCAGTCTTGTCACTTCTGGGTGTGATTGTACCGCAATACCCAGGCCCCATCATACAACCAAGTGTACTCTTGGATGTGAGCGACATCCGTCAAATTCTAGAAATTTAGGCCGACTAGTGGAGGCAATCCAACGGGGTACAGAGCGGTCGTTCTCCCATGGTACACATATCCCTATCGCCATGAGTCGTCAACTCTCCCGCCCTGGTACGAGTAGTCTGCGGGCGTGACTGACCCGCCACTTTCTACCGTAAGCAAGTTTACAAACATTTCAATAATAATAATAAGTACATTTTGGGTCTGCGCCGGCCTGCCTTACTTGACATTAACTAATTCGGGCGAGCGGCCTTCCTAAAAAGACATGTTGCTCATCCTTGGGTCATGGAGAGCAGCGAGCGTGGGGGCACATTAGTTGGGGCTAACCCTAGAGGGATAAATGAACTCTCGATTATCCCCAACTAATGCTCTACCGGAAGGTCAACTGCCCGTCGAAGCAGGGCCTGAGCTAGAAATGCAGCAACAATAAATTGCATTTAATTAAGTGCGGTAAGGAAAAGTGCCACCGGAATAAGTTGCATAAATGAAATGTTGAACTGTAAAAGTACTGAACTGACGAACTGCAATAAAATACTGAAATGAACTAGACCAGTATAAGACTGGAGTTGGACTTGAAAAGAAATGGAATGGAAAGGACAGTAAATAAAGTACTTGATGGAACTGGACTAGTACGAGAGTGGAGTAAAAGAAAGTACAATAGAATAAAGGGGTTAATAGTCCTTTATTTTATTATTAGGAGGCTTCAGTTCCATCTTCGTTCATAGGAGAAAATTTCTGTTCCATCTCCGTTCATAGGAGCTTAGTTTTTCACTCTGTTCTTAGGAGGCTTCTTAGTGCGTTAGATTCCACCATCTTATTACAGGATATTTAGGATATCGAAAGGGTCCAGAACCCTCTACTTGAGCTGGGGGATTATCTTATTTAGTGCCTACAATGTTAGTTTCTCATTTACGCGCAGACCCTCATATTTATGATTCGAAAGTACTTTTAATATGCCAACATAATATAATCTTTTCTTTGATGATTAGGAATAAAAGGTCTCCGAGATTTGTGAGAGCTCACTCCTCGAGCCTCTCAAGTTGCTCTGAGCTTTGGTCCGACTTATAAATTTTTTCTCGAGTAAGATCGCGACTTCATATTTTCAATCGTCTTGATTTACACAACATTGATCTGGCAACTATTCGTCCCTCCAAAGTAACATGGGCATTATTAATTTCTAAACATAAGATTCGCATTTTTAGAAGATTGGATAAATGTGAAATTTCTTTCGAAAATTCCCGAATAACTTGGTGCTTATAAGTTTTTTAGATAAACCTCATTTTGAATAATGCCCATTTTAAATTCTAAAACTTCAAATAATCATGATTTGTATTTTGTATCTCATTTTAAATTCCAAAATCCTCAAACAAACCTCATTTTGAATTCTAAAAATTTTAAATGATTTCATAAAAATCCCAAACTTTTATAGAGGACCTGTATGGGACTTTGGAATCACTGGAATTTTACCAGGATTTTATAACAAGTTTATGGCACTTAATTTAATTAAGTAAACATCAATTTAAATTCAAAAACTTATAAATGATTTCATTAAAATCCCAAATTTTTACAGAGCACCTATGTGGGACTTTGGAATCACCTGAAATTTTACCAGGATTTTATAACAAGTTTAGGGCACTTAATTTAATTAACTAAACCTCATTTTAAATTCTAAAAATACTACAAGGATTTATAAAAATCCCAAAATTTTATGGCAGATAGTCCTCTTGATGGGGAACATTGTTTATGTTCAGAGTTTCTTTCATAAGTGCATATATTGTCCTTAGCAAAATCAGGAAGCTGGCTGGTATGGTTGGGGTGCGGATAACCACTCTTGATTCCAGGTTCTGCGGCTGAGATGGAGCCGCAGGGCGCGCACTCTGTTCTTCTGCCCCCCACAGTGGATCTAGACCGATCCGTTGTGGGCGCATGAATGTTGGGGGGGGGGGGGGGGGGGGGGGGGGGGGGGGGGGGGGGGGGGGGGTGATTTAATAATCCCTTGGCCATCTGATCATCTGGTGAAGATCAGACGGCATTTGGAAGCCCCGAGCGGCAGAAACTTGCGGGCTTCTGCCGCCGCCAACAAGTGTCCGTCAGACCACGGCACCGCCCCTGGCCAACTCGTCGGGGGCCTACGAGACATCTGGAGGTGGTCGGCCACCACTGGAAATAAACAAACGGAGGGCAGGGTGGCCCGGCTGGCCCTGCTCTCGACTGTGTCGCACCGCCCTGCTCTCTGGGTGTTATCATGCTACGCCACCACCACCCCCGGCCGGCTCACCGGGGGTCGGTCCTCTCCCGGCGGTGTACAGGAGGCCTGGCGTCGCCGGCCGCTGCCGATAGTCGAAACAGCGCCCGTCAAAAGACGGGGTTTTCATGGGTGCCGCCAGAGACGCGTTCTCCTGCGGCACCACCGCCTGCCACCGCCAGGGAGGGAGTGTCCAGTGGAGTACCACCCTCCCAGAGCCACCACCGAAGCTGGGCGTGGTTTACCCCGTGTGTCCACCTCCCGAGCCTGGAGCTTGGCTCAGGTGGTGACGGCGGCGCTCCGGCGTCTGGGGGAGGCATGCAGGATGTTGGGAGAGGATGTGGAAGGGGGAGGGGGAGAGGTTCTACCTGGAGTTGGGGGCGTTGGGAGCTTTCGAGTAGATGGGCCATGAGAGGATGGTGAAGGTGGTGGGGGCTCGGGTTTGGTTTTCTGACGAGGCAGCTCCGACATGGTGGCGGCTTGGGATCTGCTAGAGCTGGGCAGGGTGTGGGTTGCTTTGGAGGGAAGGGGTTATATTTATAGGGTTGAGGTAGCCTACCACTCCTCCCTCTCTCGATGTGGGACTAATCCCCTTGAGGTTAGGGTTTTGGCTTAACCCTTGTGGACTTAGGTCAATGTGTTGGCAGCCATCTAGGGGGGCAATTATTGTCATGTGTCCTTATCATGGCTTATCTTGGGGAAAGAGAGAAGAGAGAGATGGACGAAGAGCTTCTTGACTATTCATCTATTTTATACATGAGGCTAAAGCCCATTTGGGCTAAGAGTGGGCCCAAATGTGGCCTTGGTAAGTACCTCCAAATGGGGGGGGGGGGGGGGGGGGGGGGGGGTCCTCCATGTGGGTTAAGATCATAGCTGGTCCAAGTCGCTTAGCGACGGGTCAATGTTAGGGTATTAAAGTAATATGGGTATGCACACGCTTTTCGATGCGCCATAAAGCTTGATTAGACCATACTTTGACCTCTTGATGTCGAAATTGGTCGCAACAAATTTCGTTGGTCTTGTTTTATCTTTATGAGTCAAATGAAATTGACAGTGATCGATTTCGAGTTCATTTGCTCAATATTTAAAAATTGTGCTTCGTGGCGTGCCTATGAAACTCAAAATGGTCGAATTCCTCATATCACTTCCGATTTGAACGAAACGAATCTCGTTGCACTCGTATAGACTATACCAGTCTATAGGAACTGACAGAACTTCATTCGGAGTTCGTATGCTCCATATGCAAAATTACATAGTCGTGACGTTCTACGTAAAACAAACATATTCTCCATATGGCCTTGGATTGAAAGGAACGAGTCACATTGCACTCATAGACTATACTAGTCTATAGGAACCGCCAGAACTCAAATCAGAGTTCTCTAGCTCAATATTTAAATTTCTCGTAAACATGACTTTCTACGAGGAACGGTCATATTCACCACATGATCTTGGATTTTAACGACACGAGTTCCATCACACTCATATTGACTATGCGAGGCTATAGGAACTGATAGAACTCAAATCGGAGTTCTCTAGCTCAAATTCCCTAAATAGGATCATCTCCCTCCTTCTTTGGGTAGGGGTTCGGGTTACTTTAATTGAGTCTACTAGGGTTCTAGTGACCCAATAAAAGTCGGGATGTTACACGCATCCCCCTAGGGGTGTGGCCCATTCCACACACCCCTTGGGTTGTTGCGGGGTCGCACCCCCCTTAGGTGCGGCCAAAACCACACCCCTTAAGGGGTGCGGCTTCCTGTTTTTAGCAGGTGCGGCCAAAAACCGCACCCCTCGTCCCCTGTGAGGCACGCTCTTTTTTCATATGATCACGGGTCTTCAGCGTCGCTCGAGTACCTTCCTGGTTTTCCATTCACGGCGCGCTCAGAACGCCTCCACGCTCGCGACACACTCAGAACGCCTCCACACGCACAACGCGCTCAGAACGCCTTCGCGCTCACCGCGCGCTCAAAACGCCTCTACGCTCATCGCGTGCTCAGAACGCTTCCGCGTTCACCGCGCGCGCTCCGAACGTTTTCACATTCCTGACGCGCGCGGTAGTTAACTTTTCTTAATTTCCTAAATTGCAGGTCCTATTCACTGCGCTCAACTTCATCAACAAAGCTGCCCGAACTGCACAAACTGACCGACCTGCCCGGGGGCTAGACGGGAATATACAAAAAATGGTGATCCGTGTGCTCCAAATCGGCGAACGTGATTCATCTGTCAGGTTGTTACGATGGGTACAGCAACAAATTAATTACCGGATTACCTCTGCCCAAGGCTATAAAAGGAGCCTAGAGCATTCATTTCAAGAGACATTGTCTTCTACACCTAAGAGAGCTTCATTAAAGATTCCTCTGAGTTCTCATTCGACGTTTAAAGAGACCACAGTTGTGAAGATCCTGCAATACGTTAATGATGACAACAAAGAGCCAACGTCAAAGGAAACACAAAACAAACGTCAATAAAAACAATATTAAATAATAATAAAAGAATAAATCAGACCGAATCACAATTCACAAGCCTGGAAGGAAAATGCAAACAAAGCTAATTAAATGAGATTTCTCGTGCCGGGTATTATATATCTATCTATATATATTCTATAATGATGGAATAAAGCCGTGGCAGTGCGTTCTCCTAATTTTTCCAGCTCTGCAGGCGCAGATAACCCTGGCCGATGGGACAAGTTCTGGTGATCGCCGGAGCTGTGGCGGCGGTGGTCATCTCATGGTTATGGAGCTTCCTGTTTTCTTTTGCGGTGAGGCCGTACCTGCGGGCGAAGAGGCTGAGAGAGCAAGGAGTGAGGGGCCCAATAAATGGCAGCTTCTGGGCCGGAAATATGGAGGAAATCGAGCGGATGAAGAAGGAAACCAAAGATTTGGTGCTGGACACCAACTCCCACGACTATCTCGCCAGAATTTCTCCGCACCTTGTGAGATGGGCTGCTCTGTACGGTCAGCTTCTAATCAAATCATAAATATGAATTAGTTTTGTAGAATATTAAAATATTAATGGAAGATTTGAATACACGGGTTAATTAATTTGGGGGTGCAGGTAGAGTGTTTATGTACTGCGTGGGGAGGAAGCCGTGGTTGTTCGTCGGAGATCGGAGCTGGTCAAACAGGTGCTGTCGAATAAGTTTGGGTTCTACAGGAAGATCGATGTGGGGCCTGGGATCACGGCGCTGTTAGGGAAAGGACTCGTTCTCACGGAAGGTGAAGCCTGGGTCAGGCACCGGAGAGTCGTCAGCCCGCTTTCACAATGGACAAGCTCAAGGTATATAGTATATCTGTTTGGTCTGTGGTAAAGGTTTGAGTCAATTATTTCACATCCTAATAATCGTAAGTACAACAAGCTCTCGGTTGTGCACATAGAGATCAACTACTAATGAAAAGCATCAATTCATTCATATCAACTAATGATCTAGAAAGTATTTGTTAAACCACCGCACCCATTTTTCATTCCAAAACCTAAATCAAAGATAAGAGAGGCGGAGTCTATTATAAACGCGAGGGGGTTGTCGGAGTGGAGTTCAGCTCAGATTAGGAAGAAGCTTGCCCAGGCGAGGGGGTTGTCGGAGCACTGCAGGAGGACGGCAGTGGGACTCGCCGGAGCTTCCTTTCCGACTCCATTTGGTTAAGCGGAATTGAGGAAACTAGCTAGCTTCACACACATTTGGTTACTTGAGCATAGAAAACATAATATAATACCGTGTTTATACAAAAAATGAAATGTAACCCAAAGGAGACAATATATATATATTAAGGTTCAACAAATTGCTTACTCATCTCTTCGCAGTGCTATCATAAAAACCATCTCCAACTTTTCCGCCATATGTACAACGTGCACTCCCTGATCTCCGCGCCTCATGCCTCTATCATCGCTTGATGAATACACAATATCTTAAGATGATAATTCGTGTGCGCAAATTAAACTCAACCTCACAATATGTTGATATAAGCATTTTGTGTAGTGATATTGAATTAGCCGTTGAAGGAATAGTGATGAAAGTAATAAAGTTTAGAGAGTGGATTTCAAACTAAATTCAACCAAATCATATAATCTAGTAGTTAATTATTTTTTCAAGAATGATTTCTAACTTTAAGCATGGAGACGAACCCCTTAGAAATAAAAGAAGAGGGCCAAGTTGATTGATGATGTGTAAGCATTTAATAAAGAAATTTGACTAAGTCTCACCCGTGACTAAAAAAAATAGTTAGAGTATTTAATACTGCTGATATTTTTTAAAAATATTTATCAGTGGTCATGCGTTGCCGATGCCCGCGCGATGCCCACCCGATGCCCGCTATACATATACATTGTTGCGGAATCGAGCACGAGCGGGCACTACCCATATGGAGCACATGTGGTCATACACAATAGCTAGTTTATAATATAATATCTTAATTACGCTATACTTTAAATTAAAATAATATTTAGATTATATTTTAATTACACTCATATAATCCTATTTTACTAATATTTATTATCATGTCATAAGTATCAGTCATTAGTAATATTGTATAACCCGTAATTTGTCGAGACTGACGGATTGCAAAGGTGGCCGTGACAAACGAAAATGACCGCTCAGAGGGGACTGAAACCAACCAAGGCAAAAGAAGGCCCGGGGGAGGGAAGAAAAGAGTAGCAGGGCAAAGTGGGGGAAGCCCCCCCCCCCCCCCCCCCCCCCCCCTTTGCGTGCGAGTGGGGGAAGCCCCACCACCTTGCTGGCGAGTGGGGGAAGCCCCCTACTCGCACCCCCCCCCCCCCCCCCCCCCCCCCCCCCCCCCCCCCCCTTGCGGGCGAGTGGGGGAAGCCCCCCTGCTGGTGAGTGGGGGAAGCCCCCCACTCGCTCCCCTTTGTGGGCAAGTGGGGGAAGCCCACCACTCCCCCCCCCCCCCCCCCCCCCTCTTGCGGGCGAGTGGAGGGAGCACCCCACTCGCCCCCTCTTGCGGAAGAGTAGAGGGAGAACCCCCACTCGCCCCCTCTCTCTGGTTTCGGGGGAAGCACCCCCACTCGCCCCCTCTCTCTGGTTTCAGGGGAAGCACGCCCACTCGCCCCCCTTATAGGCAAGTGGGGGAAGACCCCTCTCGCCCCCACTCGCCCATCCTAACGGGCAAGTGACATTCGACCTCCCTCTCTCTCTCTTCCTAGTGGGTTATTCGGGGGGGGGGGGGGGGGGGGGGGAGTAGTAATTTCAAGTGGCTATCCATAACCCATTTTCAAGAAGTCTATAAATAGACCCTCATGGGCACCTTAGGAGGGACCTCTTCTTCTCTCCTTCGCGTGTGACTTGTGAGCAAGCACTCCAGCCCTCTGTCAGTTAAGGTTGACAGTGAGGTCTTCTTAGTGCTCTCCAGGGTGCTCAAACTCAACATTGTCTTGGGAGGGGAAGTTCGCATTGATCTTCCGGGTTTGTGGTGGTACCTCCTCGCTGCAGCTCAAGGGGTCTGTTTTGGTCTTCAGGTCTTCGGGTCTTCTTAGGTGCAAGTTCATTTGGCTCTCAGCGATCGGTCACGTGTTCTAGCTCAGGTGAAGTAAGGGTCAGCTGCATACCCGTTGCGAATGGCGAAGCCAGTTCTCTAGTTTCAACATTCTGGTGCGGTGAGCATGGAAGCAGCTAGTTCGGAAAAATCTAAGCAAGTCCCATGACTGAAAGAATGAGCTGGGGAACTCGCCCCCTACCAGCGAGTACGTGAAGAAGAGTGACTTCGAAGAGTTCAAGAAGTCGATCCTAGAACTATTGCGGGCCACACTCCCCCATCAGGGTGAGTGCTCGACACCACCAGCACCCCTGCTCGCCTCGCCGTATCTGATGGAGTAGAGCAAGCACGTCGACAAGAGAAGGGGCCAGCCTCGGAGGAAGGCTTGAGCCTCCAAGCGCAAGTGCTCTTCAACAGCTCGTCTGGGACCAGCTGCCCCTGTGAGGAGGTGAGGAGAATGCCTCTGTCTCACCAGGGAGGATGGGGGAGTCCCTTCTGCGAGCTGATTGCCTCAGCACCCGTTCCAGATGGGTTCAGTGAACCTGTCATGTATTACTACACTGGCAAGGATGACCCTCTCCAGCATCTCCAGTGGTTTGAAGACATGGTCTCAATCAGACAGATGACGGACTCTTTCAAGTGTAAACTCTTCGTCGTCACTTTCAAGGGAAGGCAAGAGACTGATTCCACCAGCTCTCATCGGGTACTATCTACAGCTTCGAGGACCTCCACCGAAGATTTTTGCTGAGGTTCTCCGCCTCGAAAAAGAAGAGGAAGGGAGAGGAGGCCCTGCTCTTGATTCGACAAAAGTAGGGGAGACGTTGGGGAGCTACGTGGATCGATTTCAGGAAGAAGTCCTCCTCGTCAACGAGGTTCCCGGGCACACCCTGCAGCTGGCATTTACCCTCGTGCTACAACAGGGGTTGTTCAGGATGAGCCTGACTCGGGACGCCCCTCTGTCTTTCGAGGGGCTGATGGAGCGAGCTGCTCGAGAAATCGAGTGTGAGGCCACCAACCAGGAGTTCGTGGGAAAGTTAGTCAAGTGAACGGAGGAGGAGAAGGAGCAAGGAGGAAGAAGGAAGGAGGAAGTGAGAAGTCAGGGACACCAGAGACCCCCTGTTGGGCAGGAGCAAGGCTGGAGGTTTCAACCACCAGTCGCCCCGATCAATCTGGAGGCCACCGGGAGGACCCTCTCAAGGCCAGGGAAGAGGTCATTTCCAAGAGGAGAACTTTCAGGGGGGTAGGGACGGTTCAACCCAGCGGGGTGGCGACCGGACCCAAGTCCTTTGTAACCTCAACCCCTACAGGCCATGGCGACTCGCCGAAGAAAGGGAGGTAAGAAGAGGAGTCGCGTAGGGAAGGGAGCAAGTGAGTTGGCGCTGCCATATTGTGACTTCCATCAGCAGGAGGGTCACGCGACAACCACCTGCCCGTAGTTTCTGGAGATAAGGGAAGGAAGAAGATCCCCGACAGAAGGTAGACAGCTATGTCTAGAAGGGCCGGGGAAGGAGAAAGAAGAAGAGGGAAGGAAGAAGAAGACCCGTGCGAGGAAAGGGCCAATTTAGGGACCATGGGTGGGATCGGGGTGATGCACGGAGGAGTGGGCATAGAGGCCACCCGGAAGGGGAGCCCCGGCCCCGGGAGAGACGATCACCTTCTCGGCCCAAGACATGTCGGCCCATGAGGATCCGTTATGCGACGCTCTTGTCATCAAGGTGGCGATCGAGAACTTCACGGACTCCCGGATCCTGGTCGGCAACGAGAGCTCGGTGAACGTGGTCTTCAAGAAGGCCTTCGGCGAGATGAAGGTGGGCGTGAAGCGGGTGCTGGCCTCGGATAGACCACTCTTCGGATTCTCCAGATAAAGGAAGGAGGTGGAAGGAGGAGTCGAACTCCTCGTCACTTTAGGGGGCAAGTCAAAGAACTGTCGGTTCGTCATCGTGGACGCGCCAAGAAACTATAACGGCATTTTCGGGCATCCCTTCATCAGCGCCTTCAAGTGCGTACCCTCCTCGTACCACCAGTGCTTTAAATACAGCACTGGAGGAGTCCAGATCCGGGTCAGGGGAGACCCTAATGTGGCGCATCTGTGCTACGTCACGACGGTCAATACGATAGCATGGAAGAAGAAAACAGAGGAAGTGGAAAAGATGATGGAAGAGATGGCCGAGATGCATGTGGTCGAGTAGGCGCAGGAGGGTGCGTTGTAGTAGACATGTAATATCTCCATGATGAATGAAAAATGTTTAAGTTAGCACTTTTGGTAAGACCCCCGACTAGAGACCACTGATTGGGCCTAGTAATGCCGGCGGCTGGGAGGCTCATTGGGTCGGCTCATCGCAGTCAAGGCTTCGAGAGGAGAAACCGGCTTAGGGAAGTGTTGAGTTCCTCTGCCTCCATGTGAGCTATGATCCTAGGAAGTGTTGAAGTTCTCTACCTCCAGTTAGTTTGGGGAAGTGTTGAGTTCCTCCGCCTCCAGGTGAGCTAAGCTCCTAGGAAGTGATGAAGTTCTCCACCTCCAGTAAGTCTGGGGAAGTATTCCGCCTCCAGGTGAGCTAAGCTCCTAAGAAGTGTTGAAGTTCTCCACCTCCAGTTAGTCTAGGGAAGTGTTGCGTTCCTCCGCCTCCAGGTGAGCTAAACTCCTAGGAAGTGTTGAAGTTCTCCACCTCCAGTTAGTCTAGGGAAGTGTTGAGTTCCTTCGCCTCCAGGTGAGCTAAGATCCTAGGAAGTGTTGAAGTTCTCCACCTCCAGTTAATCTGGGAAGTGTTGAGTTCCTCCTCCTCGAGGTGAGCTAAGCTCCTAGGAAGTGTTGAAGTTCTCCACCTCCAGTTAGTCTGGGTAAGTGTTGAGTTCCTCCGCCTCCAAGTGAGCTATGCTACTAGGAAGTGTTGAAGTTCTCACCTCCAGTTATTCTAGGGAAGTTTTGAATTCCTTCGCCTCTAGATGAGCTAAGCTCCTAGGAAGTGTCGAAGTCCTCCATTTCTAGTTGGTCCAAGCTCTTAGGCAATGTTGAGTTCCTCTGCCTCCGGGTGAGATAAAGCTCTCAGGAAGTGTTGAAGTCCTCCACTCCAGTTGGTCCAAGCTCTTAGGCAGAGTTGAGTTCCTCTGCCTCCGAGTGAGCTGAGCTCCCAGGAAGTGTTGAAGTCCTCCACTCCTTTTGGTCCAAGCTCTTAGGCAGTGTTGATTTCCTCCGCCTCCGGATGATCTGAGCTCCCAGGAAGTGTTGAAGTCCTCCACTCCAGTTAGTCCAAGCCCTTAAGAGGTGTTGAGTTTCCTTCCACCTCAAGTTCAGTTCAGCTCGACTAGAGGTGTTGAGTGTCTTCCACCTAAGGTTGAGTTCAGCTCGACTAGAGGTGTTGAGTTCCTTCCACCTCAGGTTGACTTCGGCTCGACTAGAGGTGTTGAGTTCCTTCCACCTTAAGTTGAGTTCAACTCGACTGGAGGTGTTGAGTTTCCTTCCACCTCAAGTTGAGTTCGGCTCGACTAGAGGTGTTGAGTTCCCCTCTACCTCAGGTTGATCAGTTCATCTCGACTAGAGATGTTGAGTCTTCCTCCACCTCAGGTCGAGTTCAGCTCGACTAGAGGTGTTGAGTCTTCTCCACCTCCAGTTGAGCTCGATTTATGGGAGGGTTGTTAAGTGGAGAAAGGTTCACCTTCCACCTCAAGTTGAGCTCGGCTCGACTAGAGGTGTTGAGTTCCCCTCCACCTCAGGTTGAGTTCAGCTCGACTAGAGGTGTTGAGTCTTCCTCCATCTCGGGCCAGTTCAGCTCGACTAGAGGTGTTGAACTTTCTCCACCTCCAGTTGAGCTCGGTTCACGGGAGGGTTTTTAAGTGGACAAAGGTTCGCCTTCCACCTCAAGTTGAGCTCAACTCGACTAGAGGTGGTGAGTTCCCTACACCTCAGGTTGAGTTCAGCTCGACCAGAGGCGTTGAGTCTTCCTCCACCTCGGGTCGAGTTCAGCTCGACTAGAGGTGTTGAGCTTTCTCCACCTCCAGTTGAGCTCGGTTCACGGGAGGGTTGTTAAGTGGAGAAAGGTTCGCCTTCCACCTCAAGTTGAGCTCGGCTCGACTAGAGGTGTTGAGCTTTCTCCACCTCCAGTTGAGCTCGGTTCACGGGAGGGTTGTTAAGTGGAGAAAGGTTCGCCTTCCACCTCAAGTTGAGCTCGGCTAGACTAGAGGTGTTGAGCTTTCTTCACCTCAAGTTGAGCTCGGTTCACGGGAGGGTTGTTAAGTGGAGAAAGGTTTGCTGCTCTTGCGTTCAGTTCGGATTCATCCTTCTTTTAGGAGTTAAACCACCGCATTCCCAGCGCTCGTTTCTTCGAACCACGGGTGATCCATTGTTTTCCGGGCTCACGTCGAGCCCGAAAAAACCGGGGATTGTGTATAACCCGTAATTCGTCGAGACCATGGAGAATAGCAAAGGTGTCCGTGATAAGTGAAAATGACCGCTCAGAGGCGACTGAAACCAACCAAGGCAAAAGGAGGGCCCGTGGAGGGAAGAAAGGAGTAGCAGGGCAAGTGGGGGAAGCCCCCCACTCGCCCTCCCTTTACGGGCGAGTGGGGGAAGCCCCCACTCGCCCCCTTGCTGGCAAGTGGGGGAAGCCCCCCACTCCCCCCCCCCCCCCATTTGCGGCGAGTGGGGGAATCCACCCACTCCCCCTCCCCCTTTGCTGGCGAGTGGGGGAAGCCCCCTACTCGCCCCCCTTTGCGGGCGAGTGGGGGAAGCCCACTGTACAACCCTCATTCTCCGAGGGTGGACCCCCCCCCCCCCCCCCCCCCCCGAGGCCACGTAGACAGAAGTCAAGGTCAAAGGGTCAACACAGAGACCAGCAGTCCAAGGCAGGAACAGAAGAGACCCTGGCGAGTATGCAGGTCATACTCGCCGGGCAGGCGAGTATCAACCAGAATAGCTCGGCACGCGCAGGAAGCAGCAGAAGCCCTGTGCGAGTATTGGCCCGGCGTGTGCGAGCAGCACCCAATACTCGCCCGATGGGCGACTATGGCATGGTACTCGCCGAGTAACCCATAGTCGCCGGGTTGGGGGCTGGGCTATAAAAAGCCCCCCTACCCTTTGGTTTTCCTATAAATAGGACCCCAGGGGTACTTGGATTGGCACTTGGACTTGAGCTTTTGGACCCCGATTCCCGAACTCTCGAGCCCGTCACCCTTGCTTTCAGCCAAGTCGGTGCCTTCCTTGTACCAAGCTAGGCCACTTTGGTTTCGGAGGGGAAGACTCTCTTGAGCTTCTGGGTACGTTGTGGGACCTCCCTGCCGCAGCATCTGGGGTCCAGTTTGTTGCTCTTCTAGCTTCGTCGTAGTTGCCAGCCAAGTCATCTCGTTGGACTGCTGGGCGAGTAGCCTCCGGCTGCATCGGTCCGAATTTTGAGGTCAGGATTTTCCTGGCGTCAACACCCACCACTCGCCCCCCTCTTGCGGGCGAGTAGAGGGAGCACCCCCACTCGTCCCCTCTCTTTGGTTTCGTGGGAAGCATCCCCACTCGCCCCCTCTCTCTGGTTTCGGGGGAAGCTGATGCAGGACGTTGGGGCCCCGGCCGCACCCCATGGCATCACACCAACTAGCGGACCACGACCAAACACGCCTGCCAGAAGGACTGCAGTCCAGACACCACAACCCGTCTCCGAGCCTATTCTCAGCGTGGCGGGTTGTTGAGGCTGGGGCTCGATCCCCAGACCTCCTTGATAAGAACCTCTCCTAACAGGTCTTATCATCAACTGACCTGCACTTGTTTGATGCAGGACGTCGGGGCCCCGTTGTACCCCGTGGCATCACAGGACAACTCAAAAACCTTATTAAAATCCGGCAACCGCAAAAGAGGCACTTCCGACATTCGTGACTTAATCGTTTGGAAGGCCCCCGTGGCCGATTTGGTCCAAGTGAAATCGCCCTTCTTCAAACATTCAGTGATCGGTGACATGATACTACTAAAATCTCGAATAAACCGGCGGTAAAAGGTCGTTAATTCGTGAAAACTCCTAACATCTCATATGTTGGTGGGTTCCGGTCAATCCTTAATGGCTTGGACCTTCTTAGGATCCACATGTATGTCTTCCGAACATCTCAATGTAGTAAGGATAGTCCTCAAATGCGACTCGTGATCGGTCGTGGAAGTACTAAAAACGAGGATGTCATCAAAATACACTACTATGAATTTTCCCATGAAAGGTTGGAAGACATGCGTCATCATCCTAGAAAAAGTACTCGGGCATTGGAAAGCCCAAACGACATCACTAACCACTCGTAGAGCCCTTCCTTGGACTTGAAGGCGGTCTTCCACTCGTCACCCTCCCTAATTCGGATTTGGTGAGTCCTTTTAGCTTGAGAGAATATTGGTCTATAGCCCGTATTCGATCTCCAACGGTGTGGCTACCCGTACGTTAGCAACAAATCAATAAAATTGCATAACGTGTGCACTGCGTTTGTGTGTGCTACCGTAGAATTGTACGTTGAGAGGTTCTCGTGTTTGTCCGTCGTAATCGTGTCAGTGGGCAAGCCTACATCAATTTGGTATCAGATGGAGGTTGTGTCAATTTCTTAATTGGCACCATCATATTTTGTCTTAGGGCGCCGACACTCACTTGCCAAGCACGACTCATTGCTCAAATTAACAAAATTGTAATTTTTGGTCTGCAAATAGTGGCCTAAAATTCTCATTTTTCTGCGAAATTCAAAAAAAAATATTCTGTAAATTCTTTTTATTATTTTCAGTAAGAAAATCAAAAAAAATATTTTAATTATCCTAGTTATTAAGCGGGAACAAATCTATCTTTCATACTTTTTGTCAGGTCAGAAATCGATTTTCTATCTGTATATGCGCACGAGACTAGGCACCGAGTATACCACGTCCTCCTCCCCTATGGCGGCCAAGCGGGACATGGGTCACGGTCCAACAGCGATTGATGAACTCCGCCAGGAGTTCACAGATCAATTGACGGACATTAGAGAGATGCTTCACGAACTAAGATTAAATCAAGCGGCTACCCGTAATCATGTCGCCAACCAACGTGAAGAAGGGAATAACCATAATAATAACAATAATAATGAACATGTCCTGCATGCTAATCATAATAACGAACAAGTCACGCGTGTCAATCATAATAATGAACATGTCCCGCATGCACCGTACGAGTTTGATATCACTAGGGCCGTCCAGGTCAAACCCCCATCGTACGATGGGCTGGGTGAACCCCAAGTTTTCTTAGACTGGGTTATGGAAATAGAGTGCTACTTTGAGTGGCACAATCTGATCGACGTAGATAAGATGCGAGTTGCGAGGATGAAGTTGCTAGGTCGAGCTAAGGTATTTTGGTTGAATGAGGAACGACGTCTAGGTGCAGTGAACGGCTTACCACCAATTGGTTGGGCAGGCATGAAGGTCATGTTCACAGACCAGTACGTCTTTGTGTATCATCAGACTCAATTATTTGATGACTTAGCTACCCTTAGACATGGGAATAGGTCAGTCGCTGATTACATGAGCCTTCTCAAGGACATGATGGTCAGGTGCGATGTGAGGGAGATGCCCGAGGTCACCCTCTCGAGGCTCCGTAAGGGGCTTAACCCCGGCATTCAGGGTAAGCTCCTACGTTATGGACACACCGACTTAAACACCACCTTTAATGCCGCCTTGGATATTGAGAAACACAATGATCTTAAGTTCAAGACTCGTTCGTTTCAGAAGGGAAGGTCCATCTTAGGACCACCATCCCCATCCACCCAAAAGGATAAGGGTAAGTTCCGGTCCGTTGACTCGAACTCTGCTATCATTACGGGTTGGAATATAAGAAACCCAACTTGTGAGAGAGTGCCCGTGGGCAGGATTAGCTAGATGAATGCTACTTGTTTTGCTTGTGGAATTCAGGGTCATTATGCTAGTGAATGCCCTGTTGAAACCGACTACTCGGTCTCTGTGGAGTTCGGGGCCCTCAACGAGGCTGAGGGGCGACCAACCTTTACTTCCCCCAAGGGAGAGCTCTAGGTTGAAGGTGTCGGAACTAAGGACTGGACCAAGGGCTTAGCGGGGAGGTCCCGCCACGTACCCGGAAGTCCCCTTGGAACTTCCCCTCCCAAGCCACTACTAAGCTTGGGCACCACTGGAGCCTCTCCTTACCCCCTAGAGAGACTTGGGGAGGGAGAGAGGGAAGGAGAGAGCTAGCTTAGGATGAGAGATCCCTCCAAATGGTGCCCCCTTGGTCCTATTTATAGGATTTTCGGATCTGGGCTACAAATAACCTAAACTGGACTGCAGAATACCCAAAATACCCTCGGATTTGGACTGCGAATAGCCAAAACCGGACTGCAAATAGCCAAATCCCGCTGTTCTGGGATGCTAAACGCAGACCAACCCCCCCTCCTTTTCTGGTGGGTGAGAGAGGTTACCTCTGCTGGGGCTGGGCGAGAGCTGGGCTAGCGCCCGGCGGTATCGCTACCGCCGGCGCTAGCGTCTCGCCCCCGTCCCCCCCTACTGCTGGGGACGGGGGCGAGAGGAGCTCACCCCCCTTGCCTTGGGGCTGGGCGAGAGCTGGGCTAGCGCCCGGCGGTATCGCTACCGCCGGCGCTAGCGTCGCCCCCCTGCTGCTGGGGACGCTGGGGGCGAGAGGAGCTCGCCCTCCTCTCTCCCTGCTTAGGTTTATCTTGAAGAATGATGTTCGAAAATACTTTTTGTGCTTCGAGAACCTACTCGGCGAATACAGGGTTGTACACAATCCCCGCTCTTTTCGAGCGAGGCACACGCTCGGAAAGAAACGTCCAACCCTGTATATTCGACGAGTGTCGCTGGGAATCCGGCTAACGGTGCTATCTCGGAAAAACATGTAGCCTCTCTGAAGAGGTCCTCCAACCTTGTCGGCTAATGAGGGCCCGGTTAGGGAGTCTGCTCGGGACTGAGCGCCTCCGGGAGCGAGCTCCGCTAGTGGTCGACATTGGGTCGACACACTCCTAGGAGCGAGCTCTACTAGTGAGAGCCACCCAGCTAGTGAGAGCCTGGATTGGAACCATCCGAGGGGAACATCACTTACCTCCCTGGGAGGTCAACCTGTCCTGTCGTCTAGTGAGAGCCCGGTCAGCGGAACCGTCCGAGGGGAACATCACTTACCTCCCTGGGAGGTCAACCTGCCCTGCCGTCTAGTGAGAGCCCGGTCAGCGGAACCATCCGAGGGGTGAAGAACATAGCCTCCCTGGGAGGTCAACCTGCCCTGCCGGCTAGTGAGAGCCCGGTCAGCGGAACCATCCAAGGGGTGAAGAACATAGCCTCCCTGGGAGGTCAACCTGCCCTGCCGGCTAGTGAGAGCCCGGTCAGCGGAACCATCCGAGGGGTGAAGAACATAGCCTCCCTGGGAGGTCAACCTGCCCTGCCGACTAGTGAGAGCCCGGTCAGCGGAACCATCCGAGGGGTGAAGAACATAGCCTCCCTGGGAGGTCAACCTGCCCTGCCGGCTAGTGAGAGCCCGGTCAGCGGAACCATCCGAGGGGTGAAGAACATAGCCTCCCTGGGAGGTCAACCTGCCCTGCCGGCTAGTGAGAGCCCGGTCAGCGGAACCATCCGAGGGGTGAAGAACATAGCCTCCCTGGGAGGTCAACCTGCCCTGCCGGCTAGTGAGAGCCCGGTCAGCGGAACCATCCGAGGGGTGAAGAACATAGCCTCCCTGGGAGGTCAACCTGCCCTGCCGGCTAGTGAGAGCCCGGTCAGCGGAACCATCCGAGGGGTGAAGAACATAGCCTCCCTGGGAGGTCAACCTGCCCTGCCGGCTAGTGAGAGCCCAGTCAGCGGAACCATCCGAGGGGTGAAGAACATAGCCTCCCTGGGAGGTCAACCTGCCCTGCCGGCTAGTGAGAGCCCGGTCAGCGGAACCGTTCGAGGGGTGAAGAACATAGCCTCCCTGGGAGGTCAACCTGCCCTGCCGGCTAGTGAGAGCCCGGTCAGCGGAACCATCCGAGGGGTGAAGAACATAGCCTCCCTGGGAGGTCAACCTGCCCTGCCGGCTAGTGAGAGCCCGGTCAGCGGAACCGTCCGAGGGGTGAAGAACATAGAAAAACTTTTATTTCATTAGTTATCCGGTTACATGCAAGAGACTCTAAGTAAGGAAACCAACTATCACACTACATGGATTTAAAGAAAAACTAAGCACGGAGACCAGGACTTGGACTTCTACCCCCAGGCATGGTCCTCCTCGACCTCTTCTGGTTGTTGACGATGCGGCTTCGGACACCTCGCCTCCCTTAACTCCAAGAACTCAGGGCAGGCGGATGTCGCGTGACCCTCCTCCTGATGGAAGTCACAGTAAGGTAACTCCGCCCAGACGCCCCCTCTTCCTCCCCTACGATTTCTTCTTCTTCTGTGGCCGATCGCCATGGCTTGCTGGGGTGGTGGAGAGGGTGCTTTCGGGCCCTGCCTCCACCCTGGGAGGTCAGTCTCTTCTTCCTGGAAGTTTTCCTCCTCTTGGTCGAACTTCCTCTTGGGAGCCTCTACCTTCCTCCCATGCTGCCTTGCCTCTGGCTCACTCAGCTTGGCCAGCCTTCTTGTGAACTCCGAGTTGGCCTCCTCACTTTCAACTTCTTCTGCCACCCTTTCCATCAACTCCTCAAAGGACAAAGGAGCTCTTCTCTTGAGGTCCATCTTGAAGAAGCCCTCCCGCAGCCCCACCGTGAAGGCGAGCTTGAGGGTGTACCCGGGCACTTCTTGGACGAGGAGAACCTCCTCCCTGAACCGCTCCAGATAGTGAGCCAGCGACTCTTCTGGCTCTTGCTTGATCTTGAAAAGTGCTTCGGCATCTTTCTTCCTCTTCCTTGACGTCGAGAAGCGTAGCAGGAAGCCTCGACGCAAGTCTTCAAAGGCATAGATGGATCCCGCAGGGAGCTGGTGGAACCAATCTCTAGCCTTCTCCTTCAGAGTTGTCGCGAAGAGTCGACATTTGAAAGCGGCCGACATGGGCATGATGGAGACCATGTCTTCAAACCACTACAGGTGTAAGATGGGGTCATCCTTGCCGAAGTAGTGAGACATCTTCGCCCCCTTGAACCCCTCCGGAATCGGGGCCGAGAGGATCAGCTCACAAAAGGGACCTCCCGTGCTCGCCCCCTTTTGGGGCTGGGCGAGTGGGGGCCTGGCGCCTCCCCACTCGCCCCCTTGGGGCTGGGCGAGTGGGGGCCTGGCGCCTCCCCACTCGCCACCTTGGAGCTGGGCGAGTGGGGGCCTGGCGCCTCCCCACTCGCCACCTTGGAGCTGGGCGAGTGGGGGCCTGGCGCCTCCCCACTCGCCACCTTGGAGCTGGGCGAGTGGGGGCCTGGCGCCTCCCCACTCGCCACCTTGGAGCTGGGCGAGTGGGGGCCTGGCGCCTCCCCACTCTCCACCTCCTGGCACCTCTCTGGTTGGTTGGTTGAGAGGGATCTCACCCTCCTGTCGGGGCGAGACCTCCGAACCACTTCCTCTCCTGCTTTCGCCTATCGAGGCGAAAGTCACCTGCAAGGTCTGCAGGACCTCTTGCCTGAAATTCTCGAACATCTCCAACATCACCCCAGCCACCGGGGGCTGCGAGTGACCCGGGTCGGAACTTCCTCCACCTCCGCCCATGGAGCTCATCTTGAGGGTTTCTTGAATCGATCACACTCCACGCTCACCGCACCAAAATGTTGAAACCGACTACTCGGTCTCTGTGGAGTTCGGGGCCCTCAACGAGGCTGAGGGGAGACCAACCCTTACTTCCCCCAAGGGAGAGCTCTAGGTTGAAGGTGTCGGAACTAAGGACTGGACCAAGGGCTTAGCGGGGAGGTCCCGCCACGTACCCGGAAGTCCCCTTGGAACTTCCCCTCCCAAGCCACTACTAAGCTTGGGCACCACTGGAGCCTCTCCTTACCCCCTAGAGAGACTTGGGGAGGGAGAGAGGGAAGGAGAGAGCTAGCCTAGGATGAGAGATCCCTCCAAATGGTGCCCCCTTGGTCCTATTTATAGGATTTTCGGATCTGGGCTGCAAATAACCTAAACTGGACTGCAGAATACCCAAAATACCCTCGGATTTGGACTGCGAATAGCCAAAACCGGACTGCAAATAGCCAAATCCCGCTGTTCTGGGATGCTAAACGCAGACCAACCCCCCCTCCTTTTCTGGTGGGTGAGAGAGGTTACCTCTGCTGGGGCTGGGCGAGAGCTGGGCTAGCGCCCGGCGGTATCGCTACCGCCGGCGCTAGCGTCTCGCCCCCTACTGCTGGGGACGGGGGCGAGAGGAGGTCGCCCCCCTTGCCTTGGGGCTGGGCGAGAGCTGGGCTAGCGCCCGGCGGTATCGCTACCGCCGGCGCTAGCGTCGCCCCCCTGCTGCTGGGGACGCCGGGGGGCGAGAGGAGCTCGCCCTCCTCTCTCCCTGCTTAGGTTTATCTTGAAGAATGATGTTCGAAAATACTTTCTGTGCTTCGAGAACCTACTCGGCGAATACAGGGTCATGCCCTATCAAGCCCAAGCCCCTACCCTTTTAGACACGTCGTCTAAGTCCGTCGAGCTTGTGTATGAGGCCGGGGAAGAACCTGATTCGGAAGGAGTGCCTAGCGATTTAGAGAATGATATCAATATGATGGTGATGAGGTGTATTTTGGCTACTCTGCGTGTTTCGGATGATTGGAATAGGACGAATATTTTTTCGTTAAATTTTAAAGCGGAGAGAAGTGGTGTAAATTGATTATTGATAGCGGTAGCTGTATGAATGTGATTTCGGAAAATGCGGTGACCCGGATGTTGTTAACCACTGAACCACACCCTCACCCTTATAAGGTTGTCTGGGTAAATAAGACATTCATTCTGGTTTCGAAGCGTTGCTTGGTACCCCTTACCATCAAGGCTTACACTGAAAAGGTTTGGTGTGACATCATCCTCATGGATGTCTGTCGTGTTTTACTAGGACTCCCATGGCTTTACGATCATGTTGTTACACTGAAAAGGTTTGGTGTGATAAGGCATGTTAGGAGAGGTTCTTATCATGGAGGTCTGAGGATCGAGCCCCAACCTCAGCAACCCGCCGCGCATAGAACAGGCGCGGAGACGGGTTGGGGTGCCTGGACTGCAGTCCTTCTGGCAGGCATGCTTGATCATGGTCCGCTAGCTGATGTGATGCCACGGGGTGCGACTGGGGCCCCGACGTCCTGCATCAGAAGCACCCCCTCCCCCCCCCCCCCCCCCCCCCCCCTTAAGGGCAAGTGGGGGAAGACCCCTCTCGCCCCCACACGCTCTTCCTAGCGGGCAAGTGACATTCAACCTCCCACTCTCTCTTCCTAGTGGGTTATTGGGGGGGTGCGAGTAGTAATTTTGAGTGGCTAGCCGCAGCCCATTTTCAAGAAGTCTATAAATAGCCCCCCCCCCCCCCCCCCCCCCCCCCCCCCATGGGCACCTTGGGAGGTACCTCTTCTTCACTCCCTCGCGTGTGACTTGTGAGCAAGCACTCTAGCCCTCTGTCATCTAAGGTTGATAATGAGGTCTTCTTAGTGCTCTCCAGGGTGCCCAGGCTCAGCATTGGCTTGGGAGGGGAAGCTCTCTTTGATCTTCTGGGTTTGTGGTGGGACCTCCTCGTTGCAGCTCAAGGGGTCTGTTTTGGTCTTCAGGTCTTCTTAGGTGCAAGGTCCTTCGGCTCACAGCGATCGGACGCGTGTTCTAGCTCAAGTGAAGTAAGGGTCAGCTGTATACCCGTTGCGAACGTCGAAGCCAGTTCTCTGGTTTCAACATTCTGGTGCGGTGTGCGTGGAAGCAGCTAGTTCGGAAAAATCTGAGCAAGTCCCGTGACTGGAAGCGATGAGCTGGGGAACTCGCCCCTACCAGCGAGTACGTGAAGAAGAGTGACTTCGAAGAGTTCAGGAAGTCAATCCTGGAACTCTTGCAGGTCACACCCCCCCCCCCCCCCAGGGCGAGTGCTCGACACCACCAGCACCCGTTCTCACATCGCCGTCTCTGATGGAGACAGAGCAAGCACGTAGGCAAGGGAAGGGGCCAGCCTCGGAGGAAGGCTTGAGCCTCCAAGCGTGAGTGCTCTTCAACAGCTCGCTTGGGACCAGCTGTCCTGGTGAGGAGGTGGGGAGAATGCCTCCGTCTCACCAGGGAGGATGGGGGAGTCCCTTCTGCGAGTTGATTACCTCAGCTCCCGTTCTAGACGGGTTCAGTAAACCTGCCATGTCTTACTACACTAGCAAGGGGTCTGTTTTTGGTCTTCAGGTCTTCTTAGGTGCAAGGTCCTTCGGCTCTCAGCGATCGGTCACGTGTTCTAGCTCAGGTGAAGTAAGGGTCAGCTGCATACTCGTTGCGAACGTCGAATCCAGTTCTCTGGTTTCAACAAATATGTGCAGAGTTTTGTTACAGGCTGTTGCAATCTGTGTCAGTAGTTTGAGTTGTTAAGTTTAAGGCTCAGTACACAGTTTTTTTCCTGACAAAAATGCCACCGTCATATGATGCATGTTTGGCATAACAACAGTTATGACCTCCGTCAAAAAAGAAAACTAGTTTTTGTTGAGGCTAGGGTTTGCTCAAGATATTCTATGGTACACATCTAGTTTGGAATGTGGTTATATAGTATCTCCAGCATATGAATCAAACTCTAGGTCGACACACAACCCGTTAAGCATGCCGTGTCAGTTCAGACATGCAGACATATTTAATTAAAAATACACAACCGTGTCTAGCACCTGCAAAAATTGATTAGACTCAAAGAAAATTGTATGCATGCATAAGGATAAATAATAAATCTTAGCTGCACCACAAAACAGTCTAAAGTACGATCATAGCACAAGTCCAACAAACATAGTGGCTAGAATCAACAAAAAAACATAAAAGCCCAAATAAACAGGCATATCAAAGAAAGAGCACATAAACTTGCGACCTGATCGCGCGAAAAACAGGAGCAGCGACGTGAATCGAGAGTGAGCGGCGGAAAATCGCAGAGAAAGAAACATGGAGCGAAAACCCTTAATCGTATCTTGAGAATGTATAGGCTAGGGTTTGCTCAAGATATTCTATGGTACCCGTCTAGTTTGGAATAAGGTTAAATAGTATCTCCAGCGTATGGATCAAACCCTAGGTCGACACACAATCCATTAAGTGTACTATGTCGATTCAGACACGCGGACATATTTAATTAAAAATACTTAAAGAGTTTTGAACATAAAAGTAGATGAAATTTCTTAATTGAGGTTGGGCGTTCACGAACGACAGTACATATTCATTGTATTTGTGGCCGCCACCGTTTTGCAAACCGAGCCTAAATTAAATTCCATTCAAATAAAGAATTGATCTGATTTCCTTCGATGAAGCGGGTACCATGGTCATCACACGGTCCCGTGCACTATTGCTAGTAAAGTTAGGTGATTATTATGTGCAAATCAAATTCAAATATATCCAAACCACATAATTATTTAAAAATACACTAAAATCTACCTAAAATTAAAAGGTATTTATATTGGCAGACTCTATTTGGCTATTGGCACACCAATTTCTGAGTTATAACGTGCCTTTTGAAAATATACATTATACATGCATATTTAGGAAAAGTGTTCAACACAAAAATTGTAGATCTCATCGAGATCTACAACTTTCGTGTTGAACACTTTTCCTAAAAATGCACACACAAGGCGCATTGCCGCCCTGATCGTAATTATAGCAAATTTTTGACGAATTTTTGAAAATACGCTTTGACATGCATTTTTAGGAAAAGTGTTCAACACGAAAGTTATAGATCTCGATGAGATCTACAATTTTTGTGTTAAACACTTTTCCTAAATATGCATGTATAAAATATATTTTCAAAAGACTCGTTATAACTATAGAAATTTGTGTGTCAATATATAGTCAAATAGAGGCTGCCAATATAAAGAATCAAATTAAACTATAAAAATGATACGGGCAAACCACTTTGGCGAACAAGAGCTTCCTGAGATCTCTGCCTCGGCGCTGGATTAAAGTTTCTGGGAGCTAGTCTCCGTGAATGTGTTCGCCGACAGAAAGCCACAACTACCTGTTGCGCCAAAAATCGACCGTTTCGTGCTTCTATCGCAACCAATTGGAGTTTGTGCTTTCTATCTCGCCGACACTGGGATTTTTGGCGTCATCCTAGCCGGAGGCAGCCGCCAACAAAGCACGAAGAAGGAAGCGTCGAGCTCGCGGGAGATGCTTTCTATCTCGTAGCAGTTGAGAAGGAGGGAGGTGTGTGGATCGATAAGATTGTATTCGGGCTTCTTTGGGCTGCCATCGGCCGGCCGTTTGGTGTCGCAGTCGATGCGATGGCGGGTGGAGCTGGTGACGAGCCCAGGTAGCGCCTGGAACAAAGCCATCACAAGATGGGGGGGGGGGGGGGGGGGGGGGGGGGGGGGGGGCGGTAGTTTCTCCGGAATATCCGGGCTTCCAGGAGATCTCTGGCTCGCGGAATCAGAGAGAGCTCTCGAAGTAGGCTGCAATTTCTCACGTCCCGGCCGCAAGCTATTAGGCGAATACATTCATATGGAGAGCCAAAGAGGCTCTTGTTTGCGAAAGTGGTTTGCCCGTATCTGAAGCCCGGATTTAGAGTTTAATTTTAGGTATGAGTTTTTGTGTATTTTTAAATAATTATGTGGTTTTTAGGGTTTATCTGAATATGATTGACAGATAACAATCACCTAAAGTTATTATCAGTACCAAAAAATCCTTACAGATGGAAGCAATTCTTCATCCTGCAGATCGAAGCCTTCCAAATTAATTTTCAACACATTGCATTAACATATATGTCTTGTATGTATGCAGACAATGACAAGAACAATGGCTGACTGCGCGCAATCCATGATTGATAAATGGCGCGAGAAAGATGAAGTCGAAGTCAGCCTCCAGTTTCAAGAGCTGACTGCGGATGTCATCTCGCACACCGCCTTCGGAAGCAGCTACGCCGCTGGAAAAGAAGTCTTTGCGACCCAAAAAGAACTCCAGATGATCATCATTCTCGCCTCTTTCGCCAAATTCGACCTTCCCATCAGCAAGTCGGTCCACAACATTAATTCTCCAATGTAGTTCAGCATTCGCTCATCCTATGTAATCAACATTTTATATATGCTTTTTCTTCGTCCCCAGATATCTTCCCACGGAGAAGAACAAGCGGAGATGGGGGCTTGAGAAGAAGCTGAGGGGAACCCTGGTGAGCGTCATTGAGAAGAGATTGGCTTCGAGAGAAAGCGGATACGGCCACGATCTTCTCGGGCTTATGATGGAGGCTTGCATGAATGGGGAAGAAGGGAAGACAAAGCTGAGCATGGATGAGATCATAGATGAGTGCAAGACTTTCTTCTTCGCCGGCCATGAGACGACTTCCCATCTGTTGACATGGACTATGTTTTTGCTGAGCACCAGCCAAGAGTGGCAGCGAAAGCTGAGAGAAGAGGTGTTTGCTGAATGCGGCAAGCAAATTCCCGATCCCGATCAACTCGGCAAGTTAAAATTGGTAAAACCTCATTCAATTCAATTCCGTAAATTTTCACCATTGAAGAAGCTTATTAAAAAAAACATGTGAGAAACAAAACTTCAACCCGTAAATCGGAGCAGCAGTCGTGCTCAACAAAGAAAACTATATGAGGGACATGAGGGAAAGTTAAAATCTTTTGATTCAGAGCTCGAGGGTGCTCGTGTTGAGCCACCGCGCCGTTTTTTTCATTCCAAAATCCTCTGATACTATGTTGAACCACCACACTCATTTTCCATTCCAAAAGCTCAGGTCTTCCATTTTGTATATTAAAGACGAGGAGATGTCTTCTTCACATATTTTGGGTCCGTTTGGCACAGTGATAATGGTCGTGAGCGCGGTGATTCGGGAACGCCCGACATCACCTAAAGAACTCCATTCACTTTTATGTTCAAAATTAGTTCTTTTTCTTAGTAGCGGTCATAACATGCAAAACACATACTTGATGGCAGTGGCATTTTTGTCCAAACTCACCGGAACAAAAACATCGTGCCAAACAAAGCCTATATTGCATGTCATCTCTAGGGCGATGATAGTTCCTGGCGCCTGTCATTTCGTCGTCATGAATGTATTCTTCGTTATAACATAAGATCCAGGCCAAACAGAGCCTTTATCCAAACTCACCGGTGCAAAAACGCCGCGCCAAACAGAGCCAAATTTATCCTTCCGCTTTGGAAGCTTTTCAAAACTCCATGGTGCGGTAGGGGGATAGAGATGGATCATTCTTTACCAACATCAACGTCATTTCATATCGTCTTGATGATCATGAGTATCCTCATTGTCACATAAGGCCTGGGCTGGAAAAACCTGTTCAGGTCTGCTCGATGAAAAACCCGATTAGGTCATGGCTTGGACAGACCCGATCATGATCACCATTCACCAGGGTAGGCCCGGGCAAAAACTTGGGGGTCTAAACAATCCCTCATAAGAGGCAACTGCCCGGGTAGGTCCTGGCAGCGTGCCCACACTGCCCATCTAATATAGCTGGGCCCAGCTATTTTGTGCTAGGCGAAATTCTCCACAAAGGGCTGTCCGGCCATCCCCAAGCCAAATGCCACCTTCGTAGAATTTATGTTTGGCATGAAATCGGTTACGACCGCAATCAAGAAAAGAAAACTAGTTTTGAACATAAAAGTGAACTAATGAAGTTGCTTAGGTAAGGACGGGACGGGCGTACACAAACGGTAGTTTATGTTCACGATCATTCTGGGCAAGTATTATCAAATTCATATACTGCAAGTATTCTTACAATACATGCATGCTCTTACAATCTTACATGGTTAATTTGCTTATTGCGACGCAGATGACAGCGGTTCTTTTGGAAGCCCTGAGGCTCTACACTCCGGTGGGGGCGATAGCGAGAACTGCTCAAGAGGACACGGAGCTGGGCCCGTCGCTGACGGTCCCAAAAGGCACGGACATAATCATTCCAATCTCCATCATTCATCACAGCAAAGAGATTTGGGGCCCCGACGCAAAGGAATTCAACCCCGGGAGGTTCGAGAACGGGGCGTCGAAGGCGGCGAGCCACCCCAGCGCGATGCTGGCGTTCTCCATGGGGCCGAGGGGATGCGTCGGCCAGAACTTTGCGCTGATGGAAGCGAAGACGGTGCTCACCATGATCCTGCAGAGCTTCTCCTTCTCGCTCTCTCCCGATTACAAGCACATGCCCGCGGATAGGATCACTCTGCAGCCTGCGGAAGGGATGCTTGTGGTTCTCAGGCCTTTGGAGGAATGAGGGAGACTCCGTTAGTTATGTTTGAATTTACATTTAAGAAGCTTGTTGTGTGATGTAGATGCGTGCAAAGTTATCAACAATGGACCTAGCTCCGGCATTTCAAAGTATGTTCATTTGTGTCATTTGGATTACTAATTTTTTGCGTTCTGTTTGGCGCTGTGTTTTTGCTCCCGTGAGTTTTCATTTTATGAATGTCTGGATGACGACCATTATGACTTCCACTAAGAAAATAAAACTAATTTTTAACATAAAATGGCCAAAGTTTCTTGGTGAGGTCGGGCGATCACGGCTCATAACCACCGTGTTCACAACCGCCGCCACGGTGTCAAACAGGAGAGAGCCTAAAACACATCCTACTTAGCTAATCAATTTTGTATCACATTATTTTAATACACAGCTACCCTAGCTACAACTGCATTGCCAAATAGTCAAAACTTATTTCACTCCTTCAAATAATTTCATCAATTTTTTCAGCACTCCGCAAAGCGGCTAATTTCTCACCAGCATAAGTCGATATTTTAGATTAGGGTGTAGGACACTGAGCCCCTTTTTTTACTTTCTAAGTAGAGCTTTATTTTGAAACTAAGGCTCCGTTTGACACGGTGGCGGCAGACGTGATGGCGGCGGCGGCAGACGTGATGGCGGCGGCGGTTATAAACCATCTTTTGTGAACGCCCGACCTCACTTATGGAAATTCATCTACTTTTATGTTCAGAAATCAGAACTAGTATTTTTTTCTTGGCGGCAGTCTTAACCGTTGTCATGTCAAACATACATTAAAACTCCTTAATGATGTCCTTAATGATGTGTTTATTCTCGGAGGTAAATTGTATATCATGTACGACAATCACCTAATGATGTCCTGGAGAATAATTCTGGGTGATTATTTTTGTTGGAGTCTGTGATCTAGAGCCTATCAAGAGATCAATTTTTTTGCCAACATAATATAAACTTATATTAACGCAAATTAAGGACATACAGAACTTCATCTCTTAATGTATTTTTGAAATCCACTAAAAATAATAAGGGACATAGCTTCAGAAACTACCACAAGAGGGTTTATTTTGGTTTTTGAACCAAGGAGAAGGCTGCTACGTTTGTGTCTTCTCTCTCATGAGAAGAGAGAGAAGTGCGGAGAGAGAAGAGGCAGAGGAACAAAACTAGTATCTCGTTTGCATAGGACATGATCATCTTCCTTCTCCGAGACTGTTGGACGGTCTGTCTGGAGTTTCCGACATTTGGGTGAATATTTGTAGAGACGTAGATCTCGTTTTCGTTCTAAAACCACTTGTTATCCATGAAATTTGATTTCGTGGCAAATATAAATACGGTTATCTTGATTAGTTGTGCTTTGCAAGGATCTTATGGGAATTTCATGAATTTCCGATGCTTATTTGATGTCTCGAAATCCCAACAGTTTCACCCACCAAAAAGGTTGGAGAACCATCCAATTAAAAAAATATATGAAAAAATATTAAAAGCTCATCTTTCTAAATAGTAAAAGGTACAAACCAAACATGAAATGAAATTATGATCCAAATCACCAAAAGAAATATGCAAAGCATGAAATAACCTTTTTGTCCTCGACCCTCAAAAGATAGAGAGGCAAAGCAGCAGATCTTCTACCCCCAGCCAGAAAAATAATCTAAGTAAAGCTGGCCTCAGTATCCAACTCTTCCCCACATCAACATTCAAGGATCATAAATATTGAAGCAGCTTCGAAATTTATACTCTTCCCCACATCAACATTCAAGGATCATAAATATTGAAGCAGCTTCGAAATTTCATTCTTCAAACAAACGCCACGATTATTCAGTAGATCTCACAACTACTAGATGTCCATGGGCGCCGCCCCCGGTTCTTGAGATGCGGTCGGCTCATCGGCGGCGGATTCCGCCACAGCCGGAGGCGGGGCATCTTCATCCCCGATGTCGAGGGACTCGATCACCTGCTCGATCGTCTTCTGATCGATGATATGAAATGGTTCGCCCACCCCGACGATGGCGACCGTGCAAATCGAGCTCGTGAGCTTCTCGCCCTGGAGCGTCTCCTTGATGGCAAAGAGGCCGTCTTTGATCAGCTCTTCCCGGGCGTACTTTTCGAACCCTTCGAATCTTCGTTCCAGGTAAGTTTTCGCCGCTTGGGAGCGGGATCCTATGGCGATAGACTGGTACTCGAAGTAGCTTCCGCTCGGGCAGTTGTAGTAGAGATGCGCTCCAGTTTCATCCAAGCCAGCAACAAGTAGACCCACTCCGTACGGCCTTTTCCACGAGCGTTGTGTGCAGACCTGCAAACATTAATGCAGTGCAAAATAGTTGAGCTAAGATATATGTTCTTAAATATAAAAAAGATAATCAAAAGAAATAAACTTAAGCTAAGATAAGATGATGGTACTTCAAAGGTGAGATGTTAATCTATCAAAGCCTGCTAAAAGAGACAAATTGAAACTTCATAATTGAATCTTAATGCAGTGCAAATTAGTTATCTGAGTAAAAAAGTGGTGGAAAGAGCTCTGGCCTTCTACTAATCTAAAATAGAGTGTTTATAATTTCTTAAAAAAACTGATTTAATATTTTAGATATTTAAAAGTAAATACAATTGAGTCAAATGATTAATATAAGCTTGAAGTTGAAGAGAGGGGTGTAATCAAGGTCAAAGTATGACGGCTTTATGGCCTCCCCTCTTAAGTTTGCTAAATTACAGGTTGCACCCCTCTTACTTTTGAAATTACAAAAACCTCTCATATAAGTTTACGTTTTACACAAGTGCAACCTGTAGTTATGCTAACTTCCAAGGGAAGTTTTGGTAGTTATTAAGATATTGGATTATTTATCGAGATCTCCTCTCGAAGTTTGCGTAATTACAACTTGCACCCCTCTAACTTTCAAAATTACAATACCCCCCCTCCCCCCTCCTCAATGTTTACATTTCATAACTGTAGATAAAAGGCAGAGCTTGTATGTATTGCTTCATTGTATAAATACAAAGAGAGGGTACATATATATAGGAGGGAGAAAGAGAGAAGAAATCATATACAAGATGTGGGGACTAAAGAAGAGAAGAATACATGGGCCCAAATACGGGCCTTTTTACATGGGCTTTTCCAACACTCCCCCGCAAGCTGGAGCGTACAAGTCGTAGGAGCCAAGCTTAGCAGACATTGATAGAAGAGAGTACTGGATAGGGCCTTTGTGAGGACATCCGCCACTTGTTCGGTACCCGGAACATGCCTTAACTCTGACTTCTTCATTTGAACTTTCTCCCGGACGAAATGACAATCTACTTCAATGTGCTTTGTTCTTTCGTGGAAGACCGGGTTCTTGGCAATGTGTATAGCAGCTTGACTATCACACAAAAGGAGAGTTGGTGAAGGAAGTTTTACACTTAGGTCAGTCAGGAGGCTCTCAAGCCATATGAGTTCAGAGACCACAGATGTCATTGCCCGGTATTCTGCTTCAGCTGAGGATCGCGCAACAACAGCTTGTTTCTTACTCCGCCAGGTAATCAGGTGTCCTCCAAAGTATGTGCAAAAACTACTGGTTGACCGTCGATCATCCAGGGACCCAGCATAATCAGCATCAGAGTATGCCACCAATTTTGGAGTTGAAGATGATGTTTTATAAACCAGTCCCTGACCAGGAGCAGTTTTGAGATATCTAAGAATCCTTTCGACGGCCTAAAGGTGAGATCTTCGAGGGGAGTGCATGTATCTGCTGACCATACCCACGGCGAAGGATATATCAGGTCTTGTTACAGTTAGGTAGATTAATTTTCCAACAAGACGACGATAGTATTCTGGGTTCTGTAGTTGCAGATCTGAGTCAGAGGCCTGAGCACAGTTTGTGATTGACATCCATTGGAGTGTTAGTTGGTTTGCAGCCTGAGTATCCTCATCATGAAGGAGATCGAGACAGTACTTTCGCTGAGAGAGGACAAGGTCATCTGGTCTTCTGGCGACCTCCAGACCCAGGAAGTAGTGAAGGTGACCCAGATCTTTTGTCTGAAAGACAGAGCTCAGATGTTGTTTGACCGCCTGTATTCCTTTTTCATCATCTCCAGTAATTATGATGTCATCTACATAAACCAAAAGAATAACTGTTCCTGTTGCCTGTTGGCGAAGTGAACAAGGAGAAATCTGTCGAGCTCCGAGTAAAGCCAATCTCCCGAAGAGCCTTGTTGAACTTGTCAAACCAGTTCCGAGGTGATTGTTTGAGACCATAAAGAGACTGCAATAGATGACAGACCAGAGACTCCCTCGTGGTCTCAAACCCGAGAGGTTTGCTCCATGTAAACAGTTTCATGGAGATCGTCGTTAAGAAACGCATTCTTAATATCCAGCTGAAATAAGGGCCACCGACGATGTACAGCAACGGAGATAAGCACGCGAACAGTGTTGAGTTTAGCCACCGGAGAGGTCTCTTCATAGTCGATACCCTGTTGTTGAGTATAGCCACGAGCAACCAAACGAGCTTTCAGCCTGTCAATTGTTCCAGCAGGAGTATGCTTGATAACAAAAACCCATTTACACCCAACTGGTTTCTGTCCTGCAGGACGGGGTACCAGAGTCCATGTACTGTTAGCCCAAAGAGCAGCCATTTCTTCCTCCATGGCAGCGCGCCAGCCAGGATGTTGCAGAGCCTCCTGCACAGAGTTAGGAATAGCAATTGTGGACAAAGAGGTAGCAAGTGTCTGAAGTTGGGGAGAGAGGCAATGTAAGGAAACATAGTTCGCCATAGGATGAGCGGTTGATTCTGTTACCAGATCAGCCAGTTGTTGAGTACCCGAGGTCGAGGCCGACTGCGTAAGGGCAACGGGAGTAGGAGTGGGGCGAGAGTAGACATGGATAAGAGGTGGCCTGTAGGGAGCAGGAGCGGAAGTTGGGGAAGGAAGAACCGGTGTGAACGGGAATGATAGGGCGTAGGACAAGCTGTGGGTGAGGTATTGGTGTAAGTGTGGGTACTGGAGCAGAGAAGAATGGTTGATCCTCCCGGAAGGTAACATCAGGCGACACAGAGACCTTGCGGGTGGTAGGAGAACAGCAAATGTAGCCCTTCTGTGTGCGCGAATAGCCAACAAAAATTTGCTTGGCCGCCCTGGGATCCAGCTTGTCCTTAGCCGATCCCAGGATATGAACATAGCACGTACACCCGAAGATTCGAGGTGTGAGGGGAAAGGCCAGAGAAGAAGGAAAGAGGAGGCTGAAAGGAGTGGCATTGTTGAGGACGGAGGATGGAAGACGGTTAATAAGAAAACAAGCCGTGGAGACCGCAAAGTTTCAATAAACTTTGGGGACGTTCATGTGAAGCATGAGAGAGCGGGTGACATCAAGCAAGTGCCGGTTCTTCCGTTCAGCAACACCGTTTTGTTGTGGGGTGTAGGGACATGAAGTTTGGTGAATAATCCCGAACTCAGAACATAAATTTGCAAACTCGTTGCTGGTGTATTCGCGAGCATTATCGGTACGTAAAGTTTTGATGGTAGTAGAGAATTGTGTGCGGGTTTCAAGGACAAACGCCTGAAAGACACGAGGGAGCTCAGAGCGATCGCGAAGTAAGTATAACCAAGTAACCCGAGAATAATCATCAATAAACGTGATAAAATATCGAAATCCAGAAATACTAGTAATTTTATAAGGTCCCCATATATCAGAATGTAATAAATCAAAAGGAGCAGAGCTCCAAGTACAATGTGCGGGAAAGGAAGAACGCGGCTGTTTGCCCAAAATACAAGAATCACATTTGAAAGCTGGAAAAGATACATCGGGAAGTGCCTTCTAGAGGACTGGGAGGGGAGCATGTCCAAGGCGCTGATGCCACTCAGCAGAGGAGACAGATGCGAGGATAGTGGGAGAGTCGTCGAGAAGGTAGATCCCGTTACGCAGTTGCCCCTTACCAATGATAGTCCGCGTCCGCCGATCCAGTATCAGAAAAGAAGAGGATGTAAATGTTAGGGAGCAATCCAGGTCAGTAGTAAGACGGCTAACAGAAAGCAAGTTGAACGGGGATCCCGGAACATGAAGAGCTGAGCGGAGCGAGATGGAGGGGCTAAGAGAGAGGTCAGCCGAGCCGGAGACCGGAACAGTCTCTCCATTGGCCACGGTGATACACTTCAGATGAGGAGCATTCAAATACTTTGGTGGCTGTAGCGAGGTGATATGAGTAGCACCAGAGTCCACTATCCAGCGTGGACTCGTTGAGAGACAGGTTATACCTGGATTGGAGACGGAGGCGACGGAGGCAGGTGGGGACATCATCCCTTGAAGTTGTTGGAACTGTAGGCAGAGTGCGTCGAGATCAGCGCGGGAGGCCGAGGGGTTGTCATCAGCAACAGTGGCAGTCGGGCGAGGAGGATTACCAGGCTTCCGATAGCAGGTTGCCTCAAAGCGGCCATCTCGCCCGCAGAATGAACATTTTGGTCGAGAACGATCACCACTCCCCCTTCCCCGAGAGGCCGAACGTCCACCACGAGCCGGTGGAGGAAAAGGAAGTAAGGGAGCAGGAGTGTTCTGAAGCAGGGCCGGTGAGGAAGGAGCAGGAGCCGCCGGAGGTGCTAAGGTTTTGAGGAGCATGGAACACACATCTGAGAGGGAGGGAGTAATGGTCGAGGCCAGAACCTGATTTCGGATGTTTTGCAGGTGTGGTGGAACACGAGCCATGATCATAGCAATGATGGCAGCTTCCTTCTGAGCTCGTTGAGCGGCATGATCATTGGTGGAAGGTTGCTGGATCCATGCTTCGGCCAGAGTCTTGGTGCGAGCAACGAAGGAGATCATGTTATCAGCCCCGGCCGTATCTAATGCCTGGAGATCTGTGATGATGTCGTAGAGATGTTGAAGGTTGTCATTGCCCGAGTATAGAGAGTGAAGCTCATCCCACATAGCTTTAGCAGTCTCGTGATACATCACCCTTTGGTATGACTCTCCATCCATAGAGTTGAGAAGCCAAGTCTGAACTCGGCCGTCATTTCTGAGCCAGTTCTCCGTAGGAGGGACTGGAGGTACTTGGATGAGATGACCCAGAAGTCCCTTAGACTGAAGAAGTCGTCGGACCGAGTGTACCCATTGCATGAAGTTGACTTTTCCTGAGAGGGAGATTGTGGTGATCTGCAACTCATCACGAAGTTCTGTAGGCTGGCCCAGGTGGTCTGGTTGAGGAGGAGCATGCACCGTGGTGGAGTCCACAGACGATCCCATTAAAGGAGAAACGGGAAGAGCGGGCTGAGAATCAGACCGCACGGTCTCGATGAGCTGCGGCAAGAGGAGAGCTCGGCAAAGGCGGTTTGCGACTAGAGGAGAGGCCGCTGAAGGGGTGCGGCTAGCTGAGGAGATCGGCAGGGGTTGCGGCCAGCAGGAGAGGCCGCTGATTTTGCTGAGAGGAGATCGTTGGCAGGGGGTGCGGCTAGCAGGAGAGGCCGCTGATTTTGCTGAGAGAAGACCGCTCGGCAGGGGTTGCGGCTAGAGGAGAGGCCGCTGAAGGGGTGCGGATAGCTGAGGAGATCGGCAGGGGTTGCGGCTAGCAGGAGAGGCCGCTGATCTTGCTGATAGGAGACCGCTAGGAGGGGCTGCGGCTAGCAGGAGAGGTCGCGGTTGTAACAGGCCGCGTGCTGTTACAGGATTGCCGGAGGAGGGAAAGGAGATGAAGGCTGCCGGAGGAGGAGACAGCAAGGGGGATGAGAGAGAGACGGGGGAGGGAAAGGAGATGAAGGCTGCCGGAGGAGGAAGGGACAACAAGGGGAAGGATAGAATGAAAAAGAGAGAGACGGGGGAGAGAAGACAGAGATAAGGAGAAGAGGGGAACTAAAGTATTCTTATTGATCAATTCATGCCTTATTACAACTCTTTAGGCTATATTTATAGCCTTCCTACATACAATAGTCAATTACCAATATACTCCTAATATCAATATACTATGTGTTACATTCTATCCCTGCCCATCAAACGACGACCTCGTCGTTTAGCCCGCGGTCGGAGAAAAAAAATTTATAGGGCGTTGAGCTGGAGCTACTTTGGAAACTGATGCTGGTTCAAATTGGTGAGGCCAAGTCTAGGAAAGAGCTGGAAGTTCGAGATATCATCTACTTTTCATATTCAGCATGAACAACAAGGACATCAACTTCCTTTTTCTGCTTTGATTAAATCCTCATTTGCCTCCAATGCATTGGCAATATCCAGCAAAATCGCTTTTTATTCATCTTATGGTCTTCACTTGTAGGCAGGATTGCTGAGCTGACACCATCAATATTATCATCTGTTACATTCCTGCCCTTCTCATACAACGACGACCTCGTCGTTAGCTTCCACCAGGATCAAAGACAAAAATTGGTGTCAAAAGAGATTTTTCCTTGGTGGAAAAAGAAGATTCAATAATTTGTTGTTGAGAATCGACGCCGAATGAAAACTTTATATCCTTATTGAATCCGCCGGGGTCAAATACCCAAATTGTCCAAGTAGATTCTTCATGAATTTTCTTCTTTTTATTGTTTTCATCGTGAACTGCAGAAGATATCAAAAGAATGTCACATAGTAAGAACACATTCTCCTTGGACATGGTGGTCTCATTTGCAAGAGAAACATTGGAGCTTTCAAGTACAATGATGGAGCTGTCAAGAGTCCTGCTATTGAAGCTTGTAATCACTTCATTGCCTGAAGGATGTTTTGAATAATGGTCGGCACACTTTTGCAGCGGTGATGCCACCACATCTTCAAGAAGGAATTCCTTGGACCCATCTTCAAAAAGAAACTTTGCAAGATGTTTTCGACGATCATCTTTCAACCGTTGAACGGTGGTCATTCTTTCGTCTTCGAATTTCTCTTGGTTGGACAACATTCCATCAGACGGTAGAGGGAGTTGTTTTCCGCGTGGTTGTGTCGTTGTGGTCGTTGTGCCCGGAGGCGGGCCAAGAAGTCCTGTTGGCGCCCCTTGGATGCCCTGTGATGATAGATGAACCGCAGTTGATACTGTAGGCTGGGTAAGGAACCGGGGTTGGCCGAGCATGCTTAATTCTTGATCGGGATATGAATGTCGCTGTACTAGCCAATCCAATTTCTGCGAAAGGGTTTCGAAATGATGGTGGGAGGTCTGTTTGGCAGCAGTCAATGCAACCTGGATTTCATTGCAGGTGTTTTGGAGGATGTTGATCTCCTCCCAGAGGGCATCATTCTGAGACTGGACCAACAAGTCCCTGCGATCAAACTCTTGCCATATGTTATCTTTCAGTTCTTGTAAGGAGGCGATCTTGTCTTGAACTCGAGTATTGGTACCTGTCATGATTCTTGTTCAAGAAGATCGGATTGTTGGGAACTTAAATGTCATCGATGGTGGATCTTGAGAAATTGCCCATATATCCTGCATGCGAGTCGCCGGTGGCTGGAAAGAATGGCGTTAAATTGTTGTCGATCTTCAACGCCGTTGATGGAGTAATGAAGGTTGTTCCAACTGTTCTCCTTGCCGGATGCGCGCTCGCAGAATCGCCGGTGGCTAGGAGAAGTTCCGGCGAGATGGATGTTTCTGCGAGGAAGTAACTCAACCAGAGATGGGGCTAATCTGTAGATGGGACTGATCCGTAAGAGATGGGACTGATCCGTAGGAGGGTCGCCGTTCTTGATTGTCAGCCTCAGATTTTAGCCGCACAAATCTTCTAAAACTCACACTATGGCAACCTTGATTGATGCGGACTTCAGAGCTATGTGAGCTCAGTCAAGGCTTTCTCTGTTCCGGTGATGAAGTTGGCGTACAGGAGCTGACGGCGAACTATGTTTCGTTCAGCGATGGAGATCTCTATCCAACGACGTCCGTTCAGCGATGTCCGTTCAGCGATATTCCGGCGAGATGGCCGGAATGGCAAGAACGACGATGACGGAAGAATATAATCTTGACTTGTGCTTTGGTGGAGATTTGCTTGCTAGACCACGTGGGAATGACCCTGTTTCTCCCTTTCAATGCACGAAAATAGTCCGCCGAAAACAGGACTAATGGCGTGAAGATCAGTGTCCTGAAACGCTTTTGATTCAAGAAATTCCGGCAATGGTGGATCTTGAAGGCCGTCAATGGCAGATTTGGAGAACTTGCGGCTTCAGGCGGTTCTGTTGGAAGTGATAGATTTCGCGGTATATCCCGTGTGCGAGTCGTCGGCAGAGTTTTGGATCTTCTTGCAGCAGGGAACTTCTTTGATTTGTTTCTTGGTGTCTGCTTTACAGCAACTTCAATGACTTCAATAGCTGTTCCGGCGAGAGTGCTATCAATAATTTGTGAGATTGCCGTTCTTTTTCTTGACAGACGGACTTGGTGGGAGGCATTCTTGAGGATGCAGAGGAAAGAGCTTTTTTTTTGCGTTCTTGAAGATGCAGAGGGGCGAGTTCAACTGCAGATGATGATGAAGAGTGATCTTGTTTCCGGTGGCTGGTGGTGGGGGAGTAAGACTCTCAACGAGAGCACCATTGTAACAGGCCGCGTGCTGTTACAGGATTGCCGGAGGAGGGAAAGGAGATGAAGGCTGCCGGAGGAGGAGACAGCAAGGGGGATGAGAGAGAGACGGGGGAGGGAAAGGAGATGAAGGCTGCCGGAGGAGGAAGGGACAACAAGGGGAAGGATAGAATGAAAAAGAGAGAGACAGGGGAGAGAAGACAGAGATAAGGAGAAGAGGGGAACTAAAGTATTCTTATTGATCAATTCATGCCTTATTACAACTCTTTAGGCTATATTTATAGCCTTCCTACATACAATAGTCAATTACCAATATACTCCTAATATCAATATACTATGTGTTACACGCGGCTAGCAGGAAGACCGCAGAGGAGCAGCGGTTAGCAGGATATTACGATCAGAGAGGGCGCAGCTAGCGGAGGAGAACGGCAGAGGGCGCAGCGAGCAGGAGAGAGAGCGGCTTAGCAGAAGAGGCCGCTGGGAGCAAGACTGCACGATCGCCGGCGGGCCCCACTGGTCAGACGAAGGAGGCTATAAGGGCTGAGAAGATGAGGCATCCTTGAGCGAGAAAATAATGAAGCGGGTAGTAGGGGAGACCGCAGAGCGGCGGTTAGACCGCAGAGGGGCAGCGGGTATTCGGAGACTGCGGTTAGAATGAGATCGCGGTTTTGATGGAGGCTGTGGTTAAAAATAAGAACTTAGCTCTGATACCATGTAGATAAAAGTCAAAGCTTGTATGTATTGCTTCATTGTATAAATACAAAGAGAGAGTACATATATATAGGAGGGGGAAAGAGAGAAGAAATCATATACAAAATATGGGACTAAAGAAGAGAAGAATACATGGGCCCAAATACGGGCATTTTTACATGGGATTTTCCAACAATAACATCTATATGCACAAAAAGAACCCCCCCCCCCCCCCCTAAAGATTTACTCAAAGGGGGCCTTTTGTGCATGGATGTTATGGAATGTAAACATTGAGGGGGATAATTGTAATTTCAAAAATTAGAGTGCAAGTTGTAATTACGCAAACTTCGAGGAGAGGTCGCGGTAAATAACCCTTAAGATATATATATACACACACACAATAGCTAACATGAATTAAACTGCAGAAAATTAGATCTCCTCAGACTAAAATAACAAAAATTTCACTACAAATAAAGATATCAAGGAGACATAAAAATGGTATATTTAGCTATATTTTTTCACATTATAGATTTTTTTAATCTTTAGAAAGGAATAATGAACATAATAATGAATAATTTATGGAATTTGAGGGCTAGAGGTTTGCAGCTAAAAAAATTAAGGCTCCGTTTGGCACGGTGGTGGCGGTCGTAAACGCATGGATTAAACCGTCATTCGTTAAGGATCACCTAACAAACATCATCCGTTTGAACATAAAAGTGAATGAAATTCCTTAGGTGGGCATTAACGAATGATAATTTAACCATCATGTTCATGACCGCCACCACCGTGCCAAACGGAACCTAAGTAATCAGGGTTTTGGAGGAGGAGGAAGAACGGTGTTGGTCATTCGCACAGTTGACAGGACAAGGGAATCTTTAAGTCCTCCAATCCCAGCCTTCCAAAAATGGATTCTGGAGGAAGATTTAATACTTAAAAGAGAAATTTGATGATTGGTTAAAAGTTTTTTGGTTAGTGTTTATAATATTGCTCCAAAAAGATATTTACTATTTAGAGTAAACATTTTTGAATGATTTGTCTTCAATCTGCACCTATAACCTTTTTGTCTCTGCACCTATAACCTTTTTGTCTCTGCACCTATAACCTTTTTGTCTGCACTTAAAATAGGTATGCACATAGCCATTAGCATTTTGCCCGTAACAATCGCCTTCTTAATAACTAGACCTTTGAATCAAATGATAATACGATTAAGAAACAGGGTAACAAGATTAATGGAAACCACCTAATCGAAATTTTGAAAATGGCAACTTGTATAATTTTAGATACCTGGTGAGTGATACGGATGGCATATCTACACCTGCACAGGTATACGGATGGTATACGGATGGCATATCTACACCTGCACAGGCATATACACATGCACAGGCATATCTACACCTACACCTGCACAGGTATACGGATGGCATATCAAACATCAGTTAATCTTCTTGATCAGATTCTTTATCTATTCTAGCCATTAATAATTCATTGGTATCATTTATATCTCTTAAAAAATAGAATCAATGTGGTCACTTGCATCATATTTAAGTCTCAATGCTCGATTATGTTTCACAAACACTAAATCATGCAAAATTTATTGAGTTCTTACATTTTTCTTTAAACCAGCCTAAGCCGGTCCCAAGCCTGGATGAAAAATGGTGAGGGTTGTGTTAGGTAGACGGACATCATAAAATTTAGTCACTCTTATGAATATGGATCATTTGAGAAATTGTGCAAACTATGTTGTTCCCCCTAAGTAACGCGTCGTATGGTCCGAATGCGGCGTCTTGACAAGGACCGCTACATCTCCAGGACTTAGGTGTAGTGTTAAATATGCAAGAGTCCTCGTCGTATGATCCGAATGCGGCGTCTAGGCAAGAACCGCTGCACCTCCAAGGGAACTTAGGTGTAGTGTTAAATAGCCAAAAGTCCTCACATATTAGACGTCCTAGGAGAGTATATTGTAGGATTTGTGACGGACTTAGGTTTGGAAGTTGGAATATATGTACGCTAATGGGAAAAGCGATGAAAGTAGTGGATACGATAATTATGAGAAGAATAAATATCTTATGTTTGCAAGACTGCAAGAGACTAGATGGGTGAGTGAGAAAACTAAATTTTTAGATAATTCAGGTTTTAAATTATGGTACACATGAAAAAATAAAATAAGCAATTGAGTAGGTATTATTATGGATACTACTTGGAGGGATGGAGTTGTTGGGGTAAGTAAAAAAAGTGATAGAAACTTAGCTCTTAAATTGATCATAGGAAAGAAAATTATTAATGTGATCAATGCTTGCGCCACAAGTAGAATTAAGTGAAGTTATTAAAGTGCAATTTTGGGAAAACATAGATGATTTAATAAGAAAAATCAACAAAGAGAAAAGATTTTCATAGGAGAAGACTTAAATGAACATTAGGGAAGGAAAATACAGATTATACAGCTGTTCATGGAGGATTTGGGTATGGAGAAAGAAATGAAGAAGGAAGAACCATTTTAGACTTTGCAATAGCACATGAGCTAATTGTGACAAATACGCTTTTTATGAAGAGGGAAGAACATTTAATTATGTTTAAAAGCGAACCAAATAAGTCACAAATTGATTATTTTATAACTCGCAAAATAGATAAAATAATTTGTAAGGATTGCAAAGTCATACCAGGAGAAAGTTTGACAACACAACATAGGTTAGTGGTGTTGGACGTGTGTTACGCATACACTTTCCCGCAAGTGGACCCCCCGGATAGAGATCTTCGACGAACGCGTATGGAAGCCGCCGCACTTATTTGGGGCACGCGCATGGAAGCCGCCATGATTTTTCCTTTTTAAATTATGTATGTTAATTAATGTTAATTAAATGATTTTTAATTAATATTAATTAAGCATAATTAATATTAAATGTATTAACTTAATTAGTGTCTTATTTTGTGTGCCCTCCCTCATCTATATAAGAGGGAGGAGTAGGAGTTTGTAAGAATGCATGGAATGTATGAAGAATTCTAGGGTTGCTCCCTAGTTCATCTTTTATCCTCCCTCCTTTCGTCTCGCCTTCCACCGCCGGCCCTCCCCCTTGCCGGATTCTTCTTCTCTCCCCGATCACATTTCTTATTTGGTAACAATGGTCCGACCTGCCGGATTCGAACCAGTGTTACGCATACACTTTCCCGCAAGTGGACCCCCCGGATGGAGATCTTCGACGAACGCGTATGGAAGCCGCCGCACTTATTTGGGGCACGCGCATGGAAGCCGCCATGATTTTTCCTTTTTAAATTATGTATGTTAATTAATGTTAATTAAATGATTTTTAATTAATATTAATTAAGCATAATTAATATTAAATGTATTAAATTAATTAGTGTCTTATTTTGTGTGCCCTCCCTCATCTATATAAGAGGGAGGAGTAGGAGTTTGTAAGCATGCTTGGAATGTATGAAGAATTCTAGGGTTGCTCCCTAGTTCATCTTTTATCCTCCCTCCTTTCGTCTCGCCTTCCACCGCCGGCCCTCCCCCTTGCCGGATTCTTCTTCTCTCCCCGATCACATTTCTTATTTGGTAACAATGGTCCGACCTGCCGCTCCGCCCGCCCTCGTGCCGCCGGGTGTTTTCGCTCAACCATCATTCCCCCCCCCCCCCCCCGGCTCCAACAACCCTCCCTCCCGCCGTCGACACGCTCGACCCGATAGCCCGCCTCCAGGCCACGCATCAACAATTCCTCGCCATAAGCGCTCAAATCCACGCCCACCTCGATCGACTCGGCTGTCCTCCAGCTTCATATCCGACAGCCGCAGCACACGCCCCTGCCGGTACAGCCCGCACCGCTGCCGCTGCACCTCCCATCCAAATTCCGTCGGCCGCAGAAGTCATCCGCATCACCAGCGCCCTTGAGCACGCCTCTCCGCCACCCCTCGAGCAAGTCTCCCAGCAAACCACCGCGCAGTTTTCCCCATCGTCCTCTTCCTGCGTCGAACAGCTGACCCCACACTCCCCTTCCTGCGTCCGGCAACCGCCACCTTCCAGCGTGGAGCAACAGCCACCGTCGCCGCCGCACCTCCTGCGCCAAGCAGCACCCGCCGACGCGCCTCCCACACTGCTTCCGCTGACCGCAGCTCCAACATCTGCTCCGATACCGCCTCCGGCAGCCAGCTTCAACACAGATACCGGCCATCGCAGCTCCAGCACCGCCTCCGACCACCAGCTCCAGCACGCGCCGAATCCGGCCGCAAATCAAGAAAGCCGCACCTCCAGCACCCTCGTCCGCCAGCCCCAGCCCGCGCGATCGTCGTCTTCCTCCGCCGCATGCGTCGAGGAAGACTCTGACGCCTGCACACATCCGCCTGCCCGCTCGCCTGCTCTTCCCCGCCTGGAGCCGCACGTCCCCTGTTTGCCTTTTGGCAGCTTGTCATCATGTCATCTTTACCTTGCCATCTCACAGCAGCCTCCATCCTATCCTTGTGTTCCCCACTACACGCCAAACCCCTCTTCATCACTTCCTATTTTTTCTATTCTCTCAGCATGCCTCACACAAAGCCACGCCTGCAGATTTTTCCCTTGTCCTATCCCCCATACCTTCTTTAATGCTACCCTCCTGCACCCCTATTCCTTCTTTAATACCACCGGGTCCCACACAAAGCAGCCACCTAGCTGCCAACAAATGTCTCCCCTACGCCCTCAATTTTTGTATTTCTCTCCCATTGACTTGTCACATCAAGTTGTGTGTCCTTTTCTTCTCTCTAATCTTCCAAAAACTAACCCACCCACCTTTTTACCTCCTTGCCGCCACCCCCATTTCTACACCCATCAAGCACTCACTCTCACCCTCACAAACCCACCCACCCTTGTTGTCCACCTTTCTTCTAACCGCACTCCTCTAACACTTGAATATTCCGCACAAATATTTTTTCTCTTCACACATCTTCGTTCTCTCTCCTCAAGGCACTCGCCACCGCCACTATCAATGCACAACTCCTTTCGCGTCGACATCCTGAAAGATCCCGAGATAAGCATAACACTCGACCTTGAGGACAAGGTCGATTTTCAAGAGCGGTATAGTGTTACGCATACACTTTCCCGCAAGTGGACCCCCCGGATGGAGATCTTCGACGAACCCGTATGGAAGCCGCCGCACTTATTTGAGGCACGCGCATGGAAGCCGCCATGATTTTTTCTTTTTAAATTATGTATGTTAATTAATGTTAATTAAATGATTTTTAATTAATATTAATTAAGCATAATTAATATTAAATGTATTAACTTAATTAGTGTCTTATTTTGTGTGCCCTCCCTCATCTATATAAGAGGGAGGAGTATGAGTTTGTAAGCATGCTTGGAATGTATGAAGAATTCTAGGGTTGCTCCCTAGTTCATCTTTTATCCTCCCTCCTTTCGTCTCGCCTTCCACCGCCGGCCCTCCCCCTTGCCGGATTCTTCTTCTCTCCCCGATCACATTTCTTGTGCAAATTAAATATAATAAATCTAAGACAAGGACAAAAGTATTGCCAAAAATTCGGTAATAGAACTTGAAGATGAAAAAACAAATTATTTTCAAGACAGCAGTTATAGAACAACTAATTAATGACTCTTATGTTGATCCTAATGTCTCATGGGAATCTGTCTTCACATTTTAGGATAAGTGGAAAGAATATAGTTGGAGAATCAAAAGGTTGTGCGCCTCCAAATAAAGAATCTTGGTGATGGAAAAAGAAAGTGCAAGACAAAATGAGGGCAAAAGGGTCAGTTATAAAACACTCAACGCTTGTAGGAATGGTGAAAATTTGTCAAGGTATAAAATCGCCAAAAAAAAGTTTAAAATGCAGTAAGTAAAGCAAGAAGTCAAGCTTATAAAGAATTTTATAAGCGACTAGATACCAAAGATGGAGAGTGTGACATATATAAAATTGCTCGAGCAAGAGAAAGGAAGACAAGAGATTAAATCAAGTTAAATGCATAAAGGATGAAAAAGATACAGTTTTGACGGATAATTTGGCTATTAAAGAGCGATGGAAAAGATACTTTTATCAACACTATAATAAAACAAAAGGCAATGAATTGACTTTGGAAGAGTTAAGTAAATCGGAGGAGTATATAAACATAATGTTTTATCGTAAAATTCAAGTATCGGAGATAAATGATGTTCTAAAGAAGTGAAAAATGGAAAGGCGGTTGGGCCAGACAATATACCTATCGAAGTATGGAAATATCTAGGGAAAGAAGTAATTTTGTGGCTTACATATTTCTTCAATAAGATACTGAAGTCAAAGAGAATGTCAGACTAATGGAGAGAAAGTATCTTAGTACCTTTGTATAAGAACAAAAGAGATATACAAAATTGTGTTAATTACAGAGAAATTAAATTAATGAGTCATACCATGAAATTATGGGAACGAGTAATAGAAAGAAGAGTAAGACGAGAGACTAGCATCTCGGAGAATCAATTTGAATTCATGTCAGGGCAGTCGACCATAGAAGCTATGCATCTCTTGAGGAGACTCATTGACAACTATCGAAAAAGAAAATAAGATTTGCATATACTGTTCATCAATCTTGAGAAGGCTTATGATAGGGTTCCAAGAGAGATCTTATGGAAAGTCTTAGAAAAGAAAGGTGTAAATGTATCATACATTGACATAATCAAAGATATGTATACAAATTCAGTGACGAGGATGAGGACATTTGGAGGATTAACAAAGGAATTTTCTGTCATTGTTGGCTTACATCAAGGTTCAGCTTTAAGCCCTTATCTCTTTACCCTTATCTTAAATGAGCTCACCGGACATATCCAACAAGCAATACCTTGGTGTTTATTGTTTACGGATGATATCATTTTGTTCGATGAGACGTGCGAGGGTGTAAGCGCGAAACTTGAATCTTGGCGAGACACCTTAGAAAAGAAGGGTTTTAAGTTGAGCAGGGCAAAGACAAAGTATATTAAGCTTAAATTTAGCAGGGCAAGAAAGACGGATGGCTTCGCTATTACGTTGGGTGATCAAGATATTTCCCACAGTAAGTGCTTTAAATATCTTGGATCGATAGTTCAAAAAGATGGAGGTGTTGATAAAGATGTGATACATAGAATCCAAGCAGGTTGGTTGAAGTGGAGAAGCGCGTGAGGGATCTTATGTGATGGTAAAGTACCATTAAAACTTAAAGGCAAGTTTTACCGTACTGCATTTAAACCAGCGATGCTTTATGGTTCTGAGTGTTGGGCAATGAATTGTGTACATGAGCAAAAAATGGGAGTTGCGGAGATGAGAATGCTTAGGTAGATGTGTGGACACGCGAGACCGGATAAAATTAGGAATGAATGTATCAGAGATAAGACAGAAGTGACACCAATTGCAGAGAAGATGCGAGAAGCTCGACTAAGATGGTTTGGACATGTACAAAGGAGACCATTAGAGGCACATGTTAGGCATTGTGAGAGTTTAGTCACTAGGCATGTTAAACAGGGGAGGGGTAGACCAATAAAGACTTGGAATGAAACTATTAGGAAAGCCATTATGTACTTAGGCATTAGTGAAATTGTAACTAAAGATATGGCACAATGGCGACAAAGGATCTATATAGCTGACCCCACTACAGTGGGATAGTGTTGTTGTTACATTTTTCTTTCTTTATCTAAAAAAAAAAGTTTACAATATAAATCTCACTCAGACGAGCCTTTTATGCTCCAAAAGTGCAAAAAAAAACACAACGGCGCAAACCTCTGAGCCTGGTGAGCCTTAAGTCTTAGGCACGCCTTTAACAACATAGCTCGTAGCGGTTCATTCTGAGCACAACAATTTACCCCGACCTCCTCAACTTGAGCCCGACTGTACCTACCGAAGGGTCTTACAAAATCACACATCCAACGCCACTCAATCCTAGCCCCAACATCTTGAACCTCAAGCAACATAGTCAATCCATCCTAACTTTCCAATCATGTGCAGCTGCAATAATAATTTTTTAAATAGGTGATAGACCTGGCAACGCCTCATTTTGGTTATTTCTAAACTCTTCCTTGTCTATCATACTTGTTATTGAGAGTGTAATTGTGAATTCTAATTTTGTCAAGTGTAATAAAGACTCTAAATTTACCGCATTAATAATATTTTGCTATGGGCTTTGTGCCCGATTATTATCTTAGAATTTTATTTTTATCGTCTTGTGTTATTGTTCAGTCTTGTTATCGCTTAGTTTTTAAGTAAGTCCAAGTATTAAGGATTTATTTACTAGCATGCTCTTGTATGTCTATTTAAGGGACTCATTGGGTCTTGTATTGGTATCAAAGAAATATTCTAGTCTCTCTCTTGTATTGTGTGAGATTTTGGTAGCTCTCTTCTTCAAAGCAAGCCCCGCCTAGGCAGCCGCGGTTCCGGCTCCACAATATCCCCTCCGCCTCCGATCATTCCTCCGGGGAGTACCAACACATTCATCGTTTATCTTTTAATCAATCAAATTTATCACACTATAAACTCTCTATAATCATTTTAACTCTTAACCTAAAAGTCCAGTACAAGGTTTGGTAAAAAAGCTTTAGATTGAATCATCACATCAACTTGAATCATTAGCAGGGTAACTTAGGAAAAGGGTAGCCCGGTGCACAGAGCATCCCCGCGCCGCGAGGTTCCGGGGAAGGTTCCCACCGCAAGGGTGAAATGTAGGCATTATCAGGGTAACTTAGGAAATTACCAAAAAAATCCTTCAAATGATGCTTTACAAAATCAAATGACTGAAATCATAACCTAAATCAATTAATCACATGATGCATTATAGAAATAGGCTTGACGGTGTAAAAAGTAATCAGAACTCAATCTTTGACCCCAAACATATTCTTAACAACTAGATCTCGAGCCAAATGATAATATGGTTAAGAAATATAGTAAAAGGATTATTCGAAACCAGCTAATCGAAATTTTGAAAATGGCACTCCAAATAATTATAAATACCAAATGAATGACCAATATAATAAACAACTGAGAATAAAACGTGATGCTGCAGGCTTTTAGGCTTTAAATTTTTTTAATGCCATGATATGTCTGGTGAATGAAAATTAATATTCGTCAAAATATTTTGAATTAAGATATAATAACTAAGGGAACGACGAGGGTTAGACAAATGGATACTTGGGTAGAAATGAATTTAAATTTCAACCAAAAATATTTACCTATAACTTATATTCATAGACTTGTGTGATAAATTTAATTCTTTGAAACAATGAAAGAAGATCATGAGTACACGGATATGTTTGATAATGCGAGAGAAGAACAAAAATCTTATTTCTTCAACTAAAATACAAGTACATGTATACTAAAATACAAGTACACGTGTACTTATTTGTAAATTCCAGGGGAGTCAACTTCTTCTTAGGCAGCATGGGACTAAATAGCCCCATACATCAATATACAAAACCACATATACATTTGTTATACTCCCTACATGTTGAAGCATACATATTGTAGGCTCCAAGATTGAAAATAAACTAAAAATAAAGTGGTTGTGACAAGATCTAGCTGAAAATATGAGAGATTTGAGAGGCAGCAACAGTAGTGAGGCATACCAAGTTCAGTAAGAACACTTTGTGCGCTCATGAAAAAAGTGACAATGAACTTCAATATGCATTGAGTGCCATGAAAGTCAGGATTCCCGGGATATAAATAGCAGCTTTACTATCGCATTAGAGAATCGTAGGAGTAGTGAGAGGCGCACTAAGTTTAATAGAAGACTTTCCAACCAAGGAAGCTACGAAATCACATAGGCCATTGAACAACACTCAGCCTCGGTGAATGACCAGGCTGCAACAAATTGTTTCTTGCTCTTTGTGACCAAATTACCCCCAATATAGGTGCAAAATCCACTCATAGACATGTGATCATCTATGGAGCCTGCATAATCAGCATTAGAGTATGTAATTGAGGGCCTATGCACAAGCTCTTTATCAGGAACATTCTTTAGCTACCTAAGGATGCGCTCAACTGGAAGGTGAGACTTCCGAGGAGCCTGAGCGTAATGGATAACAACCCCAACAACAAAGATATATTGCATAGACTCAAGATTGTAAATATCTGATGTCGGCGACATGTCAGATTGAGTTTTTAAATGTCGGATGTCGGGAGTCGAAGACATGTCGGGGATATTTTAAAATATCGAATTTTCATAACTCATAAATATTTTTTTTAATTTTACGCATATTAAGTATAATTATATATTCTAAAAGGAAAAAAATATTAACATGATAAGTAAACGAACAAAGAGTCATGTATATCCCAAAATAAAATTTAAAAATATTCAAAGTAAAATATTATAACAAGTACAACTCAGTACAATGTAAAATAAATTTAATATTATATAAAAAAATAATTTTGTTAGTACTATGTTTTATAATAAATAAAGAAGATTTAAAAGCTAAATATCCTTGATTTATTATATGACTTTACAAGCTTAATAAATTTATGTTAAAATCATATAAATAATAACTAATAAATGTAGGCCTGAAATTTAAATACCGAAACCGCAACACCGCACCGTTTTCGAACCGCACCGAACGGTGTGGTTGTGGTGCGGTTTTGATTATTGAAAAACCGCATAGTTTGCGGTGCGGTTCGGTTTTGGCCTTGTCGAAACCGCATAAACCGCACCTCACCGTATGATTATAAATATTTTATTTTATATCTTATAAGTTATAATTTTTTTACAAATTAATGTATATATCTAACAGTTCTTTCATCTTTGTTGTTCCGCATAGACATTTCTAGCTAGGTTTTTACATTTTTTTATAAATATTTTACAATCTTATAAAGTTATATTTCTGTTTTTACATTTTTTTATATCTTATAGGTTCTCCATCTCTCATTTCTCCCGACTCCTGTTCTTTACTATTCCGCAAAAGCTAGGTCACAGACTAACGGAAGCCGGAAGGAGTGTCTTCTCTGACGCATCGGCTCGCGACTCCTACCTTCACGCGAGCGAGGGCGGCTCTACTCCGGCGACATCCCTACTCCGGCGACATCCCTACTCCGGCGACATCTCTTCGGCGGGCTCCAGACCTCACGACATCCCTTCTTCGGCGGGCTCCAGATCTCCCGTTCTCTGCCTCCTGGTTTTTTTCTCACGGATCACTCGTCCCTGTTTCTACTTTCTTGTGCATATCATTATAAAAAAATTTCTACTATTTTACTTCCAGTTTGGGACTCGAAAAAATTCACTTAAGGAGAAGAATTGTTTGGGAACTCGAAAAAGGGAAATTTATCAACTGTGTTTGTTTGCATTGTTATGATTATAATTTTCTTTATGAAGTGATGTAGTCTAAAGTTCTCAGATTTGAATTCACAAAACAATGTAGATGTATATAGATGTTAATTGTTATGATTAAATTTATCTCACTTCTATCTCAAATTGCATTGTTATGATTATATTTATCAGCTGTGTGGCTGTAGTCTAAAGTTCCCAGAACCTATTTTAATTTTTAACAATTATAACAAAACATAAGCAAAAAAACCGAAACCGCACCGCAAAAACCGACTCCAGACCGCAGAAATGTCACACTGCACCGCACGGTTTGGATGCGGTGCGGTTTTGTAAAGTTCAAAACCGACCCTCTGCGGTGCGGGTGCGGTTTGGGCTCAAACCGCACCAAACCGCACCATTTTCAGGCCTAAATAAATGTGTTAAACTTTTTCACATTTTTTGTAATATTAAATAGAAAATATAGTATGAAGTAAATATACAAAATTGATTATAATAATAACACATTAAAAGAACGAAACAATAAGTCTAATTGATTTAAACATACCTAATATAGTATATATATGTGATTTAGACATAGTGTTAGACTGCGAACATAACATTAAATAAAATAGCGGACGATATGTTCAAAAGTCCTGTTGGCCGATATATCGAAAAAAAATGGATATATCGGTCTTTATTTTACAAAAGGACAGTCAGTTTTTTAAAAAAACTATCGTTTTACCCTCAAAAATGACATGTCGGCAGACATGTCTGACATGTCGGAGGACATTTAAAACAGTGTGCATAGTTACCATCAAATTGAAAAGTTTGTCGACTAGTCATTGATAATGCTTGGGATTAGGTAGAGAAGGATCAGATACAGACTTTCAAGCAGAGAGTTTGAGATTGGTATCCATGGTCACATCAATTGCCTTACAAAGTATTTGTTACGGGCCTACTAGAGCGGGCGCCGGAGTAGTGGTCGAAGCCGGAGATGACGGTGGAGGAGGATACTACGGAGCCTGTTACCGCGGCTGCCTATGCGGGGTTGCTCGTTGGAGGAGAGAGCCACCAATAATCTCACTCAATGGAAAGGAAATTAGATTACTTCTTACTTGCCCCTTACAACGATACATATGCCCTCTATATAGGCTTACAACTTAATAAAAAGACAACAATAATAAAGACAAAGACAAACAATAATAAAGACACCTAATTACTAGACCCGGTGCTCGAGGTCCCCTACATCATGATAACATTCTATGGAAAAGGCATGCAGCCCATAACATCTCTCACGCCGTTCAAAACGAGCTTGACCACAAGCTCAAGGGGAGTCGATAATGATGCGAGTTTCATCTGACGCCCTCCTCGTCAGAGTCTTCAATGTGCAGATAGAAAAGCTTTTTGCACCTGTGTCCGCGAGTGTACTGCTCGTCGCAGTTAAAACATAATCCATGAGCACGTCGTTCCAACATCTCGGCTCGAGATAAGCGACGAATCGGCAGAGCGGCCTGAACCTCGGTACGACCCGACGGAGTGTCGATGTTAGGAGGCAAGTAGGCCTCCTGCGCCAGCTGGAGGCGACGGTCGCATAGCCTGGGCAGACTCATAGCAGTCACTAAGTCTGGAGGGGTCTCAAATTCAACATTCAGTCGCAGGCGATCGCGAAGTCCTGCAGTGAAGATGGCGATTTGCATTTCCGGAGTAAGGGTAACATGTGCCAAAAGAAGCTGAAATTGTTCCCAGTACTCGTCCACGGACCCCGTTTGTCGTAAGGAAGTGAGTTCATCGAGGGGATTGCTGCGGATAGGAGGACCCAAACGCAAGTTGCAGTACGTTTGAAGTTCGCCCACATCAGGTTCGGCTGGTCGGTGAGGAGACGAGAGACCCACAATAGAGCGGAGTCAAGCATGTGAAAGGATGCTAGGTGAAGGCGTTCTGCTGCCGGAGTTTGTTGGTGGACGAAAAATTGCTCGCACCTGCTGAGCCATCCCAAGGGGTCAGTTTTTCCATCATAGGTGGGAAATTCCAGCCGGGTATGACGCGGAAGAATAGCAGTGTCCGGGCGTACAAGTGTCGGTGGTTGTGGCTCGTGGCGGATGAGCGGCGGGAGAGGGCCTTGACTGCTACTGGCTTGCTCCAGGGGTGGAGTGGTAACAACGGACGGTGCGGTTGTGAGTTTATTAAGCTTCGTGGTGAGGGTTGCCATGTCGTCCCGATGACGTGCTTCTACTTCCTGAAGGCGTGCATCTATAGCAGATATAATTAAGTGGAGACGCGTCATGGCCTCCAAGAAATTATGGGAGTGTTCCATATGATGAGCGGAGTGAGAGAAAGAGCGGGTGATAGGACGGTCTGATTGCATCTCGTCGGATGATTGAGAATGACCACGAGAGCCCCGTCGTCGCCCAATAGTGACAGAATTTTGCTCACGGCCTTCTAAATCAGAAAATGTTGGGTTGATATGAATAGACAAGGGGGCCCGCAATGAATTTATTGTGGCGTGAGAAGGGATATGGCGTTGCTCAGGAAATATAGCCCCGATTGGCGGTTTGCGGGCGTTTACTGGTGCAGGGCTCGAGGAGACACGCTACAGGGGCTCGATGGGAAATGCTACTAGCGGGGAGCTCGATGGGAAAACAGCAGGCAGGCGGCGTGATCTTCTGCCCGGAAAAAGTGAATGATGTGGTTGTTGTCCCTCTGATACCAAAGTTGTTACGGACCTACTAGAGCCGGCGTCGGAGTAGTGGTCGGAGCCAGAGATGACGGTGGAGGAGGATACTACGGAGCCTGTTACCGCGGCAGCCTATGCGGGGTTGCTCGTTGGAGGAGAGAGACACCAATAATCTCACTCAATGGAAAAGAAATTAGATTACTTCTTACTTGCCCCTTACAACCATACATATGCCCTTTATATAGTCTTACAACTTAATAAAAAGACAACAATAATAAAAACAAAGACAAACAATAATAAAGACACCTAATTACTAGACCCGGTGCTAGAGGTCCCCTACATCATGATAACATTCTATGGAAAAGGCATGCAACCCATAACAGTATTTTGCATCTTGTAGTAGATCGATGTAATAATTTCGCTGAGTAATATGCGTCTATTATGACGACAGACTACCTCAATTCTGAAAAAAATATTGAAGACAATAAAAATCCTTTGTATGAAAGTTAGTTAAATGTTTTTTGATGATAGATATGACAGTCAGATCATCGTCGGATTATGATGCCATCAATATACACTAGAAAAATCACTATAACCATTTGACGACAATGTGTGAAAAGAGAGAAGTCAACCAAGCTCCAAGTAAAACCAAAAGCCTTTGTGTAGGCAACATACAAAAGACTCGAACATGGGCACATACCCAAGAGGTTGTTGCACATACATTTTCAGTCAAATCTCCATTAAGGAACGCATTCTTAATATCAAACTAATGATTGTCAAAGAGATCAATACCCGAATTGTAATGAGCTTGGCAACGAGAGACAACCTCCTCATAATCAAATATCATATAACTGAGTGAATCCGCAGGACAACAAGACGCGCCTTCAAGCGCTCGGCAGAATCATCTAGATTGTGTTTAGCTGGAAAGAAGGTCGTGGCATGCTGTTGGAGGGAGGAAGTCGACCGAAGACCTGCAGATGGACAATAGGCGGCGCCGACAGTAGTGGGAAGTCCTGGACAAAGCAACGGCGAGATTGTATCTCCGAACAGACGAAGACAAGCTGGACGTCGACCGGCAAGGGACACAAATGCGTCGATGTCATAGCCATGGTTGGAAAACAGCGAGACAAGATCTGCAACGGAGAGCATCGTCGTTGAGATCAGAAGAAGGGGTCAATGAGTTACGAGGCCGAAAGACACCAAACGGGCTACTTATCGATGAAACAAAAGCGGGCTCTGGACGGGATCGATGGTCGGATCGACAAAGGAATCGATGGTCGGATCGCCGAATAGATTGGCATACGACAGACATGTCGGCAGACATGTCTGACATGTCGGAGGACATTTAAAACAGTGTGCATAGTTACCATCAAATTGATAAGTTTGCCGACTAGTCATTGATAATGCTTGGGATTAGGTAGAGAAGGATCAGATACAGACTTTCAAGCAGAGAGTTTGAGATTGGTATCCATGGGCACATCAATTGCCTTGCAAAGTATTTTGCATCTTGTAGTAGATCGGTGTAATAATTTCGCCGAGTAATATGTGTCTATTATGATGATAGACTACCTCAATGCTAAAAAAATATCGAAGAAAATAAAAATCCTTTGTACAAAAGTTAGTTGAGTGTTTTTTGATGATAGATATGACAGTCAGATCATCGTCGATGATTATGATGCCATCAATATACACTAGAAGAATCACTATACCCATTTGACGACAATGTGTGAAAAGAGAGAAGTCAACCGAGCTCAGTAAAACCAAAAGCCTTTGTGTACGCAACATACAAAATACTCGAACATGGGCACATACCCAAGAGGTTGTTGCACATACCTTTTCAGTCAAATCTCCATTAAGGAACGCATTCTTAATATAAAACTAATGATTGTCAAAGAGATCAATACCCGAATTGTAATGAGCTTGGCAACGAGAGACAAAACCTCCTCATAATCAAATATCATATAACTAAGTGAATCTGCAGGACAACAAGACGCGCCTTCAAGCGCTCAGCAGAATCATCTAGATTGTGTTTAGCTGGAAAGAAGGTCGTGGCATGCTGTGGGGGAGGGAGGAAGTCGACCGAAGACCTGCAGATGGACAATAGGCGACGTCGGCAGTAGTGGGAAGTCCTGGACAAAGCAGCGGCGAGATTGTATCTCCGAACAGACGAAGACAAGCTGGACGTCGACCTGCAAGGGACACAAATGCGTCGATGTCATAGCCATGGCTGGGAAGCAGCGAGACAAGATCTGCAACGGAGAGCATCGTCGTTGAGATCAGAAGAAGGGGTTGATGATGAGTTACCAAGCCGAAAGACACCAAACGGGCTACTTATCGATGAAACAAAGGCGGGGTCTGGACGAGATCGGTGGTCGGATCAACAAAGGAATCGGTACATGGGATCAACGAATAGATTGGCATACGGGATCAGCAGAGGCAACCTTCGTCGTCGAGGGCCACAGAGGCAACGAGCGGGCTTGACTGAACGGGATGAGAAACAACGACTTACGGGAATAGTCGCGACAAGATGAGCGACAAAATCGTCATGCGGGATACAATGAGCAACAACAGGCTCGACGAGATCGAAGATGATGATCAATGATGGGCTCGACGGGATTGGCATACGAGATTGACGGGAGCTGCGGCAGGAGGTCGTCGCTTGAAGACGTCAATGTCGTGGATGTCGTGGGAGATCGGGAGAAGGAAGCGGGAGCAAAAGTCGGCGGCCAGAAATTTCAAGGAGACAACATTTTAGGGCGAGAAATTTTAGGGAGGAATAAATTTCTGCTATGATACCATTTGGAATATTATAGAGAAATAAAATGCGCAATTTATTCATCCCTCAAAGGGGGTATTTAAAGGGCATGCAAGAACTCATAAACTAGAAAATGCAATGTGGGACTAAACTCATAGACATATTCCTAGAGAACTCTAATATATAGATCGAAATATAAAATTTTATAACACCAACTTCAACAACCAACGCAAGACTGTCCATGGGGAAGTGGCACTAACTCTCAAGTTCCATTCTCCATAGGGCCTGCATTTATTCATCCATAGCAGTCCTCCACCTCGGATGTTGTAGAGCCTCATATACAGAACAAGGGGTGAAAACATACAACAAGGTACAAGCAAACATGTGTAGTGGATGAGATAAACTATGAAAGGAAATATAATGGGAAACGGATGAGCAATATAGAAGTGTGTATCCTTGTCGAGAGCAATGGGCAGATCATTGGAACCAAGAGCAGTATCAGTTGTGGGTGATTGGTTGGGAGCATTTTGACGAGTATGATAACAAGCGTAAACCTACAGTGTGAATGGCGGAGGTGGTAGTGGTATAACATAGGCAAGTGTGTAATCAATGGACACATGAGGATGAGATAAATCAGGTGGTGTTGCTAGTGTGCTAGACGGGGAAAAGAAAGGTTGATCCTCAAAGAATATCACATGCGCAGATGTCACAATCTTTCGATCAGTCGGAGAATAACATACAATATCACTTCTGAGTTTGAAAGTAACCAATAAAGACAAACTTGGTAGCCCATGGTATCATTATCCATAGGAAACTGCAATAGATAAATTACAATTGTGTTCAGAAATAACAGATGAAACTAAGGCTCTATTTGGGACAGGTGTGGGCTTGAGTGGTGGCAGTGTGAAACTGTGATAGTAAACACAACAATAGCACTTTATCAGCATGGAACTTCAATTGCAACATTTTTGGCCCAAACGTTGTTTTTTTAGAGTTGCGATGTTCGCAACAGCTTACGTTTGACCAAATCTATATGATTGTGGTGGCATTTTGGCCCAAAATGACATTTTGTGCAAATGAAGTTCGCAGTCGCAGCTATCCAGATCAACTTGCACTTACCACCAACCGCATTGCTCTCGAGTTTAGGTCCATATCACAACTTAAAACTTAATATTACGAAACAAATGATGCCACATTTGGGGAAAATAACTTAAATAGCTTTGCTATATGAAGTTGAGTAAAAAACATATACCTAACTTGAGAAAAGTATGTGCATAAGAGTGTGTTAGATTCATTGTGTTGCTTGCATAAAATAAAGTTTTGGATACTCTCACAAAAATGGACAAGCTGCCCTACACATATTGTGCCCATTACAATGACTGCACATGCAATATCACAAACAAATCAATTTTGACTTGTCAGCTTTCTGAAAAGAAAATCAGATGAAAGCATAACCAAAAGAGGCTTCAATAAAATATAAGATATTTCATGCACAGTATAAATGCATGCTTGAAATGCATTAACCTTGAAACAATCATAGTTTCCACAAGTATACAAGATTAGTGGAAAAAATCAATAATAGTTGCTAAGAGGCCATTGAGTTTGGTGTAGTTAAAATGCAATGTAAATTCAATGCATGCAAACTTGAATCCATTTACTTCAAATTTCTTAAGAAAATGAAAATTGAAGTAATTTTATTTCAATTTATCACTTTTAAAACATGCAGGGTAAGGTTAGCCTACATTTCACCCTCGTGGTGGGACCCTTCCCTGGACCCTCGCTGCGCGGGGATGCTTTATGCACCTGGTTACCCTTATCACTTTTAAAACAGTAAACTCACTTTTAAAAGAAGATGTGAGAAGCTCGATTAAGAAGGTTCGGACACTACAAAGGAAACCATTAGAGGCACTTGTTAGGCGTTGTGAGAGTTTAGCCACTCGGCATGTTAAACGGGGGAGGGGTAGACCAAAAAAGACTTGGAATGGAACTATAAGGAAAGACATGATGTACTTAGGCATTAGTGAGATTATGACTAAAGATATGGCGCAATGGCGACAAAGGATCCATATAGCCGACCCCACTATGGTGGATGAAGGCTTGAGTTTGTTGTTGTTGTTGTTGTTATCAAAACTGCTCCAAAGAAACAAAAAACTATGAGTTTGCATGCATTCCATATCAACTTCTGTCTCAACCAAACAAGCCCATAAATTGACAATTAGATGGAAATGAAACAGAACAGGGAGTTACTCAATAGAACCACAAAATCTCTGTACCTTTAGAATGTGATGGATAACCTAGAATGAAACCCATAGGTTGGAAGATCTATGTTTTGAAACCTTATAGGAAAACTTTGAAGCAAGTTTTGTTATTAAATGATGATACGGAACAACCCTAAGGAAGAACTAGAAGTTTATGAAGTATATAGTAGTCCAGTGGAGATCATCCACATAAAAGGCTATAAAATGTTATTGATACAAAATAGAAAAATTATATTTTGACATTAGTAGAACCTCTATAAAATATCAAATAGGCTTACATGTATTATAAAATATATCCAAACAAACTGGACCTTGCAAGGCATAGTCACCACCAACAATGAAAAAGGAAGTTAAAAATTTAACTGTAGCCAAGATCATCCATGCAGAAGGCTATAAAATCTTAATGGTTAAAATATTAAACTTACAATTTAGCATTCACTAGAATGCTTTGTACAAAATATCAAATAAGCTTACATGTACTAGAATAAGATATCTTGATATAAGACAGTTTAGAAATCCAAACAAACTAGATCTTGCAAGACACATAGGCTCCGTTTGGCGCAGAGTTTTTGCTCTCGTGAGTTTGGACAAAAACGACACCATCATAGATGTATGTTATGCATGACAACAGTTATGACCGCCACACAGAAAAAAACCTAATTTTGAACATAAAAGTGGATTAAGTTCCTTTGGTGAGGTCGGGCGTTCACGAACGACGGTTCATAACCACCGCGTACACAACCGCCACCGCCGTGCCAAACAAAGCCATAGGCTCCGTTTGGCACGGCGGTAGCGGTCGTGAACGCGGTGATTATGAACCGTCGTTCGTGAACACCCAACCTCACCTAAAGAACTTCATTCATTTTTATGTTCAAAACTAGTTTCTTTTCTTGGTAGCGGTCATAACCGTTGTTATGCCAAAGATACATTCTATGATAGTGGCATTTTTGTCTAAACTCACGAGAGCAAAAAAAAACCGCCAAACTGAGCCAGTCTCCGGTAAAAATGCCATAGGTGATTAGAAATATGTGTCTTTTTACCATGTTTGCCACGTCTTTATCCTTTACATTTCATCTTCTTTCTCAACCTCCCTTCTTTAGAACCCCAAAATACAAGATTAAGCCAAGTCATAAAGAAGCAAATATGATATACTTTAAGTAGATTGTTCACATTATGTATCCTCATGTTAAAACTTCCATAATAGGTAATACTAGGCATTTAGGCTACGAAAGATAGCAACTTTGATCTAAAAGATAAAAAAATATTGACCAATGGATAACATAGACACAAGTTTCCCCATAAAAAGGAGAAATCTTATGTGAACATTTGGTAAGCAATTACTTTACATGATAGATACCAAGTAACGATAAGTTCACATTCTTTAAGAGTTTCCATTTGTAATAGTACTTCAAAAATCAGTATCAGCAGCTCCTATTAAAATCAACTACTCTTTGCTGAATATACTCTCAACATAATGTCATTGAAACTATTTCATTCTTCGTGGGCACTTTAAAATTCAATCACTCTAAGCAAGAAAATACTCCAACATAAGAATCCTTCAATGATCATGAAAACTATTGACAGTATCTTGCTAACGGTTTGTGATGGGGTATGGAAATCATTATATTGAAACTTATACTTTGAAATTCCTGTTGAACATAGAACTTATAAGAGGAGGGGGCGTTCTATCCCCCCTCCTTTTTATTTATATAAAAAAATCATTGATAACCAACAAGAAACACTATTCCAATCACCTTGTTAGAGCAAACCAAACAGTAAAAAATACTTTTTGGAACCTAAACTTACAAAAGAACCAGATATTTTAAAATTGCACAACTTTATTGATCATTTCTTCATAATTGTGCCAGCCAACCATAGGAACTACTAGCAGCTCAGATCCAACATAGAATTAATAGCTTATTTTTAAGAAGACACTACATAATATTTGTAGTTGCATGTGAATCTAAATTAAATGGAAAAGAATTATACAGCTTTGAAACCTGTCTTCATAATCTTCATCAGGAGTCTCATCAGAACTGCTTTATGAAACATCTTTTTTCTATTTATAAATCATGTCAGTGATGACCGAGGTGCTAAATCTCAAGTATGCAAATCACCTTGAAAATATTTCATCCATATTATCTTGGGTATAACCCTTCTCCTGCAAATCCTTCGACACTAACTCAAAGATCAATTGACCCTAAATTCCATGTCTCGGAGCTAGGAGACCATCAACACAACTGGGCAATAGAATTCATTCTGCTACATATACACTGGGGGGAATATTCATGTATTATTTGAGATTTACTGATGAACAAATCCTTACACCACAGATAGGCATATTAGATCTCTAGTAAAACATCAAAATGTGCACAACCTTGCAAACATTGCACCAGACTGGGAAGTAGGCTCAGTAAACTCTTTTTCTAAATTTATTGACCTAGAGTAAATAAAAGCCTGAGCATTAAATCAACGATCAGGTAGCAACAATCCCACTTTAGAATCAAGATTTGATGCATAGATCGCCCAAATAGAAACATCGACCTCACTCAACTACCAAAAACATCAGTAAAGAAACAAAGCATTGAAGACATGAGAGATCGGCGGAGGAAAAGAAACAAAACATAACCTGGGCTTTGTCGGCGAGCTGGATAACGAGGCGGGAGATGGGGAGCGGGGACTCGTAGACGAAGGAGTGGTTGATGCACTCGTTGCGAAGATAGCGGGATAGAACCCGTCCGTCGGCCGTGAGTCCAGCAATGGCGACGCCGATGTGGTCGTCCACTTTGAAGATTTTCTTCTGGTGGGAGGAAAGTTCGGAGGTGGCCTTGTTCACAGTCGCAAGAACGATGTGGGTCGCCGAACGCAGCCCAATCGCCGCCGATCCCTGCTTCACTGCCTCCATAGCGTACTCCACTTGGAAGAGCCGCCCCGCCGGGCTCCAAGTCGTCACATCGGTATCATACTGGTTTCGAAACATTTCTCCTCCGATTCCTCTCTCTCTCTCTCTCTCTCTCTCTCTCTCTCTCTCTCAGACAGACAACGCTAGGGTTACGCTTGTCCCCCGATCTCCTCAAATCCTCTCATTTATGTTTCAACTTGTAGTGTTTTTATCATCAAATTTTAAAAATAAATTAGGTCTCTTTTAAAAGACCAAATTATTTAAAATAATATTTTAAGAAATTAACTATTTTAATCGAGGATTTGAGAACAAATAGACCATATAATTGGAAGATGAGAATGTTTAAGGTTTGATCAATCCTATTGATCCAATCAATTTGCCGTTTTCAGGCACCTATCATATGAAGTTAGTTCTTAAATAAATGCAATACAATTGCTTTGTTATTGTGTAATATTATTATATGCAAGTATTTTGATGATTTGTAAAAAATATTTTTATATTCCTAAATAAATGCAATATTTTTTTTAACAACATTTTTTCTAATTTCAAGCGGCTAAACAGGCGCTCGCTTAAAGAATTCGACTAGAATCTGTCATATAAGAGAGAATAGAGGAGCAATGTTGATGTCATATAATTTTTTTTTGAATTCGAATCAAGATTCAAATCCAAAAAATATTATCTCTATTGACAAATTCGCATATAGTTGGTGAATAATAACAATATATATTTAAATAAATTTTACATAATTAAATAAACATTATATAATTAAATTTGAATTCTAATTGAACCTGAATTCAGGATTTTGAGACGAATCCGAATTCAAATATTAGAACGAATCGAAATCTCTGCATAATATGACAAATTTTAATTCAATTGAAGAGATATTCGATCGATTTGGTAAAGATGATCGTGAATAGAGGATCATAACAACCATTTTGATCTTTAATTAAAATCTTTATTTTTTTCGTATACAAGGAAAATTCATATGAAAATAATTGTGGCATTAAAACAATTGTTGCAACGGGCACGCCTCCATGCCCCGCAATTTCCTCTTAGTTAAAAATGACCGTGCAATATTTTTAGGTGATTGTTATCCGCACTACAGTTTTGGCTATTCGCACTCTTTTTGTACGAGTTATTACGCGTCTTTTGGAAATACGCCTTGTACATGCTTTTTTAGGAAATTCACTATAGTTACGCTCATATTTCAATCAGGGCGGCAATACGTCTTGTGCGTGCATATTTAGGAAAAGTGTTCAACACGAAAGTTGTCTATCTCGACGAGATCTACAACTTTCGTGTTGATCACTTTTCCTAAATATGCATGTACAAAGCGTATTTCAAAAAGGCGCGTAATAACTCATACAAAAAAAGGGCGGATAGCCAAAACTGTAGTGCGGATAACAATCGCCTATTTTTACTTTAAAAATCTATAATGCTAATAGTATTTCCTTAATCACTACAATATTTTATTTTATAGAAAATATTTAATTACACCCAAGCCTACAAAAATAAAATATTATTCATTTACTATTTAGTACTATGCCTAATATTGTATTTTAATGATAAATTCTACAAAACAACTAATATAGTATTGATTGTTGGCAGCTTCACAATTGCATTTAGGACCAATACTTTAGAATCAAATATTAATTGCTGAAAACTCTAAATAAATAGTATACTTAATGTTCCAAGGGTCTCATTTCCTTATTTTAAACTATAAATATGTCCTGAAACTATAATTTTTTAAATCTAATGTCATATGATTCCTTTACACACTAAAGTTTAATACAAAATCAAAAAAATTCATTAAAATCCATAAAAATTGTTGATTTTACTTTCAAAAATTAGCAAACTATCACTTCAGAGTAAATTAGTATCTTATCTAGAAAGAATTGAAACAAGGTGTGTTGGCTTTGAGAAAAAGAAAATGCCCCTCATTCTTTCAAATTAACACAATAAGAGTTAGTTCCTTTGGGCGGAATTCGATACTTGAAATTAGATTTGTATGTCATTTTTTCAATTGAATTTAACCACCAATTTCAATTCCGACGCTACAATTCCGCCCAACCAAACATAGCCTAAATGATTATGAATGTCCAACAAGCAAAATTAACAAACCCTAATATTTTGTCATGTATATAGAGTTGGTGTATGGCAATCATACACAATACATTAGATTATAGCTGTTTAGCTGTGATATAAACATTTATCAATTTAAAATGCATCTAATTACCAATCTTATCTTACAAGTTACATTAAAAATTATATAGAAAAAATAAATTATTAGGTACGCTTGGCGAGTGCACATTCGCTGAATGTCGTGTGAAAAAAGTACCTAGTTTACTTTTTCCCATAGAATTGTCTAGAATATTATAGAATTCCTGTTGGAATAATTATCAAAACTTACCCTAAAAGTTAGCATAATTACAGGTTGCACCCCCTCTTACTTTTGAAATTACAAAAACCTCCCTTGTAAATTTACATTTCATAACATCCATGCACAAAAATACCTCCTCGGAGTAAATTTTCAGGGGAGATCTTTTTGCGCATGAAGGTCATGAAATCGTATACTTACAGGAGATTTTTGTAATTTCAAAATAAGAGATGTGTAACCTGTAATTTAGCGAACTTAGAGGGGAGGTCCCGGTAAATGACCCTTTCCTTTCTAGATGTAGGATAAATAACGAAAAGGCTGCTAATAACAAAACCGAGTTTTTATTAGATGAGTTTTCAGCTGGTTCATCAAACACCGACGCCATAAGTATTAAGCTTAAACAAGCGAGGCTGACGTAAAAACTATAAAAATTTACAAAATTCAATGCAAAAAAAAATATTATGTAAGCTATTTAACACTAAATTCTGTGCAGCAGAGCATACCTAATAATTTCTCTAGAGTATGTAATTGCTTCTTCTTTCTCTTCTCAAAGTTTTTTCCCTTCCTGCTGCATAAAATAATGTATGAGCCATATAATAAATAGAACATGGATCCAGAATTCCAGACAACATAAAAGAACTCATCATAGTTATCTTGAAACTAAAAGCATGGGTCTGAACACCTGGGCGAAAAATTTAGGGCAAAGTCTTATTTTTATTAACCTTAATTCCCTCTGAGTTCAGGAACTCCAACAAACCTCAAATTCTGAACTAGTTCTAAAGTGGCAAAGAACTCAGAAACCAAAAAGATGCAGCATAATGGCGTTCTGTGCGTGCAATCGGTTCTCGGCCTGGGGGAAAACAATGGAGTTGGGAGCCTCCACGACCGCGTCTGTAACCTCCACCCCTCTCTCGGCGGGTAGGCAGTGCATGAAGTACGCCTTCGGGCCGGCGAGTTCCATCAGGGCTTCGTCGACCTGCGCAAAGGTGGATGCCAATAAATAGATATTTTATTGATTATTCGTTGAACTTTTAAGTTGAGATGATTATTAAATAATTACTAAATTTCTTTTGCAAACTAAATATCACTTCTTATTTATTATTGTTACGGTCCGCGCAGGGTTCCATTTTTGAACAGGCCTGCAGGCCGTACACCCCAACCCATCTCCGCACACGGAGCGCGGTGCATGTGCGCGGGTTGTTGAGGTGGGGTCTTGAACCCGCGACCTCCTCGATAGAGGGACTTAGCGCCGGCCTCCATCATCAACTGAGCTGCAACTCAACTGGTGATGGAGGCCGGCGCCAAGTCTCTCTATCTAGGAGGTCGCGGGTTCAAGACCCCACCTCAACAACCCGCTGCAAATGGACCGCGCTCTGTGTGCGGCAATGGGTTGGGGTGCACGGCCTGCAGACCTGTTCAAAAATGAAACCATGCGCAGACCGTAACTTAAAAGTGCGTAAGGTTTCAATTTTGGACAGGCCTACAGGCCGTACAACCCAACCCATCTCCGCACACGGAGCATGGTCCATGTGCACGGGTTGTTGAGGTGGGGTCTTGAACCCGCGACCTCCTCGATATAGGGACTTAGCGCCGGCCTCCATCACCAACTGAGCTGCAACTCAACTGGTGATGGAGGCCGGCGCTAAGACCCTCTATCTAGAAGGTCGCGGGTTCAAGACGCCACCTTAACAACCCGATGCACATGAACCACACGCTGTGTGCGGGGATGGGTTGGGGTGTACGACCTGCAGGCCTGTCCAAAATTGGAACCCTGCGCGGCCCGTAACAATTATATTGATTCATCTTACTAGAATGATTACTAACTGATTATTATGATAATTTAAATAAATTATGTTTATACACCTATTATGATAATTATATATATATGCACACACGCATGCACTATGAATAAGCGCATCACTGTTCATTAGTATCATCCATAGGGATATTTTAATCATGAATCTTGTCTATAAATAGATCCTTCTTTCAGTTTGTGCTCTCAACTTTGAACCTTGTGTGAATTAGATTACTCCATCTCTCTATAATTTATCGGCCCTTTTCATCACCCCCTTTCTCATCAATGCCGAAAAACTCATCTTTCTTTCTAAGCAACAGAAGGAGAGATTTTTACATCCGGGTCCCTTTCCGAAATCAGAGTCCGGGACCCATGGCATATTGCCACGTGAAAAAAGCAATGGTTGAGATCTAAAATAAAAAACAGTAAAGGAAAAGTGAACCCATTTCTATCTCCATGGAGCTCCATTGAATCTCTATAGAGATCATCCCGGAATCCGGCACGCGGATATAAAAATTTGCCAACAGAAGACGGTGCATATTACCCTCTCCCCCATATTTGTGATCATGTAGTCCTAATTTCTAGCATGCCAACATAAATTTTAATGAAATTGCCCCCAAAAAGTAATTCAAATGAGAGAAACACCAACAAAGTGATGTTCTAAGAGTAGTAAAAAGCATATCATATGTAATATATACCTGAAAGCCTTGGAATTTCTGCATCCGAAAAGCAGCCTCTTCCTTTTGGCCCATACTAGCCCAGACATCTGAATAGACTACATCAGCTCCCCTAACTGCTTCTTTCGGATTATCCGTTATGTCGATTTTGCTGATACCAGCACTCCTTGCCTTCTCGACTGTCTTCTCATCGGGCTCAAAGCCTTTGGGACAAGCACACACAAAATGGAGAGGGACCACAGATGCTAGGAGTAACCATGAGTGCACAATATTATTTCCATCGCCGACATAGACAACCTGAGTATTATGTTTAACAATTCAGAGTATGCTACAATCATTCTTTACTGCGAAGTAATGCATTTCACATTTCATGATAGGCGTGTTCGAAAGCGTGTTACAATCAGAATGGTTTATTTTGTTGAATCATTCTTAACTGTGCAAGTAAACATATTTTGTTGAATCATTCTTAACTGTGCAAGTAAACAAATACTTTGTTTCACGATAGGTGCCTTTGAAAGCGAGTTGCAATGATATTTGTTTATTTTGTAGAATTATCCTTAACTACACAAGTAAAAAGATATTGTCACGATAGATGCTTTTGAAAATGAGTTGCAACGATATTTGTTTCGTTGTTGGCGGCCTCGGGTTTCATTGTACTAACCCCCGCACAAATATTTACTACTTTATTATCATTATTATTGTTGGAGATTGTATTATTCTAAAATGTGTTTTTTGCTTTTGTATTTCCCTTGCCCGTATTTTATACTCCTATATATTAAGGAGTATTGGTATTGAATAGGTATCGAATTCTCATTTGCAACATGGTATCAGAGCCGACCTAATCCCCGGTCGCTCGTTCCGCACCGCATCGCCGCTCGCGCCCTCGCTCGTCGCTGACGCTTGCGCCTCCCGCCTTCGTCGATCCCCAGTGGCTCCTTCCGCCTCCCTCTTTGCTCGCGTAACTTTTCCCGTCTCTCCTTCCGCTCGCAATTTTGTGTCGATCGACGACAGAGTGCGCCAGACACAAGGGGGTTTGATTCCCTTCGTTTCGGCGTCTGGTTCTCCTTATTCCTGAGGAGATGGTTCTTCCTCCTCCTTCCTCTACCTGATTTAGTCTTCTTGGAGGGTTCCATGGTTGGGATCGACTTTGTTTTTCATCTCTTTCTCTGAGTGAAACACTAGTTCTGTTCTTCTACCCTTCATCTTAGCAAACTTTTGATTTTTATTCTCGGTTTGCTATGTCTGGGAGTGTTGAGTCTCCGAATACGGCCTCCGGCGGAGGCGTCTCTTCTACTCCAATGTCCTCTATGAGATCTGGCCGTGTAAATCTTGATCACGGATCCCCTCAAATTATCACCATGAAACTGGATGACATCAACTATCTTTTGTGGGCTCGCTCCATCACTCTTGCCTTAAAGAGCCGTCGTATGTATGGTTATGTCAGTGGCACAACTAAAGAGCATGCTATGGCATCGCCAGAGTGGTTGCAATGGGAATCTGAAAACTCATAAGGGATGTCATGGCTTTTCAACTCTATGTTGAAACCTATTGCACGAAACTATTTATTCCTGGATACTGTTGTTGATCTGTGGAAGCAATCTGAAATCACCTACTCCTGTCAGGGGAATGCCGCTCAGATATTTCCATTGCGGCGACGGATGTTTCTTCTGAGACAGGGCGACCGTCCTCCCTCAGCATACCACTTGGAATTTACCGAACTTTATCAGGAATATGATCACTTCGACTCGCTTACTCTTGTGTCTCCTGAAGCTGAAGTGCTAGTTCGGGCTCGGGAAGAACGCAACCGGATCTTTGAATTCCTTCATGGCTTGCATCGTGATTTCGATCCTATTAGTATTCAGATTCTTGGGTGTTCTCCCCTCCCCTCTCTTACGGAGGTTTACAGTCTTGTGCAACAAGAAGTTGATCGCCGACAGATGTTACTTCCATACTCTGGCTCGGAGGGCTCAGCACTTGCGGTTCAGTTCAACCATGGTGGTCGTCCTGCCCACGACACTAGGCCAAAGTCCACGGAGAAGGATCATTTGGTATGTGATTATTGCGAGAAGTCCCGTCATATCGGGACACATGCTTCAAGCTTCACGGCTTCCCTCCCCCAAGAGGAGGTCCTACGCCTCGAGGAGGCCATGGATATGACCGGTCTCAAGGTCGCCCATCTCCATCCCGCTCTGCGCATCTTTTGGATGCCATGGAAGACTCTTCCCTCCACTATTGCTCTGATCCTACCAGTGTTCCTCCTGCCCTTTCTGCTGAAGAAATACACGCCTTCCACCGCCTGATGCATGGTCCCCTTCCTAAGCCATTGATTTCTTCCTCTTATGCTCACCAAGGCCTTCCAGGTGCACATTCTGCTACCACTCGCCCCTCTTCTCAGTGGATCATTGACTTCGGAGCTACAAACCACATGACCGGGTCTGCTACAGGTTTTGTGTCCTACACTCATTTGTCTGGTAGGGACAAAGTGAGTCTTGTCCATGGATCCTTCTCCCCAATTGCAGGGAAAGGATCCATACTCCGCTCTTCCCTTACTCTCTCTTATGTTCTCCATGTTCCGAAGTTTACTCGCAATCTTCGCTCTATTAGTCCCTTGACTAACTCTATGAACTATTCCGTGACTTTTTTTCCCTCGTCTTGTATCTTTCAGGACCTGAAGACGGGGATGGTGATTGATTATGGTAGAATGTGTGAACGCCTCTACGTGTTTGACCCCTCCAGCTCTACTACCTCCGGCCTTGTTGCCCCACCAAAGGCTCTTCATGCAGATTTGTCTTCTGATTTGAATTCCTGGCACTGTCGCCTGGGCCATCTTTCTATTTCTACTATGAAATTTTTGTTGCCTACTGTGTCAAATTTTTTGCTTAATGCTTTCCATTGTGAGATGTGTGAACTCAGTAAACATCACCGTGCTTCTATTCCTAATGTTTCACTGCCTAGTACTATGTCTTTTGTCATTATTCATACTGATGTTTGGGGCCCTTGCCCCCATTGAGTCTATTTATAATTGTTATTTTTATAGACTGTTTCTCCCTTTGGACGTGGGTCTACTTGATGAAAAACAAAAATGACGTGTTTCCTCTTTTTCAACGCTTCTATAATATGATTACTACTCAATTCAATGCTACTATTAAAATCCTGCGTAGTGATAACGGGCGTGAGTACATTGACTCTAGGTTTGAAAGCTACCTCAGTGGCCTGGGTATCATCCATCAAACCTCTTGTGTTTACACCCCTGCTCAGAATGTGTCACTGAGCGCAAGAATCGCCACCTTCTTGAGGTTGTTGGGTGCCTCTTACTTAAGATGCACCCTCCTAATTTTTTTTTTTTTTGTGTTGTGCATACTCTTTCACTCAAGTGGACCCCCAGCATGAAGATCACCGACGTATGCTTATGGACGCCGCCGCAATTATTTGGGGCACACGCATGGAAGCCGCCCTGATTATTCCTTTTGAAATCAAGTGTGTTAATTATTATTAATTAAATGGTATTTAAATAATATTAATTAAACATGATTATTATTAAATGTAATGCCTTATTTTGTATGCCCTCCCCCATCTATATAAGAGGGAGGGGTAGGAGTTTAAAGGTATGCTATGAATGTATGAAAGCTTTTAGGGTTGCTCCCCAAGTTCCTCTTTATCCTTCCTCTTTCGTCTCGCTCACCACCGCCGACCCTTCCCCTTGTCGGATTCCTCCCGATCTCGTATCGAAACGGTAACAATGATCCGACATGCCGCTCCGCCCGCCCTAGCGCCGCCGGATCAGATTTCTGTTTCCATGGCCCCGGCAAGGCGTATCCACGCCGGCGACAACACTGTCGGAGCGGACAACATCCGCGCCCGACTCGACCGCCACGAGGTCCAGCTCGACAGCTTACAGTCCTCCGTCGACGCCGCCCTCGCAGGTCAAGCGCTCATTCTCCGCCGCCTCGACGCCGTCACGACCCCGCAAGCCCCCGCACCCTCAGCAGGCGCAACCTCTTCGACCCGCAACGAGCTCCTAGCGATGCGTGACCTCCTTCTCCTGAAACTCGCCAACAACAAACGCATACGGGAGCAATCCGCTCGGCCAGGCCAACGCCTGGCCCACGCCGACGAACCACGGGAGGATGTCTCCTCCCCTTCCAATGTCGAGCAGCCCGCCCCATCGTCCCCATCCTGCGTCGAGCAGCCAGCCCCGCAGCCCCTTTCCAGCATTGAGCCACAGCCGCCACAGCCGCCACAGCCGCCACAGCCGCCACAGCCGCCGCCGCACCTACTACGTCGAGAAGCAGCCGCCACCGCACCTCCCACACCGCTTCCGCCAACCTCTGCTCCAGCACCGCCTCCGGCAGCCAGCTTCAAAACAGATTCCACCCAGCCTGAACGTCCTCTCCCCAACTCCCCCAACCCCAGCTCCGCGCTCGCCGACCAGTGGCGCCCTTCCTCCGAGTCGGAAACCCCTGCAGCGGCCCTCGTCGACCGGTCCAGCCGCCCACAGCTGGTCCTTCCGCAAGTCGTCATTGACGCCCAACTCGATTCATCTCCCTGCGCGACAACACTTGCTCTCATTGAGCCCCACGCCCCTCTTTTTTTTGGAACCCGCAACACCTCTCCCATTTCTCCCTACAGCATGTGTAACTCCACGGGTCACACTTCTTTTCCCACGCGGGCCCCACAAATACTCATTTTTCTGTCCTTTTTACCACCATTACACGCCAACCTCCTTACCCCCATTTCTTGCGCCTAGTTGCCAAGCCTGCCTCAGGAATATTAGCACCTATTATGTCTTTTCCCAGCGGGCCCCACAATTCTCCCCTTTCCTTTGTCATTTTCAAGACAACTAAAGAACAACTTTCCACCCTCCAGCTATCGTATCCCCTTCTCCTTCACTCTTTTTCCAAGTTTTTTCTCCTCTCGGGCCCCACATGGGCTGCCATCTTTTACTTTACTCTGCACATCTCCCATTTTTCTTCCTTATCGCCACACTCACTTACTTGCACCCACCCTTTTCCCCACACGTCACCCTCCAGCTGCCAATGTTTTCTCATTTCCCCCACTAAAAGCCAAACCCCTCCAATGTTTTCTTTTAATTTTTATTTTCTAACCTTTTCCTCCTTGAAAACCCCACCTGCCAATCCATTCTTTCTTCCCAACCTGTTGTTTTCTTATCAGCCCCCTCCTTTGAAATTTATTTATTTTATCCTAGCACCAACTTTCACCCCCACACCCTCACCCACTCTAGTTGTCCCCCCTTCTCCTCACCACCCACTAATAACACATAAAATCTCACCCAAATTTTTTCTTCCGATTTTAACACTTCTTCGTTCGCTCCCCTCATGGCACGCGCCTCCGCCACTAACAATGCACAATTTCCTTCCCAACACAATCCTTAAAGACCCCGATAAACGAATAACACTCGACCTTGAGGACAAGGTCGATTTTCAAGGGCGGTATAGTGTTACGCTTACTCTTTCACTCAAGTGGACCCCCAGCATGGAGATCATCGACGTATGCTTATGGACGCCGCCACAATTATTTGGGGCACGCGCATGGAAGCTGCCATGATTATTCCTTTTGAAATCAAGTATGTTAATTATTATTAATTAAATGGTATTTAATTAATATTAATTAGACATGATTATTATTAAATGTAATGTCTTATTTTGTATGCCCTCCCCGTGTCCTTTGACATAAGAGGGAGGGGTAGGAGTTTGAAGGTATGCTATGAATGTATGAAAGCTTTTAGGGTTGCTCCCTAAGTTCCTCTTTATCCTTCCTCTTTCGTCTCGCTCACCCCCGCCGGCCCTTCCCCTTGCCGGATTCCTCCCGATCTTGTATCGAAACGGTAATTGTGTGTGGGGGTGGGGGGTCTTACCGCTGCTTATATCATTAATCGCATGCCTACCCGTGTCCTTTGACATAAGACACCTCTTGATACCCTTCACGTTCCTCTCACTAAACTTTCCCCTCGTATCTTTGGGTGTGTGTGCTTCGTTTATGTGCATCACAAATCCAAACTTGATCCACGTGCTCTGCGGTGTGGCTATAAATGCTCTCATCCTGTGACCAAAAGGACCTTTGTTACTATGGATGTAACATTTCCTGAAACAAAATGACTTTTTATCGATCAAGATTGAGACTTGCTTCAAATCTTTAAGCCAAGTTCCAAGAATGACAACTCAATTTCATCATGTTTCAACCAACTCAACATAAGAACTCATTATGCAAATGAAATCCAAGAACTTCCAAGCATTTAAGTGAAACAGCTCTTATAGAGAGTTCAGAAGTTACTTGCCTTTGCTCCTTCCAGCTGGCCAATGTGCTCAATTATTGTCACAGCATCAGCCATTATTTGACAAGGGTGATTGTAGTCAGTCAGACCATTCACAACTGGTACTGAAGCATACCTTCCAAGATCAAGAATATCCTGCATTTGAATATGAAAAGCAGATGGCGAAACTTTCTTCCAGAAGAATAAACAGCCAAAATTTTAATGAATGAAACGGGGGAAAATGATCACTTGAATATCAAAATTAAGATCCAGAAACAAATATTTACATTGATATATGATGGAAATTTGCATAATTCTAAAATCAAATATTTTGGTATATTGCTGGTACAGAAGTAAATATATTAACTAGTGTTATAAGCATAGAAGTGGTCTGTATGCTCGTTAAAACAAAAGCCATAGCAACCGATCTTCTGATGACGCAAGCTACTAAAACAGAAAAAATAAAAAACTGAATAGCACATTAGTGATGGCTGACTTGAATGAAAGAGGAAGTATCGAAGTACCTGTAGCCACCAGAGTAGTATCCATCGATTTTTAATCACATTAACCGGTCCAGGTTATGGACGGCACCCAGTGAACCTAAAAACCGTTCAGGGTATGGACGGCACCCAGTGAACCTAAACCATTTGCATAATTCCAACATCACTCAAAAGCTAATATCATAAGCATCAATCATCATGGGTGCAATGAGTTCTGATGAAGGTTTCCACCAGACACTGCCTTAGTAAATGTATATGTCAGTTGATCACCAAATAAACATAGGGAGTGATAATGACTTAATCCTGAATTTTCTCCCGAATGAAATGACGATCAATTTCTATAGTTATAGTTCTTTCGTGGAATACTAGATTTGATGCAATATGAATAGAAACTTGATTACCCACATTAACAAGAAATCCAATATCTCCTAAGATGGATTGAAGCCAAATTAAGTCACATGTAGTCAAGATCATGTCTCTATATTCAGTTTCTGCAGATGATCGAGTCAGTGTAGTTTATTATTTTACTTTTTCATGCTACGAAATTGTCACAAATTAACATAAGAGTACCCAGTAGTAGATCTTCTATCCTCGAAAGATCCAGCTCAATCAGGATCACAATACATGAAATGTTATGATATTAATGATCTTTAAACACAATACCCTACCTGTGAGCTTTCTTGAGATACTCCAGCTCAACATTGGGATCATGCATAAACCGATTAACTGAACTAACAACAAAGACAATATTAGGTCTGGTGATAGTGAGATTAATTTCCTCACAATCTTTAGGAAATTCAAGTTTCTATTCAACTTAAGAGATTCACCATGATATTATAATTAGGAGCAATAAAATTATTAACATATTTTACCCCCAAGAAACCATTCTCGGTAATGAAATCAACAACATATTCTCTTTGAGATATAAAGATACCATTTTTGGATTTCGTTGCCTCATTTCCAAGGAAGTATCGCAATAAACCCCAATCTCATATTTCAAAATTAGTAGTCATATCTATTTTAGTGAAATAATATGATCTCATTAGTCTCATTATAATAATATCATCATCATACACAATCAGAACAATAATGTGGTCCATAATATTATGAATAAAACCTAAATAATCACACAGACTTTTACTAAACTTCATCTCGGTAAGACAAGCCTCAATTTATTAACCAAACAAAAGGAGATTGTTGAAACTCATAGATAGCTTTTTGTAGCCTACAAAAATGTCCTTGAATATTAACCAAACAAAAGGAGATTGTTGAAACTCATAGATAGCTTTTTGTAGCCTACAAAAATGTCCTTGAAGAACTCTAAAGCTAGAAGAAAGAATCATAAGGATTTAGTCATGAAGATCTTCATGCAAAAAGATATTTTTAACATCAAATTGATGAAGAGGACAAAATTTATGAGCAGCAATATGAAGAGGCCAAAATTTATGAGAAGCAATATGAAGAGGCCAGAGATGGAGAGCGTGATATATATAAAATTGCTTGAGCTAGAGAGAGGAAGACAAGAGATTTAAGTCAAGTTAAATGCATAAAAGATGAAATAGATACGGTTTTGACGGATGATGTGGCTATTAAAAAGTCATGGAAAAGATACTTTTATCAACTATACAATGAAGGAAAAGACAATGAACTGAACTTAGAAGTGTTAAGTAAATCGGAGGAGTATAGAAACATAACTTTTTATCGTAAAATTCAAGCATCAGAGATAAATGACGCTTTGAAGAAGATGAAAAATGAAAAGGCGGTTGGGCCAGACGATATACCCATTGAAGTAAGGAAATGCTTAGGGTTGGAAGGAATTTTATGGCTTACAAGTTTCTTCAATAAGATACTGAAGACAAAGAAGATGTCAAACCAATGAAGAGAAAGTATTTTGGTACATTTGTATAAGAACAAAGGAGATATACAAAATTGTGTCAATTACAGGGGAATTAAATTAATTAATCATACTATGAAACTATGAGAACGAGTAATAGAGAGAAGAGTAAGACGATAGACTAGCATCTTAGAGAATCAATTTGGATTCATGCAGGGAGGTCAACCATGGAAACTATACATCTCTTGAGGAGACTCATTCGCAACTATCGGGAAAGACAAAAAGATTTACATATGTTGTTTATCGATCTGGAGAAAGCTTATAATAGGATTCCAAGAGAGGTCTTGTGGAGAGTCTTAGAAAATAAATGTGTAAGTGTATCATACATTGACATAATCAAAGATATGTATACAAATTCAGTGACCAGAGGACATCTAGAGGATTAACACGGGAATTACCTATCCATGTTGGCTTACATCAAGGGTCAGCTATAAGCCCTTATCTCTTTACCCTTACCTTAGATGAGCTCACCGGACATATCCAACAAGCAATACCTTGGTGTTTATTATTTGCATATGATATTGTTTTGGTCAATGAGATGCGCGAGGATGTAAACGCGAAATTTGAATCATGACGAGACACTTTAGAAAAGAAGGGTTTTAGGTTGAGCGGGACAAAGACGGAGTATATAGAGCTTAAATTTAGTAGTGCAAGAAGGTCGGATGACTCCGTCATTAAATTGGGTGACCAAGATATTTCCCGCAGTGAGTGTTTTAAATATCTGGGATCGATAATTCAAAAAGATGGAGGTGTAGATAAAGAATCCAAGCAGGTTGGTTGAAGTGGAGAGGCGCGTCTGGGATCTTATATGATCGTAAAGTACCATTAAAACTTAAAGGCAAGTTTTACCGTACTGCAATTAGGCCAGCAATGCTCTACCGTTCTGAGTGTTGGGCAGTGAATGGTGTACATGAGCGAAAAATGAGAGTTGCGGAGATGAGAATGCTTAGGTGGATGTGTGGTGACACGAGACTGGATAAAATTAGAAATGAATGTATCATGGATAAGACAGGAGTGGCGCTAATTGTAGAGAAGATGCGAGAAGCTAGTTTAAGATGGTTCGGACATGTACATAGGAGACCATTAGAGGCACCTGTTAGGCGTTGTGAGAGTTTAGTCACTAGGCATGTTAAACGAGGGAGGGGTGGACCAAAAAAGACTTGGAATGAAACTATAAGGAAAGACATGATGTACTTAGGCATTAGTGAGACTATGAATACAGGTAGGGCGCAATGGCGACAAAGGACCCATATAGCCGACACCACTATGGTGGGATAAAGGCTTGAGTGTTGTTGTTGTGTAATATGAAGAGACCAAGACTTATGAGGAGCAACAGAAAGAAGAAATCTCAAAGAGATCAACTTAGCAACATGGGTAAAAGTATAATGAAAATTTGCATTATCAACTTAGATAATTTTTTGGAGATTTTTGAAAGTACATATTATTGGAGATTTTTGAAAGTATAGACCCATCAAACAATATCAAAATTTCCATCTCAATGTCCATAGCATATTTTTCAATGGGGAATAGTGACAGCATAAGCAAAGTTATTAGAAATACTAATAGTAGAAATAGAGGCAGTATAAGACTGTAAGGTATGGGGGGAAGAATATGATGGGGATTATGGATCACGGGTGGGTCGGCCCTTATCCGGACCTGTTATAATCTTGTGATCTAGAAGCAGTCAAAGGATTAGTCTTACTGACAGTGTGATATGAGTCTATAGGGTCCCACCTAAGAACGTGCGAAAAATTGAAGTGATTGTTCGTGTTAGTTTATGAAATCAAGTCCTAAATACGTATATTAGATATACGCTAGATGGTATTTGATTAATTGAGAATTAATCATAAAAAGAATTAATAAATTCGATTTTGAACCAAAATAGGAATTCCCAATACCATTAAAGTTCTCTCTAGCAGTTTAAAGGGCGTGTAATTTTTGAAATTACTTAGCCGCGCTTTTAAGTAGTTTTGGAAACTACTTAGTGGTTTTGAAAAAACGTACCTATAGGTTCCTTTTAAGAACATCTTAAAAAAATCGTTATTGTACTTTATTTTCATCTTCCAGCCTCGAGACCGTTGGATGGGCTGCGAAGTGCTTCCGGCGTTTGACTAGTAAACCATCATCCCTCCGTCATTAATCAATTTCAACATAGCATTTCTAGTTTTGAAACAATTATTTAACTCGGTATAGTACTATAGTCAACCTGGTTATAGCTATATAAAATTACATAATTTCATTAGTAGAATTTTTTCATGTGGTGAATATGTTCTTTCGCGGTTGAAAAAAATTTCTTGGTTAGGCATCCAATTATATTCCAGTAAATTCTCTCTTTATATGCGCATATATTTATGGTAACAAGGTTTTATAAAATTAACAAAGTCTTCATATATTCCATTATCATAAAATATTCATGCTAAACTTCTTTATTTTAACCATTTCAATCATAACTCTAAAACTACTGTCCTCATCTGTATCATCATTCTTCAACATAAATAAATCTGATAGACTTATCCTACTTACATTGAAATATCATTTCATATTCCAGTAATATTGGTTAATAAAAACTAATATTACATTAAGTTAAGTTGGATATCATGTACTAAACATTCATTCTTCTAATAAGACATGTATACCTTAAAAAAATTTAATTGCTCCTTTTACCACTTATTTCAATACGAATTAAGGCGGTGTAAGAGGCATAATATCATTCGATCTTATATATGTACTAAACTCAAGTACAAAATAAAATTGAAATGCAGGTAGTATTAAGACGGCCAACTTTACATGATAACATTTACGTCTCAAGAGATTGGTAGCACCTGAGGACCAACTTTGTTGCGTAAATGAGTGTAGAACGATCAAAAATCAGAAAATCAAAACACAGAAGACACATATTTGTGTGGTTCACCCCAAGATGGGCTACGTCCACGGGTAGCAGCAAGCCGATCTTCAGTAGATCAAGAACGGAGGCGGTTATAGGGAATAAGGTGGTTTTCAGATTTCTTTTTACGTGCCAGATTATCCCCGAGCAGACAATCCATGCTAACCCTAAGTGATTTCCTAATGAAATCTTCAGAACTAATGTAGTCAATAGTCACTTTCACCTTGGAGGAAACCAGTGAATGGACAATCATCTCTAACATCGGCTGGCCATGTTACAACATATGGATGGAGAAGTTAAAATAATTACGGGAGAATTTTGCAAACTCTTTGTAACTTTTGACTTACTGTCCATTTTGTTTTACCTCTTAAACTGATAGGAAAAAAAAATTTGCCCTTCTTTATATAATATGAGCTATAAGAGCAGAGACTGGAAGTCCCTATAACCCAAGAGATCAAACAATAGCAACACAATACTTAATGAAAAGAAGAACTGACCCAATGTGATTATCACATTTTTCTTTCTATCGTCATCGATCTCTTCTCCGTACTTCTTCTTTAACGAATCCCTGATCTCAAAAGTAGTGTTTTTAGAAACCTGTATGTAACTATTGTAGAAGCAAATAGCATCTATAGATATTTCATCAATCAAAACTGGATCATGAGCACAAAGCATAGACCATGATACCTCCTTTGGACATACCTTTTTTTCTAAATATCTATAAATAATATAATGATATATATATTTAATGTTGATTAGTGAATAGTGATGAGATACTATCACAATATTAATAAGTGACTTTTAAGGGGAAGAACAGATTGTTAGAGGCTCCCGTTTGCGATCTCGTAAGCGGACGGATGAGAGGTGAGTCTCGGAGGAGAGTAGCCTTTCCCTTGGAGGAACTCCGGCGACCTATATCGTAGATGGAGAGGGAGGTCCGGCGGATGAGGGACACTGCGGCACGGGCGGGCGGCGCGGGCATGAGTTATCGTGAGCGGCTAGGACTACGAGAAGTTAGAGAGAGGAAGAGATGAAATTAAGAGAGAGATATTTTGATAATTTCTACTTCCTTAACACAAGCAAACCTCATAACTGGTTGGTCAAACACTCTTAAGATGTGCAAAATGCCCCCTCACTAGGATTAACATCGCGTGAGGTAAATAAAAGCACGGCAACATAAAAATACGAATTTATAAAAGTACGAGCGGTTAGTTGGAATCCCCCCCCCCCCCGCGGGAAGTGCGGTGCCTGCACGAGATCCCCCGTCGTGGATCTGTAACATCTCCGCCCTCCTCCAAGCTTTCCCACAAGCTTGGCGTGGGTCCCCTGGATTGTCCTCCTCAAGGTCCCCGTCGGAGGGATCTCCGATCTCTAGCCAGAAGAGGAGTGAGCATTGATGTCCACGACTGTACGTTTCGTCACAGTTGTAGTAGAGGCCCCTAGCTCTGCGGTCATCCATCTCTTGGGCCGACAAGCAGCGGATTGCGGTAGACCGATCGCCATCCCTGCCCTTACCGGGCCCATTGCCGGACCGGGGGTGACGCACTAAACCACTCGGAGGGCCCTTCGCCGCTGCGACGCCCCTTGTGCGGGCAATCCATCAAAATACGGTTCTCGCAGATGCGCGCGAGGCTCATGGCAGTCGTGAGGTCCCGCAGATTCTGAAACTCAACAACCAAAAGAAGGCGATCGTGGAGCAAGGCGGTGAAAAAGGGCACCTGATGTGCCGCCTGCACGGATGGGCGCGGGCGAGGACTTGAAATTGTTCCAGATACTCATTGATCGTGTCGGTTTGACGGAGAGAAATAAGGTCGCCGATGGGATTGCTGCAAAGAGGAGGTCCGAAACGAAGAGAACAATGGTGCTTGAATTCCTCCCAGTGGAGTGGTTTCTCCCGCTGGAGTTGGGAAAACCACAATTGGTCCGAGCCCATAAGAAGGAAGGAGGTCACGCCAATCCAATCCTCCCACGGTGTGCTCTGGTTGGCAAAGAAATGCTCGCAACGCGTAAGTCATGTCAATGGGTCCTCACGACCGTCAAAGAGCAGGAAATCCATCTTGACGAAGCGAGGGACGCCACTCCCGTCTGAGCGAGGGGTCGGATAATCCGGCCTGGTTGGGTGGTAATCGGGTGGAGGATGGTGGTTGTAAGTTGGAGATCGAGGCGGCGGAAAATCCAGGGCGAGCTGAGATGAGTCGGACGCAGCACGAGGCGGCAGCGAGGGGTCCGTGACATTCGGGGCGGGCTGAGATGAGTCGGACGCGGCGCGAGGCGGTAGTACAGGGGCCGCAACACGAAGGGCTTCGAGGAGAGACTTGTTGTTGGACTCAATCAATTGTTGGGCGGCCTCCATGATCTGTGTCATGGCCTGGCTGCTGAGGCGGCCTTCTTCGATGGGTGTAGGCGGTGGTGAAAGGGAGGCAGGGTCAGTGGTTGACAGAAGGCCCTTGCTGCCCTCGAGCATTGGCGTGTTGGCGTTAAGAGTCCCCAACAGTAGGGGTCGGGTGGAGCTCGATGGTTGTCGAAACGTCAGGGACGGTCGGTCGGTGGGGGTGGGAGTGGCAGAGGGCCCGGAAGTCGGCAGCACCGACGTAGGAGAGACTGCAGAGACTGCTCGAAAATTTTGTCAGGGGCATTTATGTAATTTTTCCTTCGCTGTTATACTGTGGGTATAAAAGGCCTTGTTTTTGGCCTAGGGTTTGTACAATTGAAAAATCTGAGGAGGAGCGGCGGAAGAGGAGAGGTGTATTTCTTCTGTGATCTTTCTTCATAGTGGATTTTCTGGGCGCGGGTGGTTGTGTTTTTTCCCCGATCTTTGGGGTTTTTCAACGTTAAAATCCTTGTGTGTTTTTTGCTTGTTTTTCTGCGATTCTTGTGTGTTATGTGGACGTCATACTTCCTAACAGGGTCGACGGCAACGACGGAGGTAGATGCCTTTGATACCACGTTGTTAGAGACTCCCGTTTGCGATCTCATAAGCGGACGGATGAGAGGCAAATCTCGAAGGAGAGTAGCCTTCCCCTTGGAGGAACTCTGGCAACCTATATCGGCAGTGGAGAGGGAGGTCCGGCGGATGAGGGACACTGCGGCACGGGTGGGCGGCGCGGGCATGAGTTATCGCGAGGGGTAGGGCCACGGGAAGTTAGAGAGAGGAGGATAGGAAATTAAGAGAGAGATTTTGATAATAATTTTTGCTTCCTTAACACAAGCAAACCCCCCAACCTCATAACCGGTTTGTCCAACACTCTTACGATGTGCAAAATTCCCCCTCACTAGGCTTAACATCACGTGAGGTAAATAAAAGCGCGGCAACATAAAAATACAAATTTATAAAAGTACGAGTGGTTAGTTGGAATCCCCCCCCCCCACACGCGAAGTGCGGCGCCTTCACGAGATCCCCCGTAATGGATCTGTAACACATATCTTTGAACATAAACACAGGAAAGGTAGAAGATTAATCGATTGTCCCAGGTGTAACATAAATAATGATTATTGTATACCTCATATTCGAATGCAAATTAGCCATTTAGGTCACAAGAATAAGAATATCTCCATAGAAATAATGATTTAAAGAAGGCTATGTAACCATAAGAAAAGTAAGCCCAAACTTTTGTCATTATTTAATCTGGGAAAGCTAATAAAGACAGCCAGGAGGCAGAATATGATTGCTCGGGAACATAGAAGCAAAAAAAGAAAACTGTATGAACTTGCAAATAACAATTGCACAATCATAATGGTAAAAAATCAAATCTCAAAGCGAAAACATGTCCCTCGAGAAACCAGCAGATGAACCATGGAATTGAAAAGTTTATGAGGAAGCTTCACTGGAAAAAAATTCTCTCCCAAGGAGCTGGGTAAGGAACCATGGTGTTAAGAAGTTTTTCATATACAAAAAAATCCTGATTTCATGCAATTTCATGCAATTTCAAATCATTTAAACCCGATAATTGCAATTTCCATTCATCTATGACTTCACTCTATAGAATGTTTAGGGATAAAGAGCTAAACAAAGTTATCTTTTGCCATGAAAAAAACAGAAAAAGTATCCTGCAATGCGTACTTAAAATGACCGAACTTTAAAGATTGAGGCTCACAGGCATACCTTATGAGCAAAGACACGTGCCATAATAATGTCATTATAGCGAGAAAGCACTCGAGCAACATCACGAGTCTCCTCTCGCTTACCCATCTGGATATCATCGGGTCCTAAGTATATGGCATGCCCACCAAGCAAAGAGAACCCTGCTTCAAATGAAACACGGGTCCTCATAGATGGCTTGGTAAAAATCATAGCCATTGTCTTTCCTTTGAATGGCTGGAATGTTCGATCACCTGACTTCAACAATGCCTTCACTTCACTGGCTTTTTGAAGGATCTTCATAATTGTCTCCTTGTCAAAATCACTAATGTGAATAAAATCCTTCAAACCTATTTTTTCTGCAATAGAGACCAGAAGGGAACTCAATGGTGCAATCCACCGAAGAAAATATTCATGTAAGTGTGTTTATTATGCACTATACTTACAGTGTCTCTCACTTTTGCAATTTTTTTTGCTAAAAAAAATTGGGTTGAAACTTGAAATAAAGACATCAATTTGAGCAAAATCTGAAACTTATGATGGCATGAAACTTCCATTTCCCAAAAAATTCATTGGAAAATATCCGAAAAAGAGAAGATTCCCAAACTATTATCAAATTCATAAAAATTCATGCATTTTGCACGCCCCTGATTTAGGCACTATTTGGCTCAGCTGCAGCGACTGGAGAAGTAGTGGTGGGAAGCAGTGATGGAAAAATCAGCTGTTTTGTAGAGTGGTGGGAGAAGCAGTGAAACTGTTTGGAAGAACAACATTTGCGGTGTTGTTTCAAACGGAGAAGTTGTTTGGCAAAAAAACAGTTGTGCGGTGTGTAGTTGAACTTTTTAAAATTATGGGGAGGCTTCACATGAGGTCTTGGGAAACCTTGGGCAGTCTCACCCAACCTCCCCGGGGGATCTCTCGAAGTATCATGAGGGGATTCTTCATCATCAAAGCATTGGAGATCTCGCAACTCGCTTCTGCGAGACTCTCCGAGTGGGTGGTCAATTCAATCGACCGCAAAAATGCTGAGCTGCACAATGACTGCCAACCGAGCAGACTTTCCCAAATCCTATAAATAGCAGTTATTTGTACGAGTGAAGACATCAGTTGCATGTGTCGGCGCACCTAGAACTCCCGCACCTACCTTAGCATCTCGCCCAAATCTTTTCCCGGTAGGGAATTCCTATATACTCATAGGTCAATGTCGGGGCCTCCGATTTGTAATATCTTCATTTCATTAACAAAGATTTCTCTTTATCGCCATCCATCTCTCTCTCTCTCTCTCTCTCTCTCTCTCTCTCTCTCTCTCTCTCTCTCTCTCTCTCTCGAGCGCGCACATGGGCGGACCCAATAAGAGACACGTTCGGCCACGTGCCTGAGCGTGAAATCGCGATAAAATAGCAGGGGTTATAATTATTCCGCCTAGACCTAAAATCGCGCCGCTTCCGCTAGCCAGTTTCTTTCCATCCTCATCGTCCTCGACATCACTCGCGAAGAAGCAGTCTCCTTCTCGGCTTCTCCATAGGCTGCCCTACCTAGACGATGGCGATCTGAATCAGCGGTGGCTTGATCTCGCTTCTGGACGACAACACAACATTTGAAATTAGGTATCCCGTCTCCGGCGACCAGCGGTGCCCGAGCAGAGGAGCGGGCCTTGATTTCATTTCTCCCAGGCAAGTGATTTTATAGCCCCTTTTGATCTCGTTTCTCCCTGGCAAAGGAGCATAATGTTATTTTCTCTGTTTAGCGTCAATTCTTGATCTCGTTCTCAATACCTAGGCAAAGACATTGATCTCTCATTTTCTCCAAATGCAGGCTCTAGTCCATTTCCAAGTTCTGCCCCTTTGCTTTGCAGTCTGGACTTTGCAGTTGGCTCGTGGCAAGATCTGCCCCTTTGATTTACAGGAGGTTACAAATTAAAATCTCAGATTTACAAACAACCAAATTTTCATACTTAAGAATTGTTTAAATTGCAGTTGTTGAAAAACAAACTTTAATTTTACTAAATCGAAAGTTTTTTTAGAGTTGAGTGTAATATTATTACATTGAATGTCATATCTAGATGCTGAATATGTATGCCTGGAAAAGTAAGAAAATGGTGTGGCTCATCGATTTTGGGTTTTATCATTCAATGCAATGTATTATTTGTGCAATGGAGAAGTTTTTTTTCAAAAGTTGGATTATGTCAAAGTTCTATGGATTTGTAGGAGTTGGTTTCAACTAGTAAAAGAAATCGAGTAGAAATGTTCAAACTATAATATTTACCTTCATATCCGGGTTTAAGATGCCCTATAAACTCCTATGATGTGAATCTTCAAGACTCAATACGAAGATATTATTTGCAAAAGGGTCATTGTCAACCTCATTTAGAAAATTCCCCCCAAACAGAAATCGGACAAAAAGCTCGTCGTTTCAATAAGATTTGGTTAAACGAATTTAAAGGTTGGTTAAAGTACAATAAAAAAAATGCAGTATTTTGCCTTTATTGTTATATTTTCCCCCAAAGAGGTTGTGAGACTACTTTTGTCACTAGAGGATTTAGATATTGGAAAGATAAGACAATATTGAAAAGACATGTTAAAAATCACACGACTCCGCACAATGCTTCTAGAAAGATGTGTGAGCATTGATGAATCAAAAACGAGGTATTCAAATTGTGTTTACTAGACAAGAAGAACGACAAAGTTTAGAATATTGTGCTCATTTAGAAGAGTTCAAACTAGAAGATCAATTTGGTTCATATGATAAACAGAAATTAATTCATCTTTCTGAATTATATTCATATGATTTTACTCAAATAGAGTTGCAGTTACTTGAAAGACAACCCGACATATATATTTTTGACATGCGATCTACATCAATGAACACATTTTCTGAAGTTAAAAGAATCAGCGGTCTTCTTAAAAAATTAGTGGAATTAAAAAAACAAGATCATTATCAGTTATTGAAGATAATAAGAAAACGTTTGTGAAACTGAACGGGGGATGAATGGATGTATGATTGTTTGATTGCTACTATTACAACTGAAACAATTATTTCACATTTCCAGAACATGTGTCAACGCACAGTATCATATTGATCTGTAAGTTTTTTATGATGTTTTATTTTAATAGCTAGCATAATTTTTATGATATGTAATGATTTTACATTGCGGAAAGAGCAAACAAAATTCAGTAATATTTTCAACAATGATATGTTAAAATTTATTGTACCCGGGCGACACCAAAATCCTAATTCCGCCGCTGGTTCACACGCATGTTGTTTCGGTGGAGTAGCTCATAGTCATCCAGGTCCGAACATTCTCGGCGAAGCGCATACAAGATCCCGGCATTCTCATAAAGATGCATTTGGATGACACATGCTTCCATAATGAAATTTAACAGAAAGAAGAACAAGAATAAAGCGGCAGCGTGCTTAGGCGTGCTTTAAACCATCAGATTTATTCTTAACTCTTAGAACATTATAAATCCATCAATTTTTTGCCAGTGAGAACTAGAAAGCATCAAAGTGAACAAACTAAGGCGACTCGAATCCGTATTTCCAAGTGGAAAAAAAGAAAGAGGAAAGACACTGATGTCCGTAAATGGGAGAAGAAAAAGAGAGGAGTTCAGAGAAGCTACCGTCTCTCTTATGCGCGGATGAAGTATAGGAAGCAGCATGGGCTGAGGACCGGCAAGAGATATGGTACCCAGCACTGGCTATTCGCGCTGGCGAGGAAGCGGAAGCGACAGAGACAGACGGAGGTGGCCGCCGAAGAAATCGACCGAAGAAGAATGAGGACGAGGAGGATAGGGATGCGCAGGAAGAATCGGAACGCAGCGAGAAACTGCCGGAGATAGCCGCCGCCATTACTGTCCACGCTACTAGTCTCAGTTCTGTCTAGGAGTGTCAGCTGTCTTCAACTGTAATACTGAAGATCTTAGGGCACGAAAATGTTTGCCGTTTTCTATAACATTTTCATATTATTTTATACTAACAATATATGTAGAGAGCTTCCGGTAAAAAATTAGTTTATTTTTAAAATTATTTCCTGTTTTTATTATTACAAGCTTGTATGCGAGGGCAATATGGGAAAGCCAAAAAGCTATTCCTGTCCAAAAAGACTGGCTAGCCCGGGCTGAGACCGGGCCCGGGATTTTTTCCAATCGGGCCTGCCCCAGGCCTAGCCTTAATCGGGCCGGGCCGGGCTCGGGCTTTCCCTCCAAATGGGGGCCTGCCAAGGCCCCCAGGGCCGGGCCAGGCCTTATGGCTGCCATGGTAGCAAGCTGCCATGGCCAAATCGGGCTTTTCAAGAGCCCGATAAATCGGGCTTTGCTCGGCCCGGCCCGGGCATTTCGCGGGCCCGAGCCTCGACGGGCTTTTTCCGGGATGGCCCCCTGAGCCCGGTTTTTTTTTTAACTACTATACAAAAAGCTAACATTATGTAGAATATTAGTACATTAAAAAAATAGCAATGTTAAAAGCGTGTCTTTTTTCGCTATTGACAGTCAAATTATATTAACATATCAACAAAATTTATTTTCACGCCATCATGTGTTATTGACACGCGAAATATAAAATTATAACACTCACCCAACAAGGCCAACTCATATAGTGTCCATGGAAGTGCTCTAGGTGCGAAGGAAGTTGAGGCAACCAAGCAGAATTTCGATTGGCCATATGAACCTTTTCTTGTCCCCGGGAATGTCAAGAAGTTTTTATACTGAAGCTCTTCCCTTTCCTTTGTGATAGCTCATATATCATACTCGTTAACTTACCTACTTCAAACAAATACACACAATCTAAGGCTTCCCTCCAGACCCCTTTAATGAAAAGAACAACTCACCCAATTACCCTACAAAGTGTGTAACATGAGAATTGTATAACATATTGATGATGCTAGCTCCACAGTCGTACTCACAAGAGAAGGCAGCTAGATAAAAGCTTGTTTTATTATTTTCACAATTGTAACGACTATATGTTAAATACACCTATATATGGGCATGTACAGATCCATTATAGGATATTGATTATTAATATTGTCTCCTGTCTTTTACGTTTATCTTAGTTCCTTTAGGTTTATTTTGTGAATGTAACACCCTTTACGTCGGCCATCTCGTCGGCGACCACTCCAAAAGCGGAAATTCCCCGTTACATTGGTGTTCTTCGTTGAATCATCCTCCCCAAGACCACCAGACATAACTATCGACTCTCGGATCCCCTCTCCCAGGTTGATGATCAAGAATTGTGCACCTTCTTGTCGAAATATTTCTCTTATCAGCAGGATAAGCTCCACGAAACATTGAAGCTTATGAAACAACGTGGAGAGATCCTTCCAGCCATGTCCTTCCTCTTGCCAGACCACGACAACTATTCTCCCCTAGCCGTCGGTGACACGCACGCCGAAAATTCAACAACGACCTAGATCTCTGCCAACCTCTCCGAAGGAAGTGAATCTTGATCACTCGGGCATACAGTCTTGTCAATCGTGAGGACGAAGTTGAAGCAAAAGTTTCTATAACGAAAGCACAAATTATATTTCTGAAATAAAATCGTGACTCGAAAGAATATAAGAAGAAAAGAAGAAAAAGATAAGAAGATAAGAAGAAAGAAGAAGATAAGAAGGGAGAAGAATATAAGAAGAAATGAAGAAGTCGGCAGATGCATAAAAGCTTGTCAACAAGGAGAATTCACAGTTGTTACCTGGAAACAAAGTCTCGAGTTAAATGTCCTCATTTGTAATATTAAAAGAATAATCTCAAATTATTCTACTTTTGTTTTAATCCATGTAACTTGGGCTATATCTTGTATCTTGAATTTCAAGGCTCACAAAAGATAATTTATATCAAACTTCAAACTCTATTGATTGAATTTGACAATCTTCGTATGAAAGATACAGAAGATATTCAAACATATCTCAATAGAAAAGAAGATTGTGCCAAAAGTACAAAGAGGTTTGCCTTTAAAATATAATTATGTGGTAACAATCATAGAGTAGTCAAAAGACATTCAGACGCTTTCAATGGTAGAATGGTATCTTTAAGATCTCATGAAGATGTTTGAAATTCCTATAGAACAGGCCTTGCAAACAAAATTAATATTACAAAAAGGAAGTAATGTGAAGAAAGTTGCAAACAACTCATCGACCTTGTATAAAACCCTTTCATAATGGGCCTCAGGTCAAGGATATGCCAGAAGAGGTCGTGGAAGAGGGAGAGATCGAAGTATAGAAAGATATAATAATTCTCCTCGTGGTTATTGCACTTTATGAAATAAAAACACTCATAACACAAATGATTGTTTTTACAAGTGCAACGTTGTAAGAAACCAACTCATTTACAAAAATATTATTGGTTTCAAAACAAAGAAGCCCACTATATAGAGAAATCAGAGGAGAAAGAGAAGAATATTGATGTAGAACACATGTTTTACTCATGTACTGCAGCAGAATCATTAGAACAACTCCCACATGATTTATGATTTTTAGATAGTGGATGTTATAGTCATATGACACATAACAAAGCTTGTTTCTATACTCTTAATGATACTCCTAAAGCTCATGTTATCTTGGGTGACGGAAAAGTGTACACTACAAATTGAAGAAAATGGAATTGTAGCAGTACTTACTCCAAATGGTGAAATAAAAATAATTCTCCCCACCTTAGCTCACAACCTTCTAAGTTTAGGGCAATAGTCACATAAAAGATATACCTTGTATTTCAATGCTAACAAATGTCAGATAAGAGAACCCAATGGGAAGCAGTGAATGATTTTAGAAATGACAACCAACAATGTATTTCTCTTATATACGACTCCTATGATTCCAATAGTTTTATATAGCCAACATTACAAACTTCTTCAACTATGGAATCAACTTTATGGACATCTTAACTTATCTGATTTGCAGTTGTTACATAGAAAATGTATGGTGATAGGCATGGATGATCTACACAAAAGCAAAACTCCAACAAAAAAATGTGAAAGTTGTATATTAGGAAAGTAACAAAGATTACTTTTTCCCAAATATACAGTACACGGATCTACTCAACCATTGGAATTAGTATATGTAGATATATGGGGATCTGCAGCTAATGTATCTACAACAGGAAATAGATATTACTTCTTATTCGTAGATGAATATACTCGTATAAAATTGGTATATTTCCTTCATGTAAAATTTGATGCTTTGTCTATATTCATCAAGTTTAAAAAAATGGTAGAAAAGCTATCTGAACATAAGATAAAAGTCATGCGTACTGATCAAGGGGGAGAGTTTCTCTCCACTGCTTTTATTCAATTATGTCAAGGAAAAAGAATTATTCGGTAATTTACTACAAGGTACACATCACTGCAAAACGGAATTGTGGAACGTATGAATAAAACTAATGTCAACATGAAAAGATATTTACTTCAAAGAAAAGAACTACCAAAATAATTGTGGGCTGATGCAGTAATGCGCTTTGTTCATTTATTAAATAGAGAACTCCCTGCTCGGCGGAGCGCCCTTTCTTTCCGAATATTATCCATATACTTCCCTAGCTGACGTGTTATTCGTTTCGTTTTGTTCGCCGGTGTGCGAACGAGATTGTTAGTTCTTCCTTTTTACGACTGGCTACGCTTTTCGGCTTGTGTAATCACACGTCTCGAGTTAGAGGCTTCTTAATGAAACCCTTGGTTTGTCTGTTAAAAAAAAAGCTTAATATTTTTTTGTGCAAACATACTCAAATCAAAGTTGCTTACATAGTATTGATGAGCTAAGCTTGGATTTTATTGACCATAAAATTTCGTAGCCACCTTATTTTTGAATATTATCCATATATATACTTCCTTCGCTGACGTGTTATTCGTTTCGTTTTGTTCTCCGGTGTGTGAACGAGATTGTTAGTTCTTCCTTTTACGGCCGGCTATGCTTTCGGCTCGTGTAATCACACGTCTCGAGTTAGAGGTTTCTTAATGAAATCCTTGGTTTGTCTGTTTTAAAAAAAACTTAATATTTTTGTGCGCAAATATACTCAAACCAAAGTTGCTTACATAGTATTGATGAGAGAAGCTTGGATTATTGACCATAAAATTTTGTAGCCACCTTATTTTTGATGAACTTATGTTATATACCACAGAATCATTTTATCAGTAAGAATTGAATTATCACAAAAACATGTTTATGCAACACACTCCAACACCAATATTCTACTTGGTATCACAAAATTTTATTACACTCTTCAAATTAAGAAATAATATATAGATTATTTAGAGTAGTATAGTGACAAGGAAGGAAGAGGAATCTGAACAATCCTACACTTCACAATATTTTGATGTTGCCATTGTGAATTGCCTTAACATTATTACACCATTAATTACTACACACTTTCCAAATGAATTAACAACAACAATAAAAAAAGCTAAATCAATACGACTTCTGATTGGCACAGTCCAAATTGGGGCCCACATCCACATCGAACAACTGGCAATATCTCCTATAGTACCCGATTCGATCGTTGACCCGAGGGTCGTCGGGGATGCCGCACTCGAGCCCGCCGTTGATGATGTTGGTAACGAGCCCGAACCCGGCCGTCCGGTTCCCCGCCAGGTCCGCCTTGCTCGGCTTGAACCGCCCCACCATCACGTCGTGGCATGACGGCTTCTCGTCCCTCGGCGTCATCCAAAACCACAGCGCCGTCTTAAACGCCAGGTCGGACCGGCTCGCGACCAGCTCCGGCTCTCTCAACCCGTCGAAACCCAAGGCCTCCCCGGCCGGCCCGTAGTTATAGTTCCTGCGGTTCATTAAACAAATTGATCAGCGAATTAATCATGGTCAATTAGTCTCTAATTAAGCATGATAATTAAATTAATGAAGAGAAGTGAAGTACCAGGAGAGCTGAATGGGTCCTCTTCCTTTGTAGGACTTGTTCTGGTAGCAGGGCCATTCTGTGCTGGTGGAGTCGCAATAGCTGCTTCCTGGGTTTATTTCTTCCTTGAAGCATAGGCCCCACGCGTAGGGTCCGTCCGGAGCAGTTGCCCATCCTCCTGAATTTTAATGATATATATATATTATATAATTATGTGTGCTTCACCAATGCTCTGGATGCTGAATGAAGGAAGCATGGTTATGTGCACATAAGTCAAAATGGATTCTTGGGTCTGCCCTCTCTGATGTCTTTGGCTTTGATTTGAGGGCATGATTCCGCAGCAAACGCGACGGTATAGGGGGCCACTATTTCAGTGGTACTCTGTGAGCAGCCACTTTGTGCATTTATTGTCAAAGGTTAGGTCTTTCTCCTCTGAGAGAAGCCACTTTGTGCATAGTGCCAAAGGTTAGGTCTGTTTCCAATCTTCCCCCGCCCATACCCCCAATGATTGGGGACTATATGAGTTATGTTGTTGTTGTTGTATATATATATTATATAATAATTACTAATCTTCCCAAAACAAATTCATGAACATTTTATCAAGGCGATTGTTATCCGCACTACAGTTTTGGCTATCCGCACTTTTTTAGTAGGAGTTATTACACGTCTTTTGGAAATACATCTTGTACATATATTTTTAGGAAAAGTGATCTAGAACTTTCGTGTTAAGCATTTTTCCTAAAAATACATGTACAAGGCCTATTCACCTTTTTTTTTATTCATTTATCTTGGTGCTTGTAAATCGTCTGTTTTTTTTTTTATTTTATCAAACAACTTTCACTTTCCTCTACAATTTATCCATTATCTCTATTATCATTTATCTTGGAATTTTTTGTAGATTTAAATTTCATGAAATTTGTGCCGTCACCTTTGAACACAAATAAGGGCGCGTTTGGCGGATCCGGCGGGGTCGCGAGGATGGCACCGCCCGGGTGTGATCGTGCACCGTTTCGCGAGGCCGTGAAGAAAAATCTGCAGATTTTTCGCTGATTTCCACCGCGCGTAGGCAACCGCCAACCGCAAATGCGGTCGCCGAGCCAAACCAGACCCTAAATCTCTTTTTCATAAAGAAAATATTTAGGAGATATATAATACGATATACACTGCAAATATAGGCTCCGTTTGGCACGACGCCTCCAACGCAGATGCCCGAGCAACCGTCTGAGATCAGCGTCCCGGTCGATGACCGGTCATCGCCAATCGCTGCTCCAAGTTCACGATCAGCACTTGCCGACCAAAAGACCGCTGTCGGCAATCTACTAGAAACATAGATAAATTGATTTTTTTTATCTATCTAAATTAGTGCAGCTTACGTAAATATGATAGTAACATATTTATATTATCACCAAAGGCTCTCTGTATTATGCACGAGAAGTCTTTCAAGGGAACCCCTCTGCTTCGCGTGACAGTACCCCGACTAGCTAGGATAAGTCAATTATATTGAGCCGTTCATGGGCGAAACCAGCGGCGGATCCAAGAAATTATAATTGGGGTTCAAAATTTTTTTTTAAAATACAATAATACATAAATAAATTCAAATTAATTTTGCGGTAGTTTGGTCTGCGAATAGCCAAATTTTGATCTGTTTATTACAAATCGCAAAAAAAACGGGATAACAGGGGTAACAGTACTACTGTCCCTTTGGCCCGCCTCTAGATCCGCCCCAAGAGCGAAACCCACGTGCGAGAGTAGAAGAGCACAACTAAAAATATCATCTTTGTCGGGTACTATCGCACGGGACACAAGAATTAAGAGACTTTTCGGGTGTATTTATGCAGGAAATTAACAAGAAGCAGCGTGCATGCATGTGTACCTGTAGTTTCATGAGAGATCTGGGCTAGAAAAGCCGCCAACTCTCGCTTGCTAGTATTTATGCAGCCGGAGCTGGCAAATTTGGGGAAGAATTTCGCGGCGGCGATAAATGAATCGTAAGGGTAGAATCCTCGGGCGGGACATGCGTTGTCGTCTTTGTGCAGAAAGATACTATTGTAGCGATCCTCCGATATGAGATCGGTGATCATGGAGTCCACACGTGGGGCGTATCGTGCGTCCGTGTGGCGAACACAGACGGGGAGGAAGACGATGGAGAGCAGGAGGGCGAAGGAGGAGGAAAGGGAGAGAGAAGAAGAGATGGCGGCCATGGCGCGGCTGACCTGCGCGTGTTGGCTAGCGTTGGATCCTTCTAGCTTTTCAGGATCGGGAGATGGATCTTCATCTTATATAGATTTTATTCAATTTGATTGGTGAGTTCAAGTGGTGGAAAATTGAGAAGGTGGACCGAAGGATGGAGTCAACTTTTCCGACGTGCGGATTCATTTGACCTTTTCCTTGGTGGATGATAAGACAATTATTAATGGATGACAAAACAATTTTAGTATAAATACTTTATGTAGATGATAGGGATTAGGGAGTAATATTATTTTTATATAAGATACAAAATGATTCTTTATAAAACTAGAAAAGACAAATTTTCAATTATCGTTGGAAATAATTAAATATATATATATATACTAGTGTCCGACACGGGGCTCCGCCCCTACGGCCAAGCGCGACAGTACCCGGCCGGCGACGGCGGGCTTCGCCCGCCTCCGGCGCGATGCTGTCGGGCGGCCTTCGGCCGCATCCATGCGGGCGAGCTCGCCTCAGCACGGGCATGGCCCGTGCTCGATGTGTCTGCGGGCTGCGCCCGCAACAGATACATATGAGTACTCAAAATGACCGTAAAAAAATATACATCAATATTTCAATATTTACTTTATAAAAAAAAATACATATATACTTAAAAAGATTATTTTTTTTTCATATCTATTTCCCTCTCTTCTCTCTTTCTCTCTCTCCCGGGAAGTTTTTATTTTTATTTTTAATATATTAAAGATATTTGGGATAAAACATGTGAAAGATCAACGGTGGAAACTGAAAGCACGGTAAGAGCATGGGCCATGGAGAATGCTATATTCCCTTATATAATAAAGATATAATTGGAATATATACGCGGGAGCTTTTTTCATAGTAAATAAATTTGAGCTTGTTCTCCCATAATACAAGTCGAAATTAGATAAATAATATATACATTTTGTAGCAAAGAATGAACATTTTTCAAAATATGCATAATTTGGCCGGAATATGCACAGTTTAGCCGAAATATGAACAGTTTTTCAAAATATGCACGGTGTGGTCATCGAGAACAATGCTAGACTAGTAACTCAAGATTATACACAGGAGAAAATGATTGTCTATGATCAAATTTCTGCTCCAGTAGCTTGGCTTGAAGTTATCAAACTTTTTTTTAGTCTATGCATCACATCATGACCTCAAAGCATTTTCAGATGGATGTGCAGAGTGTTTTTCTCAATGAAAAGCTACAAGAGCAAGTGTATGCTCCATTTCGGGGGAAATTTTCCAACCCTAACTTTAATCCGAGAGTTTCGTACTTGCAAGAAAATGTGGAAAAAAAACTCATGAGATCATGAGGTTCAAATACAATGCGAGAAAATGTGGCTATTAAAGAGTAAGGCTCTGTTTGGCGTGGTGATGGAGGTCGTGAACATGTTGGTTATAAACCATCTTCCGTGAATGTCCGACCTCACACAAAAAATTTCATCCACTGTTATGTTTGTTGCGGGTCGCTCGACGCTCTAGTAGACCGGTCGAATTGAACCACCTTAGCTCTGGCGAGAACCGAGCGTGCAAACAGTCAATGAAAGAATTTAGTAAGGGACACGAAGACTTTTAACGTGGCCTTTGAAAACCCGAAAATGGTGAAAAACCGCGCGGTCGGAGCTGTGTCGCCAAATTTCACGTACTATCCACTGGTGTGTTACAATTGGAAACTAAGAAATCGAGCGCGACAGGCCGCGTCTCGTTACAACGGTAGGAGAGAGAGAGGCCCGATGGTGAAAGGTCACCTCTCGGAGAACTAAGTACTTCTTCTGGGAACAAATTGAGATGACTGAGTCGCCTTTCTGGACCTGGTGGATTCCCAAATTGCTTAGGAAGATTATCTTCCGGAGTGGAAGAAATCTCCAAGGACTCTAAGGGGATCTTCGAAGCCTCGAAGAAGATTTTTGAAGGTCAAAGGAGATCTTCAAGCGCCGAAGGAGAGCTCTGAGGAAATTTTCAACAGAGCACTCTCAGGCTTCGAAGGCCAGGTCCCTTGAAATGAAGGCTTGGGCTCCTTTTATAGCCTTGGGGAGGGGTAACCCGGTAATTTCATCGTCGTAACCACCATAACCATCTCACGAACGAATCACACTAGTCGATTTGGAGCACACAAATCGCAATTTTTTGGATATTCCCGTCTTGCCCCCGGGCAGTTCGGGTAGCTTCGTTGACGGCGTTGAGCGAAGTGAACTGGACCTGCAATCTAGGAAATTAGGAAAGGTTAACTGCCATGCGCGTTACGAACGTGGAAACGTTCTGAGCGAGCAACGAACACGGAAGCGTTCTGAGCGTGCAATGAACACAGAAGCATTTTGGGCGCGCAACGAACACGGGAGCGTTATACGCGTGCGATGAGCGCGCAGTGAGCGCAGAGGCGTTCTGAGCGCGCGCTGAGCGTGAAGGCATTCTGAGCGCGGAGGCGTTCTGAGCACGCGCTGAGCGCGAAGGCATTCTGAGCGCGGAGACGTTCTCAGCACGCGGTGAGCGCGGAGGTGTTTTGAGCACACGGTGTGCGAGGAGGCAGTCGGAGCACTCGATGAGCGCGGAGACGTTTTGAGCCCACGGTGAGCACGAAGGAGGTCTGAGCGCGCGGTGAGAGCGAAGGCATTCTGAGCGCGGAGGCGTTCTGAGCCCGCGGTAAGCGCGGAGTCGGTCTAAGCGCGAAGGCGGTCTAAGCGCGCGGTGAGCGCGGAGGCGTTCTGAACGTGCGGTGAGCGCGAACGGATTCTGAGCGCGCAGCGAGCTCGGAGGCGTTCTGAGCGCGCGGTGTGAGCTTGGACCCATAAAAGGTAGCCGAGCGATGTCGGAGAGGTGCGGCCAAAAGAGGGAGAGCGCACCCCACTAACAAGGGGTGCTCCCTTGGCCACACTCCTCAAGGGATAGGGGGTGCGGCTTTGGCCGCACCTCCTAAAGCGAGTAGCCGCACCCCCAATGGGGGGTGCGGCTTGGCCGTACCCTCCATTCGCACCCCCCAATAGGGGGGGGGGGCGGGTTTGGCCGCACCCCCAAGTGGGGTGCGGCCGCCCGCGGTCGCACCCTGCAAGGATAGGGTGCGGCCTTAGCGACTGCCCGTACCCCACGAGAGGGAGGTGCGAGCCTAGACGCACTATGCTAGCTCGGCTCGACCGCGAGTCGGTCGAGGTCGCTTCGGAAAACTACGGGTCCGACCGGATACATTTTGGGGAACCCCATCAATGTCCATAACTAGTAATCTTTTCTTGGTGGCGGTCATAACCGTTGTCATGCCAAACATACATTCACCCGAGCAAAAACGCTCCGCCAAATGAAGCCTAAGTCAACGATTTTAACCAACGGAGCCCACCATATGCAGTCTAGCGAAAAAGAGCATTCATATAGCAATTGACAATATTTGCAAAAACGATTTTGTATGATGTTTTTCTCCGATGAGAATAATGATTATAACCACCATAGAATTGATGTTTGGCATGACAATAATGATTATAACCACCACCGCAAAAAAAAAACTAGTTCTGAAAATTAAAATGAATGACGTTCCTTGGGTGAGGCTGGGCGTTCACGAACGACGATTTATAACCACCGTGTTCGTGACCGTCGCCGGCTCACCGCTGCGACAAAAGAGAGATTTCATCTCTATCTTTAGTGATTATCAAAACCGCATCTCTAGCTTTATAAATTTAGAAGTGATGCTTTAGCAATTTGGGGAATCTTAAGTCGTTGACATGATTAGGTTTGATCTGAGAATTAATATAATCTCGGAGGGATACTGATCCAATGTTCTAGAAACCGATCTTGGACGTGTGGACCCGTGGACTTGCATGTAATTTAGCGCTGTTTTCTTTGAACTAAATATTTTCGTTGGTGAAACATTCAAAATTATTAAATATGCTATTATTATTTTAATTTAATTATTTAATATATATTGTAATCTATTTTAAATAAAATTTAACAAATGTTTATTCAATTAAGGGCGCTGCTATTAGCACCGCAGTTTTGGCTAGGCGCACCGTACTTTCTCCTAATTTTTCGCGCCTTTTGTAAATACGCCTTGTACATGCATTTTTAGGAAAATTGTCCAACACGAAAGTTGTAGATTTCGACGAGATCTACAACTTTCATGTTGAACACTTTTCTTAAAAATGCATGTACAAGGCGTACTTTGGAAATATGCACAGGTTTTGCGTCTTTTGAAAATACGCCTTATACATGCATTTTTAGGAAAAGTGTTCAACACGAAAGTTGTAGATCTCGTCGAAATCTACAACTTTCGTGTTGGACAATTTTCCTATAAATGCATGTACAAGGCGTATTTCTAAGAGACGCGAAAAATTAGGAGAAAGTGCGGTGCGCTTAGCCAAAACCGCGGTGCTAATAGCAGCGCCCAAAAATTCATTCTACCATATCCCCAAATTATAAATAACGATGAAAATTCATAAAATCAAAAAAGTTTTTAGTAGAGCTCTCATACCTATTATGGTAGACTGTCATTAGGCATGCCAACAATCTTTTTGAGGATGACTATCATTAGGCATGTGAGTGCTATTTACGAGGAACTATCATTAACTATAAACTTTATTAAAGTTTATTTGAAATGATATATGCATGATAATAAATTTTTTTTAATAAAAATTGAAAAGTTATGTATAATTAATTTTCATATTAATTAATTGATAGTATGTTTATTTATGTTACATTAATTGATTGATAGTGTGTGTAGAGCTCCATTTCTATCACTAGTGTGTGTATATATAGTAAAACAAAATTTTGAAATTAGTCTTCTTTTTTCTTGTTTAAAAAAATAAAAACAACTGCACTTGTAGCACCGTCTAGAAAGAGTGGCATGTTGGGTACACTAAAAATATTCAAAGTAGTGGGAAGGATTTGAAGTGCAACTATTGAGACCGGCTCGCCAAGATAATTCCGAAGAGCCTAAAATCGCGTGATTCCGAAGAGCAATTAAAATCGCACGATTGTGAATTCTTTTGACACACCAAACACGCGACGACGTTGTTCGCACCCAACCCGGTCTTAACTCGGCTTGCCACCCCAATTGAGCGCCAAGGGGAGAGCCTAACGCTGGTTTCGCAAGAGAGCGGCAGCCCTTGGCGCCGTCGTCTAACCGCCGAATGGGAGGGCACTTGAGGCCCCTTGCGTTCGTGTGCAACCCCTCCCCTCCTTCATCTTCACCTCCGGGCACCGACTCGGTCATTACTTGGAGTTGCTCGGAAATCTTTGAGGAATCATAACTTTTCTACCGCTCAACAAAACTCGAATATGAAAGAGGCGTTGAACACTAAGAAAAAACATATAAGATAAACACCTCAAACAAAAATTTTGGAGGAGTTTTGAAGGGACGATCATTTCACCCAAAGTAAATATCCATCATCAATTGCAAGAGTTCAAGGGCTCCGATTGAGAAACAATCGCCATCCACTGGACTTGTGCGACGAAGCGATTCTTCTCTAAAGTTGTCATCTAGTTTCGAGAACGCAAAATCATTCGACCAACGAAAATGACAATTTGAGGGACACAAATCATAAGCTCTTATTTGCCATCGAAATAATTAAATGAATTTCTCTAAACACACCCCTCAAAAGTCTTTAAAATTGGGCATAATCTTTCAATTGAACTGGTCGGATGGTAAGAGGATGACGTGAGACTTTTTGTATACAACAATATATATCGACAAACATATTAAGCTTGTGGAAGACCTACCTTTAAGCTCTTTCCCACTATAAACCGCAATGAACTACAAATAGTGAGTGTGTGAGATATGGGAGACAACGCACTCCTACGCTTCTTACCGCTACATACAACACCGTCCCACACATACTGGAGCGTAGATGTGACCGAAAGACCTATACTAGAGAATGAACTCATGCCCTACAAACTCCACTGAGTTGCGCACAATGAGTGTGTTGGTGTGACCGAAGAACCTCCAAAGAACGCGTCCCTCTGCTCCGCTCTCTAGCCGCCCCCATGCACTACTCTCCAGAATGCGCACACACCTCTCTCCAGAAGCGCTCCACACATCGCTTTCAATACATGCTCCATCGACCATCACGCACAACATTAGAAAATGCACAATCATCTCTTTACAAGTAAACATGGGGATGCTCCAAGTAGCAAATAATTTTCTTGCACTCCTACCAACTTCATTCCCCTGGGCCACCGTGTTGATTCTCGTAGGTTCTGTTTGACGCGGTTTTTTTTGCTCCGATGAGTTTGAGCAAAAACACCATTGTTGCGAGTCGCACGGGTGCTTTGGTAGACCGGTAGAATTGAACCACCTTAGCTCGGAAGCGAACCGAGCGCGCAAACAGTCAATTAGAGATTCGTTGAGTACACTGAGGCTTTTTAACGTGGAAAACCCAGAAAGGGTAAAAAACCACGCGGTCGGAATTGTGCCGACCAACTTCCACTATCTTCTGGAGGGTTACAATTAGAGACTCAGAACTCGAGCGCGACAGGCCGCTGCTCGTTACAATAATATATATATATATGTGTATATATATATATATATATATATATATATATATAGAGAGAGAGAGAGAGAGAGAGAGAGAGTTCCGAAGGTGACAGATCACATCCAGAAAAACTAAGTCTTTTTCCTTCTGAGAATGTTGGAGAACAAAAGTAAGAATGCTCCGGAGAACAAAAGTGAGAATGCTGAGTCGCCTTTCGGGATGAAGGAAATCTTCAAGTCCACGAAAGAGATCTTCAAGCGCCGAAGGAGAATTCCGTGAAAATCTTCAAGAAGCTCTCCCGGGTGCAGAAGGCAAGGTCCTTTGAAATGAAGCCCTGGGGCTCCTTTTATAGCTTTGGTCGGGGGTAGCCCGGTAATTTCGCCGTTGTAACCACTGTAACCACCTGGAGGACGAATCATATTTTCCGGTTCGGAGCACACGGATCGTCATTTTTCGTTATTTACCATCTTGCCCCTAGGGCGGTTCGGGCAGTTCGGGCAGTTCAGGCAGTTTTGTTGGAGGCGAAAAAGGCGACGGATTGTTCCTGAAATCTGAGAAGCTAGAAAGACAAAATGTGAGCATGCAAGAAAGACAAAATGTGAGCATGTTAAAAATGCGAAAGTGTTCCGGGCGCGCAAGCGCGCTCAAAAGCGTTCTGAGCGTGCAACGAACACGAAAGTGCTCCGGACGCGCTTAGAGGCGTTCTGAGCGCGCAACGAACACTGAAGTGTTCTAGGCGCGCTGCGAGCGCGGAGCGTTCCGGGCGAACGGTGGAACGACGAGGCGTTCAGCGCGCAACGTGCACTTGGGGTCACTCTGTGCGAGCCTGAATGTGGACTCGGGAGGTGTTGCGGCCGTGCAGTTAGCGCGGAATTGTTCTGAGCGTGGAATTGTTCTGAGCGCGGCGAATAATATTCCGTAAGAATAATATTCCGCAAGAATAATGCTCACGGGGGAATAATAGTCATGCAAGAATAATATTCCGGCGTGTCGTTTGGTCAGCATTCTGAGCACGGTGAACGCGAAAGTGTTTGATGCGCGGCCGCGAGGGGACCTCGAGGCCGAGGTGGCCGAGAACTCCCCAATTGGGGAGTTACTATTCATGTAACTCCCCCTTGGGGAGTTACTATTCATTCACGTAACTCCCCACTGGGAGTTAATGCTCACGTAACTCCCCTCCCCAATTGGGGAGTGGGGCACTTTGGGGAGTGGGGCACTCCCCAATTGGGGAGTGGGGCATGGGCATTGACCAAATGGTCAATGCCCATGTTATGGGCACCCCCCAATGCAGCTGGGGGCCCTAAACCCTAAATGCCGCACCCCCTTTAATTGGGGGTGCGGCAGTGCGCACCCCCTTTTAGGTGCGGCAGGCGCCGCGCCGTTTCGGCGTGGCGAGTGCCGCGCCCTTTCGGCGCGGCGAGTGCCGCACCCTTTCGGCGCGGCGAGTGCCCACCCGGATACGCGATACAGGACCGCATCCCGTATTATTTTTACGGGTGCACATCAACCATCATCATAGAATTGAATGCATGTTTGGCAAGACAGTAATTATGACCGCCACAACAAGAAAATAAAACTAGTTTTGAACATAAAAGTGGATGAAGTTCTTAGGTGAGGTCGGGTGTACGATCACTAACAAAAGTTCATAATCACTGCATTCACGATCGCCGCCACCGTACCAAACAAAACCGTAGTCACCATTTTGTAACCCAAAGTCAGATATATTTTGTCGCGCTTGTTCTGCCCTTATTGGCAAGATCGTTGTTCACGTAGATATTTTTGGTCCAATTTTTTTCTATAACATGCAATAAATTCAATATTATATAATGATTCTCACCTACTGTCTTCCTCTTAATAACTTCACCCTCTCTCACCCCCTCTTCTGTATTGACACGAGTGTCAAATGCATTCCACGTAATTGTAAATGCATGTTTCATTGTTAAATGCACATCAATACCCAAAAAACTAAAAATATTTGGTTTCTTTGTTTCCGACGGCGGCTAGGACGTCGTCGAGCTGTTGCAGGTTGATATCTAGAACCTTGAGGCAGTCGTTGAAGGCCGTCAGCGGGGAGTAGACATCCTTGATCTTCGATTTGGTACGTGTCAGGATGATGTTGGAATCCAGTGATCTAAAAATAGTCAAGAATTTAATCTTACTATCAACGTAATGCGAGCATAAAGAGTCGCACATAAGAACGTGCAGAAATTTGAAGTGTTTGATCGTGTTGGTTTGTGAAACCAAGTTCTGGGTGGGCATATATGATATGTTGTACGATTTTTTGAGGCGTTTGGCCCGAGGCACACACTCGCGTGCCATGGGCGTGTGTGCTCAAAATGGCAGGATAATGATCGGGTGCGTCTCTAGGTCAAAGGGTGTGACTTTTGAGGGCACACGGTCCGAGGCACACGCCCGTGTATCATGATAGTGTGTTCGATTTATTGTATCAGACCCACGAGGAGATGCGCCTGTACGAACTGATGGATCTTTTGGGACACGCGATCTGGGCACACGGGCATGTTCGACGGGCGTGTGCGACATTTTTTCGTACTTTTGACAGTCGTTTGGGTCATATAAATGAGAAACGCATTTCCAAACTTCATAAGGATGGAATATTTGACACTTTTGATTATGAATCATATGAGAAATGTAAATCATATTGTTAGGCAAGATGACTAAAACTTCTTTCGCCGATCATAATGAAAGGGCAGATGATCTTTTAGGTGTAATATATAGTGATGTATGCGGATCATGAGTTCTTTGGCTATATGTGAGTTATATTACTTTATTACATTTACTGATGATTTCAATAGATATAGATATGCGTATCTTATGAAGTACAAATTCGAATCTCTTTTAGGAGTCCGTATGGCCCTGTTTGCTCGCACGGGGCTGGCACTCGGAGCAACCCAAGAATCGTGGTCCCATGAGCATCAAGAATGAGCTCGTCTTCCTCGTTCCCGGAGTCAATAAGTTCTCGAAGAAGAAACTCGTGAGGGGAACCCTTATTTTCGACTCGGTGAGCGATGTCCTGAGCAGAGTGGCGGCAAGAAAGAAGAAAACGGATGGGAGCATACGCAAAGGCGTGCCAGAATGGTTCATCCAACCACCAACGACATTCCTACATGCACCCGAGGCGAGAACTCCAGCAAGTTGCATTCCGGCAACCGATTCCAAGGAATTCGATGACGAAAACTCATCGGAATCTTCGTCCAACGAAGAAGAAGACTCCGATCATAATTCTTCCTGCGATAAGAAATCAGAAGTTAATCGGGCGACTCAATATGACCTATTTAAAGCATCGAAACCTATATCATATTGGACCACGATTATATTTAGATATTTTAGGAGGAGGGTAGCGTGAATAGTCATGTTAGAACTGCTTATAACATCACTCAGAGTCCGTTCATTTGAAAGAGATTGGTTTTAAAAAAATTGGTTTTCAATCAAATCCCAATACAAGTATGAATTGACATTGGGTAGAAATCCAATTTTGTTGTTCGTCCATGGTGATATATTCTACACGGGATTTGAAATTAGTTACTTTTATTTGTTCGTATGAAAGACATTGGTTTTCAAAAATTGAAAATAAATAAATAAAATTTGCCCGGGCTCACCCGATCGTGCGATTTTCGACCGCAAACAAATTTTTAGCCCGAGCACGCATTTTTCGGCCTGAACGTGAATTTTTCACCCATGGGGGCATTTTTTGCCCATGCACAAGTTTTTTCGCCGGATTGTGCATGTTTTGGCCTCAAGCAAATTTTTAGCCTATGCACTTATTTTCCGGCCCAAACGTGAATTTTTTGCCCAGATGTGTATTTTTCGCCCGAAAGCGTGTTTTTCACATCATGTTTTCGGCTCGGAAGCAAAATTTTCACCTGAGCACATTTTACGTCAGGCCATGCATTTTTCGGCGCGGACGCGATTTTTTTACCATGGTGCGCGCTTCTCGCCCGAGAGCGCATTTTTTGCCCCGAAGCGTGTTTTTCGGATCGGACGGAAGCGCGTACTTTTCGCCCTGGAGCGAGTTTTTTGGCTCGGACGGAAGCGCACTCTTTTCGCCCCGTAGCGTGTTATTCAGTCCGGGTGTGAAATTTTCATCCGGGGGCACATTTTTTGCCAGGGCGCTCATTTTTTGGCAAGAGCGCGAATTTTTGCCTAGGCGCATTTTTCGCCCGGGTGCTCAGTTTTTGTCTAGGAAGTGAATTTTTCGCCCGGACATGCGTTTTTTGCCCAGGCGCGTGTTTTTCGCCAAGACGCGTGTTTGTTGCTCGGGCGCACTTTTTTCAGCTCAGACGCGAGTTTTCCGAACGGGCGCGTATTTTTTGCCCTAGGCGCGCCTTTTTCACCCGGGTCCAAGTTTTTCGGCCTGGACGCGAATTTTTCGTTCGGACACAAATGTTTTGCTTTCATGCAAAAAACCCGCTCTCAAACAAAAAATGTGCGATGGGCGTAAAAATTGCACCCGGGCGAAAAACTCACGACCGGGCCAAAAAATCGCTTCTAGGCAAAAAAGTGTGCCCGAGTGACTAACACGCGTCCGGGCCAAAAACGCACGTACAAGCGAAAAATGTTCGTTGGGGCAAAAAAATCTCGTTCGAGACGGAAAACGCACTCCCGTGCCGAAAAATTCTCTCGGTCGAAAAATGCGCGCTTCACCGAAAAATACGTGCCCCGGCGAAAAATTCCCGTCCGAGCCGAAAAACACGCTTCCGGGTAAAAAACGCGCGTTCGGTAGTAAAATGACGTTCCCGACATCAAATGCGCGCACATGCGAAAAATTCATGTCCAGGAAGAGAAATGAGCTCCCGAGCGAAAAAAGCGCACCCTGCGAAAAATGCCCATCCGGGCCAAAAAACGGGTTCCCTTGTGAAAAAATCGCGCACAGGCGGAAATATCGCATCCGGGCCGAAAAAGGAGCGTTGGGCGAAAAACGCGCACCCGGGCCAAAAAACACGTCCTGGGGGGGGGGGGGATTGCGTGTGTAGGAGAAAAAAGCGAGTCTATGTCAAAAACGTGCTCCAGGGATATAACCAATATCTGCATAATTTTAGTCGTGCCGAACGTGAGAATTTGATTTCTTATCCCCAATGTCAATTCTAAAAAGGTAATTCCGTTCAAACAAATGGACCATACAAGAGTCGTTTTACATTATCATTATTTTGAAACAAAACATTAAAATTAAATATCAAAAAAATATAAACCATACATATTTATGTTATAATTAGTGATATGCACCCATGAATTCATAAAGGCTCCAAGGGGTGCGATCAACCAAAGCCCCATCATAGGAAAGTGAAGGTAATGAAGTCAAGCTCAATCTCATGACCAAGGGAGTGGAGAAATAGGGAGAAAATCGCCACGACTATCGTGGGGCGTCCCCCGCTCAGGTAGCAGCAAGGCTGCACCCCGCCATCACCGAGTGCGACCGAAGCAATGTAGTCGCACCCCACTAAGGGGGTGCGAGCCACACCCCATTTAGGGGGCGCGACCAAAGCCGCAACCCTATGGGGTGTGTCCAAGCCTGTTGGATCTTACGACGCCCTTAGAGGGGGGTGAATAAGGGTTTTATGGAATAGAGATCTTAATTAAATTTATCAGAGTTTGAGACTGAAGTTTCAGAATATTTTATAGAAAAATATATTTTAATATTCCAGATATTATTGTAATGAAGATTCCTTTAAATATTTGAAACAAAATTTTTTGTTAACTGTTGTTAACGCCTGACGTTAAGTCTTAACGCTGGGCGTTAGCTCTCCAGAGAATATTCCTCAGAACAAAAAGATTGCCACAATGATTTTACTTATGAAATCTTAAATGAAATACAATTTCAGAAAATCAGAGATAATAAAAATAATTATTGTATTTCAAAGATAATTATACAAATGTTAATTTTACTACTTTGATGAAAATAGAAATTAAAATATTCTTGAAGAGGAAATAAAATCAATTGAATAAAACATTAAAAGACATGATTTTATTTCATAATAAATTGAATACACAAATGTTTAATTTCTATAACACTAGAAATTAAAGCGAAAATATGTAAAAACATTTTTTGTTGTTTCACCGGTCCTTCTCCCAAGGACCGGTTGGCTATAGCTTATCTACCCCCAAGATAAGGCCTCTAACCACCCCCTAGATCTACCCTCGACCTAGTCGCCACACACAAGGCAGCGAATTACCCCATAAGCCTCACAAGGACCTAGTCGTCAACACAAGGCAAATTTACCCACGGAATCCTTCCCGGAATCCGACGTTCTCACCGAACGATTTTTCCACACAAAATACAAAAGGAAAAATAAAATATTACAAGATAAGTAAAGAGAAACTCCCCAAGAAATTCTGAAGGTGAAGACGAAGTCGATGTAGATGTTGGCGTTCTTGAAACGATCATCCTTCGTATGGAATATGCGTTGTAGACATTCTCCTTCAAAATCTTCTTTAGATCTTCATGTTAGCCCAAGAGAGATCACTTAATTGCTGTACGCGAACCTCTCTCCAAAGTATCAGAATTCTGGAATCATCTTATCTCCTTGATAGTGAGAGGGGTTGTACATTAAGTAGCCTCGGAAGCTAACGCGCGCGTTAAGGATACCGCCTGGCGTTAGTGAATCGTGTACGACAGTTGCTGACATCGTGCATAAAGTCGGGAGCGTGACAGAACCAATTTCGTCGAACGGGGCTGATTTCGTCGAACACGCCTTCGTCGAACGCACCCTTCGTCGAACGGAAAAACCGCAACCGTCGGGATCGTGCAAACCGCCGGGATCGTGACAGAACAAACTTTCATCGAACGGAAGCAATTTCGTCGAACGGAACTTCAAGTTCGTCGAACGCAGTTGTCAGGTGCAATGTCGTCGAGCACAGGCTCAGTTCGTCGAACGAAACTTCTCGTTCGTCGAACGCAGCTTGTCGAGCCCAAGTTCGTCGAGCGCAGAAGATTTCGTCGAATGGAACCCCTCGTTCGTCGAACGCAGCTTGTCGAGCTCAAGTTCGGCGAGCGCAGGAAATTTCATCGAACGGAACTCCTAGTTCGTCGAACGCAGATTCGTCGACCTCAACTCGACGGCATTCCTCCTCTTGTTAACGCGGGGCGTTAACAATTACCGCGAGTGTTAGCTCTCTTTCGTCGACCGCAGCTCGACCGCTTTGTTCTCGACGACATTCCTTCTCAGTGGTCTTCTTCTCAACGGAAGTTAACGCGGGGCGTTAGCTATCTTTCCAGAGAGTCATTTCCAATCAGCAAACTATTCATAGGGATGTGTAGCTATAGTTCCTGTACAACCTGCACACTATAAACACACAAAATACTAGATCAAATACAACACGGTATTTGTTATTCTCAAACCAAGAGATGCGGAACATAGGCTCCAACAATCTCCCCCTTTTGATAATAACAAATAGCCGTATGAGAAATTAGTGTACTTAAAACCATTTGTGTTTATAGATAAGTGCGGTAATAAGATATGCATGAATAACAAGTTAAAAGCATGATAGATTTGATAGCGATAATGCATACTCTTTCTATATGAAGTTCTCCCCATACATAAGTATTTTCTTATAATTTACTCCCCCTAAATATCTATTTTACTGGATTTCTCAATTTATTCTCCCCCTTTGTTATTAGCAAAAGTGGGTAGGGATGAGTGTATATCTTCTAAGATAGATAAGGAACCACTTATTGAAAGATTGTCATGATCGAGCATATGATAATGTATGCACCTCCTATACGATAATTACTCCCCCTACAAATATACCCTTTTTTGTTTAATATTATTATAATGCACTCCCCCTAAATATTAGATTTATGCAATTTAATCTCTCATTTTGGTAGTATCAAAAGAGGGTTTTAGGAGTGAGTTTGTAATAAGGAGTAATATGTTCTATGTCGAGAAGAAAAATAAGATGCAATCAAAAGTTTGTTAAATACTATTTGTTGAGAAAAAAATATAAGCATGAAGTAACATAAAGTAGTAAGCAACATAACAGAAATGATAAAGTAAGCATTCTTATTTTAAGATACCACTTGTTGAAACCATGATGTTAAAAATAATAGACATGAATGAACATAAGTGGTAAACTTAGCAGAAGAATAAGCACTTTTAAACATAAACATCATTTTTAGAAGATAAAATCATACAAAGGATAATGAGTTTTAAATTTGAAAAGTTGATGTTTGAGTTAAAGATTGAAGAGATGCTATTCCATTAAGATAATATTGCAAGCATGATTTCATAATATCAAGATAAGATACACAAACTACAATGTAATAAAATTTGCATTTCAAGTAAACATAAACATTGTAGCGATCATGCTTTGTTATCTAGTGCATTTACTTAGGTTTGTAGAGATTTGAGTAGATGAGCATTAGGATCCAATTCTCATGAGTATAAGTTTTATGAAAGATAATGATGTGTAGAAAGTAGTGTTTTGATAAAGTATACAAGTGAATCAATCAAAAACACATGACATATATAATGAAATAACACAACATTAAAATACACAAATACTATTACTTCCACAATATTTCAATGCACATGAATAAATAGTACAGCTACCAAGGTGCTCTGCACACACAATGCTTATTAAGACTTATCAGGTTGCAAAGTAGTGCTTGGGGGATCACTTTTATACTTTTTAGCTTTATTTTTAATTTTTTTTATGATCCGGTGTACTAAGAGAAGTGGTGTATAAATTATTTGCTACAAGACACTTTACAATTCTTAGGCAAGGTGCTCAACCTCACCATGCTCATTAAGACTTATCAGGAGGGTGAGTAGTGCTTGGTGGAGTTTTCCTTGTCATTTATTATTTGCTTTTTAGTTTAGTGACTAAGGACTCCGAATTCACTTGACTTGCAAACATAGCATTTTAAACAACATTTCTCTAATGAATAAGTGCATGAAAGACAAAGAATTGTAATAACCAATTCAATGTTGTGTAGGTAGTCTATTTAAGCATTTTAATTATTTATGTTATTACACTATACAATCATGTAAGAATAAGATTGTAAACACATGTATGTTATCAAATATAAGTGAGTGAATGAATCATTATCAAACATAATACATTACTCATACTTAGAGGCATGCTAAGTGTTTCTACACATGTTTATCTACAATCAATTTCATTGCACATAACAAGATAATATTTAAGGCATGATAAATACAAAACAATGTCTTTTAAGAAACTTGAAAGTTAAATTAAACATTGTATTTAATCTTTAATTGATATAATTAATCATCCTTGACAATGACAATGAATAACAATCAGTTTTTATAAATTTTTTGATTTTTTTTATATATGCACAAAACAATAAACACACATAAAGAAAAACATATTCTTGTTCTTTGAAATTGTTTTGTAATTTTGTATTTGTTTTTTTTATATATATTCTCTGGAAAAACATAGAAGTCTTTAATAGCCCTTTCAGTAAATGATATTTTATGCCAGAGAAATAATGCATGAGAAAATACATATAATAAATATTTTTTATAAGAAATAAAATGTTGTTTTAAAGGAAAAAAAAAGATAGAAAACTTTTTACAAACAGAGAAATAAAACACACACAAAATATTAAAATAATACCAGAAATAATTCAAAATAAAAAAAATATTTTGGAGCCAAGGAGCTAACGCCAGGCATTAACTTCTTAACGCCAAAACAGAACTGCATTTCTTGAAATTTTTTTTTTTTGAAAAATGTTTTTCAAAATTCATTTGTATTCTAAAGAGGCTTTCCTTCAGGTGAAATTTCAGAGTATATTGATTAGATTTGAAGGCTCTTTTAGCATGTTTTTGGTGATTTTTCAAATACTCGTGTTTTGTAAAATCATTAAAGCTCAAAATAATAAAATATGCAAACACAAGATGCTATGTTAGAATAAAAACAAATATGCATGATTTATAACAATTATGTTCATGCAATGAATATAATATAAATATATCTAAGATCAAGATACCTCAACACTACACTCTAGCCCCGTACTAAGTGACGGATGGGCATGAAGAGTTGCACACATGCCGTAGGTTGGGGTGTTAATCCCATATGCATACAAAAGACGACGCTCAACCTAGCACTCTTTCCCCCCAATGTCTCGCAAGGCCCCACTGAAACCCTCCCCGGTTAAGGACAATGTTGACGCCAGGAAAATCCTGACCTCAAGATTCGGACCGATGCAGCCGGAGGCTACTCGCCCAGCAGTCCAACGAGATGACTTGGCTGGCAACGACGAAGAAGCTAGAAGAGCAACAAACAGGACCCCAGGTGCTGCGGCAGGGAGGTCCCACCACGTACCCAGAAGCTCCGAAGAGACTTCCCCTCCAAGACCAAAGAATGGCCGAGCAAGGTACGAGGAAGGCACCGACTTGGCTAGCAAGCAGGGGTGACGAGCTCAAGAATTCGGAAATGGGGTTCCAGAAGCTCAAGCACAGGTGCCAATCCAAGTACCCCTGGGGTCCTATTTATAGGAAAACCAAGGGGTAGGGGGGGGGGGTTTATAGCCCAGCCCCCAACCCGGCGACTATGGGTTACTCGGCGAGTATCCTGCCATAGTCGCCCATCTGGCGAGTATTGGGTGCTGCTCGCACACGCCGGGCCAATACTCGCTAGGTCTCTGTTCCATGCTCGCCAGCCTGGCGAGTATTGGCTGTTTACTCGCCGAGGTCTTCTCCACTTCTGCCTTGAACTGCCGGTCTTTTGTGTTGACCTCTTTGACTTTGACTTCTGCCTACGTGGCCTTGGGGGGATCCACCCTCGGAGAATGAGGGTTGTACACAATCCCCGCTCTTTGCGAGTAACGCAGTTGCTCGGAAAGAATCATCCAACCTTTATTCGACGAGCAGCCTTATGGGCGAGTATTTAGCTGATAATCGGTATCTCGCTGGTCGACGCTCGAACTCTATAAATAGAGGGGCAAGGGTCTCTGACGGCACGCCCTTTCTGAACTCGCTCAAGATGGTGCGCGACTATGCTGCTGAGGCTAAGGCGGCCATGGCTGGTCTTGTCGGCCTGTTTGATGGTATTTCGCTCCCTCCTCACCCAGATCTTACATCTGGCGACCTTCCATCTTCTAAGAAGAGGAAGAGGCTCGCCCAGAAGAAGAAGAAGAAGGAAAAGAAGAAAGCCGCAGAGGAGGAGGTCGCCGCTCCCTTGGGCGACCAACACCAACAGCTGCTGGACGATCTGGGACTTTCCAATGAGGGCGACTCGCCGGTCACGGAACCTCCTGCTTCTAAGGTCGTCGAGGGGGCGAGCATTCCCGAGACCTCGGCCCAGAATCTGCCGGAGAGTCTCGCTCCTGTGCGAGGTGCGAGTAATATACTCGCCATTGTCCAGTTTTGATTTCTTTCGTCTTGCTTTGCAGAGTTAATCGCCCCTTTTCTGTTTTAACAGAGTCGTCTACCCTTGGCGCTCAGGAGGGTCCTCTGGACGTAGCTCCCCTGAGGTCGTCGCCCATGGTCTCGCCTCGGGGTGGAGGTCGCTCAGGGCGAGTTCTTCACAGCTCCTCGCTGGAGAAGAGGCCGATGAGCGAGCAACATGCTCCTTTGGCGAGCATCGTGCCTCCGCCTCCACCGCCTTTTCAATCTGTAGAGACGGCGAGCAGCTCGCAACTGCCCGCAGGTGGACTTCCGCCACCTCCTCCGTTTCCTCCTTCTGCTACCCTTCAGGGCGATCAACGCCCTTCGACTTCTACTGCACCTTCGACTCACCAGGGCGAATCCTCGCGCCGTGGCGGGACTGGGGGCTCTTCGGGCTTCTTCGCTCCCAGAGGGGGAGGGCGACTAGGCGATAATCGCGGTCGGGGGAACGCGCCTCCCAGCCGGGATCCGGCGATTGGGGGCTCTTCGCAGCGAGACGACCATCATCGCAGCACATCTCCTCGCCGGGCAAGGGTCTCTCCTCGCCGTCGTTCACGCAGTCCTAGGCCAGGTATTTGGTCGTCATTTTCAATAGTCGCTACTGTCTTCACTTCGCTTTTCGCTTCGTCATCTAAGTTCTAACACACTTACCTTTTTTGGCAGCTCGCGCCCATACCCCCATTGGAGCCTTGATCGACGCGGTCGGGCTTCCTTCTCGCGAGTACCAGGAGAGGGCTACTCGCGCAATTCTGGAGCTGGAGTCCAAGCTGGAGCGCCTGGCGATTTGTGAGCCTCATCGCCGCCTGTCCGAGGTTGAATCGCGAGTTGAGCGCCTGGCGAGCTCTGACGCTCATCGTCGTTTGACCGAGCTGGAGGTGCGAGTATCGCGGCTGGAAGAGTTCGATACTCGCCTGGCTGGTGCAGAATCTCGCCTTCATACGGTTGGCGACCTGGAGCGCAGACTGGCGAGGATCGAGCATCGCCAACAGCTGCATCATGACGAGTTGGTGGGGATGCGCGCGAGCATGGGCTCGGTTGGTCGGCTGGCGAGGATCGAAGACCAACTGCGTCAGGGCGAGGACGCGATGTCTCTGGCCTTTGAGCACTTCAAGCGTGCTCGCAGCATGGGCTTCGTTGGGCGACATCCTCAGCCTCCGGATTTTCAAGCGAATCTCCAAGCACCTCCCTAGACGCTGCTTTTTCTCCATTTTTCTTCTTTCTACGCTATGTCGCCTTTTGGCGAGTAGCTCTGTACTGCTGAACTATTGCCTGATTTGATGGAATATTATTTCGGCGAGTATTAGAAAACTCGTCGTTTACTACTTGTTCTGCCTTCTTCTTTCTATGATGGATTTTATCTTGATTTTTTCTCTATCTTCTTTTATTTTGGCGAGTAGCTATCTGTTCCTCGCCTTATGCATAGCGAGCTTTTTCCGCGCCTTTCCTTGCAGGTCTTCTCGCTTGGGAGGTCGACTTCTTGCTGACGCGCGTTGCTGAGTTGGCGATTACAACGTAATACTCGCCACCCCCTTATTCCTAATCGCGCCGTCGTGCTCGATACGCCAAGCTACCCGACCACTATAAATAGGGGGGGGGGGGATGGGTGAGTCTTAAATACGCTTTTGGCGATCTTCCGAGCTCTCGTGCGAGTATCTTCCGTCTCCCTTTCCTCTTCGTGCTTTCTTGGATACTCGCCTTTCTTCCCTTCCTTCAAAAGATGGCCGATGAGGCGACCATCCGGCGTGCCAATCACGCCCAGAACTTTGCGGCGACCACCTTCAAGAAGTCGATCACGACTGAGAAGGAGTTGGAGGTCGTCAGGGCGAAGTACCTCCCGCCAGGGTACATCGCTAGGCTTCCTCGCCAGGGAGAGCGACTAAATTCCATTCTGGGTGATGGGCGAGTACTCCCTACTCGCCACTTCGAGGTGGGCCTGCAACTACCACTGTGGACGGAGTTCTCCCAGATACTCTGCTACTTTGGGATAGTCCCCGCCCAGATCAACCCTAACGGGGTGGCGATGATCGTGGGCTTCCTCTGCTATTTGCGCGACCAGGGGATCGCCTTCGACCTTTCCGTCTTTCGGCGAGTATTCAACTTCATGGCGACAGGCGAGGGCGTCATCTTCTTCTGCAGCCATGTCTGCACGCTGGTCGGCACCGCGAACAAGAATCATCGCTGGGGAGAGCGATTAGTCGTCATTTCTGGCGACTTTCAAGCGATCCCCGACAAATCCTTCCAGCCACCGGAGAGCGTCTTCGGGACTTCCTTCCTAAGCGAGGGTGGCGTGAAGCTGCTCGAGTCCTTCAAGAATCGCCGTCTTGATGTGGTGCACTGGAGGAGGCGAGTAGATGAGCTCGCCGAGGTTTTCGTAGGCGAAGGTAATCTACTGTGCGAGTATTCGCAATACTCGTTCTTCGTCTTCCACTTGGCGACTAACTGGATTTATCACTTCTCTTCCTGCAGCAGTCCACGTCCTGCCGCGCGAGCTTCTTCCCGCGGTGGTGAAGACGACTACTTCCACCCAGGGAGGCACAGGGACCTCTGCTCGCGGGGATGGGGCCTACTCGCCCATCGACTTGTCGCCGGGAGGTGATGAGACCCTGGTCGGCGGCGAAGGCTCCAGGCTGTCGAAGAAGCGGAAGGAGAGGGGCGAGCCCTCCGAGCCCTCGAGGAAGAAGAAGGAGGTCGCTCACCGGGACCTTGGCAAGAAGGCGGACCCTTCTGAGGCCGGCGAGCCCTATACCCACCCAAACTTCAACTTGGGTGTTCGTGGCGAGGACGCTTATGGACGCCGCCTAGTCGCCTGGTCGGAGGGCGACCATGTGGTGTCCCTGAGCTCCAACCTCCCGCCCTGGTCAGAGGACTGGGAGGATCAAGGCGAGGCTTTTGACGTGCTCCACGCCGTCTATGGTCGCGAGGACGCGGAGAGGCTGCGGGAGGAATCCTCCGAGTATCTGGCGCACCAAACCTCGCGATCCCTGCTGCGATCTGCCGAGCTGGCCCATTCGACGGCGAGGAGGTTGCTGGAGTACGAGGAGACCATCCGGATTAGTACAAAGAAAATGATCGCCATGGGGCTCAAGGCGAAGGAGCATGAGGTACTCGCTTCTCTTTGATACTCGCCTCCGGGATAGTCGCCCCTTTGCCGAATAACTTACTGACTTTGCGTCTTCTTGCTTTTGAAGGTCGCCGAGGTGGAGATGGCGACAAAGATGTCCCAGTTGGAGAAGGAGCTGGAGGATACTCGGCAAACCTTAGAGGCCGCCCAGGTGCGAATCGCTGAGCTGGAAACTCGGCCTGCCGAGCAACGGCCAGCGGTGGCGGGCCCCTCTAGGGTCGGTAAGCAGATTCGGATGCATGGCGACGACATGCCACGAGTTCGCCGAGAGATCGCACGAGCTACGGGGACCGTCATCCTGAGTCAGCTGAAGGCGGATGATCTCCTGAAGCCGGCTGCAATGGAGTTGAGGGTGGAGGACATCATCCCGGCGCTGCTCGCCGAGGAGTCCACCTCCCCTTTGCGAGCATCCTCGCCGCCGTCCAGTGATGCCGAGTATGACGACTCTGAGGAGGATGAAGACGATGATGCTGATGATGGCGACGATGATGGAGGCGACGAGCCAGATGTAGATATTTTGGGCGAGGATGTCGCCTAGTCGCCTGGGCTCCCTTTTTGCTCGCCCGGCGACCTTTTGTAAACATCTTGAAGATTCTTTTGTAATATTCATCAAATATTTACATATGAAAAGGACAAATGTTTTGCTCGTCTGTTTCTTCTGCCTTACTTCCTGTCTTGAATGTCGCTTAGGCTCTTAGGCTCGAGGCGAGGTTGAGTGCTCGCTAGGCTCTTAGGCTCGAGGCGGGAGCGAATGCTCGCGCCTGCATATTCGCATCCGCATGCTCGCATGTGTATACTCGCACGTGTATACTCGCACCTGTATACTCGCACATCATACTCGCACCTGTATACTCGCCTAGGTACTCACGCATGTATACTCGCACTCTTCAATATCTCCCTTGGTGGAGTCGAGCTGTGGAGGCGACTTGGAGGGTTCCGAAGGACACATGCTCTCAAGGCCTCGCTCTGTACCTGGTGAAGAGTTCATTAGACTCGTTCAATAAATTTTGAAGGGGAAAGAGATAGGGAACGGCAGTCGGGGAGGCCTGGAGGGACATATCTTCCCGAGGCCTCCATCCTACTTGGATGCCGGATGTCGACGAAGAGTGACGTTAAGTAGGGAATGACGGTCGGGGGGATCCAAGGGGATACACCCTCCCGAGGTCTCCATCCTTTGGCCGGTCGAATCGATCGCTCCCCTTCTCAAGTTGGAGTAGCGGCTTCCAGACTTTACCCTAGTAATCTCTACAGCCGGACGAGAAATGCAGTCGGTGGGAACCGCGGCCAACACGCAAGGGGGGAGCTGATCTCGGCCGTCATTGCAGAGGCTTGGTCTTAAGGGAACGCACATCCGAGGCACTGTCCCATCATCCGTTCTGAGTTTTCACAAGGGTCAAGTCGGAGGCTCGCCTTCCAACCTGCGGCGGCGAATGTTGATGCAGGACGACGTCAAGCAGGGAGTGGCAGTCGGGGAGATCCAAGGGGACACACCATCCCGAGGCCTCCATCCTACTTGGATGCTGGATGTGGATCGGACCTGCTTCCTGTTGCTCAGAGAGTTTAGCAGGGAGTTAAGCACACTTTAGGCACAATAGCTCATATGATCTAACACAGTAACTTAGAAAATGAAATGCTTTGCTGCGAGCTTTTCAGCTTTCGAGGGTACATGACGCCTTTTTTCAAGGGTCCCCTGAGTTAGTGAAATCGATCATCTCTTCGCCGAATCGGAAGGTCGGCGTCCAGACTTCTTCCCGGTAATCTCTACAGTCGGACGAGAAATGCAGTCGGTGGGAACCGCGGCCAACATGCAAGGGGGGAGCTGATCTCGGTCGTCATTGCAGAGGCTTGGTCTTAAGGGAACGCACACCCGAGGCACTGTCCCATCATCCGTTCTGAGTTTTTACGAGGGTTAAGTCGGAGGCTCATTTTCCAACCTAGCGTGGAGATTGACTTCACCTGACTTCTTTATTATGAAAATTTTGTTGATGCGAAAGAAGCTGCCTCGTCCCATGTTTCAGGGAGATGCAGATTTTATTCAAAGAAATGAATTTACAAGGATGGGGTATATACATCTCCCCTTAGGGATAAAACCTTTTTAGGTCATCGCCGTTCCAGGTGCTCCCAAGCAGTTCGCCTTCCTGGTTTTGCAAATGGTACCCTCCTGTCAGGAGCGCCTCCTGGATGATGAAAGGTCCTTCCCAATTCGGATTGAGCTTCCCGACGGCCGCAGACCTTCCTGCTGCGTCCACCTTCTTCAGGACTAGGTCACCTGCTTGGAAGTGCTTGAGGCGGACATTTTTGTCAAAATGTTTCGCCATTCGGCGCTTGATTTCCTCTTGCCTGACTGAAGCTAAATCTCGGAGTTCCTCGATGTAGTCGAGAGATAGCTTCTGAACCTCTTCGTTCTCTAGTCGCCATTCTTCGGTTCCGTCTTCCGCGGCTACCACCCTTGGGCTTCTGACTTCGAACTCTACTGGAATGAGAGCTTCCGACCCGTGAGAGAGTTTGAACGGCGTTTCCCCTGTGGCTGAGCTAGGAGTGGTCCTCAAAGCCCACAGGACCGAGGGGAGCTGGTCTGCCCAGTTACCTCTTAGGTTTTCCACCTTCTTCTTCAGTAGGTTGATGATCAGCTTGTTGGCGGCCTCTACCTGGCCATTGCTCCTTGGGTGATGTACGGAGGCGAATCGAAGATCGGTTCTTAGCTGCCTGCAAAAATCCTCTAGCTCCAAGCTGGCAAACTGGGGACCGTTGTCGGTGATGATGGCGAGAGGGATCCCGAATCTGCAGACGATCTCTCCCCAGATGAAGTTCTTCACGACTTGAGAGGTGGTCTTGGCCAAAGCTTTGGCTTCGATCCATTTGGAGAAGTAGTCGATCATGACGAGAACGAACTTTCTCTGACCGCTTGCTTGAGGGAAAGGGCCGATCAAGTCCATCCCCCAGATGGCGAACGGCCATGGGGAGATGACTGATCGGAGCTGCTGGGCTGGCTGCAACTGAAGGGGGGCGAAGAGCTGGCACTTTTGGCACTTTTTCGAGAAGATCTCAGCATCCTTTCGGATAGTAGGCCAGAAGTAACCATGCCTCAAGACCCTCTGCTCCAAAGTGCGAGTCCCAGAATGACTTCCACACTCTCCCGAGTGGATCTCTTCCAATACTCGGGGTACTTCGTCTTCAGAAACGCATCTGGCCAGGGGACCCGAGATGGTTTTACGGTACAGCTCTCCATCTTGCAGGAGGTAGTATGCCGCCTTGTACCGAAACCTTCTTTGATCCCTTTCGTCTGCTGGGAGCTGACCGCTGGCCAGGAATGCCACAAAGGAATCCATCCACGAGGGGCGTTGCTCGATCTCCATCATCTCTCCCTCCTCAATGGACGGGTGGAATAATTCGGTGATAGTTCCTCCGGCCCTCGGCCCATACTTGGCGAGGTGATCTGCTGCCGAGTTCTCCTCTCTTGGCACATGCTCGACGAAGAAGGACTGGAAGCCTCCAATCAGTCCTTTCACTTTTACCAAGTACTTCTGCAGGATGGTGTCGCGCACCTCGAACTCGCCTCGAATCTGCGACGCGACCACCATTGAGTCCGTGAAAGCCCGGACATCACGGATCCCCAGCTCCTTGGCAAGGCGCAAGCCTGCCACTATGGCCTCGTACTCTGCCTGGTTGTTTGTGACGGGGAAGAGGATCTCGACGGCTTGCTCGATCCTTGTTCCCTGTGGGCTGACGAGCACGATGCCCACCCCCACAGAACTTTTGCCCGAAGCTCCATCAACAAACATCTTCCAAGGGATTGGGTTGAGCACCTCTTCTCCGGGTTCCGCTTCCACCGAGAAGTCAGCCAGGAAGTCTGCTACTGCCTGGGCCTTGATCGCCACTCGGGGGGAGAAGGAAATGTCGAACTCGCTGAGTTCTACCGACCATTTCGCCAACCTCCCCGAATGCTCCACTCCCTCCAGGACATTGCGGAGAGGATGATCAGTTACCACTCGGATGGAGTGAGCCTGAAAATAAGGTCGGAGCTTCCGCGCCGACACTACCAAGGCGAAGGCAAGCTTCTCCAGGATTGGATACTTTAGTTCCGCCTTCTTCAGCACCCGGCTGACATAGTAGATGGGTAGCTGCTTCCTCCCCTCTTCTCGGACCAAGATGGAGCTAACTGCCTCTGCTCCCACTCCCAGGTAGATGAGCAGGTCTTCGCCTTCCTTCGGGCTCTGAAGGAGAGGTGTCTGAGTCAACTGCTCCTTCAACCTTCCGAATGCTATCTCGCATCCCTCGGTCCATTCGAAGCTTTCTGCTTTGCGGAGCGTCTTGAAGAACGGAGAGCACTTCTCTCCGGCTTTTGAGAGGAAGCGGCTAAGTCCTGCCAGCCTTCCTGTCAACCTTTGGACTTCCTTCATCGTCTTCGGGGACGGCATTTCTAGGATCGCCTTAACCTTGTCGGGGTTAGGCTCTACTCCCATCGGGGTTAGGAGATGTCCCAGGAACTTTCCCTTTCCTGTTCCGAAGACGCACTTCGTCGGATTGAGCCTCATCTTGAACCTCCTCAACGTTTCAAAGGTCTCCACCAGATCGGCTATGTGTTCCTGGACGTTCTTGCTTTTGATCAAGAGGTCGTCCACGTACACTTCCAGGTTCCTCCCCTTTTGCCCCTTGAAGATGTGGTCCATCATCCGCTGGTAGGTGGCTCCCACATTCTTCAAACCGAAGGGCATCATCTTGTAGCTGTAGCAGCCGTCGTCGGTGATGAAGGAGACATCGCGGCAATCGGGGGGATGCATCCGGATCTGGTGATATCCTGAAAACGCATCAAGGAAACTCATCACAGAAAAACCGACGGCTGAATCAACCAGCGCGTCGATTCGAGGCAAGGGATAACAATCCTTCGGGCAGCTTTTATTCATTAAGGAAAAATCCACACACATTCTCCAGCCTCCCCCCGCCTTTGTCACCATTACAACATTAGAGACCCAGCCTGGGTACTGGATCTCCGACACAAAACCTGCATCTAGCAGTTTTTTAACCTCCTCCCTAATTGGCTTGGCGAGGATGGTGGCGGTTCTTCTCTTCTTTTGGCGGACGGGCTGGACAGAGGGATCCAGGTTGAGGCGATGACACGCAACCTCAGGGTCGACTCCTGGCATCTCGGCGGCACTCCAAGCGAAGATGTCGACGTTCTTTTGCAGACACGCCGCCATCTCGATCTTCTCCTCGGTCTTCAGCGACCCGCCAATCTTTAGCAACCCAGGCACTCCTGCGGCGGAGAGTACCTCGATTTCTTCCACTTCCTCTGCCACCTCCAGCCTGGCCGGGCTCTCCAACACTCTCCCGAACTCCTCCGCGTCAGCCATCCAGCTGATGGTACTGACGGCGGTAAGATAGCATTCCCTGGCGGCTCTTGGATCGCTCCTGATCCTCACCTGGACGTCTCCTTTACAGTACTTCAAGCACTGATGGTAGGAGGATGGGACGGCCTTGAAGGTGTTGAGAATCGGCCTCCCAAAGATGGCTCTGTAGCAGCTCGGGGCGTCGACGATGATGAATCGACAGTTGATGGAGGTGCCACCGAGTGTTACCAGGAGATCTGCTCCTCCTTCCACTTCCTTCTTCTCTCCGGAGAAGCCGAAGAGGGGACCATCAGATGCTCGAACTCTGGCAGCTTCGACTCCCAGTCCGTCAAACGTCCCCTTGAAGATGACGTTTACAGAGCTACCGTTGTCGATCAGAATTCGATCAACGGTGAAGTCCTCCATCGCGGCCTGAATCACGAGGGCGTCATGGAAGGGATTCTCGTTCCCTAGCATGTCCTCCTCGGAAAAAGTAATCTCCTCCATCGGGGGTGGTGCTTGCGAAGTCGAGGCGACACTCCTGCGGTAGATCTGATGAAGGCTCCCCTTGCGGGAAGCCTCCAGCCCTGCTCCCCCATGGATTACTCCAACTCGGCCTCCCTGGCCCAGGTCTCCCCGGCCTCCCTGGTCGACCCGATCCTCGTTCCTCCTGCGAACGACTGCGGCCTGCCCTGCCTGTGGCTCGGCAGGGGCCTCTATCCTCCTCTGCTCTCCTCCAGCCTCTCCTGCTGCCAACCTCCTCCGGGCTTCCCAAAAGTCTGGGCAGGCAGCCATGGCATGTCCCCCCACCTGGTGGAAGTCGCAGTAGAGAGGAACCTCTTCTGCTTGACGCCTCCTAGGCTTCTGCTTCTTCCTTCCTTGACGGCGGCCTCGCCCGGCTACCGCCATTGCTTCATCTCTTCTCCTCTCCTGACGCCTCTCTGGCTGGCGAAAGGGCCTTCTTTCCGGGGACCTCCCCCTTTGGTCTTGACGCTGGTGCCGTCCCGCCGGCCTCCAAGGTGGCCGGTTGACGGGGACCTGGTAGCGTCTTCCCTCCTCCTGACGCTCAGGGGACTCAACGGGCCTTCTCTCCACGATCCTCCCGGTTTCCTTCCTCCTGAGCTCCTCCTTCTTTTTCTCCTCTTGTCGCTCTGGCCACTTCCTTTCCTCCCTTCGGGGCTCCTCCCTCTTCCTTTTTCCAGGGATCTCATCCCTCTCTCCACGATCACCCCTGGTCACCCGCGCCAACCTTGCCAAGAAGTCGGGGTTGGAGGCTTCTCCCCGGACAAATTTATTGGCCCTCTGAATGAGGTTGTCGTAGGAGTAGGGAGGATTCTCACTGAGTTCCAACTTGAAGAGGCCTTGACTGATGCCGAATGTCAGGGCCAGCAACAGGATGTTGCTATCTACCTCCTGGATTTGCAGAACCTCCTCCTGGAAGCGCTCGATGTAAGGGCCCAATGCCTCATCCGGCCCTTGCACGAGGTAGAACAGGGCCGTGGCCTCCTTCTTTAGCTTCCGTGCCGTGTCGAACCGGGTCGTCAGCCCACGACACAGGTCTTCGAAGCAGTAGATTGAGCCTGCGGGCAACTGATGGAACCAGTCCCAGGCCTTTGCGCGGAAGGTAATGGCAAACAACCTGCACTTGAAGGCGTCCGACATGGTTCGGATAGAGACTATATCCTCGAACCATTGGATGTGCCTGACGGGGTCCTCCTTTCCCGAATAGTAATTCAAGGCTGGGTCCCTGAATCCCTCTGGCACTGGCGCGGCGAGAATCTCCTCGCAGAAGGGGCTCCTCCCTCCTGCCCGGCGACGATCCTCAACCTGGCGAGTATCACCACCATACTCGCCATATGGGCGAGTATCCGGGTACCTCCCCTGCTCGCACGGCTCGCGGAAGCGAATACCTTGCGAGGTTGGCTGGTAGAATTGCGACCTCCTTGGTCGCTCGGTTTCATCTTCCATGTGCTCCTTTCCTGCTCGTCGAGGGGGACTCCCTCCCTCGGACGGAACTGGGCGATGCGGCGAGGTCGCAGTGACCTCGGCGCGCGGCTGAAGCGCTGCTCGCATGGCTCCCTCCATGCGCTGCGCGAAGGCTTCGAAAACCTCCAGCGTCACGAACCTGCCAGCTCCCGTCGAGTTGCCGACCTCCTCCTCATGGTCGCCACCTACGACCATCTCGCCTTCTTGCCGAACTTTCTTCCAACGACTACGGTCCACGCTCACCGCACCAAAGTGTTGACGCCAGGAAAATCCTGACCTCAAGATTCGGACCGATGCAGCCGGAGGCTACTCGCCCAGCAGTCCAACGAGATGACTTGGCTGGCAACGACGAAGAAGCTAGAAGAGCAACAAACAGGACCCCAGGTGCTGCGACAGGGAGGTCCCACCACGTACCCAGAAGCTCCGAAGAGACTTCCCCTCCAAGACCAAAGAATGGCCGAGCAAGGTACGAGGAAGGCACCGACTTGGCTAGCAAGCAGGGGTGACGGGCTCAAGAATTCGGAAATGGGGTTCCAGAAGCTCAAGCACAGGTGCCAATCCAAGTACCCCTGGGGTCCTATTTATAGGAAAACCAAGGGGTAGGGGGGGTTTTTATAGCCCAGCCCCCAACCCGGCGACTATGGGTTACTCGGCGAGTATCCTGCCATAGTCGCCCATCTGGCGAGTATTGGGTGCTGCTCGCACACGCCGGGCCAATACTCGCTAGGTCTTCTGTTCCATGCTCGCCAGCCTGGCGAGTATTGGCTGTTTACTCGCCGAAGTCTTCTCCACTTCTGCCTTGAACTGCCGGTCTTTTGTGTTGACCTCTTTGACTTTGACTTCTGCCTACGTGGCCTTGGGGGGATCCACCCTCGGAGAATGAGGGTTGTACAGACAAGACATGAATTAGAGGTTAGGTCTCTAATGCACACAATCCTATGCCCTCGCTATTGTGAGACACATGTCATAGGTTAATGATTATGGATATACTAAACGTTTTAGTCTAAGAATTGATTCATAAAACACGAGTTTGTTTTAGTTTTAGAACATATAGTAGATTTTGAAACCACAATGTACTCATGAATTTTAAAGTTCAAATTTCTCTACCTTTAGCATGTCACTATATTGATAATCCTAGCATAAACACTAAATTGAGCATATACCAAGAGGTGCGGCTAGGATAATGAATTTGGACGTTATGCAAAATATGCTAAATATATATAATTGGTTTGCATGTAATCAATTTTAGAGTTTTGAAAAATTTATAGACCTAGAATGAAGTGACAATTCTATTTGATTTTATCTTGTTGATATCAAGTTAATTCATAGGTCTAAAGATAATGAGATACATGCAAACAATAGATATGCACATCACACACACAAAACAAGATATGAAACTATAATATCAATTGCAATCATATATTTCATAATTTCTAAGGTTGATAGAATTAGTTGATTTAAGATAGGTCTTGATGGATCATGAATTATGATATATGATTATAGTGAATTTTAGCATATGATATTAATAGATCAAGATGGAGTGTGTGAAATCATATTCATCATTTTTGTAAATTTTCAATTATGATTTTTCACTATAGGGGCTATCATATGCAACAAAAAAAATAGACAAATATGCAATTAGTTACGCATTTAATATTTTAGCCTAAGACCCCTAAAAGTCCATTTAAATCCAATTTTGAAAGTAATTTCATTAGTCTTGATAATATCATTTAGCAAATTTAGCATTCAATTTATAATGATAATATAAGACATTTATAGGCAATGAATTTAAAAGGGATAAAACATATAAAAAGAAATGATAGATCACTTAAAAAAAATATGACTTTATGTTCAATTTAATTCAATTTGATTTGTTGAACATTAGGCTTAAAATGAAAGTCATATCTCATGATACATAAAGTGATCATAAACAAGTTGGCTCAAAAATAAAAAAAATAAAAAAAAAAAGCAATTAAGCATATCATGAAGTAGAGTGATGATATTTCATTTATAATTAAGTCTACTTCATGCAATACAATGATTCCTAGTGAATGAGAGATTTAGGTATCCAAAAGGGACCAAGTGTGATGGTTCCTTTGGGTACCCAAATACATCGTGTTGGCTTTTGGAGAGATAGTGATGAATGGGCCTTTACAAGTGGAGTTAGTGTTTCGTTTTTAATTTTGGGCCTCCATTCATACTTTGGTTGTTTTTCTTTTAAATTCATATTATGATTATTTGACATCTTTTTGAAATGATAGTTGTTTGAAAAATAATTCATTTGGGATTTATGTTTATTCAAATTATTTTTCAAAATACATTGATGTTGATAATCATAATGAATTTTATTATATTGATTTTTTAAGAGTTTATATGAGTGATGGTCTTTCTTAAGAATTGAATGTTGAAAGAGTGAGTTACAATATGTTTTAAATGATTGGTTCTTATTTTGATGATTTTCATTTTCACTCTTTATTATAAACATACTCTTATAATATGAAGTTAAGCTCTTTAAATTTAGATTTTTTAATAAACTAGAGTTAAGAGAATTTTTATTACTTGAAAAATTTTCAATAAACAATTTTAATTATTCTAGTTTATCCTTTAAATTATCATTTTCTTTTATCAATTTTTTATTATGCTCTTTTGAAATTAAAAGTCCTTTTTCTAAAGCCTTGAGTTCTTCTTTAAAAGTATTATAATCAAAATTAGGTTTAACATTTTTAATTAAAGAGCATGAATGAGAATTTAACACATCAATACTTGATTCTACTTTAGCATTTGCTTTTAAAGTTTTATTTTCTAAATGTAGTTTGAAATTAACATTTTTTAAATTTTTAATTCTACGTTTAGCAATATTAAGCATATGTAGTGTAGAAATAAAATTTCTTACAAAGAGAGAGGACTTAGAATTTCTTACATTGCTATGGGATGAGACAAGATTTGAACAAGGGTTCCTTTGACATTTTCTTCGCATTCCTCTTCCATAGTTGAATTTCCATCTTCTCTTTTTGTTTGATGTGTTGCCATCAATTGAGTCCAATATTGTGACGTTGTCTTCTTCTCTTGGATCCATAAGGAATTGTTCATATTCATCATCTGCGGAAGGAAGACTATAAGAATTCTCAAGAAATTTCCAAACTTCATAAGCTTTAGGAAGTGTATAAATAAGTTTGAAAATATTTTGATTTAATGCACAATATAGACTATTCATTGATTTGGCATTTAAAAACATTTTATTTTTATTTAAAATATTTGGGGGCATTTTAATTGTAATATTCCAAACTTCAATATCCAAGGATTTAAGAAATTTTTCCATAAGTATTCTCCACTCATTATAATTTTCACCCATAAATAATGGTGGACATAATGATTTTTCATTTTCATAAGAATTATCCCCTCTAGAAGATGCGAGATCATGAAGCGCCATTATTCCCGGTTGTGAAGCCATATTGGAATAACCTACCCTCTGATACCACGTGTTGGATCTTACGGCGCCTTTAGAGGGGGGGAGGGGTGAATAAGGGTTTTATGGAATTTAGATCTTAATTAAATTTATCAGAGTTTGAGACTGAAGTTTCAGAATATTTTATAGAAAAATATTTTTTAATATTCCAGATAGGATTGTAATGAAGATTCCTTTAAATATTTGAAATAAAACTTTTTGTTAACTGTTGCTAACGCCTGGCGTTAAGTCTTAACGCTGGCCGTTAGCTCTCCAGAGAATATTCCTCAGAATAAAAAGATTGCCACAGTGATTTTACTTATGAAATCTTAAATGAAATACAATTCCAGAAAATCAGAGATAATGAAAATAATTATTATATTTCAAAGATATTTATACAGATGTTAATTTTACTACTTTGATGAAAATAGAAATTAAAACATTCTTGAAGAGAAAAAATAAAATCAATTGAATAGAACATTAAAAGACATGATTTTATTTCATAATAAATTGAATACACAAATATTTAATTTCTATAACGCTAGAAATCAAGGCGAAAATATGTAAAAATACTTTTTGTTATTTCATCGGTCCCTCTCCCAAGGACCGGTTGGCTATAGCATATTTATCCCCAGATAAGGCATCTAGCCACCCCCTAGATCTACCCTCGACCTAGTTGTCACGCACAAGGCGGCGAATTACCCCCTAAGACTCACAAGGACCTAGTCGCCAACACAAGACGAATTTACCCACGGAATCCTTCCCGGAATCCGGCGTTCTCACCGAACGATTTTTCCACACAAAATACAAAAGGAAAAATAAAAGATTACAAGATAAGTAAAGAGAAACTCCCCAAGAAATTCTGAAGGTGAAGACGAAGTCGATGTAGATGTTGACATTCTTGAAACGATCGTCCTTCGTATGGAATATGCGTTGTAGACCTTCTCCTTCAAAATCTTCTTTAGATCTTCATGTTAGCCCAAAGGAGATCTCTTAATTGCTGTACACGAACCTCTCTCCAAAGTATCAAAATTCTGGAATCATCTTGTCTCCTTGAGAATGAGAGGGGTTGTACATTAAGTAGCCTCGGAAGCTAACGCGCGCGTTAAGGATACCGCCCGGCGTTAGTGAATCGTGTACAGCAGTTGCTGACATCGTGCATAAAGTCGGGAGTGTGACAGAACCAATTTCATCGAACGGGACTGATTTCATCGAACACGCCTTCGTCGAACGCACCCTTCGTCGAACGGAAAAACCGCAACCGTCAGGATCGTACAAACCGCCGGGATCGTGACAGAACAAAATTTCATCGAACGGAAGCAATTTCGTCGAACGAAACTTCAAGTTCGTCGAACGCAGTTGTCGGGCGCAATATCGTCGAGTGCAGGCTCAGTTCGTCGAACGGAACTCCTCGTTCGTCGAACGCAGCTTGTGGAGCCCAAGTTCGTCGAGCGCAGAAGATTTTGTCGAACGAAACCCCTCGTTCGTCGAACGCAGCTTATCGAGCTCAAGTTTGTCGAGCGCAGGAGATTTCGTCGAACAGAACGCCTCGTTCGTCGAACGCAGCTTGTCGAGCTCAAGTTCGTCGAGCGCGGGAAATTTCGTCGAACGGAACTCCTAGTTCGTCGAACGCAGGTTCGTCGACCTTAACTCGACGACATTCCTCCTCTTGTTAACACGGGGCGTTAACAATTACCGCGAGCGTTAGCTCTCTTTCGTCGACCGCAGCTCGACGGCTTTGTTCTCGACGGCATTCCTTCTCAGCGGTCTTCTTCTAAACGGAAGTTAACGCGGGGCGTTAACAACTAACGCGGGGCGTTAGCTATCTTTCCAGAGAGTCATTTCTAATCAACAAACTATTCATAGAGATGTGTAGCTCTAGTTCCTATGTAACCTATACACTATAAACACACAAAATACTAGATCAAATACAACACGGTATTTGTTATTCTCAAACCAAGAGATGCGGAACATAGGCTCCAATAAAGCCCGCACCGGCGCACCCCCATAAGGGGTGGGGAAAGGCCCGCACCCCCTTTGGTGGTGCGGCCGGAACCACACCCCTTGGGGGTGCGGCCGAAACCGCATCCCTTTGGGGGGGTGCGGTTGGAACTGCTGCACCCTCCTTTTTTTGGTGTGTGTGTGTGGGGGGGGGGGGGGGGGGGGGGGGGGGGGCGACTTCCCGTTTTGGATGGCACGGTCTCTGAGAGGTACACCCTACTTCTTACGAGCACGCCCCCTGCAACAGCGCCCGACCGCCTTCTCAACTTTTCGCCTGCAACGCGAGTCAAGCGCTTCTAAGTTCACGACACGCTTAGAACGCTTCCACGTTTACGACGCGCTCAGAACGCTTCCGCGTTCATCGCACGTTCAGAACGCTTCCGCGTTTACGACGCGCTCAGAATGCTTCCGCGTTCACCGCGCGACAGTTAACCTTTCTTAATTTCCTAGATTGCGGGTACTATTCACTATGCTCAACACCATCAACAAAGCTGCCCGAATTGACCGAACTGCCTGGGAGCAAGATGAGAATATCCAAAAAATGGCAATCTGTGTGCTCCAAAATGGTAAACGTGATTCACCCGCTAGGTGGTTACGGTGGTTACGATGACAAAATTACTGGATTACCCCTGCCCAAGGCTATAAAAGGAGCTCAGAGTCTTCATTTCAAGTCACATTGTATTCTACCCCCGAAAGAGCTCCGTTGAAGATTCCTCAAAGTTCTTCTTCGTCACTTGAATATTTCATTCACGTCTTCGAAGATCTCTTTCAAGTCTTCGAAGATCTCCTTTAAGCATTCGAATATCTCCTTCAAGCATTCGAAGATCTTCTTCAAGCATTCGAAGATCTCCTTCGAGCTTTTGAAGATCTCATTCTCTTTCGAAGACATTCTTCGTAAGTGACTCAGAGATTCTCCTGGCACCGAAAGGCGACCAGAGCATCTCACTTTCATTCCCGCGGAAAAGTACTTAGTTTCCTGAGATGTGTCATGTCACCCTCAGAGATTTCTCCTTATTACCATTGTAACGAGCGACGACCTGTCGCCCTTGAGTTCTCAGTTTTACTTGTAACAAACAGACGTATAGTGAAATTTGGCTGGCATAGTTCCGACCACGTGATTTTTTACCTTTCCAGGTTTTCCACGTTAAAAACGTCTTCGTGTCGTCCACTAATTTTCTCATTGACTGTTTGCACGCTCAGCTTGCTTTCGAACTAAGGTAATTCAATTCGACCGGTTTACCAGAACGTTGAGAGACCCACAACAATTACAAAAAACATTTTTACACTAGTAGAAGTGCGTTAAGAATTAAGAGACGGCGACATTGCCCCCACCTTGCGTGGCGTAATAGATCAAAATGCTGCAGTTGTGTTGGGCCGACAAATTATAATTATTAATAAAATAAAATATTTATTATCAATGTATATTGTGTTCGGATATCGTGCCCGCCGATTGTTAGAAAAATATAAAATATTATTTTAAACTCAGCATATTTGATTTTATTTTTATTATTTCAAAGTAATATTATAAGCACATTTAAAATAAGACGGGGCTGTCACTATCACTTCTTCCTCCTCCCTCGTCTGCTTCAAATAAAATCCAGTTCCACCTCCGCATTTCCCATATTTTATAAAGAAATATGATAGTGTTGCGGGTTGCCCGACGCCCCCTTGGACCGGTCGAGATTGTAGCGGATCGGTCGAGATTAGCTTGGAGCGGCTTGGACATCGCACAGTCAAAGTAAAAGCTGACAGCCGGCAAGAAGACGTTTTTAGCGTGAAAAATCCAAAAGGTTGAAAAACCACATTGCAGGATCGGTGCCGGCCAAACTCCACTAGATCTTGGTGTGTTACAGGTGAAAGTAAAGAGCTCGAGAGTTACATACCGCCTCTCGTTACAGTTGTTGTAGAAGTGCTTGGGGGGTGACAGATCACCACTCCAAAAGACCAAGTAAAATGTGGATGAAGCTGAGCGCTTGAGCTGGTCCCTTGGGAAGGAGAGATCTTCCGGCCGATTTCGATGAAGATCTTCAGAGGCGAATGAGATATTCAAGTTTCGAAGAAGATCTTCGAGTGCTGAAGGACAACTCTGAAAGATTTCTTCAAAGGAGCTCTCTTCGGGCTGGAAGGCAAGATATCATCAAATGAGAGCTCCGAGTTTCTTTTTATAGTTTTGGTCAGGGGCGGTCCGATAATTTTGTCGTTGTAACTATCATAACCACCTGACTGGCGAATCACAGTTGTCAATCTAAAGCACATAGATCGCCATTTTCTGAATATGATAAATTTGCCCCCCCCCCCCCCCCCCCCCCCCCGAGAAATTGGCCAGTTCGGGCACGACCGATCATGGCGGTCGTGACTATGGAGATGGGTGTTCCTGCAATTTTTCTGGGCAAGAGAAAGTGAAAATATCATTGTGTTTTTAGAGCGGCTCGAGCAAATGTGGGTCGAGGCCACGCACCAGAAAGAGGGTGCGCAGCCGGCCGGGATGCGACCGGCTGGGACGCGGTCGACCGAAGCTTGGCATGCCGGACACGAGGGCGCCAAAGGGGTGCGTGGCCGCAACCGCGTGGGGAAGACCGCACGGCCAAGGGCGCGACCGGCCCACGACGAGATCAGTCGGTCTCCCGGCTGCGGGGGTGCGCTCGCGCGACCATGGCAGTGCGGGGTGCGCACGACCAAGGGCCCGCGCTGCCAAGGGTGCGCACGAAAATGGACGCGCGCCCTGGCCGGGGCGCGACCGATCGGAGCCGGCCGGTCATCCGGTTGCGGGGGTGCGCTCGCGCGGCCATGGTCGGGCGTGTGCGCGGCCCCGGCCGGCGGCCGGGGAGCGTACGGTCTGGGCACGGCTGGCCGGGGTGTGCTCGGCCGGGGCGTGACCGGCCGAGGTGCGGCTTGTCTCAACGGGCGACAGTGTCGTGTGTGTGATTGCCTCGACAGGTGCCATTGTGGCGTGCACGGTTGTGGGCGGTTATTTGCTACTACGGGGCGGTTTCCCACTTCCCCATCATGATCCCTTCTCATGATGGAGGGAATTGGCTATTTGCAACCCCATTTTGGTGGGACTGGTGTTATATCTATTTTAGGTGTGCACTTAACACCACCGTAAGTCTTTTTAAAATAGTTTTTCCCATGCTCTTGGGTACTTGTTGGGAGCGAAATGAAAAGAGGGTCTGCCTTTATCGATTAAATTTAGAGGAATTATTAGTTGTTTTTTCTTAAAGGTTGTGTGTATATATCTATTTTAGGTGTGCACTTAACACCACCGTAAATCTTTTTATCTAGAAGAAGTGATTTAAGGATTAAAAACCGCAATGAAACACGTAATTTTCACAGTAAATAAAATGATATTTGTTGCGGATCACTCAAGGCTCTGGTAGATCGGACTAGATTGGACCGTCTTAGCCCGTGAGCGTTTGAGCGCGCAAACAATCACAGAAAAAAAGAAAGCTAACAAGACAATTTTTTTAACGTGGAAAACCCTCAACTGGGTGAAAAACCACGCGGCCGGGTCTGTGCCGGCCGAAACCTCCACTATTTGTTGGTTGTTGTACAAATCTACTTTAAAGAACTCGAGGGCGACAGACCGCCTCTCGTTACAATTGTTGAGAGAGAGATACTCGAAGGGTGACAAGCCACCGCTCCTGGAGCTAAGACTTTTGTCTGATGCAGAGGGGGATGCTGCGCTCTAAGCTCTCTAAAGGTTTTGACTGCAGCTTAAAGATTGGATCGATGTGCTCTGTGCGTCTTTGTCTCTGTCGGTTGTCTCCTGCTGCGCGAGAGGAGTTTGGAGTGATGTTCTTGCTGGAGGCTGGAGCGTTTGTTCTTGAGTGCGCGGAGTGCTTGTTGCTGAGTACGCGGGGTTATGCTTGGACGGTCTTGAGAGCGGAGCGCGCAGAGGCGCTCTTGGAGCAGTCTTCAGAGCGGAGCGCACGGAGGCGCGCTTGGAGCGGTCTTGAGAGCGGAGCGCACGGAGGCGCGCTTGGAGCGGTCTTGAGAGCGGAGCGCACGGAGGCGCGCTTGGAGCGGTCTTGAGAGCGGAGCGCGCGAAGGCGCGCTTGGAGCGGTCTTGAGAGCGGAGCGCGCGGAGGCGCGCTTGGAGCGGTCTTGAGAGCGGAGCGCGCGGAGGCGCGCTTGGAGCGGTCTTGAGAGCGGAGCGCGCGGAGGCGCGCTTGGAGCGGTGTTGAGAGCGGAGCGCACGGTGGCGCGCTTGGAGCGGTGTTGAGAGCGGAGCGCACGGAGGCGCGCTTGGAGCGGTCTTGAAAGCGGAGCGCACGGAGGCGCGCTTGTGAGCGCGCGAGGAGGAGGCGCGCTTGTGAGCGCGCGAGGAGGAGGCGCGCTTGTGAGCGCGCGAGGAGGAGGCGCGCTTGTGAGCGCGCGAGGAGGAGGCGCGCTTGTGAGCGCGCGAGGAGGAGGCGCGCTTGTGAGCGAGCGAGGAGGACGCGCGCTTGTGAGCGCGCGAGGAGGAGGCGCGCTTGTGAGCGCGCGAGGAGGAGGCGCGCTTGTGAGCGCGCGAGGAGGAGGCGCGCTTGTGAGCGCGCGAGGAGGAGGCGCGCTTGTGAGCGCGCGAGGAGGAGGCGCGCTTGTGAGCGCGCGAGGAGGAGGCGCGCTTGTGAGCGAGCGAGGAGGACGCGCGCTTGTGAGCGCGCGAGGAGGACGCACGCTGGTGAGCGCGCAAGGAGGAGTCGCGCTTGTGAGCGCGCGAGGAGGAGGCGCGATTGTGAGCGCGCGAGGAGGACGCGCGCTTGTGAGCGCGCGAGGAGGAGGCGCGCTTGTGAGCGCGCGAGGAGGAGGCGCGCTTGTGAGCGCGCGAGGAGGACGCACGCTGGTGAGCGCGCAAGGAGGAGTCGCGCTTGTGAGCGCGCAAGGAGGAGGCGCGCTTGTGAGCGCGCAAGGAAGAAGAATGAGAGAGAAAATCCGTAGGAGGATTTTCCCGGCTGGAGAGAGAGAAAGTCTCAAAAGAGGGGAGAGATGGATGAGGAGAAGATGGAAAAAAGAGAAGCCTTGGGGGTTCTATTTATAGTTTTTGAGGGTGACACTTTCGTAATTAAATGACTGGTTAGGGTAGTTATGGTGGTTATGCGGCTACCCGCACACCATAACCAATTTATGTGTTATACACACACTTATCAGGAATATAGCTACGCGCACACCAGTTTGTATAGTTTTGCGGTGATATGTATTCATATGACGGATATGGTTATGCGCACACCATAACCATATTATTTGCCATACGCAGACCGTATTGAAGGATTTTACTATTTGCACCCCATAATGAGGGATTTTACTATTTGCACCCTCATGATGTGGGATTTTACTATTTGCACCCACATGTTGGAGGATTTTACTATTTGCACTCCATGATGGGGGGTTTTACTATTTGCACCCCATGATGTGAGATTTTACTATTTGCACCCCCATGTTGGAGGATTTTACTATTTGCACTTCATGATGGAGGAATTTACTATTTGCACCCCCATGTTGGAGGATTTTACTATTTGCACCCATGATGCAGAATTTTACTATTTGCACCCCCATGTTGAAGGATTTTACTATTTGCACCCACATGTTGGGTGTTTACGGGGCTAGTGGGGTTTCTTTGGATAATCGCACACCCATGAATGGAGTGCGATTAGCGCCTTCAAGGAAACCCTATCAATATTGACGGGAGATTTTCGATTATTTTTCCGTCTTCAATATTCTTCAGTTGTACTTGACTACGGGCAGATTTACCAACAATAAAATGTTGAATGAGAGACTTCGGAATTATACTATCTGTGGATAAAATTTTATTATATATATTAGTAGATAGTTAATACAAATAAAGTCAACGTTAATTAGGAGCTAAATTGATGAATAGCCGGCGCATCTCCAAAATCCGGGAGTTTGACTTTTGACCCAAAACGCGCGTAGGCTTGCGCTGCGGTCAAGTCAACGACTCAACAATGGTGGTGGGAAAGTGGGATGCCGACAAAACGCACATTCCTGTGGAGCAAAATGTGACCTGTCCCGCATTGGGCACGTGCTGCTAAATTTGTGCCCACGCATGATTTATTTGACTCGGAAAATATGAGCCAATTGCATGTTGGTGGGATGATGCAATAATGCTTATCTTTTGTCGAAGGAGGTTGATTTAGCCAGCCGCAAATGAACTCAAACTGGAGCTAAGGTTGCAAGCGATATTGTTGAGGGGACAAGTCTCTAACATGACGCTTAGAGAAATTCACCATCATAATTAATCAACGGGCTAATAGTAACGATCGGTTTATCTCTCGGACCACCAAGTTTGATGGTCAAACGACTTTGCCCCTGTATAGATCCGGTCAGTCTGGTCAGGTTTTGCCGAGTGGGTCGGCCGGCGGCGGCCGCCTCGTCGTAAAAATGAAAGCGCTCTAAGCTTGATGAAAACTTAGGAAAGTTTTGTATCGTCGCCACGAGACCACTTGTTGCCACAGTTTGTTGGTTGGAGGTTCAGATCTCCGCCAATCGCCAGCGAAAGATACATTCGAGAGGAATGGCCGCCCTGCTAACACTCCACAAACCTTCAATTGAATGACCTACCTCGTAGTATTCTTCAAGAGCAATCCAACGACACGTTCGGATTGTGATTTTGTCAAGCGGATGGAGAAATTTTAGCTTCAAAAGTTTCATGTTTCTCCTACCCATTAATGGAAGAAAATGCACCTTGGGGAGGAAGATAGAAGAGAAGGGGAGGTTGTGCATGACCAGGGGGCTAGGGTTACCCGCCTCTTACACTAGCGTGAGGAAGGAGGAGATCGGCCGGGCCGTTCCGGTTCAGGTCGGTTTCCCTGCGAACCACTCAGAAGGATGTTCGCGGGGTCAAATTGACTCATAATTGACATAAGTGGGGCCGTTAGAATCGTCTAGACAAGCGGGTCAAGGTCGTGATGATCTCTTGGGTGAAATCCGACCACTTCGATTTTTTGGGAACCGACCCCGTTGCGCTTCTTGCACCCTTAGTTTCCCGAACAATATTGTGCACCAGGAATACATGTGCCATCATCCGAACTCTGTGCATGGGGGACATGAGAGAGAAAGAGAGCAAGAACTAAGGTTCGGTTTGGAGGGGCGCCGTTTTTGCTCCGGTAAGTTTAGACAAAAACGTCATCATCGTAGAATGTATGTTTGTCACAACAACGGTAATGTCCGCTACCAAAAAAAGAAAACTGTTTTTGAACATAAATTTGAATGAAATTCTTTAGGTGAGGTCGGACGTTCACGAACGGCGGTTCATAACCATCACGTTCACGACTGCTTACCGCTGTGTCAAATGAAGCCTAAGTGTTATCATGGGTTGTTATTTGATGACTCATGTTAGGGAAGACACCTTCACGGTGTGACGTCAATTTAGGGAATGCGGACAATATTATATATATTTTTAGTTATTTTACCCATAAAAGCAGCATTATCTCCACCCCAAAAAAGTGACATGATTAGGGTCCGTTTGACGCTGTGTTGGCGGTCGTTAATATGATGGTTACGAATCGTCATCTGTTTGACGCGCGTCTCTTTAATATGGTGAACTTAGACAAAAGCGCCATCGTCATGCTGAAATATATGTTTAACATTACAACGGTTCATCCCGCCCCAATAAAAAAAAAACTAATTTTAAACATTAAAACAGATGGAGTAACTACTACGATTCACGAACGACGATTCATAACTACTACGTTCACAACCTCCACCACCTTGCCAAACCGGCCTTAGGAGAGAGGGGGCGGCTCCACCGGCTGTCAAATTAATTTAATTTAAAAAGACCTTCTTATGCAGGTAACAATTGCATATTAAAATAAACAAAGAAATATGTTATATGATGAATAAGGGGATCTCATTCGGTATGGGTCCGGACGCGTTCGAGACCAATCAGGAGCAGCCAAATGTGATGCAACTTGTACGTGTGTGTGGCCGCACCTGGCTGCTTTTGATTTGCTCTGGTGTCTGCGGGCATCTCAACAAGAATATTAACTCATAATTCTACAAGATAGTTTTACTATATCTCACACGTATTGTGTTCAACTTCTAGATTGTGATTTTGTGGGTGACATGCGAGTGAAAGGTTGTGCGGTGGCGGTCACGAATATGATGGTTATGAATCGTCGTTCGCGAGCCTCTGACCTCACCTAAGAAATTTCATCCATTTTTTATGACATTTTTATTCAAACTCACCGATCCAAAAAAAAAAAAAACTATGCCAAAGTCCAAACAGAGCCTCAATTTGGTCATGATAATAGATTAGAACTCAAACTTCCAACATAAATAGGTTAATTTTATGTGAAAGGGTCATGATCAACATTAAGGCTTTGTTTGAGAACCCGTCCCGGTGGCCGGCCGGGGAGGAGAGAGAAGACGACCGTTCGCAACGGTCTGCTGGTGCTTTGCAGGCCAGCGGCAAAACGCCCAGTTTGCTCCCTTTCACGCCGGCTGTCCTCAAACGAAGCTCACCAGAAGCTTACCAAACGCTTTCACGCCGATTCATCCCCGCCGGAACGGCGTCTCGCCGGTTCTCAAACATAGCCTAACTATACTCAGTGCCTACAAATTTTTCCCTACGCAGGGTATTATTCTTAACAGAAGAGAAGGGCAAGCAAAATAATAAAGTTCTCAAGCAGGGGTGGATTTAAACAAAAGCCCATGCCATGACCCCCCCCCCCCGGTGGATTTAAACAAAAGCCCATGCCATGACCCCCCCCCCCCCCCCCCCCCCCCCCCCACACACACACACACACACACACACATTTTTTCTTCAATTTGTTATAAGCACACCAAAATTTGACTATTCACAAATCAAATTTGACTATTCGCAGACCAAATTTGGCTATTCGCGGACCAAATTTGAATATTCGCAGACCAAATTTGGATATTCGCAGACCAAACTCAGCTATGCGCATCCCTAAATTAATTTGGAACATTTTATGTACTATTAAAAAAAATGTGCACATTCATCACACCGCTGATTAAAACAAAAGCCTTAGGCTCTGTTTGAACCCACGTTTAAGACGCAGCGCCCCTCTCAAGCCAAGCCCAAGCACTAGGCCTGCCTTGTGTATCGAACCAAGCCCATGCCATGACCTAATTGATTGCATTGGCAGTCAAGCGAAGGTCCAACAGTAGCACGTTGTCGTAAAGTTGGTCGCCTAAGATTTATAAAAGCTAGCCACCAAACTTCCAAAGGGTGGTTCACCCTCCTAGGCTCCGTTTGGCACGGCGGTAGAGGCAATGAACTGTGGTCATGAACCGTCGTTCATGAACGCCCGATCTCTCCTAAAGAACTTCGTTCAATTTCATGTTCAAAACTAGTTTTCGTTTCTTGTAGCGGTCATAACCGTTGTTATGACAAACATACATTCTATGATGTTTGTGTTTTTGTCTAAATTCACCTGAGCAAAAATGCCCCACCAAGCGGGGCCCTAGTCTACAATGTACTGCTTAGATATTTAATGACCAGCCTAAATGAATTTGAAAAAAATATTAAAGATAAATAATTTAAAAATAATAATTAGTAGTAGAAATTTGAACTATTAAAACAATATATATAGCATATTTATATTACATATTATAGTTTTAAGAACAGATTTATCGGTGGTTGAATCTGAGACGAGCATTCCATCAACACTATTTAGCTACTATATTAAATAACTTTTATGAGAAAATATGTAATAAATTTGTAACAACTATTGTCAAATATTATGCAGTGAGGACTGAGGATATCAAGTGAAGTAGCAGTATTGTCGTCACTGTTGGGTGTGGTTCCCATCCGAGTCGGTAAAAACCACCGGGCGTGTTAGGTGCAGCCCATGACTTTATATGCTCGACATATATAAATAAAACATATTGGCGTGCAGGAATTCTGTAAAATAGTGTTTCAGCAAAATAAGTTGCAACCTCTTAAAAGGCAGGTTGCAACTCTTTTTTTGCTGCCCTTTGGCGTGGAGCAAAACTGTGCTGTTTTTCTTGGACCGGTTTAGGTGAACCGGGCTGCACTTTTTGGGGAACTGTTTTCTCAAAGTATCGTGAGGGGAGTTAGGGCTTAATAACTATTTATCTTCTCTTTTGAGAGCAGCCGCTTGACACCTTCCCCTCTCTCGTTTTTTTTTTCCTGAAAAATTGCCGCAACCCCAAACCCTCCTCTCTCTCCTTCTCGTTTTTGCTGCTGTTTTGGAGGGCTGCTGCCGCCAGAGTTTGGTGGTGCTGCTGATGCCTGGAGGTTGGAGGAGAGGAGTTCTGCCGCCTGTGGTGGAGGAGGGCTGTTGCCGCCTGGACCTTTGTTGGAACCGGCCGCCTGGAAGTTTTAAAGGACTGCGGTCTGGAGGTTGGTTGAGGGAGAGGTGTGCTACCGCCTGCTGTGTTGGAGAAAAATTGCCAGCCTGCTATTGGAGAAGGAGGGCCGTTGCGCAGTTTGTTAGAGGGCTGCTGCCGCAATCGTTGTTTGGAGGTTGAAGACGAAGTTGGAAGGGGCTATTCGAGGCCGTCCCTTCTTCGTGGATTTAGAGAACGTCGTCTTTGGCGTTGGGACAGATTGCTCAATCCGTCCGGGTAACGACTCCGTCATCTATTTTGTTTTCTTCTTTACAATATTTTGTTTGTGTGTATTGTTGGAGAGAACGGTTGTGTGAATCCTTTGTGGATCGTGTTTGTGGTGGAGGAGTGGAGATCCTTTGTGGATCGGTGGAGGGAAAGCCTGTAATCGTGCGTGTGATTTATCACACCTTTTTAGTGGAGGCTTTTCGGGTTGGACTCCGATCGTTCCGTGGTTTTTCACCCAATTGGGTTTTCCACGTTAAATTTTCTGTGTGCTTTTAGTTACTTGCATCGTATTTTCTATTTGCGAATTTGCATACCGCTCAACGCGGTCGCACAAGTGCTCGCGCAAAATTGCTACAGGTGCTCTGGTCGGGAGTGTTTGCTCTCATTCCCAACAAGTGGTATCAGAGCAAGGTTCAGTGTCAGAGCCGTTTCAGTGACAGAGCAGATTCCGGGCTGACCTTTCTGGGTTTCAGGACGAGTCGATTGTTATCTCGGGTGTGCAATTGGGAGTGATAGTTTACGACCATTGGCCCGCTGGCTATCCTCTCCAGTTGTATACTTTGAGATAGTCAACTCAAAGATCAGTGGTCGGTCCAGCCAGTAGGCAGAGCAGAATGGAGTCCACATCCGGTTCAGAGTAGATGGTAAAGTTGAATGGTGCCAACTACCACCAGTGGCATCTTCTGATGGAAGACTTGATATATGTGAAGGGTTGGCATGCTCCTGTCTTTGAGGAGATGCCAAAGGACACGGATCCGGCGAAATGGAAGGTGGAGCATCGGAAGCTGTGTGGGTTTATCAGACGGTTCGTGGAGTCGAACGTTTACAACCATGTGGCTAGCATCACTGATGCAAAGGTACTGTGGAAGACTCTTGAGACACTGTATGCCAAGAGCACGGGTATCAACAAGTTTTATCTGCTGAAGAAGCTTGGAGAGTTCAGATACCGGGAGGGCTCACCTATTTTGGATCATGTCAACGAGTTCCAGGGGATTATCGATCGTCTGACTGCCATGAAGGTGACTTTTGAAGATGAGGTGAACGTATTGTGGCTACTCAAGTCACTTCCTGATTCTTGGGAGATGATCAGAGTTTCTCTGATCAATTCTTCCCCCCAGGGGATTGTTACCATGGAGATCGCCAAGAGTGGGATCTTGAATGAAGAGGTGAGACAAAAGTCTTAGGGGACTCCAGGCTCTTCTTCACGAGCTGACGTTCTCTATACTGAGCCCAGGGGGAGAGGAAGGAGTAAGAGCCGAGGAAGGGAAGGAGGACAAGAGTCAGAGTAGGGGTAAGTCGAAGTCACGTTATCAGAACGTGGAATGCCACTACTGCCATAAGAAGGGTCACATCAAGAAGTTTTGTTATTCATTGAAGAACGATCAGAAGAAGAAGGGGATTGCCACTGAGGGCAAGGATGAGGGTCACACGGCAGCCACCGTTTCGACTAAGGAGGACGACGTCATTATTGTTGGCGACGACATCACTGCTGCACTCGCGTGTGACGACCGATGCTGGATTGTTGATTCTGGAGCCTCTGCGCATGTCTCCCTGATAACTTCCTAAAAAGAAGTTATCTAGCCTTTTATTTTGACTTATTATTTTATTATAAATGGAATAAATGATCTAAATGAATATAAAATATAAATAAATTCATGTTTATTTAAATTATGGATCATTTGATTAAAATTATATGTTTTCTTATTAGAAATGCCGAAGAAATCGACTTGGAGAAGAAAAGCTGGACTTAAATATTTTGGCCTGCACAATATTGTTATAACATCCAATTTTGGATGTTATAACATTTCTGGACGGATTTCAAATTTAAAATTCTGAATTTGCTCCATTTTCAAATATGAAAGGACACATCTCTTGGGAGTGGGCTGCTCGTTTTTATGGGAGGAAAATAACCATCAAGGGGGACAAAAATTGGAGAGGGAGAGGGAGTTTTGGAGAAGAGGAAAACTAGGGTTTGCGAAAATCCTAGTGAAGAAGAAGAAGACCGGACCGGATCTTCAACGACATAGGATTGATCACATCTTTGAGTAGAATTTCCTGCATCATTTCACTCTCTTAAGCATGTCTAGTAAGATATTTCTTATTTGGTTTCTTCCTTCCATCATGAACTAATCTTTTAAATCTTGTGTATTGTTAGTACTTTGTTTGTTGTGATGGTTTGATTTTAATTTTCTTATGGATGTTTGGAATATTATCTTTATTGAAGTTATGATTTTACTCTTGGAAAGTTTGGCTTAAGTTCATCTTTAATTTGCTTGGCAAGATTCGAGAGAGGAGTCAGGCTAGATGATTGCTTTATATTATGCGGCAAGATTCGAGAGAGGAGTCGCGTAAATCTTTAACCAAATATCCATTTTTATACTACACTGCGAGATTCGAGAGAGGAGCGGTGAAAGTATATCATGAATTTCAATATAGCATAAAGGTAGAAAGAGATTTCATCTTTTGCTAGCAACTTTGATTTGTGTGTTTTATGTTAATCTCTTTCATCTAAGTTAGAGATAACTAAGTGAATTAGAGTGTTGGATTTCAGAGATCGAGAGATGATGACATCCACTTTTAAATCGTTGCAAGATAATTAATCAAGCATTTCATAAAGGTCCATCATAAAAATCATCACCATAAGCAAAGGAAAACAATACACAAGATTATTTCTCAAACTGATATTTCTCCAATTAAGTTGATAAAAGTATTCATAAGTAATTCTTGTTTAGTTTTGTTATTAGTATTAAGTAATTTTTCATTATTAAAAACTCACTTTAATCATTCCACTTGAATTTAAAGAAAAGGTAGAGCTAGTACTTGCGAGCACTAAATTAATCACTTCTCCGAGGGATCGATTTTTTCTCACTTTATATTACTTGATTCGACACGTGCACTTGCGTTAAAACGTAAATCTATTTTGGGCGTATCAAGTTTTTGGCGCCGTTGTCGGGGAAGTGCAACTAGTTAGTGATTTTCTTCTTGCAATATTAGTAAATCCAGAGTATTTAGAGATCAAGTATTTTGGTTTATTCTGTTTTATTAAGATTCTGCTTGATGCATGTCCAGATATCATAACGTTGAATTATTTCCGTTAAATTTAGAAATTGAACGTACTTGCAAACAAAACAGAAAAGAGTTTAGAACGGTTAATATTATTCATCCTGAGATGGATAATAACGCACAAAATAACGTTAATGATAATGGGGGTCAAGTTGATCAGAATGTTCAACCTGCTATACCACGTAGGACATGTAGAGACTATAACACACATTTAGGAGGAGGTTTGCACTTCAGCATAGCCCGACAAGCAATTGCTGCTAATAATTTTAAAATGGACCCCTTAGTGATGCAACAAGTACAATATAATAAATTTGGGGGACTCAATCATGAAGATGCAAATTCTCATTTACGGACATTCTTAGCAATTTGTGACATGTTCAAATTTAATGGAGCAACTGAAGAATCAATCTATCTAATGTTATTTCCATTTTCCTTAGAAGGTTGAGCAAAAGATTGGCTAAACTCATTACCACATGGATCAATAACTACATGGGATCAATTAGTGGAAAATTTTTTGGGTAAATATTTTCCACCTTCTAAGACTGCTAAGCTAATTAGAGATATAACCACATTTATGCAAACTCATGGTGAAACTCTTTATGACGCTTGGGAGCGTTTCAAAGAGTTATTAAGAAAATTTCCACATCACGGATTACACCAACACCAACAAGTATCAACGTTTTATAATGAGTTACAGATTGCAACTATGATTTTAGTAGATGGAGCCGCTGGGGGTTCCTTAATGAAGAAGTATCCGGAAGATGCGTATACAATATTAGAAGATCTAACATCTAATAATTATCAAGCTTTTGAAAGACAAGGAAACAATACTCCGGCTGGAATTCATCAAGTTGATCAAATAACATCCTTGGCCGCACAAATGACATCCCAATTCAATCTGATTAATAAAAGGTTAGATTCTTTGTCTACACCTACACCTAGTGCACCACTTACCGTGGAACAACTTAATCAAATAATTGAGGAAGCAAATTATGTGGGGGGACAACAAAAACAAATTCCACCGGGTTTTGCAAATCATTATAATCCGGAGTGGCAAAATCATCCTAACTTATCGTGGAAAAATAATCAAGGGATGAATCAACCACCGGGTTTCAATCAAATGCAAAATAATCCTTCAAACACTCAATTTAATTCTAGGAAATTAACTGATGAAATAATTATAGGGATGTTTCAAAAGAATGAGGCCAGAATAGGAGGCATTGAATCTTCCTTAAAATCAATGGAATCCACATTGGGTCAACTAGCAAATGCGCTAAGTCAGAGGCCAGTTGGATCATTACCTTCAGATACTACACCTAACCCAATAAGAGATGAACAAACTAGTCATTGTAAGGCTATCGCTTTAAGGAGTGGAGTGGAAATTTCTAGTGAAGACGGGTTGTTAGAAAAAGCTAAAGAGGAGGAGCAAAGAGAGAAAATCATTCATCTAAAACAATCACAAGAAGAACAAATAATAGAAAATAAGGAACCAGACATAGTGGAGATTGCACAACATAATAATAAAAAGAAAGAAATTATTTATCCTCCACCGCCATTTCCGTCTAGACTGGCAAAAAAAAGCTTGATAAACAATTTCAGAAATTCATGAACATCTTTAAGAAATTGACTATAAATATTCCATTTGCCGAAGCACTTGAGCAAATGTCTATTTATGTTAAATTCATGAAGGACATTTTATCTAAGAAAAGAAAATTCGTTGATAAGGAAGTATTAGCATTAACCGAAGAGTGCAGTGCAATACTACAAAAGAAATTACCTCAAAAATTAAAAGACCCGGGTAGCTTTACAATACCATGTTCAATAGGAGTGAAATTTGCCGGGAGAGCATTGTGTGATTTGGGTGCTAGCATCAACTTGATGCCGCTTTCTATTTATACAAAATTAGGCTTAGGAGAGATTACACCAACATCTCTCACTCTTCAATTGGCTGATAGGTCTTTAGCATTTCCTAAAGGAATCGTTGAAGACGTATTGGTTAAAGTTGAGAAATTCATCTTTTCAGCCGATTTTGTTGTGCTAGATATGGATGAGGACAAGGATGTCCCTATCATTTTAGGAAGACCATTTCTAGCCACGGGACGAACACTAATAGATGTCCAAAAAGGTGAATTAACAATGCGAGTCAACGATGAGGCTGTAACATTCAACATTCTTAAAGCTATGAAATTTCCTAATGACGAAGATGAATGTTATTCTATTACAGAAGTAGATGTACCCACTAAATTGATGCATGATCAAGATGATCTAGAGCATCAACTTTTTAATATTTTAACAAATGAAGAAATGGATGAAAAAGATTTAGATATAGTTGAATGTGTGAAGGCTTTAGACACTTATGAACATTTACCTTTTGGTAAGAAGTTTGAAGTATTAAATAGGTCAAGCGAATCAACAATAATGAAACCATCTATTCTTGACCCATCAAAACTAGAGTTAAAGCCCTTACCTGAAAATTTAAAATATGTCTTTCTGGGAGAAGGGAGCACATTACCTGTCATTATAGACTCGTCATTAGAAGAAAAAAATGAAGAAAAACTGCTTAAGGTGCTTCGTGAATTTAAGGGTGCAATGGGGTGGACGATTGCTGATATAAAAGGAATCAGTCCATCAATATGTATGCATAAAATCTTGTTGGAAGAAGATTCAAAAGAATCTATTAAACCCCAACAAAGACTTAGCCCACCCATGAAAGACGTAGTCATGAAGGAGATCATAAAGTGGTTAGACGCAGGTATTATTTACCCTATTTCCGATAGTAAATGGGTAAGCCATGTTCAATGTGTGCCAAAGAAAGGAGGTATCACAGTCGTGAAAAATGACAATAATGAATTGATACCCACTCGAACTGTAACGGGGTGGAGAATATGTATGGACTACCGGAAATTGAACAAATCGACTAGAAAAGATCATTTCCCCTTACCATTCATCGATCGGGTATTGGATAGATTGACAGGTAATGAGTATTATTGTTTCTTGGATGGATATTCTGGGTATAACCAGATTATGGTGGCACCGGAAGATCAGGAAAAGACGACATTTACATGCCCGTATGAAACATTCGCATTTCGAAAAATGCCATTTGGATTATGTAGCGCCCCCACCACATTTCAGCGTTGCATGATCTCTATTTTTGCGGATTTGATGGATGATGGTATTGAGATTTTTATGGACGATTTTTCTGTGTTTGGAAAATCTTTTGACGAATGTTTAGTAGTATTAAAGAAAGCTTTAGATAAATGCGTACAATCCAATTTGATTCTCAACTGGGAGAAGTGTCATTTCATGGTACGTGAGGGTATTGTGCTTGGTCATAAAGTATCAAAAAGGGGTTTAGAGGTAGACAAGGCAAAGATAGAAGTCATTGAAAAACTTCCACCACCATCAAACGTTAAGGGAATTCGTAGTTTCTTGGGTCATGCTGGATTCTACCGGCGATTTATAAAGAACTTTTCAAAAATCTCTAAACCTCTAAGTCACTTACTTGAAAAGGATCATCCTTTTATTTTTAATGAGGAATGTCTTGAGGCATTCAACATCTTAAAATAAAGTATGATTTCATCGCCAGTCATCATTGCCCCTGATTGGTCATTACCATTTTCTATTATGTGTGATGCTAGCAATTTTGCAGTAGGAGCAATCTTAGGGCAAGTACATAATAAGGTTTTTCACGCTATCTACTATGCTAGCAAAACACTTATTGATGCTCAAATAAACTATACCACTACGGAAAAGGAATTATTAGCTGTAGTATTTGCCTTTGACAAATTTCGCTCGTATTTGATAAACTCTAAGGTTATAGTTTATACAGATCATTCGGCAATAAGGTATTTAGTTGATAAAAAGGACGCAAAGCCTAGGCTCATTAGATGGGTCCTCCTTCTCCAAGAATTTGATTTAGAAATCAAGGATCGAAAGGGAGTGGAGAATCCAGTAGCCGACCATTTATCTCGACTAGACAATGAAAATGAGAAAAATATGCACATTGAGATTAGCGAAAATTTTCCAGATGAGCGACTACTAGCGATATCTGACACTATTAGCACTCCTTGGTACGCAGATTTCGTTAATTTTATAGTAAGTAACGTATTCCCACCAGATATGGATTACCAGCAAAGGAAACGATTTCTTCACCAAGTGAAATCTTATCTTTGGGATACTCCATATATGTTTAGAATTTGTGCTGATCAGGTTATCCGTAGGTGTGTAGCAGAAGAAGAGGTACATCGTATTCTAGAAAAATGTCACGCATCACCTTACAGAGGACACTTTATGGGGGAACCGACTGCTATGAAAGTATTAGGGGCTGGTTTTTACTGGCCGACTCTGTTTAAGGATGCGCATATGTTTGTCAAGAAATGTGACCGATGTCAAAAGACGGGGAATATCCATCGTGGGGCGAGCATGTCGTTGACTAACATCTTTGATGTTGAAATTTTTGACGTATGTGGCATTGATTTTATGGGACCCTTTATAAATTCAAATGGCAATTTATATATTTTGTTAGCGGTGGATTATGTTTCCAAATGGGTAGAAGTCATAGCCACACAAAAGAACGATGCTGCGGCAGTGCTGAAATTTATAAAGTCCAACATCTTCACTAGGTTTGGTACGGCGAGAGCAATAATCAGTGATGGAGGGTCGCATTTCTGTAATTCACAATTCAAAATACTTTTAAAAAAATATGGCGTAACGCATAAAGTCGCCATTGCATATCACCCGCAAACTAACGGCTTAGCAGAAGTCTCAAACAGGGAAATCAAGTCAATTCTTGAGAAGACGGTGAGCATAAATCGTAAGAATTGGTCAATGAAACTAAATGATGCATTATGGGCGTATCGAACTGCATTTAAGACACCCATAAGAGTGACTCCTTATAAGATGATATATGGAAAGTCGTGTCATCTTCCCGTTGAATTAGAACATAAAGCTTATTGGGCAATAAAGAAATTAAAATTTGATTTTCAAGAGGCGGGTAAGAATAGACTGTTGCATCTCAATGAATTAGACGAGATTAGATTCCATGCGTACGAGAATGCTCGGCTTTATAAAGAGAGATCAAAGAAATGACACGATTCTAGAATGCAGAAAAGAGAATTTAAGGTAGGACAATTAGTCCTTTTATATAACTCGTGACTGCGTTTATTTCCTGGAAAACTGAAATCTAGATGGTCTGGTCCATTTCGAGTCAAGGAAGTATTTCCGTACGGGGTGGTAACAATCTGTAACGAGAATGATGGTTCGATATTCAAGGTGAATGGACAACAACTCAAGGAGTATTACGAGAGAATTGATCATCGTGATGTGATGGTCATAATATTTCGATGACTAGTTGTGTGAGGAACGTCCTGCCGGGACGTGTTAAATAAGGCGCTTAGTGGGAGGCAGCCCATATAATATAATAGATATATGATTTTTATGCTTGTAATTTAGTATAAGATATGTGAGTGAAGACTGAAGAGAGGGAAATCACAAGAGGATGACCAAGGGAATATAAAAAAAAAAATTCGGCTAAAAATTACTAATAAAAAGTTGGCTGAATTTTTTTTTTAATTCAAATTTTTTTTCTAAGTTGAATGTTATGACAACTGAAAATAAATTGTTATCACAACTCAATCTCTGCATCTTCCTTCAGAATTTCGTCGACCGGTGGTTTAGCTTGGGTTTAACTGGACCGGCACTCACACTATCCACGAATTAACCCCTCCCTAATATATTATGCGATTCCTGAACCGCCGACTAGGTTTAGAAAAAACGATTTCGAGGAGCAGACGGGGCGACTGCGCGAGCGAACGGCGATTTCGTGCAACATCTGCGAGAGTCCTTGCACAGAGAGGCGGAGGCGATCATCGACGCGTCGGCGGACGGTCTCGTGAAGTCGCGGCGCAGGACATCATCGACGACCACAACGTCTCGCCAGCGTCCCCATCAGCGATCGTGAAGTTACTGAGGCGCGAATGAAGGTGAAAACCTATCCTCTTTCTTAATGTTTCATATACATTATTTCTGGAGCGATTTATCCTTAGCATAGCATCTATTTTAGGACGATTCATCTAAGGGGCGAAATAAAAAAAGGGAAGGGAAAGAGAGTTGTTAAACCATCCGAAAAATTTTGCAATCCAGATGCATCAAAATGGTTCCAACTGGTTAAGAATCTTCCTTGCATATATGAGAGAGGTTTTCAGTTAGAAAAAAATCATGGAGTATGAATTATGCCGAACAAATCGAACAAATGAGATGGGAAACTTTTTGTCACCCTAGGTCAGAAGCTTTACTTTCTCTAGTGTACGAATTTTATGCAAATGCAAAGAGTAAAGGTGGTGACATTGTAACTGTTAGAGGGAAGGAAGTCAACTTTTCCGCTGCGTCTATATCTGACATGTTCAGTCTTGAGGATCATGACTGCCCTGAGTATACAGAACTTTTAAATGGAGTCAGTGACGAGGAGATGGTGCGTATACTCTTTTGTACACCAGAACCGGCATGGGTAAGCAAGACGCAAAAAACAGTTAAGGCCACTTGTTTGAATAGAGAAGCCAAAGTTTGGTTACTTTTTATAAATGCAAGTATCATGCCCACCCGTCATTCCAATACGGTAACAATGGATAGGGCTGCATTGATTTTTGGAATCATGACGGGGATGCTGTTTGATCTCGGAAAAATTATCAATTTACAACTGAGGCAGAAGATCGACGAAGAGAGGCCGCGACAATTGTGGTTCCCGATGCTCCTCACCGACCTATGTCGAAATGCATGGGTAGTTGAGTATGCTGAAGATCTGATCACCCAAGTGAAGCATCATATCACCAAGACAGTTATAGAGGTTAATGTAAAGGCAGAAAAAGGTAAGGGAACTAATAAGTCCATCAAGTTACCACGAGCCGAGCTTGCAGACACTGGACTAATTTTAGGAGATTTGAGTAGGGCCACTGAGTATACTATGCAGAATTTAGAATATCTCAAGGAGTATCAAAGATGCCAGCATCTTTATTTTGACTCACAACTACAAGAAATTCGGGCTACCCAAGCTACCTTGTTGATGAAAGCTAAGCTCCCAATTCCTGTTCCGAATATACAAATGGCTGGCCAATGGGATCGATCGGGTTACTTAATGACGAAGGACCGACGTAAACTGGATCCACTACATGGGTTCAACAAAGGCGACATGAGCACCGATTCAGATTGGGAGGAAGAAGAAGGTTCTGCAGATGAGGAACTCACAGACGACAAAGATGATGATGAAGAGAAAGAAATTGACGAATCCGAAGACGAGGGCGAAGGTGAAGATGAGGAGGACTAGTCGAATCATCTCATTTCATTTTATCTTATTTACCAACATGGTTATATTTTGGATATTGTCTATTCGACTTCATGCTATGACTTATATTGCTGCTATTATCTAATCGGCTAGACTAACTTGAATGCTTCTTAGCATGCTATTTTCATTTAAATACATCTCTGCTATTAGACATGATGCATTTTGGTGGGTGTTGATCTAATTTAATTTCTGGTTGGTATTCTTTGGTGAGTCCCATGGCTTGTTTATTTTGCTCTAAGCATGTATCCAGCTGCTAAATATGCACTAATTATTCCAGCTGCTACATATGAACTGATTATACCTGCTACTACATATGCATGATTATTACTGATGTTCTGAGAATATGCTGAGATTAATTTATATTATTTTGATTATTTTGGTTGGTGTTGATTCTTTCTGCTGAGATTAATATATATTATTCTACATTCATCATGATGTCTTGAGATTATGCATTGTTTCATGTTGATGATCTATAACACATCCCATGCTTTAATGCCTACCGATTATAGAAATTATAAGTATGTAGGCATGATTATTATGATTAAGTGTGGAGGTGGGAGTCACATGGGAGCATAAATATGAAGTCTGGATCATCCATTCCAATGCATTCAATTCAATTCAGGGGAGTTTCCTAATTCGATTTAGATTCTCATTATATTTATATATTGCTCCATTCTAGTATTTGCATGATCTAATCTCTTTGCTAGGGACTAGCAAAGCCTAAGTGTGGAGGTGGGGGTAATATAACCCCTACCACTTGAGTGAAGATTAAATTAACCTTACATGAATTTAATGATCTAAATTCTTGTTTTTATTAATCAATAAGTTACTTAAGTGTTCAACGATAATTAATTGGTATGGCTTATCAATCTTAGGAGTTCAATTCATGATTTTGAAGTTAGTAAGATTTTTTTGGATTATGCTCATTTAGGCAATTATTTCATGCACAAAATTTTTGTTTACGACCAATGCATTTTTGATATTGACTTCTGCAAATACTAGGGAGGGGTGAGCAAGAACTGAGTTAACGATGTAAGTCAAGACTTGAGTTTAGGAAGTTAATCCATTTCGAGCATCCACTAAATACTTTGAGCCTTATCCTTACCACTTTGATATACACCATTCCATGCTTAAATTCCTATGTTCATACTAGTTGTATCTTAATAAGTAGCCATTTATGAGTGTTTAATTTAAAAAAAATGGTTAAATTTCATAGTGATATGTGACCTAGGTATTTGTATACATACTTGGAATGATCCCTACTGTGATATATAATAAAAAAAGAAGTAAAAAAAAGCATCATAGTGATTATGTGGCCTAGGTATGTACACATGTACTTGGAATGATCCCTACTATGAATAGAAAAAAATATATGTTGATAAACCCCATATTATGGTAAACTTGTTAAGATTACTAACTAGGGAATGTCATTCCACTATCAAAGTTACCCATAAACTTCGAACCAAGCCAAAGTCATCCCAATATTCAATTGAACTACTAACTCATGTGGAGACTAAAATCAATAGCTTAGCATACTCTTACCCTTTCCAATAGATGCAGATGTTCAATAAGAAATATTGCATGGGAGTAAATTTCTTTTTAGCACTCACCGCACTTAAATCTTATTTGAGCATTATCTTTTATTCAAGCTAATGGAATTATGAATGGTTGAATTTTTATTGATTGTAGGCTTATCAATTGAGTAAAGCGAATTTTCTATAGTATGCTATGATTAATTTTTTTTACAAGGATGAAAGATCATTTGAATTTATGTTATGTTATTAGTTCTTCATTCAAGCCAGTTATTTGAATGATCTTTGCTAGGGACTAGCAAAAGTTTAAGTGTGGAGGTGTGATAACTTCCTAAAAAGAAGTCATCTAGCCTTTTATTTTGACTTATTATTTTATTATAAATGGAATAAATAATCTAAATGAATATAAAATATAAATAAATTCATGTTTATTTAAATTATGGATCATTTGATTAAAATTATATGTTTTCTTATTAGAAATGCCGAAGAAATCGACTCGGAGAAGAAAAGTTGGACTTAAATATTTTGGCCTGCACAATGTTGTTATAACATCCAATTTTGGATGTTATAACATTTCTGGATGGATTTCAAATTTAAAATTCCGAATTTGCTCCATTTTCAAATATGAAAGGACACATCTCTTGGAAGTGGGCTGCTCGTTTTTATGGGAGGAAAATAACCATCAAGGGACAAAAATTGGAGAGGGAGAGGGAGTTTTGGAGAAGAGGAAAACTAGGGTTTGCGAAAATCCTAGTGAAGAAGAAGAAGATCGGACCAGATCTTCAACGGCATAGGATTGATCACATCTTTGAGTGGAATTTCTTGCATCATTTCACTCTCTTAAGCATGTCTAGTAAGATCTTTCTTATTTGGTTTCTTCCTTCCATCATGAACTAATCTTTTAGATCTTGTGTATTGTTAGCACTTTGTTTGTTGTGATGGTTTGATTTTAATTTTCTTATGGATGTTTGGAATATTATCTTTATTGAATTTATGATTTTACTCTTGGAAAGTTTGGCTTAAGTTCATCTTTAATTTGCTTGGCAAGATTCGAGAGAGGAGTCAGGCTAGATGATTACTTTATATTATGCGACAAGATTCAAGAGAGGAGTCGCGTAAATCTTTAACCAAATATCCATTTTATACTACACTGCGAGATTCGAGAGAGGAGCGGTGAAAGTATATCATGAATTTCAATATAGCATAAAGGTAGAAAGAGATTTTATCTTTTGCTAGCAACTTTGATTTGTGTGTTTTATGTTAATCTCTTCCATCTAAGTTAGAGATAACTAGGTGAATTAGTGTGTTGGATTTCATAGATCGAGAGATGATGACATCCACTTTTAAATCGTTGCAAGATAATTAATCAAGCATTTCATAAAGGTCCATCATAAAAATCATCACCATAAGCAAAGGAAAACAATACACAAGATTATTTCTCAAACTGATGTTTCTCCAATTAAGTTGATAAAAGTATTCATAAGTAATTCTTGTTTAGTTTTGTTATTAGTATTAAGTAATTTTTCATTATTAAAAACTCACTTTAATCATTCCACTTGAATTTAAAGAAAAGGTAGAGCTAGTACTTGCTAGCACTAAATTAATCACTTCTCCGAGGGAACGATCTTTTCTCACTTTATATTACTTGATTCGACACATGCACTTGCGTTAAAACGTAAATCTATTTTGGGCGTATCACTCCCACAACAGGGAGTTATTTGCCACCCACACCACTCATGAATGTGGGGTGTTGAGGATGGGCAATGGGGATACGTCCAAGGTACTTGGGCGTGGAGACATGCACTTGAAGACGAGTACTGGTGCCCTTCTTGTTCTGAGAGATGTTAGACACGTGCCAGACATTCGCTTCAATTTGATATCTGTTGGCAAACTTGGAGACGAAGGACACCTGAGTGTCTTTGGAGGAGACTTCTGGAAGCTGATCAGGGGATCGCTTGTGATGGCCAGAGGCTATAGAGATTCTGGACTGTACTACATGGAGGGGAGGCCTGAAGCTGCTCAGGCCAACTCTGTCAGGGATGAGGCATCCACTTCCTTATGGCACAGGAGGCTGGCACACATTAGCTAGAAGGGTTTAGGATGCCTAGCGAAGAAGAAGCTGATTTGTGATATTTCTAGGGATCACTTAGAGAGGTGCGACCACTGCATGGCTGGGAAACAGAACAGATATCATTTCACAGCCACACGTCCATCAGGAGATCTGAGCCTTTGGAGCTAGTTCATACTGATGTTTGCGGACCACTGAAGGTCCAGACTAGAGGTGGAGCATCTTACTTCGTTACTTTCATTGACGACCATTCGAGGAAGCTTTGGGTCTATGCCATCAAGACTAAAGATCAGGTCCTCGATACCTTCAGGAGATTCCACGCTGAGGTGGAGAGACAGTCTGGGAAGAGGCTGAGATGCATCAGGTCCGACAACGGGGGAGAGTACATTGGTCCGTTTGACGAGTACTGTAGGGACCATGACATTAGACATGAAAAGACCCCGCCGAAGACGCCACAGCTGAATGGCGTAGCTGAGAGGATGAACAGGACACTGATGGAGAGAGTTCGATGCATGCTTTCTGAGTAGAAGCTGCCATGAATGTTTTGGGGCGAGTCTCTTCTTACTGCAGCGCATGTCATCAACCTCTCGCCGAGTTCAGCTTTGCAGGAGGATGTCCCAGATAGGGTTTGGTATGGGAAAGACCCCTCTTACAGTCACTTGCGGGTATTTGGCTGAAGCCTTTGTGCACATCCCCAGGGATGAGAGATTGAAGTTGGATTCGAAGACCCGACAGTGTATTTTTTTGGGATACGACTACAGTGGAGAGTTTGGGTACAGGTTCTTTGATCCAGTTGAGAAGAAGCTTGTACGTAGCCGTGATGCTGTTTTCTGTGAGGATCAGACTGTTGGTGATCCTGAGGGGACTGTTGAGTTGGAGGTTGACTCTCGCACTGCTGCAGAGTCACCTATGGTTGGAGATGACGACACTAAGGAGGCTGCTGAGCCTGAGCCAATACAGGGTACTGATACCCTTCCGGATCATGATATCACCACTGATGGTGAACCAGGAGTCGCTGAGGACATTGCTGATGATGTACCTGCACCGGCCCCTGAGCCTGCCTTATGGAGATCAGATCGTGCTAGGCACCCGTCCGCTAGATATTCTACATCAGAGTTCATACTGTTGGCTGATGCGGGGGAGCCTGAGAGTTATGATGAGGCCATGGAGAGTACAGAGAAGCGCCAGTGGATGGCTGCCATGCAGGATGAGATGCAGTCGCTGCAGAAGAACCACACGTATGACTTGGTGAGATTGCCTAAGGGCAAGAAGGCCTTGAAGAATCGTTGGATTTTCAGGGTGAAACAGGGAGATTCCTCCACACCTCCCAGATACAAGGCCAGGCTGGTGGTGAAAGGTTTTGGACAGCGACAAGGCGTTGACTTCGATGCGATCTTCTCACCTGTACTGGTGAAGATGTCGTCTATTCGTGTGGTACTTGGCCTCGCTGCGATGCTAGACTTGGAGATAGAGCAGATGCATGTCAAGACCGCCTTTCTGCATGACGATCTTGAGGAGGAGCTTTACATGGATCAGCCTGAGGGCTTCAGTGTCAAAGGGAAGGAAGGTCTGGTGTGCCGCTTGCAGAAGATTCTATATGGTCTGAAATAGGCCCCGCGACAATGGTATAGGAAGTTTGATTCTTTCATGGGGGAGATCGACTTCAGCAGGACCACCCTTGACCACTGCGTGTTCATCAAGCAGTACGCTCCAGAGGATTTCATCATTCTGCTACTGTATGTTGATGACATGCTGATCGTCGGGAGGAACACTGCGCGCATTGCTGAGTTGAAGCGGCAGTTAAGTTGCACTTTTGCGATGAAGGATCTGGGTGCTGCGAAGACCATTTTGGGGATGCACATTCGCAGAGACAGGGGAGCCAGATTACTTTGGTTATCACAGGAGCGGTACATCCGCAAAGTGTTGCAAAGATTTGACATGGATCAGGCGAAGAAGGTGAGCGTGCCTCTTGCAGCTCACTTCAGGCTTACCGCTGATCAGTGCCCTAGCACACCCGAGGAGATCGAGGCTATGTAGAAGGTTTCGTATGCATCTGCAGTTGGGAGCCTCATGTATGCGATGACGTGCACTCGTCCAGACATTGCGCATGCGGTTGGGACCGTTAGTAGATTTCTCTCCAATCTTGGGAGAGAGCATTGGAGCGCAGTGAAGTGGATACTGAGATACCTGCAGGGAACGTCAGACTTGACGCTGAGATTTGGAGACAGTGAGCTAGAGCTGTTGGGCTACACTGAAGCGGACATGGCTGGAGATTTGGATTCCAGGAGGTCGACGTCAGGGTACTTGATTCTGTTTGCAGGGGGAGCTGTCTCGTGGGCGTCGAGACTGCAGAAGTGCGTTGCACTGTCCACCACGGAGGCTGAGTTTATTGCGGTTACTGAGGCTGGGAAGGAGTTGCTTTGGATGAAGAGGTTCATCAAAGAACTTGGTTTCACTCAGGACCGATACACACTCCTGTGTGACAGTCAGAGCGCTATCCATCTGGGGAAGAACCCCACGTTTCACTCGAGGTCGAAGCACATCGACACTCGGTATCATTGAATACGAGATGTCCTGGAGCAGAAGGAGCTTGATCTTCAGAAGACACACACCGATGACAATGGGGCAGACATGCTGACCAAGTCCGTGTCAAGGGGGAAGTTCGAGCATTGCGTTAGGATCGCCGGGATGGCGGTTTCTTCCGCCTCGATGTGAAGGGGGAGATTTGTTGGGTGTGTTTCCCATCCGAGTCGGTAAAAACCACCGGGCGTGCTAGGTGCAGCCCGTGACTTTATATGCCCGACATATATAAATAAAACATATTGGCGTGCAGGAATTCTGTAAAATAGTGTTTCAGCAAAATAAGTTGCAACCTCTTAAAAGGCAGGTTGCAACTCTTTTTCTGCTGCCCTTTGGCGTGGAGCAAAACTGTGTTGTTTTTCTTGGACCAGTTTAGGTGAACCGGGCTGCACTTTTTGGGGAACTGTTTTCTCAAAGTATCGTGAGGGGAGTTAGGGCTTAATAACTATTTATCTTCTCTTTTGAGAGCAGCCGCTTGACACCTTCCCCTCTCTCGTTTTTTTTCTGAAAACTGTCGCAGCCCCAAACCCTCCTCTCTCTCCTTCTCGTTTTTGTTGTTGTTTTGGAGGGCTGCTGCCGCCAGAGTTTGGTGGTGCTGCTGCTGCCTGGAGGTTGGAGGAGAGGAGTTATGCCGCCTGTGGTGGAGGAGGGCTGTTTCCGCCTGGACCTTTGTTGGAGCCGGCCGCCTGGAAGTTTTAAAGGACTGCGGCCTGGAGGTTGGTTGAGGGAGAGGTGTGCTGCCGCCTGCTGTGTTGGAGAAAAAGTGCCGGCCTGCTATTGGAGAAGGAGGGCCGCTGCGCAGTTTGTTAGAGGGCTGCCGCCGCAATCGTTGTTTGGAGGTTGAAGACAAAGTTGGAAGGGGCTATTCGAAGCCGTCCCTTCTTCGTGGATTTAGAGAACGTCGTCTTTGGCGTTGGGACGGATTGCTCAATCCGTCCGGGTAACGACTCCGTCATCTATTTTGTTTTCTTCTTTACAATATTGTGTTTGTGTGTATTGTTGGAGAGAACGGTTGTGTGAATCCTTTGTGGATCGTGTTTGTGGTGGAGGAGTGGAGATCTTTTGTGGATCAGTGGAGGGAAAGCCTGTAATCGTGCGTGTGATTTATCACACCTTTTTAGTGGAGGCTTTCCGGGTTGGACTCCGATCGTCCCGTGGTTTTTCAGCCAATTGGGTTTTCCACGTTAAATTTTCTGTGTGCTTTTAATTACTTGCATCGTATTTTCTATTTGCGAATTTGCATACCGCTCAACGCGGTCGCACAGGTGCTCGCGCAAAATTGCTACAGTTGCTCTGGTCGGGAGTGTTTGCTCTCATTCCCAACAGTCACCTCACACTATCTGCAAAGAAAGCGAGTGATCAATGGTCATATTGCGGTCTCAAGGGTGAACCCCGGCCCATACGTGCACCATCACTCAGTACTATTACAACTAATAAGTACCTTGAAATTTAAAAATAGAAATAAATATAGGACTCCCATGGCCTCTAATGAAAAAGGCCTTGAGAGGAACAATTTTTGCATAGACTGAGATCTCACCCGCACTGATCAAATATACGCTAAGTCTGCCTAAAAATAATTACCCGAAGAGGCTCTCCTTTGAATCAACTTGATTGGGGCTGCACCGTGAAATCAATGTCCCGACGGGGCCATGGGCACCACCAAAGCTTGGGCCTTGGGGCTTTATTTACACTTTTTTGTTATATAATTAAATCAAAATAATTAAAATAAACAACATTTTTTTAAGTATTAAATCAACATGAATCTAATAATAACACACTTTTTTTATACTATATAAATATTTTCTTTTGGAATACTTTTTTCTTTTCTCTCTACTAATTATTCATAATTTCACTTTCAATTATTTACAACTACTATACATAATATGATATTCTAATAAATACAAGTAAATAAATTGTATTGATATTAACATAATATAATTAAAAATATAAAAATAGAACTAATCACAAATTTGTATTGATATTACCATAACATAATATAATTAAAAATAGTATTGATATTATCATAATATGATTTCACAAATTTGTATTTCGGATGCTGTGGAGGGGAACTATACTATTTGTGAAACAGCCCTAGTCAAGTCATGCATATACCCAAAGTCCCTAACACACGTGGCTCCCTTTGTATTTTGAAACGATAATAAAGATTTACCAAAGAGTTTTTTCAGCGTTGACCAACGCCTAAACAAACAGAGCAACAATGTGCGGTAGATTCACTGCCCGGCCGCTGGTTCAATACCCTCCGGTACCGGAATACTAGTGATGTATAATCAAACATTTTCAGTCAGTTTCAGCGGATTGTTCTTCGTTTGCAGCGGCTACTATGTTACTGTTACGCTATTGAGATTTCCCTCCACAGCATCCGAAATAGCAAAACCCTAACCCCATAAACCCTACAACCCCCGACTTCTTTTTCTCCTCCTCCCCTCCAGCAATGGATATCAATTTGTGCTCTCGCCGTCTGCTGATTCATCGTTTCCCAATTCGTAGCCTGGAAATCTCGGTGGTTTCTTCGCTTCCTGCATTTTGCCGCTGGAATCCTCGTGGACGCCACGCCTTTCTCCCTCTTCTTCGGATTTCTCGATCCAGCACAAGATGTAGAGGTAAGTGAAAATATTCCCCCAGTTAATTGGAGCTTAGTAGAAATTGGGCTAGATCTTCAAAGTAACAATTATTGTTTCAGTGCTCAGCATTTGGGTAATTGGGTATACTTTTATTTTCTCATTTGAATATCAAAGATTTGAAATCTTACCATATGTATCCAAAATCACTCGATAGAACCATTAACTTTGATACAATTGTTTGTAGGAGGAACACTGGAGCAATCTTTGAACCAAGGACTATTGATATATTAAGAATTTAACCTCTATGTCACCTTTGTTATGAGATTATTCTTCACTTTATTGTGGAGCTTAACAACTTAGGCCAGTTTGTTTATGCATTTTTCCTCCGTTGCAGTTTTGAAAAAAATGCAAACACTATTTCTTTTTGCCTGTTTGGAACCGTGGATCACCAAACATGCACTGATGATATCTTGCTTTCAAATCTCAAATGCTAGAATCTAATTTTATGTGTGGTGAAAGATGGGTTATGGCCTGGTTCACTTCAATCCCAAATTCTTATCCTTTTCAGCAGTGGGTGATGCAACTACTGATACAACCGATTATACGGGAGAATTTTCATCAAATGCGTTAAGGTCTGAGCGAGCCATACTGCATGAGAAAGATCTTGGAGATATTAGGGGAATTGATGATGGTGAAACTGATTCGCATTACCTAACTGATGATAAAATGATCAGAGTATGCGACAAGTTAATTGAAGTTTTCATGGTTGATAGACCTACGCCGACCGACTGGAGAAGATTGTTAGCTTTCAGCAAGGAATGGGAAAATATTAGACCTCACTTCTTCAAGCGCTGTCTGGAAAAAGCTGATTTAGAGAGCGGTCCAGAAATGAAGCACAAGCTTTTCAGACTTCGTAGGAAGTTGAAGGAGGTAGTATGACATATTTGTTATTAACATATTTCCCACATTCCTTAATATCGACGAATTTTAATATGTTTCCTTATGTGCTATCTGTGTAGATAGATAATGATGTTCAAAGGCACAATGAACTTATTAATGCTGTTAAAATGGCACCAGATGAAATTAGCTCCATTGTTGCCAAGCGGCGGAAAGATTTCACCAAGGAATTTTTTGTTCATCTTCACACTTTAGCAGAATCTCATTTTGAGAATGTAGCAGAACAAAATGGTGAGATTGGATTGAATGTTCTAGCCTATTTCAGTAGATTTTTGTATCCCATTCTGAACTGCACCCTTTATGAAGTTCTACTGCATCCAAATGTTAGGTTTTTAGAATAATTGTATGTGAAATACAGATGCTATGGTGAGAATTTATTACCCGAACAAAGGAAGAGAAGCCTCCATATTGTATCTCTACTATTGTTGGTTTGTTTTTTGACATTTTACTATGAACTCCACCATAGGGGTAGAATATAATGATTAGTTCTTGCCTATTTTTATAGGCATGCACATTAATTTATCAACATCATCATCAGTGGCCTTATTTTAAATATTTGGCATCGGTTTTATGCATCTCTATTGTCTCTTCAATCTTAGTGAGTGTTGTCAGAGTTGTTAAGCTTAAACTACACAAATTATCTTGAAACATATTTCATCCAAGAAACTTGAGGTCTTATTTTATATCTTGATTATACATCTTTGAGCCAACTAAGTCTATTTAATAGATATCACTTTCACCTTTCCTCTAATATAATCACTTCCTAATTTACTAATCCTAGTTGCCACTCACCCATCTTAGCATTCTCATTTCTTCCATATTCAACTTAGATATCCACTACTTTTTTTTTAACTATCTAACAACACTCATCACTGTCCTATTTGCACTTATATTAAAACTACCTTCTAAGTCTCTACGATATCCTTTTTATTACAAAGTACTTTTGCAGCATTTCTCCATTTCAATCACTGATTGAAATCGATTACGCGTCAGTTCAGATATTTACAATATTGTCATTTTTGGATCGTCAGTCGGACGATCGGAGACCGTGATCGTGACCAGCTCGTTTTTTCATATTTTTACGTATTTTTCTGAGTTGTATTTTGAGAGTTTGGTTAAATTATCCATATGACAATCGTGGACATTGGATGTATTTAACCTAATCCTCTCCCCCCTTTATATGATGTGCAATCGACTACTTGAGCCATCGAGAAATTAGTTTTTTTTCCAAAGGTGTTACTCGATTTTCACTCTTGGTGCGACACCGATAGCTACCTGCGGTGCGACACCGATAGCCACCTGTTCCCGACGCCCCATCTGCTGCCTTCTACCACCCTTATGACCTCCGATGATCCTCCCCGACCCCCCAACAACGCCGTCGAGGCTGCCAGTCGCCTCCTCCTTCAACAAAGCTCTTCTCTGCCGCCGCCATCCGCCCCTCGGCCTCACATTAGCCCTCCCCCCCCCACACACACCTCGACCTCGCATTAGAGCCCATGCCGCAACCTTCCAGCCCTTCTGCATCCGCCTTCTCCTTTCCTAGCACCATCTGAACCCCCCTACAGCAACAACCGACAATTCCCCCTCTTCCCTGCAACAATTACCCATTCCACACCCTCCATCCTTGGTCGAAGGTCCTCTCTATCTTCCCCCTCACCTCCACTTCAAAATCCAGTCCGTCAGTCCTCTTCCAACCACGAAACAGTCATCCTCCCTTCTCCGATAGCCCTGTCCAACGACTATTGTTCCTTTGGAGTAGCACCACCACATCCGCGACAACCGGATTTCTGCACCTTCACCAACGACCCTTTACTTGCTGAGTTCCACACTTATTTTCAAATTTCACATTGTGCGGATGCACTTTTTATTGCTAGTAATATTTGGCTCTCATTATTTTTGTTTGGGCTCTTTATTTAGATGTATATTATTTATTCGCCCATGACTTAATTTCAGTGAACTCTTATTTAATTGCAATCATTATCTACTTACTCAAATTGCAACATTTGTAATCAATTATGATGTCTACGCAAAATTTTAAAATTAATATTGTTTAATTAATTGCGCGTCGGAAATCGTTGTATGATTGAATCATTCACGGGCATTCCATTAGAGTTAGCCGTCAAAAGTTCATTGGATTGCGTGTGTGCATTCATCCGCATCTTCATTTTAGGATTTATCGTAGGTCCATTACATTCATCGTGTGCTCGCTTGCATTGCATTTAGTGTTAGGGTATTCGCCTTCGGTCGCCTGTAGATTCGTCCTGCGTCAATCATCTAACTTCTACTCTCAAATTTATATCCCTATTTTTCTATATATTAGATTCAATGGTCAAGCATTTCGGAATAGAGTGAACTCATTCAAATTTTGTATTTTAGGGCCCAGGGCGGTCGCTTGGGCATCCTTCAACCCAAATTCCTCGAAATTTTCTAGCATACAACTTTATTTACTCAGTAAAATTTTATCACTCACTTTCTCTGGAGTCACTATGAGCGGGATTTTGGATTCTCCTACTTACAAATGCCTTGCTTATTTTCCATAAATTGTTGTACTAGCATTGGCGAAGATTGGAAATGAATGCCTCGCTGCTGTGCACGCATATGACAGTGCGTCAGAAAGCATTCAGGCTGTGGAAGCTGCTGAGTTGAAGTTTCAAGATATCATCAATTCTCCCTCAGTCGATGCTGCTTGTAGAAAAATAGATGATTTGGCTGAGAAGAAACAACTTGACTCTGCTTTGATGTTGATGCTGACTAAAGCATGGTCTGCTGCTAAAGAATCAAATATGATGAAGGATGAGGTAAGATACGGATTTTACAGTTGCAGTAAATTCTTTTGTTGAAGGTGCCATTCTTTGAGTAATGCTAACAATTTACCTTCTAACACGTGCCTTAAAGTACAAAATTATCATGAAAAAAAATTCTATCATGAAATTTTGATACTGAAATATATCTGATGTTCAAGACATTTGATCAAAGAGAGAGGGCTATTGGTATAAAATGTATGTTTTCTTAAATAGAATTTTAAGATAACACTCATGGCCACTCTTTCATAAGATAAAATTTAATTGTCTTGCAAATTTTACTAAATATCCTCTTGCAAAAATGCATGGTAAGGTTTGCCTACATTTCACCCTTGTGGTGGGACCCTTTCCCGGACCCTCGCTGCGCGGGGATGCCTTTGTGCACCGGGCTGCCCATTTTTTTATCCTCTTATTTTGAACATTAAAAATAGGGCGCAATGGCGACAAAGGATCCATATAGCCGACCCCACTATGGTGGGATAAAGGCTTGAGTGTTGTTGTTTGTTGTTGTTGTTGTTGTTGTTGTTGTTGTATCCTCTTATTTTGAACACCTTAACCAGTGCGCCAAGGCTCCCCTTGTGGTGGGACCTTTCCTCGGACCCTCGCTGCCTAGGGATGCTTTGTGCACCGGGCTGCCCTTTTTTTATCCTCTTATTTTGAACGAAGGGGAGCCTTGGCACACCGACTAAGGTGTTGCTATGTGACCTTAAGGTCACGGGTTCGAGTCCTAGAAGTAGCCTCTTGCAAAAATTCTGGGTAAGGTTTGGCCACATTTCACCCTTGTGGTGGGACCCTTTCCCGGACCATCATTGCATCCCGCGGGGATGCTTTGAGCACTGGGATGCCCTTTTATCCTCTTATTCCAACAAATTTTCTTGCAATTTTTGTACCACGAGCTGCTGATCCATGGCTGGTTTCATGCTGAAGATGTAACATTCTAATTTCTGCCAGATTAATTAGTTTTTTTAATCATTATTTAGAAAAGTAATTAACTTTCTTGAATTCCTTAAATTAATATTTAAGCCGGCCAAAATTTATGGATGTCATGTAAGAAGTAGCTCAGTAGTTCAGGCATGCTTCTCTATTGTCATCTGCATATTCGAGCCTTTGTGCTATGTAGCATAGATACAGAAATGGGTACCGATTAATTTTAAAAAAAATATAGGGCACGGACATAAATAAAAATAATAGATAGATAAATATATATATATATTATATAACTCCTAAAAAAATAAAAATGAACTGCTAATCACGTAAGAAGTGATTATTAGCATGATCCATATTTAGCAAATCCTTTAATTTTAAATGTTTTACCTGCAGTTTCACCTAAAGTCTTAATAATACTGTATATTCAAAATTTTATGTGAAACAACAACAACAACACTAGAGCCTTTATCCCACCACAGTGGGGTCGGCTATATGGATCCTGTCTCCATTGCGCTCTATCTTTAGTCATAATCTATAATGCCTAAGTACATCATGTCTTTCCTTATAGTTTCATTCCAAGTCTTTTTTGGTCTACCCCTCCCCCGTTTAACATGTCTAGTGGCTAAACTCTCACAATGCCTAACAGGTGCCTCTAATGGTCTACTTGTATGTGTCCAAGCTATCTTAATCGAGCTTCTCGCATCTTCTCTACAACTGGTGCCACTCCCGTCTTATTGATGTAGGGTAGGCTATGGGGGTGCACTTCCTAGACTCTATATGCGACACAACTGTCGATGACGACAACAATTAATTGAGCAATGAAAATTTAACACCACAAACAGATAATCGCAACAAGAGAATAATTTTAATATTGAGCGAACTTAGTTGGCTTTCCTCCGCTCGGAGGGCCAAAGCATAGCGCGCGGCGAATAGCTCCTCCTGCAAGTTAGTACTCAATCGACACAAAATACCACAAGCCAAATCCAAGCACAATACTAGATTATCCAATAATAATATCAAGAAATAATACAACTAAATCACGATGAAATAACTCACAACTAGGGGCTGGTTTGGAGCAATGGAGGCAGTGGATTTGGAGGAGTAGATCCGGGCCGGGGATGTGGTTGGCGGCTGTCCACGGTGGAAAACGGGGTGGGAGGGCTGAAAACCGATAGATCCGGGCAAATACGGATAGATCTGGGCACGAGAGTGGTAGATCCGGCGTTAGGGCTCGGATCCGGGCAACGACGGGGTAAACGGTGGAGGAAATAGCGGATCGGGGAGGGCAAATCTCAGATCTGGGAGGATCTGAAATTTCGGGGAGTTTGGGAAGGTGGATCCACAAAAATATGGAGGTGGGGTTGTTGTTGGAGGGAGGGAAATGAAAGGAGTGGTTGATTTGGTGGTGGGAAGGCGTGGCGGTGGTCGGTCGGTGAGAGGAGGCCGGCTGGAGGTAGAATCGGAAGGGGGGAAATCTGAAAAGTCCGAATTTTACTGTAGCTGCTACAGTAAAATTCGGAATTGTTGTTGCGCTACAGGAAAAACACGATGGAAATGAGTTTTTGGAGGTAGGGAAATGGATTTTGGAGGTGGGGGAAGATGGCTATGGGTAGTACGAACCTTGGGGAGGGAGGAGAGCACCTAGGAATCACCACCTAGGGTTCCACGGTGTCGGCACCGGGAGGGATCGCAGGAATTCCGAAAATTCTCTCTTCAAAATTCAGCCATCTCTCCAAACCAGCCATCTAATCCTATTTATAAGAAAAACTAGCATTAGGGCATCCCCATCTACGGCTATGATTGGCCGGTGGGTTTAGCCCTTAAATAAATAAATACATGTCCGAAATAAATACATAAATATAAGATTTTGACTCGCGGCGACGTGCCGGACGCAACCGCGGAGTCGGATCGGCGATCCGATCAAGTCTTCCGGCGGGAGTAAATGAACGTGGCTCCCGCTCCTTCGTGTGCACAATCCGATGGAATCCCATCAACTCCCCCCGACTGAAAAGCATTCATCTCCGAGGAATGGAGACGATCGTACTGGAGTTGAAGTCCGGGGGCAAGTCGATCAAGCTCTGCCGGCAACATCCAAGCGTCGTCAGCGTCGGCGCGGCCCCGCCAATGAACCAAGTAGCGAAGACGCGGCCCGTCCGTGGTGGGAACAATCTGGTGGGATCTGATCTCCGTGATGCTCTCATCTCTCGACTCTCTCATGGTGGTACCCGGTGCGAGCGGTGATGCCGGCTGTGGAACCATATGCGACGAACTCCCAGGTGGAAGGGTATCAACAATGGGTGGGTGGTGGTGGCTATCTGGCGTGGGTGGGGAGGTGGTGAAGGGCGGCAAGGGGAGAGAGGGGTCGCTCCCACTGCTCGGGTCCCCATAGTCATGAGGCTCGTAATAAGGTGTGAGATCCTCGACATTAAATACTGGATGAATCCCCATACTCGTCGGGATGTCTAGCCTGTAGGCGTTTGTCCCAATCCGATTAATAACCGAGAAAGGACCCATTCGCCTGGCGCTTAACTTCTTGGCAGGCCCCGAAGGGAGCCTCTCCGGGCGGACTCGTACCATCACCTGTTCGCCAATATCAAAAGTACGCTCTCGCCTTCTTTTATCTGCGTGGGTTTTATAACTTTCATTGCTCATATTAATACGTCGGCAGACCGATTCATGTAACTCATGCAGATGCCGTGCAAATGACTCAGCAGACTCACTAGGCCGGGACTCTAATGGACTCGGGATAAGGTCAATGGGTTTCCTGGGGTCGTAACCTGACACTATGTGGAATGGACTCAACCCAGTGGTCCTATTGACCGAACTATTATATGCAAACTCTGCGACCGGAAGGTCTAAGTCCCAGCTACTCACATGCTCTCCCACCAGACACCTCAACAAGTTTCTTAAACTCCTATTCACTACCTCCGTCTGTCCATCTGTCTGTGGGTGGTAGGCAGTGGAGAATTTAAGGGTGGTGCCGGTCTTGAGCCACAGGGTCTTCCAGAAGTAGCTCATAAATCTCACGTCGCGGTCCGATACGATGGACTTGGGAAGACCATGTAATCGGAAGACGTCCCTCATGAAAATGGATGCAACGTGGGTCGCGTCCGCCGTCTTGCGTCATGCAATAAAGTGAGCCATCTTCGAAAAGCGATCGACCACCACAAAGATGGAGTCGTGCTTCCGAAGAGTGCGGGGAAGTCCAAGAACGAAATCCATGCTAAGGTCCTCCCAGGGTCGATGTGGGACCGGTAAGGGTGTATATAGGCCTGCGTTCTGCTTCGTGCCCTTGGCCGTCTGGCAGATACGGCAGTGGCGGACGACTCTAGTCACATCCCTCCTAAGCGTGGGCCAGTAGAGACGGTCCTCCACAATGGCTATGGACTTATCGCGCCCAAAATGTCCGGCAGCTCCGCCCGCATGCAACTCCCAAATCAGAAAATTACGGTAAGATGTCCGGGGAATGCATAGGCGGGATCCATGGTACAAGTATCCTTCGAAGATCTGATATCCCTCAACGGGGTCTGGGGGATCTCGGGATAGGGCGGCGTAAATCTCACCAAAATCAGGGCACGTCGGATACTTTATGATCAAGTGCTCAAGCCCGTCGACACGTGCGGTCATAGTCTGAAGCAAGGAGACACGGCGACTAAGGGCGTCCGCAGGTTTGTTCTCAACACCAGCTCGGTGTTTGAGGACATAGTGGAAGTCCTGCAGATATTCGACCCACTTGGCATGCCGATGCCCCAACTTGCGCTGAGAATCTAAATAGCGTAACGCCTGGTGGTCGGAGTAAAGCACAAACTCTCGAGGGAGGAGGTAGTGCCTCCAGTATCGTAAGGACTGGACAATCGCATAAAACTCTCGATCGTAGTTCGAGTATTTCTGCTTCGCTTCGTTTAACTTCTCACTAAAGTAGGAGACAGGGTGTCCCTCTTGGCTCAATACGCCACCAATACCAACTCCAGACGCGTCGCACGCGACCTCAAAAGCACAGCTAAAATCAGGGAGCCTCAGAACTGGGGCCGTCGTCAGCCTCTCCTTAATCTCCTCGAAGGCTCTAGTGGCAGCGGGGGTCCACTGGAACTCTCCCTTCTTGAGGCAGCTCGTGAAGGGGGCCATGATCGTGCTGAACCCCGGGACAAACCTCCTGTAGAAGGTGGCAAGCCCGTGAAAGCTGCGAGCCTCGTGGATAGTCGTGGGCACTGCCAGTCTCGAATGGATTTGACCTTCTCGGGGTCAACAGATACTCCAGTCGAGGATATGATGAATCCAAGGAAGTGGACGGACTCAGAAAGAAATGCACACTTTTTCAGGTTCACATACAATTTCTCCCGGCGGAGGGTGCCGAAGAGAAGCCTCAGGTGATCGAGGTGGGCGGCCTGTGTCTGACTGTAAATCAGTATATCATCGAAGTACACAACCAGAAACTTGCCCATGTAGGGCCGCAACACCTGCGTCATAACTCTCATAAACGTACTAGGGGCGTTCGAAAGCCCGAATGGCATGACTAACCACTCATAAAGACCATCCTTAGTCTTAAAAGCGGTCTTCCATTCGTCTCCCTCACGCACTCTGATCTGGTGGTACCCACTACGCAGATCGATCTTGGAAAAGATCTGGGCACCGGACATAGTGTCCAATAGATCATCTAATCGGGGGATGGGAAAGCGGTACTTGACTGTGATCTTGTTTATGGCGCGGCTATCAATGCACATACGCCAACTGCCGTCCTTCTTAGGGGTAAGAAGGGCGGGGACAGCACACGGGCTCATACTCTCTCGAATAAATTGCTTCCGAAGAAGCTCATCGACCTGCCGTTTGAGCTCAGCGTGCTCGTCCGGGTGCATACGATAGTGGGGCAGGTTCGGGAGGGAAGCCCCCGGGATCAGGTCAATGGCGTGCTGGATGTCCCGTGGTGGGGGCAGCTCATCAGGGAGCTCCTCCGACATCATGTCAGCAAACTCCTCTAAAAGGGACGCACCGCTAGCGGGTGGTCACCCGGAGTGTCCTCAATGGCCTGAGTGGCAGCGACAACGTAGATGATATCTGACTCAATACTGTCGCGCAAGAACTCACTCCGTCTCAGGATGTGTAGCGGTCTCGAGGTACTCATGCTCACCGAGGGCTCAACAACACTCTTCGATCTCTCTCGTGGCTGGGTAGGTGTCAGCGTAATCTTTCGGCCCTTATCATAAAAGACGCACGTGTTCGAGCGGCCGAAGCACGTGACGTCGCGATCAAACAGCCAGGGGCGGCCTAGAAGAACATGGGCGACATCCATGGGAATAACATCACACCACACCTTGTCCTGAAACGATGCGATAGTAATAGGGACAAGACATCGCTGGGTAACCTGGATGGCCGTCTTATCCACCCAGACGACTCTATAAGGATGGGGGTGGGGCTCGGCCTTCACCTGCATACGGTCAAGCCCTTTCTGCGCTACGATGTTCACACAGCTCCCACCGTCAATAGCTAGCTTGCAGGGTCCGCCTGCGCTAGGGAAGTATGTGTAAAAGATGGTGGTGCGACGCCAGTCCTCGTCCACACGTGGGGTATGTTGTAGGCGTCTAATCACTCCCAACTCTAACGATCTCTCAGCGTCACTCTCCCAACCATCCTCCACAGTGGCCCTGACGTCCTCAGGGGTATCCTCGTCCTCGTCTAAAACCTGCTCCTCGCCCTCAACTAGCAGGGTCCGCGTGGGGCACCGCGCTGCCACGTGTCCTCTGCCAGAACATCTAAAACACACAATACCGCCAGGCTGCTGGCCATCAGTGGTCATGACCTTGCCCTTCGCATCGGTGGGGGCGCGAGAAGGTGCGGCCGCGGAGGTCTGGGGTGGAGCGGGTTTCCTAAAGGTCGACGAATCAGTTCGTGTGGGGAACTGCTTCGTGCTCGACGATCGGAGGTACTGCTCAAACTCGAGGGCAAGTTGGAAAATCTGGTCGATACTATCAGGATGGTGGGGAATCAGCTCTCTCCGGATATCGGCGCGGAGGCCCGCCCTGAATCGGGATGCTGTGGCAATAGGCTCCTCAGAAATATCGCTCCGAACCATCAGCTCATCGAAGCGGGCCATGTACTCTGCAACAGTAAACGTCCCCTGTCGTAAATTTTGCAGCTGCTCGAACAGCTGGTCACGGTACGAGGTGGGGAGGTACTTCTCTCTCAGTCTATCCTTCATCTCCTCCCAACTGGAGATAGGATAATAGCCGTCTCGCTCTAGGGCCCTCTCAACACTGATCCAAAACACCTTTGCTTGCCCGATCAGTTTCATCTTCGCAAAGCGGACACAGCGCTCGTCGCTCATATCGTACCACTCGAAGTAGTGGTCCATATCCAAAAGCCAATCGCTGAAGGCTTTCGGATCTAAGCGCCCGTCGAAGGATGGGGCGTCGATGCGGATACGCGAGTGATATCAAACTTGTGGTCGCCTCTCCGTGGGTCGGGGTAATTCTCGGGATAGTCATCATAGGCGTCGTATCGAGCAGGCTGAGGACCACGTTCTCTTCGACCCGGGGGATAGTACTCATCGTGGTAACGGTCACGACGATCATGCGGGGGTGCCCGGTCCCTGGGGTCAAAACGAGGCTGTCGTGGCATACGATACTCATCACGCTGAAATGGGGGTCGGTCACGAACTGGGGCATGACGACGCTCAGTCACAAGATCGGGGCGTCTCCTCACCGGTGGGGGTGGGACTCGATAAAGGATATCACGACGATAACGGTCTTCCGGTGGTGGATCGTCCCTATCCCTCTGATCTCGATGGGGAGGGTTGTCAGGGTCGTCCTCAATCTCCTCGTCACGGGGTGTCGGAATATTCCTAACATTTTCTAACCGATCTAGACGTTGGTTCACCGTGGCGAAGTCACGACGCATGTTGGTGAACTGTGTCCCTAAGGCATCAAAACGGTCTAGTATAAGGCGCTCAAAGTCCGTGGCGGCAGCGCTCGAATTCGAGCCTGCCGCTCGTTCGTTGGTGACCTGTGGATCTACCATGCTTCTAAATGACCTACCACTACGGAGCATGCAAAATGGCCCGACCTGGGCTCTGATACCAACTGATGTAGGGTAGGCTATGGGGGTGCACTTCCTAGACTCTATATGCGACACAACTGTCGATGACGACAACAATTAATTGAGCAATGAAAATTTAACACCACAAACAGATAATCGCAACAAGAGAATAATTTTAATATTGAGCGAACTTAGTTGGCTTTCCTCCGCTCGGAGGGCCAAAGCATAGCGCGCGGCGAATAGCTCCTCCTGCAAGTTAGTACTCAATCGACACAAAATACCACAAGCCAAATCCAAGCACAATACTAGATTATCAAATAATAATATCAAGAAATAATACAACTAAATCACGATGAAATAACTCACAACTAGGGGCTGGTTTGGAGCAATGAAGGCAGTGGATTTGGAGGAGTAGATCCGGGCCGGGGATGTGGTTGGCGGCTGTCCACGGTGGAAAACGGGGTGGGAGGGCTGAAAACCGATAGATCCGGGCAAATACGGATAGATCTGGGCACGAGAGTGGTAGATCCGGCGTTAGAGCTCGGATCCAGGAAACGACGGGGTAAATGGTGGAGGAAATAGCGGATCGGGGAGGGCAAATCTCAGATCTGGGAGGATCTGAAATTTCGGGGAGTTTGGGAAGGTGGATCCACGAAAATATGGAGGTGGGGTTGTTGTTGGAGGGAGGGAAATGAAAGGAGTGGTTGATTTGGTGGTGGGAAGGCGTGGCGGTGGTCGGTCGGTGAGAGGAGGCCGGCTGGAGGTAGAATCGGAAGGGGGGAAATCTGAAAAGTCCGAATTTTACTGTAGCTGCTACAGTAAAATTCGGGATTGTTGCTGCGCTACAGGAAAACAGCGATGGAAATGAGTTTTTGGAGGTAGGGAAATGGATTTTGGAGGTGGGGGAAGATGGCTATGGGTAGTACGAACCTTGGGGAGGGAGGAGAGCACCTAGGAATCACCACCTAGGGTTCCACGGCGTCGGCACCGGGAGGGATCGCAGGAATTCCGAAAATTCTCTCTTCAAAATTCAGCCATCCCTCCAAACCAGCCATCTAATTCTATTTATAAGAAAAACTAGCATTAGAGCATCCCCATCTACGGCTATGATTGGCCGGTGGGTTTAACCCTTAAATAAATAAATACATGTCCGAAACAAATACATAAATATAAGATTTTGACTCGCGGCGACGTGCCGGACGCAACCGCGGAGTCGGATCGGCGATCCGATCAAGTCTTCCGGCGGGAGTAAATGAACGTGGGTCCCGCTCCTTCGTGTGCACAATCCGATGGAATCCCATCACTTATCCATGATACATTCATTCCTAATTTTATCCAGTCTCATGTGTCCACAAATCCACCTAAGCATTCTCATCTCCGCAATTCCCACTTTTTGTTCATGTACACAATTCACGGCCCAACACTCAGAACCATAGAGCATTGTTGGTCTAATTGTAGTACGGTGAAACTTTCCTTTAAGTTTTAATAGTACTTTATGATCACATAAGATCTTAGACGCATCTCTCCACTTCAACCAACCTGCGTAGATTCTATGTATCACATCTTTATCTACACCTCCATCTTTTGAACTATCAATCTCAGATATTTAAAGAACTCGCTGCGAGAAATATCTTGATAACCCAACTTAATGACGGAGTAATCCGTCCTTCTGGGAAACTAAAAAAAAAAACTATAATCAATCTCATAGATAAAGTAAACAATAAGTAATGTCCTAACAAGGATGTCTTGTGTGGCCGGGGACAACTTTCTTTTTAAAATTTCAACCACTCTAATAGCTGCTACAAGAGCTGTTAGAGAGCTCAACGGTGGGTCGGGTAGGGAAGCATCTGTGTGCTTGAGGCTGGGTTAGGGGTAGTAGGGCTACAAGTATGAGGTGGAGGGGGGGGGGGGGGGGGGGGGGGGGGGGGGGGGGGGGGCTTCTCACAGGGGTGCAGAACTGAGCCTGATAAGGCATTGAGAGGTTGAGGTGGGATAGCAGGGGGTGTTGGAGTTATTGAGGTGAGCATGACAATTTCAGCTTGCTATTGAGAATCTGAGATTGATGATGGTGGCGCATTTTTGGTTGATGAGGTAGGTTGTATTGATTAGTGGGCTGGTACCCAACGATCATAGGAGCAGTGGGCGGAAAGCTTCTGGTCGGACAATTGCTATGTTCGTGTAGAGAGTCGGAAGTGGTGGAGGTAAGCAAATAATAAGTTACTCTAATATGAATATAAGTTATGAGTTCAGGGATGAATCCCGCCAACTCTCGAGGGCCGATTCTCCTAAGAGATTCCTCTCCACTGAAGTTACAAGACTGAACATCCAAAGATACTTTCAATTATTACATGTTGCTCCATATATAGAATTCATAAGCACATTGTTACGAAGAAGAAAGAGGGTAAGGGATGAGGAGATGCGGACACGATGCATATGTCGACGTGGGGTCCAAGACGATGTCGACACAGATCTCAATTCGACGACAGACGTTCGTTAGTGGTGCGCACGGGAGTAGCACACCCGTCAGCCTTATCATTTTATTATCGCACATGTAATTCGGGCCGTGAGTTATTTACTGTTTGTCCTTGCGTATTGTGGAATTAAACACTATATATGTCTATGTGTATCTCTCATTTGGATTATCTTGGAAGTACGATGAAAATGGAACCTAAAGATTTTCTCTTCTCCTCTATCCTTTTTCTTCTCCTCTTCTCTCCTTTTCCCCTCCTCTATCTCGGAATCCCCGACTACGTTACATTTTGGTCCGACCTGCCTCGCTTCCGACCACGGTTTCCGCCGCCCGAAGCCTTCGTCCCACCCTCTCGTGTTCGCTGCGCTCACTTCTGTCGCGGCATCTCGCTTCCAACGGTTAGCGTCCGCCGCAATTTCCCAGCTCGTGCGTCCCACGATCATCCCCCGTGCGTCTGTAAGCATAGTGTGTCTCGCTTCCTTCGACACAATCGTCCCGCGACCTCCAACGTCGTCCTAACGTCTCGTATAGGCGTTGTTCCCATGACATCCTGCCCGATCCAACTGCGCCCGACCAATCTGCATCGATCCCGCGTCGATCCCGCACCGATCTTCAGGCTGCGGTCTCCTCCTGCGCCGATCCCGCACTGGGCCGCATCGCCGCTTCCACCACCAAGCCCGTACCGCCTTCGGTCTATGCTCGCCACTCATGAGCCATCCAGATCCGCCAATCCGCGCGACCCGCCCTTCGTCTCCCTCTGATTCCTCATGTCGAGCTTCTTGTAGCCTTCCAGCCCGTCGATCCTCTGTTTCTTCGCTTTATCCTCCGCAGCCAGCATTCACATGCCCTGCCTTTGCTCAATGGGACCTTCAGACACTTTCGAGGCGTAACCCCCACTGATCCAACCATCTCCTGTCACCTCGATCCTCACGAGGCCTCCATTGCTTCCCTCCAAGACCTGATGCAGCGTCTGGACACGAAGTTTGATGCCCTCCTCGCTGGCCGAGCGAGTTCTCCTCGACTTCCAACGCGACGTCCCCTTCGCTTCTCGGGGCATGTCCAAACCTTCCACGGGATCCTACTCCACCACCAACGGGCTTCCCTCCAGCTCACCATTCGTTCGACGTTCCCTCCTTCAACGACATTGACCTTGTGGGATGGATTGCCCGTGCGGAACAATTCTTCGACATTCATCTGACCCCTGAATTACAAAAGGTTGTTATAGCTCTCATCGGCAAGGACGGATCGACCCTCCATTGGGTTTGTTGACTGCGGCAGAACAACCCTTCGCTCTCTTGGACAGAACTCATCCTCCGCTACGATGTTCGCTATTCCGGGACGGCCAAAGAACGCTTATGCGGTGTCCGCCAATCGGGCCTCGTTGACGACTACACCGACGAGCTCATTGCCTTGACAATGCACGTTCCTGGCCTACCACCAAATCATTACTTAAGCTTCTTCTTGCAGGGGCTCCTTCCCCACATCCGGTCACGCCTTCGCACCTACCACCCCCGGATGATTATTGATGTCATGGATCTCACCCACTTGGTGGAAGCGGACTTCAATGTCACTCTCGTCGACACAGGCTAGCTACCGGGGAGTTCTACGCCCCAACCGATGGCCTACCCTCCAACAACCTTCCGACCACCACCCCAGGTGCATACCGCGGCTCCCCGCGGCTCTGACCACCTTCCCGACCACCCGACCGACCGACCACCCAATGGCCCCCAGATAGCCAACCAAGAGTAACGGGGCCTATGTTTCCGTTGTAAACATTCATACTCCACGACTCTTGACTTTCCTATGAAAGAGCTCTGCATCACCATTGGCGAGGAAGACCCGGAGATCACCTTTGGTGATTTCAAAGCCCTAGAGGGCGATGTCTCACCTGCTGCCTCGGGTCCCACTGCACATCTGCATCGTTTAGAACTTCTGCGCTCTGTGGTTGGCAGCACCTCTGCCCCCTCATAATGATGCTCACTGGTTTCCTGGGTGGCAGTCCCCTGATGGTGCTGATTGATAGTGGGTTCACCACAACTTCCTCTCCCCGTGCCTGACGACACAACTCGACATTCACTCGTCTCCTTCTCCACCTCACTGTTTGCTTGGGCGATGGCCACTACACTACCAATGGGGGTCTCTGTATGGACCTACACATGAATGTGGGCCCCTGCCCTCTCCGCGCAAATTTCTACTCTTTTGAGCTTGGTGGCTGCACAACCCATATTTCGTCGAGGTGGGCCCCCGACCTAGTGGTGAACCCCTTTACTTCAAAAAAGAGGGCCATCAACCCGACGAGGCGAGAACACGAAAATCGAGAACTCGCCTATTTGATCGGCGAGACCCCTGCGAGAACTCGCTTAACATACCATCAGACTTCTCAGCAACCGGTTCTGGCTGGCCCAAAAGCGAGTTTAGTGAGCGAGACCTTGGCATAAAGAGGCGGCCTCGCCAAACAACGGAAGCAAACGAACTCGCCAGGAACCAGGTACCCAATATCTTAAAAGGAGGGGTGGTTATTCGAAGCCCATATATAAACCCTCTCCCCTTGATTGCCTATAAATAGGACCCCCATGACACAAGTTGAAGGCACGTTGACCCCCCAAAGGTTCCTAAAAACCTCTCGGTGCCTCCCTTGTGCCGAACACAGCTCTGGTTTAGGAGGAGAAATTTCTATATACTTCCGGGTTAGTGGCTGGACCTCCTCGCTGTAGCTCGCGAGATCCTGTTTACAGGCAATCCTTCCTTGCATTCTCCACCCCCCTTTAATTTAAGTTTGTCCATCCCGACCGCTAGACAAGTAACCTTTGGTCGCAGCCGGTCGCAACTTTTGTGAACCAAGATAGCCCTGGTTCCAACAGTGGCCTTGATGTCATACTCGACATCGCGTGGCTTCGTACTCTCGAGGACGTGTATATCAACTGGACCCACATGACAATGCATTTTTCTCAAGCCCTGGTTCACAACTTTTGTGAACCAGGATAGCCCTGGTTCCAACAGTGGCCTTGATGTCATACTCGACATCGCGTGGCTTCGTACTCTCGAGGACGTGTATATCAACTGGACCCGCATGACAATGCATTTTTCTCAAGCGGGAGTCCTTTTCCCATCTGCCAGCGACACCCCATCCTCCTCAACAACAAGCGACAATAGATTTTGACACAGACATGTGGCACGACGTCGAGCCACCCCTCCAAGGGGCCCCTCCATCATCCCAGCTTCAAGTTGTTTTTAAAGGTGCAAATTTGGCCCGGGGTCGGTTGCTCGACCCGGGTCTGAGCCCAGTTAAGCCCGGGCCCGGTTAGGCCCGGGCCAGGCCTAAGGTGGCTCACCAGGCCCCCTTATTTGGCTAAGGCCTAGCCTGGGCCTAGGCCTGCCCGAGCACTAGGCTTAGCCTGGTGCCCGGTATAAGCCTGACCTGAAATGGGGCAGGCAGGATAGGCTGGGCAGCCTGCCCAACATTAAATGTTGGGGCGTGCCGCCCTAGCCTTCTGCTGTTGCTACCATTTTGTAGCAGGAGCGGGGGAGCCAACCAAGCCCGGGCCTGGCCTGGCTGGGCCCGGTCTGGAAGGCTCCCCAGGCCCCCCTTTTAAAGAGGAGTCTGGGCTCGGTTTGCCTGAGACCTGTAAGACATAAAATTTGGGGCGACCCGGGCCTGACCTTGGCATGTCGGGCCTTTTTTGCACCCCTAAGGCGGACAAGGCGAATTTATAGAGGGCGGCATTGTTATGAAGACGGAAGATGGGGAGGGACGAGGGGACGCAAACACAATGCATATGTCAACGATGGGTTCAAGGCGACGTGGACACGGATCCCAAATCGACAACGAACATTCGCTAGTGGTGCGCACGGGAGTAGCTCACCCGTCAACCTTATCTTTTTATTATCGTATATGTAATTCAGGCCTTGGCTTTTTTACCGTTTTTCCTTGCGTATTGTGGAATTGTGCACTATATAAGCCTATGTGTATTTCTCATTTGGATTATCTTAGAAGTATGATGAAAATGGACCCCTATGAGTTTTCTCTTCTCCTCCTCTCTCCCTTTCCTTCTCCTCTTCTCTCCTTTCCCCCTTCCCTACCTCGGAAACCCCTACTCTTTAACACACACATAATAAAATAAAGATAATAAAGACACTCTTTATTGCCTATTAACTATCTAATAGAAGCACTCATTAATGCATTAATAAAGATGCTCATTAATGCACCTATAAAAACATTTATTAATGCACCAATAACAACCACAACACTCAAGCCTTTATCCCCACTATAGTGGGGTCGGCTATATGGATCCTTTGTCTTCATTGTGCCCTATCTTTAGTCATAATCGCACTAATGCCTAAGTACATCATTTCTTTCTTTATAGTCTCATTCCAAGTCTTTATTGGTTTACCCCTCACCCGTTTAACATGCGTAGTGACTAAACTCTCACAACGCCTAACATGTGCCTCTAATGGTCTCCTTTGTACGTGTCCAAACCATCTTAGTCGAGTTTCTCGCATCTTCTCTGTTGTTGGTGTCACTCCTATCTTATCCCTGATACATTCATTCCTAATTTTATCCAGTCTCGCGTGTCCACACATCCACTTAAGCATTCTCATCTCCGCAACTCCCATTCTTTGCTCATGTGTACAATTCACTGCCCAACACTCGGAACCATAGAGCATCACTAGTCTAATTGCAGCACGGTAAAACTTGCCTTTAAGTTTTAATGGTACTTTACGATCACATAAGATCCCTGATGCGCCTCTCCACTTCAACCAACCTGCTTGGATTCTATGTATCACATCTTTATCAACACCTCCATCTTTTTGACTATCGATCCAAGATATTTAAAGCACTCACTGCGTGAAATAACTTGATCACCCAAATTAATAATGAAGCTAACTGTCCTTCTTGCACTGCAAAATTTAAGCTCCATATACTCCGTTTTTGCCCTGCTCAACCTAAAACCAATAACAAAATTAATTAATCAACCAATGAACTACCTGTTGAGGTATATTTAACTATCGGGTTAACGGATACTTAGCGGTAGGTTAGGACCCGTTAGGGATCCACGCACCCGCCGGGGAATTAGGGTTTGCCTATAAATACCATGCTAGGGGCAACGAGTAGAGTGTTCCAAACTAGACACTCACGCGGATGCTTCGAGCACCATTCTAACATTCTCGAAGTGTTTTCTCTCGTTTCCCCGTAACCACTCTTCTCCATCGTTCCCGTCGAGCGTAAGGAGGAAGTTTTTCCGTAACCGCCGCTCTCGATCGTAACTGCGAAGGACAAGGGCGCCTTTTTCCGGTGTCGTCTTCGTCGATCGCGAGAACAGGAACAGTCGTTCTCCCGATTGTGTTTCTTCATCGCAGTAGAGGAAGGTCGCCGGTTCTTCCGACCGATTGTGTTCTCCCGATTGTGTTCTTTAGCGATTTCCATCGCTGCCGACTGGGACAAACCGCCCCTCTGCACGTTTTTCTCGCGTCGATTGGAGAGGAAGAACTCCGTAACCGTCCTGTTTGCCTCCTCCCGATCGCGAGTTGCTGTCGTTCGCCCGCCGCTATCCCCACTCGCGAGTCGTCGTCGTTGAAGGAGATCGCATAACTGCAGTCTTCTGCATCTTCTTCCGACCGAGTGCTAGCAGCGAGGAAGAAGGCGATCACTGTTGCGATCACGTTGCTTTTCCCGATCGTCTCAGCGGTTGGATCGACCGTCTCAGCGGTTGGATCGCTCGTCTCAGCCGTTGGACCGTCTCAGCGGTTGGCCGTTTCAGCGGCTGGCTCAGTCTCATCGGTTGGCCGTCTCAGCGGTTGGCCGTCTCAGCGGTTTGGCCGTCCCTGCCGCTGCCGCCGTCTGCCGCTGTCGTTACCGTGAAACGACGCTGTTGTTGTCGTCTTCTGCACTAGCGATATCGGAATTCCGACAGCACTATCGTAATTCCGACAGTGTTCAGTCCTCTTGGTGATCCAGTTTTGGCTCTTTTGGTTCCTGGCCGTTGTTGTCTGCGTGGATCTTGTCTTCGACGATCTTGTTCAGTCGAAGAAGAGGAGCACAACTTGTTCTAAATTGGATCCGAAGACTTTCCTCGCCTCTACACGTCTCAGGTGCTCTCTTTCTAGTTTTCTGCTCGTAATTAGTTTGCTAGTGGAATTCAAGTATTTGGCAAGAGACACACGATGTTGAAGGGCTCTACTCCTGTTCCGATGATAAAATTGGAGAAATTCTCCAATTCTGAGTTCTGTGCTTGGAAGAGGAACACTCAGTTTGACATGAAGTACCTGAACGTGTTCTACACCATTCAGACTGTACGTGCTGAGGTTCTTGGGACAGCTGGAGAGACCCAGTGGGCGGTCGATGAAGACTTCTGCCGCGACTACTTGTTGAACTGCCTTTCCAACAAGCTTGCTGAGACGTACAACAAAATGAAGACCGCCAAAGAAATCTGGGATGCTCTGGAGGAGCAGTTCAAGGAAGAGGAAAATATGTCCAAGACGCACCTCGTGGACAAGTTTATGACTTTCACCTTCACTGAGGAAAGGGAAATCCTACCACAGGTCGCGGATTTTGAGAATCTGGTGGACAAGCTGAACAGTGAGAACATCTCACTGCCAGATGGTTTTGTTGCAGGAGCTATTATCTTCAAGCTCCCATCGGCGTGGTACTTCTTTAAAACGGAGATGTATCGGAAGAAAACGCAGTTCAGTCTTAAAAACCTCAAGCGCTTCATTTGCATTGAGGATGAGAACAGGACTAGACACGCTAGGGAGACTATTAGCAAGCAGTCCTCTGCTGCCAACATGGTCACGCATCCTAAGCGGAAGTTTAAGCCCGGCAAGACTAGACCGTTACCCAGTGCACCTGCAGTTGTGGACACGAGCAAGAAGGTGAAGAAATTCAAAGGCAAGTGCTACAATTGTAACAAGTGGGGTCACTGTGCTTCTGAGTGCAAGCAACCCAAGAGAGGAGATCCTAGTACACCGAAGCCTGATAATAGGGCCAATATGGTCCATCAGACTGCGCCCACCGACTTTGTTGCCATGGTCGGTAACGAACAGGCCAATACCGAGTGGTGGCTAGACTCAGGTGCTACATATCACGTCTGCAACAATTCTGCGCTTCTGGAGGATGTCACTGCTGTCCGAGAGACTGTTACTGTTGCTGATGAAGGAGTAGCTGACGTGCTGAGGGTCGACAATGCTACCTTGACGCTCTCCTCAGGTAAAACTCTTACTTTGAAAAATGTTAAATTTATACCATCATTAACTGCTAATTTAATTTCGATTAGTCTGTTATGCGATGCGGGTATGTCATTTAACATTAGTGGTGCTCGAGTAACGCTTATGGTTCACTCGCACTATTTTGGTTGTGCGTATGTTGTCAACGGAATGTATAGGTTGAGTCTAGCAAACGAGGTAGTAAATCAGGTTAGTTCTAATTTGATTGATCCTAAGACTTTACATGTAAGACTAGGACACGTCAATTATAGAAAACCACTCCTGCTAGCTAGAACTCACAACATCCCCTTAGACACAAAAACCAGATTTGACAAATGTGAAATCTGTGCTCAAACTAAGATAACTATAGCACTTTTTAGTCAGGTTTCTAGGAGCACACATTTGCTAGAGTTAATAAACTCCGACATATGTGACTACAAAGTTGTCACACGTGGAGGTCGGAAGTATCTGATAACTTTTATCGACGACTACTCTAGATTCAGTCACATTTATCTACTTAAATCCAAAGATGAAGCTTTTGAAAAATTTCGTATACTCAAAACTAGGGTTGAGAATCAACTTGACATGAAAATCAAACGGCTAAGGAGTGATCGAGGAGGAGAATACGTCTCCGGGGAGTTCAGAGATTTCCTTGCCAACAATGACATCATCCCTGAAACGACTGCCCCTTATTCCCCCCAATCCAACGATATTGCTGAGCGGAAAAATAGGACTTTAACAGAAATGTTGAATTCCATGTTGTTGACTGCTGGCATGCCTGCGGCCTACTGGGGTGAAGCTGCTCTCACGTCTAATCACATTCTTAATAAAGTTCCACATGCCAAGTTGACTAAAACACCCTATGAGCTTTGGCTTAAGAGACCTCCTAGATTTGATAATCTTAAGACTTGGGGCTGTATCGCTTATGTTAGGATACCTGACCTTAGAAGAGCTAAGCTCAATCTCAAATTCCGTTTTTTTATCCTCTTGGACCTAGGACAAATACGTGTGTCTATTTAGGATGCGCAGAAGATAATGCTGCTGACAGATTTCTAGATCTCTCAACGAACACTGTAATCGAATCTAGAGACGCTGTCTTCTTTGAGGATAAGTTCTTTAAGGATAAGAACCTGACGCTTCTAGGTCTACCATCAACTAGTCTTGAGCCTCCAGCTGAGCCAAGTCAACGTAACTCTGACACTGCGCCTGTAGACACGAGTGGTTTAGATACCAGAAGGCTATCTAGTAGAGAGAAAACGCCAAAAAGCTTCGGTACAGACTTCGTGACTTACCAAGTTGAAGCTGATCCATCTACCTATAAGGATGTGATGCGATCTCGAGACTCTCTATTATGGAAAGAAGTCATCGATGAAGAGTTAAACTCTCTCATGCAGAACAACACGTGGACATTGGTTGACTTGCCCAAAGGGGCTAAGACCATTGGAAACAAATGGGTTCTGAAGAAGAAGCTTAATCCTGATGGGAGTATTGCCAAATACAAAACACGTCTAGTTGCAAAAGGCTTCACTCAAGTGAGTGGAATAGACTACTTTGATATATACTCACCTGTTTGTCACTATGCGACAATTATGATACTTCTCGCTATAACATCTATTGAACACTTTACAGTTCATCAGATGGACGTCAAGACTGCATTTCTTAATGGAGATCTGACCGAAGAGATCTACATGCACCAACCTGAAGGGTTTGTGGTAGAAGGTCTAGAAAATAAGGTCTGTAAGTTGATTAAGTCACTATACGGATTAAATCAAGCACCTAAATTGTGGCACGAAAAATTTGACACTTGTGTTAAAGCCTTGAGTTTTAAATCAAGTTTTTCAGATAAATGCCTGTACGTTCGTACAAGTTCAAATAAAGTTGCAATTATATGCTTGTCTGTAGATGACATGCTAATTCTGGGCACTGATCAGTCTGAGGTGAAAGACGTGAAAGCTGCCTTGACGACACAATTTAGCATGACTGACTTAGGCGTGGTGAAAACCATCCTAGGAATGGAAGTGAACTTCACTGACAAGGGTATTACCCTCAGTGAGAGTCACTACATTAGAAATCTACTTGAGAAGTGGGGTTACGTTAATAGCAAAGGTAGTGAGACTTCATACGATTATAACAATAGACTGAAACCGAATGAAGGTTCATCTATTAGACAGTTGGATTACTCCAAACTCATAGGTAATCTCATGTATGCTGCAACCTGCACTAGACCTGACATAGCCTTTACGGTCGGCATGTTAAGTAGATTTACGAGTAACCCTAGGCAGGACCACTGGAATGCCTTAAAAAGGCTTATGCGATACTTATAGCACACTGAAAATTATGCTTTATGTTACAGTGGACATCCTCCTGTACTTGAGGGGTATTCTGACGTCTTCTGGTGTTCAGAAAATGCTGACAGTAGATCCACTAGCGGTTTTGTATTTACCCTAGGAGGAGCAGCAGTAGCTTGGAAGTCAAAGAGGCAGTCGTGCATTGCACTTTCCTCTATGGAATCGGAACTCTATGCCCTCGCTTCAGCAGGAGAAGAAGCTGAGTGGATACGAGATCTGATCATCGATATTTCAATGACGAGTCTAAAAATGAACTCTATTTCGCTATATTGTGACAATCAAGCCACAAAGACCATTGCAACAAATACATTGTTCAATGGAAAGCGAAGACAACTAAGGATGAAACAGGTCTGGTTGACCCATCTCACCAGTCATGGGATAATCTCCCTATTGGACGTGAGATCGAAGGATAATGTAGCAGATGTCCTTACCAAGGGCTTATGTAAGGTTCTAACACATAAAACATCGGCGGAGATGGGATTAAGGTTCATTTAGTATGACTTAATACCCTGCTTATGTTTTAAATCTTCGAACCGTAGTCTGCTTACATTCGAGCATCTAGAGTGAGCACACGGAAGTATTCCAGATGCTATCTGATGAAAGCCAAAGATGGATAGTTGCCAGTCATTCCAAACTTGATGACTTACGCAATTATTTTTAATTCAAAGGCTGATTTGGGTATCATTCCAAAAACGAATACTGAAGTTGCTGATATGCGTCATGATATTATGATCATTACTTATATCATTCCAAACTTAATGATATATTGGTCACAGCTTGTTGTATCATTCCAAACTTGATGATATAATACAATTGTGAAACGTTTGGTAATAATCTTAATAATCGAAGGAACATGGTTTGATTCTTTGAAATCAATTGTTTAATTTTGTATAAATTGGATAGAGATGCTGATGTGTGATTTTTTTCTTCCTGGTTAGAGTATTACGTTCTTTTACTGCTAGAACTATTCACTTTACTCTTGATTAACAAATGTTAGAATTCATAGAGATTTGTCTCATGACATTCTTATTATGTCTGTTTGCAGATCACATGGAGATTGGAGGAGAGAAAGTTGATTTCGACCAAGATGATGATGATCTATTGTTTGCATAGATCACTGTTCATTTATCTGTTCTTTGAGTTTTTTCCAGCTTTGCTTACTGTTTCTTGTTTGGAGCCTTGTGTTTGAGTTTAGATATTGTGTATTCTAAAACTCATATTTATGTTTTCAGGAAAACTCATGTTATGTCGTTATTAACTCTTGTTTAAAGTAATCTGTGATGTGACCCCGATATTTACAATATAGGAGGAGAATGTCGAGGTATATTTAACTATCGGGTTAACGGATACTTAGCGGTAGGTTAGGATCCGTTAGGGATCCACGCACCCGCCGGGGAATTAGGGTTTGCCTATAAATACCCTGCTAGGGGCAACGAGTATAGTGTTCCAAACTAGACACTCACATGGATGCTTCGAGCACCATTCTAACCCTACCTACTCACCACCCTTTATCAACAACAATATTAATTAATGAGCCAATAAAACCACCCACTGACTACAGGCTCTTATTAATACGCCCACAATTAGACGTATTCTCAAAATGATCTTTTTGGTTTCATCCTTAATTGCTGAGTGCGCGCCCAACTACAAAATTTTGTATTGGGTCTTTTTGCTCCAATGTAATTAATAGGTAGTAAGATTTATCAAAATTTTCCATTAACAATTCTCTTCTCAGTCTCGGCCAAAACTTGGATCTTTCAGCTTTTTTAGGCTCCGTTTGGCGGAGTGTTTTTGCTCCGGTGAGTTTAGACAAAAATGACACCATCATAGAATGTATGTTTGGCACGACAGCGGCTCTAACCGCTACGAAGAAAAGAAAACTAGTTTTGAACATAAAAGTGAATTAAGTTATTTAGGTAAAACTAGTTTTGAACATAAAAGTGAATTAAGTTATTTAGGTGAGGCAGGCATTCACTAACGATGGTTCATAACCACCGCGTTCACGGCCGCTACCGCCATGCCAAACGGAGCCCTAATCTAATAATTTTTTTTCCTTTTTTCATGCCATAGATGCATAATGCTTGAGCTTGAATCCATACTTGAAACTATTGAGGTATTCTCCTGAAACCTGAACATCCTATAAGACATGTAATTTTGAAGAACTTAGTGCAGGTGAAGGATGTGCTGTATCATCTATACAAAACGGCAGTAGGCAATATGCAGAGACTTGTACCCAAGGAGGTGAGGATAATCAAGCATCTTCTGACTGTTGAAGATCCAGAAGAGCTGGTTTCTGCACTGAAAGATGCATTTACCCCCGGACCCGAATTGGAAGGGAAGGACACAGACTCCCTGTACACGTACGACGCGATGTACAATTTTCGTTACTATAATAATTATTCGTTCTGTAATTCAGAAGCTTGCACATAAAATTTGGTTTTATATGTAGCTCTTATTGGGATTTATATATTTTGCAGAAGCCCGGAACAGTTGCATACATGGATCAGGACTGTTGTGGATGCATACCATTTCAGCAGAGAAGGTACTCTCATAAGGGAGGCGAGAGATCTGATGAACCCGAAGGTCGTTCAGAAACTCGAGAACCTTCAGAAACTTGTACAGGATCATTTCCTTTAGGGTCAGGTCGGTCGGACGAAATTGTAATTGGATCCAGGAATTGAGATGGATTTCAGTTCCAATTCCAATTGTGTTGGAATTGATCCGAATCAATTTTAATTATGTTGCTCGACTAGACAATAGTAGTGATTCTGACATGAATCATAGGACGTTCGGCCTACCTATCTATGCCCGATCACCAATTAGAAAAAGAAGGCGGTGTGTAGGGGTCAAAGAACTCTGAAAGTTTGAGAGTGTGTTGAGAATTTAGTCCCACATCAACCTTGTGGACTTAATATAGATCACGAGTCTCTCTACTTGTAACCAATTGGTTTTGGGTTGGATGGATATTCTGAAACTTGGCTTATAGGTGAGGGGGCCGAAGCGCCCTTGAACTCAGCGCCGAAAAAAAAAGATTATAAGAAATATTTTGAGGGGCATATTCTATATTTATAAACTGTGGAAAGTTCTATCCTTTATTGATAGGAGCCTTGCTTAAGATTATGATGATCCCTTCCTTAAACCTGCCCAAGTTTGAATTTTATGGTACAAGTTTGAATTTTATGCATAATTTATTTGGGGAGCAGCAAAATTTCCTCTTCATGGTGTTCTAATTAATAAATGCATTACTTGTAAATGGGGTACAATCAAGTTGGGCTCTGTTTGGAACTGCTGTAGCAATGAGAAAAGTTCTATTTCCATTGCCATAGTTTTGGAGAAATTTGGTTTCCCGGTGATGGGAAAAAGTACTTGTGTCAAAATTGTATTTTTAGGACTTTTTGGAAAGCAATGAACTCTCCCACCTCAAGAAAAGCTAAAGTGAGTTTTTCGCATTTTCATGCTTCTTTTCCCGTTCTCTTCCTACTACTTTTCGTATCACTACTTTATAATTGTTCCAATCTCAACACTAGTTTTTCATCATTGTTTTTTTGCCGCCACAACCATCTCAAACAGAGCCTTTGTGGATATATTGTTGGGGTTTGATTTGTTTGTAAAGAATTATTACACGAGGAAGAGATCAAGAGATCCGGTGAATGGAACTTCATCTAGCGAGACAAGGTAGCATAGAGTTGAATATTGCGCTAGAGGGAGGGACAACCGTGAAAAATCTATCACGAGTTTTCGCCGACCCAATAGGAGATGGATGTCGTTCTAGGTGATGACGCGACAAACATAACATAGAGTAGGATCCTATGCAATCCTTCTTGTGGTGGAAATGATTTTTGAGAGGATACCTATGCCCATCACACTTTACCCAATATTTTGCTAAAATTTTTACTTAGATGGTAATTTTAGAGTGATTTTAAGTGCAAACTAATTTCGGTTACGTGCAAATCATTGTTAGGTGAAGTGCATGTCAACTTCTTAGTACAAGCTATGTGCAAACCACAATTTCTCTCTTCTCTGAATCACACTCCTATGTTGCTCCCGACGATACCTGCTAGCATGCTGCCGTTGCGTTCCTGCCGTCGGCGAACGCTAGAGAGCTTCGCCGCCATGGAAAAGCTTCTGCTAGAGTGTCGCGGTCGGAAGAACAGGGGATGGCTCTTCCGCCTCTTGCACTTGTGCCATCTCCGCCATTCATCAGTGAGCTCTCAGTTTCTGAATCAATCATCCTTTATCTTCCGATTTCTTCATCTAAGCTTTGTCCTCTTTCTGATCTATTTTTGGGTTCTCCACTCTTAAGTAATGAAAATGATGAATTGGTATATATTTCTTTGGAGGCTCTTCGCTCCTTTGGAAGTGGCCGCAACATTCTGCAGACGACACAGTTACTGCGGTGGCGATCGGAGGGCAGTCCACTGCGCCAAAATAACTGAGTCAAAGGGGCCGGATCATTCGGACTATGGCTAAAGATGGTTTTTTGGTGTATTTTTTGCCATCGTTTGGTGACTATTTATCCCCCAAATGATGAATATCTGTGTTTTTTCACAGAAAAACCACAGTGCCGAAGCCGCACCGCAATTTTAGAGTGCAGTGCGGTTTTGCTATGGCTAAAACCACACCCTTGTAGGGCGGCTACGATTTGAGTCCAAACCACACCAGGCACACCCCAAAACTCTGGATTATAATTGTTTCCCATAACAACATTAATATGACAAATATCTCCATTCCTACCAATGAACTGCCTCGGCATAGTAGGTATATGTTTGTGTAAGGACTTGCCATTGCATTCAATTCAGCACGTGGATGATATGCGATGGTTGGATCTGGTTTTTTGTTTATATTTTATTGGTGGCGATTGCATTGAAAATTTTATATTGGTGGCCAGATGATGATATTGACGGCCAACAAGAATTTCAATTTGAACCGTTTGTTCATGGCGATCGAAATATCCACTGCTTCAACATGTTCTCATTTCTAAACTTAACATTTTTTGTTTTTAAATTATGGGATTGTTATGTGCCCTTTAAGGCCCCGTTTGGGACTGTGGTGACGATCGTGAACGCGGTGGTCATGAACTGTCGTTCGTGAATGTCAGACCTCACCTAATGAAATTCATCTACTTTTATGTTTAAAACAAGTTTATCTTTTTTTGGTAGCGGTCAAAACCGTTTGACACGGTGGTGACGTTTTTGTTCAAACTCATCGAAGCAAAAAAAAAAAAGTCAAAGTCAAACGGAGCCTAAATTTGACAATATGCATATTTTTCTAGAGGAACAGGAAGAAAAACTAAAACATTACTCTGCAAAACAAGCATTCTACTTCATTCAATTTTTAATGTACATGGTTGATTTTGCTAAAAGTCAGGTCACGCCTCCATTGATGTGGCCCTAAAGTTGCGAAAAAACTTGGGTACGGGTCCTGGACGCTATTTGGGAAAAATATTATACGAACACCATACTGTGCATCACGGGATCCATTGTATGATGGAATTCGTGTATTTTCATTGGTCCTGAACGCCGGCAAATTTTCCTCAAAAAGTTAAAAGACACATGCATGTAAAAGAAATGTTGACTCACCTAATCCGATTGTTGCAGACGATTAAATGTTCAGAGAAAACAATGTAGTCTAACCAGATAAAAAAGAGCGGACTGAGGTGATTGGATGTAGCTATGAGACCCAACATCATAACCTGGAAGGGCATAGCGGACATATATACTTGTGCTACTAGGGAAGGGGGACCATGCACTACATCCGTTTTCGGGGCCCCGTGTGATCGCGACAGTATTTACAGACGTCAATTTCTTGATAGGGAAATGGTTAAAAGTAGTCATCCCAAAATTACACGTGCGGACAACCTAAGAAAGAAAGAAAACGAGAATATTGAGAAGATGGAGATGGCTTAGCCTTAGAGTTTTGTTTCTCGCGCCCATCAACAAGTGAGTCCCCTTCTCGTGTTCGAGTTGGTCATGATCAACGAGAATGTTGAGAAGTAGTAGAAGTAGGTTGAAGGCAGAGGCAAGGAGCATCCTCAGGTGGAGGGAGGCCTTGTGAATTGTAATGCATAGTTGAGAGTATGATCCTAGGATGCGGAGGGCGCCTCTGCGGGAGGTAATGTCGGTGCCCGGTGACGTTTATGGTTTTCGAATGGGGTAGATGGTAGGTGTTTGGTTGGCTTGTGTAGTTCCCTAAAGGAGAAGATGAAGACGTCGTAGCTGTAATAGGTTGTCGACTGAGGCTTTATTTGGAACTCCGACAGCGGCTAGCGGCTGGGAAGGGAGACGAACACCACCGGAGATCCAGACCTGAGGGAGGGATGTTGAAAGGATAAGCCTCATCATGCAAAACATTGGCAACATCACCTAAAGCTAAGCCTCATACTGACAAGAAAATGAAGTACAATAATATCACATAGGCATAGCCACCAAAATCTGAATAGAGATAGGTTGTTTTTTAGTACCATGAAAGTCACTTCTTTTACTAACTCATGTAATATTTTATTACTAGTGACGGTTGTCTTTTTATAATTTATTACTAGAGTTTAGATGCACAATTTTACAATAATCTCACAAAATTAATCTCCTTCAATGTTTATGCACAATTTTCAGGCAAATGCCAAATTAATAATTAAAATTTTAATTGCGTCAAAATAATCTTTGAAACATTTTTTTACCAATAAATTAAACTCAATTAAAATTTTAGTTGTGTCAAACTAATCTTTGAACTTCTCATCTATGAACCTTTTTTTTTCCAATAAATTACACTCAAAATGGAGCAGAATGTTAACAAAATAAAAATAACACAAATAAAAAATGAGTGACGTTATATGTACGCCAGTTTTGAATGCATGCCCCGAATGGCGATGGATTCTGGCCACCGGCCACCGCGGCCGCCGTCAGCACTAGATGGACTTCCACCATTGTGACCTTAAAGCCGGAATTGTTAAAATTCGTCGACGGGATCCATATTCTCGTCATAATTACTCGCGATTACATTATAATGTTGATGATCCGCCGGAATGAAACTTCCATTATTTTCGCCCAAATTGATCATATCTGCTCCATTAACAAAATCTAATTTCACCAAAATTTGTTGGTGGAAAGATGAACTTAATTCCTGCCGCTGGCTTCTCGAGAAGTTATTTGCCTGCTGTTCTTGTACTCGGAGGAGATTCGAAAACCATAGCAGCTCTGAGTTGAGAAGTGGCTCGATGCCGAGGATTCTCGAGAGGTCCAACTTCCTCGAGTTGTAGAGGTCCGGTCTGAGAAGGGATGATAACTCGAGGAGATCGAGCCGCGGCGCATGCGTCGCCGGGTTGGTCCCCATGCGTAGAAGCCTCTTCCGGATATGCGTGTTTTAGTAGTTATTTATTTCGTTGCCGGTTCTTCCCGGCAGCCTCGCCGCTATCGCCGATCAATGCCTGGCCGCCTTCGGCTAGGGTTATGTGATCGGAAGGGAAGACAATATTCTATTGAATTGATTTTTGAATATGACCTGTAGATAGCCGTGAACAAAAAGACTGCCGGTCCGGTCCGGGACCGGTCTTTTAAAAGACCAGTCTTTTGGCCGACCGGTCCCGGACCGGTCCCGTCTAAACCAGTCCCGGTCCGGGTTCGGTTTTTCCCCTCTGGAGGAGGACCGGCTGGGACCGGAGGACCGGTCCTAACCAGTCCTAACCGGTCCCGGACAGGTCTTTTTTTATTTAATTTTTTTTAAATATAAAAAGAGAGTGAGGTGAGAGAGAGTGATAGAGAGAGAGGGTGGGGTCGGATGATAGGAGGGGGGGGGGGGGGTTATAAAAAACTTTTTTTTAAAATGAGAGCGAGAGGGGGGTTATTAATTTAAAAAATATATATTTTTAAATAGCCTAGGGCCTAGGCTGTGGAGCCTAGGCCCTAGGCTGGTGCAGGCTGCACCAGTCCAGCTGCTGCAACAGACCGACAACATTAATTGTTGTCGGTCAGGTAACAACTATTACCAACAGCTCTTTTAAAGATTTGTTTTAAGTTTTAACAGCTCTTTTAAGAGCTCTTTTAACAGCTCTTCACGGGAGTTCCGGTCCTATCCCAGGAAGACCGGTCTTTTACCGGTCCCAGTCCGGGACCGGTCTTTTACCGGTCCCAGTCCAGAACCGGTCTTTGAGGGAAAAAGGGAGACTGTTAGGGACCTCTGGGACCGGTCCGGGACCGGTCCGAGACCGGACCGGTCCTAACTGGGACCGGTCCCCAGCCGGTCCCAACCGGTCCGGTTAGGACCGGTTTTTTTTGTACACGACTACCTGTAGATATGAAATTTGTAACCTAAATAAAAAAAATTGTTGGTGAGATGCTAGCCATAATGAATATTTTTTAATTTATTCTCCGCATACAACTACAAATCACACTCCCGATTTCCAATTCACCACCGAGCAACAGAGATGGCCGAGATATCCCCTCCAATTCCCAAAACGGAGGCGCTCGACTTCCCGCTCCACGCCGTTGGCTTCGCATACGACCTCCTCTCGCCGGAGAAGCTCACCGGACACCTCACCATCACTGAGTCATCTTGCCAGGTGTTGTTTCTCTGCGTGTTTGCCAAACTTCCTAACTCATTTACGTTTTACTCCTCGGAAATTGCTGAGGCGCTTTCTTTCTCGACCAGCCGTTCAAGGTTCTACACGGCGGCGTGACGGCCCTGATAGCCGAGGGCATGGCGAGCATGGGCGCTTATATCGCCTCCGGCTTCCAGCGCATCGCCGGCGTCCATCTTGCTACTAATCACATCAGGGCCGCCCGCCTTGGCGAGCTCGTTCATATCGAGGCTACCCCTATTCAGAAAGGCAAAACGATTCAGGTAAATGCTTTCGATTTCAACATTTTCCTTTTCATTTTCCTCCTTTGATCTAGAATTCCCTAGCCATGGACATGGTTTATAGAATATTAGGATACTTTGATGATATAAGAATCAAACAGTACCGCACTTACACAAGAGGGGAAGAAGATGATAAGAACTGGCAAACTGGAGTTTAATTAAAGGAAAAAAAGGCTGCAATTAGATCAAAATCGTCATCTATTAGGCACATGAAACTAGTATTGAAGAAATCACCAGTCCCAACCTCTTACTAATTGATGATTGGGATTTAGAGTTAATTATTATTCTAAATCATTGTGCTGATTGAGTATTAGTTTAATTAGTCAATTGCTATCTTGGATATTGTTACCTAATTTTTTCAACATCATGATCATAGCAGGTAATAGGGATTTTCTGCTATTTGAATACTTGCTATTTCAAAATTAAAGCCCAAATGAGAAACAGATATTTGTTATTTAATCGCTCATTTCGTTGCATGCAGTTATGAAATGTATTGTTGAGATGTCTTGACTTCGTAATCTGTTTGAAGCTTGATAACTTGACCCTCCATTAGTTTATGCCCCTGGCTTGAAATATGGCATCTTGGGGTTGTATTTATTTCGGGTTTATTTTTGGAAATTTTTGTGCTTGGGTATTTTGAAGAATTGATTTGTATTGCGGAGTAATATATAAACATATGACCACATATTCTTTTGCTTCTTTCTGGACCCCGATTTTTGTAGTGAGCCCACATGTCTCCGCCGTGGAAGTATCCCTTTTTTTGAAGTACCCGCGTGTGGAAGTATCCCTTTTTTGAATTGAACCCGTTTAGCTTCTCGTGTTGTGAGATCTTCTTTCTTTGTTCGATTATCTGTAACATGTGCTTTGAAAGACTATGAATTTACTAGATTCCATCCTTTTGTTGGATGTAGTTAGAAAGCAAATTGGAGTTTAAACTCTGCAAACACCTTCAAAATCTCTCAAAAGGGCTGATTTCATTTCCGCACTCATTGAATGAAAACAAAATTACAGTTTTTTTAAATAAATTTCTACTACAAGCAGCCAAAGGGGTCGTAAGACACCATAACTGCGAAGATATTATTATAACAAATAGCACCTAGCTGGATTTCAAAGCTTTGAAGTTCTCTTTGCAGATTAGGCTACTTCATCATGCTCATTAATGCTTCTTTGTTCTTCCCTTTATTTTTCAGTTTTCTGCATGCAGGTTTTTTAGTAAATGTCATTGCAGAAACAAAGGAAAATTATTTGTTCCATACTTCTAACAGTAGGCATATCTGTCTATCCCCATCAGACCTGTTCTTTATGTTCATTAGGATTTTTATGATCTATTCTGGCAAGAAAGTGTATGAACATTCCTACTTAATATACCTCTGTGATGATTGAAGAAAGAGATTGGAGTGGACTAAAGAGCCTACAAAAGATAGGATATCCATACTCTTGGGCACTTGATATAGTATATTTTAATGTGTGCATCACAGGTGAGGGCAAATGTTATGGGTCTATTCGTAGCGGCGGCCAGAGTAGTGGTCGGAGGTATAGATGATGGTGGAGGGGGATACAACGGAGACCTAGACGCGGCTACCTAAGAGGGGTTGCTCGTTAGTGGAGAGAGTCACCAATGATCTCACACGATAGACAGGAAATAAAACTTCTTCTTGCTTACTTCATACAACCTTACATATGCATTTATATAGGCTTACAATATATAAAAGACAAACAAAGATAAAAACACCTATTAGTAGATCCGGTGCTTGAGGTCTCATACATAATGATAACACCTATATAATGATGACACATACATAATAGAGATAATCATAATCAATTAGATAAGTGGGCACGCAGCCCATAACATCTCTCTCGCTGTCCAAAACGAGCTTGACCTCAAACTCTAGGGGGATTGATAATGGTGTGGCCTTCATTCAACACCCTCCTCGTAAGAGTCCTCGGCGTGCAGGTAGAAAAGCTTTTTGCACCTGTGTCCGCGAGTGTACTGCTCGTCGCATTTAAAACATAATCCATGAGCAAGTCGTTCCAACATCTCGGCCCGAGATAAGCGACGAATCGGCGGGCCGCCTTGACCGCAGTACAGCCCTGCGGAGTGTCGATGTCGGGGGGCAAGTAGGCTTCCCCCGCCAGCTGGAGGCGACAGTTGCATAGCTTGTCTAGACTCATAGCAGTCATACAAGTCTGGAGAAGCCTCAAATTCGACATCCAGTTGCAGGCGATCGCGAAGTCCTGCAGTGAAGATGGCGACATGCATCTCTGGGGAAAGTGTGACATGTGCTAGAAGAAGCTGAAACTGCTCCAGGTAATCGTCCACAGATCCTGTCTGGCGTAGAGTTGTGAGGGCACCGAGGGGGTTACTGCGGATGGGGGGAACGAAGCGCAGGTTGCATGGTCTCTTGAAGCCGTCCCATGTCAGACCCTCCTGATCAATGAGGAGACGAGTGACCCAAAGCAAAGCCGAGTCGAAAAGATGGAAGGAGGTCAGGGGAAGTCGTCCAACTGCCGGAGTTTGTTGGTGGCCGAATAATTGCTCGCACCTAGTGAGCCAGCCCAAGGGATCAGTTTTTCCATCGTAGGTGGGGAATTCCATTCGAGCATTGTGCGACAAACTAGCAACGTCACTGCGTAAAAGGGTCGGTGGAGGAGGCTCGTGGCGGATGAGCGGCAGAAGCGGGACTTGACTGCTACTGGCATGATCCGTGGGTGGGGTGGTAACAATGGGCGGAAAGTTTCGTGGTGAGGGTTACCATGTCGTCCCGATGACGTGCTTCTACTCCCTGCAGGTGTGCATCCATGACGGATATAACTGAGTGGAGCCGGTTCATGGCTTCCAAGAAATTGTGGGAGTCTTCCATATGATGAGCGAAGCGAGAGAAAGAGCGGGTGACGGGGCGGACGAATTGCGCTTAGTCGGATGATTGGGAATGACCACGAGAGCCGCGTCGTCTCCCAATGATAGCAAAAACAAGTACTCTACTCTCACTACCCGGGAGCCATCAAAGGGATAAAGTAATTCCCTGTTATTGACACGAAAATGCTTGTGTGCTGCTTTGGAATGGCGGGGTGGGATTTAATAAAGACTGTCGGGGCGCTACTGGCGTGGATAAGTGGATCTCAAGACCGGTCGAACCGTATTACTCCTTACGCGAGCGAGAGACAAAAACCGAGGGTGTTGGCGTGGGGCTCGAAACCGCAGATGCGCATGGCGGTGTGGGTCTTGACGACCAGAAGGCGTGCGCTGGCGAACACGTAGAGAAACGTGGCGGGATGGGCTCTGGGTGCAGATTCATCGGCGCAGGGAGATGTAGGTAGCGGCGCGAGGGTGCTGAAGTTGGACGAGGGGGGTGACGATGTTGGAGGGGCTAGTTGGCGTTGGTGCAGCAGACGGACCGTGTCTTTGGCTCGATGAAACGATCTCGGCGGTTGGATGCGATGGAACAGAGCAGTGGGGTGGGGTGTCGTCAGATGTCGCGTGCGCTGAAGCCGACGAGGAAGATGTCGCTGGTTTGAAGGCAGAGAGTTGGGCTCTGCTGTCGAATGACGGAGGAAGGGTCGTAATGAAGGAAAACAGTGGCTGCTGGACTCAACAGAGGAATGGCTCCGGCGGAAGAGGACCGAGTGTGCTCTGATACCAAGTTATTATGGGCCTATTCGTAGCGGCGGCCGGAGTATTGGTCGGAGGTATAGTTGATGATGGAGGGGGATACAACGGAGCCCTAGCCGCGGCTGCCTAAGCGGGGTTGCTCATTAGAGGAGAGAGCCACCAATGATCTCACACGATAGACAGGAAATAGAACTTCTTGCTTACTTCATACAACCTTGCATATGCCTTTATACAGGCTTACTGATGTAGGGGTAGGCTGTGGGTGCACAAAACCTAGGATTCTAGTAAGAGTGCACGTGCAGGATACTAACTTATGCTACAGGCAATGCGACAATTGGCATCAGCGAATAATAATTTAGAGTGATGAATATTTTTTATAACACCACACAGTAATCACAAAACTTAAGCAATATTTAATTTAGCGATTAAGCGCGGCTTTCCTCCGGATCAGAGGGCCAAAGCGAGCGTGCGGCGAATCGGTCCCACCTGCGATTATAATAATATGTAGGCAAATACCGACAAGTAGAAATCCAAACAAAAATAGGAAATCACCGAATAAATAATATTAATTCAAATGTCACAATACAACAGAATACTCACGAAGTAGAGGGCTAAACCGAGGCAATGGAGAACTGGAATCCGGAGGCGTAGATCGGCGATCGATGGAGGAACCGGAGGCGTGACGGGATGACGGTGGCTGTCCTTGGCGGGGGTTTGGGGAGATCGGGCCGGAAATGAATAGATCCGGCCACTAGGGAATAGATCCGGGTGGGGAGGGGGTAGATCCGATGTATGAGAGCGGATCCGACGTATGTGGTGATGTACGAGGGTGGAGATAACGGATCGGGGGCGAAAACCCCAGATCTGGACTGATCTAGAGTTTTTAGGGTGGAAGGAAGGTGGATCCACGTGGGGGAGAGCTGAGGGTGGTCGGTTAGGGCTGGGGATGGAGCGGTGGGGCTGCTGTAACGGAGACAGGGGGCTGGCGGGTTGAAGTGGGGCTGTAGGAGGGGCGGAAGGTGGCTGGGAGGAGGGGCGGCAGCAGGCTGGTGGCTGGGAGGAGGGGCGGCAGCAGGCTGGGAGGAGAGGTGGCAACGGGCTGTAGGATGGGAGGAGGGCTGCTGGGCTTTGGACAGCAAGGGGCGGCGGTTTGGGGGAAGGTTTGGATGGCCGGCGGTGGCTAGGAGGAGGGGAAGAAGAAGGGGGTGGATAGGGAGTACCTTGGGGAGGAAGAAAACCACCTAGGAGTCGTCACCTAGGCTTCCACAGCGTCGGCACCGGTGGATGATCGCAGAGATCCGAAAATTTTTGTCTCCAAATTCTGCAATCCCTCTTTCAGCCCTTACAACCTCTATTTATAAAAGAAGAAAAGCCTACGACATCCCCATCAACGGCTATGATTGGCCGGTGGGGATCGGCCACTAAATATATGAAAACAAACTCGAAAATAATAAACTAATATATGATTTCGACTAGCAACGGCGCGCCGGACGCAACCGCGGAGTCGGATCGGCGTTCCGATCACTTCTTCCTGCGCGAATAGACAAACATGGGTCCCGCCTTGCGGCGAACCCCTCTGGGTGCAACAACTGATGGGTCCCCATCACTTACAACATATAAAAGACAAACAACGATAAAGACACTTATTACTAGACTCGGTGCTCGAGGTCCCATAGGTAATGATAACACATATAATGATGACACCTACATAATAGAGATAATCATAATCAATTAGATAAATGGGCACGCAGCCCATAACAACAAACTTCCTGATGGTCAAGCAGCTGGAATGAAAATTGGAGATTTTCCAATAAATCAGGATATTTATATATTTTTATATTTGGATAGATTATAAATTTGTTTAATTCACTTCTATTAATTTATATTTATTTTTTTATTCTTTCCTTGCTAGATTAGGTGTCTGTTTGTCGCACCGTTTTTGCTCAAGTGAGTTTGAATAAAAACATTACCGCCATAAAATATGTGTTTGATAAGACAATTGTTATCGCCGCCCCGGGGAAGAAAACTATTTTTGAACATAAAAGTGGATGGAGTTTCTTAGGTGAGGTCAGACATTCAATGACGGTTCATAACAACGAGTTCACGACCGGCACCGTTGTGCACCCTAGGTTTGCTTTTGTCCCTAGTTTCCCTTTTGTCCTTTAAATCGACTTGCTTCTCAAGATGATATTTAGTTATGAATAAGGTCGTGGCCTTTCCTAATGCTTCTCTCGGACTGAATAAAAAAATTGATTTCTTTCTTTTCTGTGGATTTAGCCAAACCCTATGGTCCAATCTTCCCACCTTTAGCAGGCATGTGTCCATTATATGGGCTTGCAAAACTTACAGCTCTCCACATCTGAGGTAGGTTCTTTGATCCCTTCAGCTTCTGCAACATCATTTCTTCTTTCCCTCTCAACTGAACTTCATCATTCATCATGTCGGGAGGCTGTAACATCACATGTGAGGAGCACGACACCCTTAGTGGCAGGTAGATGTCGTGGACATAAAATTCGGAACTTTTAGTGTCGACATGGAAGATCTGAAGGAAGTGGCGTAGATTATAACTCCTATCAAGGGCAGTCAAGCGCCTACCTTAACAACTCAAACTGACCACTTATCAACTTACTCGAATTCTGTGAATTCCTCACCACTAAAATGAAGAACCATACCGAGAGGTTCAACACTACTACCAACTACCAAGGAGGATGTTACAAGCTCTACCCATCTGCAAACTAATATCACATCAAAAATGAGATTTAATGGAAGTCTTGAAGTCAAAGATTTGTTAAATTGGTTTGCCAAGGTGGAGACCTTATTCTACACTGTTGAAGTTCCCCTTCAACAAATCCTTATGGTGGATGCATGTTTTGAAAGAGGAGCCCTCCGCATGATAGACAAAATATAAGAAAGTAGACAACCATATCAGTTACCTTGAGGTGGCTACATGACAAAGTCACCATAAATGCTTGGTGCATGAGTTTTAAATGGAGTATAACGTGTTCCAATAACAGCTTGACCCCTGAGAAGATGATAATCTACTATGTTCACAGTTTGTTGACAGATTATGACTGGAGGATAATGAGAATTGTTCGATATAAGTGCATTACCTTTCTTGGCCCATACCATTGCGAAGAGAGCTGAAACAGATTTTCAAGAACTGATGTAGGGAGGGTATCACCCAATATCAAAAATCTCCAAAATAGGGCAACACAAGAGAAGCAGTTCAGACAAGCACTCCCACAATCAAAAAATCGTTGGCTCAAAGAATCAATTTCCCTAACCATCGGTCAAGGCTGACTTGCAAAGATTCGTGGAAACCCATCAAGTCACATGAATCCAATTGCCACCGATGTATTGAATGCAGTTATATAATCATGTGTTTTTCACTTGACAAATAATGAGTATAACTGAAGGCGGAAGGCTATATGAAGATGACAGATAACAAGAAGAAATTCCAAGGATATAACAATTTTGAGCCTTAAACTAACGACGATCACTTCTTTTCATCCTCCATCGTATCATTCTTAAGCCCCGGAAAAGACGCAAATTCAGCGGTACAACATCTTTGTGCAGGGAAAGAATTGCATCGTCGCCATTGGCAATGAGTTTACTGTAAATGTCATCTCCCAAAGCATGGTGGAAAAACTCCAACTACCTTCTCAAGAAAAAGGTGAACCCTCACAAGATTGGATGAATCAAGCACGGCAATAGCCAAGTTATCATGTGCAAGATCACCTTCTCCATTGGCAACTTATACTTGAAATGGTCATTTTCGACGTGATTGATATAGATATGTGTCATCTAATTTTAAGGAGAACGACAGCTATAAGACCACACTGCGAAAGAGACATCATTATGGAAATAAAGAAAGGGCGTCAAATCCTTTGTTTGAAGCCATTGAAGCAAGATGTTGTGCCAAGAGCCCAAAAATGTAAAAGCAATTCCTTTATGCTCGGTAAAAATGAATTTGAAGAGAAAGCATAAAAAATCCAACAAATAATAGCTATCGTGGATAAAGAGAAAGGCTTAAACACCTACATCCCCACTTCTCGTCACTTGTGGCCCTTTTGAAAGAATTCCATGGGATGCTGCCCGATGATCTACCAAAGAACTCCTATAGACGCAGAATATTTGAGATTAAATTGATCTTGTATGCAACTAAAGACTCAAATCTTCCTTGCTTGAGGAATAAAATCCTACAAACGCAAGTGGAAAATCTCCTAAAAAAAAGGCTTCACTCGAGAGCCTAATCTATGCGTCTTTCTATCGCTACCCAAGAAGGATGAAATATGGAGGATGTGTCAATAGGCGAACAATCAACAAAATTGCAATAAAGTACTTGTTCCCCGTCCCTTCGTCTAAAAGGCATATTGAATACACTGGCGTGTGTTTGTCTTCTCGAAGATTGAACTTAAGAGGTGCTACCACCAAATTCACACATGGCGCAGAGATGAATGGAAAATCACCTTCAAGGAACAAGAATGACTCTACAAATGTCTTGTCATGCCATTCGGGCTCTCCAACTCACCGAGCACCCACCTTTATGTGGCTCATTGTTACGCATACACTTTCACGCAAGTGGACCCCCTCCGGATGGAGATCATCGACGCACACATATGGAAGTCAACGCACTTATTTGGGGCACGCGCATGGAAGCCGCCATGATTATTCCTTTTGAAATTAAATGTGTTAATTAATATTATTTAAATGCCTTTTAAATAATATTAATTAGACTTAATTATTATTAATTGTATTGTCTTATTTTGTGTGCCCTCTCTCATCTATATAAGAAGGAGGGGTAGGAGTTTGTAAGGTATGCTTGAATTTATGCAAGATTTTAGGGTTGCTCCCTGAGTTCCTCATCCTTCCTCCTTTGTTCGTCTCGCTCACCACCGCCGGCTTCTCCCCTTGCCGGATTCTTCCTCTCTCTCCCTATCTATTCGGTAACAATGGTCCGACCTGCCGCTCCGCCCGCCGTAGCGCCGCCGGCTCTCGACTCTCCTTCCATGGCTACGAACACGCGTCTCCACACCGTCAACCCTAAAGATTACATCCGCGCCCGGCTCGAGGGACACGAGGCCGCGCTCGCGAGTCTGCAGTCCTCCGTCAACGCCGCCCTCGCCAATCAGGCGCTCATTCTCCGCCGCCTCGACGCCCTTATGACCCCGCAAGCACCCGCACCCTCAACGGGATCAACATCTTCGACCGCCACAGGAGGTCTCCGCCCTTTGCCCTTGCAGCGCACATGGGAACCTCAGGAGGACATGTCCTCCCCTGTCAGCGTCGAAAAGACTGCCCCACCCTCCCCTTCCACCGCCGAGCAACACCCACCATCGTCCCCGTCCTGTGTCGAGCAGCCAGCCCCGCAGCCCCCTTCCGGCGTCGAGCCACAGCCGCCGTCGCCGCACCTCCTGCATCGAGCAGCAGCCGCCGCCGCACCTCCCACACCGCTTCCGCCAACCGCAGCTCTCGCACCAGACCGCCGATCAGCGGACCCGATCCAGGAACGGCCTCGCCGCTCATTTTCCTCCAGCAGTGCACCCCCACCTCACGCATTGCTACAGACTGCCTCCTCTTCCCCACCGTTCCGCCATCCAATCCATGCATTGGCGCGTCTTCCCCAGCCATGGAGCCACGCGTCCGCTGGGCTAATTACAGCTGCCCATCATGCCATATTTCCCATACCATCATTACTGTCCCCGGGCCCCACACAAAGCAACCTCCTTCACATCCCGTTGTCTCTCAACCCACGCCATCCTCACTGTTTCCGGGCCCCACAACTGAACCCACGCCATCCTCACTGTTTCCGGGCCCCACAACTGAACCCACGCCAACACCTCAGCATTGTTACTCCCTCCTACAGCCCCATCACATCTTACATCACTTCTTCTCTCTCTTCCTTGAGCCTCCCCCTAGCTGCCAACAATTGTCTCTCATACACCCTCATTTTTCTTATTTTTCTTCCATTGTCTTGTCCCATCAATTTGTTTGTCCTTTCCTTCTCTCTCCTCTCCCAAACAAAAGCACACCCACCTTTTTCTCTCCTAGATGCCGCCCCACTTTCATCCTCACAAGCCCACCCACTCGGGTTGTCCCCCTTTCTTCTAACCGCACTCCTCTAACACAAAATTTCAGCCCACATATTTCTTTTTTTAACACCTCTTCGTCCTTTCTCCTCAGGGTACTCACCACCGCCACTGACAATGCACAACTTCCTTCTCATCAAAATCCTTAAAGACCTCGACAAAAGAATAACACTCGACCTTGAGGACAAGGTCGATTTTCAAGGGCGGTATAGTGTTACGCATACACTTTCACGCAAGTGGACCCCCCAGATGGAGATCATCGACGCACGCATATGGAAGCCAACGCACTTATTTGGGGCACGCGCATGGAAGCCGCCATGATTATTCCTTTTGAAATTAAATGTGTTAATTAATATTATTTAAATGCCTTTTAAATAATATTAATTAGACTTAATTATTATTAATTGTATTGTCTTATTTTGTGTGCCCTCTCTCATCTATATAAGAGAGAGGAGTAGGAGTTTGTAAGGTATGCTTGAATTTATGCAAGATTTTATGGTTGCTCCCTAAGTTCCTCATCCTTCCTCCTTTGTTCGTCTCGCTCACCACCGCCGACTTCTCCCCTTGCCGGATTCTTCCTCTCTCTCCCTATCTCTTCGGTAACACTCATGAACAAAGTCCTTGTTAGAGTTATTATATTTAAGTATTTATGTGTGTTTGAGGTTTAATCTCACATCGGTTATCGATGTTGTGTGTCTCCTTGTAATGCTATATAATAGCCCTTATGTGGATGAATAAGATTGTACTCTTCATTTTCTTATTTTTCTTTCTACATGGTATCAAAACGGGCTAATAATTTATCGCATCTGTAATCCTAATTTTTTATTCCTGGGGACGTTGCTTGATTCCCGCTTCCGTCTCTCGTTTCGACGGGGCCTTCACTGCACTGCTAAAGCCCCCCGTCGAGCAATACCGCTCCCGCTCCCGTCGATGAGATCGTCCTTTTATCTCATCGACGGAAGCGACATCCCCCCTCGTTCTCATCGACGAATGGCTGCTCCTGGCTTTCGACGACATCGCCAGGGGGAGCCTGTCGAATGCATATTCGTTTCGTCTACTGTGCCTCTTCTTGTCGTGAGATCCCGCCGATCCTTCGGTCCCCGTCGATCCGGCCGCATCGTTCTTCCCCAGTGCTTCCTGCTTCTACAACGGGAGGATGGGACCGGCCTCTGCCTTCCCGTTGGAGCTTCTCCCGTCGAACCTCTGTTCCTGGTTGATGCTCGATCTGCTCCAGCACCCCTTCCGACAGCTGGTCAATATGGCTCCAGATTCAGTCAGCCTCCTTGCTGCTGTTGTGCCTAATGCTCTCTTCCTACGGACCAGCTCGGCGTCCTGCGCCTATTCTTCCTCGACGTCGTGCAACAACTACTCTCCCGGCTTCTTTGTGGGATCCGGCAGCCTATCTTCTTGTCGATCCAGTGAAGTTACTGTCCGGTCGAGCTCCTCTGTCGCTGTTGTCGTTGTTGATCCTGTCATCCGCCTTGGATCCCGCTGCTTGCTTCTCTTATCAATGATGGTGCTGATTTTGCTGTTTAAGTTTTTTGTGTTGTGTTATTGTTGTTGTCTTAGTTATTGTGTCGTTAGTGTCACTAAGCGTTCTATGCCTTCATGCACGTGTCTACGTGAGGAGGAGTGTTCGTCATGGCCTCCAGGTGTAGTCTATGCCTTCATGCATGTATTCCACATGAGGGGGAGTGTTTGTGATGACGGTGACTCGGATGCCTCTTTTTTGACTCCTGCCTTAGTCACACATGGCCTCCAGGTGTAGTCAATGCCTTCATGCACGTATTCCACGTGAGGGGAAGTGTTTGTGATGATGGAAACTCGGATGCCTCTTTCCCGATTCTTTCCTTAGTCACACACGACCTCTAGGTTTTCTTCGATGTTAGGTAGGGGTGGTCTGGCCTTTGTTGGTTGGCCTGGTTTCAGCACCGGGAGCATCCAGCGTGATCATGGTCGGTTTGTGGACCAACGTCGTGTGGCTTATGCCTGGTTGGATTATCCTCAGTGACACGCGGTTGGGCCTCGGTGGCTGTTGTTTTTGCCTTACGTTGCCAACCACACCTCTCCTTTTATGTTGTCTCCAAGCTGAAGGTTTCACCTCCAGCTTGGGGGGGGGGGGGGGGGGGGGGGGGCTAGAGTTATTATTAAGTATTTATGTGTGTTTGAGGTTTAGTCCCACATCGGCTATCGATGTTGTGTGTCTCCTTGTAATGCTATATAATAGCCCCCTATGTGGATGAATAAGATTGTACTCTTTATTTTCTTATAATAGCAATATGGGCGACACACAAGATTTCATGGCTGCTCTCCAAGGATTCATGACGTCTGTAGAGGCCCGCCTTTGGGAAGCTGAAACACGTCATCAGGATGACATGGCCGCCATCACCATCAAGCTTAATAAACTGACCACCGTCGCTCCCGTTGTTACTACCCCACCTACGGACCATGCCAACAGCAACCAGGCGCCGCCACTTATCCGCCACAAGCCACCGGTTTTCATCCGCCCGGAAGTAGCTATTTTACCGCGCTATACCATGTTGGACTTCCCAACCTACGACGGGAAAATTGATCCATTGGGTGGCTCGCCAAGTGTGAGCAATTCTTCGGCCACCAACTAACTCTGGCAGCAGAACGAATGCATATGGCATCCTTCCACATGCTCGACTCAGCTCTTTTGTGGGCTTCTCGAATCCTCGCCGACCGGCCGAATCTGATTTGGGACGACTTCAAGCGGCTCTGCAACTTGCATTTTCGGACCTCCGATCTGCAGCAATCCCCTCGGCGAACTCACATCTTTGCGACAAACGGGATCAGTGGACGAGTACTTTGAACAATTTCAGCTTCTTTGGCACATGCCACTCTTTTCCCGGATATGCAGGTCGCCATTTTTACCGTCGGACTTCACGACCGCCTGCCACTGGATGTCGAATTCGAGGCCCCTCCAGACTTAGTGTCTACTATGAGTTTGACCCGTCTATGCGATCGTCGCCTCCAGTTGGCACAGGAGACCTACTTGCCACCCGACAACCGCACTTAGCAGGGCCGGCGGACCGAGGGTCAGGCCGCCCCACCGATCCGTCGCTTGTCTCGTGGCGAGATGTTGGAACGTCGCGCTCATGGATTATGTTTTAATTACGATGAACAGTACTCTCGCGAACACAGGTGCAAAAGGCTCTTCTATCTACACGTCGAGGATTCTAACGAGGAAGACATCAGATGAAATGTGCACCATCATGGGCCCCCCCTTGAGCTTGAGGTCAAGCTCATTTTCGAGACGGGGTGTGATTGTATGGGATGTTCATCATTACATTCATTTATCTAGTTAATAGGAGTTATAGGCCTTAATCCCCGAACCTAGTTCATCATTGTTATCTAGTATTAGGTGTCATTATTGTTGTTTGTCTTCTTGCATGTTGTAAACCTATATAAAGGCATATGTATGGATGTATGAGGTAAGTAAGAAGAAATCTATTTCCTTTCTATTGTGTGAGATCATTGGTGGCTCTCTCTCTAACGAGCAACCCCGCTTAGGCAGCCGCGGTCAAGACTCCATTGTATCTCCGCCATCTTCCCCGCTGAGTTCTCGCTCTCTCTCTCTCCCTCCCTCCCTCCCTCCCTCCCTCCCTCCCTCTCTCTCTCTCTCTCTCTCTCTCTCTCTCTCTCTCTCTCTCTCTCTCTCTCGCTCGCTCGCTCGCTCGCTCTGCAAGTAATTGAAGTCTTATATGCATGTTGGTCTTTTTCAATGAGAATGTTGGCCTTTTAAAAACAATTATATATAAACCAGCTCAACCATAAGATCGCAAGCTATTGAAAATAAGTGATTTTTGTGATTCAAACTTGTGATCTCGAGAACTCATCGGAGTTTAACCGCTGCTCGATAATTCTTGTATATTGCATCTGCATCGACCAAGGTCAGGTAGCGACGCCTCTTGTAGAAACCGTAGTTATATAAAGCGTTCTTGGTTATAATGAAATCCCTCCACGCCTCCGCACTTAATCTAGCTGAATTACTTAATATTTTGTTTACATTCGCCACAATAACTCAAATGACAAGCTTTTCTTGCCCAATGTATAAAGGTTTGGGAGGTGCAGCTATGGAAGTCCGACCCTTCGACCTCCGGAGCGAAACCGACGGTGCTGGTATCGACATCTAGGGTTACACTGCTAAGCAATTTACCATCCTCGAAGAAGATGAAGGACTTTGAAGATACTGTAAAGAAGTATGCCAAGCTTTGAGCTGATTTCAGTTGAGCCGCTCTCTTATCAAATTTATTTTTCTGACAAATAAGTACATGTAAATCATAAATCCTCTGAAATTTATTCTGTATCAGGAACCTTATTTCTACTGATAACCACCTCTTGAAAGGCTTTGTTTAATTTGGTATATTTTGACTTGTCAGGAATTCAATGGTGACCCATTTATATGATTTTAACTTATGATGGGTTAATGGGCTGACCTGAGATTTGAGCCACCAGGTCTTCTCATATAAGTTTGTAATAATGTACAGTTATTTTTTGTAGACAGTAGTAGTGTCCAATTGTGAATTGTATTTGGTGCTCATTATCAATAAGTATTTTTCATTTATGACAATTTTTTATTCATGTTACTCATTAATTATGGATGTGGTAGGAGAAAAACACTGATAAGCACGGTCACACGGACCACACGGTAATATATGCAAGAATTAGAATTGTGTTGAATTCTAATTTTGTTGTTCGTCTGCATTATGAAATTCTGTCGGAGGAATTAGAATCGATCAATTTCTAATGAAATTTAATGAAACTGGGTTATGATAATTGTAATTTTTAATGCAATCACGCGGTCAGGGTTGATATAGGTAGCACTTATGTCAAGGACCAATGTAGGAACACAATAATACCTATTAGAAATTGATGGAATAATATTATTGCAAGCTAAGAGGTGTTAACATGAAAAACCAAGGGCTATCAAATCAATGTTCTTAGTTTCATTCTAATATTAGAAGACTAGAATAGTTTTCTTTTATTTCAAAATAAAATGGATGAGGAAATTATTAGGGTAAAAGAAACTATTAGTATGAGGCTCATTCAATAATTATGACATGTCAAAGTTTCAGATTTCATAACTATTATAGGACTCTTTAATGCTCTCAAATTACTCTAATCATTGCATAAGATAACATACCAATTAGATTTTTGTTATCAAATAACATCTATGGTACAAAACATGCCATAATATTAACGCTATAAAAAAACTTATAAATTTTGGCATAAGAATCAAGAGTTCAAGAACTGCATAATCTTAACTTTGCTCATAAAAAGTGGAAATCTAGGTTAGGTTTCATTTACTTAATGATGGAGGAAGATGATACATTTCATATTTCATTAATTTAGAAGCAATTAATCATCACAATAATTTCTAAAGACCATTATTTTTAAGTTTCATACATTTCTAAAATATTTAGAAAATTAAAGCAAGAAGAAAACTCACCTCATCAACCATTGGGATCTTTACATTTTTTGCATATTTTCTAGAATCCATGGAAAAACCTTTGGAGACAGGATGAACATAATATGATCTCGGAATAAGCTAGGGCGGGAAGGGGACTCCCGGTTTTGTGCAAAGGAATCTTTGACAAGAGAAGAGAAGGCTTTAAAATGAGATGGAGAAGGTGGGCCGCCGCCCTAGGGAGGGCTTTCATGCTCAGGCAGTGGAGGAGCCATGTAAAGCCTTCCACTCAGGCGTCAGCAGGGAGAGCTGTCGGGTTCTTGTATCCCGCGTGGAACGAAAGGAATAAGGACCCGGTTAGGGGTTATGCGTGAACCGGCTGATATGAGAGGGTATTTGCTGGGTTTTTAATTAATGTTTTATTTCATCCATTAGATTTAGAAGGGAAATTTGATAGCTAGGATCTCTACTTAATATTAATATTAGATTTAGAAGGGACTATTAACTTAGTATAAATGATAAATATTAATATTAAATTGCTCCTTGCATTAAAAATCTCACTAGAAATTTGGATAAATTGCCTAATAAATTTTAAAAAATATTCTGGATCTAAAGAAATGTTTCATGTTCTTTCATATCATAAATAATTCTTTTTATTTCATTTTAAAATTCATTAAAATTAAAAAATAACCTCCAATTTTAAAATTAAAATTTGTCATGATTTAAAATAAAGTTTTCATAAATAAGTCATTAATTAGCAAATTATTACTTGAGGGTTATAAAACTTAGTGTGACAAAATTTGCAAAATGTCACATATATATATATATATATATTGGACATTAGCATAATTATAGATTACACCACTATCTTTTGATATTACAAAAACCTCTCATATAAGTTCCTATTTCACAACATGCATGCATAAAAGTACCTCTATTTTTGTGCATGCATGATGTGAAATGCAAACTTATACAACAGATTTTTGTAATTTCAAAAGATGAAGGGGCGCAATCTATAATTTTACAAACTTACATTTTACATGCTCCTATGCAGCAACAACAAAATTATGCTCAAATTTCCTTTTTGCTAGACTTGCATCATTTGTACCATCATATTAATTTCTCTAAAGCTCCATTCGATTGAAAGAAATTGGGAGATATAAATTGAAATTGGCTCAATTCCAATTTTGTTGCTCAGCCGCAGTCAAGAATTCAATCACATAAATTAGAATTGGCAATTCTATTGTTCGGATGTAAGCAAGAATTCAGCTGCACATGAATTGGAATTGGCATATAGACTAGCACATAAAATCACTGGAAAATCAGACATCAAAATTTTGGATCCACACAAATTTTTCACTAAGGCTGGCTCCTTCAAAAACTTCCAACTAAGTTATAGGCCGAAGTGACGTGAAATGTGAATCAATGTCTAAGGAGGCCTTCATAATAACCCCTTAAAAGGGATAAATTACTTCCACAAAGAGCACGCTGAAATTCACAAACTTATCCGCCAACAAGCATGCTTCTTTTGAAATGCCTGAGGTGGTATAAAATAACAAGTGCAGATCGTTGACATAATCACATTAGCCACAGATTTCTAGGAATCAAAGCAGAAGCCATTGCAGCAAAACCGGCACTTACGCTCGATCAGACAATGGCTCTGTTTGGCACGGCTTTTTTTTGCTCCGGTGAGTTTGGACAAAAATGACACCGTCATAGAATGCATGTTTGGCAAGACAATGGTTATGACCACCACCAAGAAAAGAAAACTAGTTTTGAATATAAAAGTGGATGAAGATCCTTAAGTGCGGTTGGGCGTTCACGAATGACGGATAATAACCACCGCGTCCGCGACTGCCACCGCCGTGCCAAACGAAGCCTATATCACAACATAACAGATGAATAAATATGCCCAAAAATAATCAGCCCCAGAGGGCGAAAAGTTGTCATTTCTCACAAATATCCAAACACAAATGTTGTTAATGTAGGTACAAGCATTTGATCTACAAGTCTATCGGAAGTAATCTATTGGGTGAATTAAGTGTGCTGATTGATAGGCTTTTTGATGAGGGGCTACAGTTGTGAGGGCTTCTAAGGCGGAGGAGGCAATTACGTTGGGGTCGCAGGAGAGGAAGGGGGATGAGAATCGCCGGAGGAGTTTGAGAGGTAGGAGCAGAATCGCCAGCGAAATGGAGGAAGAAGTCCTGTTGCTTGCGTTGGTGCGGGACGTTTTAGACAATTAAAAATTCCAATTCCTTTCCTATATTAAGCACACTGAACAATGGAATTGGAATTGGGGTGGCCAATCTCAATTCCTATTCCAAATTCTGCCCAAACGAATGGGGACTAAGCTTTGTTGTGAGAGGAAAAGCGTTCTGATTCGGCTTAGAGAACTAGAATTCTAGGGGCCAAAATTTGAGAGGGAGGGACAGGGTGGATACCTTTTGCATCAATACCAGCATGGATTGCTTGAAATTACTCAAAAGTCCCTAATAAACATCAATATATTCATCATAAAATTCAAATCCAATTATAAATATTAGTACAATTCCAACATTATCTCATTGATTTAAACAACTAAAACTTAAATCAAGGTTACTCCTTGAAAAAGAAAATGATAATCTAACCTCCTTACCATTTTGTAAGAGGATAAACAGTCCTTTCTATATCTTTCTGGTACATACAAACTTGCTATTCATCAAAAAAATCATACGTACCCAACATGCATAACGTTGTTTCCCCGTTCCCATCTACCATTTTGCATTTCAAGTTTTAAAAACTCGACTCACTCTTGAATCTCTAACAACGCAGGAGTTTAAAAAAAAGTCGCAAATTGGGCTTCAAGATGTTGCTAAATAGGAAAAGAGAAGAAAAAAGGAACCTGATCTCTCAGCTGATAAATGTGTCACTTCTCCCTCCTCGAAATTTTCGCAATTTTGGATTGCTTTTTCTTTCTCTCTCCACATATCGATCTCCTGATATTATTCTCCTTCAAAAGTCCAATGAAGTACATTTGAGAAAACCTTCAGAGAACTGAAGCCAAGAACACTAGAGGCAATTACTTACTTTAGGTTATTAAGTTGGCATGTCAAATCATTTATCTCCATTCCAGACAGCTTAAGTGAAGACAATGTCCCAGGCACCTCCTCGGATACAACTTTGGACAGTTTGGCCGTTGAGGCTGCTAATTTTTCAAAAGCCTAGCGAGAATATCCTTGATTAGGTTTTCACAGGAGAAAAATCGAAAACTAAATAAAACATGCTTACTTACATGTAAGGCTGGCAGAGAGACGATGAGCAGAGAGAAAAAAGATCCCAAAACCTGTGCAGAAAATAGAAATCATGTGCTCTTACACTGCATCAAACTAGGTCATAACTAGGGAACAAGTACAAGCATTGCATGTAGAACGTCTCACCAAAAAGGACAGAAGTAGAGAAGAAGAAACAAGAGCCTTTCTTTCAACTTCAGTATAAATAAATTACATGTTCACTATTCTAGCGCCTCTGAAGTTCATGAAAGGAAGCAGGTTCGCCAAGCAATACTATTTGTATATCAAACTAGTCATGAAAGGAAGCAGGTAGGTCAAGCAGTCTTCACATGTTTCTATCTCCCCTTCTCACTCTCCATCTCCCTCTAAGGGGTAAAAAGGTGTTACGAACCTGGCCATATCTCGTCGAACACTTTGTTGTAGAGGTGGCTGAAGGGTAGACAGGGTGGCGGAGATACAACAAAATCGGAACCACGGCTGTGTAGAAAGGAGCTCTGGGGAAGAGAGCTACAAATCTCTAACTCTAGGAGGGGTTGACAGAACTAAAAGAGAAAGGGAGGTAATAACTTTATGGTTGCATCTATGACCCAATGGGATCTTTAAATAGATAATACATAACACGTTTTTGCAAAGAAGTCCACATACTCGGAATATTCGCTAAACTCTAAATAAATTGAAAACACTTAAACTACTCAAAAAAAGGGCAGCCCAGTGCACAAAGCATCCCCGCGCAGCGAGGGTTCAGAGAAGGGTACGACCACATATCAAAATGACCTAAAATTATAAATATAAATAAAAAATGAAGTAAAAGATGATTAGCCTATGCCTACAACATATCACCCCTCCTTTACTGCAAGTTTGTCCTCGAGCTCAGAAAAATGGTATGGAGGCTAAACGTGAAGACGTGACTCATCATATTGCTCCTTATTCTCTTGGGAGAACAATTTCTTGTAGCATTATCCTGTCGAAATGATGATGTCCATGTACCGACAGAAGGATGGGGAAGATACAACAGAGTCTGAACCACTGTTGCTTAGCAGGGAGCATGGGGGAGGAGAGTTACCAATCCCAAACCTTGGGGGCAGATAACTTCTTCCTTGCATTATATGATCATAGGGGCCCTTTAAATAGAGAATACATGACAGACTTTTGCAAATAGTCTACGTACTCGGAATATTCACTAAACTCTCGAAAAGACAGGTGTAACAACCCTCAAATTAAATTAAATATTAGTGGGGGATTTAGTGTAGTGGTATATTTGTAATTAACAAATAAAAGAAAACCCTAACCCTCTCTTTCTATTTCCCCTAGCCGCACCCCCCTCTCCCGATTAAAACCCCCCACGAAGCCGCAAACCGCAAAGCATCGGCTAGGGCTCGCAAATCCCGTCTCCCGCTCCCGTCTCGTGCGCGCAGCGCAGACGCCGCCGACGCCGCCTGCTCTTCCTCCCGCCGCCGCCGCCTGCTCCTCCTCCCGCCGGCGCCGCCGCCTGCGCCTCCTTCCCTTCTCCTGGCCGACGACATCAGCAAGGGCCGTTTCTTCCCCTCTCCAGGTCAGCGGCAGCAGCAAGGCCGCCTCTCTTTTCGTCTCCTTCTTCGGCCAGTTAGGGCAGCAGCCCTCCTCCCTTGCTTCCAGGGGGGGCAGTGGCTCCTCCTCCTCCAAAGAGGTCGGCAACCCCTCTTCCTCTCCGTTTCGGCCGGCGGATCTCAAGGGGACTCCTAGGGTTTCGCTCGAAACCCCTCCTCGTGGACTCTTGAGCCCAGATCTGGTCTCCTTCGGTAAGGATGCCCGCATTTCGGATTTTTAACCCAATTACTATGTGCTAAATTTTCGCCTCCGGACGACGTAATCACGTCGGATCCGCGTGGGTGTGTCGTATACTCGACTAATCCTAAGTTTTATTCGGTTTTCGGTGTCGTTCAACGAATGTAGCGGTGAAATCGCTCAAGGCCCTCTCCGAATTAGGGTTCTCGGATCCAACCGCCGCCAAAACCCTCGGATCTCTTGTGGTAACCGCTTCTCCCCTCTTTGCCGAGGGAGGTATATTTCTTAACTTGCCCCCTTGAATTATTTACGCAACAGAGTCGCATGTGTGCGCATAGGAATAAGCATTGAAATAAATATTTCATGAGAACGCATCTTGAACAGGTTCCGTTAGAGTGTTGACCTTGCCTCTTAGCCGCCGCCTTCAAGCCCGGCTCCTCCTTAAGGCAAGTAGAGAAAACTCTCTCGCTTGCAAACAAGTTTTATTTAAGTCACACTTGTACCGTACTAGCCCCCACTTGAATTTATTACTTGCAGATAAGTAAGCTCATTAGACGTCATAGGCAAACAATGAAAGGGAATGTGTCGTTTGATGTGACACCGAAAAACGAGTTTATACTTGAAATGGTAGCAGAAACCAATAAGGGAATCTTGCAAGCAGCGGTAGCTTAAGCATTGCATCTACTCCCATGCTAGAATCTTGTACATCAAATGTCGACACACACGCCTTTCATTGATTTCTGCTTATGCGTTTGTGTCTAGGCTAAACACCGGAGTAGGCCCAAAATTTTACTAGAGAATCTCAGTTAGTCTCTGACACACTTTACTGCTATGCTTGTTTCCCAGTTTACTTATTTATTTTATTAACTTGAATCCCTGCTATTTATCTTGTTCTGAGGCTTTTCCTTCTGGTTGAATTTGTCTTAGGGTTTGTGACTGCGCCGTCTACTTCCTGAGTTGTTCCTCGCCCCGCTCCCGTCTGTTGGAGGTTTACTTTTTATAGTTGCTGCATCAGGTCTTTTGTATCTTATTTCTTTTACTTTTGGATTTGTTTTTCCTGTACTAGTTATTGTCAGTCATTTTCCTCGTATCGTGGACAACTCTTAGGATGGTATGGTTGTATTACAGCATTTTATAAATGTTCATTTTGTTTCTGCGGTTTACTAGCATCTACTTTTACATCATAATTGTAGCATGAGAACTGATCAAAATGCATGAGCATCACTTTTAAATTCAAGCTTCCGCATAGTAAATCAAACTGGTATTGTTTTCTCAAAATCTAATTATTTTCTACAGATATCTTGGTATTACAGCTCCCGCCTGGCAGACATGGTTTCTCTTTGCCCATGTCTGCGGCATCACGACCCGCCCGTAGCGCACTCTGATAATTGTTATTAGACGGGTCGTGACAGTTGGTATCAGAGGCGAGGTTTAGCATCTAAAGATAAAGTATTTTAAAATTTTTTCATATATTTTGAAATCTATTATGTAAATATACGTGCATGCATCATTTCCTCACTCACTTTGTCGTTGTCTGTTGTTCGAGGCTGAAACACGCACACTCACTCATAAGCATGAGTAGTATGCGTACAAATGTTAAGGGAGTATGGGCAAACTTAACATTTATATGCATATGAATTGCCACTAGGATATACACCGCTTGCGAATATTAAATTGTATGGGCGATATAATATTTTCAAGTGCGATGACATTAGAATCATAATGCGCATGACATGTTAAGTGATATGGGCGCTTAACATGACATGCGTATCCATTCATAAACATTCTTAGGAATGCATTGTAGGCATAATCATGTTGCATGCATAATATAACTCATTGCACAAGTGTCTAGGCTAAGAGCAACAGACAACGAATGTACACACATGGATTTTACAATCATCGTCTCATCGCATGTGATCATATCGCCGCACTTGCATCTGCATGGTCGTCACTTAGAGTTGTCCAATGAAAATGATGTAACTAATACTTGAATTGCTTATCCAACAGTATTAGAATGCTATGACTTGTAATCTCAACCCTCAAGCTTAACTTAGTCGTTGTCTCACTCGGTTCTTCTATGTTTCTTTCTAGATGGCTTCTAAGCGACCGCAACGCAAGAAGGCTACTCCTTCTGCGGGGGAAGCCCCTTTCGGTGAAATGGTCCAACTTTTGAAGCAGCTTGTGGAGCGTGTCACCCGTCTGGAAGGGGATCGCCAAGCTCCTGATCCAGGTTCTGGTTCTGGCAGCGCAGGGACGTCTGGAGTAGCTGTCACCATCACCCCTCATGCATCTGATGCCGTAGTGACCCCGACCGTGACCACTCCGGCTGATCTTCCTTTGACGATGGCTGACACTCTGGCTTTCAAGAGGCTAAATCCGCCTGCCTACAATGGTGACCGCGACTACTTCGTGATCACTGAATGGATCTCCCAGATGGAGAAGCACTTCGAGTATGCCATAGTTCCTGAAGCCCAGAAGGTCCTTCTTGCGGCCTATCAGCTGACCGAGGACGCCTATACTTGGTGGCTCCAGCACCGCAGTCTCCCCGAATCTACCACCCTAACTTGGGGGCAGTTCAAGGACGCTCTGATGGGGAACTTCCTCTCTTCTGTGGAGCGGGACAAGTTAGCGGAGAGATTCTTGTCCCTTCAGCAGCCTGGCAGGACAGTGACAGAGTATGCGCAGGAGTTCTCCCGTCTATCCCTCCTTGCTGCGGAGTTCGTGCCGGATGAAGCCAAGAAGATCAGTTGTTTCGTGAAGGGACTTCGCCATGACATTCGCCAGCATGTGGTAGCACACGACGCCAGTACCTATGCAGAGACCGTGGGAGCCGCCATGCGGGCGGAAGCTATTGAGCTGGATCGTTCTGGAAAGAAAGCCCAGCACGGGACGAGCAATGCCGCTGCATCCGACCTCAAGCGCAGGAGTGCTCCACCTCAGGAGCAAGGTTTCAGGTCCATGGAGGTGTGTGCTTACTGCCACAAGGTGGGTCATATCGCCCAAGTCTGCCGGACTCTCCTGAAGAAGCAGAAGACAGCCGCTCCTACACAGCCTCCGATGACACTTGCCTCCGCCTCCACCGTTTGTGCCTACTGCAAGTTGCCGGGCAATCAACAGAGGGACTGCCGCCGTAGGCAGAAGGCCTGTTTCAAGTGTGGGCAAGTGGGTCATCTCAAGTTAGACTGCCCTATGAAGGAAGCCCGGTCACTGCTCAGCCACTGCAGGCTAACCCCGGAGCCCAGAGTATGGGCAAGGCTGTGCTGAATGTCCTTACTCAAGGCGAGGCGCTCGCTTCCACGGACGTCATCTCTGGTACGTATGTGTTGTTTTATTTTTTTTCATGCAAGCATTTATGTATGCTTTTATATCAGATACAACCGGAATTGGCGGTTATAACTGCTATTCGTTTTAGGGAGATTTAGAGTCAGAAACAAGTGGTTGCAGATTCTCTTTGATTCTGGCGCATCTCACTCGTTTATTGCTCGCCATATCGTGGACCTGCATGGTTGGCCCACTTCTCCTCTGGAGGCCCCTTTTGAGATCTCTGTGCCGGGTCATCAACACCTGTCAACCAGGGGTATCCCCAATTGCCCAATCTTGCTCGAAGAATTGCAAGTCCTTTCGGATCACATAATTCTGGAGATGTCTGAGTTCGACGTGATTTTGGGAATGGATTGGCTAGTTGCATATCGAGTGAAGCTGGACTGCGCGGCAAAGAGGATCAATCTCAGCATCGGTGGCAAGGATTACAGTGTTCACGTGCAGACCCGCGGCCATCTGAAGGTAATTTCTGCTGTACGCGCCACTCGGTTGCTCAATCAAGGATGCACTGCTGGATTTATCTACGCTTCTCATTCGGATGTTGCTGCTCCTCCACTCGAGTCTATTCCGGTGGTTTCTGAATTTCCTGACGTGTTCTCCGCCAAATTGCCTGGGATGCCTCCAGATCGAGAGATAGAGTTCTCTATTGACGTGGAACCTGGGACGCGCCCCATCTCTAAGGCTCCTTACCGAATGGCCCCGCGCGAGTTGGAAGAACTTCGGTTGCAGCTGGACGAAATGATTGAACTTGGTTACATTCGTCCCAGCACTTCTCCTTGGGGAGCCCCCGTCCTCTTCGTGAAGAAGAAAGATGGTTCCTTGAGGCTTTGTATTGACTACCGAGAGTTGAACAAAGTTACAGTGAAGAATAAGTACCCTATCTCTCGCGTGGATGATCTTTTTGACCAGCTTAAGGGCAGTAGGGTATTCTCCAAGATAGATATCAGGACGGGCTACTACCAGTTGAAGACCAAGGAGTCCGACATTCCCAAGACCGCTTTCAGGACTCGGTATGGACTCTTTGAATCGTTGGTGATGTCCATGGGTCTGACTAATGCCCCATCTTGGTTCATGGATTTGATGAACCGTGTGTTTCGCGAGTTCCTGGATTTGTTCGTCATCATTTTCATAGACGACATTTTGGTCTACTCCAAGACCCGAGAAGAGCATGCAGACCATCTCAGACTCGTCCTCTCAACTCTTCGCCAGCACCAGCTCTACGCCAAATTGTCAAAGTGTGAATTCTGGCTGGATCGTGTTGCTTTTCTGGGGCATGTTATTTCTGGGGATGGGCTATCTGTTGACCCTGCCAAAATCTCTGTAGTAGTGGACTGGAAGCGGCCTTCTACCCCTACTGAGATCCGCAGTTTCCTGGGTTTGGCTGGTTACTACCGACGCTTCGTAAAAGGTTTCTCTTCTCTTGCTGCTCCTCTTACACAGCTGACTCAGAAGCATGCCAGGTTCGAGTGGTCAGATCAGTGTGAGCAATCCTTCTCTGAATTGAAGCAACGGTTGTGTTCAGCGCCAGTGTTAGCTCTGCCTTCTGAGGGTTTGGATTTTTCTGTGTACACCGACGCTTCCGGAGTGGGTCTGGGTGGTGTTCTGATGCAGGAGGACCGTGTTATTGTCTATGGGTCGAGGCAGTTGAAGATCCATGAGCGCAATTACCCTACTCACGATTTGGAGTTTGCCGCGGTGGTTTTTGCCTTGAAGCTTTTGCGTCATTATCTCTATGGTGTGAAGTGTCACTTTTACACAGATCACCAGAGCTTAAAGTATATTTTCGTTCAGAAGGACCTCAATCTTCGGCAGAGACGATGGCTTGAGTTTGTAGCTGATTATGACTTGCAGATCACTTATGTGCCCGGTAAAGCCAATTCAGTGGCAGATGCGCTGAGCCGACATGCTACGGCTGCCGCCTGCACCCCTATGGCAGCATCCCTTGCAGCCTTGATAGATGGCCTCGACCGGATGGACATATCCATCGCACCTGAGGGTCACGGGGGAATTTCCGTTCCGTTATGGGTAGAGCAGGTGAAGGATTTGCAGCCATCTGATCCAGAACTCCAGCGTATCCGTCGGCAGGTTGAACTTGGTACCCTCCCAGATTTCTCCATCACTGATGATATCCTGTGATTCCGAGGTCGCCTTTGCATCCCTAATGTTCCTGAGTTACTGGATAGCATTTGCCGAGAAGCTCATGAGTCCCGCACCTCGGGTTACCCCAGCAATAATAAGATGTACCATGATTTGAAGCAGATCGTGTGGTGGCCTGGTATGAAAAATTATATTGCTCGTTTCATCTCCCGATGCCTGACATGCCAGAAGGTGAAAGCCCAGCGTCAGCGTCCGGGTGGTCTGTTGCAGCCTCTGCCTATCCCAGAGTGGAAATGGGAAGACGTCTCCATGGATTTCATTACTGGACTGCCCCGTACTCCGAGAGGTCATGATGCGATTTGGGTTATTGTGGACCGCTTGACTAAAGTAGCTCACTTCATCCCGTACAGGGAAGGTCATCCCACCGAAAAGATGGCTCGGATCTATGTTTCTGAGATAGTTAGACTTCACGGGATCCCTCTGCGGATTGTTTCTGATCATGACTCGAGATTTGTATCACACTTCTGGAAGGGATTCCAGCAAGCTCTGGGCACTGAGCTCAACCTGAGCACCGCTTACCATCCGACTACTGATGGCCAGACCGAAAGGGTGAATCAGATTCTTGAAGACATGCTTCGGTGTTATATTCTGGACTATAAGGGAGCTTGGGATGAGCACTTGCCATTGGTTGAATTCGCCTACAACAACTGCTATCAGGAGAGCCTCAAGATGGCCCCCTTCGAGGCGTTGTATGGGCGTCGTTGTAGGACCCCTCTCTACTGGTCAGAAGTTGGTGAAAAGGTTGTGTTGGGTCCTGAGCTACTTCAGGAAATGGAAGAGGCCACCAAGAAGACTCGTCTTCAGCTTAGCCGTGCCGTTGAGAGGCAGAGGAAGTATGCTAATCAGCGTCGCCGTCCGTTGGAGTTTGCGGTGGGTGATCGTGTTTTCTTGAAGGTTTCTCCTACTCCCGGGGTGAAGCGTTTCGGTCGCCACCATAAGCTCAGCCCGAGATTCGTGGGACCGTATGTTATTTCAGAGCGTGTTGGAGGATCTGCTTACCGCCTGGAGCTACCTGATTCCTTGGCCAGTGTTCATAATGTCTTCCACGTCAGCCAGCTTCGGAAGTACATTCATGATCTTACCCGCGTCATTGAGGAAGTTCCAGTGATTCCTGAAGCTAATCTGTCCTATCCAGTTGAGCCCGCGAAGATCGTTGAGTATAAAGAACGCAAGCTTCGGAAGAGAACCATCCCTATGGTGAAGGTACTTTGGATGCATGGCAGATCTGAGGAGTTCACTTGGGAGCTCGAGTCTGAAATGCGTAGCAAGTACCCACATCTCTTCTCTTGATCTCGGTATGTCCCCCGCATTAGTTATCCTTTCTATTTTAGTGCTTTCATAGTTAGTCTTCATGCCTCGATTGGGGAGTCCGGTTGATAAATGGTATCGAATCTTCGCCTTACGTCCCCATCTCATGGGACCTCAAAAGTTTCGGGACGAAACTTCTTAAGTGGGGGAGAATGTAACAACCCTCAAATTAAATTAAATATTAGTGGGGGATTTAGTGTAGTGGTATATTTGTAATTAACAAATAAAAGAAAACCCTAACCCTCTCTTTCTATTTCCCCTGGCCGCACCCCCCTCTCTCCCGATTAAAACCCCCCACGAAGCCGCAAACCGCAAAGCATCGGCTAGGGCTCGCAAATCCCGTCTCCCACTCCCGTCTCGTGCGCACAGCGCAGACGCCGCCGACGCCGCCTGCTCCTCCTCCCGCCGCCGCTGCCGCCTGCGCCTCCTTCCCTTCTCCTGGCCGACGACATCAGCAAGGGCCGTTTCCTCCCCTCTCCAGGTCGGCGGCAGCAGCAAGGCCGCCTCTCTTTTCTCCTCCTTCTTCGGCCAGTTAGGGCAGCAGCCCTCCTCCCTTGCTTCCCCCGGCCAGCAGTGGCTCCTCCTCCTCCAAAGAGGTCGACAACCCCTCTTCCTCTCCGTTTCGGCCGGCGGATCTCAAGGGGACTCCTAGGGTTTCGCTCGAAACCCCTCCTCGTGGACTCTTGAGCCCAGATCTGGTCTCCTTCGGTAAGGATGCCCGCATTTCGGATTTTTAACCCAATTACTATGTGCTAAATTTTCGCCTCCGGACGATGTAATCACGTCGGATCCGCGTGGGTGTGTCGTATACTCGACTAATCCTAAGTTTTATTCGGTTTTCGGCGTCGTTCAACGAATGTAGCGGTGAAATCGCTCAAGGCCCTCTCCGAATTAGGGTTCCCGGATCCAACCGCCGCCAAAACCCTCGGATCTCTTGTGGTAACCGCTTCTCCCCTCTTTGCCGAGGGAGGTATATTTCTTAACTTGCCCCCTTGAATTATTTACGCAACAGAGTCGCATGTGTGCGCATAGGAATAAGCATTGAAATAAATATTTCATGAGAACGCATCTTGAACAGGTTTCGTTAGAGTGTTGACCTTGCCTCTTAGCCGCCGCCTTCAAGCCCGGCTCCTCCTTAAGGCAAGTAGAGAAAATTCTCTCGCTTGCAAACAAGTTTTATTTAAGTCACACTTGTACCGTACTAGCCCCCACTTGAATTTATTACTTGTAGATAAGTAAGCTCATTAGACGTCATAGGCAAACAATGAAAGGGAATGTGTCGTTTGATGTGACACCGGAAAACGAGTTTACACTTGAAATGGTAGCAGAAACCAATAAGGAAATCTTGCAAGCAGCGGTAGCTTAAGCCTTGCATCTACTCCCATGCTAGAATCTTGTACATCAAATGTCGACACACACGTCTTTCATTGATTTCTGCTTATGCGTTTGTCTAGGCTAAACTCCGGAGTAGGCCCAAAATTTTACTAGAGAATCTCAGTTAGTCTCTGACACACTTTACTGCTATGCTTGTTTCCCAGTTTACTTATTTATTTTATTACCTTGAATCCCTGCTGTTTATCTTGTTCTGAGGCTTTTCCTTCTGGTTGGATTTGTCTTAGGGTTTGTGACTGCGCCGTCTACTTCCTGAGCTGTTCCTCACCCCGCTCCCGTCTGTTGGAGGTTTACTTTTTGTAGTTGCTGCATCCGGTCTTTTGTATCTTATTTCTTTACTTTTTGATTTGTTTTTCTTGTACTAGTTATTGTCAGTCATTTTCCTCGTATCGTGGACAACTCTTAGGATGGTATGGTTGTATTACAGCATTTTATAAATGTTCATTTTGTTTCTGCGGTTTACTAGCATCTACTTTTACATCATAATTGTAGCATGAGAACTGATCAAAATGCATGAGCATCACTTTTAAATTCAAGCTTCCGCATAGTAAATCAAACTGGTATTGTTTTCTCAAAATCTAATTATTTTCTACAGATATCTTGGTATTACAGCTCCCGCCTGGCAGACATGGTTTCTCTTTGCCCATGTCTGCGGCATCACGACCCGCCCGTAGCGCACTCTGATAATTGTTATTAGACGGGTCGTGACAACAGGCTCCGTTTGGCGTGGCTTTTTTGCTCCGGTGAGTTTGGACAAAACCGTCACCATCATAAAATGTATGTTTGGCATGACAACGATTACGACCACCACCTAGAAACTAAAACTTGTTTTGAACATAAAAGTGGATGGAGTTTCTTAGATGAGCTCGGGCGTTCACGAACAGAGGTTTATACCACCGTGTTCATGACCTCCACCACCGTGCCAAACGGAGTCAAAGACACTTTACTCGAAATTACCCAAAATAATAAAGGCACATAAAATATGAAGTAAAAGTGATTAGCCTATGCCCGTAACAAGAAGATATAAAATAAGAGGTCAAATGAGTAGCAGCAATGTTACACCAAAGATAAGTATTTTCTTTATATAGAAATAATGGAAAGGCATAGCTTGGGCTAGAGAGATTAGCAAAAAATGCACAAAATTATATGTATATATACTATTATAAAAGAAAACTCATTTTGATGCCATCTTTTTGGCCCTCATTTCACATATTACCTAATCAAAGAATAGCTAAAAATTAAATAATAGTTGGACAAAAACTATATAAAAGAAAACAAAAGAAAATTTAAATGGCCATTAAAAAACAAACTAAAATAAATAAAATATAAAAACATAAAATAATAATTCTATAAAAATAAATAATAAAAACTAATTTCAATAGGAGCACCACCACCGTCTCTTAGGGGTACTTACGTCGTCGGACAATGTGATGGGGATCACACTTTGAGCACGGGTCGTCGCCCATTGGGGCCCGCACGGGTCTATTCTCGCAAGAGGCATTGATCAGATTTAAGTCTGGAAGATCCGAGTCTGTGGTTGCGACCAGAGCGTTGTTTGGACATTTCTATATATTTTTATTTATTTATTTGATGTATTATTTATGGAGATCGGACATCTATCGCGAACGGCCAAGCATGTCCCTCCATGATGGGTGTCATAAGTAAGATTAGTATATATATATACGAGGGTAGGAGCTAGTTTGAGGATTCATATTTTGGAGACTCCTCTTCCTGGAATTTGGCGATCTCTCGTGATGCCGACTCCACGAAACTTCAAGGTGTCGACTCCTTGGTTTGTATCTTTCCTTTCCCTAGCACCCTTTCCTATTTTCGCCTCTCTTCTCTCTTCCATGCCTGATGCAATCACCGTCGCACCCGAGGATGCGTGACATCATCACACGCCAATTATATTTTTATTATTTGTTATTTTATTTTTCTATCAATTTTTCAAGCACCGATGTTATTTGAGTTCCGGCTCATCGAATTGACCACCCGGTGAGACCCTGAATAAAAAGTCCGACAATTTTAGTATCTAGGACAAAAAGGGCAAGCTTTAACTAATTAAGGACGCATACGACTAAGAAGGAAACGGTTCTAAATAGAACTACTAATTTTATTTAGAGGAGAAAATCAAGCAATCATATTTTAAATGAGTATTTAAAAAAAATGCATGAAATCATTTATTGTATTGGAAACAAATCTTGGACTTACTGCATAAAAGGACCCCCTTTTTAACAATTAGGGGCGGATCAAAAACAGAGAAAAGAACCCGATTCGTTCCCTCTGACGACCACCCCTGTGCAAGAGCCGCCCCACTCCAGCAATTGCGGCTACATCCCATAGAGCTTCTTCTGCTGCTGATTTTGGCAAGGCTGGGTCGCAACTTCCACCCGACGTCAACTCTGTCTCCCAGTGACGATCCAGAGCTCGATCGAGGCCCTGTTTCGACGAGGGATACCGCCTCTCCTTCTGGTCGTCGTCGACCTCAGTGCCCTACTCCGACGACCTAGTTCTACCTTGTTCCGCTCCGTTAAGAGATCGACAAGTCCAATCTTCCATCCCTTCTTACAGACTACAACCATAGAGCAGTCGGTTTTACGGGAAGCAGTCAACCACAACAACCTCAGCACCTTAGCAGAAGAGTTTGAGATGGCCAACTTCCTCGCCGTAAATTTGTGTGTGCTCGGGTAAACTCCTCCCTTTTCGTACTCATGTTTATTATCCTTGTCATATGCAATCCATTTAATTAGTGAAAGTTTGTGACTTCTTTGCTGCTAGTTTTTGCGAGTTCTCGCCGGGGTCGAACTGGGGGAATTGATGCAACCGCCGCCGCACCCGAGGATGCGTGACATCATCACGCGCCAGTTATATTTTTATTATTTGTTATTTTATTTTTCTATCAATTTTTCACGCACCGATGTTATTTGAGTTCCGGCTCATGGGATTGACCACCCGGTGAGACCCTAAATAAATGGTCCGACAATTTTAATAGCTACGACGAAAAGGACAAGATTTAACTAATTAAGGACGCAAACGACTAAGAAGGCAATGGTTCTAAATAGGAGATCTGATTTTATTTAGAGGAGAAAATCAAGCAATCATATTTTGAATGAGTACTTAAAAAAAGGCACGATATCATTTGTTGTATTGGAAACAAATCTTGGACTTATTGCATAAAAGGACCCCCTTTTTAGGGGCGGGTCAAAAACAGAGGAACAAACCCTATTCGTTCCCTCTGTCGATTGTGAACCACCGTCGTGCAAGAGCCGCCCCACTCCAGCAATTGCGGCTACGTCCCCCAGAGCTTCTTCTTCGGCCGATTTCAGCAAGGCTGGGTCGCAACTTCCACCCGACGTCAACTATGTATCCAAGTGACGATCCAGAGCCGATCGAGGCCCTGTTTCGACGAGGGCTACTGCCTCTCCTTCTGGTCATCATCGACTTCAGCACCCTTGATGTAGGCCGAGAGTTCCAAATCGAATTTTTGCATGTAAAATCACAGTCGACCGTTGAACTTTGATTAAACCGTTAATTTTATTTGAGGTTGTACTCTTTAGCGTTTAACGAGTTAAACCGTTGCGAGACCCGTACATCCACAAGCAAGATCACAAGTAATAATTTATGAATAAACAGTAATAAAAATAGAGAGAATGTAAAGGCAAGCTTATAGTTATTTAATTGGACTGCATAAGTCTAGGCTAATCAAATGGAGAAAGGATACGTCAAGGATACGGTAGAGGGGAGCAGTCCAATCCAAAGTTCATCGTGCAGAGGAAGAACAACACCCGTCAATAGATTGCCGGATGGGCTGGCTTTGAACAACGGCCAACTGCACTCGTGAGATGGTCTTCGAAACGGTAGTCGGAGTGGGGCGTCGTGGTCGACGACAACCGGCTAGTAGAATGGCCACGGAAGGGTCGCCGAAAAGAATGGCGTCGACGACACCCATCCGTCCGTTGACGGTGACGGTTCGCTGGAATGACCACAGAGAACAGTCGCGTCAGCCGTCAGGGTTTCAGGCGAGCTCAGGTCGGCGGCGAATAGGGTTGAAGGAAAGCGGTGCTCTGGATCGAAGATGGTACCCGGCAGAGAAACGAGCCTCGTTTCTCTGTTTTCCGGTCCTCCCCCTTCTCTTTCACGGGTAGGTTTTAATAAGGGGCATCTTTGATTTTTTTTCATTTGAATATCTTGCCAAAGTTTATATTCCCAATTATTTCGTTCCAAACAAAATTTCCAATAATGAATTCCTGATTTTATTACGGGGCTTTAAAATTAATAGCTTTCCAAATAGTATTGTTCCAAATAATCCTTTCCCAAATATTAAAATATCAATTTTCTGATTTGATTGTTTTGAGTATCCTTTTGAGTTTGAATTTTTGCCAATTAAACTTATGCGTCCTTAAATAAATTAAGCTTGTTTTTTCGTCCTAACTACCTAAAATTACCAGATCTTTTATTCAGAGTCTCATCGGGTGGTCAAACTGATGAGCCGAAAAACTCAAAACGAGATTGTTGACTAGGAAAATAAAAACATACATGAAAAAAGATAACTGACGCGTGATGGTATCACGCGTCCTCAGAAGCGACGGGGGTTGCATCAGCCCTACTCCGACAACCTAGTCCTGCCCTGTTCCGCTCCGTCCAGAGATCAACAAGTCCAATCTTCTGTCCCTTCTCTACAGCGTGGAGCAGTCGTTTTACAGAATGCAGTCGACCACAGCAACCTCAGCACCCTAGCAGAAGAGTTTGAGATGACCAACTTCCTCGCCGTAGATGTGTGTATGCTCAGGTAAACTCCGCACTTTTTGTACTCCTGTTTATTAGCCTAGTCGTATGCAATCCATTTAATTAGTGATAGCTAGTCCCGAACGTCAATCTGCTTTTATTGTCGTTATTCATAAATTGTTGTTGTGTTTAAGCTTATTAGAAGTCACAAAATCATGTTTTGATTCAAAACCTTAAACGCTTAAGAATTTCTTTCCGAATAACGAATAACGATTTTAAGAAAATCCAACGTTAGAAAGTGATTTGCGCGCGAAAGTTCAATTTGGTTAACTCGACCTACATCAATGCCCTAGCCGCACATTCTTCATCCTCAAACCCATACGCCTCCCTCTTCCCCCTCCCCAACCCTATCCAAACAGCTTCACCCCCACACATCCACCCGTCCAGAGCTGGAATAGCCACTGATGGCTTTTATTCTTCTCCGTGCCACCCTTGCAGACTACCAGCACTCGTCGTCTGTCTACACAGCAGTCGCATGCCTTGCAACTAGTCCATACAGCCAGCCCTACCTACTACCAGTCTAGCCATGCCTTTCAGCCCCTCTAATACAACCTCCCCTCATCCCCAACCCTTCATATGACGCCCCTATTGCCTCTCCATTCTTTCCGCAACACCCCATCCCCCTTTCCTCCCCATAACAGCCTACCAAAACAGCCCTCCGCCCCCTCGACAGTCATCATTCAGCCTTCAGTGCCCTTCAAAGTCATCAGCGCACTCCGACTACCACTGGATCTCCTCGCCCTCGCCCACAACACCCTCCTTTGTGAGTGTCTATTGTATGGTTTTGTTAGATTTACCTGTTTCTGTTTCCCGTATTTTCTGTATTTACAACGTTACCCGTGTTGTTGCACTCTACTATATATATAGGAGAGACACCCTCTTTCAAGTCAATGATCATTTTATTTTACTCAACATGGTATCAGAGCCCGACCTTGACCGCGTAACCTAATCCCGCGCTCAGTTCTCGTTTCCGCCTTTTCGTCCGTCTTCCACGCCCGTCACTCTCCGTCGAAGCCTCTTCCGTCGAAGCCTCTTCCGTCGAAGCCTCTTCCGTCGAAGCCTCTTCCGTCGAAGAATCTTCCGTCGAAGCCTCTTTCGTCGAAGCAGCTCCCGCCTTCCCACTGATCTCAGTCGCGTTCGTTCCTCTCTCGTCGCAGCAGCCAGCCCATTGTGGCCCCTCCCAGCCGGCTTCCAGCCCGTCGCAAGTTTTCTTCCATCGCAGTTTTCTTCCCAGCGCCAGCCGGCGTCTCCTCTTCGGCATGGCTTCCTTAGTTCCTTCCGACGCCTGCTTGCTGTCATTCCTCCGACGTCCCTTTCTCCTTCTTGAGAAAATGTGCCGCACCTTTTATGCGTGATGGCGATCTCCCGATTTCCACTATTTCTATGAGTACGGTCCCCTCTCTTGCGACATGATTTCTTTTCTCAAGTTGCAATGTCTGATAGTGGTGACTCTCAGAGTCTCTCTTCCGGCGGTGGTCTTCCTCCTACTCATGGCCCTATCCGTACCTCCCACGATCATGGGACTCAGATTACTACCATTAAATTGGATGGATCGAATTACCTTCCATGGGCTCGTTCCATCACTCTTGCCCTCAAGAGCCGATGTATGTTTGGATATGTGAGTGGTGCAAGCAAGGCTCCTGCTTCTACATCCAATGATTGGTCTCACTGGGAGTCGGAGAACTCCTTAGTGATGTTGTGGCTAATCAATTCCATGTTGGAATCGATTGCACACAACTACTTGTTATTGGAAACTGTTGTGGATATCTGGAAAAGGGCAGAGATTACATACTCCTGTCGCGGGAAGCCGCTCAGATCTTTCGCTTGTGACGTCGGATCTTCCTCTTGTGCCAAGGGGATCGTCCTCCCGCTGCCTACTACTTGGAGTTTAACCAACTATACCAAGAGTATGACCACTTTGATTCTCTCGCTCTTGTGTCTCCATAGGATGAAGTGTTGGTTCGTGCAAGGGAGGAACGCAACAAGATATTCGAGTTCCTACATGGCCTCCATCGTGATTTTGATCCTATTAGCGTTCAAATTCTTAAACCAATCTCCCCTTCTCAGCCTGCCTGAGGTGTATAGCCTGGTACAACAAGAGTATGATCGTCGTCAGACTCTTCTCCCTGACTCTATTGAGGAGGGCTCCACCGGCTGCCCGGTTCAGGTCTGGTGGTCGTGCTGACCTTGATTCCAGGCCCAAGTCTATGGACAAGGACCATCTAATATGTGATTACTGCGGCAAATCCCGCCATACTCGGGATACCTGCTTCAAGCTTCATGGCTTTCCTCCTCCCCGCGGCAGCCCGAGCCCCTGTGGAGGCCGGGCCTTTGCTCGCCCTCTGGGTCGACCAATTCCCTCTCGCTCTGCTCACCTTTCACATGTTGGGGATGATTCTGCTTCTTCCAGTTGGCCTTGTGTGGTTGATACATCGTCCTCCCTTTCTGCTGAGGAGATAAATGCCTTTCGTCATTTCATGCTGGGGACCTCATCTGTGTCTGCTAGCGCTGCATCCTCTTCATATGCTCACCAGGGGCCTCCGGGTGCTCACTCTGTCGTTGCCCACTCCTCCACCCAGTGGATCATTGACTCTGGCGCCACAGACCATATGATTGGTTTTGCTATAGGTTTCGTGTCCTACAATCTTTTGTATGGTCGGGACAAAGTATGCATTGCGGATGGATCTTTCTCTTCTATTGCTGGAAAAGGATCCATACCTTGCTCCACTCTCACCCTCTCCTCTGTTCTTCATGTTTCTAAGTTTACCCACAACTTACTTTCTATCAGTCACCTGACTAATTCATTGAACTGTTCAGTAACTTTTTTCCCTTCCTTTTGTACCACCTGAAGACGGGGACGGTGATTGGCTCTGGTAAGCTGTGCGATGGCCTCTACCTGTTCGATCCTTCCAGCTCTCCTTCACCAGTGCGTGCCCTTCATGCTGATCAGGCATCCACCTTGGATTCCTGGCACTGTCGCGTAGGACCTCCCTCTCCTTCTACTATGTGTGTTCTATTTCCTATTATATCTACTGCATCTTTGAATCTTTTTAAATGTGATGTGTGTGCTCTTAGTAAACATCATCGTACCTTCTTTACGCATTTATCTTCACCTAGCGACGCTCTTTTTCTGTGATTCATACTGACGTTTGGGGCTCATGCTCTGTGGCCTTTATCTCTGGCTCACACTGATTTGTCACCTTTATAGATTTTTTTGCTCATTGTACTTGGGTCTACTTAATGAAGCATAAAAATGAAGTCTTTTCTCTATTTCAACGCTTTCATAAGATGATTGTCACCCAGTTTAATATAGCCATTAAAGTTCTGTGTAGTGACAATGGTCGTGAATACATTGAATCAAACTTTGAGCGCTTTCTCGGTGATCAGGGTATCATACATCAGACCTCTTGTGCTTACACCCCCTCTCAAAATGGGGTTGTTGAACGCAAGAACCGTTACCTCCTTGAGGTTGCCCGGTGTCTTCTCCATCAGCGGCATCTTCCGAAGTATTATTGGGGCGATGTTGTCCTTACTACAGCTTACCTTATTAATCGCATGCCTACTCGTGTCCTCGGGGATCAATCTCCTCTCGATGCTCTTCACCTTTCTCCCACTCAACTTCTTCCTCGCATCTTTGGGTGCGTTTGCTTTGTTTATGTGCATCCTAAGTCCAAGCTTGATTCTCGTGCTCTCAAATGTGTTTTTTTTTGGGTACTCGCCTACCCAGAAAGGGTATAAATGCTTTCATCATCCTTCCAAGCGGACATTTGTTACTATGGATGTCACCTTTCGGGAGTCTGAGTCATACTACGAGTCCTCCCTTCAGGGGGAGCCTCCGATGGAAGTGAGTCCTCTTCTTTCCACTCTCCCGCTGCCTATTCCTCCTTCCTATCAGCCCTCTATCGTTACTCCTCCTACACCCTCACCACCTACTTCTTCTATTATATTATCTTCGCCTTCTACGACTCATACTTTTACCACCTGCTTCTTCTTCTTCTATTATGTTACCCGCTCCTCGCCTTCAGGTGTACACTCGACGGAACAGGGTGTCGGTTTCCTTCCTCAGCTACCGTCTCCTTCACCAGATCCGTCGCCAGGAATCAAGGTAATCGTATCTCCACCCAACATTCGATGTCTAATTTTGTGTCATATGCTTCGCTAACTCCCTTACATAAAACTTTTGTCTCCTCTATATCCTCCATCTCTATTCCCTCAACCTGGCAGGAAGCTATTAAGCATCCAAAGTGGCAAGCTGTCATGCGTGAGGAGATGTTAGCCCTCAAGAATCACACATGGGATTTAGCTTCCCTCCCTCATGGAAGGACTATTGTCGGATGTAAGTGGGTGTTCTCAACTAAGCAAAACCCTCAAGGGCTTGTTGAGAGATACAAGGCTCGATTAGTGGCTAGAGGTTATACTCAAACCATGGGGATTGACTATCAAGAAACCTTTGCGCCTATGGCAAAGATGAATTCTATACGTGTTCTACTCTCGTGCGTTGTCTGCAAAGGGTGGACCCTATCCCAGTTGGATGTAAATGTTGGAAATATCGAGTCAATGTCGGTCTATTAGAGTCTTTAGGTATATTTGGGTTTAGTCCCACATTGTAGTTTTTACTTTTAAGAGTCCATGTAAGTCCTGTATAACCCCCCCTTGTGGGATGAATAAATGAATCAAGTATTTTCCTTTTTCCTCTTTCAACATGGTATCAGAGCCAAAGATCTGAAACCCTAAAATTTTTCCCGGTGTCCACCACTTTCGTTCTCGTTTTTTTCCGCCCATGCTCTCGTCGAGCCGTTCTGCCTGTGGTCCCGCCGAGAGATTTCTCTCCCGCTCCCGTCGACGGTCTCTGATTTAGTCGACGGGAGCGGCATTCTGGCTTAGTCGATCTCGTTGGCCAGTCATCTGTTGCTTCCATCGACGCTGATCCTGTCGTTCTCGTTGACGTTGCTTCCCATCGTTGATTCCTGGTTGATCCTTGGCCGCTTGCACGCGCAAGGCCGTCTGTTTTTTTTTTTCTTCTCCTCTTGGAATTGATACTGACAGTCCCGTCTGATCCTATCGTCGACGTGTCTGCCTCCTTCTCTGTCGATCTCGTCCGATCTACTCCTATGCTGGCTCCTCTCTTCTTCCTGGCTGCTGGACTATGGCCGTCTGATTCTGTCGGCCTCCTTGCAGCTGCTCCAGCCAGTCTCCATTGTTTGGCTGCCTCCTTCCATGACGTGCTCCTCACTGTGGACGCTTCTCCGTCATCGTCCCTTGCTCCTGTTCGCATGGATCTTCTCCCGATCACTCCAGATCCAGGCAACGTGTGTTCTGTTGGTGCTTCCATAGTGATCTGGAAGTGGTCAAATATCTAGTCTCACTGCCAACGCGATATGAGCCTATAGGGTCGCACATAAAAGTGCTTGGAGAAATTGGATAAAGAATTGAGTTGGTCCTGCTCATATTGGATGTGAGTAGAGGATCATTCTTTTGACTGTTTGGAATTAAGTTGGAGAAAAACTGAGTACCTCACATAGAGGTCTCACTCTTTATTTATACTAATCATGATGGAATATGATGTGGTGGTACAAGGTGTGGGACTAATATGTCTAATAACAGTATGATGTGTAACACTCCCCCTCAAGTTGGATCATGGGAACTTCCCAGGCCCAACTTGTTACATATATAGTTCATTCGAGTCCCCGTAACCCCTTTCGTAAGAATGTTTGCAACTTGATCTCCGGTCTTCACATGCTTTAGCGAAAGAAGACCTTCTTCATACTTTTCTCTAACAAAGTGGCAGTCGACCTCTATATGCTTTGTGCGTTCATGAAATACGGGATTCGTGGCTATCTGGATTGCAGCCTGATTGTCACACCATAGAGGAGTGAGATCTTGAACGGGATACCCAATTTCACTGAGAATCTGCCTCACCCACATGATCTCAGCAACAGTGTGGGACGTAGCCCGATATTCTGCCTCAGCACTAGATCTGGCAACTATGGTTTGTTTCTTGCTCTTCCAGGAGATAAGATTGCCGCCCATAAAGACAGTGAATCCCGTGGTTGATTTCCGGGTGGCTAAGCATCCTGCCCAGTCAGAGTCACTGTATGCCTCTAAATCGGAATGGCCTCGACTCTTGTATGATATTCCCAACCCAGGATCCTTCTTCACGTATCCGATAATCCTGAGAACGGACTCCCACTGAGACATAGTTGGAGCCGCCATGAACTGACTGACCTTACCGACCGCACAAGCAATGTCTGGGCGAGTCATGGTGAGGTAGTTTAATTTTCCAACAATTCTACGGTACTTTTCTGGTGATTCAAAAGGTTTGTTTTCAGCATGAAGACTCTTTTCCCCTGGTTCCAGCGGAGAATCCATATGGCCACAGTTGGCCATCCCAAGATCCGATAGAAGATCCAGAGCATATTTTCGTTGGCAAATAAAGAGATAGTGATCATCAAGAATCACCTCAATCCCAAGGAAATACCGCAATGGGCCCAGATCTTTTGTTTGGAAATTAGAGTGTAAGAATGCTTTGAGATTTGATATTCCTGCTGAGTTGCTGCCTGTGATAACAATATCATCAACATATACCAGTAGCAGAATAATACCAGCCGAGGAGTTCTGATAAAAGAGGGACGAGTCTTTAGTGCTCTTGGTAAGCCCGGACTGGGTAACAACAGCTCGGAATCGAGCAAACCAAGCCCGAGGGGATTGTTTCAATCCATATAAGGACGCTAGGAGGCGGCACACCTTGTTTCGCTCCCCCTCAGCAACGAACCCAGGAGGTTGTTCCATATAAACTTCCTCATCCAGGAGCCCGTGGAGAAAAGCATTCTTAATGTCCAACTGTGTAAGGCCCACTGGTGGAAGGCAACAAGTGAAAGGAGTATTCGACGTGAGGACATCTTCGCAACTGGAGCGAATGTTTCATCATAATCCACGTCATAAGTCTGAGCATAACCTTTGGCAACCAGGCAGGCATTTAGGCGGTCCAGCGAACCGTCTGCATTCACTTTGACAGAATATATCCATTTGCATCCAATCGCTTTCTTGCCGGAAGGTAAGGGAACCAGGTCCCATGTATTGTTTTGTTGGAGAGCAGTCAATTCGTCATGCATGGCTGCCGCCCAGCCAGGATGAGCTTTGGCCTCCGCCACGGTCAATGGTAGATGATATCGATCAAGAGTCGAGTGCAGCGCTCTAGAAGAAGCAGACAAGCCCTTGTAAGAGTGAACATAGAGTGGTTGCTCTCGACAAGTCCGAACTCCTTTCCGGACTGCAATAGGAACCTCTGGGCTAGGTGGCTGAATAGTAGCAGGTTCTTCTGGAGGAACAGTCGTCGCATCATTGGTAACAGAAGTAGGCTGAGGTGGTGGCACCACTGTACTATCAGAAGAGCGACGGGAGTAAACTCGTCCCCACAGGGGGGACAACAAATCAGTCGGTGAAATGATAGCAGGTTCGTGCCGAGGGACCAATAGAACATCAAGAGAGGGATCAGGATGAGAGGATCCAGGAGAGGGATAAGGGTCGGACTCCCGGAAGACGACATCCGAAGAAAGGATGTAGCGGTGGAGATCAGGAGAGTAACACCGATATCTTTTAGTGGTCCGAGAGTAGCCGAGGAAGATACATTTCAGGGCACGAGGATCAAGTTTGGAGACAGAAGGGCGAGCATCCCGCACATAGCAGACACACCCAAATACCTTCAAAGGAAGGAGGGGACCGTGATGGTCAGGATAGAGAGTGTGGTAGGGTGTCTCCCCCTGAAGGATGTGACTGGGAAGATGATTAATAAGGTGTGCAGCAGTAAGTACGACATCCCCCCAGAAGTGTTTGGGTACGTGTTTGTGGTGGAGGATTGCCCGGGTGACTTCAAGGAGATGCCGATTTTTGCGCTCGGCAACACCATTTTGTTGAGGGGTATCCGGGCAACTGGTTTGGTGGATTATGCCTTTGTCAGAAAGAAAGGTAGACATAGACTGAAATAGGTATTCTCGGCCATTATCAGTACGAAGACACTTAATACGTACAGAAAATTGAGTAAATATTTCATTCCATAAATGTTGAAAAATAGAAGGTAGCTCAGAACGATTTTTCATTAAATAGACCCAAGTCATACGAGAAAAGTCATCAATGAAAGTAACATAATACTTGTGCCCTAACAATGTAGGAACAGGACACGGTCCCCAAACATCTGAATGAAGTAAATCAAAAGGTGCAGAAGCACGAGCATCAAGACGAGGACTATAGCTAACTCTGTGGAGTTTAGCAAACAGACAAGACTCACAACTAAGAGTGGAAACTTTCCCAAGCTCCGGATACAGACGACGCATGACCTGCATAGATGGATGACCATGACGATAATGAAGATCCAGGAATTTGGTGGAGGCCGCGGTACAGGCAAGGTGGGAAACTTCGTCCAGGACATAGACGCCACCACGCAGCTTCCCTCTACCAATAATACGGCTCGTCGACTGTTCCTGAAAAATGCAACCAGAAGAGGTGAATATAGCAATACAATTCAAATCATTTGTAAGCTTACTAATTAGACAATAGATTGTAAGCAGACTGAGGGACATGCGCCACCGAGGAGAGTGTCATATCAGGTGTCACATTGCAGCTACCAAACCCAACAATAGGGACCATGGAGCCATCAGCCACAGTAATTGAAGCTCCGCTATGAGGTTTGTAGGAGTGTAAGATACCTGAGGAACTAGTCAGGTGATCAGAAGCACCAGAATCAGCCAGCCACTGGACCGGCCTCTGGGAGGTACAAACAGGCTGAATGGTTTGAGCCACAGCCGCACTAGGAGCTGGTGAGTCAATCTGGAGAGCCTGCAAGCGTCGGTACTCATCCTCGGAGATTTCAACAGTTCTCGATCCCGGAGGTACAGAAGTAGAGTCAGCCAGGTGTGCCGACCGAGGTGGAGGAGGTTTGGAGGCCCAGTCTGGCTTCCCATGAATCAGCCAACATGTATCCTTTGTATGTCCCTGACGCCCGCAATGCGCACAATGCCTTGCGTCGGTGTCACGACCACGGCCAGAGCGGCCCCCCCGACTACTTCCCCTTCCTCCTCCTCGTGAAGCAAGAGCCATCGACTTGCCGGCGGAAGTATGTAGAGCGGATGACGAAGTATCGATGGAGCCAGCCTTAGTAAGCCGATGGTACACACTAGCAGTCTGAAGGGTAGTAGGACTCGCCAGCATTTCAGTCTTCGTTGTGGAGAAGTGAGGATCCAATCCATTCAAAAGCCAAAGAAGCACCAGGTGTTCACGTTGAGCCTGATGACCTTCCCTCGTAGAGGGAATCTCCCAAAGGTCTAAAATCTCATCAGCCAGAACCTTCCATTCGGCAAAGTACTCTGTAACAGGACGCGCGGCCTGTCTCAGGTCAGCTATCTTGGGGAAGAGTTCACCAAGGCGAGAGAGGTTGTTCGCCTAAGAGAACATTATGTGAAGAGTGTCCCATAGTTCTTTGGTGCTGTCGCAGTTTTTGCACATTTGCTGGACAGATGGATCCATGGAACTCAGGAGAAGAGCAAAGATGCGGCAATCATCACTATACCAGTCATCATATTCGGTACTCCCCAAGTCATGAGTTGGGAGACGAGTAAGGTGGTGAGTACGGCGGATGCCTGCAAGAGACATAGTAACCCCCTTCTTCCATAACTGAAAATTGGAGGAGGTAAGGATAGTGGTAGCAATCCTCGCGTTGGGAGGAAAAGTATTGGTAGAGTCCCCTGCGGGAGCAACGGTCGGAGGAGTAGCGGGAGTAACAGAAGAGCCCATGGCTACGATGAGGGAGATGAGAAAACTCAAACAGCCCGAGAAAACCCAAACATCACATCAGCGGCAGTAGAGAAGGGAGACATCACGAAACCTGGCAGACGGGACCTGGACAAGGGCTGCTCGATCAATGGAGACAGCAGAGGGATGAAGGGCGGGCGCAGGGATCGGCGGCGGCTGTAGGTATCGCTGGAGCAGATGGGTCGACGAGACAGACGGATCATCGAGGCAGACGGATCGACGAGGCATTACCCATCGACGGCGTTACGCATCGTCGAGGTACTGGAGGCGCCTCCCACTGTGGTCGCCAAGCACAGAGCGGGCGATAGCGGGCGAGAGCGGGCGAGAGCGGACGAGGGCTGGACGCGGGCGTGAGAATCGAACGAAAAAAAAAACTAACCGTGCTCTGATACCATGTTAGGAGGTTTGGGAGAAAAACTGAGTACCTCACATAAAGGTCTCACTCTTTATTTATACTAATCATGATGGAATATGATGTGGTGGTACAAGGTGTGGGACTAATATGTCTAATAACAGTATGATGTGTAACAATATCGTTATAACAGGTGATGACACAATAGAGATTGCAAAGCTTAAACAAAGACTGACTGAGGAATTTGATGTAAAGGATCTTGGAAATCTCTGATACTTCTTTGAAGTTACCCGCTCAAAGCATGGGATATTCATATCCCAAAGGAAGTATACCTTGGATTTGCTTCAGTCATCTGGGATGAGTGGGTGTCGACCTGCTGACACTCCAATCGAAGCCAACCACCGACTGGGGAGAGATGATGGCGATGTCGTGGCTGACATTGCTGGATTTCAGCAACTTGTTGGACATCTTATTTATTTAGCTCATACACGTCCTGACATCACTTATGCTGTCAGTGTCATTAGCCGGTTCATGCATTCACCAAAAACCCGTCATTTGGAGGCAGCTCACAGGATTCTTCGCTATCTCAAATCCTCACCGGGGAAGGGTATCCTATTCTCACCAAGCAAAGAATTAACTGTCGAAGTTTATACCAATGTTGATTGGGCAGGGTCTGCTGATGATCGGAGATCTACCTCTGGATATTGCTCTCTAGTTGGAGGTAACTTGGTAATCTGGCGAAGTAAAAAACATGTTGCCAGATTGAGTGTTGAAGCTGAATTCCGATCAATGGCACGTGGAATTTGCGAAGGATTATGAATTCGGTCTCTCCTGAATGATCTTGGAATGAGAAACAATGATCCAATAAGGCTCTACTGCGACAACAAGACAGCTATCAGTTTTGCTCACAACCCGGTCCAGCACGATCGTACAAAACACGTAGAGGTTGATCGTCACTTCATCAAAGAGAATATAGAAAGAGTTGTGAGCATACCATTTGTCTCATCTGATCAACAACTTGCGGATGTTCTCACCAAAGGATTAGGCCTGCGAGTTTTTGAAGGACTTATATGCAAGTTGGGCATGAAAGACATCACACGCCCAACTTGAGGGAGTGTTAGATTTACCTGTTTCTATTTCCCGTATTTTCTGTATTTACAATGTTATCCGTGTTGTTGTTCTCTCCTATATATATAGGAGAGACACCCTCTTTCAAGTCAATGATCATTTTATTTTACTCAACAGGTTTCATTATTTTTCTATAATGTTGTATGGATTTGGACAATTATACGATTTTGGGTGCTTTGTTTTGCTGGTATATTTGTCTTGTGAATGATCACTTGCATAACTTATTTGCTTATTTGCATTTAATTAAGAGCCCGCCAAGCGAAGAAAAGCCAAACCTAATTGCTCTTCCGATTTATTTAATTTCACTTTGTGTTAACTGTGTGAGTTTTATCTTTTATTATTACTTGCAATTTTATCATCGGATCCCTAATTGCATATGTGCAGCATTCTAATGCTAAGATAGGAATTATTAATTCTTCGACACCGCACCTAGGTTGCATTGTTAGATTCCACTTTCACAGCTTACCCTGCATCACATTGTAGATTGGGAGATTGTCGTTGTCATATAATGTGCCCGAGGGTCATTGTGCCCTAACGCTAGTTGTTTGAAAAAAACAGAGGGATAACTTTACTCAGTGAATACCCGGAATCAACAGCCATTGAACAGGTCAGCCAAGTGCTACAGCGCCTGACACGGAGAAGACAAGATTGTCAAGGAAGGGCATATGCGACTACTTGCACCAAACACTTTAGAGGGTGCGGTTCTTACATTCAAAGCAGATACAGTGGCCAAATTCTATATACTAATAAATAGTCAAGTACCGTGTTGCAACATAAATCATCAACCTTCACAAGTGAACCATAATCACACATGCAAAGTTCAAGTTATAAATATAGTGTCTTAAATTCATCCCAAGAACCTACTGTGAACGCATCCTATAAAAGCAGACGTCAAAGGTATCTGCCTATATCAACTTTGAGTTACCCTAATCTATTTTGGGTTGCTCTACAACTCAGGTTCTCAACCTATAAATGCATCCATTTTCCAAGAGAAAGAGGCACCAAACTGAAATCTCAAGGTCCCCTAATCCCATAATCCTCCAGTCATTTGTAAGCTTCTGTTTTCAGAGAGAGGGCTCTGTACATGGGTAACCGAAGGGCCCTCCACAAAAGTAAATATTTTATTTTCTCTTCTTTTTAGTAATTTACAGGTCAGAAATTTTTGGAGGACAATTTCAGTTTTAATACTCAGATCTCCTTCATTAGTAAACATTGAAAATAGTTAAATAGGCCTTTGTTTAACGTTTCTGACAATTACTCTCTTTGGTGACAACGTCAGTAAAGAACGTTACTGAAGTAACCATAGCAATTAACTATCTAATATATGCTAAATGTTATCAGTCAAAGTGTATGCTGACAATTACAATGCAAAGCAGGTATTTTAGGAAGGATTTGCTGTAAACCTTGACATAAATGGTCATGCATGAACTTAGGAACCCAATGGTACTTGTTGGGCTTGAATTTTCTTAATTCTTATAATAATTATTTTCATTTTTGCAGCTGAAAAAATAGCCTTTGCGAATCATTTCTTCTAGCTAAGCTGGTGTACAACAGTTGCAGCCTTGAGTCAAGTTTCAAGTAGGCATTTCAACATTATTCAGGGATACAATTGAAGCCAAAGATTCGTATTTAGCTTATGTTGTTTAGAGTTACTCAGCAACCACCTCCCACTTCCGCACTCATATAACCCGGAGTCCACCAGTCCAAACTTCAACTGACATTATCCAACCTATGAAACACACTCCTAACAACAGTAAAAAGTATCAGAAGGCTTCATGCTTGTTAAAGCCCAAGCCTATTTAGTCCCAGATCTCCTATTATAATTTCTTTCTCCTCTATTCTATATAAAGAGGAGAGCTTAATAACTAATAAGTTAGATATTATGAAATAAAAATAATAATTTAATATTCAAATTTTGTTACGAACCCACGATGGGGGAATAACTTACAAGCGCCGCACGACGTCGCGCAAGGAGTCCAACGCGTAGTCATGGTATGTTTTATTTTATGTTTCCACTCTTTAAGTTGTACTGGAACTCTTGGACTAAGTTTGACCCAACTGGTTATAGGGTTGGGATGGGTTATGTGTGTTTATGAAAAGTATTATCCTCAATTCTCTCTCTTTAATTTTCGCTCTCTCTCTATCTCTCCTTCTCTCGTTATCGCCCAACCCGTCGACCTAGTCGATCGCCAACTATGCCGCTTATTCCTCTCTCTCGCAAGCTTCCTCTGGTGTTTCACCTCTCCGGTGAGATAGGTTCAAGAGGATTCAAGAAGGGTCACGCCGAACTCCTACATGACTTCTCCCTCGACCGACCGTGTACGCGATCTCAAACGACGATTCGTACCAACTTGGTATCAGAGATAGGTCCTCCGCCACTCCGTCGTTGCGCAAGCCCCGCGCCGTCGACGCCTCAGCCTACCCCGCCGGCCCTCCACGATCTCCATTTGCAAGCACCGACCGCTTAAGCTCGTCGCCTGCATCCTTTCCGCGATTTCCTCCTGTTGCCGATCGACCTGCTCCTTGCGTGCCCCAACTGATCCTTTTCGGGGCTTCCACTGTCGGTGTTTCCCTCCTCGCGAACAGCACGGGCCTCTTGCCCACTCCCCCTCGCGCCTCTCCCTCCGCTCGGACGGTACCGATGGACGACGGAAACGTCGGCGGCCTCACCTTGGCTAAGATATTGGATTCATTTCAGAATATGATGGTCGCCAACAATAGGACCCTAATTGAGGCCCTTCGGTCGGACAGCCCCCCGCCTCCACCGCGCACCACTTCGGGTTCCTCCCAGGAGGGACACGATTTTCCTACTCGTTCAGATGGGGGCGGAATCCCTTGTTTTGTGAAGATGAACTTTTCAATTTTTGATGATCGTGAGGACCCCTTGACTTGGATCACCCGTTGCGAGCAATTCTTTGCAAACCAGTATATGTCGTGGGAGAATTGGATTGGCGTAGCTTCCTTCCATCTCATGGGTTCCGCACAGTTATGGTTCTCCCAGTTACAGTGGGAGAAGCCTCATCTCTCGTGGGAGGAGTTTAAGACGCACTGCAATCTCTGTTTCGGGCCTCTCCTTCGCGGTAACCCCATTGGCGATCTCATCTCCCTCTGGCAGACCGGGTTCATCGATGACTATCTCGAGCAGTTCCAGGTGCTCCTTGCCCCTACCCCCTCTGTTCCGGAGGTACATCGGGTGACCTTCTTTACCGCGGGTCTCCGCTAGCAACTACGTTTGGATGTCGAGTTCCAGTCTCCTTCAGACCTCACGACAGCCATGAGTTTAGCACGCGTTTGTAAGAAACGCTTGTTGATGGACCGCCCGTATTTGGGGCGTCGCTCGGCGAGGGACCTTCCCGGGGTTTTGGCTCGTCCCCTCCTCCGGCTAGCAGTGGAGTCGGCAAGGAAGGGGACCGCCCGTCCACCATTCGTCGACTATCAACGCATGAGATGGCCGACCGTAGGGCCAAGGGCCTCTGTGATGAACTTTCAGTCGTGGACATCGGTGCAAGCGTCGCTTCTGGCTTGAGGTGGAAGACCCCACATATGAGAACGTGGATGAAGAGGATCATGAAGACCTCGAGATCTCTATACATGTTATGACGGAACCCCATTCCGGGGATACAATTTAGTTGCCGATCTCTGTGGTGGGTTAGCAGTTGGTCCCTTTCATGGACTCGGGTAGCACACACAGTTTCCTTAGCGACCTCACCGCTCAGCATCTTCGCCTTCCAGTGACACCCCGTCAGAGACTCCGCGTGTCCGTGGCCAAAGGCATGGAAATGGTTTGCACAGGAGTTTGTCGTGTTGTGCCTATTGCGGTGGAGGGTTACCATTCCTACGTGGATTTCTTTGTGATTTACCTCCGAGGCTTTGAGGTTGTGTTAGAAGTCTGGTGGCTCCGCACCTTGGAACCCCTTCTGTGGGACTTTAACGCGCTTACGATGACATGGGGTCGTGGTCCACATCAAACCGTGTGGCAAGGTCGCTCGACGACCGCCGACCGGCAAGTTTTCCTCGCTCGGGCCGACCCGCCGAGCCCTCTGACTTTGATGCTCTTCTACAGGAGTATAGTGACACTACGACTGATCCAACGGGACTTCCTCCTACACGGTACCAGGGCCACAGCATCTGCCCTTGCCGAACATGGCTCCGGTGGTTGTCCGTCCTCACCGCTATCTTTTTTTGCAAAAGAACGAGATTGAACGGCAGTGCTCCGCCATGCTGCGGCAGGGCATCATCCGCCACAGCATCTCCCCACTCTCTTCTCTTGTTGGTCAACAAGAAGGATGATTCGTGGCAATTTTGCGTGGATTACTGCGAACTGAACGCACGAACAGTGAAGGACAAGTTCTCAATTTTGGTAGTTGAGGAGTTGCTCGACGAGTTGCGCGGCGCCTACTACTTCTACAAATTAAGGGTACCTTCAGGTGCGCATGGCTTCATCGGATGTGGAAAAGACCGCCTTCTACACCCACCATGGACAATTCGAGTTTCTCGTGATGCCCCTCGGGCTCACCAACACTTTGTCCACCTTCCAGGCTCTCATGAACGAGGTATTCCACAACTTACTGCGATGTTGTGTGATTGTTTTTTTTTTTGCGATATCCTGGTATACAACACTACTTGGGAGGCCCACTTATTCCATCTCCGCACAGTATTTCAGTTGGTTCGCGTCCACCGACTTTTCTTAAAGAGGGTCAAATGTTCCTTTGGGACTGACCGGGTAGCCTACTTGGGCCACGCCATCGATAGTACGGGTGTTTCCGCAAACCCCCTCAAGATTCAAGGGGTGACAAATGGCCTCTTCCTCAGTTACAGTGGGAGCTCTGCGATTTTCTTGGCCTAGAAGGATATTATTGGCGTTTCATCCAATGATACAGCGTGACTGACGCACGGTTGTTTGCCCTCTTGGGTAGGCAATCCTTCGCGTGGGGGGACACTGCAACGACTGCTTTTCGAGCTCGTCAGCAAGCCTTGGAGTCGGCTCTCGTACTTCGCCTCCCAGACTTTGGCCAAGAGTTCTAGGTTGAGTGTGATGCCTCAGGACAGGGTTGTGGCACCGTGCTCCAACAGAGGGGCCATCTGATCGCATATTTCAGTCGTCGAACAGCGCTTCATCATCAAAAACTCCAAGCTTACGAACATGAGCTCATTGGGCTCACCAAGGCAGTCTAACATTGGTAGTCGTACTTGTGGGGACGTTCCTTCCTGATTCGCACCAATCACTTCAGCCTCAAATATCTCTTGGAACAACGCCACACCACAGCCCTGCAGCATAGTTGGATCATCAAACTTCTGGCTTTGATTTTTGAGTGGAGTACAAGGCGGGTGCCTTGAACAGGGTCGTTGATGCCCTCTCACGCCCTGACCACCAGGAGGTACTCATATTGACCATTTCCCAACCGACCTCGTCCGTGCTACACCGCCTTCGACAAGATATTCAGGGCACCCCGGTCCTCCTAAAGCTTCTCCACCGCGTTAAGGGGCGATTACCCTTGTCTTGGGTCGTACGGGACGGACTCATCTTATACAAGGATCGGCTATACATATTGGTTGCCTCTCCTTTGATTTCGGATATTCTGACTAGCACCCATGGAGCCACTCATGAAGGGGTTCACAAGACCCTCCATCAGATTCGGACAAAATTCTTTTGGAAGGGACTCAAACGCGACGTCCAGGACTTCATCGCCCTTTGCCCGCATGTCAGCGCAGCAAGACCGACCACCCACTACCGGACGGGCTTCTCCAGCCTCTTCCCGTTCCCACACATATATGGGCCGACATATCTATGGATTTCATCGAGGGTCCGGTTGGTCATTTTCATGGTGGTGGACAGATTTTCCAAAGGCGCACATTTCATCGCCATGAGCCGCCCTATTACGGGGGACGGGATAGCACGCACCTTCTTTGAGCAGGTTTCGTCTGCACGACATCCCGGAGAGCATTGTATCCAACAGAGACAAGATTTTTACTTCGTTATTTTGGCACGAGTTGTTCGCATTATGCAGTACCAAGCTTGCCCTTTCGTCAGCATACCATCCATAGTCGGACGGGCAGACCGAGGTGGTCAACCGGACACTCGATGTGTACCTTCGTTGCATTACAAGGGACCACCTAAGGACTGGGCAAGGTGGCTTCCATGGGTGGAATACTGTTACAACACGTCCTATCATACGACCCTGCAGACCACCTCTTCCATCTCGTTTACAACTGGGAACCGCCACGCCTACTCACATGTCACATACAGCAGCGCCTCAGCTTGATCGACCACTGTTGACAGCGAACTGCAGACTCGCGATCAGATCCTCATCTTATCCCAGCCTTCTTCAGCGTCAAGCACGCATGGATACCGCCTACAACCGGATATACCGCAAGCTTTTCTTTGCCCCGGGGGACTGGGTATGGCTCAAACGCAGACCTTACCGCTAGTCAACCATCGCCAAGAGCCCATACCACAAGTTGGGCCCCAAATTCTACGGGTCATTTGAGATTTTACAGCGCATCAGCGAGGTGGCTTACCGTCTCCAACTACTGGCCGATGTCAGGATCCACGACATGTTCCACGTCTCATATTTGAAGCCGTTCGAGGGGGATCCAACTCCCAAGCCCTTGGTACACTTTCCCCCGCAGCTACACGACAAGCTTGAGGACAAGCTTGATATCGACGCGGGTGAAGATGTTACGGACCCTCGATGGGGGATAACTTACAAGCGCCGCACAACGTCACGCAAGGAGTTCAACGTGTAGTCATGCTAGGTTTTATTTTATGTTTTCGCTCTTTAAGTTATATTAAGTTGTATTGGAACTCTTGGACTTGGTTTGACCCAATCGGTTATAGGGTTGGGGTGGGCTATGCGTGTTTATGAAAAGTATTATCCTCAATTCTCTCTATCTCTCTATCTCTCTTTCTCTCGTTATCGCCCAAGCCGTCGACCTAGCCGATCGTCAACTTCGTCGCTCGCTCCTCTCCCTCACGAGCTTCCTCCGATAATTCACCTCTCTGGCGAGAATGCGAGATAGGTTCAAGAGAATCCAAGAAGGGTCACGCTGAACTCCTGCGGAACTTCTCCCTCAACCGACTGTGTACGCGATCCCAAACGACGGCCCAATGTTTAAGAAATTATCCATTACTATATAAAAGGGAAGCTCCAGCCCCCCCCCCCCCCCCCCCCCCATGGTATAACAATGAGGCTTCTCATTTTACTATTTACAGCATGTATTTTTTGCATCATTCACGTACATATAAGAGAGAGAGACGGAGGGAGAGAAAGAGAAAGTGGGATTACATGTACAAACAGTGGGTAAGTACTTAAGAATTTCAGCTATTAAAATTTTTTGTACTTGAATTTTTCGTTATTTTTAAGTACTATTTGCTTTCGCTCCACATCCTTTCCTCGACGAAGGTCCTATCTTCCTTAAGTTAGAGAATCCCCATCAACTTGGTGCTTTCCACTCCCTTCTGCCATCATGGGAGAAGGTTTACTTGAAACTCATCGAAGAAAAATTACAACAAAATTCCACAGACGTCAAGGACATTAAATCCACCTTGCTAAAGCTTTTACATTAAAATTGAAACTCAAGTAACCAACTTTCAAATCCAATTCAGCACACAATTTGCCTTGCTAAACAAACAAATTGGTCAACTTAACGTCCAAACCATCCAGAGTCTCAATAAGACACCCACCATCACTTCTAACTCCAAAGCATGTTACCCAACCACATCAGAACACGCTCTGACCACTATATGCCCTTCCAGCGTGATTTTCATGGTTCATTGGCTCCGATCCATCCCACTGGCTCCACAAAGCAAGCATTTTTTCCACCTGCCACAAGATTCCTCCCCACAATCACATCCAAACCGCCGCTACCACTTTGACAATCCAGCTCTCAACTGGTGGCAATGCATGAAACCTGAATGAAAATTTACACCAACCTGGGCTCGTTTTAATTTAGAGCTTGAAATACAGTTTGGAAACTTCCCCTTCCTTAACCAGATGGGTAACAAACATTCTACAATCAACCATTATATATCAGCCTTTGAACCACACTCCAAAAAACTGTCCGCCTCCCTGATAACTACATTCCTAGCATCTCTATCGTTGAACTGCACAACGAAATTTGTGGTGAAGTTCATGCTCAAGAACATGACACCATAAACAAAGTCATGGGACTTGCCAAACTTCAGGAAGACAAGTTCTTGGACCCTCGATGTCCTCAACCATGTTGTTTTGCTATGCACACCCCGCAGAATTCTACCGCCCCACACTATTGAACTCCTACTCATCCTCCAATCTCCTCAAAAGCAGTACATCCAATCTTTGCTTCTATCGTGATGAAAAACATTCATACTCCCACGGATGCCAAAACCCAGCAACCCTCCTCATGATTTATGAACATGATCATTTGACTATGGCTGACAGCACTCTTGAAGAACAATCCCTTACTGATGACATTAAACAAGCCCCTCCTCTGGAACCAACACATCCAAAACTATCCGTACATGCCTTTGCTAAACACCAGTCCCCTCAGACCCTTTGCCTCACCGATCACATCCACCGTTCAATTTTGCCTCACCGATCACATCCACCATTCAATTATGTTGCTCCACATAATTTTATTCAATCTTGCATCACTGAATACCTCCACTTGTTGTCTGACAAAACATTATCCTTTTCGATCGTTGTCGGAAATGGTGAAACAATCACCTGGTCCAACAAACACTTTGTTAACCTCCAACTATCCAGGCATGTCTTCCCTGTTACACTCTACGTCCTTCAAATCTATGGTGTTGACATCGTCTTGGGTATTGAGTGCATGCTTATCAGGATCGCGATCCGTATCGTAAAATTCTACGATCCCGATTTTAAAAATCGATCCGGATCTTACCTGGGATCGAAACCAGTGCTTCTCCATTTGGGTTCGCGATCTGGATCATAAGATCATTAGGATTGCAATCCCGACCCAATCCTAACGATCCAAATCCGATATAGAAAAAAAGTCGCGCCTCGCATTTATTTCCACTTCCTACCTCTTATTTCCGCTTCCTGACTCGTATTTATTTCCGCACCTCATATTTATTTACTTATGTAGAACTTATAGATAGAACGATATTATTATTTTTGATTTAGTTGTTCATTTGCTTCCTTTTGATATAATTATTCAACTGCCGGATAGTTTTATACTTTTTTTATGTTAATTGAGTGTAATTGGATGATACAAAGTTCAATTTCAATTTTAAGTCGTAATAAAATGTTGTATGGTCTTACGATTCTATGAACCGATCTGATCCAACCTCGAAATGATCCCGCTTAGGATCTCGATCCTGACAGCCTTGGTTGAGTGGCCCCAATCACTTTTAATTACACCAAAATGACTAAGTTATTAAAAAGATATAAATGTCATTACACAGCATTCCATCAAACCTATTGTTCAAGAATTTTGCCCAACAAACTTCAGCTATGCGAGTTTTTATCATCTCTGGATTTCTATACCCAACCTACAATCCTTCAAATTCAACCCTCCCAATAATGATGTGACACTTTATTTCATGAGTTCAAAAACCTCTTCTCTCAACTCAACAAGCTTACCACCCTCCCGACCTCGTGATCATCATATGCACACCCAATAGACTTTTGGTTCTACAAATGGCCGACCTTATCAATGTTCGGCCCAATCAATGTCCTCATTTCCAAAAAGGAGAAATTGATCGATCTATTGCCTCCATGCTTACTGATAAAATTATTTGTCACAGTACGAATTTGTATAGCCCCGAGCTTACTAGTTAAGAAAAAGGATGATGTTGACATTTGTTGTATCCACTATCGTGCTTTAAATGACATTACAATTAGCAACCAATTTCCTATTTTCAACAACTGAGCTTTTTGTTGGTTTATGTACTTGAATCATTTTAAGTATTTCTTGATTTGTCTCCTCATCATTTCATTCAATGAAGGCCCATTCTTCCTCAAATTAGAGAATCCCCATCAACACGGCTCAAGCCCTCGATGACATCAATTAATTGTTTTTAGAACGATTTTTAGAACGTAACGATAATAATATGTATAGCATATTTATGCATTTAATAAGCTCCATTGTAATGTCATTTTGTATCTAAATAGCCTCATGTTATTGGCTTAATGCATAGTGAAGGACACAATGAAGTCAGGGAGTTGCAAGACAAGCATTTGTCAGCGCATGGTTTGAGTATGTAAAGACGTTGGGTGGGTTGACAGTTTGACACTAGAGGAAGGAATATTTGTAAATGAGCTCATTGAGCGGTGCAAGGATGGTGTAGTTTTGGATGAAATGTCAATACTGTTTGATGAGGTTGAGGAAGCCGCAGGGTACGAACAAGTTTGTTTGTGCGGGCTAGCTGGTGATCATAACAATTTGGAGGGGTTGACATAAACGTCGCCTCCTAAGATTAGGTGGCCACGGCATTCAAGTAACTAGTGAAAAAAAAGACATTTGGGTGATTTAACGTAGTACCATGCATCAATGAGTTGGCGGACCTGGGTAAGGTGTCCATGTGGGCGGTCAATGAGGAATTGCTATCATCACAAAAACCAAGACAAATTAGCGAATAAATGAGCAAAATTTTGTTCATCGTCGCATTCAGTGTTGAAGGAGTGCTGGTCAGCTTGAACAGTAGTAAGGTGCATGTTGTGACTGATTTGAGGCGAAAAGCATCTCATGTATTTTGGTGGGATGAATACAAACTGGAATGAAATTGGAACAAATATCGAGCTTGGATAAGTATGTGGCACCAAGGTGATGTCATCATCTACAAAGATATCCTAAGACTTAAAAACCCATTTTCATGCACCCCCCAATCGAGTGTAAAGATGTCTTTATCTGTTCTTGCAAGCATACAAATGTATTGAAACATCAAAAAACATGGCTAGATACAACATATGGCTAGAAAATACAACATATGGCTTAAAACATCACATTTATGAAACATTTTAAACTCTTGCAACTCCCAAAACTTTAGATCTAGGACAATAAATATTGCTTAAAACATCACATTGATGAATCAAACCATACATGGAAGGTCCATGAATCAGGTGAATTGAAGACCTAGTGGATCTATAGGGTCCCAATAAGGCCGAGAAACATACGTATTCCTGGGAGCTATAGGGACACCGAAAACCCACCAGGCCCTATAAGACCCAACCTAGAACATGCATTTCAAGGCGTTATCGCCCCTCAATAGCGCCTCTCGAAGCCCTGATAGAACTCAGGAAAAATTGGTAAACCTGCTTGAGGCCTAAAATCACTATCCTTCCTTTGTTCACCTCATAAACCCTTGCAACATGGTATCACGACTCTTCAACACTTAGAAACACCGTTGATATTACATTGTCCTTTCAGGTAGACTTTGTCAATAAGCCTCTAGACGACAAACCACGGATAGTTAGAATGTTTGTCACCACTCTCTACAATATATCATCCAAGAACAAAGTAATATATTTAACAAAATATACTAAATTTCATCTATATAAGCTAAAATCAAAGCATTGTGACAATCTTAATTGTGAGCTCTCTCCCATGATCCAAAGATAATAATCCATAGATGCTAACATCCATAAGCAGCTTCAATCAAGAATACAAAGTTTTAGTAATGACAAAACCTGCGGTGTGTTTTATCCACTCTAGTATACCTTCTAAGAACTTCATCAACCTGCTTGAACCATGGAGTAAAACTTTTTAGAGCCAGCACTCAACTTGTAGTTACAGCACTTGTTTGACTTGATGAACTAATACGAAACCAATAGAATTGGTAGAGGAGATGGTAGGTTGATGTTGACAAATTATTGATCCAATGATCTCCAATCATTTTTCCTACAATGGACTTATTTCCTCCAACCCTTTAGTTACATCCATAAGATTGGCTGAAGATATACTGCTCAATAGCTTGAAAAAGTCAAAAAAAAAAACTTGAGCACAGTGATATCTAATTTGCTTTCCGGTCTCTTTTAGAACTGTCACCTTACTTTTCAGACTGTAGGTATACTCTCAAGTCTCAACATATCTGTGTTGGAAGCTTTGACTCGACCTCAGAGTCCGATTGTCTAAAACTTCGCACTTTAGTAGTCATCTGCAGCATCTTTCAAGTATGCTACCACAACGGCAGATAATTGATTGGTCATCAAACATGTGGAAATATCACAAATTCCTGCTATCAGTATGTTCTTAGAGATTGACTCGGGTGTCATGATCTACCTAGCATTCAAGGACATGATGCCCTAAAAGTGTTCATTAAGTATGTGATTGACAATTATGATTGTTAACGATCGTAATTTTATATCGTAATTGATCCTTTTTTATATAAAAAGACTCTATTATATAAAAAGATGGTCACAAACAAACACTAGAAAGCCTCTAGGAGCGGACCAAATAGTTTCTACCAAATTGGACGATTATAATGAACTGGCATATTAATATGAATTATGTAAGAACTAAGAGAAAAAGGGCAGTACATTATATATCATCCGTAATCTATCCAACTGATGCGATCATAATGGCAGCAGGAGTTATTTATGTTATTTGCAAGGGCTATGTTCGTCTTTTTATGTCGTTTAGGGCTTTGGTTTAAATACTGGTTTTGTGTTCTGTAAGGGGTATGTAAAACTTATGTCTTTTGGAGTTGTGCTGGCCGGCTGTCACGAGAACGCCCCCTACACCGACTGTTGATCTGTTCAAGCAATGCCTTAGGATCATTATCTATCTTAATCTAATCTTCCTGATCTTGGTATTTCGTTCTTGCTGTGTGGAGGTATATTGTTCTTGAAGCAGGGAGCGGGCGGTTTCAGAAGTGGAACTATCAGAAAACAGGGGAGACCGCAACATTGATTTCAGAGCTTCCAGGCGTCATTCGGGGGATGTTGGTGTCGGATGCCACTCGTTCCAAGGAGCAGCAACTAGATATGGAGGCACTGAAGCAAAGCCAAGAAGAGTTGACACGATCTATGCAAGCGATGAACGAAGAAATGCGTTCCATGTTCGCGAGTTGGAAGGCGGAGCGCGCAAGTGAAAGTCGGAGAGGGCCGTCGCCGGACAACCGCGCACCAGCGGTGTCGAACATGGTGTCGGACAATCGGGTTGTAGCGTGACCATTGTTTTCACACATCGCTACACTATTTCCTCGGTTGGACTTCCCTCGGTTTTCCGGAGAAGAGATGATGGAATGGATCTATAAATGCGATCAATTTTTTGAAATCGACGAAACGCCGGAGGACATGAAGGTGAAGGTAGCCTCCGTGCACATGGAAGGGAAGGCCCTTTTTGGCACCAAGCGTATATGAAGGCGAGATTGACCCGTCAATGGCCGAATTGGGAGGAGCATAGTCAAGCATTGCATGGGCGCTTTGGATCAGTTCTCTTCAACGACCCCATAAGCGAGTTAAAGAACTTGCGGCAGCGAGCTTCAGTCCAAAGCTACCTCGATGAGTTCGACTTAGTGTTGCACCGGGTACTACTATCGGAAGAACGCACCATTAGCATTTGTTTGGCCGGTCTCAGGGATGACATCCAGTACGGTGTCTGCATGTTCCAATCCAAGTCCTTGCAAGAGGTGTTCGCTCTTGCACGTCTACAGGAACAACAGATGGCCTATCGGGTTATCCGTCGGATGAGTATCATACTCGAGAGGACAAACAGGGGTTTCCTCCCCACCAAAATTTCAGATATTCAGGCAGTCTGGTTACCAATCAGCCACGGTCAAGCCCAACCGCAGGCCGCACATTCACCTCATCGGATATGGATGAAAAGAGGCGAAGAGGTTTATGTTTTTGGTGCGATAAACCGTATACTCCGGGCCATAAATGTTCCAATCGAAAGCAAGCTAACTCCTTAGAAGTGGTCATGGAAGCGGTGGAGGATAACGAACCAGAAGAGGAGGAGGATGGGCCGTTAGACGTGGGGGATGAGGATGAAGATCAGCAAACACCCCAAGTTTTGGTGCGCACCTTAACCGGAATTACATACTACAACACGATGCGCGTAACGGCATCATATCAAGGTCAACCCCTCAACGTACTAATAGACTCGGGGGGCACCCACAATTTTTTGGATGAGGGTGCGGCAAGGAGATTACAATGTCGGCTTAGTACCAATAGACCCATTTTCGGTGGCGGTGGCTAACGGAAAAACCATTACCAGCGCTCATAAAGTCAGTGATTTCACATGGCGGATGCAAGGGGTGATTTTCTCTTCCGATATGTTGATTTTTCCCTTGGGAGGGTGTGAGGTGGTGCTAGGCATACAATGGTTGATGACCTTGGGCATGGTTAACTGGGACTTTTGCAATCTTCGGAAGGAGTTTACGAGTCGCGGTAAGAAAATTGCTCTATGTGGGTCGAAGCAAGGAAACAACCCCTGGAGCAAAGAAACACGGGTGCGCACAAGTTGATGGGGAAGGGCGTGCGGCTCAGTATGATGGCGCTTTGTAAGATCCGAGAGGGGGGGGGGGGCAACTCGGCCGCAGAAGGGCAGGAGAATGGAGCGGTCGGCTTCCGAACATGGCAAGTGAAGGGGGACCGATTAGCCCCATCCGAACAGCAGTAGCTACACAGTTTACTGGACAGTTTTGCGGATTTGTTCGTGGAACCACGGGGGCTGCCACCTAAACGGGAGCAGGAATATCAGATTGCTTTGAAGGACAGTGGAGCAAGTGTAAACTTGCGGCCGTATCGATACCCGCCACTACAAAAATCTGAGATCGAACGCATAATTGTCGAGATGCTGAACACCGGGGTGATTCGCCATAGCTGCAGTCCGTTTGCATCGCCTGTGGTGTAGGTAAAAAAGTTGGATGGCTCGTGGCGGCTCTGTGTTGACTACAGACAGTTAAATCAAAACGCCATAAAAGAAAAGTTCCAATTCCACTCATCGAAGAACTAATTGATGAACTCCATGGGGCACTTTACTTCTCAAAATTGGATCTGCGCGCGGGCTATCACCAGGTGAGGATGGCAGAGGAGGACATACAGAAAACGGCGTTCCGCACCCACCAAGGCCATTATGAATTCTTGTGATGTCGTTCGGCTTGACCAATGCGCCCTCGACGTTCCAAAGCCTCATGAACCGCATCTTCCAAGGTCAACTACGCAAATTCATTCTTATTTTTTTATGATATTTTGGTTTTCAGTGCAACTTGGGCGGACCACCTGAACCACCTCGCGTTTACCTTCAACATCTTACGCACCCACCAACTGGTGCTCACAAGAAGCAAATGCGACTTCGGCTTACCGCAAGTCCACTACTTGGGCCACATGATTTCCGGCCAAGGGGTCGCTACGGATCCGGCAAAAAATACAGGCGATGTTGGATTGGCCGACATCCATGTCACTAAAAAAGGTCCGCGAATTCTTGGGGTTGACGGGATATTACCGAAGATTAATACAAGGATATGGCTCACTCGCACGACCTCTTAGCGAGCTGTTAAAACAACGGTCTTTTGCTTGGTCGGAAGCGGCGGAACGAGCTTTTCAGCAGTTGAAGGCAGCGGTCACCTGTCCATCGGTATTGCAGCTACCGGACTTCCAACAACCCTTCGTGGTAGAGACCGATGCAGCGGACACGAGCGTAGGGGCAGTGCTGTTACAAAAGGAACAACCCATAGCGTTCTTCAGCAAGGCTCTCGGACCAAAGAATGTCGGGTTGTCCACCTATGAAAAGGAGTTGCTAGCCATTGTACTGGCCATTCAGAAGTGGCGGCATTACTTGGTGGGTTGCTCCATCATCCGCACGGATCATCAAAGCTTGAAATTCATGTTGGAGCAGAAGTTAGCAACGCCGGCGCAACAACGGTATTTAGCCAAATTAATGGGTTATGATTTCACAGTGCAATACAAGAGGGGAAAGGAGAATGTATGCGCGGATGCCTTATCTAGGAGCCACGAAGTACCGGAAGCCACCTTGAACGCCTTGATTACACTGCTGCAGCTCATTAAAAACTCATGGCAGCTGGATCCTCTCTTACAGCAGGTTATAGCAGCCAAGGAATTGAATGGGGAGGCTCACCCAAAATACAGTTGGTCGCACGGAGTTCTCAAACGGAAGGGACGCCTGGTGGTGGGCAATGACGCCGCATTGAAAAGCCGGCTGCTACAGTTATACCATGTGGGTTCCATGGGGGGTCACTCCGGGGTCACCGCCACCTACCAACGCATGAAGAGGTTGTTTTTTTTGGAAGTAGATGAAGCTCGAGATATACGAGTATATACAACAATGCACTGTGTGCCAACAATGCAAATCCGACAACCAACGTCCGAGGGGTCTTCTCCAACCACTACCAATTCTTGCGTGAATTTGGCAAGAAATCTCCATGAACTTTATTGACGGTCTCCCAAAAAGCCACGACAAATCGACTATCTTAGTGGTTGTCGACCGGCTAAGCAAGCAAGCTCACTTCGCGGCGATACATCATCCCTATACGGGCGAGACAGTGGCTCAGATTTTTCTGGAACCGGTGGTCCGTTTACATGGCCTACCGACGTCCATCGTCAGTGATCATGACACCGTTTTTCTTAGCCAGTTTTGGCAAGAACTCTTTCGGGTCCTCCAAGTCCAATTACACACTTCGAACACATACCACCAGCAGTCGGACGGGCAGACAAAGGTAGTGAGCCGTTGTGTTGAAAGCTATATCCGCTGCATGTGTTTCGAGAAGTCGAAGAATTGAGCTACCTGGCTTCCCCTTGCCGAATGGTGGTACAACGCCATGTATCACAGCGCTATCTGAATGACCCCCTACGAGGTAGTATACGGCCAGGAGCCGACCCCCCTTCCCCGTACGTGGAAGGTGCGGCCACACTAGACATCGTGGATCGCTCACTCGCCGCGCGGGATCAGGTGATGGCCATGCTCAAACTGAACCTACCTCAGGCCCAGAACCGCATGAAGACCTTGGCGGACAGGAAGCGCAGGGAGCATAGTTTTGAGGTGGGACAGTTGGTATGGGTGCGGTTACAACCCTATCGTCAAGTTAGTCTTCGGGAGCATCGCCACCATAAACTCTCCCCAAGGTTCTTTGGCCCATTTCCGGTGCTCGAGCAGGTGAGCCCGTGGCCTACAAGTTGGAACTCCCACCCGAGGCCAAGATTCACCACACCTTCCACATATCGCAGCTCAAGAAGTATAAAGGGCCCTTGCCGGAGCTACCCCAACCTCTTCCATCAACCGTCAACGCTGAAGGGAACCTACTCATCAAACCAATGGCAGTCTTGGACCGGCGTATCACGAACTGGGCGGGGAGAGTAGTCACACAGCTCCTCATTCAATGGGTGAACGGCTCGCCGGAGGAGGCAACTTGGGAAGACTTATGGTTACTGCGTCAAAGGTGGCCACAACTCGTTTCTTGAGGACAAGGAACTTTCGATGGGGGAAGTAATGATGAGATCATAATGGCAGCAGGAGTTATTTCTGTTATTTGCAAGGGCTATGTTGGTCTTTTTATGTCGTTTAGGCCTTTGGTTTAAGTACTGGTTTTGTGTTGTGTAAGGGGTATGTAAAACTTATGTCTTTTGGAGTTGTGCTGGCCGGTTGTCACGGGAACGTCCCCTACACTGACTGTTGATCTGTTCAGGCAATGCCTTATGATCATTATCTATCTTAATCTAATCTTCCTGATCTTGGTATTTCGTTCTTGCTGTGTGGAGGTATATTGTTCTTCTTGAAGCAGGGAGCAGGCGGTTTCAGCAGTGGAACTATCGGAAAACAGGGGAGACCACAACACCAACTAAAAGGAGAGAGAAATGGTTACCATAGATATCACGAAGAGAACGGCTGCAAGCCCTAGGTCCGGATCCTGCCGACACCGCATGTTCGCATCTATAGACAAGGATGAAGATTGCGTCAAATGCATAGAGTTTGAATCCTGATGAGAGAGATCTGCAGCGCCGTTGCCACGGGGGGCAGTGAGTTTGTCAGCGAAGCTCGGTATTCGACATGACACGGCAGGACGCGTCCGACGAACTATATCCGTCGTTGGAAGTCTCAGGTGCTGGGATGACGAGAGTAGCATCGAACGCCGGGGACGAAAACGAGGCAAAGAAGTAGAGAGGAGTTCGCGCTCTGACGCCAACCCAATTTTTGCGGACGGGGATTACGGCTTTGAGAAACCAGCCGGAGTGCCGGACACCATTTTCGGTTAGGTAAATATACGGCTGGCGGAATATACGGTGGGATCGGTTATGCAGCTTGATCCAAGGGGAATCCGAATTTGGTGTGTTCAACTCATATAATAATATGTGCGATATTAAATACCTCTCATCATGCGTGGGCCACCTCATTTGAAACGCCTTTCTAGGGTTTTCGGCTCTTCCTCCGCGCGCGCGTGTAGATGGCATTGAAGTGGAGCGACTGTTGAAGAAACCCTAGCCCCTTCGATTCGTAACCTCTGCATTTGTCCGAAGAGAACCTTCCAAGCCGGCAGACATAGTAAGTTTTCTCGCGAGATTAGTTCAGTGCAATATGTCGCTTACCTTTCTGGCGAGATTAGTTCAGTGCTTTGAAGGTGAAACAATGTATAATACGGTCGTATTAGAGAGGAGGTTCTTTCAATTTTAGGAAGAGCGCGATCGTATCTAAGCAGTGGCGGACCCAGGAATTTCATCCGACCCGGGCACCAAGTAAATGATATAGATTTTTGATAAATTTTTTAATTCAAAATTGATACCATTAATATTTTTAGTGCCAAAAAATGAAAGAAAACAATCAAATTTTAAATATAGTATACATTATAGAACAATATTAATAATCAAAATTTTTGATTCAAAATACATACCATTACCAAACAACTTTCCGTGGCCCCATATTTTGAAAGCGTGCGATGATTGTTTCATTGCTAATAGTTTTCACAATATCTTTCTCGATATAAGCAATTAAGCAGTCGTTCATCCACTCATCTCCCATTCTGTTTCGCAAACGAGTCTTTATTATCTTCATTGCCGAGAACATCCTCTCAACAGTAGCAGTTGCAACAGACAGTAAACATGCTAACTTCAGAAGTCTGTAAACCAGCTGATAATGATTATGTTTTTTTAGTTCCACAAATTTTTGAACAAGTCCACTAAGTCCTTCGACATTAGAAAATGCGTTAGTTGATCGCATATCAAGAATATACATGTCAAGTTGACATTCAAGCAACTGCAAATCTAATGGGTCAAAATCATGCGGGTATAGCTCTGCAAGACGAATCAATTTTTGCTTATCAAATCTAGCAAATTGATCTGTTGGATCAAGACACGAAATACAAAGAAGCAACTCAGTGTTTACTTCGTTAAAACGATCATTCAGCTCACTCAATATCCAATCAATTACTATATTAAAAATCTCTACGCGATAATGATGTAAATTTGTGACATCTCTTGCATTTCTTCTTGATCTTCCAGCTTGAATGTACTTGTTATCCATATTAGGAACTTCAATAACATGTTTACGACAAAAAGATATCACTTCAAGTAAAAAGGACTCTCACTCAAATTCAATATTTCTCAAATTGAATAACAATTGTTTCGACAATTGCACAAAATTCATTGCATTAATAATATCTTGATCTTTTCTCTGTAGTGCTTGTGACAGCTCATGTGTTTTTGTCAAAATACCTTTCATTAAATGCAGAATAAATACGAAATCAAAAGTTAATATACTTTTGATAATATTGGTAGCTGCCCCTCTTTGATTTCCATCTGATCCATCAACTACAATAAATTCTAGAACCTCCACAATAGATGAGAACATTCTGATAAAATTCAACACAGTACCGTAATGGGAACTCCATCGCGTGTCTCCAGCCCTTTTAATCTCTAATGGTTGATTTATACCCCGACCTGTTTCTAGTTCTCCACAACCAAGTTCCCAAGCTACTCTATCAATTTCTGCTGCTCTGAGGTTGTCGCGACGTTTACAAGAGCCTCCCACAATATTCAATGCATTGTTAATCAAGAAAAACAACTCAGCTACTTGAGAATGACCTTCTGCAACAGCAACTAATATTAACTGTAATTGATGAGCAAAACAATGAATATAAAATGCAGACGCATTTTCCCGCATAATCAATGTCTTTAGACCTCTAAACTCTCCATTCATGTTGAAATATCACGGGATTCATCAACTAAAATGGCAAACCACTCTTCTCCAATCTCTGTAATAATTGTTCTTGTTGTTTCACTTGCAATTGCGAAAACTATTTCTTTCTGAATCTTTGGTGTTATTAATTGACAGTTACTTGGGGCATTTTCTCTCACAACCGCTTTAACATCATCATTATGTGAAGCAAGAAAATCTAGTAATTGTAAAAAGTTTCCTTTGTTTAGTGATTCCTTTGACTCATCATGCCCACGAAAAGACAATCCTTGGCATAAAAGAAAACGAATACAATCAATGGAAGCACATAAGCGAGCATGATATTCAAAAATTTGTGTTTCTTCTTGTCTAGTAAATGCATTCTGAATACTTTGTTTTTGATCCATGAAATTGTCACACATTCTTTTGGAATCATTATGTGCACTGTTGTGTTTTCCAACATGTTTTTCAAGTATAGTTTTATCCTTCCAATATCTAAATCCACGATTGATAAACGTTAGATCACAACCATTTTGGGGAAAGACATAACAATACAAACAAAATCCTGCATCTTTAGCTTCGCTATACTCCAACCATCCCTTAAATTCACTAAACCATTCTTTATTAAATCTTCGAGCTTTTTGTCCCATTAAAGTTTGCGGAAATTGAGCTAAACGTGGTTGACATGGCCCATTTTGTAAGTAATATCTTCTCACTGAATCTTGAACATTGACCTCATAACTTGATATCGGTTGCCGCAAACCTGGATCTGTGGGTAAGTTCTCTAAGTTAAATTCAATTTGAGGCCTCTTACACTCTAAGTTCTTTGCTACTGATTTTGTAAAAAACTTCTCCATCACAACTCACAAAATCACAACAACAATTGAATCCCTATTAATTGACATTCATAAGAAAACAAGAAATAAGAAATAATAGTGTGCAGAATTAAAACACAAATCCTAACTAAAAAACAAATCATGAACTCACAACAAAGATAATTTGTTTGCTGAAATTGTCTTTATTCCAAGTAGTCTGTGCTTAAATATTTAACAATGCCAACGAACAAGATAATTTGTTTGCTGAAGAAAGATAAAAGTAAATTAATTTGAGATCAAAGGGTTGCACATTACAATATAGGGAACAATACCTAAATCTGGCATTCACAATAGCAACCACAATAGAACTTGAATCTAGCATAAATTCACACATATGTTTAAAGGAAATAACAATTTAAGCTTTAACAATTAACAAACCTCTTCAAATATCCCTCTGAGAAAGCTAGCACAGGAAATTAGGAATAGATTTCTCAGCTTAGCATCGTGCATTCGTGCTCCATCCGTCTAACTGATACCTCAAGCAGAGCTGCAGAGTGTAGAGGAAATTGAGGAATATATTTCTCAACTTATCAAAAAAAGTAAAAAAAAATGGATTCGCAGATTCGAGATGGAGAAGCGACTCACACAACGGAGATGGATTCGCAGATTCTCCTCTTCGCAGATGGATTCGCCTAATCGCAGTCGCAGATCTCGCAGTTCGCAGATCTCGCAGATGAGTCGCAGATGGATCGCCTCTTCGGCCTTCGCAGTTCGCAGATCTCGCAGATGCTTCTCCTCTTCGCAGATGAATCGCAAATGAATCGTAGATGAATAGCAGATGACTGGCAGATGAATCGCAGTTCGCAGTTGGCTACTCGCCTTCTCCTCTTCGCAGATGAACCCGGCGGCCAACGGAAGCGATCGCAGAAATGAACAGGAGAAAACCTAATTTAGCGATATTTTTTACCCGGGCACGTGCCCGGGTGTGCCCACACGTGCGTCCGCCGATGTATCTAAGCACTGTACAGTCGTGTTGAAGTCATATCCCCATGTAGGCGGTTTTTATTTTTGATGAGTACTGGTAGTATCATTTATAAGAAATACGATCGTAAGAAGGTTGAGTACGGTCGTGTTGAATACAGATACGGCCCTAGTTAATTTGATTTTAGGATTTGATGTCGTATAAGAGAGGAGGTTCTTTCAATTTTGGATAGGGCACGATCGTATGTAAGAACTGTACAGTCGTATTGAAGACATATCCCCTTGTAGGCATTTTAATTTTTGATGTGTAGTTGTACTCTCGGCTTGAAGAAATACGACCGTACTAATGTTCAATACGGTCGTATTGAATCCAGATACGGCCCTAGTTTATTTGATTTTAAGTTTAAAGTTCAATAATCATTTCTTACAAATACGGTGTTATAGCCGTTCAGTGCTCTCAGATTAACTGAAAATAAGGTCGTATCTGTACTCTCAGACTAATAATAAATACGGTCGTTTTTCTTCTCTGTACAGCCATACCCAATGAAGATACGACCGTAGTTAACTTCAGTCTTTATATTGTACTTGGTTTTGTTATTATTCGGGAGTAAAAACATATGTGTTTTTTTGTCAGATGACAGGATCCACTACTTTAAATTGTCGATGTGTTGTCTCATCATTCAAGGAAAGAGCAGAACCTTTGTTAAGATCTCTTACAACGAGTTCTATGAATGAATTACAAGATGCTGGTATTCTTGCGCTATTTCAAATTCCTAATCTTAATCAGAATATACCTCTTCTAACAGCATTAATTAGAGCTTATTCGCGAAAATATGGAGCATTTAGATTAGGAGATGTATATAAGAAGTTAACAATCAATCAAGTTGCGTTGATGTTGGGTTTACCAAACAAAGGGTTAACATTCAACTTTAATCGGACACCACTAGCCGATTTTGAGCAAAAGGACCTAGCCTTTGAGCTAGTACGTCTTTCAGAACAACCATCATCTGATGATATAGAGATTCAAAAGGTCAACGCACTTGTTAAACATGTTCTGTGTAAGCTGTTGTTTCCGTTGAAGATTTTGAAAGTACCGACCTGTCTTTATAATTTTGGAGGATTAGGAGACTTCAAGAAGTTTAATTGGTCGGAAGCAGTGCACAAGTTCTTGCACTCAGAAATCGAAGCAGTTAGTATTACAGCTTCAAAGAAGAGATATAAAGAGAGTTTGGGTTATCTGGAAGGTTGCTCGGTGTTACTACTGGTAAGTGATAAATTGATTAGACCTTTTTTTGGTAGTTAGATTTATATTAATTTGTTTTTACTGGTTTATTTACAGGTGTGGTTTTATGAGCTAACCAACTTCCAAACTCCACCTAATGAGCTAACGAGGCCTCGACTATGTAGGTGGTCGGCAAAGTATACTTTTAAAGGCAAATTTTGTTCAGAAATGCAGTCTAAGTTACGGGAGCAAGACAGAGTACGATATTATTACTTATATATACCCCATTTTTATGTATAATTCAAGTTGATAGAACATAAAGCTTAAATTGGACATCACAGGTGAAGTCGTCTTTTGGGAACATTTTGCCAACCGAAGAAGCATTATTGGGGGCCGAAGATGCAGACGATAGTGATTTTGAAGAAGTACATCCTAAAAAGGAAGAGAAAACATATGAAGATAAAGCAAGGGAGCAAAGAAGAGCAGAGAAATTAGAGGAAATAGAAGAAGAGTTTAGGGTGTACATGAAGAGGAAGTTCAAATCTTTTTTGGGGAAAAAAGAGAGAAATCAATCTATCATGAGAAAGAGGACCGAAGACGAGGTTAAGAAGGTGTTAAGAGCGTTAATTGAAGAAAAAGTGGCTTAAAAGGAAGAGAATATTGAAATAAAGAGTTCTACGGACGAAAAGGGGAACACATCAGGGGGTAATGCGAGAACAATGATAGATCAACTAGCTTTAGACATAGTTGTGCAAAATAAGAAAAATAGGAGTTATTTTTTGAAAGAGATTAAATCATTACGTACTCATATTGATGGTAGATTCGATGCATTGGCCGCATCAAGCTTACCAAAAAGTAATCCACCGCATGTGAGTAATCAAATAGAACCATCAATTGAGAAAGATGATGGTGTCGATAGAGAAGATGACGTCGATAGAGAAGATGACGTCGATGGAGAAGATGACGTCGATGGAGAAGATGACGTCGATGGAGAGGACGACGTCGATAGAGAATATGACATTGATCGAGAAGATGACGTCGTTAGAGAAGATGACGTCGATAGAGAAGATGACGTCAATAGAGGAGATGTAGCATATGCTTTAGTGGTGGTTGTTGATGATAATCCAACCAAAGTAGAGACTGATAGAAGTTTAATTAAAAACATTAAAGGTCGTCGTGACCGCAAGGAAAATGTGAAATATGAACCACAAGGTTCTCAAGTAGATTATTCGGGGAGAAAACATATAGGAAAAGGAAAGCAGTTGATAATAGATCATGTTTACTCAAAGTTTCCAAGCAGGTATATATTTTGTTGAACTACCCATGTTAAACTTACCATAATCTTTAATTATAAAAACGCTTTTTTATGTATGCTGCTCCTATTCAACCTTGCAGAAATAGTATAATAATTGAACGGGGAAATATAACGTGGTATAGATCACATTTAGATGACCTCTTGGGAGAAGGTTGGATTTCTGACACGCACTTGGATTGCTACAGCATAGTACTCACACTACAAAAATCACAGAATCCAAGGAAGTTTAAATCATTCACATTTGTATCCTCCAATCATGCAGTTAGTATATTTTTTTTAATCTTGTACCTATTTTCCTAACATGTTAGAATTCCAAGTTTGAAAATTCTAAAATCTTTTCAATTTAGAGTTTGAAGAGGAGCAGGATGAGCGCAAAAGCTCTTGTTAAGCACATCACGCCAAATACAATAAAACATGTTGATTTCATATTCATGCTCGTGCATTTAGATGTACATTGGGGCCTCCTTGTTGGGGATTTGAAAGAAAAATGCTGGAAATATTACGACTCATTCTACAAGTCCTCGAATTACAACAGACTTTCTACTGCGGTACGCATTTAGTATTAATTTTATAATAACGCTAACCAAATTGAGGACCCTAAACTCTCATTGCACAGATCAACTTCATTGAGGAAGATGTTGGAGCAGTTTTGTCACCAAACGTACAGGAGCGGCCAATTTTTTATGACGAGCAATGCCCAACACAACTAACTGGAAATGATTGTGGAGTCTTCGTGATGATGTACATGATAACATTACTAGGCAAGGGGAAATTATCTTGGGACAAGCATAAGGACTGAGGGGAAAAAATTGCAAAGCTTCGGGCAGAAATTGTTATAGAATTCTTAACATCTTTCCCTGAAAAAATAATGTGTAAGCTGTAATACGACATTAGTAAACTATAGTACGATCGTATTTACATACTATTCGACCGTAGCGATTTGTATAATACCTTTGTAAATTAACGAAAAGGAAAATAATGTTTTCCTTAATTTTTTGCAGGATTTATGCTACAATGACCGGGATAAGAGAGATTGGCAGTGATGGATTGTGATGTGAAAAATCTTTTTGATTTTGCATTTTTGTGCTGGACAATTAGTAATATTGCTAATTTTTGTTAAACAACAATATATATTTGTTGTTTATAATTTTGTAATCAATCTATTTTACAGTGACTGAAAGTTGTAGTGGTTATTTGCAGAAATTGTTCTGTGAAAACACACAATTATTTACAGTAAATGCAGAGCAGAAAGTCCAATTCAATTCATATTTGTAGTCTTTCTCACGAAAAATACGGTCATATTCACAGAAGATACGACCGTATCTGGACTGTTGCTAACTTCTCTTCTTTGTGACTGCAGGTTTTACATGGCAGTAAAGACAGATCCAGTATGGGCATATGTTGTTATGCACCATCATTTTTAGATAACATAACAACGTACGTACAGTAATTTTATTAATAGAAAATAAAATCTATTGAAAATTGGCATTGTCATTCTGGCGCAACCACAAAATTGAACACAATTGCATACAAATCACTACTTAAATACATCAGGAATTGAAGAAAAAGTAGGAGGTACATTAAGTGAATAGTCATCATCCATCGCGAATTCATCATTGAAATGATCAGTTGCTGAAGTATTGATTGAATTGGAATCAACCTGGCTAGCAAAGTCCATGAAATTGTGGTCATTTGCTTGCACCGGAACATCAACGGTTGTAGGGATTTTTTTTGTAGTTGCACTCACCCGCTCTGTTTCAAGAAATATATTAAAATGTGATGTAATACCAATTTGCTGAAATTAAAATCTTAGGTAATAGCAATTTACAAATATTATAAATATATAATTTACTTGGTTTTTCGATGTGGTCTCCCAATAGGGCTTCAAACGTGCATTTGGAAGACCTTTGGGTCGGAGTGAAGGTGGATCTTTGACAATGCCTTTGCCTTTGTCAATATTGCCAAGGGGAAAGCCCCTTTTAATCTTCTCATCTTGATCAATCATATCTTGTATGCGTGTACCGGCCTCGTTCATTACACTAACAAGGTAATCCTTTGCTATCTGACATGACTCCATACGCTGACACAAGTCGTAAGTGTACCTCATCATGTGATTTCTGAAACTTAGATTGCACTCATGTGTGTTTGTGTTTGTGGGAATCAAAATATGATTTCGCTTCTTAACTTGCAATGTAAATCGCCTCAAAATATAAGACGGCTTAATATTCTTCACATTACGATTAATGTATATCCGTAATGCATGCTTGCACAATATGCCCTTAGTTTAAAATCTCATACAAGAGCAATCTATATCATTGGTTTTTGTATTTATTCTTACTATCCATTGCTTCTCAACGCCAACTTCATCACATAAGCGTGTGATGTATACAACCATATCCTCATCATATGTTGTTTCTTCTGCTACCATCAAACCTACTGCACCTTCAATAAAGGATTCCTCAAATATAGAATAAATTTTTCTAGTATAAACCTTTGACATTTGCTTTAGAATTGGACACTTTTTAAATTTTAAAGTAATAGTACCTTCTTTACACCTGAAGTCTTCTTCATGTTCACTCCTTCGCCAACCAATAATCAGTTTTTCCATTCCGAGAAAGCATTCAACTAGTGAATTTGTAGCCTTCGAGCATCCATGTAGCAGACTATTTGCCGATTCACTACGTTGCGTAGATAAAATGCCCAGATCCAAAAATTGTTTGTTAAAAGTTGTAGACCACTTCCTTTTAATGTTGTAAAGATCGTGTAACCATCGATTTTCTTGCAAGTTACCCTGGGTTATCATTTGACTCCAAGAATCCTCAAACTCCATTTCATTATCACACTTATTCATGCAGTTATAAAATAAAGACCTAATCTGCTTATCAATGTTGAAGGCCGGTACCTTCGGCGGTGCTTTCCTTGAAATATGCCATTGGCATAGGCGATGACGAGTACCGGGTAATACCCTCTCAATAGCAACTGTCATTGCTTGATCTTGATCTGTAAAAATGGAGATTGGACGTTTACCACCAACCAACTTCAAGAAAGTCTCGAAAACCCAACAAAATGATTCAATTGTCTCGTGAGCTACAAATGCACCGCCTATAAAAACATTCTGCCAGTGGTGGTTTACTGCTATAAAAGGAGCAAAGGGTAGATTATATTTGTTTAACCTATAAGTAGTGTCAAAAATGAGTACATCGCCAAAACATTCATAGTCCAATTTCGCATGCCCGTCAATCCAGAAGAAATTTTACAACCTGCTCATTTCATCTGTTTGCACATCAAATGAAAACATGTTATCATCCAACTGTCTCATCTTAAATATTTCCAACAAGCTAGCAGCGTCTCCAAATTCAATGAGGGCTCTTCTCTCACGTTGTACAAAGTTGTAAGCATCTTGCTTGGTGAACCCTACATTTTCAACACCACCAACTTCTTCAGCTAACAAATTATAAACATGGGTTGTACGTATACCTACCCCGGTCATATTTTTCATCAGAACAGCTTGGCCATCAGATACCTTGCGATGTGATCTTAACAAATGTGCATAGTTTTCCGGGGCTAGCTGATGATTGTGTTCTTCAATAAATCTACAAACCTTCCAGTTTCTCCCTTCCTCATCGGCGCTGAAATGTAAACAAGCCTTGCATCCTGTGCGAGTATCGAGATGATGAAATTTTCTCGGCTTATCTTGTTGCTTGTTAGATTTTTTAAAACCAGCTTTAGCACAGGAGTATTCTCGAGTCTTAATGATCCTTGTGTGAGTCCAATAGAATATGTGTTGTTTTCGGACGCTAAAACCAGTTTGACGAGCATAGTTCAAGTACATTTGATACGCTTCTTCATCTGAATGAACTGTCGGAAAAAACCCAGATTGTTCATTTACCTGCAATGACGTTGAGTCATGATTTTATATGTTAATTACAACCATATAATTATTAAAAACGATCGTATTGTAATCAATATGGCCGTATCTTCACAACAGCTTACCGTATTCTGATAGTTCTGATTTTCATTTGCAACAGACAAACTGTACAATACAGATTCTTCATTTACTCGATTAGATTCCTCATCTGAGTGAACTATAGGAAAAAGCTCAGTTTCTTCATTTACCTGGAATGACAAAGGTTCATGATTTTATTTGTAAATTACGGTCGTATAATTAATAAAAAACGACCGTATATTTATAAATATGGCCGTATGTTAACAACATCTTACCATATTCCATTCGGTCTCCTTCTCATTGGCTACAGGCAAACTGTTCTCTATTTCCATGAACGATTTAATTTAAAGCCAGAGCCGAAAATGATGCTTCTACAATGTGGAGAATATGGAATAATATAAGAAATCGTGGTCGATGAGGAGGAAAAAATAAGGCTTACAAACCAGAGGTCGCCGGCGTAAACAAGGCATCAAGGTTACGCGCTGTTATCTAAGAAAGCAGCACCTGCTCAGCGATTCTCTGGCGGAAGAACTGTCGGCGGGAGGCGAGTTTGAGATATAAGGCTTGCTCAGCAATGGTCGGGTTCGATGGCCGAGTTTGAGAGAGAAGGTAGTGTGAATGGGGGGATCACGGGAGGGAAAGTCGTGTGTTTGGGAGGGAAAGTCGAATTTTTTGGCGGAGAGAGAGGGTCCCTGTCACGGCCCAATTAATCAACCACTACGGCTAGGCACCGTGAACAAGGGCTGCAGCCCGGTCAAACCCCAACCCATCACTGCGCCTGTTTCTCAGCAACAGTAGGTTGTTGACGACGGGTCTCGAACCCGCGCCCTAGACAAGTTTAACCATCTACAGCTCTTGTCACCAACTGAGCTGCAGCGTATTAATAGGTGCGTTCAACGTAAGCCAAAAAATTCCCACCCGATCCAAGGTGTGTTACACGAAACAATAATTTTTGGATGTTATTTGTACATCACAAATGGCTATTTGTAGCCCATAAATATTTGTACACCTCAAAATCATATTTGTACCCCAACAAGCTATTTGTACCCCAGTGTATGAAATTTTAAAATAAGTTTAAGATGAGCATTTGAAATAACATTAACTACATTCTCAAAATATATTGTGACATTTGTAGCCCATGGATTAATGAGTTTGATGTTGATCAAACAGAGTCCACGTGCATAATATGAACAATTCTTCCCAAATGTAATTTACTTGTTGTAATGTGGACAGTACCGTGTCAGCTATATAACATTTGGCACTTCCAGCAGGTGATTTCCTTGACACAAAAGCTGTGGGAGAAGGAGTTGTTGGTCGCCGGAGAGGAGCCGAGCTCAGACATCGAAAATGAAGCCATTGATTGGCCGGCATCCCCATCGTCAATGGCGATACTCGACATACCGAGCACAGGGAGCCGGGGGAGTGCTGTGGTGGATGGTGGGGGTGGTGGTGCGATGTTGTAACTGGACAGCGGCGAAGATTCGTACTTCCAGGAGAGCCTGATCAAGGGCGGCTGCATGGGACTAGTCGAAGGCGGAGCTGTATCAGAAGAGGATGGTGGCACCAATGACGACGGCTGCAGCTATGCAGGAGGAGGGATTTCAGCGGGCGACGGGTGGCGGCGGGCAGCAGGCGGCAGGTGGAGGGAACACCATGCGAGCGATTGGTGTGGGTCGAGGAAGAAGATCACGGGAGGAACGACACCGGAAAAGATGGGGTACGATTATTAGGTTTTAAGTTTAAAAAAATGAAAATTTAAAGTGATTTATGGTGTGTGAATAGCGAGTTGCGGTGTATAAATAACATCACCCTTTTATTCTCTTCATTTGGGAAATGACGTCGCTAAGAAAATTGTTTCGTAACTCTTCAATTTTCACCGGCAGTGCTCCAAAACGTCATTTTTTATCTTTTTTGAGAACACAGACACCTTCTCCACTCTCCACAGCTTCATTGTCAACGCTCTCATTCACACCGCTTCAAGTCTCATCAGTGTACCAAACAGACAAAAGCTAGCTCCTTTTAAAACCGTCAGTGTAAAAGGGTATTTTAGGTTTGTTTTGAGGCTGATCTTTGGAGCTCACTTGAGCTCCATCGAGAGTCTATCCATTCCCTCTTTAATTTAGTTTGGGGCTATGGGAAGGTACACTTCAACCATTGGAGAAGACGGTTTTCTTTATTCGCTCGGTTGTTGTGACAATTCTGGAGGAGCTTGGGGCATCGGGTCTGCCTCGCTCGGATGCTTGTGCCCCCCCCCCCCCCCCCGCCACCCCATGGTATTTGTTCGAGAGGAGCCATCATTGGTTTTTGCCGGTCCAGGCGATCATGCCTATCGCTCTCCCATGATCGATAAGCGTTCAAGAGGGGCACTCTCGTGCCGAACCGCATGGAACGGGTTCGGTTCAGCTTTTGTCTGTGCTCAGATCACTGTGTATTCATCACGAGCACCAAAATATCATGTTTGTAAGCGTTCAAGATACATTAACTACAATATCAATATTTTATGCACCTAATCCACACATTAGGACATAGATTTCGCATGCACTACCGACGTAGGAGGTCCAAATCAACTCCACGCATAATTGTGGTGAAAGTTTGCGTTCTACCACATCACAACCATAGGGCTTTTGATGTATTCTCGTCTCTGGCGTATTATATGTATTATTGATCGTTTAAGTATCCGTCGAGCTCCAAGATATTCGAACACGATTATGTTGCGATTTTTCTTTAAATCAAGTTGAAAATCCGTTCAGGGCTCGATTGTTTGCCCGAATCCATGACTTTCCTTGTTTGCCCGAATCCATGACTTTTCTTTAATTATGAGGCTTTCAACTTATATTTCAAATTTCTTATTGAATACTTTAAATCTTCACGAGAGCTCATTATTAACCTGATGCAGCACGCCCAGGGCCGCCCTACCCTGGCTCATGCCAGAAGGAGCACGTTTCGGTGCGCACCGTCGGGCTGCAGCCCAAGCACCCCAACTCATCTCCACACCTGTTCTCAGCGCGGCAGGATGTTGAGGCGGGGTCTCAAACCCAGCCCCCTTGATAAGAATCTCTCCTAACAGGCCTTAGGTCAGTTGGGGTTGGGGGGCCCTGGGCCTGCTGCATCATAACCTCAACGATTTTATCGGGGCATACCGAATTCATGATTTCTGCCCGATGTTATATTCATCCAACTTCTTTTAACCCGTTTTTTTATTCATTAATCAAAATAACTAAAAATGAAAAAATAAGTTCAGAGGTGTTGCGGGTACTCGACGCTTCGGTAGACCGGTCGAATTGAACCACCTTAGTTTGAGAGCGAGCCGAGCGCACAAACAGTCAATGAGAGAACTAGTGGATGACCCAAGAACGTTTTTAATGTTGAAAACCCGGAAAGGGTGAAAAATCACGCGACTGGAGCTGTACCAGCCAAATTTCACTATATGTCGGTTTCTTACAAGCAAAATTGAGAACTCGAGGATGACAGGCCGCCGCTCATTGCAATGATTACAAATAGAAATCTCTGAGGGTGACGGGTCACCTCTCAAGATGCTAAGTACTTTTCCGCGAAAATGAAAGTGAGATGCTTTGTTCGCCTTTCGATGCCCGGAGGGTCTCCGAATCACTTAGGAAGAATGTCTTCGAAAGCGAAAGGGAATTTCAAAGGCTCGAAGGAGATCTTCGAAGACTTGAAGGATATCTTCGAAAACTTAGAGGAAAACTTCAAGCGCCGAAGGAGAACTCCAAGGAACCTTCAACGGAGCTCTCTCGAGTGTAGAAGACAAGGTCCCTTGAAATGAAGGCCCTGAACTCCTTTTATAGCCTTGGGTAGGGGTAGCCCGGTAATTTCGCCGTTGTAACCACCGTAACCACCTGGCGGACGAATCACGCTTGCCGATTTGGAGCACACGGATCGTCTTTTTTGGAGACATTCCCGTCGTGCCCCCTCCAGGTAATTCAGTCAATTCGGGCAATTTCGTTGACGACGTTGAGCGTAGAGAACTAGACCTGCAATCTAGGAAATTAGGAAAGGTTAACTGTCGTGCGCGTTGCGAACACGGAAGCGTTCTGAGCGCGCGATGAACGCGAGAGCGCTTGGCTTGTTTTGCGGGCAGAAAGCCAAGAACACGATCGAGTGCTAATGGAGGGGCGCGCTCGTAAGAGCGAAGGCGTGCCTCACAAAGATCGCACCTCCCAAAATGGGAAGCCGCACCCTCCCAAAAAGGGAGGGTGCTGCTTTTCCGGCTGCACCCCCAAGGGGTGAAGGGCTCTATTCAGCCCCCCCCCCCCCCCCCCAAGGGGGTGCAGTCTCGGCCGCACCCCCAAGGGGGGAGTGCGGGCCCTGCTGCTCCCCCTATGGGGGTGCGGGTTTAGCCATACCCCCAAAGGGGGTGCTGCGTCGGCCGCTCCCCCATGGGGGGTGCGGCCATGGCCACACCCCCATGGAGGCTACGGCCATGGGTGCGGCTTTGGCCGCACTCCCCAAGCGGGGTGCGGGTCGCACCCCCTTAGTGGGGTGCGGCTACGCCACTTCAGTCGCGCCCGGTGATGGCGGAGTGAGGTCTTGATGTCGCCTATGCGGGCGGTGTCGCGCGACAGCTAGGACGGTTCTCTCCCATTGTTACCGGGCTTAGCATGATTCCACTAACACCACTCTCATTGTGGGGATATGACTAAACGCACCTCCGGGAGTTGTATAAATGCATGAGTGCATGTCAAGAGGTTAGGGTACCCCAAATTACACCTCTTAATTTTCTCATGTCACTTTTGGGCTCTGATTTTTTCTCTAATATATTAGACACCCCTAATAATTCATTATTTTTTAATTTTAAAAATACTTTAGATAATCCAAAAAGTTCCTCAAACTTTTTCAGGGGGTGAGTAGCATCTCCACCAAGCCCACATAAATTATTCAACATTTTTGATAATTCAAATTTTTTCTGGAAATTTTAAAGTCAGCTAAATTGCACTATTTTAATTACTTAAAATAGTTGGAGACTTTTAAAAATTATTAAACTTGATATATAGGTTTCAAATATTATATATCAATCATTAAATTTATCTCTGAGCCAACAAAGGTCTTACATAGCCTCTATAGATTTTATAACCTTCCAAAACCCATCAAACAAATCCTCTTAAATACCAGAAATTCTAATAATAATTCAATATTTTTCAGGATGTTGTAGCAAGTCTCTAAAGATCCATCATTAAATTTTCGGAAGTTTTGAATGAGTCAATAACACACTGCCAATTTTGTTTTGAAGAATCTTTTCTATTATAAGTTCTTATGAATATCAGTTAATTTTCAGAATTTTTTGAATGATCGAGCCCTCTGATTAATCAAATACTGAGAAATTCCTCTTAGTTTACTTAATTAAAATACTAAATATCTACATAAAATTCCCTTATTTTTATAGGAGGTAGCTGTTGTTGAGGGTTGCATTTCATATGTTCATTATTTTCGATTTCGAGCACTCAGTCGATATCAGAAAATATAAAAAAACCTCAGTTTGTTAATATCTGCTAAACCTAACCCAGAGCACGAATCGTGACGCCCGTTCATTGGCTGAGATTGAGCCATTTAGCGCTGGGATAGAGCCCTCCCCCCAAAACGGATCTAGCGCAGATCCGTTGTGGGGCCTCATCATTAGATGAGGTTTTTAAGAAAATCTCGGTCGTCCGATCTCCTCTTTGAGATCGTACGACAACTGTAGTGTGGCAGTGGCTGAAAGCTATTATGCTTCCGCCACCGGCCGCCGGCCGCCAGGGTGCCCTCCACCGATTCCGGCCGACCCTTTCGCCGGTGGTCCGCCGGCCTGGCACCGTCGGACGCCGCTGAAACTAGATCAACAGAGGACCAAATAAAACAGGGCACCGACGGAGCTCTGCTCTCCGGCGGTGCCACTGCCTTTGGACCTCCCGGTGAGGGTCAGCGAGCCTCCTCCGGCGGGGTCCTGACTCCCCCAGCAGTCCTGGAGGTGCTGGGAGGGGGCCTCACTCCTGCGCAGCTGACCACCCGAGCCCAAAATGAGCTCGGTGGGGCTGCGGCGGCGGGAGCCCGCATGCGGGACGTCCGACAAGTTAGGGAGAAGGAAAGGGGAGAAAACCACCTGTCGGGAAGGTCTTTTGGAGCTTTCGGGTTGGGAGGCCGTGGAGAAGGTGGAGGGAGAGGGTGGTGGCACTCAGGTAGGGGGGGTTTCGACGAGCTGGGTGACGACAGAGGGTGGTTGGGGGTTGGCCTGAAGTGTGAGGCTGATCTGGAGGATGGGAGGGGTTTATAGGCTAAGGTGACCCAACCCCTCCTCCCTCTCTCGATTTGGGGTTTACCCTTGGGGTTAGGGTTTCACTTGACCAAACCTTGGTCAAGGGCAGTAGCTGGTACTTCCTTAAGGTTTGGTTGTACTTCCCCTAGTTAGTGGCAGGAGTTAAGAGGAGGATAAGTTAGGGAAGGTTTGGAGAGAGAGAGAAAAGATAAAGCACGTGCCTTGATCCTAGAATTTCCCACCGTAGACTAGGATTTCCAAACCTTAATTAGGCAGGTGACTATTAGGAGATCATGACATAATGGGCTTGGTAAGTGGGCTTTAAGTGGAGGTGAGTGAAAGCTCTTTAAAGAAAATCTCCAAAAATAGAGTTTTTAGAGGGTTTGACCAAAGTCAAACCTATGGTAGGTCCCTCATGTGGGTCAATGTCAATGTAGATCTATGTCGTCGAGTGACGAGGCAAGGTGGTGTGCCAAATAAATATTTGTGTGTCACGCTTCTTGATACACGTCTTAACTTGGCGGGCCGTTTTAGTCAACAAGACCAAATGACGTCATAATTGAGCGAAAAAAAATCATGTTGCACTTGTATGGACCATACGTGTCTAATGCAACTGACCGGGATTGTTTCCGAGCTCGTTTGCTCAAAAAGTAATTTCGGTGTGATAGTGTTGAACGACGTTAATTAAAATGGTGATTTTCACCGAATGACCTCGGATTCAAACGAAACGAGTTACATTACATTCGTATATGTCATATGAGTCTAACACAACTGACAGAAGTCAATTCTGAGGTTATTTGCTTAATATACTGATTCAACGTCATTGTGACACGCAAGGTTACTAAAAAATCAAATAGTCATTTTCTCTAAATGACATCGGATTTGAACGAAACAAGTTCTGTTGAACTCGTATTGAATATACGAGTCCAATGCATATGATGGAAGTCGATTCAGAGCTTATTTGCTCAATATACTAATTTGGCGTCGTTGTTGTTGGGTATTGTGTCCACAATCACCTAGATTTGAAGATGTCCCCTAGTGAACTAAAATGAATTGAGTATGTATTTGATGATTTCTGTTTAGATGTGTTATGACAGGTCTTAATGCTAAGTGCACACCAAAGTCAGGTTGCAATGGATCACCAAACGCAGTTCTAGACAATGTAATCCCTCATTGTATAGAACAAAGTGTTGGTCCATGTGTAATCTCTCTCTTGGGGTGCACTTCATATACTCATAACTGAAGGCTTTCAAGGTTGAGGAGTGGAGCAGGTTTTCAGAAGAAAAGAAAAATTCTGCTGAGTCAATTCGTCGAGATGACTCGGGTCATTCCGACGAATCCCGACGAATCCAGACAGAAGACCTTTGTCTTGGTTTAGAAGAAAAATCTGCAGCTAAGTCCATTCGTCGAGATGACTCGGGTCATTCCGACGAATCCCGACGAATGCTGACAGAGGTCATTTTGGCTGGGTTGTGAAGAAAATTCTGCAGCTAAGTCAATTCGTCGGATGTTCTCGTGAACTCCCGACGAATCCCGACGAATGGTAACAGAAAGTGTTTTTCACGGGTTGTTCAGTGTTTCCCTGTGGCCAAGTCAATTCGTCGGATGTTCACGTGAAGTCTCGACGAATGACGGACAGACGGATTTCAAATCTTCGTTTCGTTTTCGAAAATTAGGGTTAGCCACCATGATCAGTACATGTGTCGCCTCTCCCTTCATTGTCGCACGAGCCGTTGAAGTCCTCCCTATAAATAAATCCTTATTTTAGGGCAAGGGCATCAATCTTAAAAAAAAAATCGATCTAAAAATCTCTCTTCAGCCGACAGTTCAGAAAAGATAAAGGTAAAAGTCGATCTCCTTTCTCTTTTGCTGAACAAGAATTTTGAGACCTAACATTTGCTGCTCAAAGATCCTTTCTCTATTGTTGTTAGAGATTTCTCAGAAGAAGGCCTTTGATCTTATTGCTGCTCTCATTATTGAAGATTCTTTCAAGTAAGTCAAAGGGCCTATTCAGATCTGGTTAGCCAAGTCTTCTCTCTTCCACATCTTTCAAGTGCCAAGCTTTCTTTCAAGGTTGAGAAGAAGACTCAGTATTCAAGATCTGAAGTTAATCTCTTTAGAGGTTAAGAAGAAGTATTTTGTTTCAATATCTTTTCTTTTGTAGGAGTTTTCACTCCGAGATTATTTGTAGGAGTTGTTTACTCCGAGGTGTAGGAGTTGTTATACTCCGAGTTGTAGGAGTGGTATACTCCGAGTTGTAGGAGTTTTGACTCCGAGGTGTAAGATTAGTTATAATCTGAGATTGGTGAAGTAGCCGAGTCTAGCCTCGAAGTGCTAGATAGGCGAGGCGGGAAAGAGGACTACCCACATCGGGGAACCTCTATAAAATCCTTGTGTCTGTGCTGTGTTTGATTGTTTGTTTTTCTGTGTTAAATTTTTAATTCCGCATAAAGACATAGAATCCACCTATTCACCCCCCTCTAGGTGATTTAGGCCGCAACTAGATACTTTCAATTGGTATCAGAGGGAGGTTGTTCGCTATAAGGCTAACACCTTGAACAAGACTCCTCATCTAGCTGCTAAAGCAAATATGTCTGGAATGGATAAGGCCAAGGATTCGGTCAAGTTGCCAGTCTGCACCAAAGAGAACTTTCCTATGTGGAAGGAAAGAGTAAGATTCTACATGGAAGCTGCTGACCCAAGAATCTTTCAGATCGTGGAAGAAGGTCCCCATATTCCGATGAAACCATCTTCAATAAACTCCACCATCATGATCCCGAAGAAGATGTTGGAACTGAACAAAGATGAGATCGCTCTAGTGGCCCTAGACAAGAAAGCAAAGAATATCATAGCAGGTGCAGTTGATGATTCAATGTTGCAAAATCTGCTTCACTGCAAATCTGCTAAAGAAATGTGGGATTCACTAGTCGTTCTGATGGAAGGGACCGAAGAAGTGAGGGATGACCGAAGATCGTTGCTGAATCAAGAATACGAAGCTTTCAAGCAAGATCCAAGAGACTCCATTTCTGACACCTACGAGAAGTTCTTCAAGATTGTAAATGGTCTTAGGAACTATGATCGAGAATTCACAACTGGCGAACTAAATGACAAATTCCTGAGATCCCTGACGAAAGAATGGGACACCAAGGTTATAGCCATCAGAGAATTCGGAAAGCTAGGAACCACGGAGCCACAAATGCTGTTTGGTAAGCTCTTGTCCCATGAGTTGAAGTTGAACTCCCGCAAAGCTGAAGAAGAGGGGATCAAGGCCTCTGGAAGGGAGAAGTCCTCCGCTCTGAAAGCTGAAAGCTCAAGAAAGAGCAAGACTCTCCCACCTGTCAGGAGATCATCTTCTGATGAGGATGAATCTGATGCCAGCCCCTCTGGCTCAGAGTTGTCTGATGGAGAATTTTCTCTGCTCTCCAAGCAATTCAAAAGACTTCTGAATAAAAGAAAGCAGAAGAGAGGCCAATCCACTGCATTTGATCACAGAAGATCAAGACGTGATGGTGATCATCACAAGAAGGACTACAATAATGACAGGTATAAATCTAAACCGAACAAATATGATTCCACTGACATTATTTGCTATTGCTGCAATAAGCCAGGACACGTGATAGCCGAGTGTCCATACAAAAAGAAAGAAGGATCAAAGAAGGAAGAAACGAGAACCTTTAAAGGAAAGAAGAAGGAAAAGAGCCTCCTCGCCAAAAAGGCCAAGACTCTGAGCGACAGTGACTCTGATGCGTCAAGCTCAGATGAAGAAGCCTACTTTGGGCTAATGGCACATCTAGACGAAGAAATAGGCGACTCCTCTTATAAGGGGAAGGTAAACTCTCATACCCCTCTGTCTGCTTCTGAAGATGAGACTGCATCCGTAGCAAATGAAGGCTACTCCTCAGAGGAGGACTCTAAGTTAATAACTCAGTATGAAGCCCTTGTGAAAGGATTTAACAAGTGCCGCAAGGTCGTCAAATCCAAGTCAAAAGAAATTGAATCTCTCAAGACAGTGGAATTAGCTTTGAGGGAGGAAGTTGAACAATTAACTCCTCTCAAAGATGAAATCCAACTCTTGAAAGACGAACTGAAAAGCTCCGCTGAGTTGTTGAATCTAAAGGAGAAAACTATAAATGAACTAGAAGATAAGTTGAAGGCGGAAAGGAAGCTCGTAGAAAGCTTCTCGAAGCCTAAGACTATTCTTCCACTCATTGATAGGTTTTTTGCTCCTGCGAAGGGTAGTGGAATTGGTCATAAGGCCGAAAGTAGTAAGGCTGCTTAGAAAAGAGCCGTGAAAGGGAAGGGAACTGCTTATCAAAGTCAACCTTCATTCAGGAAGGTCATTTTTCCATCAAACCTGTTTGACCTTGATTCATCCTACGGTCATTTTGCTAGACCAACACACGTTGAACCTAGTAATAAATATCAAGGATGGAGCTTTTCCCGAAACTTTGACGTCTCTCCATTCAAAGCTCCTCATGAAGAAATAATTCTCAAAGATCATGGTCCGTTTGTTCACAGATCAGCTCATAAGAAGGCACCAAAAATTAAAACGATTGCACCCAAATCTGTTGAGAAGAAGTTGGAGCCATGTATGTGCTGTCACCATGAGGCCCCCACTTCTAAGAAAGCTCCTACTAAGAAAGTCACCCCTGTTGCACCTCACGTTCAAAAAGTAAAACAGGAGACAAAGAGAAGGTACAATCGGTTCGATTGTTGGTGTTGTGGCAAGGTTGGTCACTTTGCCATAGATTGTTGGTTTAATCCGAGAAATGTCACGACTCCACGGATTAACAATGCAAGAATGACCCCTCGCAATGTTAACATTCCAAGTGGCGGTCATCTAACAAGAAGCCAAGGACCCAAATCGGTTTGGGTTCCTAAGGGCAATTGATTGTTGATTGCAGGTATGTCCAAAGGCCAATACAAATCCAATATGGTACTTGGACAGTGGTTGTTCACGACACATGACCGGAACAAGAAGCCTACTACAAGAGTATACCCCGGTGAAAGATGGTCCAAAAGTTATTTTTGGCGGATCTGATCGGGGAATCACAAAAGGCTACGGTATGATCACAAATGGTATAGTCTCTTTCACAGACGTGGCTTATGTTAAAGGATTACAACATAATCTCATTAGTATAAGTCAACTTTGTGACAAAGGCTATATGGTAGAATTCTACAAGGACAAGTGCTTGATAAAGTCGTCTGATACGTCAGAAACTATTTTAACAGGCACTCGGAGTAGAAATATTTTTTGTTTAAATTTTCTATGTTTAGACTCTTCTACACCAGTGTGCTTTTTAGCAAAAGATAGTGCATCTCTTTGTGACCAGTGGCACAAGAGACTAGCACATATTAATTTCAAAACTATAAGTATGTTATTTTCTCAAAATTTAGTTCGCGATGCTCCTGATGTTAAGTGCATTAAAGAGAGACCGTCTCATGCATGCCAAATGGGTAAGCAGACTCGGGCAACCTTTAAAAGCATTATTGGCAAAGACTCTAACAGATGTTTATATCTGCTCCATATGGACTTGTTTGGTCCCATGCCAATCAGAAGTATAGGAGGTAAGTCTTATACGTTGGTTGTTGTTGATGACTACTCACGCTTTGCTTGGGTATTCTTTCTGAAACACAAGTCAGACACCTTTGCTTCTTTCACCACATTCGTCAAGCAAATCCAGAATGAATTAGAATGTTCTGTGGTCAAAATCAGAAGTGATCATGGTACAGAGTTCAAGTCTGGAGCTATGACTGAATTTTGTGAAAGCCTAGGTATCTTTCATGAGTTTTCCTCTCCCCGTACTCCACAACAGAATGGAGTAGCTGAAAGAAAGAATAGAACGCTCATAGAGGCCTGCAGAACAATGTTGAGTGATTCTTCACTACCAGAGTACTTCTGGGCTGAAGGCATCAACACTGCTTGCCACGTGCAAAACAGAGCACTAATCAACAAGAACCATCATAAGACTCCTTATGAACTTTTGAAGGGCAAGAAACCAACCCTGTCTTATTTTAGAATCTTTGGCAGTAAGTGTTTTGTACTTAATAACGGGAAATATTACAAAACTAAATTTAGTGAAAAATGTTTTGAAGGTATTTTTGTAGGTTATAGTAGCCATAGTAAGGCATATAAGATTTTCAACAAGAAAACCCTGGTTGTAGAAGAAACTTACAATGTCATATTTGATGAGACGAGTATGCTTCAAAGCAACTCTTCTAGTGTTTTTGTTGAAGATGTAGATGCAAGGTTCAAGGAACTACACCTAGAAGAAACTGTAAAGGAAGACGCTCCAAAAGCTATTGAAGTAAATGCTCCTTCTACATGTGAGGATGATGACCCTCAGGAAGATGAAGATGTACCTGAAGTGCAGGAACCTCATGGTCATCTAAATGTTGGAATGATCAGACATTTGAGAGATCATCCAGCTGATCAAATCATCGGAGATCCTTCAAGCAGAGTTCTAACTAGAAGAGGTACAACTAACGAAGTTTTACATTTAAGTTTTCTTTCACAGATTGAGCCGAAGAAGTTTGAAGAAGCAAACACCGATCCCTCTTGGATCCTTGCTATGCAAGAGGAGCTCAACCAATTCAAGAGATGTAAAGTTTGGAAGTTGGTACCTAGACCCAAAGGACAGAATGTGATTGGAACCAAATGGATTTACCGGAACAAGCTTGATGAAAAGGGCATCATCACCAAGAACAAAGCAAGACTGGTTGCTCAAGGATACAGGCAAGAAGAAGGGATTGACTTTGATCAGACCTTCGCACCAGTAGCAAGACTTGAAGCCATCAGATTATTTCTGGCTTATGCTGCATATAAGGGCTTTAAGGTTTTCCAGATGGATGTAAAGTCCGCCTTTCTGAATGGAGACCTTAAAGAGGAAGTTTATGTAGCTCAGCCTCCAGGTTTTGTAGATCCTAACTTTTCTGATCATGTATATTATTTACATAAAGCCTTGTATGGTCTCAAACAGGCACCCCGTGCCTGGTATGAGACATTGTCTAAGTTTCTCCTTGAGAACAAATTCACAAGAGGAACAATAGACAAGACATTGTTTCTTAGGGAAGTAAAAGACGAGATTTTACTATTGCAAATCTATGTCGACGATATTATATTTGGCTCTACTGATGACAAACTCTGCAAAAAGTTTTCTAACTTGATGCAAGGTAAGTTTGAAATGAGCAGTATGGGAGAGCTGAAATATTTCTTAGGACTCCAGGTGCACCAATCTGAAGATGGAATTTTCATCTCTCAGACGAAGTTCACCAAAGAGCTTCTTAAGAAATTTGGAATGGAGAGTGCAACCTCAATGAGGACTCCAATGGGCTCAAGTATGTCTCTGGACAAGGATGAGAAAGGAAAACCTTTTGATGAAACCAAGTACAGAAGCATAATTGGGTCCTTGCTCTATCTCACTGCTACTAGGCCTGATATAATGTTCTCAACATGTGTTTGTGCCAGGTATCAGGTAAACTGTAAGGAATCTCATTATGCCGCTGCAAAGAGGATTTTGAGATACCTTAAGGGCACACCGAATCTCGGCTTATGGTACCCAAGAAGCAATGATTTTGAACTAATTGGTTTTTCAGACGCTGATTTTGCAGGAAGCAAAGATGATAGGAAGAGCACTTCGGGAACTTGCCAGTTCTTAGGAAAGCGGCTCGTCTCCTGGAGCAGCAAGAAGCAAAATTGCGTTGCAATATCGACTGCTGAATCAGAGTATATCTCTGCCGGCAGTTGCTGTGCACAACTTTTGTGGATGAAAAATCAGCTTGAGGACTATAATTTAAATCTCTCAGAAATCCCCATATTCTGTGACTCCTCAAGTGCTATTGCCATAGCAAATAATCCCGTCTCTCACAGCAGAACGAAGCATATTGAGCTTCGCTACCACTTCATCCGGGAACATGTTGAGAGTAAGGACATAAATTTGTTATATGTTAATACTGACAAACAAATTGCAGATATTTTTACGAAGCCTCTGGACGAAACCAAATTCAATTTCTTCAAAATGGAACTTGGAATGCTTAACAAGGAATCTTGAAGTTGAGACTGTTGAGATTTCACGAAATTGCACGAGATTTCACTTGTTAACTCAGAAAATTTCATGAAGTTTCACGGGTTTTCACGGGACAAATATTACTCTTCTCAATTCATCTCCCGTGGAATCATCTCCCTATTAAATACGGTTTTATCGTCCTACAGGTACGCACTCTACTTCAATTTATATATATATAAAAATCAAAGAAAACATCACGATTTCACGAGAACTTCCGTGAAACCCTACCCGACCGTTCGTCTCCTTCTATCGCGATTCCTCTGTTTCTCTTCCGCGGCTTCGACGACATCAATGGCGCCCAAAGCCTCTGGAGGTTTGCATTCAGGGGGAGAGTTGGTGAGAGGCGCCTTTCGCTCAGCTTCAGATGAGTTTCGGAACGTGATTATGATGCTCGATGTCGCCGGGCTCAGTTTTGTCTTAGAAGAGACGGCTAAAATCCTAGAACATGACATTCTGGAGTTCTATCGCAATGCCAAAATCTCAAGTCAAGGTAAGAAGATCAAAAGCTCTATTAGGTCTTGCAAAATCATTTTGAAGGCTAGTGGTATCAACCGATTGTTGAGGATGCCTGAAGTTGAATCAGAAGAGTTGTTTGTTGAAGATATTTTCAGAGCCAGAAGATTCTGTGGCATTCTTGATCAAAGCTCCAAAATCAGAAGAAAGTTCATGAATGAAGGAGGTAAGCTTCTGTGTGATATTCTAGGAAAAGTATTATTATGCAAGGTAGGCTCTCATGACTACCTCTCTGAAGAAGCTTTCAAAATTCACACCGCTATAATATGTCGGAAGAATTTCAATTTTGGTGAAGTAATCTTTGAGAAGATTAAAGAAAGTTTTCTTGCTCCAAATTTTGGAAGAATTATCAGTCTGCTTCTGAATAGTAGTAATCCAGATTTTTTCAATCTTGGAAGAGGCATCCCCATCCACCACACAAAGAAGATCAACTCAACCATTTTCTCCAAATGGGAAAGGGTAATTCCCAAGGGCTTAGGGAATGCTGGAGTTAGGGCTGCTGTAAGTGATGATGAGGCCCCTCTGCTTGATGAGCATAGGTCTATTGAAGCAGGGCAATCCTCCAGGGGGAGTGGACTTAGTCCAGCTCCTGCACAGGGCAGAGATGCACATGTTGAGGGGGAGTTTCCAACCCCAAGAGACATTGATGCAGGAAGTGGTGCTGCAGAAGATGTTCCTCCAAGTGATGCTGATCAAGTACCTCTTGATCCTGTTGATATTGTTGTCCCTGATGCTGATCTTGACATGGAGGGCCCAGAGGATGCTGCTGATTTTGATGAGGCTCCTCAGCTGGAAGATTCAAGGAGATCACCTGCCATGGTTGATTCTCATTCTGAAGATCATGAAATCTTGCCAGACTCTCCTAATGAGCAATCTGAATCTGTGGAGAGGGGCAGCTTTGGTGCCAGGCTGGAGTTGGCTAAGGAGATGTTTCTACTTGAGGGGGAGAAAGACCAGGAAGATATCTTCATGGCTGAATCTGTTCTTCCTGAAGTCTTTCCTTATGTGCTGCTTTTGCCTCCTCCAGAAGTTCTTGTGGCTAGGAGCACTTCTCCAAGGGCAACTGTGCTTGACAAGCAAGCACAGTCCTCAAGTTTTGTAACTGATAGAATTTCTCCTGAAGAGGTTGAGACTGGTGATAGCTCTCACTCTTCTTTGATGAAGTCCATAGCAGGGATGCTAAAGGTTCAGACTGATCACTTTGATCAGTCTATCAAGCAAGTCTATAAGAAGATTGACTCTGTTGATAGTTCTCTGAAGCAGGAAATGGCTGAGATCAAGCATGAAATGGGAAGATTCAAGAGTGATCAAGAAGCCTGGATGCTAACTGTAGGGAAAGCTTTGAATCATACAAATACAGCAGTTGGGCATGCTCTTACCAACTTGCATCAGGTCAGTGAAGATGTTCTTCATCTCACCTCTGCTCATAAAGTTCTTAATTCTGCTCATGATCAAGGGATCTCTTACTTGGATGATCAAGTTGAAACTCAGATGAAGAGATTATATACCCTCCTGCATGAAGATGTCATAAAGGGGGAGGAGAGTGTGGTATCCAGGTTAGAAGAAAGTGCAAGCAAAATGAATGATTTGAATGAAAGTGTAGCTACTCAAATGCAAGATCTCAAGGAAAACATCTTACAAAATGTTAAGGATGTGAATTGGTATACTCATGAAGCCCAAAGCTGGCTGTTCAAGGAAGTGGCTGGAATGCTTGGGTTTGCTGTTGTGGATAAAGGGTCAGATTTTCCCTCATCAAGTGTTCCAGGACCCAGGGCTCCTAGTTTCTCTCCAAATCCTGTTGAGGATTCTGTTTTTGCTGATGAAGTCATCCCTGCTTCATCTTATCAAGAATTTTGGGATGATCCATTCCCTGTTCAAGATCCTGACAGCTCCTATTTTGCTGAACCCTCTGAGAAGTCATTAAAAAGGAAGCTATTTGTTGATAAGCCATCTGCTAAGAGGTCTAATCCACATAAGAAGATCAAAGAATTTTATGATAGGCCTCCTCCTAGAAACTTCCAAGAAAGTTGGAGCCCCATCTCCAAAAGTATTGTTCTCTCTGTTTTTGATAGAGTCAGCAATCAGAATGAAAAAGTCAGTGACCATTATAGTTCAGAAGAATGGAGCAAGTTTGAGAAGAGGACAACTGAAAGAAGAATTCACTTCAAGAATGGTGGATCTAAAGAGTCTGCTCCTGATAAATATTGGCCTAAGCCAAAGGCATTCTTTGAGAGAATGGATTCAGAACTGAAGAAGAAAGCTGAGGCAGTGGACAGAATGTTTGCAAAGAAGAAAGGCAAAGGTCATGAATAAGCTGTGCTTATCTGGAATCATGATGTTTTCTTTGCTTATATATATATATACACATTTCTTTTGTGTTAAGTTAAAACATTCAGTCCTATTCTGTTTTTCCTTATATATTACTACCTGGGTTGTGCATTCTTATTTAGTATACTTTCTGTGCAATTCAAGTTAGTGCCTAGGGTTATGACATCTTCAAATAGGGGGAGATTGTTGGGTATTGTGTCCACAATCACCTAGATTTGAAGATGTCCCCTAGTGAACTAAAATGAATTGAGTATGTATTTGATGATTTCTGTTTAGATGTGTTATGACAGGTCTTAATGCTAAGTGCACACCAAAGTCAGGTTGCAATGGATCACCAAACACAGTTCTAGACAATGTAATCCCTCATTTTATAGAACAAAGTGTTGGTCCATGTGTAATCTCTCTCTTGGAGTGGAGCAGGTTTTCAGAAGAAAAGAAAAATTCTGCCGAGTCAATTCGTCGAGATGACTCGGGTCATTCCGACGAATCCCGACGAATCCAGACAGAAGACCTTTGTCTTGGTTTAGAAGAAAAATCTGCAGCTAAGTCCATTCGTCGAGATGACTCGGGTCATTCCGATGAATCCCGACGAATGCTGACAGAGGTCATTTTGGCTGGGTTGTGAAGAAAATTCTGCAGCTAAGTCAATTCGTCGGATGTTCTCGTGAACTCCCGACGAATCCCGACGAATGGTAACAGAAAGTGTTTTTCACGGGTTGTTCAGTGTTTCCCCGTGGCCAAGTCAATTCGTCGGATGTTCACGTGAAGTCTCGATGAATGACGGACAGACGGATTTCAAATCTTCATTTCGTTTTCGAAAATTAGGGTTAGCCACCATGATCAGTACACGTGTCGCCTCTCCCTTCATTGTCGCACGAGCCGTTGAAGTCCTCCCTATAAATAAATCCTTATTTTAGGGCAAGGGCATCAATCTTTAAAAAAAATTGATCTAAAAATCTCTCTTCAGCCGACAGTTCAGAAAAGATAAAGCTAAAAGTCGATCTCCTTTCTCTTTTGCTGAACAAGAATTCTGAGACCTAACATTTGCTGCTCAAAGATCCTTTCTCTATTGTTGTTAGAGATTTCTCAGAAGAAGGCCTTTGATCTTATTGCTGCTCTCATTATTGAAGATTCTTTCAAGTAAGTCAAAGGGCCTATTCAGATCTGGTTAGCCAAGTCTTCTCTCTTCCACATCTTTCAAGTGCCAAGCTTTCTTTCAAGGTTGAGAAGAAGACTCAGTATTCAAGATCTGAAGTTAATCTCTTTAGAGGTTAAGAAGAAGTATTTTGTTTCAATATCTTTTCTTTTGTAGGAGTTTTCACTCCGAGATTATTTGTAGGAGTTGTTTACTCCGAGGTGTAGGAGTTGTTATACTCCGAGTTGTAGGAGTGGTATACTCCGAGTTGTAGGAGTTTTGACTCCGAGGTGTAAGATTAGTTATAATCTGAGATTGGTGAAGTAGCCGAGTCTAGCCTCGAAGTGCTAGATAGGCGAGGCGGGAAAGAGGACTACCCACATCGGGGAACCTCTATAAAATCCTTGTGTCTGTGCTGTGTTTGATTGTTTGTTTTTCTGTGTTAAATTTTTAATTCCGCATAAAGACATAGAATCCACCTATTCACCCCCCTCTAGGTGATTTAGGCCGCAACTAGATACTTTCAATTGGTATCAGAGGGAGGTTGTTCGCTATAAGGCTAACACCTTGAACAAGACTCCTCATCTAGCTGCTAAAGCAAATATGTCTGGAATGGATAAGGCCAAGGATTCGGTCAAGTTGCCAGTCTGCACCAAAGAGAACTTTCCTATGTGGAAGGAAAGAGTAAGATTCTACATGGAAGCTGCTGACCCAAGAATCTTTCAGATCGTGGAAGAAGGTCCCCATATTCCGATGAAACCATCTTCAATAAACTCCACCATCATGATCCCGAAGAAGATGTTGGAACTGAACAAAGATGAGATCGCTCTAGTGGCCCTAGACAAGAAAGCAAAGAATATCATAGCAGGTGCAGTTGATGATTCAATGTTGCAAAATCTGCTTCACTGCAAATCTGCTAAAGAAATGTGGGATTCACTAGTCGTTCTGATGGAAGGGACCGAAGAAGTGAGGGATGACCGAAGATCGTTGCTGAATCAAGAATACGAAGCTTTCAAGCAAGATCCAAGAGACTCCATTTCTGACACCTACGAGAAGTTCTTCAAGATTGTAAATGGTCTTAGGAACTATGATCGAGAATTCACAACTGGCGAACTAAATGACAAATTCCTGAGATCCCTGACGAAAGAATGGGACACCAAGGTTATAGCCATCAGAGAATTCGGAAAGCTAGGAACCACGGAGCCACAAATGCTGTTTGGTAAGCTCTTGTCCCATGAGTTGAAGTTGAACTCCCGCAAAGCTGAAGAAGAGGGGATCAAGGCCTCTGGAAGGGAGAAGTCCTCCGCTCTGAAAGCTGAAAGCTCAAGAAAGAGCAAGACTCTCCCACCTGTCAGGAGATCATCTTCTGATGAGGATGAATCTGATGCCAGCCCCTCTGGCTCAGAGTTGTCTGATGGAGAATTTTCTCTGCTCTCCAAGCAATTCAAAAGACTTCTGAATAAAAGAAAGCAGAAGAGAGGCCAATCCACTGCATTTGATCACAGAAGATCAAGACGTGATGGTGATCATCACAAGAAGGACTACAATAATGACAGGTATAAATCTAAACCGAACAAATATGATTCCACTGACATTATTTGCTATTGCTGCAATAAGCCAGGACACGTGATAGCCGAGTGTCCATACAAAAAGAAAGAAGGATCAAAGAAGGAAGAAACGAGAACCTTTAAAGGAAAGAAGAAGGAAAAGAGCCTCCTCGCCAAAAAGGCCAAGACTCTGAGCGACAGTGACTCTGATGCGTCAAGCTCAGATGAAGAAGCCTACTTTGGGCTAATGGCACATCTAGACGAAGAAATAGGCGACTCCTCTTATAAGGGGAAGGTAAACTCTCATACCCCTCTGTCTGCTTCTGAAGATGAGACTGCATCCGTAGCAAATGAAGGCTACTCCTCAGAGGAGGACTCTAAGTTAATAACTCAGTATGAAGCCCTTGTGAAAGGATTTAACAAGTGCCGCAAGGTCGTCAAATCCAAGTCAAAAGAAATTGAATCTCTCAAGACAGTGGAATTAGCTTTGAGGGAGGAAGTTGAACAATTAACTCCTCTCAAAGATGAAATCCAACTCTTGAAAGACGAACTGAAAAGCTCCGCTGAGTTGTTGAATCTAAAGGAGAAAACTATAAATGAACTAGAAGATAAGTTGAAGGCGGAAAGGAAGCTCGTAGAAAGCTTCTCGAAGCCTAAGACTATTCTTCCACTCATTGATAGGTTTTTTGCTCCTGCGAAGGGTAGTGGAATTGGTCATAAGGCCGAAAGTAGTAAGGCTGCTTAGAAAAGAGCCGTGAAAGGGAAGGGAACTGCTTATCAAAGTCAACCTTCATTCAGGAAGGTCATTTTTCCATCAAACCTGTTTGACCTTGATTCATCCTACGGTCATTTTGCTAGACCAACACACGTTGAACCTAGTAATAAATATCAAGGATGGAGCTTTTCCCGAAACTTTGACGTCTCTCCATTCAAAGCTCCTCATGAAGAAATAATTCTCAAAGATCATGGTCCGTTTGTTCACAGATCAGCTCATAAGAAGGCACCAAAAATTAAAACGATTGCACCCAAATCTGTTGAGAAGAAGTTGGAGCCATGTATGTGCTGTCACCATGAGGCCCCCACTTCTAAGAAAGCTCCTACTAAGAAAGTCACCCCTGTTGCACCTCACGTTCAAAAAGTAAAACAGGAGACAAAGAGAAGGTACAATCGGTTCGATTGTTGGTGTTGTGGCAAGGTTGGTCACTTTGCCATAGATTGTTGGTTTAATCCGAGAAATGTCACGACTCCACGGATTAACAATGCAAGAATGACCCCTCGCAATGTTAACATTCCAAGTGGCGGTCATCTAACAAGAAGCCAAGGACCCAAATCGGTTTGGGTTCCTAAGGGCAATTGATTGTTGATTGCAGGTATGTCCAAAGGCCAATACAAATCCAATATGGTACTTGGACAGTGGTTGTTCACGACACATGACCGGAACAAGAAGCCTACTACAAGAGTATACCCCGGTGAAAGATGGTCCAAAAGTTATTTTTGGCGGATCTGATCGGGGAATCACAAAAGGCTACGGTATGATCACAAATGGTATAGTCTCTTTCACAGACGTGGCTTATGTTAAAGGATTACAACATAATCTCATTAGTATAAGTCAACTTTGTGACAAAGGCTATATGGTAGAATTCTACAAGGACAAGTGCTTGATAAAGTCGTCTGATACGTCAGAAACTATTTTAACAGGCACTCGGAGTAGAAATATTTTTTGTTTAAATTTTCTATGTTTAGACTCTTCTACACCAGTGTGCTTTTTAGCAAAAGATAGTGCATCTCTTTGTGACCAGTGGCACAAGAGACTAGCACATATTAATTTCAAAACTATAAGTATGTTATTTTCTCAAAATTTAGTTCGCGATGCTCCTGATGTTAAGTGCATTAAAGAGAGACCGTCTCATGCATGCCAAATGGGTAAGCAGACTCGGGCAACCTTTAAAAGCATTATTGGCAAAGACTCTAACAGATGTTTATATCTGCTCCATATGGACTTGTTTGGTCCCATGCCAATCAGAAGTATAGGAGGTAAGTCTTATACGTTGGTTGTTGTTGATGACTACTCACGCTTTGCTTGGGTATTCTTTCTGAAACACAAGTCAGACACCTTTGCTTCTTTCACCACATTCGTCAAGCAAATCCAGAATGAATTAGAATGTTCTGTGGTCAAAATCAGAAGTGATCATGGTACAGAGTTCAAGTCTGGAGCTATGACTGAATTTTGTGAAAGCCTAGGTATCTTTCATGAGTTTTCCTCTCCCCGTACTCCACAACAGAATGGAGTAGCTGAAAGAAAGAATAGAACGCTCATAGAGGCCTGCAGAACAATGTTGAGTGATTCTTCACTACCAGAGTACTTCTGGGCTGAAGGCATCAACACTGCTTGCCACGTGCAAAACAGAGCACTAATCAACAAGAACCATCATAAGACTCCTTATGAACTTTTGAAGGGCAAGAAACCAACCCTGTCTTATTTTAGAATCTTTGGCAGTAAGTGTTTTGTACTTAATAACGGGAAATATTACAAAACTAAATTTAGTGAAAAATGTTTTGAAGGTATTTTTGTAGGTTATAGTAGCCATAGTAAGGCATATAGGATTTTCAACAAGAAAACCCTGGTTGTAGAAGAAACTTACAATGTCATATTTGATGAGACGAGTATGCTTCAAAGCAACTCTTCTAGTGTTTTTGTTGAAGATGTAGATGCAAGGTTCAAGGAACTACACCTAGAAGAAACTGTAAAGGAAGACGCTCCAAAAGCTATTGAAGTAAATGCTCCTTCTACATGTGAGGATGATGACCCTCAGGAAGATGAAGATGTACCTGAAGTGCAGGAACCTCATGGTCATCTAAATGTTGGAATGATCAGACATTTGAGAGATCATCCAGCTGATCAAATCATCGGAGATCCTTCAAGCAGAGTTCTAACTAGAAGAGGTACAACTAACGAAGTTTTACATTTAAGTTTTCTTTCACAGATTGAGCCGAAGAAGTTTGAAGAAGCAAACACCGATCCCTCTTGGATCCTTGCTATGCAAGAGGAGCTCAACCAATTCAAGAGATGTAAAGTTTGGAAGTTGGTACCTAGACCCAAAGGACAGAATGTGATTGGAACCAAATGGATTTACCGGAACAAGCTTGATGAAAAGGGCATCATCACCAAGAACAAAGCAAGACTGGTTGCTCAAGGATACAGGCAAGAAGAAGGGATTGACTTTGATCAGACCTTCGCACCAGTAGCAAGACTTGAAGCCATCAGATTATTTCTGGCTTATGCTGCATATAAGGGCTTTAAGGTTTTCCAGATGGATGTAAAGTCCGCCTTTCTGAATGGAGACCTTAAAGAGGAAGTTTATGTAGCTCAGCCTCCAGGTTTTGTAGATCCTAACTTTTCTGATCATGTATATTATTTACATAAAGCCTTGTATGGTCTCAAACAGGCACCCCGTGCCTGGTATGAGACATTGTCTAAGTTTCTCCTTGAGAACAAATTCACAAGAGGAACAATAGACAAGACATTGTTTCTTAGGGAAGTAAAAGACGAGATTTTACTATTGCAAATCTATGTCGACGATATTATATTTGGCTCTACTGATGACAAACTCTGCAAAAAGTTTTCTAACTTGATGCAAGGTAAGTTTGAAATGAGCAGTATGGGAGAGCTGAAATATTTCTTAGGACTCCAGGTGCACCAATCTGAAGATGGAATTTTCATCTCTCAGACGAAGTTCACCAAAGAGCTTCTTAAGAAATTTGGAATGGAGAGTGCAACCTCAATGAGGACTCCAATGGGCTCAAGTATGTCTCTGGACAAGGATGAGAAAGGAAAACCTTTTGATGAAACCAAGTACAGAAGCATAATTGGGTCCTTGCTCTATCTCACTGCTACTAGGCCTGATATAATGTTCTCAACATGTGTTTGTGCCAGGTATCAGGTAAACTGTAAGGAATCTCATTATGCCGCTGCAAAGAGGATTTTGAGATACCTTAAGGGCACACCGAATCTCGGCTTATGGTACCCAAGAAGCAATGATTTTGAACTAATTGGTTTTTCAGACGCTGATTTTGCAGGAAGCAAAGATGATAGGAAGAGCACTTCGGGAACTTGCCAGTTCTTAGGAAAGCGGCTCGTCTCCTGGAGCAGCAAGAAGCAAAATTGCGTTGCAATATCGACTGCTGAATCAGAGTATATCTCTGCCGGCAGTTGCTGTGCACAACTTTTGTGGATGAAAAATCAGCTTGAGGACTATAATTTAAATCTCTCAGAAATCCCCATATTCTGTGACTCCTCAAGTGCTATTGCCATAGCAAATAATCCCGTCTCTCACAGCAGAACGAAGCATATTGAGCTTCGCTACCACTTCATCCGGGAACATGTTGAGAGTAAGGACATAAATTTGTTATATGTTAATACTGACAAACAAATTGCAGATATTTTTACGAAGCCTCTGGACGAAACCAAATTCAATTTCTTCAAAATGGAACTTGGAATGCTTAACAAGGAATCTTGAAGTTGAGACTGTTGAGATTTCACGAAATTGCACGAGATTTCACTTGTTAACTCAGAAAATTTCATGAAGTTTCACGGGTTTTCACGGGACAAATATTACTCTTCTCAATTCATCTCCCGTGGAATCATCTCCCTATTAAATACGGTTTTATCGTCCTACAGGTACGCACTCTACTTCAATTTATATATATATAAAAATCAAAGAAAACATCACGATTTCACGAGAACTTCCGTGAAACCCTACCCGACCGTTCGTCTCCTTCTATCGCGATTCCTCTGTTTCTCTTCCGCGGCTTCGACGACATCAATGGCGCCCAAAGCCTCTGGAGGTTTGCATTCAGGGGGAGAGTTGGTGAGAGGCGCCTTTCGCTCAGCTTCAGATGAGTTTCGGAACGTGATTATGATGCTCGATGTCGCCGGGCTCAGTTTTGTCTTAGAAGAGACGGCTAAAATCCTAGAACATGACATTCTGGAGTTCTATCGCAATGCCAAAATCTCAAGTCAAGGTAAGAAGATCAAAAGCTCTATTAGGTCTTGCAAAATCATTTTGAAGGCTAGTGGTATCAACCGATTGTTGAGGATGCCTGAAGTTGAATCAGAAGAGTTGTTTGTTGAAGATATTTTCAGAGCCAGAAGATTCTGTGGCATTCTTGATCAAAGCTCCAAAATCAGAAGAAAGTTCATGAATGAAGGAGGTAAGCTTCTGTGTGATATTCTAGGAAAAGTATTATTATGCAAGGTAGGCTCTCATGACTACCTCTCTGAAGAAGCTTTCAAAATTCACACCGCTATAATATGTCGGAAGAATTTCAATTTTGGTGAAGTAATCTTTGAGAAGATTAAAGAAAGTTTTCTTGCTCCAAATTTTGGAAGAATTATCAGTCTGCTTCTGAATAGTAGTAATCCAGATTTTTTCAATCTTGGAAGAGGCATCCCCATCCACCACACAAAGAAGATCAACTCAACCATTTTCTCCAAATGGGAAAGGGTAATTCCCAAGGGCTTAGGGAATGCTGGAGTTAGGGCTGCTGTAAGTGATGATGAGGCCCCTCTGCTTGATGAGCATAGGTCTATTGAAGCAGGGCAATCCTCCAGGGGGAGTGGACTTAGTCCAGCTCCTGCACAGGGCAGAGATGCACATGTTGAGGGGGAGTTTCCAACCCCAAGAGACATTGATGCAGGAAGTGGTGCTGCAGAAGATGTTCCTCCAAGTGATGCTGATCAAGTACCTCTTGATCCTGTTGATATTGTTGTCCCTGATGCTGATCTTGACATGGAGGGCCCAGAGGATGCTGCTGATTTTGATGAGGCTCCTCAGCTGGAAGATTCAAGGAGATCACCTGCCATGGTTGATTCTCATTCTGAAGATCATGAAATCTTGCCAGACTCTCCTAATGAGCAATCTGAATCTGTGGAGAGGGGCAGCTTTGGTGCCAGGCTGGAGTTGGCTAAGGAGATGTTTCTACTTGAGGGGGAGAAAGACCAGGAAGATATCTTCATGGCTGAATCTGTTCTTCCTGAAGTCTTTCCTTATGTGCTGCTTTTGCCTCCTCCAGAAGTTCTTGTGGCTAGGAGCACTTCTCCAAGGGCAACTGTGCTTGACAAGCAAGCACAGTCCTCAAGTTTTGTAACTGATAGAATTTCTCCTGAAGAGGTTGAGACTGGTGATAGCTCTCACTCTTCTTTGATGAAGTCCATAGCAGGGATGCTAAAGGTTCAGACTGATCACTTTGATCAGTCTATCAAGCAAGTCTATAAGAAGATTGACTCTGTTGATAGTTCTCTGAAGCAGGAAATGGCTGAGATCAAGCATGAAATGGGAAGATTCAAGAGTGATCAAGAAGCCTGGATGCTAACTGTAGGGAAAGCTTTGAATCATACAAATACAGCAGTTGGGCATGCTCTTACCAACTTGCATCAGGTCAGTGAAGATGTTCTTCATCTCACCTCTGCTCATAAAGTTCTTAATTCTGCTCATGATCAAGGGATCTCTTACTTGGATGATCAAGTTGAAACTCAGATGAAGAGATTATATACCCTCCTGCATGAAGATGTCATAAAGGGGGAGGAGAGTGTGGTATCCAGGTTAGAAGAAAGTGCAAGCAAAATGAATGATTTGAATGAAAGTGTAGCTACTCAAATGCAAGATCTCAAGGAAAACATCTTACAAAATGTTAAGGATGTGAATTGGTATACTCATGAAGCCCAAAGCTGGCTGTTCAAGGAAGTGGCTGGAATGCTTGGGTTTGCTGTTGTGGATAAAGGGTCAGATTTTCCCTCATCAAGTGTTCCAGGACCCAGGGCTCCTAGTTTCTCTCCAAATCCTGTTGAGGATTCTGTTTTTGCTGATGAAGTCATCCCTGCTTCATCTTATCAAGAATTTTGGGATGATCCATTCCCTGTTCAAGATCCTGACAGCTCCTATTTTGCTGAACCCTCTGAGAAGTCATTAAAAAGGAAGCTATTTGTTGATAAGCCATCTGCTAAGAGGTCTAATCCACATAAGAAGATCAAAGAATTTTATGATAGGCCTCCTCCTAGAAACTTCCAAGAAAGTTGGAGCCCCATCTCCAAAAGTATTGTTCTCTCTGTTTTTGATAGAGTCAGCAATCAGAATGAAAAAGTCAGTGACCATTATAGTTCAGAAGAATGGAGCAAGTTTGAGAAGAGGACAACTGAAAGAAGAATTCACTTCAAGAATGGTGGATCTAAAGAGTCTGCTCCTGATAAATATTGGCCTAAGCCAAAGGCATTCTTTGAGAGAATGGATTCAGAACTGAAGAAGAAAGCTGAGGCAGTGGACAGAATGTTTGCAAAGAAGAAAGGCAAAGGTCATGAATAAGCTGTGCTTATCTGGAATCATGATGTTTTCTTTGCTTATATATATATATACACATTTCTTTTGTGTTAAGTTAAAACATTCAGTCCTATTCTGTTTTTCCTTATATATTACTACCTGGGTTGTGCATTCTTATTTAGTATACTTTCTGTGCAATTCAAGTTAGTGCCTAGGGTTATGACATCTTCAAATAGGGGGAGATTGTTGGGTATTGTGTCCACAATCACCTAGATTTGAAGATGTCCCCTAGTGAACTAAAATGAATTGAGTATGTATTTGATGATTTCTGTTTAGATGTGTTATGACAGGTCTTAATGCTAAGTGCACACCAAAGTCAGGTTGCAATGGATCACCAAACACAGTTCTAGACAATGTAATCCCTCATTTTATAGAACAAAGTGTTGGTCCATGTGTAATCTCTCTCTTGGAGTGGAGCAGGTTTTCAGAAGAAAAGAAAAATTCTGCCGAGTCAATTCGTCGAGATGACTCGGGTCATTCCGACGAATCCCGACGAATCCAGACAGAAGACCTTTGTCTTGGTTTAGAAGAAAAATCTGCAGCTAAGTCCATTCGTCGAGATGACTCGGGTCATTCCGATGAATCCCGACGAATGCTGACAGAGGTCATTTTGGCTGGGTTGTGAAGAAAATTCTGCAGCTAAGTCAATTCGTCGGATGTTCTCGTGAACTCCCGACGAATCCCGACGAATGGTAACAGAAAGTGTTTTTCACGGGTTGTTCAGTGTTTCCCCGTGGCCAAGTCAATTCGTCGGATGTTCACGTGAAGTCTCGATGAATGACGGACAGACGGATTTCAAATCTTCATTTCGTTTTCGAAAATTAGGGTTAGCCACCATGATCAGTACACGTGTCGCCTCTCCCTTCATTGTCGCACGAGCCGTTGAAGTCCTCCCTATAAATAAATCCTTATTTTAGGGCAAGGGCATCAATCTTTAAAAAAAATTGATCTAAAAATCTCTCTTCAGCCGACAGTTCAGAAAAGATAAAGCTAAAAGTCGATCTCCTTTCTCTTTTGCTGAACAAGAATTCTGAGACCTAACATTTGCTGCTCAAAGATCCTTTCTCTATTGTTGTTAGAGATTTCTCAGAAGAAGGCCTTTGATCTTATTGCTGCTCTCATTATTGAAGATTCTTTCAAGTAAGTCAAAGGGCCTATTCAGATCTGGTTAGCCAAGTCTTCTCTCTTCCACATCTTTCAAGTGCCAAGCTTTCTTTCAAGGTTGAGAAGAAGACTCAGTATTCAAGATCTGAAGTTAATCTCTTTAGAGGTTAAGAAGAAGTATTTTGTTTCAATATCTTTTCTTTTGTAGGAGTTTTCACTCCGAGATTATTTGTAGGAGTTGTTTACTCCGAGGTGTAGGAGTTGTTATACTCCGAGTTGTAGGAGTGGTATACTCCGAGTTGTAGGAGTTTTGACTCCGAGGTGTAAGATTAGTTATAATCTGAGATTGGTGAAGTAGCCGAGTCTAGCCTCGAAGTGCTAGATAGGCGAGGCGGGAAAGAGGACTACCCACATCGGGGAACCTCTATAAAATCCTTGTGTCTGTGCTGTGTTTGATTGTTTGTTTTTCTGTGTTAAATTTTTAATTCCGCATAAAGACATAGAATCCACCTATTCACCCCCCTCTAGGTGATTTAGGCCGCAACTAGATACTTTCAATTGGTATCAGAGGGAGGTTGTTCGCTATAAGGCTAACACCTTGAACAAGACTCCTCATCTAGCTGCTAAAGCAAATATGTCTGGAATGGATAAGGCCAAGGATTCGGTCAAGTTGCCAGTCTGCACCAAAGAGAACTTTCCTATGTGGAAGGAAAGAGTAAGATTCTACATGGAAGCTGCTGACCCAAGAATCTTTCAGATCGTGGAAGAAGGTCCCCATATTCCGATGAAACCATCTTCAATAAACTCCACCATCATGATCCCGAAGAAGATGTTGGAACTGAACAAAGATGAGATCGCTCTAGTGGCCCTAGACAAGAAAGCAAAGAATATCATAGCAGGTGCAGTTGATGATTCAATGTTGCAAAATCTGCTTCACTGCAAATCTGCTAAAGAAATGTGGGATTCACTAGTCGTTCTGATGGAAGGGACCGAAGAAGTGAGGGATGACCGAAGATCGTTGCTGAATCAAGAATACGAAGCTTTCAAGCAAGATCCAAGAGACTCCATTTCTGACACCTACGAGAAGTTCTTCAAGATTGTAAATGGTCTTAGGAACTATGATCGAGAATTCACAACTGGCGAACTAAATGACAAATTCCTGAGATCCCTGACGAAAGAATGGGACACCAAGGTTATAGCCATCAGAGAATTCGGAAAGCTAGGAACCACGGAGCCACAAATGCTGTTTGGTAAGCTCTTGTCCCATGAGTTGAAGTTGAACTCCCGCAAAGCTGAAGAAGAGGGGATCAAGGCCTCTGGAAGGGAGAAGTCCTCCGCTCTGAAAGCTGAAAGCTCAAGAAAGAGCAAGACTCTCCCACCTGTCAGGAGATCATCTTCTGATGAGGATGAATCTGATGCCAGCCCCTCTGGCTCAGAGTTGTCTGATGGAGAATTTTCTCTGCTCTCCAAGCAATTCAAAAGACTTCTGAATAAAAGAAAGCAGAAGAGAGGCCAATCCACTGCATTTGATCACAGAAGATCAAGACGTGATGGTGATCATCACAAGAAGGACTACAATAATGACAGGTATAAATCTAAACCGAACAAATATGATTCCACTGACATTATTTGCTATTGCTGCAATAAGCCAGGACACGTGATAGCCGAGTGTCCATACAAAAAGAAAGAAGGATCAAAGAAGGAAGAAACGAGAACCTTTAAAGGAAAGAAGAAGGAAAAGAGCCTCCTCGCCAAAAAGGCCAAGACTCTGAGCGACAGTGACTCTGATGCGTCAAGCTCAGATGAAGAAGCCTACTTTGGGCTAATGGCACATCTAGACGAAGAAATAGGCGACTCCTCTTATAAGGGGAAGGTAAACTCTCATACCCCTCTGTCTGCTTCTGAAGATGAGACTGCATCCGTAGCAAATGAAGGCTACTCCTCAGAGGAGGACTCTAAGTTAATAACTCAGTATGAAGCCCTTGTGAAAGGATTTAACAAGTGCCGCAAGGTCGTCAAATCCAAGTCAAAAGAAATTGAATCTCTCAAGACAGTGGAATTAGCTTTGAGGGAGGAAGTTGAACAATTAACTCCTCTCAAAGATGAAATCCAACTCTTGAAAGACGAACTGAAAAGCTCCGCTGAGTTGTTGAATCTAAAGGAGAAAACTATAAATGAACTAGAAGATAAGTTGAAGGCGGAAAGGAAGCTCGTAGAAAGCTTCTCGAAGCCTAAGACTATTCTTCCACTCATTGATAGGTTTTTTGCTCCTGCGAAGGGTAGTGGAATTGGTCATAAGGCCGAAAGTAGTAAGGCTGCTTAGAAAAGAGCCGTGAAAGGGAAGGGAACTGCTTATCAAAGTCAACCTTCATTCAGGAAGGTCATTTTTCCATCAAACCTGTTTGACCTTGATTCATCCTACGGTCATTTTGCTAGACCAACACACGTTGAACCTAGTAATAAATATCAAGGATGGAGCTTTTCCCGAAACTTTGACGTCTCTCCATTCAAAGCTCCTCATGAAGAAATAATTCTCAAAGATCATGGTCCGTTTGTTCACAGATCAGCTCATAAGAAGGCACCAAAAATTAAAACGATTGCACCCAAATCTGTTGAGAAGAAGTTGGAGCCATGTATGTGCTGTCACCATGAGGCCCCCACTTCTAAGAAAGCTCCTACTAAGAAAGTCACCCCTGTTGCACCTCACGTTCAAAAAGTAAAACAGGAGACAAAGAGAAGGTACAATCGGTTCGATTGTTGGTGTTGTGGCAAGGTTGGTCACTTTGCCATAGATTGTTGGTTTAATCCGAGAAATGTCACGACTCCACGGATTAACAATGCAAGAATGACCCCTCGCAATGTTAACATTCCAAGTGGCGGTCATCTAACAAGAAGCCAAGGACCCAAATCGGTTTGGGTTCCTAAGGGCAATTGATTGTTGATTGCAGGTATGTCCAAAGGCCAATACAAATCCAATATGGTACTTGGACAGTGGTTGTTCACGACACATGACCGGAACAAGAAGCCTACTACAAGAGTATACCCCGGTGAAAGATGGTCAAAAAGTTATTTTTGGCGGATCTGATCGGGGAATCACAAAAGGCTACGGTATGATCACAAATGGTATAGTCTCTTTCACAGACGTGGCTTATGTTAAAGGATTACAACATAATCTCATTAGTATAAGTCAACTTTGTGACAAAGGCTATATGGTAGAATTCTACAAGGACAAGTGCTTGATAAAGTCGTCTGATACGTCAGAAACTATTTTAACAGGCACTCGGAGTAGAAATATTTTTTGTTTAAATTTTCTATGTTTAGACTCTTCTACACCAGTGTGCTTTTTAGCAAAAGATAGTGCATCTCTTTGTGACCAGTGGCACAAGAGACTAGCACATATTAATTTCAAAACTATAAGTATGTTATTTTCTCAAAATTTAGTTCGCGATGCTCCTGATGTTAAGTGCATTAAAGAGAGACCGTCTCATGCATGCCAAATGGGTAAGCAGACTCGGGCAACCTTTAAAAGCATTATTGGCAAAGACTCTAACAGATGTTTATATCTGCTCCATATGGACTTGTTTGGTCCCATGCCAATCAGAAGTATAGGAGGTAAGTCTTATACGTTGGTTGTTGTTGATGACTACTCACGCTTTGCTTGGGTATTCTTTATGAAACACAAGTCAGACACCTTTGCTTCTTTCACCACATTCGTCAAGCAAATCCAGAATGAATTAGAATGTTCTGTGGTCAAAATCAGAAGTGATCATGGTACAGAGTTCAAGTCTGGAGCTATGACTGAATTTTGTGAAAGCCTAGGTATCTTTCATGAGTTTTCCTCTCCCCGTACTCCACAACAGAATGGAGTAGCTGAAAGAAAGAATAGAACGCTCATAGAGGCCTGCAGAACAATGTTGAGTGATTCTTCACTACCAGAGTACTTCTGGGCTGAAGGCATCAACACTGCTTGCCACGTGCAAAACAGAGCACTAATCAACAAGAACCATCATAAGACTCCTTATGAACTTTTGAAGGGCAAGAAACCAACCCTGTCTTATTTTAGAATCTTTGGCAGTAAGTGTTTTGTACTTAATAACGGGAAATATTACAAAACTAAATTTAGTGAAAAATGTTTTGAAGGTATTTTTGTAGGTTATAGTAGCCATAGTAAGGCATATAGGATTTTCAACAAGAAAACCCTGGTTGTAGAAGAAACTTACAATGTCATATTTGATGAGACGAGTATGCTTCAAAGCAACTCTTCTAGTGTTTTTGTTGAAGATGTAGATGCAAGGTTCAAGGAACTACACCTAGAAGAAACTGTAAAGGAAGACGCTCCAAAAGCTATTGAAGTAAATGCTCCTTCTACATGTGAGGATGATGACCCTCAGGAAGATGAAGATGTACCTGAAGTGCAGGAACCTCATGGTCATCTAAATGTTGGAATGATCAGACATTTGAGAGATCATCCAGCTGATCAAATCATCGGAGATCCTTCAAGCAGAGTTCTAACTAGAAGAGGTACAACTAACGAAGTTTTACATTTAAGTTTTCTTTCACAGATTGAGCCGAAGAAGTTTGAAGAAGCAAACACCGATCCCTCTTGGATCCTTGCTATGCAAGAGGAGCTCAACCAATTCAAGAGATGTAAAGTTTGGAAGTTGGTACCTAGACCCAAAGGACAGAATGTGATTGGAACCAAATGGATTTACCGGAACAAGCTTGATGAAAAGGGCATCATCACCAAGAACAAAGCAAGACTGGTTGCTCAAGGATACAGGCAAGAAGAAGGGATTGACTTTGATCAGACCTTCGCACCAGTAGCAAGACTTGAAGCCATCAGATTATTTCTGGCTTATGCTGCATATAAGGGCTTTAAGGTTTTCCAGATGGATGTAAAGTCCGCCTTTCTGAATGGAGACCTTAAAGAGGAAGTTTATGTAGCTCAGCCTCCAGGTTTTGTAGATCCTAACTTTTCTGATCATGTATATTATTTACATAAAGCCTTGTATGGTCTCAAACAGGCACCCCGTGCCTGGTATGAGACATTGTCTAAGTTTCTCCTTGAGAACAAATTCACAAGAGGAACAATAGACAAGACATTGTTTCTTAGGGAAGTAAAAGACGAGATTTTACTATTGCAAATCTATGTCGACGATATTATATTTGGCTCTACTGATGACAAACTCTGCAAAAAGTTTTCTAACTTGATGCAAGGTAAGTTTGAAATGAGCAGTATGGGAGAGCTGAAATATTTCTTAGGACTCCAGGTGCACCAATCTGAAGATGGAATTTTCATCTCTCAGACGAAGTTCACCAAAGAGCTTCTTAAGAAATTTGGAATGGAGAGTGCAACCTCAATGAGGACTCCAATGGGCTCAAGTATGTCTCTGGACAAGGATGAGAAAGGAAAACCTTTTGATGAAACCAAGTACAGAAGCATAATTGGGTCCTTGCTCTATCTCACTGCTACTAGGCCTGATATAATGTTCTCAACATGTGTTTGTGCCAGGTATCAGGTAAACTGTAAGGAATCTCATTATGCCGCTGCAAAGAGGATTTTGAGATACCTTAAGGGCACACCGAATCTCGGCTTATGGTACCCAAGAAGCAATGATTTTGAACTAATTGGTTTTTCAGACGCTGATTTTGCAGGAAGCAAAGATGATAGGAAGAGCACTTCGGGAACTTGCCAGTTCTTAGGAAAGCGGCTCGTCTCCTGGAGCAGCAAGAAGCAAAATTGCGTTGCAATATCGACTGCTGAATCAGAGTATATCTCTGCCGGCAGTTGCTGTGCACAACTTTTGTGGATGAAAAATCAGCTTGAGGACTATAATTTAAATCTCTCAGAAATCCCCATATTCTGTGACTCCTCAAGTGCTATTGCCATAGCAAATAATCCCGTCTCTCACAGCAGAACGAAGCATATTGAGCTTCGCTACCACTTCATCCGGGAACATGTTGAGAGTAAGGACATAAATTTGTTATATGTTAATACTGACAAACAAATTGCAGATATTTTTACGAAGCCTCTGGACGAAACCAAATTCAATTTCTTCAAAATGGAACTTGGAATGCTTAACAAGGAATCTTGAAGTTGAGACTGTTGAGATTTCACGAAATTGCACGAGATTTCACTTGTTAACTCAGAAAATTTCATGAAGTTTCACGGGTTTTCACGGGACAAATATTACTCTTCTCAATTCATCTCCCGTGGAATCATCTCCCTATTAAATACGGTTTTATCGTCCTACAGGTACGCACTCTACTTCAATTTATATATATATAAAAATCAAAGAAAACATCACGATTTCACGAGAACTTCCGTGAAACCCTACCCGACCGTTCGTCTCCTTCTATCGCGATTCCTCTGTTTCTCTTCCGCGGCTTCGACGACATCAATGGCGCCCAAAGCCTCTGGAGGTTTGCATTCAGGGGGAGAGTTGGTGAGAGGCGCCTTTCGCTCAGCTTCAGATGAGTTTCGGAACGTGATTATGATGCTCGATGTCGCCGGGCTCAGTTTTGTCTTAGAAGAGACGGCTAAAATCCTAGAACATGACATTCTGGAGTTCTATCGCAATGCCAAAATCTCAAGTCAAGGTAAGAAGATCAAAAGCTCTATTAGGTCTTGCAAAATCATTTTGAAGGCTAGTGGTATCAACCGATTGTTGAGGATGCCTGAAGTTGAATCAGAAGAGTTGTTTGTTGAAGATATTTTCAGAGCCAGAAGATTCTGTGGCATTCTTGATCAAAGCTCCAAAATCAGAAGAAAGTTCATGAATGAAGGAGGTAAGCTTCTGTGTGATATTCTAGGAAAAGTATTATTATGCAAGGTAGGCTCTCATGACTACCTCTCTGAAGAAGCTTTCAAAATTCACACCGCTATAATATGTCGGAAGAATTTCAATTTTGGTGAAGTAATCTTTGAGAAGATTAAAGAAAGTTTTCTTGCTCCAAATTTTGGAAGAATTATCAGTCTGCTTCTGAATAGTAGTAATCCAGATTTTTTCAATCTTGGAAGAGGCATCCCCATCCACCACACAAAGAAGATCAACTCAACCATTTTCTCCAAATGGGAAAGGGTAATTCCCAAGGGCTTAGGGAATGCTGGAGTTAGGGCTGCTGTAAGTGATGATGAGGCCCCTCTGCTTGATGAGCATAGGTCTATTGAAGCAGGGCAATCCTCCAGGGGGAGTGGACTTAGTCCAGCTCCTGCACAGGGCAGAGATGCACATGTTGAGGGGGAGTTTCCAACCCCAAGAGACATTGATGCAGGAAGTGGTGCTGCAGAAGATGTTCCTCCAAGTGATGCTGATCAAGTACCTCTTGATCCTGTTGATATTGTTGTCCCTGATGCTGATCTTGACATGGAGGGCCCAGAGGATGCTGCTGATTTTGATGAGGCTCCTCAGCTGGAAGATTCAAGGAGATCACCTGCCATGGTTGATTCTCATTCTGAAGATCATGAAATCTTGCCAGACTCTCCTAATGAGCAATCTGAATCTGTGGAGAGGGGCAGCTTTGGTGCCAGGCTGGAGTTGGCTAAGGAGATGTTTCTACTTGAGGGGGAGAAAGACCAGGAAGATATCTTCATGGCTGAATCTGTTCTTCCTGAAGTCTTTCCTTATGTGCTGCTTTTGCCTCCTCCAGAAGTTCTTGTGGCTAGGAGCACTTCTCCAAGGGCAACTGTGCTTGACAAGCAAGCACAGTCCTCAAGTTTTGTAACTGATAGAATTTCTCCTGAAGAGGTTGAGACTGGTGATAGCTCTCACTCTTCTTTGATGAAGTCCATAGCAGGGATGCTAAAGGTTCAGACTGATCACTTTGATCAGTCTATCAAGCAAGTCTATAAGAAGATTGACTCTGTTGATAGTTCTCTGAAGCAGGAAATGGCTGAGATCAAGCATGAAATGGGAAGATTCAAGAGTGATCAAGAAGCCTGGATGCTAACTGTAGGGAAAGCTTTGAATCATACAAATACAGCAGTTGGGCATGCTCTTACCAACTTGCATCAGGTCAGTGAAGATGTTCTTCATCTCACCTCTGCTCATAAAGTTCTTAATTCTGCTCATGATCAAGGGATCTCTTACTTGGATGATCAAGTTGAAACTCAGATGAAGAGATTATATACCCTCCTGCATGAAGATGTCATAAAGGGGGAGGAGAGTGTGGTATCCAGGTTAGAAGAAAGTGCAAGCAAAATGAATGATTTGAATGAAAGTGTAGCTACTCAAATGCAAGATCTCAAGGAAAACATCTTACAAAATGTTAAGGATGTGAATTGGTATACTCATGAAGCCCAAAGCTGGCTGTTCAAGGAAGTGGCTGGAATGCTTGGGTTTGCTGTTGTGGATAAAGGGTCAGATTTTCCCTCATCAAGTGTTCCAGGACCCAGGGCTCCTAGTTTCTCTCCAAATCCTGTTGAGGATTCTGTTTTTGCTGATGAAGTCATCCCTGCTTCATCTTATCAAGAATTTTGGGATGATCCATTCCCTGTTCAAGATCCTGACAGCTCCTATTTTGCTGAACCCTCTGAGAAGTCATTAAAAAGGAAGCTATTTGTTGATAAGCCATCTGCTAAGAGGTCTAATCCACATAAGAAGATCAAAGAATTTTATGATAGGCCTCCTCCTAGAAACTTCCAAGAAAGTTGGAGCCCCATCTCCAAAAGTATTGTTCTCTCTGTTTTTGATAGAGTCAGCAATCAGAATGAAAAAGTCAGTGACCATTATAGTTCAGAAGAATGGAGCAAGTTTGAGAAGAGGACAACTGAAAGAAGAATTCACTTCAAGAATGGTGGATCTAAAGAGTCTGCTCCTGATAAATATTGGCCTAAGCCAAAGGCATTCTTTGAGAGAATGGATTCAGAACTGAAGAAGAAAGCTGAGGCAGTGGACAGAATGTTTGCAAAGAAGAAAGGCAAAGGTCATGAATAAGCTGTGCTTATCTGGAATCATGATGTTTTCTTTGCTTATATATATATATACACATTTCTTTTGTGTTAAGTTAAAACATTCAGTCCTATTCTGTTTTTCCTTATATATTACTACCTGGGTTGTGCATTCTTATTTAGTATACTTTCTGTGCAATTCAAGTTAGTGCCTAGGGTTATGACATCTTCAAATAGGGGGAGATTGTTGGGTATTGTGTCCACAATCACCTAGATTTGAAGATGTCCCCTAGTGAACTAAAATGAATTGAGTATGTATTTGATGATTTCTGTTTAGATGTGTTATGACAGGTCTTAATGCTAAGTGCACACCAAAGTCAGGTTGCAATGGATCACCAAACACAGTTCTAGACAATGTAATCCCTCATTTTATAGAACAAAGTGTTGGTCCATGTGTAATCTCTCTCTTGGAGTGGAGCAGGTTTTCAGAAGAAAAGAAAAATTCTGCCGAGTCAATTCGTCGAGATGACTCGGGTCATTCCGACGAATCCCGACGAATCCAGACAGAAGACCTTTGTCTTGGTTTAGAAGAAAAATCTGCAGCTAAGTCCATTCGTCGAGATGACTCGGGTCATTCCGATGAATCCCGACGAATGCTGACAGAGGTCATTTTGGCTGGGTTGTGAAGAAAATTCTGCAGCTAAGTCAATTCGTCGGATGTTCTCGTGAACTCCCGACGAATCCCGACGAATGGTAACAGAAAGTGTTTTTCACGGGTTGTTCAGTGTTTCCCCGTGGCCAAGTCAATTCGTCGGATGTTCACGTGAAGTCTCGATGAATGACGGACAGACGGATTTCAAATCTTCATTTCGTTTTCGAAAATTAGGGTTAGCCACCATGATCAGTACACGTGTCGCCTCTCCCTTCATTGTCGCACGAGCCGTTGAAGTCCTCCCTATAAATAAATCCTTATTTTAGGGCAAGGGCATCAATCTTTAAAAAAAATTGATCTAAAAATCTCTCTTCAGCCGACAGTTCAGAAAAGATAAAGCTAAAAGTCGATCTCCTTTCTCTTTTGCTGAACAAGAATTCTGAGACCTAACATTTGCTGCTCAAAGATCCTTTCTCTATTGTTGTTAGAGATTTCTCAGAAGAAGGCCTTTGATCTTATTGCTGCTCTCATTATTGAAGATTCTTTCAAGTAAGTCAAAGGGCCTATTCAGATCTGGTTAGCCAAGTCTTCTCTCTTCCACATCTTTCAAGTGCCAAGCTTTCTTTCAAGGTTGAGAAGAAGACTCAGTATTCAAGATCTGAAGTTAATCTCTTTAGAGGTTAAGAAGAAGTATTTTGTTTCAATATCTTTTCTTTTGTAGGAGTTTTCACTCCGAGATTATTTGTAGGAGTTGTTTACTCCGAGGTGTAGGAGTTGTTATACTCCGAGTTGTAGGAGTGGTATACTCCGAGTTGTAGGAGTTTTGACTCCGAGGTGTAAGATTAGTTATAATCTGAGATTGGTGAAGTAGCCGAGTCTAGCCTCGAAGTGCTAGATAGGCGAGGCGGGAAAGAGGACTACCCACATCGGGGAACCTCTATAAAATCCTTGTGTCTGTGCTGTGTTTGATTGTTTGTTTTTCTGTGTTAAATTTTTAATTCCGCATAAAGACATAGAATCCACCTATTCACCCCCCTCTAGGTGATTTAGGCCGCAACTAGATACTTTCAATTGGTATCAGAGGGAGGTTGTTCGCTATAAGGCTAACACCTTGAACAAGACTCCTCATCTAGCTGCTAAAGCAAATATGTCTGGAATGGATAAGGCCAAGGATTCGGTCAAGTTGCCAGTCTGCACCAAAGAGAACTTTCCTATGTGGAAGGAAAGAGTAAGATTCTACATGGAAGCTGCTGACCCAAGAATCTTTCAGATCGTGGAAGAAGGTCCCCATATTCCGATGAAACCATCTTCAATAAACTCCACCATCATGATCCCGAAGAAGATGTTGGAACTGAACAAAGATGAGATCGCTCTAGTGGCCCTAGACAAGAAAGCAAAGAATATCATAGCAGGTGCAGTTGATGATTCAATGTTGCAAAATCTGCTTCACTGCAAATCTGCTAAAGAAATGTGGGATTCACTAGTCGTTCTGATGGAAGGGACCGAAGAAGTGAGGGATGACCGAAGATCGTTGCTGAATCAAGAATACGAAGCTTTCAAGCAAGATCCAAGAGACTCCATTTCTGACACCTACGAGAAGTTCTTCAAGATTGTAAATGGTCTTAGGAACTATGATCGAGAATTCACAACTGGCGAACTAAATGACAAATTCCTGAGATCCCTGACGAAAGAATGGGACACCAAGGTTATAGCCATCAGAGAATTCGGAAAGCTAGGAACCACGGAGCCACAAATGCTGTTTGGTAAGCTCTTGTCCCATGAGTTGAAGTTGAACTCCCGCAAAGCTGAAGAAGAGGGGATCAAGGCCTCTGGAAGGGAGAAGTCCTCCGCTCTGAAAGCTGAAAGCTCAAGAAAGAGCAAGACTCTCCCACCTGTCAGGAGATCATCTTCTGATGAGGATGAATCTGATGCCAGCCCCTCTGGCTCAGAGTTGTCTGATGGAGAATTTTCTCTGCTCTCCAAGCAATTCAAAAGACTTCTGAATAAAAGAAAGCAGAAGAGAGGCCAATCCACTGCATTTGATCACAGAAGATCAAGACGTGATGGTGATCATCACAAGAAGGACTACAATAATGACAGGTATAAATCTAAACCGAACAAATATGATTCCACTGACATTATTTGCTATTGCTGCAATAAGCCAGGACACGTGATAGCCGAGTGTCCATACAAAAAGAAAGAAGGATCAAAGAAGGAAGAAACGAGAACCTTTAAAGGAAAGAAGAAGGAAAAGAGCCTCCTCGCCAAAAAGGCCAAGACTCTGAGCGACAGTGACTCTGATGCGTCAAGCTCAGATGAAGAAGCCTACTTTGGGCTAATGGCACATCTAGACGAAGAAATAGGCGACTCCTCTTATAAGGGGAAGGTAAACTCTCATACCCCTCTGTCTGCTTCTGAAGATGAGACTGCATCCGTAGCAAATGAAGGCTACTCCTCAGAGGAGGACTCTAAGTTAATAACTCAGTATGAAGCCCTTGTGAAAGGATTTAACAAGTGCCGCAAGGTCGTCAAATCCAAGTCAAAAGAAATTGAATCTCTCAAGACAGTGGAATTAGCTTTGAGGGAGGAAGTTGAACAATTAACTCCTCTCAAAGATGAAATCCAACTCTTGAAAGACGAACTGAAAAGCTCCGCTGAGTTGTTGAATCTAAAGGAGAAAACTATAAATGAACTAGAAGATAAGTTGAAGGCGGAAAGGAAGCTCGTAGAAAGCTTCTCGAAGCCTAAGACTATTCTTCCACTCATTGATAGGTTTTTTGCTCCTGCGAAGGGTAGTGGAATTGGTCATAAGGCCGAAAGTAGTAAGGCTGCTTAGAAAAGAGCCGTGAAAGGGAAGGGAACTGCTTATCAAAGTCAACCTTCATTCAGGAAGGTCATTTTTCCATCAAACCTGTTTGACCTTGATTCATCCTACGGTCATTTTGCTAGACCAACACACGTTGAACCTAGTAATAAATATCAAGGATGGAGCTTTTCCCGAAACTTTGACGTCTCTCCATTCAAAGCTCCTCATGAAGAAATAATTCTCAAAGATCATGGTCCGTTTGTTCACAGATCAGCTCATAAGAAGGCACCAAAAATTAAAACGATTGCACCCAAATCTGTTGAGAAGAAGTTGGAGCCATGTATGTGCTGTCACCATGAGGCCCCCACTTCTAAGAAAGCTCCTACTAAGAAAGTCACCCCTGTTGCACCTCACGTTCAAAAAGTAAAACAGGAGACAAAGAGAAGGTACAATCGGTTCGATTGTTGGTGTTGTGGCAAGGTTGGTCACTTTGCCATAGATTGTTGGTTTAATCCGAGAAATGTCACGACTCCACGGATTAACAATGCAAGAATGACCCCTCGCAATGTTAACATTCCAAGTGGCGGTCATCTAACAAGAAGCCAAGGACCCAAATCGGTTTGGGTTCCTAAGGGCAATTGATTGTTGATTGCAGGTATGTCCAAAGGCCAATACAAATCCAATATGGTACTTGGACAGTGGTTGTTCACGACACATGACCGGAACAAGAAGCCTACTACAAGAGTATACCCCGGTGAAAGATGGTCAAAAAGTTATTTTTGGCGGATCTGATCGGGGAATCACAAAAGGCTACGGTATGATCACAAATGGTATAGTCTCTTTCACAGACGTGGCTTATGTTAAAGGATTACAACATAATCTCATTAGTATAAGTCAACTTTGTGACAAAGGCTATATGGTAGAATTCTACAAGGACAAGTGCTTGATAAAGTCGTCTGATACGTCAGAAACTATTTTAACAGGCACTCGGAGTAGAAATATTTTTTGTTTAAATTTTCTATGTTTAGACTCTTCTACACCAGTGTGCTTTTTAGCAAAAGATAGTGCATCTCTTTGTGACCAGTGGCACAAGAGACTAGCACATATTAATTTCAAAACTATAAGTATGTTATTTTCTCAAAATTTAGTTCGCGATGCTCCTGATGTTAAGTGCATTAAAGAGAGACCGTCTCATGCATGCCAAATGGGTAAGCAGACTCGGGCAACCTTTAAAAGCATTATTGGCAAAGACTCTAACAGATGTTTATATCTGCTCCATATGGACTTGTTTGGTCCCATGCCAATCAGAAGTATAGGAGGTAAGTCTTATACGTTGGTTGTTGTTGATGACTACTCACGCTTTGCTTGGGTATTCTTTATGAAACACAAGTCAGACACCTTTGCTTCTTTCACCACATTCGTCAAGCAAATCCAGAATGAATTAGAACGTTCTGTGGTCAAAATCAGAAGTGATCATGGTACAGAGTTCAAGTCTGGAGCTATGACTGAATTTTGTGAAAGCCTAGGTATCTTTCATGAGTTTTCCTCTCCCCGTACTCCACAACAGAATGGAGTAGCTGAAAGAAAGAATAGAACGCTCATAGAGGCCTGCAGAACAATGTTGAGTGATTCTTCACTACCAGAGTACTTCTGGGCTGAAGGCATCAACACTGCTTGCCACGTGCAAAACAGAGCACTAATCAACAAGAACCATCATAAGACTCCTTATGAACTTTTGAAGGGCAAGAAACCAACCCTGTCTTATTTTAGAATCTTTGGCAGTAAGTGTTTTGTACTTAATAACGGGAAATATTACAAAACTAAATTTAGTGAAAAATGTTTTGAAGGTATTTTTGTAGGTTATAGTAGCCATAGTAAGGCATATAGGATTTTCAACAAGAAAACCCTGGTTGTAGAAGAAACTTACAATGTCATATTTGATGAGACGAGTATGCTTCAAAGCAACTCTTCTAGTGTTTTTGTTGAAGATGTAGATGCAAGGTTCAAGGAACTACACCTAGAAGAAACTGTAAAGGAAGACGCTCCAAAAGCTATTGAAGTAAATGCTCCTTCTACATGTGAGGATGATGACCCTCAGGAAGATGAAGATGTACCTGAAGTGCAGGAACCTCATGGTCATCTAAATGTTGGAATGATCAGACATTTGAGAGATCATCCAGCTGATCAAATCATCGGAGATCCTTCAAGCAGAGTTCTAACTAGAAGAGGTACAACTAACGAAGTTTTACATTTAAGTTTTCTTTCACAGATTGAGCCGAAGAAGTTTGAAGAAGCAAACACCGATCCCTCTTGGATCCTTGCTATGCAAGAGGAGCTCAACCAATTCAAGAGATGTAAAGTTTGGAAGTTGGTACCTAGACCCAAAGGACAGAATGTGATTGGAACCAAATGGATTTACCGGAACAAGCTTGATGAAAAGGGCATCATCACCAAGAACAAAGCAAGACTGGTTGCTCAAGGATACAGGCAAGAAGAAGGGATTGACTTTGATCAGACCTTCGCACCAGTAGCAAGACTTGAAGCCATCAGATTATTTCTGGCTTATGCTGCATATAAGGGCTTTAAGGTTTTCCAGATGGATGTAAAGTCCGCCTTTCTGAATGGAGACCTTAAAGAGGAAGTTTATGTAGCTCAGCCTCCAGGTTTTGTAGATCCTAACTTTTCTGATCATGTATATTATTTACATAAAGCCTTGTATGGTCTCAAACAGGCACCCCGTGCCTGGTATGAGACATTGTCTAAGTTTCTCCTTGAGAACAAATTCACAAGAGGAACAATAGACAAGACATTGTTTCTTAGGGAAGTAAAAGACGAGATTTTACTATTGCAAATCTATGTCGACGATATTATATTTGGCTCTACTGATGACAAACTCTGCAAAAAGTTTTCTAACTTGATGCAAGGTAAGTTTGAAATGAGCAGTATGGGAGAGCTGAAATATTTCTTAGGACTCCAGGTGCACCAATCTGAAGATGGAATTTTCATCTCTCAGACGAAGTTCACCAAAGAGCTTCTTAAGAAATTTGGAATGGAGAGTGCAACCTCAATGAGGACTCCAATGGGCTCAAGTATGTCTCTGGACAAGGATGAGAAAGGAAAACCTTTTGATGAAACCAAGTACAGAAGCATAATTGGGTCCTTGCTCTATCTCACTGCTACTAGGCCTGATATAATGTTCTCAACATGTGTTTGTGCCAGGTATCAGGTAAACTGTAAGGAATCTCATTATGCCGCTGCAAAGAGGATTTTGAGATACCTTAAGGGCACACCGAATCTCGGCTTATGGTACCCAAGAAGCAATGATTTTGAACTAATTGGTTTTTCAGACGCTGATTTTGCAGGAAGCAAAGATGATAGGAAGAGCACTTCGGGAACTTGCCAGTTCTTAGGAAAGCGGCTCGTCTCCTGGAGCAGCAAGAAGCAAAATTGCGTTGCAATATCGACTGCTGAATCAGAGTATATCTCTGCCGGCAGTTGCTGTGCACAACTTTTGTGGATGAAAAATCAGCTTGAGGACTATAATTTAAATCTCTCAGAAATCCCCATATTCTGTGACTCCTCAAGTGCTATTGCCATAGCAAATAATCCCGTCTCTCACAGCAGAACGAAGCATATTGAGCTTCGCTACCACTTCATCCGGGAACATGTTGAGAGTAAGGACATAAATTTGTTATATGTTAATACTGACAAACAAATTGCAGATATTTTTACGAAGCCTCTGGACGAAACCAAATTCAATTTCTTCAAAATGGAACTTGGAATGCTTAACAAGGAATCTTGAAGTTGAGACTGTTGAGATTTCACGAAATTGCACGAGATTTCACTTGTTAACTCAGAAAATTTCATGAAGTTTCACGGGTTTTCACGGGACAAATATTACTCTTCTCAATTCATCTCCCGTGGAATCATCTCCCTATTAAATACGGTTTTATCGTCCTACAGGTACGCACTCTACTTCAATTTATATATATATAAAAATCAAAGAAAACATCACGATTTCACGAGAACTTCCGTGAAACCCTACCCGACCGTTCGTCTCCTTCTATCGCGATTCCTCTGTTTCTCTTCCGCGGCTTCGACGACATCAATGGCGCCCAAAGCCTCTGGAGGTTTGCATTCAGGGGGAGAGTTGGTGAGAGGCGCCTTCCGCTCAGCTTCAGATGAGTTTCGGAACGTGATTATGATGCTCGATGTCGCCGGGCTCAGTTTTGTCTTAGAAGAGACGGCTAAAATCCTAGAACATGACATTCTGGAGTTCTATCGCAATGCCAAAATCTCAAGTCAAGGTAAGAAGATCAAAAGCTCTATTAGGTCTTGCAAAATCATTTTGAAGGCTAGTGGTATCAACCGATTGTTGAGGATGCCTGAAGTTGAATCAGAAGAGTTGTTTGTTGAAGATATTTTCAGAGCCAGAAGATTCTGTGGCATTCTTGATCAAAGCTCCAAAATCAGAAGAAAGTTCATGAATGAAGGAGGTAAGCTTCTGTGTGATATTCTAGGAAAAGTATTATTATGCAAGGTAGGCTCTCATGACTACCTCTCTAAAGAAGCTTTCAAAATTCACACCGCTATAATATGTCGGAAGAATTTCAATTTTGGTGAAGTAATCTTTGAGAAGATTAAAGAAAGTTTTCTTGCTCCAAATTTTGGAAGAATTATCAGTCTGCTTCTGAATAGTAGTAATCCAGATTTTTTCAATCTTGGAAGAGGCATCCCCATCCACCACACAAAGAAGATCAACTCAACCATTTTCTCCAAATGGGAAAGGGTAATTCCCAAGGGCTTAGGGAATGCTGGAGTTAGGGCTGTTGTAAGTGATGATGAGGCCCCTCTGCTTGATGAGCATAGGTCTATTGAAGCAGGGCAATCCTCCAGGGGGAGTGGACTTAGTCCAGCTCCTGCACAGGGCAGAGATGCACATGTTGAGGGGGAGTTTCCAACCCCAAGAGACATTGATGCAGGAAGTGGTGCTGCAGAAGATGTTCCTCCAAGTGATGCTGATCAAGTACCTCTTGATCCTGTTGATATTGTTGTCCCTGATGCTGATCTTGACATGGAGGGCCCAGAGGATGCTGCTGATTTTGATGAGGCTCCTCAGCTGGAAGATTCAAGGAGATCACCTGCCATGGTTGATTCTCATTCTGAAGATCATGAAATCTTGCCAGACTCTCCTAATGAGCAATCTGAATCTGTGGAGAGGGGCAGCTTTGGTGCCAGGCTGGAGTTGGCTAAGGAGATGTTTCTACTTGAGGGGGAGAAAGACCAGGAAGATATCTTCATGGCTGAATCTGTTCTTCCTGAAGTCTTTCCTTATGTGCTGCTTTTGCCTCCTCCAGAAGTTCTTGTGGCTAGGAGCACTTCTCCAAGGGCAACTGTGCTTGACAAGCAAGCACAGTCCTCAAGTTTTGTAACTGATAGAATTTCTCCTGAAGAGGTTGAGACTGGTGATAGCTCTCACTCTTCTTTGATGAAGTCCATAGCAGGGATGCTAAAGGTTCAGACTGATCACTTTGATCAGTCTATCAAGCAAGTCTATAAGAAGATTGACTCTGTTGATAGTTCTCTGAAGCAGGAAATGGCTGAGATCAAGCATGAAATGGGAAGATTCAAGAGTGATCAAGAAGCCTGGATGCTAACTGTAGGGAAAGCTTTGAATCATACAAATACAGCAGTTGGGCATGCTCTTACCAACTTGCATCAGGTCAGTGAAGATGTTCTTCATCTCACCTCTGCTCATAAAGTTCTTAATTCTGCTCATGATCAAGGGATCTCTTACTTGGATGATCAAGTTGAAACTCAGATGAAGAGATTATATACCCTCCTGCATGAAGATGTCATAAAGGGGGAGGAGAGTGTGGTATCCAGGTTAGAAGAAAGTGCAAGCAAAATGAATGATTTGAATGAAAGTGTAGCTACTCAAATGCAAGATCTCAAGGAAAACATCTTACAAAATGTTAAGGATGTGAATTGGTATACTCATGAAGCCCAAAGCTGGCTGTTCAAGGAAGTGGCTGGAATGCTTGGGTTTGCTGTTGTGGATAAAGGGTCAGATTTTCCCTCATCAAGTGTTCCAGGACCCAGGGCTCCTAGTTTCTCTCCAAATCCTGTTGAGGATTCTGTTTTTGCTGATGAAGTCATCCCTGCTTCATCTTATCAAGAATTTTGGGATGATCCATTCCCTGTTCAAGATCCTGACAGCTCCTATTTTGCTGAACCCTCTGAGAAGTCATTAAAAAGGAAGCTATTTGTTGATAAGCCATCTGCTAAGAGGTCTAATCCACATAAGAAGATCAAAGAATTTTATGATAGGCCTCCTCCTAGAAACTTCCAAGAAAGTTGGAGCCCCATCTCCAAAAGTATTGTTCTCTCTGTTTTTGATAGAGTCAGCAATCAGAATGAAAAAGTCAGTGACCATTATAGTTCAGAAGAATGGAGCAAGTTTGAGAAGAGGACAACTGAAAGAAGAATTCACTTCAAGAATGGTGGATCTAAAGAGTCTGCTCCTGATAAATATTGGCCTAAGCCAAAGGCATTCTTTGAGAGAATGGATTCAGAACTGAAGAAGAAAGCTGAGGCAGTGGACAGAATGTTTGCAAAGAAGAAAGGCAAAGGTCATGAATAAGCTGTGCTTATCTGGAATCATGATGTTTTCTTTGCTTATATATATATATATATACACATTTCTTTTGTGTTAAGTTAAAACATTCAGTCCTATTCTGTTTTTCCTTATATATTACTACCTGGGTTGTGCATTCTTATTTAGTATACTTTCTGTGCAATTCAAGTTAGTGCCTAGGGTTATGACATCTTCAAATAGGGGGAGATTGTTGGGTATTGTGTCCACAATCACCTAGATTTGAAGATGTCCCCTAGTGAACTAAAATGAATTGAGTATGTATTTGATGATTTCTGTTTAGATGTGTTATGACAGGTCTTAATGCTAAGTGCACACCAAAGTCAGGTTGCAATGGATCACCAAACACAGTTCTAGACAATGTAATCCCTCATTTTATAGAACAAAGTGTTGGTCCATGTGTAATCTCTCTCTTGGGGTGCACTTCATATACTCATAACTGAAGGCTTTCAAGGTTGAGGAGTGGAGCAGGTTTTCAGAAGAAAAGAAAAATTCTGCCGAGTCAATTCGTCGAGATGACTCGGGTCATTCCGACGAATCTCGACGAATCCAGACAGAAGACCTTTGTCTTGGTTTAGAAGAAAAATCTGCAGCTAAGTCCATTCGTCGAGATGACTCGGGTCATTCCGATGAATCCCGACGAATGCTGACAGAGGTCATTTTGGCTGGGTTGTGAAGAAAATTCTGCAGCTAAGTCAATTCGTCGGATGTTCTCGTGAACTCCCGACGAATCCCGACGAATGGTAACAGAAAGTGTTTTTCACGGGTTGTTCAGTGTTTCCCCGTGGCCAAGTCAATTCGTCGGATGTTCACGTGAAGTCTCGACGAATGACGGACAGACGGATTTCAAATCTTCGTTTCGTTTTCGAAAATTAGGGTTAGCCACCATGATCAGTACACGTGTCGCCTCTCCCTTCATTGTCGCACGAGCCGTTGAAGTCCTCCCTATAAATAAATCCTTATTTTAGGGCAAGGGCATCAATCTTTAAAAAAAATTGATCTAAAAATCTCTCTTCAGCCGACAGTTCAGAAAAGATAAAGCTAAAAGTCGATCTCCTTTCTCTTTTGCTGAACAAGAATTCTGAGACCTAACATTTGCTGCTCAAAGATCCTTTCTCTATTGTTGTTAGAGATTTCTCAGAAGAAGGCCTTTGATCTTATTGCTGCTCTCATTATTGAAGATTCTTTCAAGTAAGTCAAAGGGCCTATTCAGATCTGGTTAGCCAAGTCTTCTCTCTTCCACATCTTTCAAGTGCCAAGCTTTCTTTCAAGGTTGAGAAGAAGACTCAGTATTCAAGATCTGAAGTTAATCTCTTTAGAGGTTAAGAAGAAGTATTTTGTTTCAATATCTTTTCTTTTGTAGGAGTTTTCACTCCGAGATTATTTGTAGGAGTTGTTTACTCCGAGGTGTAGGAGTTGTTATACTCCGAGTTGTAGGAGTGGTATACTCCGAGTTGTAGGAGTTTTGACTCCGAGGTGTAAGATTAGTTATAATCTGAGATTGGTGAAGTAGCCGAGTCTAGCCTCGAAGTGCTAGATAGGCGAGGCGGGAAAGAGGACTACCCACATCGGGGAACCTCTATAAAATCCTTGTGTCTGTGCTGTGTTTGATTGTTTGTTTTTCTGTGTTAAATTTTTAATTCCGCATAAAGACATAGAATCCACCTATTCACCCCCCTCTAGGTGATTTAGGCCGCAACTAGATACTTTCAGTTGTGACGCGCAACGTTCCTCAAAATAGTCATTTTCTTTAAATGACTTTGGATTGGAACAAAACGAGTTTCATTGCACTCGTATTGACTATACGAGTCCAACGCAGCTGACGGAAGTTGACTCAGAGCTCATTTGCTCAATATACTAACTCAGCGTCGTTGTGGCGTGTATTCAAAATAGTCATTTTTTCTAAATGACCTCGAATCGGAACGAAATGGGTTCTGTTACACTCGTATTGACTATATGAGTCCAATGCAGTTGACGGAAGTTGATTCGGAGCTTGTTTGCTCAATATACTAAATCGACATCGTTGCAGGGCACAACGTTACTCAAAATAGCTATTTTCTTTAAATGATCTCGGAACGAAACGAGTTCCGTTGCACTCGTATTGACTATATGAGTCCAATGAAACTGTTAGAATTCGATTCGGAGCTCATTCGCTCAATATACCAATCTGAGTCAACTCCTAGCCTCTAGGGTACCTTGTAGGTGATCATGTTGCTTTTTTGGAGTCATCTAGAATCCTAGTGATCCAATGAAAGTTGGTATGTTACAGTAAGTGTCCCTCTCTCTTAGGGTTTAGCTCGTCGAATAAGGGTTGGACTTTTCTTTCCGATCTCTAACGAGGTCGCAAAAAATGGGGATTGTGTACAGCCCATACCAGGCGAATATGGTCCAAGACCGGTCTAACTCGCTTCAAGGTCAGGCGGGGTGAGTCTAGACACCTCGGGCGAAATCGCTCCAGGGCGAATTGGGGGTGAGTCAGAACGCCTCAGGCGAACTCGCCCCAGGGTAAGATGAGCCGAGCTCGGATCGATCCGACTCGCGAGCCCTCCCTCTCTATTCGCAGACCAAAATGGTTGCGATTAGCCCTTTCAAAAAGGCACGAGGGGTTGTTTGCAGACCATTTGAATATGCAGATAGTAATTTGGTTAAGGCGGATGCAGCTATCCGCACACCCATAGGACTATTTTGCCCTCTGAAGAATTTGCCAATAAATATGACTCATTATCCCTTATATCAGCACAGATCCCCCTATAGAGAAATTTCCTTCATTCCTTTTCGTGTTGTCTGAGGTGGGGGTTCAACTCCTAGTTTTAGGAGGGGAAGTAAGATAAAGCTTTCGAATTAGTGATGGGTCCTCCTCACTACAGTCTGTGGGTCTGTTCATAGACATTCATCCACCAAATAGTGAGGGCTAGTTCCAGGCTTGAAATACTTAGCTTCTGGGATTTAACGAAGAGAAAAGTAACTTAAGTTACTACTTAAGTCTCGAACTCAGTTGAACCGGTATCCGGATGTCAACATGCTCCTCTCCTCCATTGAAGTTTTGAGCTGAATCTGTGGCCTCTGCAAACTCAGTGAGAAGATCTTTGTCATTTGTCACATAACAAGTAGCACCGTTGTCCAGCCACCACTCAGTAGGTAAACTGTTGTTGCGATTTGTCCTCATCATAGCTACGAATGATTGAGGATCTGTAGTATCCACTGCATGTTCGCTTTATTCTGTGGTGCATCCTCTTTGGGCTTCTTATGAACCTTAGACGCAGCGGTCTAGTGACCCCACTTCCCACAATTATAACACTTGCCCTTCTTTTTGAAAGAAGGTTTTTTGGCCTGGAACTGTGAAGATGATTCACCTTTAGGTGTCGGTGGCTTCCTATGAGGTTTGCCGGAACGCAAAACGAAGTTGACAACCTTAGTGGGTTGACCAACTTGCTCCGTGCACTTCCGAACAACATTTTGATCCTCAATGTGGATGAACCTTTTGAGTTCATCAAGCTCAATCTGCTTCTTCAGTCTGTGCATTTTAGTGTTGAAGATGTTTCATTCAGGATGCAGTTTGCTAAGAATCAAACCAACAAAAAGATTATCAGACACATCAGACTTGTCGTCATTCAACTTGTTTCGCATATTTTCTAGTTCAATCAACTGAGAGGTGACTGTCGAGTTCACATTAAATTTAAAATTGAAAAATCTCTTGTCGAGGAGAGTATTAGATAATCCATCTTGCTTCTAGAAATGCACGTTCAAGTGGTCTCATATCTTTTTTGCGATTTTAAAAGCACTGTAGGTCATTACCAAGTGAGGATTTAGAGAATTCGGGAGATAATCCCTGCAAAAATCCTCATCTTTGCACCACTGGAACTCATTTACAACTTCAAGAATTGTGGCGAAGTCGCTAAGAACTATATAGAAGATTTTACGTTTGTTGAAACCGACAACCGGTCTCTTGAGTTCAGACCCACAGAGGGGTGTAGCCCGCACCTACTTATCTCTCACTTACACTCTTGATTGTGGACGATGAATTATGAATAGACCCAAGGCTGCAGGCCTGCAGCGAGGAGGTCCCGCCACATATCCGGAAGATCTTAGAGAGCTTCCCCTCCCAAACCAATTGTAACACCCCAAAACCCTAACAGAGAAGTCTGCTACTGGGAGCTAGCGCTGGCGCTAGCGTTAGCGCTGGCGGTAGGTCCAGCCGTTGAGACCGTGAGGCAACCGTCGAGACAGTGAGGCAACCGTTGAGAGCTAGCGCTGGCGCTAGTGCTAGCGCCGACGGTAGCTTGCGATACAGATCCGTGATTTGTGATCGTGTCCGTCAAATCCAAAGGGTTTTAGATCCGATGGTTGGGATTTATTCCGGGAATCCTTAGGCCTTGGCCTGGAGGAGGGTTTATCATTATTATTCGAAGTCTTATCTTTCTTCAAGCTTGAGAAAGAGGAAAGACAAGGAGGAAGAAGAAGGCATCTTCCGCCATTGACGGAGCTCCGAAGCTCCGTATCGCGAGCCGTTTACAGATCCACGGAGAGTAGCCCAATGCGGTCCTTTCCATCCGACTAGAATCTTGGATTCTCGTGATGACGAAGAAAACGACAAGGGTAACGATCTTCTACTTGGACAAGTGAAGTCCTCCTTTTTATTGGCATGATTGCATGGAAAACCCCCCACCGATTGGTGGAGAAAGGGAAGTTTTCTAGTGGGTGATCATTTCGATCCCCTTTGGTTACTTGCATTTAGCATCCGGAATCGTAGTACGGACATAAGCATTGTGTGTGAAACCCATCCGGACAGGTTAGTCTGGATTGGTGATGGCTATATTGTCGATTGTGTCGGAGAAGACTCTGTGATCTTGTATGCACTATTTTCGGGTTCTATGTACTGTAGGGTACTACAGGGAGTCCTGGAGTTAACCTCCAGGAAATACCCGAAGTTGTGGGCAAATTCAATGATCTGTCACTACCGCCCGGCGCTAGGGCTAGCGCCGACGGTAGCTCCCAGAGAGTTGTTGTTGAGGTGTGAAGCCTCCTTTCGTTGCTCGAGCTGAGGTGAAGCCGTACCCGCGTCGGACGATTGATGCCGACGAGTTGAGCATGGGCAAAGCTGATCCAAACCCGCCCCCATACCGGATCGGTAAAGAGGTAGCCCCTCGGTGCACCGTAAGATGTTGGGAAGGGTCCGTAAGACAAGGTAGTCTTGACGGCCAAAGCTCATGCGAACTCTTTGTTTAAGGAGTTGTTAGGTGTGGCTCGGGGAGTACACCGTGAGAGTGCCTTGAGAGTACGAAACGTGTGGCCGTGCGTGCCAATGTTGGTGTTGATTGCTTATACATGTGGTGCTTGAACGCACCTTGACAATCTATGTCCATACTGTCTGCCTGCAGGGAAGGAGTACCGCCACCCCGTCTATAGGGGTGGGGTCGTTATAATATTGGTCAGCTTTAGCTGACCGGTTACTTATTTCCACGTTTTGGTGGATCGTTGTTGCAGGTGTAGGTGAGCCAGGTGGGAAATAGCTTGTTGGAGCTTATGCTGTGTTGGCCCTCGAAGGCCATCCTCCCCTCTTTTGCTTTCCTTAAATTGTCGGCCTGCGTGCCGATGTATGCTTCAGAGTTTTGAGACTTTATTTTAATGTAAGGCTTTAAGGTCATAACTCTATTGTTTCATTCCTGGGATAGTGGACAGTTCTAAGAGATGTTTTAATCAAATGCTTCCGCTTACGTTTCATTTACTCTTGTGTAGATATAGTTCTTTTCTGTTTATCACCTTATGATGCCTAACTAGTATGCATAGTATGGCGTGGGGTCCCGGCCAGACCTACTGTTATATTATTTGTACTGGCAGGATGTTACACCAATGCACAGCCGAGAACCTTGGAGGACACTAGCAGCCAACCAAAAACTAGCCTAGAGGAGAGAGCTTCGCAAGATCGGATCTCCTCCAAGGTGCCCTTAAGGTTCTATTTATAGATTCTCCAGTCTGGACTGTAAATAGCCTAAATTCGCCTTTTGGTTTTACTAACCGCACCCTAAATTGGTCTGCTAACAGTCTAACTCCGCTGATCTGGAGGGCTATTGGCAGCCCACGAAGGGTATCTTGGTCATTTTCCCGCTAAAGCCTTCTGGGCGAGTGGTCCGTGAAGGCACCATTCGCCATGCTTCTCACACACTAGACTCCACCGGGCGAGTGGTCCGTGAGGGCACCACTCGCCTGGTACCCGACTTGCTCAGCGAGTGGGGTTCCACCCTCACTCGCCTGGCTACTGTTACGTTACGTCCACTTTGTTACCACGCGAGTGCCCCGTGAGTGGGGCCATACTCGCCCGAAAACTCTCAGACCCACATCCTGCCACTTGGCCCTTGAGGACCTGGGGACCCATTCGGCGAATACGGGGTTGTACACAATCCTCGCTTTTTGCGAGCGAGTCCTACGCTCGGAAAGAAAAGTCCAACCCCCAATATTCGGCGAGCGCTTTGCTGACCTGGAGGGAATTTTTCTGGTGGGGCCCTCCACTTTGCTATAAATATATCTCAGGTTGCTGCCTTCAGAGCACATGTTCTCCAATCACTGTTCCCCTTATTCCACCTCAGAGCTCTCGCTGCTCAGATGAAGTTCATAAGGCCGATGCCAAGACCGCTCTCGCAAGGGTTGATGGATCGTATTGCTGTCGTGCAAGGGAAGAACCCCTCCAAGTCCACCTGATACACCCACTGGCTCTCGTCAACGAGAGATCCTTCTAAGCCCTACCGGCTGAAGAAAGCCAGGGTGGTCTGGCGAAACCTATCGGTGAGAGAGTCTGCATCAGAGACTCCCCCCTCTCCAACATCCCTCCCGACAACACTGCCGAGGTAGTAAAATCTATCTCGCATTTAAAGCTAACCATGGTGACGTTACGCTTTGACAACTTCAACCACTAGCAGAACCTGCAGGTGACGGAAGGTGGCCCCAGGATCAACCAGGCGAATGCCGCCATTCCTCCACCTGTTCTTGAAGGTGTTCCACCGGCCCAGGAGCCCGCCCTCATAACTACTCCTGGCGGAAGCCGGCCCGCGCCCGGTAAGCACTTCATTGTCCTCTCGCCTGATTTTTTTCTTTCGCCCTTTTTCTGACTCTGGCTTGCGCAGCTCTTACCTTTAGGACCACGGGCTTACCCTCTACCCTGCGCAACTCTCCCGTCCTTGAGACGATCATCAATTCCCTAGCTCCGGAGCGGGAACGTTTAGCGGACAAAGGCCCTGAGAACAACTCTCCTGTCACGGACTTAACCACTACCTCCGGCGCCGCTGACCAGGTTCACCGCCCTGGGAAGGGGAAATCGCTCTACACTCCCAGCCAACCATTCACGGGTCAGCCCGACACCTCTCTCCAGTCCCCCGGCGAAGAATATCTACTTGGTTAGTTACCCTTCTTACCTCGAACTCATTATTTGTATGACTGGAAAAAGGTAACCTTCGCTCCTGCAGGTTACCGTCAGGTCCCGCCGGTGGATCCTCAAGATGAAGAGGGGATGATCTCGCCACCTCCCTCTCCTGGTGACCTCTCAGATTTTCTCGGCGACCACGAAGACACTAGGACCATGAAGGAGCGGATGACAGAGCTTTTCGGCAAGCTGATCTGGATGCAGCGAGATCTAGCCAACCAGACGGAGGAGCGTTGGGCAGCCTTCGAGCGTCGGATAAGCATCCTCGAACGAGATTATACACACCTTATCAGGGAGATGGAGCGCCAGGGTGGCGGGTGCGAGGAGACTTCTCCTAGGAGGCATATCGTGCGGGCTAAGGACCAGATGCGTCTGGTCCACCAAGAGCTCACAACAGTAAGCGCGTATTACTACCCGCGAGTGCCTCCGAGGACAGGGAGGCGAGGTCGGGGTCGATGGCGGTGGGTGTAGTACTAAGCCTACCGGCTCTCGCTCCTTGTATTCTCCTGCACCTTTGTTACTTCTCTTTTTCATTTACGCACTGAACTAAGACGAGAGACGCTGCGTCTCGCGAACAATTTCTGTTTGTATGTTATTTATTCTGTCTTTCATTGCTTTTACGAATGCTTCCATGCGTGTGCTTTCATTCGTGCTGCACTTTATAATTTGCACTCGCCTGAATAGTCTCGCGCGTCACTTTAGCCATATGCCGGCGACTAGGGTGTAGGTGGGCTGGCTCGAACTCCGAGGTGCCTGGATAGCGCGACCGCTATCCGCACACCACCCGTAGAGAATTCACTTCATTTTTCATTCTTTCTATAAATAGTCAGCCCACCTACCGCCTTTATTACGCTTTCTTCTCTTTCCTCATTTGCTCTCGCGCCAGCACTCGCATGTCTCTCTAGTCTTCCTGCCACTTTCCTTTCGCGCGAGATGGCCCCCGAACCCGATGGTAGGAGCAGGTGTGCCCAGTCGTTCCTTAACCACCATTTCGATACCTGCGATTTATCTGAAGAAGATTTCACCACGACTATTGCCGACTTCATCCCTCCAGGATTCACTGTGCGCCGCCCTGGAGGCCGTGATCGCATCAAATAGATCTAGCACGACGCTCTCGCCATCCCCCTGGACCATTTCGAGGTGGGACTCTGGCTCCTCCTCTGGCCCAAACTGCACCAGGCGTTCCGCTATTTCGGCGCAGTTCCCGCTCAGCTGAACCCAAATTCAATCGCGATGATGGTAGCATTCGCCTGCTACCTGCTGGAGGAGGTGATCGAGTTCTCCCTCCCCGTCTTCCGCAAGCTCTTCAATTTCCAGGCGAAGAGCGGGGTGTCCTTCTTCACTGGCCAAAGCCCTTTCAAGGTCACCGGTACCGCCAACAAGGTCCATGACTGGACTCGGCGGTTCGTCTTCGTGACCGGTAGCTTCGACAACACTCTCCTCGCGCCAGTGCAGGAGGACGAGTCGACCTTCAAGCCTCCAACTTTTGGAGGTTACGAGGCCAAGCTCCATGCGTTCATCCAGAAGCATGGAATGGGCGTCGTGCACTTGCGGAAGCATGTCGGCTCGCTTTCGCCAATTCTGCCGGGAGAGGGCAAGCTGAAAGATTTCAACCTTACGTTGCCTTCATTTGCTTCCCTTGCCTTCATTTGCTTCCCTGTTTTCTAACTTACTTTCCTGATGCAGGGGTTCGAAGCCTTCCCCTCCACCCGCCGAATGCGGTCGTGGGGCTTGCTCCCGATGGCGCCCTGGCCAAGTCTGGCACCGCGGCCTGCCGCAAGGATCCGTATCCCGCAAAATCTAGTGGGCAGAAGCGGAAGCCAACGCGACCACCATCTCCCCCATCAAGTGGGCGAAATCTTCTGTAACCGCTAAGGTGAAGGCGATCGCGGATGAGACCCCTGGCTCGAGTGCTCCTGCTGCGGAGGACTCAGCGGTCCAAACAGTCATTACGCCGGCGGAGCCCTCCTCGGGGCCGGGGCCGAGAGGGCATCGGAACTTCCCTCTCGGCGAGAGGTATGCGGACGCGGCCGACAAGCCTCTACTCCATTGGGACCGGCCGGCCAACCGGGTCTCCATCTCCTCCCTCCTTCTGTCCTGGATGGAGAAGGAGATAACCAGCGGCCAAGCCTACGACCTCTCCTACGTGCTTTACGGTCGCGAGGACACCTCCGTCTATGACACTGAGTCCACTCGAAGTCTCGCCCATGAGGGCTCACAATCCATGATGCACGCCCTCGCATGGACTCACATGTCTTCTCATCGCAGCATGACCCTCGCGTGGAACCTGGTCGAGGTCGAGAAGACCCGCGCCGATGTCTCTGCCGAGATCTTGGCCGTGATGCAGCAACTGGCGACCGCCGAGGCTCTTCTCGCCAGCCGCCCTGCCCGAGAGGTGAGCGTGTCACCTTACAATGACTCAAACTCCCGCAATTCTTTCCTCTCCCGCGCTAACCTTCTTTTTTTTGCAAGACATAGCCAATTATGATACCCTACTCGTGCGGGCGCGCATCCTTGAGGAGCGGGTCAAGGAGCTAGAGGCCGAGAACCAGAGGTTGCGAGATGTCGCCGCTCGGCCACCTCCTGCGGAGAGGGAAGCTCGGCACCTTTACTCCAATGCCGAGTTCGAAGGGTTGATGCAGAGGTCAGCCCAGGGAGCAGCGAAGCACGCGCTGGATGTACAACCCTCATATTTTTCGAGTCGGTGTGGCCCGACATTGATGAGATCGTGATAGAGAGGGTGACCGTGACGCAGAAGATCGACCCATCGGAGATCGTCAAGACCGAAAAGAGAAAGCCCGGGGGGGCGAACTTCCATGGACGAGTGGACCATGGGTCCACTCGCCCAATGCCCCAGGCAAGTGGACCATTGGTCCACTCGCCCGAGTCGGGGAGCGAGTGGACCTTGGGTCCACTCGCCCAAGGGTGTGGGCGAGTGGACCCATGGTCCACTCGCCCCATACAGCTGGGCGAGTGGACCAAGGTCCGAAGGGATGAGTGGACCGTAAGGTCCCCTCGCCCAGTCTGGGTGGTGGACCTTCGGTCCACTCTCCTGACCCCCGGCAAGGGGGGGAGTGGACACCTCATGTTCCATTCGCCCCCCATCCTCTTGTGTTGGTCGTTCGGGTTCGAGGTTGAGCTTCGGATAGTAGAATTCTAGCTACCACAGCCCAATTTTGGGAAGTCTATAAATAGACCCCCATGGGCACCTTGGGAACTCCACGCTGCAGCTTAAGGGGTCTATTTCTAGACTCAAGTGTTCTTCAAGGGAAGGTCTTTCAGTTCTTAGCAACTGGTCAATGGTTCTAGCTCGGGTCAAGTAAGGGTTAGCTGCATCCCCCTTTCGAACGTCGAGACCAGTTCTCTGGTTTCAACATTTTGGTGCGGTGAGCGTGGAAGCAGCTAGTTCAGAAAGCTCTGGACAAGTCTCATGGCTGAAATCGATGAGCTGGGGGACTCACCCCCTGCCAGCAAGTGCATGAAGAAAAGGGATTTTGACAAGTTCAGGAAGGTAATCTTGGAACTCTTACGGGTCGCACTCCCCCTCGCATCGAGTGCTCGACACCATCCGCACACGTTGTTGGGAAAATGATTTCTCTTAACCCCTGAAAAAGAGTTAAATATGAATTCTAAGAAAGGAAAATCAAGGTTAAGTCAATATGCGTCGAATAGTATTCGACGCAACGTCGAAGTTATATCGACGTTCCTTTCAAAATGAGTCGAAGTAGCTCCAAGCAGAATTCGACGTATCCTATGTCGACGTAGCTCTGACTTCTAGTCGACGTATCTTGAGAAGTCGACGCACCCTAGTCGACGCACCTTCCTTATTCTCTTCTCAACGCTCTGCCAGGATGAATTCGACGCCTACGTCGAATTGTAATCGACGCACGTCGATTTATATGATTAATTCAAAAATCGCCAGATCTCTTTCCTTCTTTTATAGATCTGATTTATATGGAATCAATTTATTCTTTATAGCCGTTCTGAATCATTCTTACCTCTAATAGATTCTTGGCTAAATTGATTAAATCCTTTATGGACATTATTTGAAATCAGATTGAATACTTTCCTTCTATGGATATAACTGTTATGGAAATTTCTCTTTCTTTCTCATACTCTACCTGCTAATTGATTACTCTCCTATAGTGGTATTTTAATGAACAGAGCTATAAATAACTAAGGAGGTCGGCAGAGAAAGACAACAAGTGATTCACCATTTTTACATTTGAAAAAGAGGAAGAGCTCCCAAGTGAAAAGAGAAAATTGAGAAATAGTGCTGCAGCAAAGAACAAGCTTCCCTCTCCTTCTCATTCAGAAGCCATACTGCTGCAAAATTCTGAAAAGGGCTACAATCTTCTTCTCTCTATAGAAGAAAGATTTAATTCACTTCTTGTGCTTCCAATCTTCTTGCTAGGAAGAAGATTCATTCTTGTTCTTATTTCTTTCTTCTTTCTTATTCTTACTTAAACATTGTAAAAGAGTTTTTAGAATCTCTCTTCAAAAAATTCAGTGTACTGGTTCTAAGAGTCTCCTTTTCAAAAGACTCAGTTGGTTCTAAGAGTCTCCTTGTCAAAAGACTCAGGGTGGTTCTAAGAGTCTCCTTATCAAAAGACTCAGTACAAGATAGTGAATTTCCTACCAAGGGGGTAGAAGAGTGGACTACCCAAAGTTTGGGGAACCACTATATCTCTTTGTGTTGTGCTGTGATTTCTTTTCTTGCATTTACTTTCTTTATTTGTTTAATTCTTGTTGGTGTGTGTGGGAAGCTCTAATCTGTGATCATACACACATATATATATATATATTAACTTTGCACAAAATATTTTTAATCTCTATTCACCCCTCTCTAGAGAATTCTAGTGAGGTTAACTGTGCACTTTCAATTGGTATCAAAGCCAGGTTGATCTAAAAAGGATAACTCCTTGATCAAAAAGGTCCTACCTTTCATATATATATATATATATATATATATATATATATATATATTTCTAACAATTATTTTTCACATGGCACAAATCAAAGATTATGCTTCCACCAGACCACCAATTTGCAACCTTGAAAAGTTTGCACTTTGGAAAACAAGAATTAGAATTTATTTAAACTCTATTGATGATGAGTTGTTTAATGTTATCTTGACAGGTCCCCCCAAGCCATTCAGAAAGGACTCAAGTGGAAAAGTGACTGAAACACTTGCTCCAAAAGCTGAGTGGACAGAGGAAGAAAAGAAAGCCCAAGGATATGATGCCAAGGCTATGAATATCCTAGTCTCAACCCTCTCAGATGAAATCTTCCAAAAGATTGCTGATTGTGAGTCAGCTAAGGAAGTATGGGAAGCTCTCACCAAAATAGTAGAGGGAAGTGCTGATGAGAAAAAGGATAGAAAGGCACTACTCATCTCTCAATATGAAAACTTTCAGAAGAAAGAAGGTGAAAGTGTTGCTGACATGTATGCCAGATTCAACATCATAGTGAATGAGTTGAAGACACTTGAAAAGGACATATCTCTCACTGAGATAAATGACAAACTGCTTACTTGCTTCCCTAGCTCTTGGGATTCAAGAATCTGGCCAATTAGAGACTCCAGAAGTCAAAGAGAAATTTCAACAGATGTCCTGTTGGGCAAATTAAAATCCTATGAACATCTGTTGAAGACAAGAGCTGAGAAAGAAGAGAAAGAAAAAGCTCCCTCACTCTCAAAAGAAAAGAGTATTGCATTGAAGGCTGTTGAAGGTGAACCCTCTACAAGTGATGAGGAGCTGATCAGTCTGCTAGCCAGAAGGTTTAAGAAGTGGATTAAATCAGAAGGATCCAGAGGAAGAGACTCAAAAACCAGGTATAATTAAACACCTACTAAAGAGATTATATGTTACTCTTGCAGGAAACCTGGACATATTGCACCTGAATGTCCTAAGGAGATCAGCAAAAAGAAAGATCTGAAAAGAACAGATCTACAGAAGAAAAAGAAGAAAGAGAAAGGTCTCATTGCTCAATCATGGAGTGATTCAGAAACTGAAGAAAGCACCTCATCTGACAATGATCAAGAAGAGACCAAGCTGGAGGAAACCTGTTTGATGGCCACTGAGAAGCATGATGACACATCTATGGTAAATATACTTGATGATGTAGATAAATCTTCCACTGACTTAAAAAACAATTTCAAAGAATTCTGTTTAAATTTAATCAAATCTGAAAAAGAAATAGATGAACTAAGAAATGAATTAAAAACTCTCAAACAAGTGAACACACAGTATAATAACTATGAGCTCAGTCTAGGACTCTTAGAAAAGGAATTAGACAAAATCTGTACAAAAAACCAAACACTAAGAAATGAGCTAGCAAAAGCAAAGTCCTTTGAAGACTCTCTAAATGGGAGAAGTCAGAAGCTCAAGAACATCTCTAAAAATCTTACTAATAGATTTAGACAACTAGAAGATAATACTAACTTAGAACCAAAATCACCTAGGAAATCTGTTTGGAGACATCACATTCACTCCACTAGGGAAAGACATTTGACAGGAGAAAGATCACAGGAAAATTCAGAAACAACCACTGTCTTTAATAAAATTAATCCCATTATATATAAAGGAATCCTAGGAAGATATCCTCAAGAAAAATTTAAACTTACGTCGAATACTTATCAACGTGCGTCGACCTCTAATCGACGCATACACCAAAATGCGTCGACTTCTACCCGACGCAACCTCTCTCATGCTTCGACTGAAAGAAAACGCAGAATGGAGAAAACGTCGACTTCATATCGACGCAACCATAAACCTATGTCGAATACATATCGACGCAACCAATCAGACAGACATCTCTCCTCTACCAAACAACAATCTCAATCCATCTCCTTTTACTATGATCACTACTTCTGTAACATCACCAAAGAAAATTGGTATGATAAACCAATGCCCCTAAAGGAGGAAGGATATTCAGAAAAACCCACTTACTCTCTTTTTAAATTTCACACTGATGGGAGAAAGGGACCCCAGCTCAGCAGGGTTCAAACTAATGTTTAAAATTTATGTGCAGATGTATCACATCTCCAGGCTGGTGTGGTACTTGGACAGTGGATGCTCCATGCACATGACAGGATGCAAAAACCTGTTAATCAACTTTGAGGACAGACTTGGACCATCAGTAACTTTTGGAGACTCTAGCTGTGGCCAAACCAAGGGCTTTGGAGATTTCAAAGAAGGGAAAGTCACCTTCAAGAATGTGGCAGTAGTCAAAGGACTGAAGCACAATCTGATAAGTATAAGTCAGATATGTGAAAATGGTAAGTATGAGGTAAAATTCACCACACTATTCTGCCATATTATTGATATCAAGACTGGTGCCACAGTACTCAATGGAATTAGAAAAGGAAAAGTATATGTAGTGGACTTTAGTTCCTCACCCACAGAAGTCTGTTTATTCAACAATATTATTGATAAAAGTGAACTATGGCATAGGAGACTAGGTCATCTAAACTACAAAACAATTAGTAAACTAGCAAAGAATAACCTAGTCAGAGGCTTACCAAAGGGTAGATACTCTAAGGATTCTCCATGCAGACCTTGCCAACTAGGAAAACAAACCAAATCATCCTTCAAACCAATTGGTAAGGATGACTCTCCCAGGGTCATTTACTTACTACACATGGATCTCTTTGGTCCCATCTCCACTCAGAGCTTAGGTGGAAAATCCTATACCCTAGTCATTGTGGATGACTACTCTAGATTCAGCTGGGTATTCTTTCTAAGGGCTAAGTCTGAAACCCACAAGACTCTCTCAAGATTCATAAAACAAATTCAATCTGAACTCAATAGTCAGGTTTCCATAATCAGAAGTGATCATGAGACTGAATTTGAAAATCAGTTTATGAGTAGTTTCTGTGAAGATATAGGTATCAAACAAAGTTTTTCAGCCCCTAGAACTCCTCAACAGCTGAAGCTGAATATATAGCTGCTGGGAGCTGTTGTTCACAAATCTTGTGGATGCAAAATCAGCTTCTTGACTACAAACTGGAAGTCAAAAACTCTAAGATTTATTGTGATAGCTCTAGTGCTATATCTATAGCATCTAACCCAGTCCTTCATAGTAGAACCAAACACATAGAGATCAGACATCACTTCCTTAGAGACAATGTAGAAAAAGGTAAGATAACCTTAGAATATATACCCACAGAAAGTCAAAGAGCAGACATTTTTACAAAACCCTTGGATGAAACCAAGCACAACTACTTCATAAACACCTTAGGAATGCTTGATGGAAGCTTGTAAACACCATTGTTAGGGAACTCTAAAGAAATCAGACAATCTAAGAAAATTTCTTGCAGATACGTCGAATACATATCGACGCTCCGTCGAGACAAACTCGACGCTGACACCGATTTCCATCAGACAATGTTACGTCGATCCCTTGTCGACGCACCGTCGAATTCATATCGACGCAAGACTATGATCACGTCGATAGAACCCCAGGCTGGCCAATCCCCACGGAGCGCCGACTCTATATCGACGCAAACGTCGACATCCATTCGACGTAACGACGACTTCAGGTTAAAATTAGAATCAAATCCTTACTTCCTCTTCTGACGATTGGATTACCCTGATTTCTGTTTCCTTTCTCGACGTTTCATCTTCTTTAAATAATACTTCTTATTTCATAACATATACCTTTCTGAACCCGCCAAAACTTTGTCTTCTACCTCTCTCTCTTTCTGCTTCAATGGCGCACACTCCTGGTCAATCTGCCCTTATCAAAGCGATGAACGATGCTCTGGAAAATCTTCTCAACGACTTCCAGACACGTCTAACCAACTTCTCCAATGAATGTGCCAATATGATCACCACCTGTGAAGCCAAATTGGCCACCCTATCTGCCTCTCTTCCTGAGCTTCATGCTCTTCTTCGAGAAGAACCTCTGTCGCCACAAAGGTTTACATCCTTCCTGAAAGATATAAACCAGGGGGAGAGTTGCTCCAGAAACCCCTCTTGCCAGGTCTTTGATCTCACTTAAAGCTCAGGTTTACCTCTCTTCTCTCCATCTCTAAATATTCTCTCTAACTATTACTCCAATTCCATTATAGGCTCCACTCCTCTCAAATCACTCTGACTACACCTTCATCAAACATTTTGGTGAATCCTCTTCTTACAACACTGAAGGGGAGCATACTGTGGATTCAACATTCAGAGTTGATGACCCATATAACCAGGGGGAGACTCCTGTAGTAAAGAACCCAGAAATCCAGGGGGAGGAAGAAGCAGTCACCTCTGATGATTGGAATGGACAGATGTGGATTGATGCACCCTTATGTGAGGAGGAACTTCAACATCACTCCCTTGGCTTCTCTGCCAGTTACATCAAGCTGAAGACACCTCTACTTGAGGACATCCCTACAAAAGAGCTTGGAGGAGACAATCATCCCTCAGCAGAGATCATTCTACCTGAAGTCATTCTGCCTTCTATTGCAGAACAGACTCCTCTTCTTGATATAGTTCCCTCTCCACCCAAAGAGAAAACTCATTCTCCTTCATCTCCACCTCTACCTCTACCTCCACTTCAACCTTCTTCTCTACCTCCTCTTCTACCTTTACTTCCATAAGTAGCAAGACTCTCTAAACAGATCCTACCTAGGCAGAGTCCAGGAGGACAGATGAAAAGGAAAAGAGAAGCCATTCTCTACTGGCAAAACTTCTCCAAAGAAGAAAGAAGAGAGTATGCAAAAGAAAGGAAGTATAGAAAAGCATGTGAGGAAATAAAAAGATTTGAAAAGATGCCTATTATCACTCCTAACAGCCCTGTGAAGGAGTACCATGACCCTGACATGGAAAAGAGGCATGAAGAGATACGAGAAAGAGAACTGCATGAATATGAAGCAGCTAGGAAAGAAGTGGAAGATAAAAGGAATGCCTGGATAGAAAATATCAATAAGGGAATGACTAAAGAACAAATTCTTGCTGAATCTTCTATCAGAATTCCAAAGAAGTTGTTTGATATTGAAGCTTATCAAAAGAAAAACCCTCAGGCAGGGATCATTCTAGAAAAAGGTCAAAAACACAAGAAGGGTGTAGGATGTACATAAGATACTTATATTCCCTACAAGAAGCCCAACAGACCTGTAAAATTAGACAAATGGCATGCCTCACCCTGGAAAGGGAAAGGAAAAATGGCTGACATTCCTGAGAAGCAGCAATCAGAAAAGAAAACAAAATATATGCCCAAGGTTGATAACAAGGGACCACCTGAGATCAAGCCTACTGAAAAGAAAGTTCAAAACATTACAATTGAGATGATTGATGAAAAGGCAGCAATCATCATCAGCAAAGGCTACTCCATAAATGACACAATCCCTGATGGTGATAAACTATTGGAAAAACTGCATACAATCATCAGGAATGTCCAGGAACGACCTGATAGAGCCAGGGGCTACATTTTTGATGCTATTGAAAACTTATCTAGGAAACTTTATTCTGCCTTTGTCAACTTCATGTACAAAAAGAAGTTTCTGGTTTAATTCTTGTGAAAGACAAATACTTGTCATATGCTTTCTTATTCTAATTTCTCTTCTGATTATTTAATATATTTCTTATCTTTACAAATGCTGTGCTGGGTTAATTATTTGCTAGTCCAATTTTTCTCTAAATAGGGTTAAGACAAATAGGGGGAGATTGTTGGGAAAATGATTTCTCTTAACCCCCTGAAAAAGAGTTAAATATGAATTCTAAGAAAGGAAAATCAAGGTTAAGTCAATATGCGTCGAATAGTATTCGACGCAACGTCGAAGTTATATCGACGTTCCTTTCAAAATGAGTCGAAGTAGCTCCAAGCAGAATTCGACGTATCCTATGTCGACGTAGCTCTGACTTCTAGTCGACGTATCTTGAGAAGTCGACGCACCCTAGTCGACGCACCTTCCTTATTCTCTTCTCAACGCTCTGCCAGGATGAATTCGACGCCTACGTCGAATTGTAATCGACGCACATCGATTTATATGATTAATTCAAAAATCGCCAGATCTCTTTCCTTCTTTTATAGATCTGATTTATATGGAATCAATTTATTCTTTATAGCCGTTCTGAATCATTCTTACCTCTAATAGATTCTTGGCTAAATTGATTAAATCCTTTATGGACATTATTTGAAATCAGATTGAATACTTTCCTTCTATGGATATAAGTGTTATGGAAATTTCTCTTTCTTTCTCATACTCTACCTGCTAATTGATTACTCTCCTATAGTGTTATTTTAATGAACAGAGCTATAAATAACTAAGGAGGTCGGCAGAGAAAGACAACAAGTGATTCACCATTTTTACATTTGAAAAAGAGGAAGAGCTCCCAAGTGAAAAGAGAAAATTGAGAAATAGTGCTGCAGCAAAGAACAAGCTTCCCTCTCCTTCTCATTCAGAAGCCATACTGATGCAAAATTCTGAAAAGGGCTACAATCTTCTTCTCTCTATAGAAGAAAGATTTAATTCACTTCTTGTGCTTCCAATCTTCTTGCTAGGAAGAAGATTCATTCTTGTTCTTATTTCTTTCTTCTTTCTTATTCTTACTTAAACATTGTAAAAGAGTTTTTAGAATCTCTCTTCAAAAAATTCAGTGTACTGGTTCTAAGAGTCTCCTTTTCAAAAGACTCAGTTGGTTCTAAGAGTCTCCTTGTCAAAAGACTCAGGGTGGTTCTAAGAGTCTCCTTATCAAAAGACTCAGTACAAGATAATGAATTTCCTACCAAGGGGGTAGAAGAGTGGACTACCCAAAGTTTGGGGAACCACTATATCTCTTTGTGTTGTGCTGTGATTTCTTTTCTTGCATTTACTTTCTTTATTTGTTTAATTCTTGTTGGTGTGTGTGGGAAGCTCTAATATGTGATCATACACATATATATATATTAACTTTGCACAAAATATTTTTAATCTCTATTCACCCCCCCTCTAGAGAATTCTAGTGAGGTTAAATGTGCACTTTCACACGTGCTCGCCTCGCCATCTCCGATGGAGACGGGGCAAACATGTCGGCAAGGGGAGGAGCCAGCCATAGGGGAATGCTCGGGCCTCCAAGCAAGAATGCTCTTCAACAGCTCTCCTAGGACCGGCTACCCCGGTGGGGAGGCAGAGAGAACGCCTTCGACTCGCTAGGGAAGATGGGGAAGTCCCTTCTGCGAGTTGATCATCTCAGCTCCCATTTCGGATGGGTTCAGCGAGCCTGACATGTCTTACTACGCACGGAAGGATGACCCTTTTCAGCACCTCGATCCAGTGATTCGAAGACATGGTCTCGGTCAGGCAGATGACGGACGCCTCCAAGTGTAGGCTCTTCGCCATGACTTTCAAGGGAAAGGCAAAAGACTGGTTCCACCAGCTCCCATCAGGTACCATCTACAACTTCAAGGACCTGCGTCGGAGTTTCTTGTTGAGGTTCTCCACCTCGAAGAAGGGGAGGAAGGGGCCAGAGTCCCTGTTCTTGATTCAACAAAAGCACGGTGAGACACTGGAAAGCTACGCCGACCGGTTCCGAGAGCAAGTCTTCCGCCTCCAGGCTGACCAGAGAAGCAAGAGGGACCAGGAGAAAGAGAAGGAATAAGAAGACGAAGAAAGTAGAGAAGGTGACGAAGTAGATGGCCGAGTTGCATGTGGCCAAGTAGGCGCAAGAAGGCGCGATGTAATATGTAACCTCCTCGTTATAAGTGAGAAATATTTAAAGGTAGTATCTTAGGTAAGATCCCAGACTGGAGACCATTCACCGGGCTCCGTAATGCCGATAGATGGGAGGCTCTTCGGGTCGACTCGCTACTTGATAATTGGATTGGGAGGGTGTTGAGTTCCTCTGCCTCCAGGTAAGCTAAGCCCCTAGGACGTGGATGGGTACTTCCGCCTCCAATTGGATTGGGAAGATGTTGAGTTCCTCTACCTCCAGGTAAGCAAGGCACCTTGGACGTGGACGGGTACTTTCGCCTCCAATCGGTAAGATCCCCGACTAGAGACCATTCTCCGGGCTCAGTCATGCCGGCAGATGGGAGGCTCATCGGGTCGACTCGCTACTTGATAACTGGATTGGGAGGGTGTTGAGTTCCTCTGCCTCCAGGTAAGCTAAGCCCCTAGGACGTGGATGGGTACTTCCGCCTCCAATTGGATTGGGAAGGTGTTTAGTTCCTCTGCCTCCAGGTAAGCAAGGCACCTAGGACACAGACGGGTACTTCCACCTCCAATCGGTAAGGTCCCCGACTAGAGACCATTCTCCGGGCTCAGTCATGCCGGCAGATGGGAGGCTCATCGGGTCGACTCGCTACTTGATAACTGGATTGGGAGGGTGTTGAGTTCCTCTGCCTCCAGATAAGCTAAGCCCCTAGGATGTGGATGAGTACTTCTGCCTCCAATTGGATTGGGAAGGTGTTGAGTTCCTCTACCTCCAGATAAGCAAAGCACCTAGGACGCGGACGGGTACTTCCGCCTCCAATCAGTAAGATTCCCGACTAGAGACCATTCTCCGGGCTCAGTCATGCCGGCAGATGGGAGGCTCATCGGGTCGACTCGCTACTTGATAACTGGATTGGGAGTGTGTTGAGTTCCTCTGCCTCCAGGTAAGCTAAGCCCTAGGACGTGGATGG